>OW388261.2:10666655-12036443 GCA_936450705.2 Protodeltote pygarga
GGAGGGGTGTAAAATTATTTTTTCAGCGGTTCCAGGTTACATATTTTTGTGGCTCGGAGCATCAGGTAGTTTCATGCAGGTTAGAATTTTCTCAGAATAAAAAACCAACGTCCATACGAAAAGCGGACAAGTCCTTTCATTATTTACAGTTAAAAATGGAATTCATTAAACACAATAAAAAAAAAACAAGTCAAATCTCCACATAATTTAATTCACACAGTTTTAGCAAAAAAACCGGGTTTTAAACCGAATAACCGGGTTTTCTTCCGAAACCGAGAAAAAAAGCCGGTTTTTAAATCGGTCCGGTTTTGCATTCCCTAGTTACAATCCAACCTTGACCCCACACTCGACTAATTTGACGTGAGAAAAACACATGGGACTGCTCTCCTCGGATTTGTAATGAACGAACCAGAGTAGAGCCAGACTCCAGGCAAATAAAACTTGTTATCCTAATCCTAACTAATATTATATGCGAAAGTAAGTTTGTTTGTTACCTTTTCACGCCTTGTCATCTGAATTGTAAATCATGAAAATTCGGATTATATCCGTTGTCAGGTACAGACATATTCGTCCCGATAAAAGAACTGTTCACAAGGAAAAAGACAATAACTATTTTATGTGATAATAGATGGCGCCACGTCTTTCGAATCAAGATTGAAAATTAAAATAAGATAAAATCGCGGTCGACAGCTAGTTTTACTATAATTTTTTATTATTTTGCACGGTCTAATTTTTTTTTTACTGTAAACGTGAGAAAACTAATTTTAAAAACTTAATAATTATTTTCTAGCATTAGGTATCTTACGCGCTAAAGAAATAGAAAAAAAATATAGAAAAAAAACCTAAATCGTTTAATTTCAGGTATATCGGAAAATTGGCTTCTCAAGAAGAAATTACATAAGCGAAACCAAAGGAATAGGTACTTATATATATATATATGTGAATAAAATGACGTCACTCTTCCAAGGTTTTCAATCTTTAACCCCAATCCGTACACGTGGCTCCAATATATTTATACTGCAGACCTCGCTTAGACCATAAAACAGCTACGATAAAAGCAAAAACGCATTACTGCATTCTGTATATAATTCAAATATATTATATTATATATAGAATTATACATAAACACCGTTAAATTAAATACTTACGATATAATTTTATAGTCTTTCCTACACTTAAATAACTCATCAAGTAGACGAGACCTGTTGCTATTGAGACTTTTTATTTAACACTAGCTTTTTACCCGCGATTGAAAAACCACGCGGACGATCGCGTGGTTTTTTAATTAATCAATCCCTATCTTCTCTTAGAGTATGAAATTTGAAAAACCCTAAAATAAAAGGTTCATAAATTTTATTGAATTATATTTACTTATACCAAGTTTTTTTTTTGTTTTTGATCCGATTTACTGGAGTAAATCGGATCAAAAACAAAAAAAAAATCCTTCAAAAACTTTGCCGCCCTTATCTCCCCTTGAGGGTTAAATTTCGCAAAATCATTTCTTAAACGACGTCTACTTTATAAGCCTAACAAGTACAACATATCAAATTTCAACTTTCTAGCTGAAACAGTTTGGGCTGGAGTCAGTAAGGACATTTGCCTTTAATAGAACTGTTGCTTACACAATTTAATTTTTACCTATTGTATTTTTTCATAATGGTATTATTGATTACCGGCAATAGAGAATGGTAACACGTCCTGTATCTGTAGTAGTACATCCTGTTTATTGTAATTAATATACCTGAATAGTATAAACATTAATTAGTATTAGATAAGATTCATCAAAATATTATTGATTTACGTTTTGATTGTATACAACTGAGTATTAATGACATCAGTTTACAATAAAGTTTCTGTAATGAGCAGCCAGCATAACAAAAACAAAAACAATTGTTCACAATAATTAAATCAATTGGCTGAAACTCAATTTATTTCATTAACCACCTATCGAACAAAATTTACCTATGTTGCACAATGTACAACTACCATTACAGAAGCTATTCCAAGTAATTCCATCGCTTGTTTTGATTGGAAACGAATTAAAACCTATAAATTTGAGTCCAAAAATAATTGAAAAGTAAAACTCTCTCGATTTATACTTTCGTTTTAATTTTCTAAGATAACTTTTCCATGTTTATGAGAGCCTTGGCACCAATCCAAGTACCTGAAACTAGGTGATTATTACATCAAATTTATGACGTTATAAATTATTAGAATGAACTGATAATATTCGTTATTTACAACTGTTTATAACGTGATAAAAGTTTTTAATTAAAAACAACACGCTCCTTGGAGTAACGTTTTTTCTCTAGCCAGATAGGAACAAGGATAAAAGTGGATTAAGTTAGGAGCGACGGACTGAAAATGCTAGTGGCTTTTAAACTAGACTGTAAGGTAAATAAACAGTCCTGCTTTTCTAGTTGACTCGACAATAAGACTACTGTTTTAAGTGTGTTAGCCATTCGTAGTCTAAGGCCGCTTTTACCAAATTATTAATTTTAACGTATTAAATCGTCAAACATCGAGAAATGAGATACACAAGGAAATCAATTGTTGCGTCGCCGACGTCCTTGTGGTAGTTAAGCCCTAAATATAAAACAACAATTACTTCTGTTTGACATCTACTAATCATATTTAAGGCGGTAATAATTTTAAAAAATCTGTGCAAAAAAAACCAACAAAAAAAAAGGTTTTCTAATAAAACCATTTTTTCGGATGGAATATCGCCTGATAGATCCAGGCAGATAGGATGATGACATCGTTAAGGAAGCATTCAGAAAGGTTGACATCAAACTGGGACTGAAAGCAAGATATTCTAAAGAAGTTAGCCTAAAAGGCAGATATTGCGGACACTCAATATTCACAAGTAATAAAGCGCTATGTTTGAGCTACTGAATAGAATCCCATAAACATCTGTATAAGAAAAGCAACATAAACGGAAAGCGTCAACACTCAACAGTAAAAACGTCGTAAACGGGAATGGTTGAACGTAAACCTGTATACTATAAGCATTGAATTAGGACTTAGAAGACCACGGTACATGTTAGCGACGGATTCTACAAACAACAACACGAGGTCGTTCGCCAAATTGATTGTGAAAGCAAAACCGTTTAGCTTTTAACTAGAGTTAAGATCGAAAGAACAGATTTCTGATTAAACATCTTTAGGGTTGAACAATTGTTTAAAAAAGGATTGTTCCTTTCTTAAACAATTGTTCAACCCTAAACTGCTTAAACGTGAGTGATCGGGCAATTTACTTCAATGTGATCTTTGACTTTAAGAATAGTTTTATCTCATGTGTAAAGAATCTCTCTGCCTACAGGCCTACCGCTTAGCTTAGTCATTGGTGATTGAGGTGGTGGTAGTTACGGTAGTTACTAAATACTAGGTTACATATTCATTGGCTAATCTTAGCTTTATGGAACGTGTGAGGCCTGCGACTGACTTCGCGCATTTCACTGTAAACTACGATGAATGCATTTTTAAACAGTTTTACTTAGCTTGACCTGTTTATTATTTGGTTCTAATTTAGTAATCAATATTTCACCCGCTTCCTGTTGACAGATTGATCTGATATTTGGTACACAGCTTCAGTTTTAATGACAAAATCGTTTTAAGTAAAAAAAAAGTTTACTTATATTATTATCTTGTCATAAGATTGTTACTTCTGCCTTATACGAGGGTGACCTCGTGTCCTGAAGTACAGGCTTCAGCCTAGTTTAAACACCAGTCTCCCACAAATAAAACTTTTAATAGCTTACATTTCAGTTTTTGTAAAAAAATAATTGGTTAGGTATTATTATTTTAGGAGAAAAATTACTCACTTTTATTAATTAACTACCTACCTCATCTACAGAACATCTGTAAATATTCCCGTAAAGAATAAGAGCGGATTTCACCACTGACACTAAACGCGATCAATCAATTTAAACTCGGTTTAAGCGTTTATCTGAGTTCAGAACTGCAATTTGCGTAGACTCGGTTTTTAAAGTGGGACTTAGAAGAAAAAAAAATTATACGTTTTATTTAAAGTAAACAAAAAAATCTAAAAACATACTTTTATCCGGGGCACCTTAATATTACACGGTTGAACCGCACCGTAATAAACCGGCCCGCTGCTGTTACAAAAATACCCCTTGTAAATCTTTAGAAACCTTTGACGTTGTATCACGTCCAATTTTGTATTCTGCGATATATGGAAGAGCATTGTCTATCAATTTCATTTGTTTTTAGGTACTCGTGCCCAAAGGGGGCCAACGAGACCTTATTACCTATTAAAGCGGCTCCGATGAGTTCGATTGACATTTGGAGGGTTATTTTTAACTTTATAAATAGTTAATTTGCAGATACAATTAAAATCTACCGTTTTTATTCGAAGCAAGTATTTTGTCCTATGTGCAAAAAGTAACTTTTTAAGATAAACGATGATTTTTTTTTATAATGTGAACAATTAAACGTGGGCTGACACTTGAGATAATTTTTTCCGCAAAAATATCACATTGGGGATTTAAAATTAGCAATGATGATGATAGCGATTTGTAAATAGCTTTTGTATTATGTACCGCGAAACCAGGATACATTGTAAGTTCTAGATGTGTAACGAGCGAGTGGGAGGACAATACAAACATACACAACCTTAAGGCCGGGGACGCACTGGTAATTACGACGCGACACGATTAAATATTTCCAAGGCAATTGTCACTTTGCAGCGCTTTGATAATGCGGCCATCCCCATATTTATTTGTTTAAAAGAGTCTGTTTTTGCGAAATCGCATTAATCGAGTTATCAGCTTTTCGCGGCCTTATCGTACTGCAAAATAAAAATGAGAATAGTTATTCTTCCAAAAAATCTAAATACATTGTAATCACATAAATTACTTTGTATTTTTGCTTTTATTTATTATTTTATTAGGCAAGTTATTTCTACTATTGCAATTACTTACATCAAGTTTTAATCTAAAATCGTAAATGCTTAGATTCTCTCTGGCCTCGGAATGCTTTTATGAAATACTTGATTATCTGTAATTTGTTGAACTAAGCAAAGAGATCGTTGAAGGAATGAAGATAAATTAATTTTACAACAGAGAACAGAATGTTTGAGTCTTTGAATATTTGGTTAAGTAATTTTATGATCTAGTAAGTTAAGGTGCAATTTCACCAATTTCTTAATCTGAATTAAATGACTAGTAGTGAAAATATGAATACTAAATCACAATTTGTTTTGTCTGACATTTACTAATCATATTTAAGATTAAGTCATTTAAATCAAATTAAAAATTTTGGTGGTGAATTAAATGTTCTAAATATGACTAGCAAATCACAATTTGTTTTATCTGACATTTACTAATCATATTTAAGACATTTAAATCAAATTGAGAATACTGGTGCATATGGACCTAAGATTCGGTATAAATTACCTGTTGAAATTAAAAGTATAAGTAAGTAAACTTAATTGTAAATAACTATTCATATAGGTACTTAAATTAAATCGAATTAGGAACAAGCATCACGCGCAGCCAATTACCCGGAACGATCGTTACTAACAAAATGATCATGGCAGCACGGGCTACATGTAGACAATCATAAATTTTCGCCCCATAAAATAAAGGCTGAACAGACAGGCACGGCAGTACCTCGCATAATAGGGGATTAATCTCCACAGTAAAATTAATCACAAATTATTCAATTTATTTCCATGCAGTAAAGTGACGTAATTAACTTTTTATGAGGCGGGGGTCAAGGTTTAATTTGGTTTTACTTGATGACTGACTACTAAAATAAATTGCTTTTGCATTACATGTACATAGCTTACTAGGAAAGCTAGATTACATGCGATACCTTTCTGAATAAGATGCAATCGAAGATGGTCGAATTTCCTGCAGTCGAGTAGGTAATCTGCAATGAATTAAGGCCAGCATTGCTAAACATATAGGCTGGACGACGTAATCACGGTGGTTGTTTTATCCTCAGATTAGGATTTTTAGCGTTTTATGATTAATTAAAACTGGTATAAAACAGGGATTAACGCACACATACCTCATTATTTTATTATCTTGACGTTATTAGGAGACGTAGGTATCCAAAAGCGGTAATAATTATAGTTTTATTTGTGTTAGGTAATGTATAATCGCGTAGGTTTTAATTATAAATTAGGAGATGTATCTAATAGCTGAAATATAATGAAAAACCATGGGCAGCTTATTTGGGTTTTTAATTTTTCTGCGATAAGCGTAGCCTGTCTCTCTAACCTTTGTACTTTTTTAAACGAAAAACTCTGGTCTGTCCGTTGCTCTAAATCAAAAACAAATTTATAAGTTACGTGATGTAATCGCGAATTCAATAGAGTAGTTGCCAACTGTCAAAAAAACATAAAATATGAATATTTAACATTACCATTTAAATAAGGTTTAAAGATAACACGACATGTGAAAAAGAAATTACAATCAGTAACTTAATGCTGAAGTTATAAGCTTCTCCTTTCTTCTTACCGCATTGAACGCATGACGTCATCTGTTCGAAATGCCGCCTCTGTCTAACAACCTTTTACCTTTGTAGGTATTTTTTGGAATATTTAAATTATTATTTTTTTTACCTTTTTTTAATCAATAGAATAATTAAAAAATATATGATTAACATCGCTATTACAACGAATTAACTTAGTTTTAATTTCTATGCCTAAAATTTAAGATTAATCTGCTCAAAGCCCAATTCACAGAAAAGTCCTGACTCGTTTCTATTATAGAATAAATCAAATTAAAATACACAACATCTACAAATCATGAATATTTTATGAGAAAAAAAAAATATCATTCAAAACTAAAAAAAACTGGCGCGACAGTCTGAGGGGTAACTATGAGCAACTTTGAATTTTATGATACACGAAATGCATTTTATCTCTATTCAAACACAAACATTAGAGCGAGCAACAGATATATTTTTAGTGAAAATAGAGATACCGAGGTAGACGAGGTTCACGAGTAAAAATAATGGCTCCAATGACGCGGGGTCGCAAGTTCGTAGCCCGTTCAGACGGACATTAACCTCGACGTAATAACGCAAAAATGTTGCAAAACTAAGCCACAACGTGATCGAATCATTTGAATAATTACTTTGATTTTGATTGAAAAGCTTTTAAATTTATAGAGCGTATAGTTTAAGTTATATTATTCGGTGACAATAACTTATAAATATCTGAGGGGATTTTTAGGACCAAAGCAGATTAGCTACTTTTAGGATGAGCGATCGGCAATTTTGCGACTATGCTGCATCAAGTTTTGGCGACTGTCGAATACTGTATTGAATTTACGCGCTTTTAGCGATTGCTTTACTGCTTTTTCTGTAAAAAGGTAAATCTATTGAATCGCTGCCACAGGCAATCGCATGGAGTGTGGATAGGAACATTCGGATGCGGATTTTAGCTTCCGAAAAGCTACTAAATCGCAAAAGATCTAAAAGTAGCAAGTCTGCTTTGGCTCTAAGATAAACGACATGATTTAATCAGCCTTAGATAACCCTGTAGTCCCTTGGAGCCGAGATCCATTACAAATTAGTTGTCAAAGCGTGTTAAACGCGCACGGTGCTAAATAAAAAAGTAAAAGTATTTCGTTGAAACATTTAAAGATGCCCTTGGGTCTACGACCGCACGAACCCTGTTATTCACGCTTTACATCAATTCGTCATAATTTCTCTACAAAGTTTAAGCTAAAAAATAAATATCTTTTGAGGAATATGTTTTTTAATAAAACGATTTTGCTAAATCAGACGAATGTCGTAGGATTTTCATAAAAATGCTAACATTTAATTTTTATTTGTGGCTTCGGTTTTGTAGGTCACATTTCGGGACAAAAAGTACCATAGTACGTCTCTCCGTACCATAAAGTTACACTGTGCAAATGCTGCTTCCTGCGTGATAGAAGGACATGCTATCAAACGCACATTTGTATTTCTAAAAGTTAAAGAGAACAGGCAAGTTCGTTAATCTTAAAATTAATTATAATACTTAAATAAATTAGTCACAAATCCAACTAGAAACGTAATCAGAAGTTAAAGCTCAAGTTTCATATTCCTATTAACTTTCTTAATGGATGTTATGTAGGAAAATTTTCCCGGACCTAAAGTAAATTCATGATGTGTACTGTTGCGTAATCTAATCCTACCCACATTTGTTATTTACGACAAATAATTTAACGGACCGTCGCCTTCTACTTATTAAGACATTTGTGGTCAACTGTATTTTTATTATCAACAGTTTTCCCAAAGGATTTTTATTCTCGTTAGTTATTTTATTACAAGTTACTTTTCTGCCGTCACAAGCAACATTGGTCTCCTGAGTAAACAATCTAATATAAGTAAATAACTCGTGACCTTTTCTAACATTCCTAGAGCAATTTGTGACCTAGATGTATATGAGCCCGGTGTTAATTAGTGCTTTTAATTATTCTGCATTAGTTTGGCTTGTAAGCGCGGCTGCGTCGCATAACATTGTAGGTGCATTTTCTAGTGTTCGAACTTGGCTTGACTCACTACCGTGTGTCTTGGTTGGATTTTTTTGTTTCGAACCTACGATAACTGATTCTATTTGAAATTATACATCTTAACAATACAGACTATGAATATAACATTTTGCTTAGTATTCATAGTAATATTAATGCGCATAGTGATGTCACCACAAACAGGTTAATTTTCTATGCACTGTTGTGTCATTTTCTAAATAAAACCTATGTTGTTTATGTAAAATATAAAATTGGCATGAAAGTATTAAAACTAATCTACCGGGTACTAAAACTAGTATATTTAATTACTTTTTTATTGTGGCATACAAGCATACGACTTGCCCAAAGGTAAATACCATAACCGTAACCTATAGACGGATGAACCGATTTTAATTTTATTTTTTATTATAATACAATACAATAATCTTTATTCACTGAATATAGTTAAATACTGTAACTTGACTTTATTTCAAAGGTAACTTGATCAAGTGTTCTTAGCTAAAAAAAATGGTATTTTTTGTAGGGTTTTAATTTTTTTAATTATAGTTATTATTACATTAGGTTCTCATTACTTCAGAATATGTAAACAACTGCTGGCAGAAACAGTTTAGAGCTTTAAATATAAATTCCATTCAGAACTAAAATATTAAATAAACGGTATAATATTTGTTATTACACGAAATGGCGAGCCTGTATCGCTGCTAAATAACTTTGATTCTTACTTCTATCAGTACAAGGTTTCAATTTAAATGCCAACAGTTACGTTGACAAACATGTAGAGGCTGAACAAACATAGACGTGGATAAAAATTATACTGTGTACTTGTGTTGTACACAAACACGATATATCATATACCACGAATGAGTATGACCGCATAAACTAACAAACATTAGTATCCATTGGGTAGGTACAGTCACGTGCCTAAATATGCTGGTACAGTCTCAAGCACAAACATGTTAACACAATATTAATTTTAATAAGTTTTAATAAAGTTATTAAAAATATTAAATTAGCCTGTTGTTCATAGGATAATTATGTAACAGAAATAGTAGGGAAAACCAATCATGTTGGATTAATTTCTAACTACCTTCAAACACCGAAAATTAGACACTAAGGGAAATCAATTTTTACTCGACGCCCACGCGGCGTCCATGCGGAAGTCAAAATATAGTCGCAGCTTAATAGTCCGGAAGATAATATTACAATTAATAGTCTTTTTCCACAAGCCTAGTAGTTTAACCTGTATTTTTAAAGAGAATCTCCTGAATTCTGCTTTAAGTATATTGCATACATAACTTTGCTCGTGACTGTACCCACCAAATGCACAATTAAATAATAATAATAAAAGACAGCCGGTATTAATTTTTTAACATACTATTCAATGATAAACATCTAAAAAACAATAACTTTGTTTACATATTTTTCTCCGTGACCCCAAATCGGAAGCTAATATGAAATGAAACAACATTGTGGACAAAATAGAAATAAATTCTGCAATACCTTCATATAACGTAGTTTCGTACAGAGTAATAGAATAACTTATGCGCCCCCAAGCCATATTGGTAATAAAACCACAAGAGGTTTCAATTTTTTATCCACGTTGGTTTTATTGAAACTTAATTCACACAGAGTACACAATAAAGTGCTGAAACGGATCTCTGAAAACTTGAGATGACAATATTTTGAACGAGTAATCGATACCTTTTTTTTACGTGTAGTGACCTGTTATATAGTATTCCTCCACCAAGGGCCAATGATGGAGTTATGTCCGACTCACACGGACTAAGCCACACGGAGTTCCTCAACGGACACGGAACAACGGACAACGGACCTTTGTTCAACATTGGACGCAAGGTTGCCACAATTGCAACAAATTGCAACTTTTTTTACAAGAAATAAAGTAGGTATATTTAGGTCTGAGAAGAATATTAAACAGTATTTTAGAAAAATGAACAGTAACACATTAAGTGTTTAGCATTTCGTCGCTGAAAACAGTGTTTTGTATACTATATTTTATCAACAGTAAAAAGAATAATACAGTGAAAAACAGTATGATATACTGTTTTCAACAGTAAAGTTGACAACCCTAAGTAGACGCCTTCCGGCTGATGATGATATAGGGTCATTTAGTTCGGCTGTAGATGAACCCAATTGTCAAATTTAACTAACTTAAGTAGGTATATAAATATTTTTTGAAAAAGAAACTGATACGGATGGGATTCGAACCCACGATCTTCGGCGTACCGTGGCAAACATAGAAATATTAAATAAGGTGGCGACGCTCTAACCGCTGAGCCACCGTATCCCATCAGAATCAGTCGAAATTTCGAATCTCTTTCTACGCTTAGGGCGCCGGAGATCGTGGGTTCGAATCCCATCTGTATCAGTTGTTTCATTTTCAAATTTCTTATTAAAAATATTTATATTTAATAAGCTAACATGTAAAAAATTCACAAAAATAGTAACTTAAGTATGTTAAGAGACTCATAATACTAGGTACGTTTTATAAATGTATTTTTTGTCCAAAGAAACTTATTATAATTTAGATATTCTCAATGCAATTCTATTGAAAATTTTAAATGCAGCTTTTGTATTTTTTAAATTAAAGGATTCGTTTACGGGCGATTGACTCGAGACGACAGTCTGCGAGGCACTGAATTCAATAGATGTATTTGTTTAGAAATATAAATATGTAGCTATTGTTAAATGTTAAGTAGGTAGGTACTTATGTTGTTTATTTTATATTGATAAAGAAATTAGATTATATTAGACAATAAAAACATCCCTGACTTATAATGTCCATAACTTACTTGTCTAAGTATGTAATTTAATTTTAAGACTAAGTATAATCATGTTAATAAGATGGTCCGACCAATTGCCCCCAGTGGTTTCCTTAGCATACGGCTAAAATAAAAATCAATGGATATTAGACGCAAACGCAACTTCGAGCGATAGTAAGTACGCGCATACAGTGCATCCCCCAACCTTTACCCGCGAGCGAACCGCATATTGTGAAATTATCTGTGTGAAGCTCGGGCAAAAACTGGTTTATCTTGGTACATTTTTGGATCCTCGGACCCTCCCCCATATGAAAGCTATAGCCCTGGTGAAATAGACACAAATATCGCTTAGACACTCAACCAAGCTCAAGACCGTGAAAAGTGGGAACTGCACTGTCGCGCGAAGGACCGGGAGCATCATGATGCTCAGTATACTATTGAGTAATTGACTACAGGAGGAGGAGGATATTCATGTTAGTTATGAAAATAAAATTTAATAAAATAAGAATTATCACTACATAGTATAAAACAAAGTCGCTTCCCGCGTCTGTCTGTCCCTATGTATGCTTAGATCTTTAAAACTACGCAACGGATTTTAATGCGGTTTTTTTAATAGATAGAGTGATTCAAGAGGAAGGTTTATTATGTATAATACATGCATATTAGCGCAACCGTGCGAAGCCGGGGCGGGTCGCTAGTTATGGTACAAATTAAAATGACAAATTAATTAAGTAAAAACTTACCAAGCTCAGACGAAGAAATTATGAAGTTGTTTAATAGTTCCTCACTTGAATTATATTTTTCGGGATCGTGGATTACTGTGTTTAAGCTTGAGGTAAGGTTTACGGCTGGTTTTACACCGAAGCGGACTCTCATTTGTATTAGAATATCTCCACTTTGGTGGAAACCAGTCCTAACCTAGATTCAATTCAAAATATAAGTAGACACGGTAAGCCTTAAACACTTTTTACTGAACAAAGTTTAAAACTGTGATTATCATAAGTAGCACGGCCATTATGTCTCAAAGGGTAGACTCACATTAGTTTTAATAAAATATCATTTTCGTTGGACACTTTTAAACATTTTTGCAGGCGACGTTTTACACTTATTAAAAAAGTCAAGCCGCTAAAGGAAAATTTCCTAGTCCACAGATTGGCTTAATTTGTTCTAATCTGAACAAAAAATTTGAATGTAAATTGTCAATGAACAGAAGTATCTATCTACACAACTGATCTTACGACCGATTACAATAGAAAACGACACTCAAAAGAATATATCTCAAAGAAATGCACACGATACCTGTAATAATAAACATTCTTAGCAAATGTTTACTCTGACATCACTAACATGTGTTGTTTACTAAAACAGTTTTGTTAAACACCAATCTATTGTTTCATTATATTGTTGGCTGAATAACCATGACCTTGAATGATTCCTGTAATAAAATTCTCATTTATTTCCCAAGACATCGGTTAGCCACACGAATTTGCAATGGTAAATAGGAGGGAACGCTGAGATCACTACAAAAACGTCTCGTTGGTATCCTAAGCAAATGGAATTTTAACTTCATGAATATCCTATGAAAATTCTAATCGCTGTCACTCAATGTTTTCGTTTCAGACAGTCATTGACCAGAGCGTGTCTTGGCCCAAGTGTATCTAAAAGTTTCGTCTTATATCAATTTGTTTTTGAACAAAACGAAATGTTGCCAGAATAAAAACTAAGCCTAAAGTTCTGAAGAGCATCGGCAAACATAAAATAAAGTATGGTCGTGTCATCATTATAAGACAATAATACCTAATAGTAACGAGGCAGAAATACTTTGAGAACAATGAAATGACCTTGAAAGAATTGTAAGCCTCAGTTGAATTATGGGAACTATGCTTAAGACCTCATTCAAAATTTCAATGGCAGAAGATAAGGTCGTCGACAAACAAGTAGATAAAACTCGATTTAGAGTAATAAGAGACGTAAACGATGAGCTTAAATCTCTTGAGCTCTTGAGAAGTAAGGTATAGGAGGTAGATAGCAAAAACGTTAAGTTTAAGCGTGCACTGGTTAAATTAAATGTGTTAGCATTTCTGTAATCTCAAGCGGTTTTAATAAAATTTTTATATTTAACATGAAACTTGAGCCTTGTAATTTGTTTACAATGATTTGATTAATAAATACATCTATATAAACTAAGAAATGTAGACAATAAGGATTGATGAAGTCTTAGAGCTCTAATAAACTAAGCCTAAAATTTTTGATTAATAACATGCCACGTACATGACTGACATTACAAAGCAAAGGCACAAACCAAGTAAATAACGCAATTGTTAGTAAGTAAATGGCAAGTATTTCATGAGAATACCCTTGAATGTTTAATGCGAAGTTTTCTTGAACATTAATCTTGGAAAAACTAAATAAACTAACCCTAAATAAGTTTTGCTATTTGATAACGATAAAGATTAGAGAATAGATTGGGCTCTCTGGGTATTTTCATTTTAAAAAAATATATAGATAAGAGAAATAGAAATCGAAAATACTCAAGTATTAATGAAATTCTAATACAACGCTCAAATTTAAACAGAATTTACTCATGATTTATTTAACTTGAATGATTTTAAGTTCGCTCAAATTCGCGTCACCTTGGTCCCAGACACCCAGCTGGGCCGTACATCGGCCGGTCATTAGTGGGTCACAACCAGACGAGCAAATTATTTTGTTAACATCAAATAAATTTAAGTATGATTTAGCAGAATGGACAACAGCGAGTGTAGACCAAAAATTTTACAAACTAGAGCTAGACGATATAAAATTTTGTGACGAGTTACAAGATATCGAAAGAATAAATCGATTCATAACAATTACTGATGGCATTTAAAGTGTTGACGTTTTGACATATTCACTGGATCGAGTTCAAATCTAAACGTCGAAAAGTTTGACATACCCTTCACAATTGACTGGCGCGGGCGTTCCAGTATTCGTCTATGTATTCATATTCGCATTTAAATGTTCCGTGACACGAATCACGATCGAAACGGGTACTTACTAATGCAAATGAATTCTTATTTACTTCCTTATTTAGATAATAAAAAGGCTTCCCGAGCCAGGATTTATCTTTTAATTTCAACGCAAAGATATTATAAGTTGGGACATTTCCTCTAGCAAACTAAGACAAACGGTTTTAAAAAATTAAGTATTGTTTGGCTGGCAACAGTTCTGTTTTTTGATTTCTTACCTATTTTTACATTTGAATTGTTTTGTTCTTTTTTTACTGTCAGTGTGTGTCGTTGAAATATTTGTAAAAGCTACTAGTCTTATCTAATTTACTAAATTTCACTTCAAAAAACCATCATAGTTTCATTTCTTCTCATCACTCCATTCCTCTCACGAACATTTTGAATATCACATGAATTGTTGAGAAGAAATTAAAATAATTTTATCAGTGGGCTTTTTGCTACATGCACTTCCCGTCCCTTAATAATAGTTATAACATCAAAGTTAGTTTCACGAAAGTAATGAAATTACTATTGTTAGTATCACCAATATGTATAAAATCACAATTCTAGTAAGAAACAAAGGGAAGATGCTAGTTTACATTTGTGTGATATTACACACAATAATTATCATTTTAAAACAATCAAATAAACAATACAAAAACCGGTAGAACTTCTTAAGTGGGTAATAAATGAACAAGTAATTATGATAACATTGCGATTTATCATAAACATAACATTATTATTAGTACTTTAGTGGATAACACTTGTAATCCAAACATCAAATGATCAAACCAACGCAACGTGTGTTTAAATTGTAAATTGACTAGATAATAATGCTTACACTATTAATAGCTAGTAGATAGTAATAAGATAAGATTAACCACAATGTTATGCTAACAACAAGTGATTTGGCTAATCTTCCCATAAGGTATGCACAACACTACACAGTGACGAGACATTTAAAAATTAGTTATTGTTTATTGGAATGTAATGATGACGTGGTATTATTTATTTTCTTAAGCCGCGTACGGACAAACGAACTTGAAAATTCATTGCTATCCCAATTTTAATAAAAGCAAGTATTTCTAAGGGCAAAATAATATTTGGCCATTCCCATAAACAAACATCAATGTCAATTTACTAAATTAAACTAAAAAAATAGTATTCATTTTTAGTCCGGTATTGACAAAGATGGAGAGGCTAGTAATAGAAAAAATATAATTGAATGTTTTCACGAACTGTGCTGTAATAATATAGACCCTGAATATTTTTTTAATATCCACAGCTAAAATAAACTAGAACGCGAAGTCGGACAAGTAAAAGTAGAATAGATAAGATAGCCATTGTGTAGTATGACTACCTACTAGTAAAAAAAGACTTAATAGAAGGGCTCTTAAGGCTTCATTAAAATTCACGTGTTCAAGATACTAAGTATTTTATTTACTCAGACTAACCTTATTTTGTAATAGTAAACGATGTAACCATGATAATGTATCCTAGTTTCAGCTGCTAACTGAATTTCGATCACCGCGACTTAGACTATCCAATCACGCAGGAGAATAGGAGATACTATAGTGCTCAAATGTGTAAAAAAATATAGACGCACTCTATTCATTAAATTGTGTCAAATCTCATCTTAGTACGGGGTGCGAGCACGGATCTTTTAGTCAACTTTTTATCAAACGTTTATAAATTTTAAACGTCAAGTTTGACATAAAGTTCATTAAATTGTGTCAAATTTGACGTTTAATACATCGTATATTGTTTCGTATGTGGGTGTCAGGTATTGTAATAACTAGTGGCAGTATCCAGTGGATAATGTGTTAACTGCCAATCAAGAGGTCGACTCAGTTCACATCTCCACGCTCCATTGATCTATTTGTGGTGGACCCACTTAGCAATGGGGTATTAACTCGGCTTGAGATGTTAGTACAATAAACATACATGGGTACTAACGCAAAAGATATATTTTAACTTGGTACATCGTGTTTACTGTCCATTCAAAGGTTGTCTGTATGAGATTGCCATTAGTAATAAATTATAGTTTTAAAAAAACTAAAAAAACACGTTTTTATAGAAAACCCAAGTAAAAAATAGAAAATAAATTTGAATTAAGAATCGTGTAATTTTTTTAAATAAATATAAATTAAGAAGAGTTTACACAAGAAAAAAAAATGTTTTATTGTAAAAAAAATATAGGTAGGTATTTAAAAGATTATAGTCAACATTCCTACTTGTGATATTATATTTCTGTATTCAGGCATCCTTGAGGAACATTCTAGTGTAAACCTAAATTTAATTTAAAAAAAAATGTTTTACTTATTAGAGAAATACAATCCAGCTACATATGCTTCTGAACAACAAAAGCAACATATCTAAAAGGACTTCGTATAAAAGCAATAAGACAAGAAAGTCGATTCATTTATTTTATACCCCAAGTGTGTGCTTTCTCTAGAATCGTATTCCATTTTAACGAAAGCAAAACATAATGGATGTCTGGAAAGTTTTCTTAGCTTCTAAAGATCAGTGGCTTTAGAATTGCGCTAATCGCATTTTATAGGAGCCATGTATGAATAAGCCGACTCGACCGGGGTAGTACCACCAGTAGTGGACTAAACCTGTCAGGAGCCTGGAACGCTCAAACTTAAAGGGGCCCTAGTCTTCTTAAAGAGTAGTAATGAGTACCGTAAAGGTGCACTAAGAAAGGTTTTTTTGAAATTTCGCCCCTAAGCGGGTAAAATAGGAGTTAAAAATATGAAATCCATGAAACCAGCTAGTGTGAACATTTATGTATAGAACAGCTGATTTTTAATAGGTTTTATTTAGCTTGACCTTTTTATTATTTGATTCAAACTTTGTAATCGATATTTCATCCCTTTTCTGTTGACAGATTGATCTGATATTTGGTACACTGCTTTAGTTCTGATGACAAAACCTTTTTATGTAAAAAAAATTACCTACTTATAATTATTCTTAGTGTTATTTTCATGCCGATATTCTGTAAGAAGGTAGTATTACCCCGGTAACGGTTCCGTTGACTCGTACATAATTGAGTAACAAACATCTTCAAAAAAATTACAGTTTACAAGTACGATTCTCGAACCTGCGATTTTCTAGTATAGTACTATAGACACCAGCCGGTCAACCAACAGCTATTTTGCGATCCTTTTTATTTTAAGAAAGCTAAAAATTCGATCTGTTGTCTATTTACACAGCTTTGTTATAACAATAATGTGGAATGTTAAACGATGTAAAAATAATGTGTGTATAGGTATGTATAATTTTCCAACTGGTTGACTTCTACGTAGGGTATTTTTTGCACCCACAAACCGCACGTCAGAAAGGCGTGTCCACTCGAGCTGACAGCGGAACGGACCAAGAATTTATTGGACTTGTTCCTGACTAGCTTCTGCCTGCGACTTAGTCTGTATTATTTCGGGATAAAAGTAAATATTACGCAAGGAAAATATAACGTTTTCATAGTCAAATATTTTTTTTACTAAATTTAGTAGGTACCTAGTTACACAAAAACGTATTTTTAAGAGGTACTATTTATACAAATTATTATGATTTGATAAAGAAATTCAGATAGAACAGCTTAGTAACTTTTTAAAATTTTAAATGCAATGCAATGCAACTGCAACTCTCAAGGCTACATTTCATAATTATGTATTAGTTAACGACTAGCGACAGTGCCATGACCTGCCGTGTTAGGTATAAACTTCCGTTGTAACATACGGTGCCAAGAATAAATTAAATAACATTACACCTGTCTCATCGGAAGGGTTAGTCAGACATGTTTTTCACTCTCATTTCGCCAGAAATTTCAAGTCAATATATCAAGCCCAGTTCCAAAATCAAGAAATTTTCTTTGTATGAATATATAGACAGGTTTTTTTGATTCCTGCTATAAATATTGTACTTATAATATAATAAATGCGAAAGTAAGTTTGTTTGTTACCTTTTCACAAACCACTGAACCGATCATCCTGAAATTTTGCATATACGTTGTCAGGTGTACAGAAACGGACATAGGATACCTTTCATCTCGAAAAAAAGTGATGTTCCCGAGGAAAACAACAATAACTTTGCTATGAAAATAGATACGCCGTGTCTTTCGAATCATGATTGAATTTGTCAAATTGCAAACTAACGCGAGCGAAACCGCGGGGAAAAGCTAGTAAAGAATAAATGTGCAAGTTAATTAACTCAAAACCTGGAGAAAAACAAAATGTTTTGACGAGAACTTGTACTCTACAGCCACGGTTACGATTACCGTCTAAGTAAATCGTCGTTAATTAAACATTTTGATTACTAAGGGTTTATTACCCCACAGTACCCCTGGACCGCAGACGGGTTGAGCAAAAAAGTTTTAATGAACAGTTCACATCGATCATATTGTTTCGGGAATAAATAGCTGAGCTAGTTATATTTTTCAATCATTTTATCATCCTTTGTTACTTGTTACGTGGATATTTGTTCGCTACCAGAAAAGTTCGATCGATTTAATTGTGACTTCATAACTGAATGTGTAAAAATAAATAAAAGTTAACAGGGCAAGCTAAATAAAACCGTTTATAAACAGCCGCTTGGCGACGTGGCGAGGCGGTCACTTATCGACATCGGTGGAGGCAGATTTTCCCGGAAGACTGTACCGAGTGGTCACGATCTTCAGCCAGGAAGGACTGATTACAGAGAAGAACCATGAAGCCGCGGAAAAAATTTTTTGTCAATAAATGTGATTTGTTTATCTGTACCCTAAACTAAGTAAAGTTAAGAGTTAAAAAAAGCTGTCTTTTTCATACCTTCGTCAACGTGCGTAAAACGCAACACGCACTGTTTACGTTATTTTTATCAGTAAAACTGCATTTTGCAAGAAAAATAAACCTTAAGAATTTTTTTTTTCAAACAAACAACAAAAAAATGAACTAAGCTTAATTGAATATTAATTTACGTTTAGTACTCGAGTTTACCATATTTAACCCATGTTTATAAAAGGTATTTTTATTTTAACTCTGTTAACAGAGGTCAGTCAATAAATTAAACCATATTTTAACTTTAAACTGCATTAACTATTTAAATCTATCACGAAAGCGGACCTAAATGGATCAAACGGTTTTTTTAAATTTCTTTCGTTAAACATTAATCTAAAAGAACCTATTTGACAGACGCTTTTATCTCTTAAGTTAGAGAGAGACATTAATGTCGTCTTAAATTAAGAAACATTCGGAAACACGAAACATTAATTATGAAAGAACTTTGAAAAATCAATACTTTACACTTTTTATTTACTTTTAAAAACACTTCTTGTAACTTTTAACGATTATTTACGCTCTTCTCCTTAACGCATAGCTGGTGAAAGTGCCTGAGTTTAAACCGCCCATAGGCCTTAAACACGACTTTAGCTTCTAATATTAACATCTCTGTTCTAGCCCATATTACTCAGGGATAGATTAGCTGCTAACAAACAAAATAATAAATATTTTATTTTATTTATTTTTTATGTACCTAAGTTCCAGCTGATTTCGTCGCAAAATTTATTGATGTAGGTACCTATCACGCCTGTAAAGTTTCACTCGCTAATTAAATTTAACTCTATATAATTGATAATGGGCTTAATTACATTTACGGTACGTTCAACGTATTTTTAATTATTAACTTTTATTACATTTAGGCTCAATTTAAGTGCTGCAGAATGGAGTGAAAGCGATCGGAATTACAACGCTTAATGAACTTTAAGTCAATCGTATATCGTACAAAATAGATAAATATTAAATAGGTAGCACGTCTACCAGGGAATTCTCGCACCCACCATCGACGGCATCGGTGTGGAATAGGGCCCTAATTTATTAAATTCAATTTAAAAGTCACTCATTTAATTTGTAATGCCAACAAGTTGAGAATAACCAAACATTTACTAGGCACAAGCATTAATAGTTGGCAAGCGAAAGCATTGTATGAAATTATAACTCAATAGATACTTATTTATTGAGATCATACGGATCATTACTTCCTCATTTATTTTATTAGAAGATTCTAGTTAGATTTTAGAACAACAGGATATTAAATAATTAAGTAAATTTAAACGGTTTTATTGGTTATAAAACCATATAGGTACATTGGATTTACAATGATGCTGAATAAATAAAATTGTATTGACATCAGAACTAAAGGTGTACCAAATATAAGATCAATCTGTTTGCAGAAAGGGGGTAAAATTTAAATGACTCAAGGAAACAAAAATCTAACGGGCCAAATAAAATCTAGCTAAATAAAACCGTTTAAAAAAGAGAATTGCTTAAATCTAGGAAGGATGTGATTAAATTAATATACCTAATTTAAAACAAAGTTTCATTGTAAGATAACGAAATAACAATTCAAAGTCATTCTAAAATAAAATATAAGTTATGTATGACAATTCGCTATCTGTAATCGATGAAAATCAGAAAGATAGGAACTGATCGAAGACGAAGACGGATCCTGCACTGCCATTTCAAATGCAGCTAATAAATATAACAACCTAGGTTTAAGACACGTCTAGAAATATGGATGTAAAAAGTTACAAGTTTAAGTTATTAAAACTTTGTGCAAGAGAAAAGAAGTAAAGACAAGTGATTATAAGTTTATGAAGTTCTTGATTAAGGTGCTTATCTCGCTGAACCACTATCTCGCTCGCACATTTAAGATAAAAAACCACTGAATCACTACATAGTATAAAACAAAGTCGCTTTCTCAGTCCCTATATCTCTATGTATGCTTAAATCTTTAAAACTACGCAACGGATTTTGAAGCGCTTTTTTTAAATAGACAGACTGATTGAAGAGGAAGGTTTATATGTATATTGCAGCCGTGCGAAGCCGGGGCGGGTCGCTAGTCTTCTTATAAAGAGAAAGATTGAGCATCACCAACATAATCACCACGCTAAACAAACACTATTCGAAAACAGTATGAATTATTTATAGATTAAAGGAAACGAATACAAATAGGTAACAGATATCTTTAGCTAATACTAATCCATCAGGAAAATGAAGGATAGACGCTCGCGGATAAATAAATTCTAATCTCATAATAATCTACCAAATTCTATACCGACTACTCAGCAAAGAGATGTGCGGACGACGGCGGCATATCTTATGTACCTAAACGAACAGGTACATGTGAGCCCGCAATATTTTGATTGAAATATGAAAGATATCGCAAACCCTCTTTAGGTAGGTATAAAAAAAACCTTATTTAATTCTATAAACCAAAAAGGCAAGGTTTATGCGGAAGAACGAGTATGGAAACCACGCGAAAACCTGACAGTTTTAGAGCTTTAAAAACTTTAATAAGACTAAGTTCTACGAAAATTGCAGTTCTGAACCCAGTTCAACGCTTGAACCGAGTTCTTGATTGATCGCGTTTAGTGTCAGTGGTGAAATCAGCTCTTAATGACAATACCTATAGTTAAAACTTTCTTTAAATACGAATATGGTATAGGTAATGAATGGATATTTGTTTTATTTGACACAACACACAAGGACACAAACAAAACAATAATAGGATAATAATAATAATAAAAGGAAAAAAAAAACAAATAAACATTATTAAACTTAATACAATCCCACGGCTGCACCAAATAGGTCTCCAGATCAGCTTTATGTCCAGAACTGGTTGGTACTATCGCGGACACGAACGGTGCACCACTTAGCAATTAAAATGCTTTGTACGATGCTACGTGCGTAGGGGCGAGGCTAGTGCTACGTTCGGGCGCTGGGTGCAAGCGATTCTAAACATAAGAGTGGTGCACCGGCTTTGTCCACGCTAGTGTACCTACCTACTTGACGTTGATTTTCATCTGAAGCCTAGGTTTCACAAATGTCAAACAGCTAATCGTCTTTCCGTGTTGAGTTGAATTAAATTGTCTGTGATGAATGTGCACGTACTGCTACAGGCTATGTAGGTACAGACAGCATCACTAATTGGTGACCTCCTTCTTTTAAAAATTGGACTATTGAAACATTGAACTAGCTTGTTTTTTTTAAATGTTTATTTGTAGAAATTGTTGCTAATTCGACTTGATGGAGGTTATATTCGGCAGGGATAACCAATTGATGACGCTGTCTGTACATAGCCGCGAATTAATCTCGTAAATAGTATAGTATGCGATTCCGGAACCTATAGTCGCTTGGAGCACCAGGGGGTTATTCTTACTGAATAATAGAAGGAGGGTTTGGGCCTCCGGTGCTCCCACTAATCGTATGAAATTGATGTTCAGCTGCATCTGGTTAGATTGGAAGCCGACCTTAACCAAGTTTGGGAATAATAAGGCTAGGAGTACGATGATTCTGAGAGAACTGGTGCTACAGGTCAAGCCGGCCTATTTGTAGTGAAACCAGCATAGTTCTATCAAACAAATAAAGACAAAACTACAAATTAAAAATTTTAAAAGCCAGAAAATAATTTTTGCTTTAACTAAGAACTTTCTAGATCAAATTATTTTTCAAAAAGAAAAAGACTATATCAAAACCGGTTCATTCGTTCGGGAGCCACAGACATACAGACAAACAGATGCGTCAAACTTATAACAACCCTTTTTGCGTCGGGGGTTAAAAAGAAAATAATAAAACGGCTTTTTCTACCCGTTTCAACTGGCTGTGCACAGTGCTACCACGCGACACAACACTAAACAAAAAAAAATCAATTAAAAATCGTTGAAACGTACCAGAGTAAAACCGTGCGCAACTGGAGTTATAGGTTATCGGTTCAATCATAGAGAATAAAAGACAATCACGTGGGAACACTACAAAAGTGAACAATAAGAAATTATATGAGACTGCTCTAAATGAGAACAATAGCAATCGGTAAAAGCATCTCTCTTCGAAACTGTACTTCCGCGGCTTAATAAGTTCCTATTAAGGGGATGATATAATCACAAAGACGAAACAGGAACCCCATATTAAGATCTAAGAACCTTGACCAGTTAACCACGTGATCAAGATTGATTACAACTATCAAATGCCGATATCAAGTAAAGATAAGTCATGATAAAAACTACGATTGATATAACAAGAAAAAAATATCTATTCAATGTTTTTTCTGTTTATGTAAACTGTTGTTAAAATATATCAGTCTGTTTCTATTCAAATATGATTATAATAGATAACGTCACGCATTTCGAGAAATGTAAATAAGTTAAGAACGCGACGTTGAATGAATGGCGAAAATACGGTAACAATAACATTATACCTAGTTGCATAATAATGTTACAGTGTGCATACAAATGACAAAATAAAAAGTCATAAAAATGTTAGTAAAAAATAAATTAACAACATAATTAACAAATAACATGCAACTGTTAATTACAGCAGTGTGCGTGCTCGCTCTTCTCCAAGCAATAATTTAAATTACAATTTATAACTAACAATCACACCGACACATTACAAACTGTATCGTAACCAAGTCATAACTTATACTCTAACGAACTTAAGATAACGTTCGTCAATAACTTCCTGTTTTTACTTACTAAACACGTCACAATCGAAACACATTGAAAACACGTGCAAATGAACCATTTAACAATTTCTATACACTAAAAACACTTCAACCTCATCAAATGTTTAAATAATCAAAGCTCAAATATGATAGTATTATAAACACGTTGGAGAGCCGTCCAGTGTTTCACAGCTGATCGGCACATAAACAAACTCACCTTATGGCTTACTGTAAACACTACATCCCATCGACGCACAAAACGTTCGATTCTAAAGTATAAACTTCCTTTGTGCACTCTAGAATTGGTACAACACTGAAAATCGTGGACGACACGCGATTTCCGTGAACTAAAAATATTTAAAGATTAAAGGGTCGCGTTTGTATTGATGCGATCGAGGACTAAGGGCGTGCGGCTCCGAACGCGGTCGGCTGACTACTGGCCTGGCTGGCTGAGTCGTGCCGTTCTCGTTCGAGTGCAAAGCCATCAGGTGCGACCAAGAGGTACAACGCAGTGACAGTTTAATTGATACGGTATTAGACGTGACGTGGGGTAACATGAAGCATACTTATATCCTTTCCATCCATCATTATAACGTCCGTAGTGAATACACACGAGAGAAAATATCTGACTCATTGAAATGTATTTCCAAGGCGGTATCGTATCAAATTTTTGTTTAGCATCCTTGTTCCCATTATCGACAATGCACAATTGCAAAATAACTCAACTATGAAAAACTGTGACAAGACAATGTATCGAGGTGAACAGCATCCAGTTACACCAGATGTTCTAACTAGGTATGTCACTTGTTTGGCGTACTCGTTATGCATCAACTTTAATTAACGAGCAAATGAAAAGACTAGACACCTTTCTTTACGAAACATAGTTCTAGTAAACTTCAAAGGAAAAGGACTTGTAGGTTGTTACGATGAAATTGAAGGTCTACATTTCGTTGCAGTAGACAAACATTCTTTCATAAACTAAACTTAAAAGATATATTACATTTACCACAAGAAATAATACGAGTAAATCTAAACTTTTGTCAGTTATTTCATTTTAAAAAGAAACTTAACAAGAGGGAGCCAAACAGCATCAAAATTTTTGGCTGCGACCCGCAATACATATTTCCATTAGTATCTAAGGAAGTTAGATAAACAAAGGAATGGCTCGGGGCAGCTCTCAAGAGACGGAATTCTAGAGTAGTGTTCAGAAATTTCCAGCGTTGGGAACAACGTAAATTATAATAGTTTCCAAGGTTATTATGGACATGATTCCTCGTTCGTAGCCCAAGGGCACGCGGGCAATGCAGAATGCACAACCGCAGTGTTTCTTGGTAATAGCACCGACCGCTCTCGACCGTGGTCGCAATTCAACCTAGGGCCGATTTATTAGCCCTAAAATGGGAATAGCCACAAGATTTAAAGTTGTGTATTTAAGCTTTATGATCTTGTTAAAGCAAAATGGGTTAGAAGGATTAGCCGGGTAGCCTTGAATAATTTGACACGGGACAGACAAATAAATGAACAGGAATTCGCAAATTGGGTTTAGGGAAGGAAATGGTTAGTATTAAGATGTTCAATTATTTTAAGAACAAAGCTTTGATGGATACAAAGCTGAGTTAACACTTTTATAATAATACCCAGAATGAAGACGGCCATGATATTATCACGAGTGGGCTAAAAATAACATGTGTAGATAACACAGGCCTTCCTAAAACACCGACCTTTATTACAAGCAGACAAAACACGCAAATTTCGTTCTCTAAAACCGAAATATCTACAAACATTACATAAACATATTGTGTTATTAGGACTAAACAGTTTTTGTTTGTGTTGGAAAAATGTTTAGGTAAGCCTCACTTATCTGTGATTTTATCAAGAACAATTGGCTGGAGGCTACATTTTTCGGTTAGGGTAAGCTTTTTCGGAGATATAGAGTCACCTAGAAACAGGTCATAGTTGTTATAGACATTTCATGTGGAAAAAAGTATGTTTCTATTCGCTTTTGGATATCGCTTTGTACGCGCCACGGATTTTTACGTTTCTTTCGTTTCTGTACAACGTATATGCAATATTTCATGATGATCGGTTCAGTGGTTTAAGCGTGAAAAGGTAACAAACAAACAAAATTACTTTCGCGTTTATAATATTAGTTAGAATTAGAATTAAACATACCTAAAAGAAGCACTTTTGCATACAGTATTGCAATTAATAAATCATACGAATAAGTAAGCACTTATAAATACACGTCTGAAAGCGCTAGAATTTTAACACCTAACAAAGGCAAATGCCTTATTAATATTCAACGCGAAGTCTAGATATAGTTGAAAAACGTCGAGCTGTTTATTTCCTACGTATTTTCGCTTTCTCGGGCAAACATAAATATGTGATCAATATTATTCCATGGTCCGTTTGCCTGTCATTATTACATGACACGCAACATTTAATAGCTCAACTGTAAAATTTTCATTTTCGTCCTGTTGCTTTTACATTAATTGAGCATCCTTCCCGCAAGCATATTTTGTTAGCGAGCATTCGGTCACGAGCATTTTAATGTAAGGTACTCGTCAATGGGAATATTTTTCTCGCGTTAAGTATTTTTTGTTATCAATACTTATTTTGTTTATATCGTTATTTAGGTATTAGCCAACATAAAACTGTTTTGTGTAAATAAAAGTATATAAGACACGAAAAATATAGGTCAATTTTAATATAGGTACTCGTACTTAGAATAGTTTAATAGATATTATCGATAATCGATATCGATCGATAACATTTAGAGTTCGCATTGCACGCGTAAACAGTTTATTATAATATTGAATTACCTACTTTACCATCGTCTAAGAAGCATTACTTTTATAAATCATATAAAACAAGAATAAAAAAAAACAAAGTAAACAATTCCCTTCAAAGAAAATTATAATAACAGCCTTGGACCAGAAAATCTTTGTCCTCAAGGCGGAGAAAATGAAAAAAATATAAGTCCTTTGATGTGCTTTTATGTACCATAACTTGAAAAGTGCAAGGAGTGGCGCTTAATTTCCGCTACATATCCGCACGATGCTACATAAGTCTGAAACTGGATTTATACTTTAATTAAATAACTAGGCAGTAATGTTACCAGACTCTAGAGTCTAGACTCAAATGTGTCTGTCGACTGCAACTTCGTTTTCTGAATAGAAATTAAATAGCTCCCAACCTTTAGATTACTTTTGTAAAATATTCTTTTATTTCAATCCTTTGTTTCATTGTTTAAAATGTTACTGCAAGTTTATTTTTATTGTCTTTACTTTCTACGTCTGTAATAATCTTTCTTTGACATGAAACATACTTAGATGTATATGTTTTTCCTTTAATATTCAAAGTTATAGGATATTACTACGACTGACGCATAGCGGTCAGACCGTCGACACGGTTCGACGAAGATTGTGGGTTCGAATCTCATCCGTATCAGTTGTTTATTCAAAGGACCTTGGGTAAAAGTGTCCCCACCCTCCAACAGATTTGAAACATATCTCATTCGAAGCATCATAACATGTTGATATTTTTTTATTATGGCGACAATCTTGAAATGAATGGGGTTCATGAAATAATCGCACTTTTGTGTGCCATTTTTTCAAGCTATTTTTAGCTAATTTATTAGTTCCTCCTAAACGATTTAGCTAGAATTTTTCATACACGTTCAGTTCTGTTAACAATACAATTATATGATTGACATGACCTGATGCTGCACCTAGAATCATCTCCACACATAGGAACTCTTCAACGGTTTATAGCTCGTACACGAAACTTTGCATTGTACCTACGTATTTTTAGATGATTAAACATGATAATCACTATGACCTGATATGCAGCTAGAATCGTCTCCACATGTAAGAACTCTTCGACGGTTAGTAGCTCGTGCACTAAAGTTTGCGCCGCATACCTACGTTTATTTAGCTGATTAAACATGACAGTCACTGACCAGATGCTGCAGCTTGAATCGTCTTTACATGTAAGAATTTTCCAATGGTCAATAGATCGTCCAAAAAAACTTTGCATATACATACGTCATGGTGAATCATCTAAATAAACATAGGAATATGCAAGGTTTTGTGTACGAGCTATTGACCGTTGAGGAGTTCTCAGGTGAGAAGACGATCCTGACGGTATCGTGGGTTCATGATGGATATCATGTTTAATTAGTAAACATATACTGTGTTTATTGTATTTGCCAAAAACCGTTGAAGAGATCCTACGGATGGACACGATTCTTAGTTCTACATCGGGTCATATGGTGAATATCACGTTTTATTATCAAAATATGCGTAAGCATAATTATGCAAGGCTTCTGTAAGTTATTGACCATTAAGGAGTTTTCTGTGAGAAGAAGATCCTGGTTGCATCATTAGTTTATGATCAATATTAAAGTATTATAAATAAACCGTTTATTGCCCGTGGTACTATTATAGAACTTTAATTATTTTGATCGTACAAGTATGAAAAAATTAACATCGGCAAAAACAAGTGAATATCGGCAAAAACAAGTGAACGCCGAAAAAACTAGTGAACGCCGAAAAAACAAGTGAACGCCGAAAAAACAAGTGAACGCCGAAAAACCAAGTGAACGCCGAAAAAACCAATTGAACGCCGAAAAACCAACTGAACGCCGAAAAATAAGTGAACGCCGAGAATATAAGTGAACTAGGTCAAAAACAAGTGAATATCGGCAAAAACAAGTTAACGCCGAAAAAAAAATGGACGCCGTAAAATCTAGTAATTTTCTTAAATACTCGTAAACCCGTAAAATTGCCCTAATTCACTTGCTTTTTCGGCGCTCACTTATTTTTCGAAGTTCACCTGGTTTTTCGGCGTTCACTTGTTTTTGCAGATGTCCACTTATTTTTGCCGATATTTACTTGTTTTTGCCCATGTTCACTTAATTTTTCGGTGTTCACTTGTTTTTTCGGCGTTTACTTGTGTTTTCGGCGTTCACTTGTTTTTTCGGCGTTCATTTGTTTTTTCGACGTTCACTGGTTTTTTCGGCGTTCACTTATTTCTTCGGCATTCCCTTTTTTTTCGGCGTTTACTTGTTTTTTTCGGCGTTTACTTGTTTTTTCGGCGTTTACTTGTTTTTTCGGCGTTCACTTGTTTTTTCGGCATTCACTTGGTTTTTCGGCGTTTACTTGTTTTTGCCGATATGCACTAGTTTTTGCCTATGTTTTTGTTTTGTTTTTTCGGCGTTTACTTGTGTTTTCGGCGTTCACTTATTTCTTCGGCATTCCCTTTTTTTTTCGGCGTTCAATTGTTTTTTCGGCATTTACTTGTTATTTTGGCGTTCACTTGTTTTTTCGGCAATCACTTGGTTTTTCGGCGTTTACTTGTTTTTGCCGATATGCACTTGTTTTTGCCTATGTTCATTTATTTTTTCTACGTTCACTCCTTTTTCGGCGTTTACTTGGTTTTCGGCGTTCATTTGTCTTTTTGGAGGTTCAATTGTTTTTACCAATATTCAGTTGTTTTAGCCCATGTTCACTTATTTATTCAGCGTTCACTTGTTTTTTCGGCGTTCACTTGTTTTTTCGGCTTTCACTTGTTTTTTCGGCATTCACTTGGGCAGATGATACACTGTTTTTTACCGATATTCACTTGTTTTTGCCGATGTTCACTTGTTTTTGGCGTTATTCACTTGTTTTTGCCAATGTTCATTATTTCAGATTTTAAATGATCAAAATAATTAAAGTTCTGTAGCAGCGCAGGCAATAAACGAAGTAAACTTAAGTATTTACCTACAGAGTTTCGTAAATGTGCTAATAAGCGTTGAAGAAATCCTGCGTGTGAAGACAATTCTTGGTGCAGCATCAGGTCATATGATGAATATCATGTTTAAACCTAGGTATACGCAAAGTTTCGTGTACGAGCTACTGACCGTTGAGGAGTTCTCTCGTGAGGAGACACACATTGGTTTTTGTAGTTTGAAATAAGCTTTCTTATTTTCTTACATTACTGTTATCCTATTAGTAATATATTTTTGTACAAAAATGTACATAATAACAGATTTTTTATGAAAAATAATCATAAAAGTACCCAAACGTTTTGTCCTGTAAAAAAAAATCTCCATTGATTTCGCTCTTAAAACAGGTGGCTTGCCTTTCTATGGCTCCTAACAAACATGTTGACATATAGCCCGTGACTGTTGGGGGGTGGGGACGGGGTCCATACAAAATCCCCCATGGTCCTTTTCTTATTAAATAATTAGTATTACTTAAGTTTACTGATTTTTTTGCTTAACTTATTATTATTCTGGAAATATCAGCAGTTCTTTTTTACTTTTACGTAATTGAAAGCTTTTGAAGATATTGTTCGTGACATTTTGAATGTTCAGTTCTCAGTCTAAAATTATTGCAATATTTTTGTGACACAAAGACAATATTTTATGAGAAATCTAATTAATTAATCAAGCTAAAAATAAATGACAAGAGGCTTTTATCTCGACAGACAATTAATTAAAAGTAGGTCGTATTTGACGAGTGTGAGTGAACAATGTCTTAAATAAATGTACATTAAAACATTGCTGCTTATTCTCTTGTACATCCCGCTAAACTAATTCTAGTCTAACTATATCTCTTTCTAATAAACACAATAGAAAAAGGATAGCAAAATGAAATATCAAATTAGAGCTGTCAAATTAGTCTTCGACCTTGCCATTAATGTGAAATTAGAAGAGACATATAGTACTAGTCGGTATGTCCTATGTCATTCGCACTAAATTGGCGTTGATATTACGCAAACGGACTAGTTTGACAGCTCTAAAAATCCTCTATCCTTTTCTAATGATCTCTGTTGGAAAGAGAGATAGTGAGTATAAATTAGTTTAGGTGCAAGAGAATTAGCACCATTGTTCAACTCGCTAAAGAAATGTTTATTGATGTTTATAATAAGGATTTTTTTTTAAACGACAGGCAAGGTAATGTGAAAATCAATGGACTGAGTGCGCGCTGTGTTCGCGAAGTCATTAAGCCCTTTGAATCGTGAAAAGCCCGATTGGCTAGGACAACAATGGGTTTTATTTGTGTCTGGCAAATTGGCTGAAGCAGAGCGATAGCTTAATACCTTTACTCTGGCCTTTGAAGGGAAAAATAAATGTTAACAACATTGAAATACTCTTTGTAGGTAAATATTTATATAATAGTTATATTTTAGTCTGAAGTATTTCGAAATATTATTAAAAAACTAGCTTTTGCCAGCGACTTCGTCCGCGTGGAATAGTGACTTCCGGCAGGAAAGTATAGATAGCTATCGGAGAGAGATCAGGCGCAGGGCCAACGGCTTTACGTGCTTTCCGAGGCACGGAGTTAGTGATAATTAATTTATAAAACGCACATAACTTACGAAAAGTCAGAGGTGTCTTGGGTTCGAACCCGATACCTCTGACTTGCCAGTCAACGGTCACAACCACTAGGCTATCACGACTCATTATATAATATAACAAGTAAACAGACATAAAGTAAAAAAAATAACAGAATAAAGTTACGAAGATAATACGTTAACGCTGTCAAATAAATGTTTCACCGAACAGAAATGCAGAGATACTCAACAACTCTATATCAATCCCACGCGTAACTACATCCACCCAGACAGGTGGCAATTTAAATAATTCACACTTGAAATAAGGGGGTGAGACAGACAAAACAAACAAATTCACACTAATATAGATATTGGGAAAGTTACTGCATGTTTGTAAATCACTTAAGGGCTGATCTACTGGAGAGATTTTAAGAGGAGTATCCCCTTGAAATGAGTAATATTAAAATTAAGATTAAAATTCCTGTGCATGAAGTTCGGCGACACTCCTCTTAACAACTGCAATACGAAGTAATAGCTAGGGTATAAGTATAGAGGTAGGTAGGGTATAGATACACTTCTTATGTGCTTTTCAAAGACTCACATACCGAAATTCACGCGGACGAAGTCACGGACAAGGCGTTAGTTCTACTAATTACACCTACTTCCTATTATAAATGTGAAAATTTTTGTGAGGATGGATGTTTTTTACCCTTTCACGCAAAAAGTACTGAACGGATTTTGTTGTTACTTTACAGTAATATAGATTATACAGCAGAACAACAAATAGGCTCAAATTTATCAAGATACCACGCGGGCAAAGCCGCCGGCGGAAGCTAGTATCATAAGTTTCAGTCACACGGTTTGTGCGCGCCTAAAATATCTGTTTGGTGGAGCCGAGCGCTGACAGGAATAATCCTTTAATTTTAACTACCAGTTTATAAATGGAACAGTTAGTATGCTCTGGTTGCCTAAATTACTGGCATTCTGCTTGAACTTTTGCTTGTGACATTTACGAGATTAAAATAAGTTTGTTTTTGCAGGTGAACCTCTTTTATTCGGCACAGTCTTGGCAACACGCAAGGCTTACCTCTGGTGCTGCAAGCGTCCATAGTTTACGGTGCCCACTAAACATCAGGCAGGCTGTATCATCATCATCATCATCATTTTAGCCAGAAGATACACACTGCTCGGCATAGGCCTTCCAAAAGGATTTCCATACATATCAGTCCTGCGCTGGCCGTCAGGCAGGTCGTACGCTGGTTTACTAATAATATTTTTGCCATACAAAAAAGCATTGCTATCAGTGTTGCCAGATTGGGACGTCCCGCTTTCCAGTCCTTTCAAGATCAGGACACGTCCCTTCCAGCACCCTGGACACGTCCCTTCCAGCACCCTGAGCTGGACTTTAAACGCCCCTAAAACCCAGAGTTTTCATCAAAGCAAGCGATTTGGCGTAGTGGGTACCTGATAATAAATACCTACTTAAAAAAAAAAAAACCAACCCTAATTGGAATAGTGAGATTGATTTCAATTAAAGTTTGTGAGTTTGAATAAGAAGTATTGTAACCATAATAGGCTTTTTCTGGCTCTTTTCTTCGTCCCGATTTTTCCGTTCCTGTCCCGCTTTCTTTTTCATTTGATTCCTGATGTGTATAGAAGAACAGATCTGGCGGATAATTACTATCAACAATAGATAAATCCTACCTTCACCAATCGTAATTACGAAACTCTCAAATCAAAAGGTACTATTGTCGTGATGGTCCATTATGCATTCATACTCGGTTTCATCACGACTCTTGGTAATTGTATGCTGTCTCTTGATACCTGCTAATTAAATCTCAAACAAGTTTACTTGCATACGTGATCGAACTTGGGTCATTAAGTGAACAAGAACAGGAAGGGTAGTGCGAGTTTATTTATAAGGAAACTCGATGTTAATGTTCAATTCCTGCTTTATATGTGAGACATTAAATTGACTGCCTCGTTGGTCTAGTGGTAGCAAGCGCGACTGCTGAGCACGAGGTCCTGGGTTCGATCCCCGGGTCGGGCAAAAGTGTTATTGAGTTTTTCCATTAGGAAATTCTCAGTAGCAGCACGGAGTCTGGAATTGTGCCCGGTTAATGGCAATAGGCTCGCCCCCTATTACATGGGACTTATAAAATAGCCGGCGAAACGTGGGTGTAATGCACACCTCTGCCTACCCCCTCTGGGGAATACAGGCGTGAGTCTATATATATATATATATACATTAAATTCAAGAGGAAATTTAAATCGTCATTAAAAAGAAATTTTACTATGGTATTAATAAGGTCCTCCTGACTGAATTTTGGTCACAGCGGCCAATTTCAACAGAGATTAACCTACTACGCTGGAGATATATAGTACAGAAGTGTGTGTGTGCAAACACAGGTGCATTCTCTATTCCCTTACTCTCATAATCCGATGGGAAGGCAATCCGACACGACCGGATGTGCTTATTATAAATGAATTACTCCGTGCTTTGGAGAGCACGTAAAGCCGTTGGATCTGCGCCTGATCTCCAGTCGTGCCGGATTGTCGTCTCATCGGACTATGAGAATGAGAGAAAAAAGAGTGCATCTGTGTTTGCACACACTCTTGTGCACTATAATATCTCCTGCGTAGTTGACTAATCTCCGTTGAGATTGGCCGCTGTGACCGAAATTCTTATAGAAGGACATTATCGTATTTTAATAATATTTGAAAACAACATTACATATTTTATTTGAGGAACAAATCAAAGTTTCTTATTTCCCCTAAACAATTCCTTTGGGAAATAGAAAAAATATAATAGCTTTTTTCCTTGTGTTCACACAATATGAACTGTGGAAAATATGACATTACTTGGCTGGTGGTAATAAATTGTTTATATGGGTCATGTGGCTGTTGGCAAAGAATAGACACGTAACTTCTCATGGTAGTCACAAGACGCTTTAGTGCTGAGAAATTCCAAGATTAAGCTACATAAACTGTGTTGTCGCTGGATAAATTTAAAGATCACAGGGTTTCAAGGTTAAAAGATTTGGATTCTTTCTTCTTTATCGTATGATTGATGAACTATCTGGTGTCAGAGTTTAAACCGCCTGTAGGCCTCCGACATGGCTTTACACACCCTTGAAAAATCTCAGGTGTGCTGATGTTTTCCTTAACCGTTTTAGCAAGTGATAATTAATTTCTAATACGCAGATAAATCCCCTTTTAAGGATGCTGGTGTTTTACAAATAACTCTGTATATACTCTTGTTAATACATTTTAATACATTTTGTTATTTTCTAATGCAAGCGATTTTTTAAATCTTGATGAGAGACAGTTAAAGAAATCTGCATAATAAGGCCGACATTTTAAACCCTACAAACTTTGTTTCCTTATACTAATGACCTAACATTAGTAAGGCTATTTATACAAAAGAAACTCCCGCTGCCGATTTACAAATTCAACAGAGAAGCTAGACAGAAGAATTTAAAATAATCCTCCTAGCCTTATTATTCCCAAACTTTGTTGGGGTTGGCTTCTAATCTAACTAGATGCAGCTGAATATCAGTTTTCCACGGAGCGACAGCCTATCTGACCCCCGCGCTCTAAAGAGTTACGATATTCTATATTAAATCAGTTGTCAGGATTTTATGAGGGTACTGACTCCTTATATCGACTGTCAAAAATCTTCATGACAACCGAGGCCAATGGCTTAACATGCTTTCCGAGGCACGGAGCAGTTGTATTTAATTTATAATACGCATTTAACTTACGAGGTTATTCAACTGGTTTTTAATAGAATTAAAAATATAACTTAAAAACAATGTTAGCGTATCTAAAGAACAATCACGAATACTACATTAGAGGCGCAGTCCTCAATGACCTATGACGTTACAGAGACTATAATATAGACCATAGACATGATTATCTTTTGTTGAATAAGCTCTATGACTTCCTCGCGTACTAATGACAGAAACACGCTATATTTTTGAAGGCCAATAAGGTTAAATAGATTTCATTTTTAACCCCCGACTCCAAAAGAGCGGTTTTTTAAGTTTGATGTCTTATGATTATCTGTGGCATCGTAGCTCCAAACGGATGAACAGATTTTGATTTAGTTTGTTTTATTTGAAAGTTAATTTGATCGAGTGTCAAAGTGAAACTAAAAAAAATAAAGTTTTACAGACAGATAGAGTGACATTATTTATTTTCCAAAGGGGTAATGTACTAGACTTCATTAGTCATTAATTCATTAGTATTAATTAATTACAGTATCTACTTCTACGCTAAATACATACGCTGAGACGTGGATTTGCGAAGCCTCCAATACAAATAACAGTTCAGTTGTAATTAATTAAACTCTGTATAATTACATACCGTAGATAATATCGTCGATAAAGACCGAGTCGTGTAGCTTAGTGGTCTGACCGTTGACTGGCAAGTAGAAGTCTCAGATTCGAACCCAATTCGCGCACCTCTGACTTTTCGTAATTTATGCGCGTATTATAAATTAATTGTCACTTACTCTGTGCCTCGGAAAGCACGTAACGTGTTCTGCGCTGATTTTTTCCAGTCGTGTCGGATTGCCATCCCATCGGAGTGTGAGGGAATAGAGACTGCACCTGTGTTTGCGCACACACTAATGTGCACTATTATCTCCTGCGTCGATGGCCAATCTCCGTTGAGATTGGTCGCTGTGTTCAGAAGGACATTATTATTATTTTATTAATTACATACCATATGTATAACAAATCTTTGGACAGTTATACGCGACTTATTAAACTTTTTTTCAATGGCAATTACTTTCAGTTTCGCTTCAAATCTGAAACATTTTTCATTGTAATTTCTGAGAATGACAAGATTCCGATCAGTTTAAAAGATTGCTGCTATATAATTAAAAGCAAACCGCAGTAATCATTATCTAACTACCGCGTCCAACAGACCTAAATATTATCAGTTAAGTATTTTTATAGATCAAAAACTATTCCCGGAAACCGCTTAAATTTTATTAAAATATATGCGCATGGGCACGTGATCTATGATTGTATTATTTAAAACTTTAATTAGATACTTAATTGAGCTTAAAGGCGTTTGACTGTTTTTGTGTTGCAAAAATAGTTACCACTACCAGTCTTGCTGTATTTTGTTTCTAGTTAGAAACATCTCTATAATACGTTTAACAAGAGAAATCCCTACAACAAAACATTTCCTGAATAATATTAATTAACCTTTACACCATCAATAAGGTAATATAGTTATCAAATTATCGTATATAATTTTATTTTCACTAATTTCGATCGATTTGCATTGCTAACGGTACGCGGGCGGGAGCAACGACCGGCCGCGAAGGCCGCGCGGTGGGCAGTGACGTCACCACTACCTAATCGGAAAATAATAAGACCAATGTTTAACTCCATATTTGTGACCGCTATTATTAGCAAATTACGGTTCAATTTCGTTTGTATCAAGAATAGTTTAAGGTGTGCATATCCTAAATGTAAATAGTCGGTTCATAAAATTCGCGGTTCAGTAAATTTATAACATGTATGGATGTCGTGATGATTTGTTACGGAAAATGATTGATGTGAATATTATAGGTTTACAGTAACTAGTCTCTGAATAATTAGGTAGATCTATCTATACTATAATAAAATCGTAAAGGTCAAAAAGTCTGTACATTGAATATTTTTTTGCAAAAATCAGCTAGGGAGGCTAAAAATAAGCAACAAAACATAAATCAATCGTTTTTAAAATTCTTGTCTGTCTGTCTGTCTGTCTGTCTGTTTGTTACCTCATCACGTGAAAACGGCTGAACGGATTGTAATGACATTTTAGGGATAAGTAGGTATTAGCTAAACTTAAAAACTGGTGTTTGTTTTATCAAAATCGGTCAAGTATATCATGAGATACAGCTTGATCCCTCTATTGTATGCAGTTTCCTAGAACGTAGGGGTCTTGATCCACTGGTAATTGAAATACGCGTCGCCGACCGACTGGAGCCGAGTGAACCCGATTTAGCGATCGACGCGACCCGAGCGTGACAGTTTCATCTGATGAACTGCGCCTAACAGCTTGACCTCTCTTTTATTAAATACATAGTTGCATTATTATGTATATTTATGTATATAATAATAATGTCCTCCTGACCAAATTTCGGTCACAGCGGCCAATCTTAACTGAGATTAGCCATCGACGCGGGAGATATTATAGTGCACATTTAGTGTGTGCGCAAACACAGGTGCACTATCTATTCCCCACTGTCATAGTCCGATGGGACAGCAATTCGACACGACTTGGGAGAGGTCAGGCGCAAGGGCAACGGCTTCACGTGCTTTCCAAGGCTCGGAAGAAGTGATAGTTAATTTATGAAACGCACTTATCTTAGGAAAAGTCAGAGGTGCGCGCGCCTTGGGTTCGCACCTGAAACCTCTGACTTGCCAGTCAACAGTCAACACCACAGTGACGGATTAAGACTACTTGATGCCCATAGCAATCCATGCCTGTGGGCCCCCCTATCCGCAAGTCAACTTGAATCGGTCTTTAAACCTTTACCGCCTTATTTTTTTTGTAAAATATGATGATGAGATGTAACGTACTATATGTAGAAGTGGAGTAGGTGCGACAACAATCAGTCCTAGAATTTTTGGTTTTTCATTTTTTGGTGTGGTTTTGGGTGACGTGAGAGTGAGACGTGATGCCCTAAGGACGGTTTTTTTTGTGCTTCTTCTGGTACCCCCTCAGACGTGATGCCCTAGGCAATTGCTTAATTTGATTAAGGGTTAATCAGTCACTGACACCACTAGGCTATCACAACACAAAATTATGTATATAGGTATACGAGTACATATTTGCATTTGCAGAATCGAATATTGTTTAGTAGTTAGCGGTTTTGTACAAGTTTAATTCGAAACTAGGTGGCAAATGTCGCACGTCGGCGTCGTTCGTTGTCTCTTCATGTTCGACTTCCACGCGAACGAAGTCGCGGGCACAGCTAGTTTGTAAATAAAAATAACGATAGTTTCCTTCCATTCAATTTTTTGTTTTATTATACAAACATTTGAATGGAAGATATCGCGTCTTTATACATACATATTTTCGCTATTATTATGAAAAAGGCGTAATTGCGGTTTTGTGGTCTTCGATGGAGCCTTTAAAGCGTACAAGGACGTAAGCTAGACGTCCAGTCCCGTCCCCCCGATAAGTTTCATATAACACTAGCGACCCGCCCCGGCTTCGCACGAGTGCAATATACATACAAACCCTCCTCTTCAATCACCCTATAAAAAAAACCGCATCAAAATCCGTTGCGTAGTTTTAAAGGTTTAAGCATACATAGGGATATAGGGACAGAGAAAGCGACTTTGTTTTATAGTATGTAGTGATAACATAGACTCACGCCTGTATTTCCCGAGGGAGTAGGCAGAGGTGTACGCAGTACATCCATATACATTATAAGTCACACCAATGTCATAGGAGGAGGGAGAGCCTATTGTTATTAACCGGGCACAATTCCAGACTCCGTGCTGCTACTGAGAATTTCCTAACGGAAAAACCCTATAACACTTTGCGCGACCCGCTAATCGAAGCCAGGAACTCGTGCTCAGCAATCGCGCTTGCTACCACAAGACCAAAGAGTTAGGAGAGGAGATAGGTTTCACATTCACCGAAAATCATGCTGGACCACGACCAAGTCGGAAGTGGCAGGTGGTATCCAGCCACTGCCGAAGCCTCCCACCAAAAGTAATGTAGGTGATGATAGCTGCTAGTTTGTGACCTTTATCTCACCATTAACCGACTTTTACACGGGGGGGAGAGGTACTGGTGCAGTATAGTCCGACACCACTTAGGCAAAGGTCAAATTATATTGTTTTCTGAAGCGTACATGTTCGCAGAATGACTAGGGTGTCAGGCGTAATAACGATTGTCAAGTTAAATATTTATTATTTCTGAAAACTTATTAACTTATTTTAGAAATCGTGTAACTTTGTGCCTAACTAGATAGTAACTTTTAATGAGTTTTGTTTGGTTTACAAAAATATGGCGACGCCTTTAGCCACTGTTTTAACTGTAAGTTAAACCAATACCAGCACAAAAGGGCATTCATTACAGTTTCAAAAACTTCTGAATGGAACAGCAATTTGAACTAATTGGCTAAGTTAAACTACATCAAAGTAGTAACAAAGGTCATTCACTCTTCATTCCTAAATCAATCAACAGTTACTATGACAGATATAGCACTGATAGCCTAGTGGTATGACCGTCGGCTGACAAGTCAGAGGTCTCTAGTTCGATTCCAAGGCGCGCCCTCTGACTTTTCGTAATTCATGTGCGTTTAAAAATTAATTATCAGTTGCCTAAAACGGTAAGGTAAAACTTCGTAATGAAACTAGCACTTTTCAGAGATTTTTCAATGGTGTGTCTTTACACAGTCAGTTTTTACACAGTTACTTTTTCAGTGGTGTGTGTTTAAGCCATGTCAGAGGCATACTGGCGATTTAAACTCTGACACCAGGTTGTTCATCAACTAAAAGTACGATAAGAAGTTGAATGCGCCTAACAAAATAGAACTAGCAGTATAATGCAGAGATGCATGCAACCGTGCATTAAAATAATACTAGCAACAGAGCTGAAATTAATTAGTGAAAACATTGAATTAAAACAAACACAAACAACATCTAAATGAACAAGAAAAGTTTTCATTGAGCAAATTTTGTGCAACCCAACGTGGGGGCAATAACACAGTAACTACGTATATTCACAACCACAATATCTTATATAGAAACGATGTGTCATTCATAAAAAAAATAGTGTATAATATAGTGCATAATATGCAAATATAATTATTTATTATTATAGCGGACACGCTACCCGGGGACACCGATGCGGAGGAGTTTTTTGACGCCTTATAAGTTAACTTTTTTTTAAATGTAGGTATATATTATTTTATATTATAAGTTTTTAAAGTATTTAGGTTTGTATACATATATAGGTAGTTTTACTCATACTGTTATATATTAAAGAGGATATATTATCGATGTAATATGTAAATATTTTTATTATTGCGATATAATTTCTACATTTATTTAGTGCACCCAGCTACCCAATAGTTCATTTTTTATACTTCTCTTGTCCATCCAAAGGTTGTCTGGAAGACATCGCCTTTAGCGATAAGACCGCCCATTGTACTTTTAATTTAAAAGCTTAAACCTAACCTATTTACATGTATTTTGATGGTGTACGATAAAGAATATTGTATTGTAACGCTTTTCCAAACGACATCGCTAGCAACGAATCCATAAGTGACATTGTCATGTTTATTATAATTTTTTTTTGCTCATAGTGCTGTATCATGCGTAAAGGAAATTATGAGACCTAGGTGTCAATGAGATGGGAATGCTTTTTTAATGACTAGGTAAAAGTGGCGTAGGCTCCATACAGTTCGATTCCTGCGGGCTTCCCATTGTAAAATGGTACAGTCAATAGTGTCTATTGTCTGTGCCATTGGTTTTTTTTTGTTTGGCTCCAGCTTATCTCTTACAGCATTTTCGAAAATAATAAACTACATTTTTGTCCGCGACTGTACTCGGTGAATGTAGACAGTATTTTTAGAGAGCCATTTGGCTACTAGATACCGGTAGTTACTACGTTGCAATATTGACTCTGCCGCGGCCGCCGCGACCCGGTTAAATACGATCCGACCCCGAGTTCGTGTTGTAAAATGTAAAATTAATGGCGGACAAAATAAAACATTACGTCATTAATTGAAAAATAATACGTTGGGATATAGCAGAATATTGTGTAACAAAGAATGGTCTGAATTGTAAAGAATAGTGAGTTATACTATATGGAAGCGACAACAAAAGAGTAACTTCAGCCAAGCTTAAAAAGATTGAAAGTTCTCTTTGTCAATGTTGACAACTTGGAGAATAGCTAGTTGAGAATTTTCTAAGAATTCGAGTAAAAGCTAGACGATTTATATCATATGTAAGGGCAGAAGCAGACTAGTTACTTTTAGTAATGGTGATCGGCGTGAAGTCGCTTTTTGGAAGCTTGATGTCAGGTCCAAACGCTCCTATCCGCATACATACAAACATCTGTCGTAACGATTCCGTACTCAAATCAAATATGTTTAAATAAATAAAAACAGGTTATTTGTTACATAAAAGGGAAGGTGTATCGAAATGTTACAACATATTTTTAACAAATCTGTGGATGCGGTGCTGTTCTTCTAGCTAAATTGTAAAGCAACCTGTGTTTAGAAGAAGCTGTACTGTTATTACACTTTTTTATTAGATAAACCAATCACCGAAACGTGCGATTTCGATACAGCAATCGAACTCAGAAAGTCAGCAAATGTTCGAGTCGCAAATTTGCCGATACTAAGTAGCTAGTCTGTTTTGGCCCTAAATAAATAACTATAATAATATATGAATATCGTATAAGGTCTCAGAAACTTAATACAATATTCTTGTAACTATACAAAGCTTTGTAACCCAATTAGCCGCCAGTCGTTCAATATCAAAAATCCATTAACATTATCGATATCATACGTCGATCCTTTCACGGTCCATCAACCTTTATCAGTTGATCACAGATACCTTTTATATAAACCACCCTTTTTAGAAACTAGACGTGGTCTTTGTGGCTCCCAAAATCGTCTCTAATAAGATTATTTCGAGCAGACGGGGCCTTAATCAAAAGACAATGTGTAGGATTTTCATTGTTTTGGTATATAAAAGCTTTAATGTCCATATGTTGCTTAGATAAGAAATATTAATGTAGTGTACATATTTTATGTGGGTTGAATCCTTGAGACAGACACGTGTAAAAGGCCTTCTGCTAACCTTTATCAAGCTGGAGACAGGATATCACGAGAACACGCTTTACATTTCACAAAAAAAATGCGATATTATATGTAAGTATATTCTTTTGTAAATAATATCTTTTTTTTTTCAATAACAATGTTTTTATAGACGTCGGTAGGTACTTGTTATGGCCATGTGCAGTCACGACCACAAATATTTTATTTAATTATTTATTTTTATTTAATTGCGTTTTTTAATTGTTGTCTGATTAGTATAGAAGTAATAATGGTATGTCTATTTGTAAACTGGATTGTCATACTATCTCAGATACATAATTGACTTAGTTACTATTAATATTTTCGGTATAACTCCCAAACGGATTACGGACGGAAACGGACGGATAAACAGATTTTGATTAAGTTTTTTTTTATTTGAAGGGTAACTTGATCAAGTGTTCTTAGCTAAAAAAAGGTTTTTCTGTATCAGTGTTTTTTTCGAGACGTATAAGAAGGTTAAGGAATTGGCTCTTGATAGACCTGGAAGAAGCTGCACCAACAAGAGATTGATGATGATGTAACGAGGGCTTTATCCATTTTTAATTTATAGTTATTATTAAATAACTTTGTTACCTGTTAACCTTTTTGGATTACCTTTTTGGATTTCTATTTTGTATTCTAAATTCAAAAAGTACGGACAGTTGGTAAAACTAGTGAGTTCATGTGACTTCACTTTGAGATAAAAGAGTATTTTTAGAATAAACTCTGACTTTTATACAATTCCAGGGCCTATTTGTTTCATTCGTAAACTACGTACCTAACAGTCTTAATAAATTTAGATAATTTTCTTCGACACTTAAATTATCACTATTGCAAGTCGCAAGTCAGTCAACCCTCATATTATTTATACATTTCGACCCCGATATTTCGACGCTTGCAACCGTTGAAATATCGGGAACTCATTTCAGGAATCACAGAGGATATCCCGTAAGTGAAAATTTAAGTGTAGGTTAAAATCCGTGAAAATTTAAAACAATGTTCTTCGAATTCCTTATAGTTTTGTCGGGTACTTAAATGCATATACTTCAGCTGGATACGACGTCAAAGTAAAAGTATGCAATTTCGTAATCCACATCGGGTGCAACCGAGGAAACCAGGTCACCTACTTTGCAGTACGGGAACGTCGAGACGTCTGGTGTCCTAGTAGACGTAATACTACTTGAGCTTAATGTTTTAGACTAGTATGTCCTAGTACTATTGTTTTAAGTCTGCGGTAAGCGTAAGCGTGAAATACTGAAGTACAAGACAAGTCTTCGCTCAAGATTAAAGCGCTCGTTTTACTTTGCCGCTTACACGTGTTTCACAAGATTGGAAGATACTAACAATGTAGTTTTAGTACCTATTTTATTTGCAGATAGAATAGTAACGTGACTTTAAAACACTATCCAGCTGTCGCGAATCTCGAAACAGAAATTGTTCTACTTTATATTTACGACTGAATCATGATTTCATGAATTATGATACAATACAATACCGGGTGTTGCCTTAAAGATCTGCCAAATTTTAGGAGGTAATAAGAACAACTTTCCCCAAGGAATATAGGTCGAAATCTGAAAATCGAAAATTGACTTTTCATACAGTTACTGGTCACGTGACTCACATTTGAAAGAGAAGTTAAATTTTTGTTTTCAGATTTCGACCTACAATCCTTGGGAAAAGTTGTTCAGTTTCATAGACTTTTTTACATCCTAAAATTTGGCAGGTCTTTAAAGCAACAGGGTATATTGTCTGCACAGGAGTCGGGATCCAATTTGAGGAAGTTGCATGAGCAGCCCCTAAGGCCACCAAGGAGGCGTAATCACGTAAACAAAGTCGCGGGCGACAACTTACAAAGTTTGTATTAAAACCGTTGACACGGAAAAATCCGGCGGCCTGACGTTGGTGAACGAACGAAAAGTTACAAAATATATTTCATTATAATAAAATGAGACTACAAAACATGATAAATTACAATGTCTCGACTATATTCCCGGAGGATAAGGTAGTGATGTACCAACATCAGTGTACCGTCGGACACCAAAGTCCGACCACACTAATGACTGGGGGTTCCATATAATAGCAACGATCCTATATCTATTAAAATGTATCCTATTAAAGACCAGACCTTTTTAAAAGTGCTGTTACCACGTATCAATCGGCGATAATCGCCAGGACTAATTCCTAAAAATTACCTATAGCTTTTGTTTGGGCGATATTGTTCTTGACTCTTCATTGTTCAACGTCGCAGAAACGCTGAGAAACAAAGCTTGCCAAAAGCCTGGTTTTCCTGCCCGTGCCGTGTAAGAGGTTCGTCTATATTGCTCAACACGTTGCGTTGTAGCGTACATATAAACATTGGCGTAATTTTTATGTCGTGAGACGTAATTATCACCCGGTTTTTTCTAGAATTACCCTATTTTATTTGACAGTTATTAACTTTATCTAAAGGATATCTACGTATAAAAAGACAATAATTATAACCATTGACTGTTAGTCGGATCAACTTGCTCGGCATTTGCACTTTCCTATAATATGTATACCTATGTGCCTTTATCGCGGCAGTCATAAAACCGAAATAATTTATGATAAAATGCGCAATACGAAATGATAACACCCATCTGACCGGGTTTCGCGAAACCACGATATTGCATAATTCCGCAAAATCGTTTATCATTATTTAGAAAACGGTGATTATAAATTTTACCGCTTCCTGGCAAAATTTTTATAGAAAATCAGTAATGTGAGACGTTTGGGTAATTAGGACACAACATGGTCGTTCTATTTAGATTACAATGCCAGTTAGGATGAACAGATTCGTCCTATATACGTGTTGTTACGGTCATAATAATACAATTAGATTTATACAGGGCGTTGTCCTTGGGGAAAGTTTTTCAGTTTCGTGGACCTAATTACCTTCTTAATGGATGGTCTTTAAAGCAACAGGGTGTATAGATCGGACTATCTTACAAAGTGACGTCCGATGATCCGATCCCCAATTATGTGTAGCAAGCGTTGTGCAGCGTAGTCGTAAAAAAAATAGACTGTATTGTATAGTATAGGTAATGAATTAGTCTGACTGGAGTTAAGCTTTCCAATGTATGAGCTGGGACACAATTAAGTATGAACGATAAAGAGCAACAAAGACAGATTACAGTAATATTGATTGTCCTGTACATGGAAATAGATTTATTATATAGCTATTCTTCATATAAGGATCCAGTGACACGGTAGGCGCAGAAAGTGATAGCGGGAGGAGTTAGATTTCTACCTAAATGATTGGCCTCAAATCGCTTTATATTGGAAAAAAAATTATAAAAGAAAAGGAATTCCTTATTCTGCAGCCAAATAGTAATAATAACGTATCGAAGAAAGGAATGCATATGCATAACTTAACTCTTTTTTAGGAACCAATGTTACCACACACGAGGTTTTGTTTCATGTGTGTATCGCGGGGGGTGCAATCACTATGCGCCCAGAGCAGAAGGCCAAAACTGTTGCACTGATTTATAACATCTTAGAACATTGGGCACGTATTTGTATTGATAAATAATTACTTATTTAAGTATACAGAAGGATTTATTGAGTATAACATCATATAGTATATACATATACTAGATACTAGTAGGTATTGGATTTAACGTTTTTTAATCGTTAAAAATAATTTAGCCATATTTCGCGACCTACTGGGTAAATATTGTAACATTTTAACAACATGTAACATTTCTAAAGTTCCAAATTTTTGCAGCAAGTGCGTAATCGTTTTTTGCTTTGTACAAAAATCCATCAATCAAATATTAATATCAGATCTCTATCGATCAAATCCTAAAGCTGTAGTTTTCCGAAAATCCCAAGTCAAACAAAGTTTGTGTAGATAACACAGTACATATTACATAGTGGTCCAGACATATTTCCATAAAACATTCAAGTTAACACAGTCTACTAATACATTTCAGTGTGTACCTCGGATATTTGCGTATAGCAAACACAGACATATCGATTTTCGGTATCGATATTCAGAATCGGGAGCAGCTCTATTCAGTAAAACACTTTCTCACTCGGCTGCTCATTGTGAATTCATTTGACATTTTGAAACCATATTTTTAAAACAATAGCGAGTAAATTTTATCTAAAAAAATACAAAAATTTGTGAAACCATAAAATACTGAAATTGAGACACATAAGGAGATCTATTGTTACGCGTCGCCGGCGTCCTTGCGTTAGTTATGCCGTTTAATGTCAGTCGAAATATCTGATGTATGAGACAGTGAGACGGGGCGGCGCCTGGTGGGGAAATTCAAGTGTGAAAATGTTTCGCATGTGAATTTAAAAGACATTGGCGAAAATTGACTCCCTTATGTTAATGGCTCGGGTATATTTTCTTTTTCTTTAATGAAAGACAAGAATTGAGCAACAGGTGACGAATACTTTTTCAGTCAAACAAAACGAGTTAAAGAGCTTTTTTACCGAATTGTATGGGGAGGTAAATCGCAGTCTTGAATGTAGGATCAAAATAAGAGTAAGTTTTCAGATCACAACAGACTCAATAGTCAATACATAAAGCTTAGGCTATTTTTTTACTATTTTTTATAATGATGGTAAGCGGTTATCATTATGGAAACTATGGAGTCTATAGAAACTTGCAACACCATATTTCGAAACAAGAAAAAAAATCGGTTTGTTAGCTGTTTGTTGATGATGTTTGATGTTTTATTTTTTTAGCAGCACAACACCATAATATAATAAACTACGTGGTTTTTTTTTTATTGTTTCAGCTAAGATACAAAAGAGGTACTGTCAAGCTTGTTTTGTTTAAACCGTGATAGATAGGCTTAGCCCAGTTAGAAGGTGTCATGGTGGCAGAGGGACGGCTTATTTTATAATTAATGTCGCTAAAATTAATTTCATTTTTATACATAATGTAGGTATATCCTACTAGCGACTCGCCCTGTCTTCGCACGGCTGTACACTGTACATAACATTGAACATATAGGTACATAATATTGAAGTTGCTTAAATATTAATTTGTAGATATTGTCGCTCTTCGATAGAATGGGTATAATAAACTTTTTTTCAATACAAAAATGAGTTATATTAACTCAGACTTGAAGGAGGTTATATTTGGCAGGGGTCACCAATTAATGACACTGTCTTTACCTTCCTGAAAAAATCTCTAGATGATAGGGAAAACCGTATTGAAATCTGCTGCGTGGTTTAGAAGAAGTAAGCAGAGAAACAGACAGACTAAAATAGCGACTTCGCTTTATAATATTTAGATTTATGATTTATTAAGAACTACCTATACTTACAGATGTTGCTCTGTCAAAAATTCGGGAAAAATAAATTTACGAAAAACGTTTTCTCAGTAAATAATTGTTAAAAATTTTAAAATAAGGCCTTATCATGTATTTTTTATTGTCTATTAACCCTTTGAACGCCACGCCGGTCATTGGTGACCGGCAAACAATAAAAATTGCATTGTGTCTGCGGCGTGGCAGTCAAAGTATTAATAAAAAATATTTATCAAATATTTTATTCTATCTCTGATTGAACATCTGAGAAATTGAGGCACATTTATTACTTTTTGCTTTATTTTTAAGTAGGTATTTTTAAAATAAAAAGTATTATTTAAACTCAATAGATTATTTGGGTCAAAACTTTCAGCATTTTTTTTAGAAAGGGTTTCATTAATTATTTTTTCAGAATTTTTTTTTTTTAGTGTTTTTCATATCGGTAAATTGATACCTAGATTCACTAAATTTCTTATGTAGGTACACTTGATGGAGACTCACACTGTAGAAGTGTTTAAAAAACATTAATGCTTTGTTGAGTATTATTTATCTAATGTTAACAAACACTCATACAAAATATAAGAAAGGTTAATAAGCTCTATGTTAACGTGAGCAACAATTAATTAATGTTTGTATTTATTGTTTAAACTAGAACGTGAAAAGGTAAACACAGACTCTTAAGATAACAAACTGACGATACAGATTGTACAAACATCTGTAAAAATGTTTTTAAACTGAAAGAATATTGTTAAACTGACAGATTATTGTTCTTTTTTCTTTCTTTATCGTTTAGTTGATAAACAACCAGTGTCAGAGTTTAAAACACCCGTATGCCTCTGACATGACTTTACACACGGTTGAAAAATCTTTCAGGTGTGCTGATGTTTTCCTTCACAATTTCAACAAATGATCCATAATTTCTAAAACGCACATGAATTCGAAAAGTCAGAATCCAAATACGTTTCGAATCAACGACTTTTAACTTGGCAGACCAACGGTCATACCACTAGGCTATCACTGCTTAAAGATGATTGTTTTAGTTTAAAAATATAATTGGCAGAACAATAATTGTGAGGGTGTTTAAAGAAATAATAATATGACCAGATGCTTATTTATGCTAAAATTTACAATAAACAAATTTGCCCGAGTTATAAACATGCCATTCTTAGAAATAGCTAATAGTGGCATGAGCATTTCGATTATTTATAATTAGGGAAGTCATTAAATAGTATTTATTTTAAATATTTGTTCAGTAAGAAAAATAAGCTAAGAAAATATTTTGACAGCATATTATGTTTCTGTCGGCCGTATAAAAAACCAGCAGCAACAAACTAGTCAGCAATTAAATCAAAGGATTATAAGAAAATAAATAATAATAATCAATATGTTAGTAAAATAAATACTCGTGAATCATTGATTATGATATCTTCTGTGTAAGGACTTTAGTGCACCCCGACTCGGACAGGTTAGGTTATAAGGTGGGTATTTTTTTATAAACCATCCAGAAGTAGGAGCCCCCGCCGATTATATGATGAAGATTACATGATATAAAACATTAGGTCATATGAATAAAATTAATTAGAAAATAAAATGAATTTTATAGCTTACCAAAATTTCATAAAATCCAGATTACGGTTTGCTTATTTATTATTAATATTGCGGTAAATATATTTTATGTGCTATGGCATCAAATTGAAAGCTGCTCGATATCACGTTTCCTGCTGATCAATTAGTTATTTGTTGCGCGCCACTGGCAGCAGCTCCATTTACTTAATTTGCTGATAGATTACATTTTGGAGATGACCAAAACCTCTTTATTTAGCTGTTTGTTTAAATAATATGTATATTCGTTTAAGTAATATAGTAGGTACCTCTGAATCAAGAAGATAATATCTCAAAGCAAGTTACACTATTCTAGCTACTGGTCGTGCCTGCAAATACTCTCCATGCAAAACGAGAACTACCACCAACTATGTGATGGATGGACGTTCCCGGTCAGTGATGTGATCCCTCACTGAGTGAAAATATGACCGGATGAATAACGTATCTTTTAATTTACGGCAAAATATACATTAAGGACTAATTTCATATAACATTGTCGTTTTCCCTAAAAGAATACGTTTGACATTATTATTTAATTTGTGCCTTATTGACATTACCATGTAAAATAACATGGTGTGTAATTTTCTTATCTAAGGTTCCACCCCTTACTGGTAAAGTGTAATTTAGTAACCTGACAGATAATTTCATATAAATTTGGTTCTATTTTTGAATTTGCCTAGTAGATAAACCTATCCGTAGACTATGAAACAGGCTATATTTGTAGTAATAATTAGGTTGTTATTGGTAAATAGGTGTCATAAATTAAAATTACTATCAACATTTTAACACGAAACGAAACGAACGAATAGCAGATATTTGTTTGACAACGACGATATAGTATATTAATTATTTACTACTTCTAACTCCCTGCTGATTAACGTAATTAAATTTCCAAGAAAATGTTATACATTTCACTTAAAAACACACAATTTTACATGTTATAGTCACCATGTTTCACCATCAATCATGTTTTCAAAGAAAAAACATTGTTTCCGATGTTATGATTCACATGAAATGTGAAAACCCAATTATGTTCATACAAAAATCGTTTATATACTCACCGGTAGTTTTGATCGCACCAATTTGGTAATAACACCGGCAAATGAGAAGCAGGAACACAATCCAGGAAAGAACAATAGGACCATCTTGCACTAGTAACATCTCCATTTTATTTTTTAAACAAAACTTGAACACAAGTTACGAAAACGATCACTTTCAAACCGACTCTTTGTATTTTAGACAAAAAGTAAAAGAGTGTGGGGTAGACGCACGGCGCGGTGTCATCGGTCGACACTAAAGAAATGCGCCTCGCTTGGCACATGCGCGGGAGTCGAGATCCAAATAACCAGCGAAATTACACGTTTAATTGCGATTTGTTTTGGGAGTTTTCGACACTTTATGATTAATGATCAGAAGATCTATATTTATTTATATTTAAAAAATCAATATAATATTTTAAGTTTTTCCTACATTTTCGCTAAATAAATATTAGGTTTTTTATCTAAATGTGTTCTACATTAGAAAGTTTCGCTTTACTCGCTGCAATTATCTCGCGTAGTAAACACGTATTACAATCATCGATCAGCGTTGATCAGTTATGCGTGCACAACAAACGAACCGCGTCGACTGACCTGCGCTCGCGCACGCGCCGTCTATCCGAACAGATGTCGACTTGTCGATAGTACAATACTCTCGTAAATGATAACTAAAATAAAACCAAACTCCCAAGGGGGGATATGGAGAAAAAAAAAGTTAAATTCTAGATTCGATTGGTATTATAACATGGTATATAAAGTTGCGTTTCAAGATCTCGATTTGATGTCAATGACCTATGTAAATTAGTGTTAACAGGTGGACGTAAGGAGATTGAGACGAACCGCTTTTTTTAATTTCATCACAGTATATCTAAATAAAGGAGAATCATTTTGGAAACAGGGCAGGAGCATTTACTTTTCTTTTAATAAGGTTACAGTGCTAACAAAGTTTATGTATCTTTGATTGTAGCTACAGTACAAGTACCTATAGCGATTCTTGTTATCGAATGAGAAATCGTGCCAACAGCCACACATAAAATATCTCAAAATTAAAAGTGCGTATAATTACAAGATAAGTAATATCAAAGCTTTTGAGATAATCTTGCCCCCTCATCTGAGCACACGTTACATAGAAATGATTATTGAGTGAGATTTCAGTTTAAATGTCACTCTTTTAGAAAATTATTTTGAAATTCATATTTAACTAGCGTAAAACAACTTTTACGTTAGGTAATAGATTTGAATAAACTTTAAATATTTAAATTAAAATACGTTCTGGCAAATTACAATTCTTTAGATAATTTATTTACGTTTATCATTTGATTAAATTATTAATCTCGAATAAAACTTTGTAGGCTAACAAAAAGCAACTCCATACAATAGATTTAAGTATTTTATTAAACGGTTTTACTTAGCTTGCCCTATTTATTATTTGGTTCAAATTTAGTAATCTATATTTCACCCTGACACCCTTCCTTCCTGTTGACAGATTGATTTGATATTTGGTACACAGCTTTAGTTTTGATGACAAACCCGTTTTACGTAAAAAAAATACTTATATTATTTTATTCTTTCGTTTATGTAATAACGAAAGAATAAAATAAATATTTATTATTTATTTTATTCTTTAAAATAAATATTTGTTATTTATTTTATTCTTTAAATACGAAATACGAATAAAAATATTTTCTTTCGTTATTACATAAATAGCCTCATTACTGTTCATGAATTATAATTAAACTCGGTAAGTGGTTTATTTTAAATTTAGTGGCGGAATATTTAACTTCGAAGCTAGACAAGTGCGCAAATACTTACAAAGATCTTTTTTCAGTATTATAAAGCCAAAAATTCCTGCGCAAAAGTTTGTAGTCTAATCATATTTGACTTAAATCGTAAGCTAAGCATTCAAATCAACTATGGCTGGACTTCTGCGCAGAAATTTTTGGCATTGTTTTCACTCCAAAAAGAACTTTAAGTTTGCGCATCTAATGTTCAGAATCCAAGTGCGTCGAAAATCTACCTAAGTAGGTACATAAATATTATAAATGTTTTTCGTTGGTGGCCCTGACCGAGATGGCTATTTGAAAAAAATATTTTTTATAATCTTATTGTCTGAATAAGGGACTAATTTAATTACAGCAGCGGGAATAGTTTAGGGACAGCAAAAATCAGAAAATTTAATTTTCTATGAAAATTCTAAAAACTACGAAAAGTAGGAATCCAAGGGAAATTCAACATATTTAATAAAGGACAGGATTACGTCTTTTGGGAAAAAAATATTATCTTTATTTGTTTGTAATTTTGTATTATATAACTTCAAAATAAAAAGAAAGCGCCTTATATTCCACAAAGGAATAAAATACAAATAAATCAGTCCAAACTGTCCCTCTGCAAAGCAAGATGAAATAGAAAAACAATTTTTCGGCAAATATGACGTAATTTAATCGAAACAGAAACCCCACAGGTAATAACAAATTTCGATAAAATGCGATCTGTAATTGTTTTGGAAGAAATATTAGGTATACGGCTACAGCACTAACGTCTTACAAAAACGTGTACATTTTGCGAAACCTAATTTAATTTTCTTTAGAAATTTCGGTGTTACTGAATAGGTAAGTATGTTCCATTGTAAACAGTAATTAAGGGCACTTAGGTCTAGCCGGTAAAGACTTGACGTAAACACAAATCTAAGTTTCGCGTGAAGTATAAAACTAGGACTGGAAATTTAGCTTTGTTCGATAAGCTATAGGTACCAAAATTTTGTAATGATAATGACCAAACTTTGAGGTACTTACTTACGTAAGTACTTACGCATGTATTCGGCTTCGATTGAGTATAATGCTCATGAATATTTCGCGTATAATGTTCATTTGTTGTACGTAACTGCCTCGTTGGTCTAGTGGTAGCAAACGCAACTGCTGAGCACAAGGTCCTGGGTTCGATCCCCGGGTCGAGCAGAGTTATTAGGTTTTTCCATTAAATTCTCAGTAGCAGCACGGAGTCTGGAATTGTGCCCGGTTAATGGCAATAGGCTCTAATACATGGGAATTTCAACATAGCCGGCGAAACGTGGGTGTACTGCATACACCTCTGCCTAACTCCTCTGGGGAATATAGGCGTGAGCCTATTTAAGTACCGACTAAAATGAACCAATTTTGTACAAGGACTCAAGATAAAATAGAAGAATAATAAATTTATTATACTGTGGTAGAAGTTATCCATGTTCAGAGTACAGTTAGACACAAAGACACAAATTAGTATTCTATTAGTAATTGGGTAATTTCAAATTATTATGAAACTTCGTTTGTACACAACAAACTATAGATGAACGTACAGTATTAGACTATTATTATACGAGTATGTTTCTTTGGTAAGGCTAGGTACGAAGCATAAATCATAGACATAGCTTAGCCCACACGCAAAAAACCCTCATGTAACCGTAACTATAAAATTTGGGGGCCCCGTAGGATTCACGAACAGTTGACTTTCTGATCTATAAACGTAAAAGGGCATAACTACCTTGTCGGCCTTGTGAATACAGGTAGGGTTGCTACAAATAAAATTAATATTATTTGTGTATGACATCGTGTATGTAGTGAGTGTATGAGGCCTTTGTTTAGCAGAGTGACTATTTTGCATTTTTCTAACACGGAATAAGAGTGAAATTTTGTGTGAGTGAGTTATAGTTAATATTTTTATTAAAAAAGGGATGCATGAAAATGTACATAAAATTCAAACTTAAAAATTTATTGTATTTTGACCACCACTAGTACGTCCACTACTTAGTACCTACCTTCTAACTAATAATTAAAACAAAGAAAAACTACAATAGTAGTGAGAACAAGAAAACTTAAAAGGAATTTAAATTAGAAGCATCAAATCCAAGCACTTTTGTTATTCACTTTTAGATGAATATCAAAAAGTCAGACGGTGCTCATAAAGTACAGAAAGCACTTGTTATTCAAAGCATGAAAACTACGAATTAAACTTTTACCTCCAACCCACGCCAAACTGAGTTTTAAAAGCGAGAATGATATTCTCCATTTAGCAAAACCTATTTTGCATACCTTTGCCACTTCCATCTACTTTCTTTGGAAGTGTATGCTACTACAGCTCACGTCGCGCGTCGCCATGTAAAACTAAATATTCTAGTCGTGACAACCCTATGCGAAGCGTATTTGCTGTGAAATCGGTCGGAATTTAGCGTAACTGAGACTTCGATTTACATATGTGATAGCGACAATATGACCGTATATTAATATGTTAGAAAGAAAAATAAAATGGTAAACTTCCATATTCTTTAAAAAATTCTGGTTTTAATAAAAATAAATGTAATATTACGATTGGTGGGTCCTCTCTAATGAGCTTGCAGATCACGTGATGGTAAGCACCGGTAACACCGCCCATAAGCATTAGCAACACTATCAGATAAGGACGAAAAACCATAGGTCGCTGGAAACGAGTCTTAGCAGAGAGATAAGTATTTATAACGGCCTTTTTCGTAATGTAGGGAAATTTTTAAAACCCTTTTTCCGAGGTCCTTTGGTTCGTCGAGGAATACTGTGTGATTTTTAATCCGAGAGTCGGGAGATATCCACTACCTGTCTTTAGTGGTAGGGTACCTATAAAGGATTTTTCACACGTAAAAAGTGGCAGTTTTCCATGAGGTTTCCATTCTCACGAGCCTGTCTAATAAATAAGAACTATCCAAAATTAATTTTAAATCACTACATAGTATAAAACAAAGTCGCTTTCTCTGTCCCTATATCCCTATGTATGCGTAAATCTTTAAAACTACGCAACGGATTTTGATGCGGTCTTTTTTAATAGAAAGAATGATTAAAGAGGAAGGTTGATTATGTACATATATTGCACCCATGCGAAGCCGGGGCGGGTCGCTAGTAGACAATAAAGAGTAAAACAGCACAACCCAAATCCACAATTAAGCCGCGATTGGACCACAATTGTGCGTCTTACTTATGCACGTTCTAGCATGAAATCGCTTTGCGTTTACCGAACCGTGTCTCTGAACACCAAAATCCATAATTGGATCCATATGTAATATCTTGTATGTAATATCCGTCGGTATTGACCAGCGTGGTCTTTAGATGTTTAGATAGGGTAAAGTTAGTCTATTGTGACTGATTCAAAGTTCTCTCTTTAGAAGTTTCTGACGTACTTCTAAATAGCTTCAGCAGCATTCAAGTTTTTAATTCAATGATCCTTGAGTACTCAAGACAGGAAATGTTAGCTCCTTGAAGATTTATATTTCGTCTTATTAATTTCTGATTTCGGACAAGGGAGTAAGATTTTTTCGGAAAAGTCGATCGGGGCCGTTTTTAAAATAATTCGGTATTCTTTTTCATCCAGCTGCAAGAATCTGTTGCGAGATAATTAATTATAGTTACCTCAACTTTTATATAACCAAACCAACCTATTATTCACCAAAAAGCTGAGTAAAAGCCAATTTCAGAATTGGGAACTGTAGCCCATTGATTGTTGTTCTTATTCGATACATACGCTGGCTCCTTCGTAACCTTCGTAAGTAATTTGCATATTAACTTGGAAGTTCCTAATCAGAGAGTAAATAATTTAAGTAAACAAGTAAATACAGCTTTATATAAATATGCACTTAAGCTTTACAGACTTCCTTAATGTCTAAACATAATATGCAAGTTATCCAACTTAAGCAAGATACCTGAGAACTTTAATATTCTATTGTTTGTAAGGAATAGTTGTTGCTAACTTTTACTTGTACTTTATTTACTGAGGGAAAGTTCTTGAAAGACTTGGGTTATAAAACTGAAGAAACGTAACCAAAGGTTTAAGGTGTACTAAACTTACATTGTTTTGGTTTAAAAGCCTAGGTTTATCTGTTGTTTTGCGAGTTTCAGAGCGAAAAAAGATTGTGTCTACGAAGTTGGTGTTTCGAAATAACAAATTAATAACTTCGGAAAACTCGAAATGGTCTTCCTTTCACGCGGGATTTGAAATTAATGATTTCGTTTTATTCCTCGTTTCCAAAAGACCTTCGTACGTGCCAAATTTAAGATTTTAGGTCACCGGAAAGTACCCGGTGTGTTGATGATCTGTCAGTAATGAATACTTGGTTTATCGGGTAACCAGACGTCTACGACGTGCCGTTCCATGGTCGGAAATAAAATGGAGACCATTTATTACCACCCTTTTTCGGCTAAATGTTAGGTCGGCGGCGGGGTTGATAAACTGTGTATAGAAACAATACTGATCTCCACCTACACGATGAGTAAGCAGCTGTTACACGTGGAGTAGGGAGCTAGTAATTTCCGTATTGAGACTATAGGGCTACGAGATACTACACTTACAAGTTACAATACTACTTTAGCATTAAAACATATATTTTAAAAAAAATTGTATTGTTGGTGCACACCTGCCTTCGTATAGTCCAGACCCTTTCACCGAAAGGTTTCACCAAAACATCATGCCAGTCGCGACAAGTCGCTTGGCTATATGGGCTTTGTCCGGTACACGGTACCAGAAGCATCTTGGTCTGCTGGTTTGTGACGTTTGTCTCACCATTAATCGAAATTTACGACACGCAAAGCGAGAGGCACTGGTGCTATTCATCTCGACAGCACACAACTCCTAATTTCATACTAATATTCCCCGAAAAGAAGGGTGGTGTGCATGCAATAAAAAACTTGGTGTTAGAGCCATGAGTTTTTGTAAATAAAATAGTATGTTTTTTTTTTCTATCAAAGCATCATTGCATCGTTTAGGTACATGTATACTATGTCCTAAATTTTTTTTTGTACCTACTGGTAAATTAATACTATTAGGAGATAACGAATGACGATGATCAGCAGGATTTACTTCTAGCTAATAAATATAAATCTGCGCGCGTTCATTTATCAATCTTTGTTAATATCCTTGCTGGCTTAGTTTCACCGACCTAGTAAGGAATGAAAAGAGCTTTTTAGCAAATATTCTACAAACATTATCTTTGTTGCGAAGGACTATGATAGTCTAGCACAGGTGAGGTCCAGGCCTTGACACATTAGCCTGAATAGCAGCTGTAGGATATTTTAAAATGTATGATAGTCAGGCTGATAGTTATTAAGGTAATTAGCTGAAGTATGATATTTCCGCGAAGCAAAAAAAAAATTGTGGCCTCCATGAAAATACTAGTAATAATGAAAAAACCCTCATTAAGCTGCATATGGTACATAAAGTTTTATTAATATCTAAAAGAGTACCTAGTATTGGAATACGTAAAGTAAAAAAACTTAGATAAAAATTAAAAAACTATTTCTTACCTTCCATTAAATGCAAATATTAATGTCAAGTAATATGTTTATTAATAAAGAATACACATTTAAACTAAAGCCAATTTTTGATTATTTTAGGGCACCATCAAAAGTTTCATTTCCGCAAAGAGTGCCGTCAGAAAAAAAGTATGAGAAGGTATCGCCGCCGTAGACAGTCCGTGCGGAGCTGGGGTGAGTCGCTAACAGCTATTAAATCCAATGAAGTGAAAAAAAGTTGATTTTACAAACGTTATGAAGGTATCCTTGTTGATTTCATTCAGAATGCACAAGGACTTTCGGCGTCCTCGACCTGTTAACGCCAGGGTTACGGTAACTCGTAACAATAACAGGTGACTGTTTTATTGATCTAGTAGCTCTAAAACTGTTTTATTTATTTATTTATCTATCCGATAAATTTTGGTAATTCCGATTTGATGTGTACGAAAACTGTTCATAAGTTTCTTCAATATTAGACATCCTTCAAAACTTGTAGCGGAAAAGATAATCCACCAATAACTACACAAAAGAATGAGAACTCTCACGTCTCTCAAACATTATTTTTACCATCATTGTCGTCCTCCTAGCCTTATTATTTCCAAACTTTGTTGGCGTAGGCTTCTAATCTAACCAGATGCAGCTGAATATCAATTTTCTGCGGAGCTACTGCCTATCTGACTTCCTCAACCCAAAGGGATACGATACTCTGAAATTAGATTAATTTTACCATCTATATTAATAATATTAATCGCCCAGGATATCTTATTTATAATCAAAAGCCTCCTTCCTTTTTCTCCACTCCTCGGGATTTTCTGTTATTTCCTGTCAGTTAGGAAGAAAATGATCCAGTTCTTCCTACCATCTCCTACGTGGCCTGCCACGATCGCGTCTTACTTTCTCGATACGCCAGACTTGTGAATTGCAAGCCCACAGCTTTACCAGCATGCAACAGACAAATTGAGCCACGTCAACAACTGTGTGTTGGAACGCAGTAAGTGTTTCGAACACGACCTGTTAATTTAACACCGAGTATATTGTGTGTTCTTAGGTCCCTGCATTGTTTGGATTCACAATTGGATGTGATCGTGGTATGGCGTGGTATGGCCAACATTCAGGCAGGATAACGTCCAGCGACTCCGTTAGTGACAATGGTGCTGATTCTCTTGTATATCCCGCTAAACTAATATTAGTCTATCTATATCTCTTTCTAATAAACACCATCGAAAAAGGACAGTAAATAATTAGAGCAGTCAAATTAGTCTACGTCCTTGCAATTGACGTGAAATTAGACGACACCTCTATGATATGCTGACTAAATTCTCGTTGATATCACGCAAATGGACTAATTTGACAGCTCAAAAAATCTTCTATCTTTTTCTAATGATCTCTGTTAGAACGAGAGATGGCGAGTCTAAATTTGTTTAGAGCGTGTGCAAGAGAATTAGCACCAATATAATACTTGTATTATATTTGGACGCTAAAATCCTCTAAAGTTTCGAGGACTAGACAATGTTCCCGACCTTGGCACACTTAACGCCTGACCAACATACCCACAGGCTATAAGTACCTGTATTTACTTTGAACACCTCCGCTCAATGAAATGAAAATACGAAAATTGAACAATGTATTTTCAAGGAATTTTCGCTCGATCGCTTTGTAGTAACTAAAGTCTATTTACTTAGTTGTTTATGGTAAGTATTTGAATATGAACTTGAACTAAAGAAATTGGTAATGGTACTGAATGATACCTTTCAGTGGTGCGTCAACTATTTAAATATTTACTAATTCTAAGCGCGGCTTCACTCCCGTGACGTGTATTATAGCCTGGCTATTGCAAAAAAAAAGCGGAAAAGTTAAATAATATGTCATGTGCCGCGTCAATTTAGTCGCGGTTGGCTTTACGCACGACACGACTCACGAGGACAAGTCTATAGCGACTGCGGGGACGTTTTATTTTATAATTTCATCATAATTGTTTGGCTGAAAATTTGATGATTTTCTAACTTATAAATTTTCTCCTTAATTGAAAAATCCGGATACTTACCTACATACAAAAACCGGACACTTCCAGAAAAATCCGGACGTTTTGCAACCCTTAACCCATTCCGTTTCGTAACTGCGACCCGATTCGATGCTGCGCAAAAGGACACACCAACAAACACTGACACGTGACTTGGGTCGGTCGGCGCAAAATATCTTCCTTCTCTAACAGCCGTTTTCAAACATTCATTCCTTTTTCAATAATTCCATCCCTCACACTTCACATGTATTATATTAGTATGATTTGAGATTTCCTTGAAGTACTAAATTCCAAAATTTCTACGAGACTATTTAAAAGTTTTTGGTCTTTAACTTTCGGTGCAATAGGCGCAAAGGCTCAGCCTTCAGCGATAAGTATCGCAGTACAACTACTATTATTTATAATGTACGGAATAAATATTAATGCGTGATAAACAAACCTATTTGGTCCGGGTAATTGTGCATTTGTAAATTACACAATACACGAGCAAATCTGATTCTAAAGCTACAAATTAGAAGATTAGGCACGTTCACGAAAATGATTTACCAAACCAACCGCATTAATTAATGCCGTTTTCCACGTGCCTCGGACACAGGATCGGGTGAGGGCCATAACCTTGCGCTATTTGCCCAACCACCGACATACGATGATACGAGATACGAAGTTCAAACAAAGGTCATCTACATAGGCCATCAGCCTTTACCTGTTAAATAAAATTGATCTATGAACGTTGAAATGATGAAAGATGAGGCAGATTAATTGTTATTTAGGTTTACATTTTCATTTTTATTTTGTGAAATTTTGGCCAAAGCAGACTAGCACGGAACAGAGAATACAGTTAACTGTTAAGTGTTTTTAAATGGTTTTATTTAGCTTGACCTGTTAATTATTTGGTTCAAATTTAGTAATCAATATTTCACCCCCTTCCTGTTAACAGATTGATCTGATATTTAGTACACAGCTTTAGTTTTGATGACAAAACCGTTTTACGTAAAAAAAATAATTACTTATTATGTATTATTTCTGTTTTGACTAGCTACTTTCTGTCGTTTTTATAACGTTTTGAATTTACTTTTACTTTTTTTGCGTAATAAAAAATAAAATTCAATCATAATTTGAAAGACACATGGCGCCATCTATTTTCGTAAGAAAGTTATTGTTAAAAAAAAAATAGGGTGTATAACGTCAATTAATTTGATGAGGTTAATAAGCCGAAATTCATAATTTAAGTACCTACCCATTACGCTGTAACCAACTTATTATAAAAACAAATTCATCTGTTATTTTGACACTCCTTAACCTAAGATAACCTTAACGTAAGTACATAAGCGTTTTCCAAAAATAGGATACTTACGCATATAATGTGCGAGCAAACATCCAAGCCTAATAAAAGCCTAAATCATAGACCAACTCAGGTTGTTGAGATGGATAAAGGCAAGATATCAAACAGCCTCTCCCCACAAGACCGGAGATAATATTTAATATCATAATACATCCAGACCGCGTTAGGAGCCATTAAATTGCACTCGTAAAAGGACACGACCGACGGACATATTTTATGGCAAAAATATATTCCTTTTATACGCTCATTTAAAAGCTTCCGTGGCAGAAATGTTCAGATACTGTTTGACCTGAGTTACGGCTGCTGTAAAAACGTAATAACTTTTGTATTATTATAATTAGCTAAGAGATCGCGTAAGTGTTTCAAGAAATTTCTGAAAGGTACGTAAAACCTTGTATCTTTAAAACAATATAAAAAATATTTTTTTAAAAAGAAGTCATAAGTTTGTCTGTTAATTGAATATCACATCCATAATAACAATGTTGATATCAATACACATTTACTTGTGTGATTAAAAGGTCTCCAAGACTGTCTTGTGCGTCGAGTCAGGGTAATATGTAAATAGAACAATTCAATATTCACAAATCTACATACTGCCCTGACATATCAGAACGAATCACGGTTTTACGGTTAGGTCTCTTTGACTAGACACACGATCTAGATCGAGGTTTATGTTTGTAAATTAAACCCCACTTGGCTAGAGCGTGGCAAAGTGTTTCCATATTGTACATTACTTACTTACGGGAACATATTTAGCGACGTCTTAGCTCTTGTACCTGCTGCAAGTTAATGCATTAAATTTGAAACTACCTTGCTCCATATAGCAGGGAAGCTAGAGACCAAGTCTATAATATTCCTGCTTCAGTGCCCTTAAATAATTTATAGCGAGAGGTAGCTCACACGTACCATTCCAGCCAGCCAGCATGCACGTCTACCTACTAGCTCTACCTGTGGCCTATAAATTGAACTCATTTAAATAATAAATTGACTACACGAACGTCTATCGATGGATAAAATATAGACACGAACACGGAATTCTTTTAGTGTACCTATCAAAATTATTTGTGCGTTGAACTGGCTGGAAATATACGTTACAAATGCTATATTATTTAACAAGAGTTTCCCTTTCACTTCGGAGTAAAAAACCGCTAAATAACCGCGCCTCACGTCGGCAATCGATGGCGCTAATTGATACGTTAAACGAAGCGAAATTGATAGACACGCAGTTTAATTTCTAACCAATTAATCTGTTTCGATTCATACTGTGACACGATACAATACGCTTTCCGAGAACTATTGATATCGTTACGAAAGATCATCATTCCGTTGTTTCGTGCCCAACTATATTATGTACAGTAACAAACGAACTACTTCATGAAAGAAACAAGCAAAACACTCGATAATCCTATTCGATTATTCACTCGATTATTATTTGTTTCTAGCTGTCATTGCGGGAAATGAAATTTTCCTACATACTTACATATCCTGTAAAAGTAGCCTAGATATACTACTTTAGGTCCTAGGTTATCGTTTTGTCAAATTTATTATGACTACGGTTCAGTTTTCCCGTATCTCGTACGAGTACTTGCAGGAATAAGTAACAAACAAAATTACTTTCGCATTTATAAATAAGAAATAAATGCGCAAAGACAGTATACACGGTATTTAATTAATTCAGGCGGAATTTCATTTGTATTTAGAGAATACCGCGTCTTCGATCAACAATTAACACATAATCACGAACATTTTACTGAGAATTCATTACCGAACATATAATTCCTCAAATAAGGAATGCTGGAAGTGAGAACAAGCATATTTTCTATTGCCAAAGTATACACCTATGAATATAGAATTTTATGTATAGTTTCGGATCCCTCGTAAGATATATCTCTTAGTAAGGTCCGAAGCCGAATTCGCATGCAAAGGGTACAAGGCTAAGGTAACAGTTGCCAATAATCATGATAACAATAGGGCTGCCTTATTCAGATATCGTTGGGACATCTGGGAGATATAACAAGCAATATATTTATGCAAATTATGGATTCAAAACATGAATACGACATTTTCAGAACTAGTCGGATATTTCCAGCATAGATTTGGCCGTTATTTACCTAAGTTTATTCAACATATTTAAGGTATTTCGGTCTACCTTCGAGCTTCGCAGAATTGTTTCTTTGACCGTATTTAAAACGATTTCGTTAAATAATTCTAACTTAACCATTTGTAGACCTTTTTTTTTCTAGTGCCTGACCTTAACTGTAAGTATATTTATCCAAAACGCAAAAAAAAAAGAAATATAAGGCCTAGTGCAAACAAACTTGGCTTGTGATGTGATGCCACCACGTATGTGATGACATCCATCAGAAGACATCGGTTTTCAGATTTCGTAATTACATGAAAAATCATTATTTTAGAACTAGGTACATTCTCCTTCTTCTTCTTGTCGAGTCAAGGACCCAATTCAAATTTTATTTGACCAGTATGTGGCAACCTCAATAGCTTTTATGTCAATATGTCTCTGATGTGACCAAATAAAAAACGTGACGTGGCATCACATAAGTCTAGTTTGTCTGCACCTTTATAGCTATTACCTATTCGTAACGAAGCTTAGTTCCAAGAACACTGTGTTTAAAGTAATTTTTAAATCCGACTAATTACTTTAACATTTAAGTATTTACTCGAAATATATGTAACAAGGGACGTAATCACGCCTCATTGTACAAGTACCTTGGGAGTACCTACAGGGACATTTCAAGTTTCAACCCTGCATGTGCCGACCGGGTGTTTGGCGAAACAACGTGACTGCGGTCATGGCCGGACGGTAGTACGCAGAAATAGAAACAGGGCGTATCTTTGACAGGTTGAAACGCATTGTTATTGTGATGTCACACACATTGGTGAATGACGAACGAAACATCTGGCTCGCAAAAACACGCATGTGATATTAAAATATAATCAATCAAAGGATATTTTATGTCAGTTTTTCTGTTGAATTAGATAATTAATATGACAATTCTCATTCAACTAAAAAGTAAAACTACAAAATAGCTACTGAACACCTTCTATGACATTCAGAAGCCATTAACAATAACAGGCAAGTTGCCCAATAACATTTAGTTCACATCAAATCCAACGGTTATTGCAAATGAACAGCAGCAGCAAAATTCTGTAATTTCAACTTTAAATTGAATACTATAAGGTTGAGAATTTATCAGAAAAGTTCAGAGTAAAAAATTACGAGATTAAATTTTCTAATTATGGTATTAAAACAAACGAAGACCTTAGTAATTTCTGTGGGGGCGTTTAAAAGCTTGAGCAGTTAAAACCCGCCGCGACGACGATTTCTGTCGAAAGAATTTTAAACTCAGTGATAATTTACGAAATCCTTTACGCCAAGCAACGTCACGAGAGCTTAAGTACCATTTTGTTGAAACGAAATTAATTTAAGTGTAGAACAAATGATAACACCGAGAAAGAATTCTTTGGCGCTAATGTGCCTGATATAAATAACCTTGGTCTCAACCCTATGCCTATGATGCCTATGATGATGGTAAGCAGTTAATTGCTATTTTATTTATTTTTTAATTAGTCACATATTATTTTTATGTACCTATAACACAATGTGAGAGTAACGTGTAGTTTTTATGTCATATCATGTGGTGTCGCACTTACCGTTTCTAAATTTGAAAGTTATTGCCTAAATAATAGGTATTTCCTTAACGGTCGTATTAAAATAGTAGTAAGTTTTTGTTTTGTTCTAAATACAAAATTAATAACTAGGTATTTAATTGTAAGTACTCACCGGCAGCATCATTGTTGATGCTAGGCTGCGCAAGAGTTCGCTTTGGTGTGCTTGTGGTGCGCGGCGAGGGTTGCGCACGCCTGCACGGAGGAGTACACTCCGGGCCATTCGTACGCTGAAACAATAAATAAATAAAATTAGGGAAATATAAGTCTTCCAAAATAAATAAATTATACTTAATTATTAAAAATTAACTAAAACCATCAATCAAGATAGGTAAGTAAGTAAAATAAATATCATAAATATTATTAAATTCGAGAACTTTTTAAAAATTAATAAAACCACGACGTACGACGTTACGACCGACGTTTCTGTACAAAAAATACTTAATTTAAATAATGTATTGTATTTCTAATTACAACAATTTTTTTCGAGTTAATATTTAAATCTAAACTATTATTTTAGGGGGTGTACTTTTTTATCCTAGGATTTAATTTTAATAAAGTCAAAAAGTACGATAATAATAGGTTTACAACTAATTTAAATTTAATATCATATAACTTCAAAACAATTGATTACTTTACACAAAATATAATTCACTTTATAAAACTTGACGGTGATAAAGATTTTAATAAGCATGTCTTGCCTAAGTAGATTCATTCGGTACCTAACTTAAACTTGAAATACAGTTCTGAGAATTGAATAACTAAATCAATATTGAACTTGAAAAGTCCTTGATTTGACTTAGAAGTTAGGGAGTAAATATTCCATATCTCCATATACAAGTAAGTAAATAACATACAAATCTATACGAATCTGTAGCTACGCGTCAAAATAACACTATGCTTATTGTTTTTGATCCTACTAATAATAATAGGTAAATGTAGATAAAATACGTAATATAGATAAATAAGAAACGTAACATTTAGTTTTGAGTGGCTTTTGTGTAGGTACTTCAAGGAATTTTTTCTCTCTTTTTGGAAGTCGGTTATTTATTTATTTATTCAGTTATCGGGCAGTGTTATTGGGTTTTTCTATTATGAAATTCTCCGAAGCAGCATGGAGTCTGAATTGTGCCCAGTTAATGGCAATAGGCTGGGCCCCTATTACATGGGACTTATAGCCGGCGAAACGTGGATGTACTGCATAGGTACACCTCTGCCTACCCCCTCTGGGAAATACAGCTAGGCGCGAGTCTATGTTTGAGTCTAGGACAAATCTGCTTGAACTCGTCACTAATCTAAGTGTAAACAACCTTTAAATGAAAGAGAAAGGGCTTTAATTAAACAGTAATAACATCACCCCACACGATCTCTATCAAATGTAATTAATTAATTTGTTTTCATGAAGCCATTTGGTATTTGAAATCCACGCCATTCCCCGCTAATTTAGAGAACAACCCGTCCAATTTGCCTCGAATTGATATAGAACATAATTACAAAATGCGCTCTATACAATATTCTTTGAGCGCACGAAGCACGCTAAACTCAAACCAAGATTAAATAGTAATTTGAAAATTACCCAATTAAAATCAATGAAATTTGTAAACATGATCTAAAGATTAATAATTAATTAGTTAATAAAATACACAATGTATTTTGATTTTATTTAGGTAAGTACTTAATATTTTGAGTCGTAAAAGCACAGTGGTATGACTGGCAAGACAGAGGTTTTAAGTTCGAACCCAAGGCGCGCACTTCTGTCTTTACGTAAGTTATGTGCGTATTATATTATTATCACTTACTCCGTGCTATGGACGGTTGCAACTTGTAACCCCAAGAGGCATAATCACATCACTTGCGCGTTGCCCTGAGCGGTATTATGGAAGGGGAGAGAAAATCAAAAATGGATTATGGGGGAATTTGGACCTCCGGTGCTCTTACCGACTTTAAGGAACATAAAAGGACGAATACTATTATTTTACGCTAATATTTTGTGAGAGAAAGACCGAAACTACTCCAGGTGAATCAGCAAATTTGTGCTTAAACCAGCATGACTACACTACAACTCAACATCATAACAATCTATAGCTCACTAGTCCTAAAGGAATAATAGTTCCATTTCTTTCCAACGGAACAAGGTCCCTTGTCGATGCAGTTAGACCATTATTTCAGGAATCGATTAAATGAAACTCCCACACGTAACAAAAACTACTCACCGCTTTATGAACCTTATGATCCTTGAAATAAATCCTCATTTTGATCTTCAGACTCTTTAACTGTATGCTTCACATAGAATTGAGAGTCTACGTCACTATACACTTCACGTCACTAACACAGTACCTAGAATTTAAACTAAATGCTCTTCTATTGCCGATAAAGACAAGAATGGAGATAAGGATAAGAAAGTCAACGATATCAACAACAGCAGTAGGGCAAACATACTAAGCAAGTCTTTTTTCGCCTACCCTGGTCCCATGTTACTTGGGGTCACTTCTTTCCAATATCTTTGGGTTCGGCGCAAAATGTATTCTTCCATTCCTCTCTATCAGCTCTATCTGAGCATTTACTCCTTTTTCATTCGTATCAATGCTTACATGCTATCATCTTATATTAAACCAGTATAAATTAAAAATTAAGACCCCCCGAATTCCCCTAAAATACTTATACTTAAAAATGGTCCAAAGCCTAGCACTCTCGATCAAGTCATCTTTCAAATAAAAATAAATAAGTAAATAAAATGTGGTTCATCCTTTTGAGAGCTACGAAGCCAATGTTAAACTTATAATACACTTCTTTTTTCATCGTAGGTTAAAAATCCAGGTTCATAATGTTTAGCATAATATGTGCTTTATGCTAATTTATGCTTTTAAGCACAAATAAGAGACTTCTGTACAATTTTTCATTTTTCTCTAAAATGTACAATGACGTATAATGTTCCAGACATTTTACTAGTAGGACGATTTGACCATTTAAACGTTGCCTAGGCCTTTTAACGTTTGTGGTGTTCATTACACAATTTAAAATTTTGATATACTTATTAAAGTTCCGTGATTTTACGAGATCGTCTTTCTGATACGGGGAGAACATTTTATGTGTATGATCCTTTAGAAAGGTATCATACACATAAAATGTTTAATTATGATAAAAGTTAATTGCCATCAATGTCACTTAAGTCTATTGTCATTTTTGTATTCGATGTCATTCAAATGACAAGGACATGTGATAATTAAAATAGTAATTAAGAATTAAGTACCTACAATTTATTATAATAAGTACCTAGGTATATAATATGTATATATTTTTATCTTTCTCATTTTTATAAGTAATACACACACATTTAAGAATAAGAAGGAAAGAAAATGGTGCCATTTTTGAATATTATAGAAAGTTTGCGAGAACAACAGCTGTGGCTTATAGCATCGCTTGTTCATTATAGTGTCCTTGCTAACATTGTCTTGTAACTACTTTTGGTATAGGTACGGTAAGATTTAATTAGAAATGTAAACTTCGATAGAGGAGTTTTAGGAAAGCAAATGTATACTTATCAAACCAAATCCATAAAAATATAGAATTTAAGATAAAATAAGTGTCATGGTAAAAGAATCAGGCTGACTTATCGTCCTACTAAAGGTCGAAGAGACATAACGTCACATACAATATGTACAATAATCAAATTCTACAACGAATAGTCTAAAATACTATTTCCAAATGAGTCAATTACTTCCGTAAATAGATTTTTTTTAAAACAACACTTCAATTTACACCAAATTTTAGCTAATTGGTGCAAACATTTCCAATCTGAACTAGCATTGAGAAGAAAAGCTGAAGCCCTAAGATCAAAGACTCTTTTGAAGTCTAAACCATATTCGATATTCAAAGTACCTATACTTACGCAAAAGCACCTTTTGAGTGGCCTTATGAACAAAGAGCTTGTTCAGTTTTCAGCTGACCAGTTACGATATCTAACGAAGGCTAAAGACTAGATAAGTCAGATTTTGCGAAGTTCACCCAAATCTAAGGAAGATCATCAAACCGCCTCTGCCATCGCAGAACATTTGGGAAATATTGAGCAGAATATTTGGGAAGGTTTTTGAAACACTAAACAACTGGACCATTCTGAAGCCTTTCTTTCTTAGCCCTTATCAAAAATAGCTTTTATTCACATGACATTCAAAGAAAAACAGTAAAATCTTAAAGAAATATAAAGTTACAACCGCATAAATAATAAACACTTTCAAGAATAGATCGACGCGACGTAGGTAATTCAAGTAGAAACTTAAGTATAGTATTGACAGTGAAACTTCCACATCGTCACAGAATAATGAAGTACATTAGCAACTTCGGACGACCTACTTACTTGTAATCCTACTACTATTATAAAGGCGAAAGTTTGTAAGTATGGATGTATGGATGTATGGATGTTTGTTACTCTTTCACGTAAAAACTACTGAATGGATTTGAATGAAACTTCACCACAATATAGCTTATACATCAGAATAACACATAGGCTACAATTTATCAACATATCATGCGGGCGAAGCCGCGGGCGGAAGCTAGTATGTTATAAGTTTAGTTACTAATTTTCTGCAGAACTTGGCTCCAATACCTAAGTTCTTACAGACAAAGACTTCTCAAGGACACCAAGGATTTAGAGAGGTTTAATATACTATGAACGCTATCATGGGACAAGATGTCACGCAAAAAATAAACAAACTATTCCATATTGTTTTAGATCGAGTTGAGGATTAGATAATGAGATCAAAAACAACAAGTAACTAAGTTTTTATAGATGTTAGCATTACAGATTACTTTGAAAGAACATACAGTAAACGCAAACTTACTAGGCCATAAGTTAATCACGAAGTTAGTCACGAACGGCGTCGTAGTACACATTTTAGGGACTAATAAATGGTGACAAGAGGCAAAGTGGGTGAGGGAGTTGTAACTGAGCTAGAAGGTTAGGAAAGAGATGCAAATACGCATATTGCGTGAAAAATCCGAGAGCCTAACTTCGGCCCAGCCGAGTAAATTTGCGCTTACTGTACAGCATTGAAATATAAATAAGCTATAATTTATGTACTCTGTTACAAAAATGATATAATATGCGCATTAAACGATCGGATGGTGCGAAAAAGCTATCTAATGAAAAGGAAGAAAATTGGGAAGATGTAGGTTGAAGGCTAAAGATGCATACACATGAAACGGTACCATAATAGCCAGAATGACAAGCGTGGAACAAACTAGATGGTTTCCAATTCACACTCAACTTAAAAATAAATGCTCACGTTTTATCCTCAACTGAAAACAACAATATTATATTACTTACGCATAAACGAATGCGGAGAGAACGCACAAAGTTAAATATAAAATCGATTGGAACGCAACTCATCAGTCGCCCTATAGGTAGGTACTGATGTCACGTCACTTGCTTAATGAAAAGTAAAGGGAAAAATTTCGACACTGCAAGCAGGATTGCATCTAACTCATTTGCTGGAACAGCTGATGTATCTAACCAGAAGGTCGCACATCCGAATCCTGTTCACGACTATTTCTATTACAATATACTCAACTTCATTACTTTCTCCCTAACTATTAGCAACAAATTTTACTGCTCCGGGCATGAGAAACAAGATAAACAAAGTACTAAATAGCAGAACTTCGTAGCATAAACTGGATAGGTAGGTATGTCGAAACGGCTTGGATTCTGTGGCAGGATAACCTTCGACAAGTAGATAGATTGTCTGATCGACGTAACTTAAGCCAGCGAGCTAGGTACCTATCTACGTCTGCGCTATGCAAATTTGTAATACTGTATTATATCAAATATTATGAATAAGATTTAATGCAATTTTAGAAGCTTTCTAAAATTCTGGAACTCGAAACATGTGATAATGTACGGAGTGACAGTTCTTTGACTTCGATATAGAACATAATGACGTCCTCTATTTGAAGTGCAGTTTTAGTTTAACAAACAATGTTCAAATTCTAGAAGAATGTTTTATCTTTGTAATTTTTTAGTTTTTTTTTTGAGGATTAAGGTACTTACTTAATAGGTAATTGAAAAAATGATCAACGTCCCTTTAATAAGGGCGATGTAGAAGAGAATCAACAATATCTTTAAATTACTAATTAAAATACTTAATGAGAAAATCTATTGATAGAAAGTAAATGTACGTAATAAGTTCGTGTCAATAATTGATTGTTACGCCTCTAGTTCACTCTTATTAGCTTAGGATTTCTTTAACATTTAAAATTACACTGTTCATAATTAGGTTGGATTATTAAGTCCATAAGATTTATCGTCACTGTGCTGTGAATGCCTACACAAGAACAACGTTCGTTTTAGGATAAGTTAGAATGAATAAATAAAGGTTCGACAATACACGTGCAGTCAGACTACAATACCTGATGAATAGTCTATCTAAAACCTATAAATTGTCCACCTATAAACCTATAAATTTAATTAAACAAGCAACACTTGTAAGGGTGGCCATTTTTTGGGGTCAAAATATACTCCTTGAAATTACAGCGGCTGTCTAGAACCAGGCCCAGATATTTCATGTGTGGTCTGATTCCCACAGCCACTCCGCCAATGGTCACGCTGGCGTCTACGGGCGGCGCCCTCCGAGGCCCATTATAGATATAGGTACCATCGACACAAAAAGAAGAATTACAAAAGTAGGTACTTACTTACTTAGAAAATTATTTAAAAAATAAAAACACCCGATGCAAAAATATTTTTTTAGAACAAGTCACGTTTCAAAAAAAAAAAAAAGAACTTAATTAGAATCGATTTATCTGTTTGGGAGCTATAAAGTATAATGCCACAGTCACATAAGATATGCACGTTTTTATAACACCCATCTTTTTTCGTCGAGAGTTAAAAACACCTTGATCCCTAGACAACTTTCATGTGTAGGTATCTGATATTCTCATGTATATACAGCAACTATCAATACATACATTTCCAGTACCTATAACCTGGCATCTTGTTGTACGAAAAGCCTATACAATGCGATGTTAGTACATACTGGAAATCTACTAGCTTAATAAGTTGCCGTGTGTAGGTACTCGTATATTACGCATTCACTATTATATATTTACATACGAACATAAAGAAGTACGCGTAACACCCTAAGTACTATCGCGGACACGAACGGTGCACCACTTTGCGATCAAAATACTTTAAACGATGCTACATGCGTAGAGGCTTGGATGACGCTACGTTCGGACACCGGGTGCAAGCGATTCTAACCTTAAGAGTGCTTCACCGGCTTTGTCCACGATAGTACATACTTTATTACGATTAACTTAATTTTACGTTCTATTGAAGCATATAATAGTATGACGAAAATGCGAAGCTATTCTTGTTTAAATAATTGGCTGTCATAATTAATAACATTATAAGTATGTTCGTAAGTGAAAATAAGTTACTTATTGGCATATGACAGACGAAAATCATTTCATAATCAGCATTTTAACAGCGGTGTCGACAACTCTTAGCGGGTACAAATATCTTCATCACTAATCATACGCTTTCATCAACTTGTTTATATAAGCAGTCATAGATAAGCCGTTGGACTGCCAAGTCAATGGTTCTAGATTTTACAGACTTTTTTGGAATCATGTGTATAAGAAATTAATGATCACTTGCTAAACCGGTGAGGGAAGACATTTAGGCCCGAATTCCTCTGTCGCTGATGTCGGTCGCTGATGTCGGTTGTGCGTACGAATATACGTTGTGTTCTATGAAGCACCACACTGTAAAGCTGACATCAGCGGCGCGCGAGTTGCTACGCGCCGCTGATGACGCGCGTCGGTCTCGCTCGTCAGCGCCGCGTTCGTCGGTCGACTGACGCGCTATAGAACGCTATGAGCGTCCTCACTCTGTTCCCGACCGTCGGCACGCGCGCGTACAGTTGGGTGAATGTGATATCTTTTTTTTCTATATTGACGCCGTCTCCGCTTGCGTAAGTATGCTGCAGCAACTAAACAATTTATAAACGGGTTCATAATAATATCCCAAATTCAAGCTCCGCTTCACAAATCCACAACAAATCCACTTGGAGACGCCTGTACCGTGGAGCGGTCAGTATCGCACTACGGATGTTTTCATTGGCGCTGATGGTCAGCGCGCTACGCGACTGACGGTACGCGACCGACGTCAGCGACAGAGGAATCCGGGCCTTACTACAAGAGGTCTACGGGCGGTTTAAACTCTAGACACCAGGTTGTTCATCAACCATACGATAAAGATCAACCTGTTGTAGACCGCCAGCCTCCTATTTTCTGTATAGAAGCGAAATATATTTCATCTGAAATAGATATTTGTGTTACCAAATAAGGACCCTTTAGGCCAACTGACCTATTACAATCAAATTAAACAATACAAAGGGGATGAGACACGATACGAATACTTAATACTCAGTAAGAGATAGATAGCCAGAAGTTATCTCTAACGAGCCCAATGTGATTCATGCGTAATCCAGTAGAGGTAGATATCTAATATAATACTCACGTAGGTGTATTTGACAAATTAACAAAACGAACAATAAACTAAACTAAAATCCGTTAATGATATTAATGAAAAGAAGCGTCAATGGATGAACAGAGATCGTTTCGATGGACCGTATTCGAATTCGAATTAGTTACAATCGTATATAATATCCCATACCCATCCCTAATCCATTAGAAACAAGCTTTTTGAGTAAGTTAAATTAATCTATTTGAGATTATACCATCCGTGTACTATGATAGGCAGGCAGGTTGGAGTCAAAATTGAGATCATTTTGACAGTAGAACCCAATTCATCAGCGATATGGTCTACATTTCTGTCTAATCGGAATAATTATTGAATACTTTTTTCATTACCCATGCCTGGATACCATGGACTGGAGTCCAACTGAAAGCTATTTGTGTGAACGAAATGTACTAATACTTTAATACTTATATTAATTTCCATTTTTACCCGTGTACCGTTATTAACTTAGCAGATTGCAACTGACGACAGAGCTAGATAGATGAATATCAACAACAATGATTATATCTCGCCTCCCACATTTCCCGAAAGGATTAATCGCGGGGGTTAACACATACCTTCCGTCTAACTTAAGGCGCCTATTATAGGCGCTATCTCGCTCGCACATTGTAGATATACAATCACTGGAACAAGGTTTTATACATAAAAATTGCCTAAAATAATTTATGTTTCTGCAATTTTCATGGACAAAAACTTGTTTCGATCAAACTGATATTTTTGCTGAAACTTTGTAATGTTTTTCTCTTAATTTGTTTAATTTGTACATTTTTCATAACTATATTATATAGTAATTTTATATATTTAATGTGCGAGCGAGATAGTTGTACCTACTTATAGCAAGATAGGCGCCTTAAGATAACATGGGATATAGAATCAACCAACAATATTCTCACAACACCCGACCTCCATTTCCTTGCACTACGATATTAATGATGCGACGAGACGCCATACCTAATTCACCATACAAGGAGAAATTCACGAGGTTGCTGATTAATTCTAGACTTCCGACAACAACCCGTATTTAGTTATCGAGTAATTCAATGTCGTATAAACGGAAACAATAAGTGATATGTGTACAAACAAATTTAGTTTCGATACACGTGTATTTCCTTAAAAATTAAAGTTAAATTAGCTTGGATACGACATAAGTTATTAAAGTATGATCTTAAATGATGAAAGACAGATCATAAAAGTAGGAAAACTTCGAATCATCTCATCATCTGGCAAACCATTTAAATTAAAATCGACAAATGGAGTTTACTGAATCAACAAGTGGTTATAATCCAAATTGAACTTCATCGGTAATCTTCCTAATGGAAGAGCGATAAACAATCTTTAACTGTAATAAATAATTCCTATAACTTTTCGCCAACAAACTCCGAAGCCATAAAAACTATTTCTTCAACTCCCATACACAATTTTTCCAACTAGAAAACGCACAAATATCTTCTATACAACGTAATACTTATTACACAAAACCGAATAGAAAATAAAAACACATAAATCGCGATACAAACGACAATAGCGACATGCGCAGAAGCCGATGCGCGTAAACACGCGCGGAGTGGGTTCGCAACTGCGCTAGAAACATGCCTCGCCCGCGCAAGTTCTTTCTCTTTGGTGCAATACCATTCAAGATTCTTGTCTCAACTATGAATTGAACACCTGGTTCTTTACCTTGAGTTTCGTCAAACACCACATCTGAACCGTATTCCCAATCAAAGCTCCAATCTCTTTAATAGTAGATTTTTAGCTTTTTATAAATCGATAAATCGATTAAGTGCCATCTTGCATCCAAGTTGCTTATTATGAATGAAAATTATCATTATTCCATGAATTTTCCCGGTTCTCAATTTGTTTGCCAAAAGAAATGTATTAATTGGCATTTTCCTCACAAATTGCTAACTGTAGCGGATACAGAGGAGGTCATTGATGACGACTATCGCAATTACAGATTAATAAATCCGATTGGTACAAGAATCTTCTAATTTATTAGGGATCTAATTATATTATATTGTCTACTAATGATAATACATAATACATAATATGATATACATAATAGTTACCAGATTAAACGTAAGACCTCTCTTGAGGAGACTTAGCTCATGAAACTAAACAAGACTGTTCTACAAGATTTTGCAATTCGCAAAAAAAAATGGGCTTTCTATATAAGCTACTGCAATCAGCTAATGAATTCGACGAAAGTCTTGCGGACTTACGCCTGATCTCACTCTGGTCGTGACAAATTTTCCTCTCATCGAACTGTGAGATTGAAGAAATAGAGAGTGCACTTGTGTTTGCCACACCCTTGTGCACTATAGAAATATAAGGGTAAATGTATAATCTCCGATAAGATTGACTGCTGTAAAGAAATTCGGTCAGGGCATTATTTAATGTAATTCTGTTTCTTAGTAATTGTGTCAACAAACAACCAGTAATAAAGTTCCATCATATTAATTAATTTTCTACAGCAATAAAACTGTAGTACTATAAAAAGTCACTATAGTTATAAACACGTTAATTATTCTAATATGGCGTGTAATTATATCATTTCCTAGTATGAATGAAAACAAGTAAGATACCGGCACGGAAGCCGGAAGATGTACTGATTAGTAAGCTTTAGTAATTAATTAATTGTAGTAGAATACAGTTGAATTAAAGTTCGGATTATGTCATTATGTGACAAAAAATAAATATTATTTTTATTACACCTTTGTAGACGAAGGACCGATAGTTGTAATTTTTTTGCCTACGTGTTGATCATCAACGTAAATATCAGTGATTCATTAGTCAACCATTGAATTAGTCAAAAACGTAGTATTTATATTACAATGATCTCAACTACCCGAATAAATAATTTGCAGCAGACTAAATAAGTGTTTTGCCGCGGCTCTACTTCAGTTTTTGCCTAATTTACAAATTTTTTCGAGCGACTTTTCTAATTTTTTTAAATATTGTTTTATTTATGCAGGTAGTACGACAGACAGTATGACTCATGATATTACGTAAAGACATCTATATGATATATTATTAAAGAGGATATTTTTTTCCGGAAACCTACAAACCTATAAAAATATTTAAAAACGCATATTGTTTATTTAGAAAATCTTAAATGGAACAATGGATTGATTGTCTATTTCCTCGTTTCAACACGAGAAGAAAGTGCGTAATGGAACTGTGTGCGTGACTCATTTTAGTCCGCAAAATAAGGCTAACTAAAGGCTAATTAATCAGCTGTGGACAAACTATAAAAAATCTTCACTTAGCACTATAAGAGTACAGTACAATGACGCGTATCGTATTCTCATGGGATTTCCTCGGTACTGTAGCGCGTCTGGCATGTTCGCGGAAGCGGGTGTGCCTGACTTCTTTGCGATCATTCGGTCACGAATAGCATCTTTTTGGGAAAGATTACGCAACTCTGGCAACAGTCTGCTCAGGATTGTCGGTGAGGACTTGGACAGTGAAATTCACAGACATTGGCTAAGTGTTCACAGGAGCCCTAACAAAAAATAGAATTTTATCATATACTTACTAAAAAAAAAAAAAAAAAAAAAGGCTAATTAACCACTAAATTCAATAAAGGATTGAAATATTACTCATCATAATAAAGGAAGGCCTGAGGTGCTGACGGATCGCATTCATTCCATTGTGACAAGACTAGAGAAATTAAAAAGTAAAAGTAACGCGGGTATTACATTAACACAAATTAACGCATAATGACACTATTAAATTGTAACTGCCTGGGCCTACTTCTGACATTAGAAGCGCAAATTAGAAATCCACTGAATATCAGGGGGGTTAGCCAAGTTGACTATCTACAATCGCTAACGAATAGAAAACGAAAGAAATGTATAGGATGACATTACCTTCGATTGATATGTCACGTGACAGGTAATGTCATCCTATACATTTCTTTCGTTTTCTATAGCGTTATCGATTGTAGATAGTCAACTTGGCTAAGCCCCCTGGTCTTGATTCTCACAAAATGATTTCTTCAAATTGGACTACAAGTTCTTGAGATTAGCACGTTTTACAAACTCTTCAGCGCTATTATACTGATAGCCTAGTGGTATGATCGTCGATTGACAAGTCAGTGATCTCGAGTTCGATCCCACGGCGCGCACTTCTGATTTTCGTAGTTATATGCGTATTATAAATTAATTATATCAGTTGCTAATACGGTGAGGGCAAATATCGTGAATGAAACCAGCACACCTGAGAGATTTTTCAATGGTGTGTAAAGCCATGTGAGGCCTACGGGCGGTTTAAACTCTGACACCAGGTTGTTTATAAACCATACGATAAGAAGAAGTGCTATAATTTATAGAACCTCGAATCCTCGATTAATGGAAGTAAAAATCAGATTAAGCCAAAGCTCTGATGTGAATTTTAGATGTGATTGAAAAACTGGGTAAAGTGATTTCGTTAGTCTGTATAAAAACTTTCGACTCCCTAACGACTTTTCCATTAAAGGGAGTCTGTTCTAGTTTTACTTACGTTCAAAAGTTTATCACGTTAATAATTTATTGACCTCGAAGTGCGAACAAAAACTAACGTGCTGAATTTGTATAGATTTGAATATTCATTCAGTATTTTTTAATATACTACTTACTAAAGTGGATAATAAGCATAAGGCACCAGGCCTGATGGTCAACACCGTAACCTGTACACGCTCGCAACACCAGGGGTATCTCTTACTTGGAAGTTCATGGACGACCACGTGGTTTTTAGTCCATGCGAGTCGGACACAACTCCCTTACCCTTGGTGATGTGACACCAATACCGAGTCAAGCCAGCCTATACTTACTTTAGGCTCTACCAATAATAAATCATTTCATGAAGAATGCAAAACATGACGAAAAAAGTTCACAATCTAAATTAGATCCAAATAATTTAAAAGTAAGCGTGGAAACTAGTTTTTTTCTAGAAACTGTTCAATTGAAACTACTGAAACAGTTTACGATACGTCAATTAAAGACTAACCCGTCGACATACCTAACCAAGCGAATGAACATGAAATCACGCAACACGAAAATGCGGCTGTTAAGGCGCCTATCTCGCTCACACATTGAAGATATAAAATCACTGAATATAGTTGTGAGAAATCGTAAAAAAAAACAAGTTTTCATTCATAAAATTTGTCTAAACAAGTACCTATACATTTTAGTCAATTTTTATACAATGTGTTTCATAAATATTGTGGGATCCTTTAGGAGTTTAATCTACCAATTAAACTGAACAATATTTAGAATACCAGTTTAAGAAATTTGCAAAAAAAATGTTGGTTCCTTATACTAAATGCGTTAGCTAATCGGCAAGTTTGTATAGAAAGTGAATTTATCTTTCGCGTATTATGCAAACTGATGTTCTACAAGTTGTTCAATTTTGTGAGTACATTGATACCTTCTAAAGGGTCGGGAACACTATTTATGTTACTCATTGTATATGAAAACTTGGACCAATCAAACTGATATTTTTTAATATATTATTTTATTAATATATTTTTTTTATTATTCCCCTTAACTTGTTTTTTTTTTGCGATTTTTCGTAACTATATTCATTGATTGTATCTCTCCAATTTTGAAGCGATTACCGAAATAGACGCCTTAAGATATTTAAGTGACAGCTTCTGATGGATGTGGGAATGCGATATTTTGCCACCAATGTTTTAATTGAAAATAATAAGTGATGTACTAATTAGGTAATTTGAGTCGTGATAGCCTAGTGGTATGGCCGTTGATTGGTAAGTCAAAAGCCTCGGGTTTGAATCCAAGGGGGCGCCTCTGACTTTTCGTAAGTTATATGCGATTATAAATTAATTCTGGCAAAAATTCATGTGATATAATTTGCTAGTTATTATATAAACGGACGCAATGTGAACAGAATCTAAATCCTATAGAAAAAACACTATTCGAAAAAGGGAATTGTTGATTCGACCAGTTTGACACGAAAATTAAAAAAGTAGAAAGTAAGACGTGCAGGTAAGTACAAGTCTGACGTAATACATAAGTTCCTCAACTAACACTAAATTGGAACTAAGAGATAGGTAAAAGAGCCAAAGGCGGTTTTTTTAATGTGTTGAAATCTTCTATACGTACATATACTCGCATGTCTAGGTGCCTCGTTCTACAGTGAATTGGATTGCCACTCAATTCACAATTCCAGACGCCCCATATCAATTGAACTGCGAAATCGAACTGGTCAATCGAATTGAATCGAAATGGAATTACACACGTATTTACAAATAAGAGGTCGTATTCTTCAGCATCGTAACCAAATAAGAAATGCTCTCGCAATGGGGTGACGAGGTCAGCGGCACGTCAGCCGGACCGCTGCAAAACACAATACAATCGATGAACACTGTAGGTGCTACCAAAATTGGCTATGTTTAACTTCAACCACTCTATTAAGACACTTAAATATTAACATAAAGCGCCAAAAACGACCTTATTACCATACGAAATAAGACATACCAATGTTAGTGACACGAGCCGCATTTTTATTGGATGAAAGTTACCTTTTAAGGTCGATGGTGCATTCGGTAGCGTGGGAGGCCATGTAATGAAATTATATTTTTTTTATCACAGATATTCCGAGATTACGAATCAAGGCGGCCAAGTTTCGAACAATGGTGATGCCATGACGGAATACCTGTTGGCAAGGCTGCAAGGACTGACAGCATATCAATTATAGCATTAAATATACATAAGCACAGGTAATATTTATATATATATTCATAATATTTACTTTTAAAGTTTCGCGGGTTATGATTAATTAAAACTGGTAAAAAACGGGGATTAACCCGCACATATCTTGTATATTATATTTTATTTTCTTATCCCGATGTTTCGAACAGGTTACACTGCTCGTGGTTACGGGGAGAATGTCGATGTTGTAGCGATGTCATTCTGAGTGTGGGTAAGATAAGTTTTCGTCTACCCGCGACATTTTTAATTCTGTTATGGACCGGTCCACTCATTAGTTACAGATTACTTAGCCCATTTAATATACCTACAGCTAATATTACATCAGGAGGATAAGTTCGTACTTTCAATCCCTGTTCGTATTTTTTTCTATATGACCGCGCACAATTTTTTACCGGGTAATTCAATTTTGATGGCCCTTTTTTGTTGTCTCCTCGTCTGATGTTAGCAAACCTCTCGTAAGAACTAGGTAATTTCACTTTGTTTGTAAGTAGGTAAGTATGTTTTTGTTTTTTACTTACGAAAAAGCGGAGAGGTGGTAAATCCGTGTATTTTTTTTTCAGTTTTGGTATTTGGTGATCCAAAATTGGATCGTCTGGTGTATTGGGCTATTGGGAAGTAACCGTAGATCATAACAAAATTAGGTAAAACAAATTTATTCACGCTGCAATTGACTAAGTTAATAATTTGCCTTATTCATACTGTTTTACTAAAACACGGAAAAAATATTGATATTATTATATTAGGTATTCGGAAAAAAAATCCTTGAATATATCGCTACATCTATAATTTGGTACAAAGGAAACAAAATAATACAGAATTTAATCAAAATATACTTAATATGGTGCCCTGCATGCCGTTTGTTCATTACAGGAACTGATGGACGCTACTGAAGGCGCCAATCTCGTAGCCCAGTTCTGGGCTGACACAATTTAGATTATTATCGACACGCTAAGAAGAATCAAAATTACTTCTTAAAGCTAGGTGTTATGTTATACAGATTATGCCCAATAAGATTAAAATTAAATTAAACTCCTAAATATTACGATTTACCCGTAATTTTCGTTACACGATTGTTTCAAAAGATATTGGAAAGAAGTGTTTCTGTTTACTTTGCAATGAAAAATTCAAATCAAAGTAAACACCGGGTAACTACAGTTTTCTCGTAAGCTTACCGTGTAGGCCTTCTCAACCATATAAGTACAACAGCTATTTAAAATGAAGCGGTTATAATTTACATGTAATTTCATGACATCGCCATATGTGTTCATGGACACTTGACCCCATTACAAAGTTAAATCGTTCGAGACAATTATGTAGGGATCGAGTGATGTGAAGATCGATATGAATTACTTGCAATTTTGTTTTGTATAGGCCTCATCTGTTCGATCTTCTTCTTATCGTATGGTTGATGAACAACCTGGTGTCAAAGTTTAAACCGCCTGTAGGCCTCTGATATGGGTTTGCACACCATTGAAAAACCTCTCAGGTGTGCTGGTTTCATCACGATGTTTTTCTTCACCGTTTTAGCAACTGATAATTAAATTCGAGCTCGAAATTGGGCTCGAACCTAAGACCTCTGACTTACCAGTCAACGTCATCATACCATTAGGCTATCATCGATATATTACCTTTTCATATTAACATTAATTGATTTTCTATTATCTCGTTTTATCGGCCTTAAAATTTACATAATTAGTGTTTTCACGTGCGAATTTACGTGACGGGCGACGCGACTTATTTCACAGAATAGTCTCCTGTGTTCCTAAATGCTTTTCAAGGAATGAAATTTCACGGAGAATTGAATTGGAAGTCGTAAAAATATGCATGCTAAGTTATTTTGATGCGTTTTCCGATATTGAATATTCAAATAAGGATTGAATCATACATTTTACTTTATAAATTGTAATATAAATATAAAATTTATCGCATATTTCCTTGTCCCGTTTAGCAACTGCTACCAAGCATGTATTAACACACTATTGAAACGTTTTAAGACATAATAATGGTAATTTGAAGCCGTAAAAAGCTTCGGACACTACAAAAATTACATGCGAATGAGAATAAGCTTTTAAATAAATAAGGCAATTACATAAGTATGACCGGCTTGACCGGGCCTTGGGTAACAAGAAGGAACCAAGAATAAAAATGATGGTCACGAATCACGATCGGAGATTATCACAGCGATAACAGAAAGTAGAATAGAGTATCCACTATCCAGTCATTTTAATTGTAACTAGCTCTCGCACGAGTCTCGCTCTCGTTTTTTTTACACTTCTAAGGTGGCAATTTAGCCCGTTAGATGAATGGTAAGCGGTTACGATATATCCTATAGACGCTTGCAACACTACGGGTGAGGGGTACCATTTCCCGTAGCTAACCCTATACAGATAATGAAAGAGGAGAGGAGATTAAGGAAGAAGGAGTATGAAAGGAGACATGTGACCTCTGGTGCTCTTACTGACCATAAGAAACGACAGAAGAAGAAGAAGGTACTGTTCATTACATTACATGGTACATTTTGCGAAAAGGCGGTAAGTATTACTCCATCCATTCATCCATTCTTGCATATACCTAGTCCTTTCCCCACGAAAAATATCCCGTAGATGTACCTATGTCAAAAATTCTTAGCATTTCGTGATTGTATGATTATAGCGCCATCTGTTGTGTGGTACTGGCAAATGTTAGTGAAGTTGCGTCCTAATAAATTTTGAATGGACTCGACCGATTTTGATGTAATAAATACTTCTCTCAAAGTACTTCTGCATATTTCGTAAAATTATCTATGTACCTACTTAATTATTTTAAAGAAAATCATCAGTTTCGAAGATTGACCTGGACAAAAATAAAAATAAAACGTGATAAGCTTATGAAAAGGGAGTACTTTCCAAATTATACACAGCCAGACACTTCATATTTAAATGAAGGTATAGATAACACCGCGGGAGGTGCTTTACCTTTAATTAAGTAAATAGTCCATACAAAAATATAGTTGGTCCTCTTTAATTGTTCCAGTCTAGACTGTATTTCATTTGTAAAGTATACTGACTAGTAGACTGTATTTTAATTAAGACTGGTGTACTATGAACTTTTAGATTATTCGGGATAATAACCCAAAAGATCTTTTTTTAAAAATTTCCCACGATCTTTGGTGTACCGTGCCGATGCTCTAACCGCTGAGCCACTGTATCCCATCAAGAAGATAAGCGTCCATCAATAGCGTCGGCATGGTACGCCGAAGATCGTGGGTTCGCATCCAATCCGTATCAGTTGTTTTTTTCAAATTTCCACAACATACCAACAACATTTACGGTTACTAAATTAATAATTAATGTTACAATAAGGATAATAGTATGTAACATTTAGTTTTAAATAGAAACCAATAAAAATAGTTCTGGGTAATGTAAGATTTGTCCTACATAATTAACAAAATATTAATCTCTGTCTGACACATGTCATACAAACTAAAGCCCAAAATAATAAGCCAAAATGTCCCTCTAAATGGCAAAAGACTTTGCAGCAGATCTTGACAAAGAGGACAAGCTCTTTTCAGGGGGGACTGGGCCTGCATTGTACTAGACAGAATAATATAAGTAAAAATTTTTTTTTACGTAAAACGGTTTTGTCATCAAAACTAAAGCTGTGTACCAAATATGAGATGAATCTGTCAACAGGAAGGGGGTGAAATATCGATTACTAAATTTGAACCAAATAATAAACAGGTCAAGCTAAGTAAAACCGTTTAAAAATGGAAAAAGACTAAAGGGAGTAAGGAAGGAAGATGTAGTTTCATGCTTGAAGTATCGAGTAAACTAAATTTGAACCAAATAATAAACAGGTCAAGCTAAGTAAAACCGTTTAAAAATGGAAAAAGAGTAAAGGGAGTAAGGAAGGAAGGTGTAGTTTCATGCTATGGAATATTTCTAGATTTAAAAAACTTACCTAAACATGTATTAACCGAGTAACAATAAGAACAAAGACTTGGTGACTAAGTGGACACGTGCAGATTAAGATGACGAATCATCAAAAAGGTAAATAATAATTATTAGATTTCTAATGCTATAAAGAGTTCTATACCAATATAGGCTCAAACGGCTCATAATATTGTACCATTACGGCGCTTGCGCTGGCACTTGGCAGGCTGGGCAATTTTGCCATGGCGATAGGGTTTATGGAGTCCTTTACAACAAAAGCTCTTTTTCATAACGCGTCGATGACAATCAGTCTATTAATGCCGAAGTTATAAGGTATCTAAAATGTTGAGAGGATTATTGCTATCCTCTTCTTGCAAATCGGAAGAGTGACGGTTCTTTGACTTCGTAATTAGCACAACACACGACTAAGGGGTGGGGGATTATGGAAGTTGTGGGGGAATACGGAGGTGGGGCATTATGGAAGGGGTGGGAGGGTTATGGAAGGGCTAGGGGGATTATGGAAGGGATGGGGGAGTTTTTTTGCAAGAGGATAAACTATTTATAGAAACTTATTAGACGTTATAATGTAGTACATAAACTTAGTCAAAGTTTCCGATAACTAATCAACAATCTAGATAAACTTGTTAGCTAGAGAAAGTATAAGAATAATATGATATTAGATTAAGAAACTAGTTTCAACAAATCGTAGGCAGACTCAAATGTCAGAGTAGCAATTAGAAACAAATATTAATCATCGTTGGTTTTAACCTTTTTACATTTGATTATCAGTTTCAGTTGGTAATAATAATTGCGCCAGTTTATAATGAGCAAGTCAGTAAATATGTTTCTTTTTTGCAGTTATCGACTATTGACTCAAAATCAAAATATTTTTATTCATGTAGACTAAGACCATTAGGCACGTATGAATAGTCATAATTCTAATATTGTTCATTGTAAGAGTGACTCTAGTTGCCAGTTCCAAGGGTAGCCTACCCTTCATGGAGAAGAATCTGGCAAGAAACTTCATGGTTGCTCTTTTAAATATAATACATATATGGCTTACAATATTTTAGCTAACATTGTTCTGAGGTCTTGTGTGTGAACAATGTGAGAAAAATTGAGACTGGCAGTCAATGGTTTTTTTAATCTAAGGCACGCACTTCTGACTTTTCTCTGGCGGGAGCGCGGTGAATACGCAAATGAATCTCAAATCGGAGTGGAGATTGGCCATCGACGCAGAAAATATAGTGCACAAGTGTGTGCGCAAACACAGGTGCACGCTCTACCTCTCATTGTCAGATAGGACAGCAATCAGACATGACTGGAAAAAATCAGGCGCAGGACCGACGATTATACGAGCTCTCAGAATAATTAAAGCGAGACAATATAATTATGAACCCAATATAGCTTTGGAATATTCATTGGTATCAGAGCGGGACAGGAAACATGCTCCACTTATAATACCGCGATAGTGTGTGGATCTGGATTCTCTGGATTCAAGGTTATTCTTTTCTATTCTACATTCATGACTTCAATGACTCAATTCATAGGGACTTCGGTTATTATGCGTCTTGTCATCATCATCATCAGCTGGAAGGCAGTTCCAGTATCCAAAGTTGAACAAAGGCCTCCCCTCTAGAACGCCACAACGAGCGATAACTTGCCGTTTATATACACCGGTTACCCGCGACCTTGACAATGTCGTCGTTCCACCTGGTGGGAGGCCTACCAACGTTACATCTTCCGGTTCGTAGTCGCCACTCGAGAAGCTTTCTTTCAATAGTCAATAGTTCGACTAGACTGGGTAAATATTTTACAAATAAATACAGATTTAGTAAATAGTGCATTTATCTCGTCACCGCAGCGTATTCGAGTTGAATGTCCTTTAGAACATAAATTGACACTAATGGACAAGATTGATGTCTGTCAATAAATTGTTGCATACAACAATCTCATAACCAATCAATCTTCTTAAATTTGCGTCATAAAACATTGCCTAGCCTTAAACACATGAAGAATTTGCAATGACATTGAGTAATAAGTCTAGTTATTATGAAAACTGCAAATAATATGTGTGAATTGACTAATATTATATTGCTGAGAACACAATTGAAGTGTTATATATTGAGTATAAAAACAATAGCACGATTAGAAACATTGGCTACCGGTGGTAGATAAAATATAGTGCAGTTGTAACAATACCTAGTTATTATAGGAGAAAAATGTAGGTAGCATTAACATATGATATTACAGAAAACAATAGAGCACTTACAGATTCATAGGTAAACGCGAGTCGACGATGAAAACCGATAAAAAAACGATGAAACACGAAGTATCTTTACACTCTAGTTACATTTCAACTTGATTCTAACTTGGTTTTATTTATGTAGTTGGTTTTGGTCAAATTTAGTAATTGCAATTTTACAAACAGGCGTAGCGTAACCTGAGTAACTATGTAAATTGCATTTGTAATGATATGAGCGGTTGACTGTTGAAAGAAATTTCACGCGCCCCACGATTTTATTTTTTGTCTGATCCATGCCCTATAATGTTTTCATCACTACATAGTATAAAACAAAGTCGTCACTACATAGTATAAAACAAAGTCGCTTCCCGCGTCTGTCTGTCCCTATGTGTGCTTAGATCTTTAAAACTACGCAACGGATTTTGATGCGGTTTTTTTAATAGATAGAGAGATTCAAGAGGAAGGTTTATATGTATAATACATGCATATTAGCGTAACCGTGCGAAGCCGGGGAGAGTCGCTAGTTCTACATAAGTATAGAAATTTCGAACTGTGTTCATAAAAATACTTTATAAAAATGTTTGTCATTGAAAAGTTACTATATTATCTGTGAAACTTACCAAACCATTATCACCATCAATCCCATTTTCGACCAAGATATCTTCAAACAATATGTCAGCCTCGCGCGGCGAACATAAGTTGCTTAATAACTCACTGAACCTTTCCACTTTTCGCACACACACAGCCCCTAGTAACCCTCCCACATCCTCTTTCACTTTTGGCACTACACTATCTTCTAATTCAACATTAACATCTATTGCTTTATCTGCGGCAGGAATATAAATATTGTGACTAAATTTGAGCCCATCGTCCAGAATTTGATCATCAATTTTAATCTCAATTCCATTCTGTTTCGTAACATCAACAACAAGATTATCAAATAAATCGTCGATTCTTTCTTCATCTATACTATTAGACATGTCGTTTACAATATCGTTAAAAATATCTTCACTGTGTCGTTTTTCGTTTCTCCTTTCATATATCTCGCCATTCGTTTTCTTTTCTTCGATTCTTGATTTCATGTTTCTACTTTCATCTAATTTAGAACTGCGCTTTTCGTCAACATTCTTTTCTTTAGGACTAGTCATTATAAAATTATTTTTGTCTTTCTCTAAAATATTTTTATTATTGGAATGTTTCGATTTCGTCTTAATAGCACCAATTTCTTTATCGAAGCGCGTCTCAACCGCGCCTTTTAAGTTTTCTTTTTCATTGCTTTGTCTTTTATTAGATCTTACTTTATCTCTATCTAGTAACTTGAAATTTCTAGGTGATTTCGTTTTGGCATCTTCAAGTACTGATTGGACTGAAGAACTTCTATTAGATTTTCTTGGTGAAGGCGAAGAATCGGACTGAGTTGCGGCGGCAGCTCTTAAACGTGACGTACGAGTTGTTCTAATAGGCACTGAAGTAGAAGCTGTATTAAGGTTTAGTTCAGAGGAAGACTTGAGACGAGCGGCGAGGCCTTCTGTAGACGTCCGATCGGGTGTTCTTTTCGGGCGCCTGAAATTAATAACAAAAGGAAAATAAGTACCTGCAACATTATAAATAAATAAAACTCTAATGATATTGCAAATTCCTTTAACATGTATAAACTCACCTCTCAGTGACGTTAGCAGAGAATAGCGTCGCTGTTCTGGCCGTCAGCTGTTTTCTTCTCTCCTCCTTATACTTCTGCATTCTGGCCGCGCGGGCCTCATCCTGCGACTGGTTCATGTCGCCCTCCTTTCGCTCCCGTCGACGTCACGTACGCCAGTACCTCTCGAACTTTCTATACCCTTGAGCTTCTTTATTATAATTACTATAAACCTTGTCTAGCATGGCGGCATTAAGCGCGCTGTAGGGCGGAATAATTGGCAGTGATGAATACAGACTAAGGGTGGGCAGGCGTTCAGTTGACCTGGAAAGAAAATAAATTGCAAATTAATTTAATGTTACGGTTTTCTTTGATAAATATTACTTATTGATATTTTAATTGACCAGGTAGACAGACTTGGTAGTATTAGCAACCACAATCACTTAACTTTGGATAACAATGAGTTCTTTTTCACTTACAATTAATGGCTTTGAACGCCATAGATTAAGTAAAATATGTACCCACGTTCTTATAGGTTAATTCTGAGTACACTTTTTTTTAAAGTCATTGGTGCTAGTGCTTAATTAAGTAAAGTAAGACTGGAAGCCGACCCCAACATAGTTGAGAAAAGGAGAGGCAAGATGATGGTACTAGTGCTTAATTCTAAAAATCTATAGATTTTAAATCACATCTGCTGCGTGTGGTTGAAAGTGTAATTGATCTGGTAGGAAGCGCCAAGTTCCTGAGTTTGTTATCATAATCGTGCGTGAGTAACACGAGTGCAGATGGGAGGTCGGGGGCAAATCGCAGAACACAAACAATGATGTTTAATTTATCGTATTGCTGTTGGTTCACTTTGCGAGAACGGTCGAGAGGCTTTGTTCTATTGTCATGGCGCATCACGTAAGGGAATGTTACAGTATCCGACAATTGTGCTGTGTGTGACACATTAAAAAAAATGTTCTTATTGTATAAATTTCAGTGTTCATTTGTAATCATTAATTTCATATGGGATCTCATAAAATAAAAGATAAGTATATGGTTGGTGTTCCGTTATCTTTAAAGTTTAGGAAGCCCTATTCCAGTAAGTACAAGTCCAAGTAAGAAAGTACATAAGTACAAGTCAAAAAAAATATGGTATACTTGACTACTCGCTATACAAAATTCATGTGTAAAGATAATTCGTACGCTTAGGTTTTTGAAGTCGCCGGCGAAATTCCAAAATCGACACCCATGATGCGACAGCCAGCATGCAAAATTTGAAGTGCCTAGGCCAATATAGGAATTATCATGAATTCATGACAAATAGAAGATTTCAACCCACCTAGAAATAAATCTTGCAACACACATTCGCATTAATATGGAGTTTCTAAGAATTCTACAATATAAATCCTTTTTAATTGACAATTTTAAACACATGTTTCAATACTACCTTCACATTTAACCCTTTGAACGCCACGCCGGTCATTGGTGACCGGCAAACAATAAAAATTGCATTGTGTCTGCGGCGTGGCAGTCAAAGTATTAAACAAGATTACTTTACAACACAACAGACCTACTATTTATTATTATATGACCACAGATCTAAATATCGATGATGTAGTCAACCTAAAATAATAATTTTTTGTATGAAGATGAATAAACAAACTGATTTACATGTTACGAACCTTCAAATATAGATGTAACTGGGTAGATTAAAATCGAAAGGTGATTGACACGTTTGACACCATAACTTTTATGGATTTTACAAAGATTCTGATAAGATAGGTGCTATAAAATGTGCCGTGAGACTATTATAGAAAATTATATCTTATGGCGATTAGGTAGGACGGTGTAAAAGCGTATTCACAAATCGAATTGTAATATCTTAAAATAATCGAAAATCGAATGCGAGATAAAAGAATCGCGTGCGAAATAGAAAAATACTTCTGAGGGACGATACTGATCGAGATAAACAACAATTTGTGTGACACTCCCTAACCGCACCACAGTGACGTACTCCAAATTTTTCAGGAATATAATGTAGGGTTATTTATGTACTTAGATTTTTTTTTCCGAATTTCTATTCAATTGAAGTATTTGTTTTGTGTTTGTTCATTAAAGGTAAACTACTAAACGAATTTTGAAAATAAGCCGAAAAATAGTGTCCGTAAATATCATTATTTACGTTTTAAAATTGAGCGTAGTATTTTTTAAATTCTCATATTACTCCTAAAGCCATAAATTAGAATCTAGGCTCCTAATTAATAATATCTAGTTACGAACTCTTTTCGAGACGACTACCCACACTTTGACATTTAAAGAGTACCTTCTAATAAAGACCGTTAGCTCCAGTTACCTCGACAAGTATATAATTTTAAATTTATTAAATCAGTAGGTTCCGATGTATTAATATTTATCGCCATAATTATCAGCCATTGCCTTGCTCTTGGATACGAGAAATTAATCATTATGTACAGTCAACGGCACATCAGTGGTAACAATTTGGCATTGACAGCACCCTTATTACGTAGCAGTAAAGGCTATTTTTGTAGTTCAGTGTCACTACTGTCATGCGGTTGACTGTACACATAAATTAAGTTGCTGCTCTACTTATTTATACAATACTGTAATAAAGTGTATGTAGATATAGTATATTGTTTTATAATAAGTCTATTATATTATTGAGTCTATTATATTATACGGTCAAGGGTAATTTATTGTTAACAACTTTGGCATGATAACGATTTTCTAATATTATTATTAGATTTTTCTTATTAGATAGATTCTAGAATAATTATGGTCTTATGGTATTTGGAAACCATTTAAATTAAGAAGTTTAACCTAAGAAAGTATGTTGAATCCCGGCAGCATGCAATAATGAATTTCTTATTGTGTCTCATTTCTCGAATATAATAATTAATCAATTAAATTAGGTTTACTTAATTAAACATTTTACTTAATAAATTTTTGCGGACTTGTTTTTATACTTTGTTTAAAGTTTCCTATTGCAGTACCTACGAACCTTATGATTCCATAAATTTTGTTTCGTATTCTAATTATTTTAAATACTAAGTACGTGAAACACAATCGTTTTGAAACTTAATCTAGGTACGGCTAGACTTTTTTTTCTAGCGATCGAAACGAGACGTTTGACCTTATTTTTGCATTTGGAGGTTTTACTAAGACATAAACAAGCAAAGGATTTGTCAATGGCGTGCCTAGTACCTAACAACAAGTTAAAGTTCAGGCTTGCCAAAAAATGTATGGTAGGTATCATCTGTAATCAGTACATGCAAATCTAGACCTATGTTTAGAACTACGACAATTTTACGGCTAAATATGCGCAAAGACATTAACAATCGTCGTAAAGCTTTTATTGTGGGACATAATGTAGTGCCTTTTACCCCATTTTTAGGGTTCTGTATCCAAAAGATGCAAATAGGACCCTTTTTTGAAGTCAACGCGCGTCGGATATACCTACAAGCGCGGTTAATATGCAAGTGAATACCATACTGAGAGTCTAGAAGTCCGTCGAGGATTACAATTTGGTGTTTAGTCCGTGCGAGTCAGATATTCAACCTGCCCTTGTTAAGGCGCAGATACTCGCTAATCTCCTATCTCGCTCGCACATTGAAGATATAAAATCAATGAATATAGTTATGAAAAATCGAATTAAACCAATTGAAGGAGAACAACATTACAAAATTTCAGCAAAAAATTCAGCTTGATCGAAAATTGTTATCAAATAAAAAATGGCAGAAAATAAAAAAATCATTAAAAGTAATTTTTGTATTTGAAAACAAGCAGGCAAGCCGTGGCTTAAGAAAGTAATAAATAATGTAAAAAAATGTATTACGTAGTATTAATTTCATTTTACTTCAATTAAACTTATAAAAAGGTTGTTGGGCTTGCGCAGTTGTTATGTGCTAGGCACGGTACTAGATCGAATCTGACTCTCATTTGTTTGTTTATTTATTAGTAATGATAACATATTAGGCCGTGAATGTACCAATGAGTAATATTTGTGTACGTAAATATTTTCAAGGCGATTTGTAATGTGGTTTGAAGATTTTAGAGGTTATTTTCCTTTGATGGCTAAATACGGGTCGAGCTCGAGACCTCGACTAACCTTAGAAATGGTCTATACTTAATCCATATTTTCTTGTTCTAAGGCGTAAACCATTTGGGTACATATTTTACTAGAAAAATATTTTTCAATTTTTTTTATCCAATTACCTAAAGTTCAAGCGTAAAATTGCGTATTTATAATAAACTAGCTTTTACTCGTGGCTTCGCTCGTGTAAATTTTAAATTTAAAATTCAACCATGGTTTGAAAGATGTGGCGCCATGTATTATCGTAAGAACGTTTATATTGTTTTAATTTCAGGATGATTGGTTCAGTTTAAGCGTAAAATAATAAAAAACAAACTTACTTTCGCATTTATACTACCCATCGGTTGAGAGGATTAAATGTTCTTACATTCAAATATTACAGCTATATAGTAAAGACACGACGCGCCTGGCAACAATATATTTTGAATAGGTAATATTCAAATGATGATCAAACTACTTTTGTAATTAGCACGCTCCATATGCTCGGGGATACTCCTATTAAACGCGACCATTCCATGAGGAACACCAACCCGCAGCTACAAAGAGTAGTACATGTACAAATGACATAAAGTGTGTAGTTATCACTCGTGAAATATTGTTTAGGAATTTATGATGACCCTAGTTGTCATAATATCTTCTCTTACAACAATGGAAGTATCCATTGTTTAGTATCTCATAAAGAAAGCCAACGCGCTCAATAATCCTAACTAATTTGTATGCGAAAGTAATACGCAAAAAGCCATTTGAGCGAAAAGACATTTTGCGCGAAAAGCCACATGCATAAAAGGCTATTTGCGCGAAAATCTTTTGCTGCTACTATATCAATTTGAAGCAACACAACTTTGTTAGGCTAGGTTCGAGGCTCTTTAAGAGGAATAAGAGCCTTGTTGACTAAGCCTTGTATCATGCGTAATATGATCTTGTCTTTCGCGGAAATGACCTTTCGTATAAATGGCTATTCGCACAAATCGTGCAAGTTGTTTTGCTTCAATTTTTTATAGCACATGTGTATCAGATCCACAAATACAATTTCTCATTTACGGTAAGTAAGAAAATATCGCTGCAGGATGTAACAAGAGTTTAAGACCAGAAAGTCTAATCTCCATCGCTCCCTCGAGGGTTAAATCTAGCACACTAAGCTACTTTGTCTGTGCATCTGACAAATTCCTGATGTTTACAAAGATTTACACAACTTAAGCTATGCAGTATTAAGTAAAACCAATATCGCTGGAGCGCGTTATTCCAGAGTCTAGACAGCTTCGAAACTATGAACCGTATCTTTATTTTAAACCTTTTACAGTAAAACCTTCCCGCTGTGAATATTTGAGAGAGGTAGACGGTAACCAACAGGAGTTAAGTCGAATTTAAAGTTGAAATAATGACTATCTTTTTAAGTAGAACACTTCGGTGCAGTTGCTCTCTTACTAATCCCTAAAGACTTTGTGAATAACTGCAATATTTCTAAACCTAACAACGCTGTTAAAATTTCTCTGGAGAGTTGCTTTTATAGTTATTTCAAAGTAAAGAAGAGCCACCAAAACTTTGACAACAACTGTCTTATCCAAAGTTAGTGCGGCAGAACCTCCTGGGAAAGTCTTTAAAGTCCCCCGTATTATATAGCTTCATAATTCGAGCAAACTTCTCGAAGGTTTTATAGGTAAACGACAAGTAACATCTGTCGGCTACAATATCTTTAATAAGGGAGACAGGGGTATTCAGATCTCGTGGAGCAAAAACGTCAAAATAAGTTACGTCAGATGAGACCTTTTTATTAAACATTGTTTTTCCTTTCAAACATAATACGTAGGTTTAGTGCTACCAACTCATTATTCAGATGGATAAAATCGGAATTAAACGATTTCCAGAATTTTCTTAAAACACAATATCTCATCAGTCATCACTAGCGACGCGGCATGAACAACAGATAAATTGGTGGCATTTTACCGTGTTCGTAAAGAAGAAAATAAAAAAGTAATGCTATCTAGATAGGTATTATTATTTTAAATGTTTGTTTCATTGATTTTCTTCATCCCTTAACTATTAGAACTGTTTCAAAACAATGACACAGATCTAAGTGAAGTAGGAGAAGGCTCTAGATACTTTTTTGCCGGAAATAACTTAGGTTCTTCAAGATCAAGCTATTGTGATATTTTTTGTACGATCCTTGACAGAACAATAAATTCATCAGTCTATCTGTCTCTTACATTTTTATTATTGGTAGGAAAATAGTATTTAACATTTTAAAGCTTGGTTGACAGCCATCATCTACCAAGCGGACTGACAATCTATTATATTTTGAAAACAGATCCCCCAATCAGACTAATTGGAGATCCCTGTCGTACAAGGTAGATCCACGCAGACAAACTTGCAGTCGGAAGCTTACTATAATACCAACAACACCAAACTTTTGACCACCAAAACTTCTCTTTCATGTAATCGTACACCAATAAAAACTCTGAACCCATCGGGGTAAATTACCGTGTTAAATTGTATTACTCACTAACGCGTGACGTCCAAGGTGATTAGTCACGCCGCGAATAAACATAAACAAGTTGACCGCCTTGTGGTCTCTTCGAAAGCATCTATCATGGCACGACACATAATTATATCTATCTCTGTTTACCCTTCACTCGAATCCCTTGGACAAGGGTTTGAGTTGAAAATATTAACTAGTGCCGTATGAAGATGTGCGTTGTATGGGTTTGGATGATTATCGCAAGTTTTGATGATGCAAAATTAATATATGGATACAAAATTGAAACGAAAACTTGAGGAAATTTAAAAAGTGATATGATTCGAGCGGGACTTGAGCCCGCAATAGTTGCCGTACCGTAGCGATGCTCTAACCAACTGAGCTATCGCATCGTTGCCCGCATCTATCAAACAAGTTCCTTTTTTACATCTTTAAGCCCTGCTCGTATCCTATTCCATTTTTATTTTTCATTAATTTTTCTAAAAAATCGTTTTTGTGTCGTAATAAAATTTTGAGATCTTCAATAATGTAATTTCTCCTTTTAAAACGCAATAAACGTAATGAATCCAGAGCGTACCTGCTCTCATCAGGTGAATTTACTTAACCTTCTTTACTCTGTAGCGGAATCATTAATTTAGAAGTGTGAACACATTGGTTTTCAAACGAACGCGTTCGTATGCGTCCGGGCACCATCGGAAGCTATGTCACCCAGTTGAAAAGTGCTGACGGATACGAAAGGACGTACTCACACTCCTGAATACAAATGAATCCTTACATTTCCGAATAATCTGAATAACTCCAACAAACGTATCGTGTCTTCGGTTTTCCGATGAATAGCATTAGCATGGATGTGAGTAAAATCCCTTAAGATGTTTTTCTGTTTAGGTAGGTACCTACATAAATTGTATTCGGTTCTTAGAAACCAAGTATTTAAATCTTTTATCTTTACGTAAGCAATTTAAGATAACATTCATCGGCAATCCATCAAATTCTACGACGTCTATCGAATTAGAAAACAGGTCGTTTTCGTATCGATTGAGTTTTATTCCGCTATAACAAGTTTATGGTACCGTAGGAAATCTACCAACAAGAACGCTCAATCAATACTTTTACGTATCTTTCTTAGACTAACAATTGCCTTGTTTATTTTAGGTATAAAATATCTATTAAATCTGAATTGTAAAGTTTATAAAACAAAAGCCAATACTCGACTCATTTCCAACAGACTACATATAGTTTAATGAGATCAGTAAATCAATAAGCCATGTGAGCGACACTAATGCACAGTGACCTTTAGAAAACAGACTGCATCACTAACTTAAACGCTTGCTTCAGAAAAACGAAGAGAATACAGCTTCACATCATTCGTCTTTCTAGAACACTCTACAAAAACCTCTCAAACCTCAGAAGAAGTAACTGTATAGAACATTAATTGCGAAAATTCCTGTCTTACAAGTGTTATCCCAGTTCAGTCTATATGGCGTGCTGTTCTCACACTCTGATTCACACGCCCCAAGACTATGAAGATGGTTAATGTGCATTAACCACGCGGATGTGCATTGCTAGACCGATGTACGCAGATGACATCAATGCATAACATTTGAAAAAACTTACATGTTTAATAGTGCAGAAAACTGATGTATTCATCAATGATATTTTCAGAAAGAGATATTCGTGATTTTACGCGTGAATGCTCGTTTGCATTTGCATTAAGAATTATCTTGTTGAATGCCGGACAGTATCTGGAAAAAGTTGAGCTTATATCCATCGGAGCACTCAGAGAGTTTTGGTGGTTACCTGGATACCTGGTTGAAATTTAGGTATCATTTAATCAAACCTAAAAATACATAACAATCTACAAAACAAGCATTTACTTGAATTTAAAAAAAATATTATTAAAAAACAAAAAACCCGACTGCTAACTAAAAAGATAGAAACAAGTTGGTTATAGATAGCTGATCATACTTTACACAGTGTTCACAAACGCAGTCGGAGGCATCCTTTAGGTAATATTCTTCTGGGTTTAGAGAGAGAGAGAGAGAGAGAATGAATAGTTAATGCCTCCGACTGCGTTTGTGAACACTGTGTAAAGTATGATCAGCTATCTATAACCAACTTGTTTCTATCTTTTTAGTTAGCAGTCGGGTTTTTTGTTTTTTAATAATATTTTTTTCCCAAGAGATAGTTTAAGAACTATATTATAATATAGTCGTTAAACTATGTATGTACTATATATTATATAATGGCAATCATTTATCACGAAAAAATGCATAGTTCCTGTAGGTCTCACGGACGAAATCGCGGGCTATATCAAGTTTAAACATATAAGTTGTATATATTTTTGTAATCACCTTTTAAAACTCTTCATTTTGATACCCCTTACGATTGGTTTGGGGGGACTTTTTTTTTATTAATCACACCTTTTGGCGCCAAAAATCTGCCATATCGATTTTTTTAAATTTGTATATACCCAGTGACACTCGCGCAATAAAGACGAATCCAACGACATATCATTCATCAAAATCGCTTCAGCCGTTTAGTAGTTACGAGGGAACATAGGGACGGACATACATACATACAGGTCAAACACATAACCCTCCTTTTTGGCTTCGCCGCAGTCGGGTAAAAATATCAAACCCTTTTCAGGTATCAGAAAACTGCTGGTCATCACAATTTTTTCTTCACGCTTCTATAAGCAACACAATCATTGAACAGCTTTTAAGATAACAAAAGGCAATGCCCACTGTCTGCTGCATTAACGAAATTGGATAAAAATCCCTCGGCGGGACCAAGAACAAGCAGAACCGAATCATTAGAATAAAGAACAAAAGGTGTGGATAACTGGAAACAGCACTATGGCAATTGAATTCAAATGAAACAGTCCACTTGATGAATGAAGAGACTTAGTAGAAAAGTAATCGTGGATTGACATCATTCATGGAATCACAGTAAATTCTGTTGTCGACCATTAAAACGACCACTTTTCAATAAACGACCACCCAAAAATAAACTACCCGTCACTTCCAATCAAAAAACGTTTAATCCGGCTTCATTAAAGTCACATCTGACAACACTCAAAAGATAATGACAAACAAAAAAGAAATTGCCGCAATACTTACATAACCTTATTAACGTAAATCTGAAGGCATTGACTTGTTTACTTAAAAGTAACTTGAGCTTATTTAAAGGTTAAGTAGACTATAGATTAAAAAGCTATACCTACAACGGTTGATGAAATAAATTGTTATTCATATCACGAACGAACGGTATTCGGGAAAGAAACCACATTAATATCGGGATTTGGGATCGAATATATTTGTACGCTGAAAGACGAAGCCTGAGAAAGTTAATTTCTGAGCAAAATTTAAGGGAACTCGTTATAAAAGGAAAAGACGCGAATATAAAGCTAAGCGATTAAGTGGTAGAACCTTTTAAAATTCTATTTCCTTGAATTTGTTTGAGATTTTTTATTGAGGAATATTTTTTTTAATTTAAGAATTGGTATGTTTTCTGGATATAAGCTTTTTGCTAATTTGTTAATCTATGTACAAATAGTTAAGTTATGACTATTAATCATACATGAAATTTACGTCTTGTGATTGATCACACATTATAATAGAGAGATAAATAGTGGCCGTGATCTATTGAACAGCGAAATCAATCTTTCTCATTCGCGTTGACGTTTATCTGACTTTCGTATATTCAAACAATATATTATTAGATTGTGCACAGGTCGCTGGAGTCGGATTCTTATTCCAAGAAATATTGACTAAGAGTTATGACCTCCACTTTCTTGCAACTCGTCCTTCTGTCAATTTCGGCTAAATTATACCAGCGGACTTTATCATCCTACTTATTCAATCTATAATTAAAGGAATTTTTACTCACATATTTGTTTAGTATGTACTGTAAAGATTTATATGTCACCGGTTATCTGTTATCACTAAAAGTGAAACATAATTAACATATCGTGACACAGTAACACGCTGTAATGTCCATTGTCAATATTTGCACACATGAACTACGAAATTGAGTTTCTTCCGTTTTTCTTAATAGGATTATATAACGCTACATCTATTACATTATAATATATATGAAATAAAATTTAACAATGATCCGTTAAGCCCCCACGCAAAGAACGAACCGTATAGAAACAAATTTCGCTTTAATATTACGTACGTTTAAACGTGATGGCAACATCCCACAACGCAATATTCTCAGATCATATATCTTGCAAAATGAAAATGTAAATCATATAGCCAAGTTAGTAGATCACGTAGCTGAAACCGCGGTTGTTAAGCAAACCTAACTGATGACTCAGAGACTTGTTGCTTGACTTTTTGCTAAGAGAAAACAGGACCATTACTTAGACCAGAGAGCATAAGACAGCCAACATGCTGAGCACGTTTCAACATAGATTCCTTTCGTGACATGCGCCAAACATCGTGTTGATCAAAGTAAAACACAAGGTAATAAGATCGAATGTCGTTTGTTCCTTAACGAGTGCGCTTAAAGTGAAGCCGCTCTACAGTAAAGAGATCGAAGCTTGCTGGTTTACTGCTATAAAAAACCAATGTTCAGTTTATGAACTAACTAGCTTCCGCCCGCGGCTTCGCCCGCATGATATGTTAATAAATTGTAGCCTATGTGTTATTCTGATGTATAAGCTATATTGTGGTGAAGTTTCATTCAAATCCATTCAGTAGTTTTTACGTGAAAGAGTAACAAACATCCATACATCCATACATCCATACTTACAAACTTTCGCCTTTATAATAGTAGTAGGATGAAGCAATTCAATGTTTTATTTTAATATCGCAAATAACAGTAGATTCTCTTAAATTTTTAATAAAACCTACACAAATTATCCAAACCAGAATAAGTTATTTATTTCCAAAATGACTAAAACTAATGAAAGCTTTAAATCGGCTATAAAATAATTAGAATAAAATATCAAAACAAAATGGATGTTACGAGCTATTCACAGTTGCTGTGGTAAACTTTAGTACGATTAGCAATATTCCCTTGTGTCGAATACTGTGTAATGAGCTCGCGGACATCAGCGTCTACAAATAAAAGTAAAGTGGGACCGGATTTTATCGAAAGCCAGTCTCGCCTTGGAAGATCTCGCTTAATTTATACGATTTATACGGCATCGCTTAAGTGGTGGGCAAGACTTTTTTGGCACACGACATTGAATGGTGCAGTCGCTGGCTTTATTAGGCATCGAATCGACGACGATTAACATAGTTAAGAAATGACGTAGATTGGGTATAAATTAAGAAAGTATAAATAGGTTGGTAAATTAGCAGAGAGCTAAGTGTCATGTCAATAAAAACTTTTTGGTTATTGCAACTGAGTTAACTTTAGAGACTACGAGTCGAATCAAAATCCTATTTTTACTACACAAAAATTGCTAATTCCACAATCGGACAGGAAACAATGTGCGCAATGGCACGCGTTTTTGCATCAACGACTTTGAATAAGCTCGTTTATAAATTGGGATTGAGGTCGTAACTCAAGAGCAACTCCCTAAATCTACTAAATTTAAAGAAAAAGCCAATTATGATAATGCACCAAAATACTGCCACGTTACAAAGGTCCTATTAGTCAAATCAGGACTAAAGCAACGCTTTGAAATGGTAATTCTGGTAAAAATCTACTTATTGCTCTCATTTATTTTGTGTGAAAAACATTTTTGTAAATTACTTTACAAAGAATTACAATTTATTTGTATTGTTGAAGTCCTTTGTCGATTGGAAGAGTATAAAAGTACACATTTTTAATACAATATTGATTGCGTCATCAATAATACTCATTTCTGTTTCAAATAACAGATCTTTATGAAACAACTAAATTGTAGCAACACTACTACTTATTAAACTACAACTACATAACTTCTAGTATACCAGCAAACAACAATATCGATTCAAAGTTTCTTGTTAAAACTAGACTTGCTGGCATTGCTGAAGATGTTGAAGATCCCTTGCACAAAACTAAAAACAAGCAGCAGATACGAACGTGCTTTATCTGTTGCGAAAATAAGTTGTAAACAGCATTTTGTCCCAAAAACTAAGTATTAAGTTGCATTTTTTGGCTCAATTCCATCTGAGTCTACCTAATCCGTGGAGACTTTTAAAGTACCTACCGACATCGTTGCGACAGTTTTTTGCAAACATGCCAAACGTAGGTTGAAAACATGTAATTGGATATAACCATATTTAATTTCAACTACTGCATAAATGAATAAATAAGTGTCCCACTGCTGGGCAATGGCCTTATCTCACAAATCGAGGTGACATGGAATACTCTATAGTATTAAGCTGACCTAGTGCTTATTGGTGAAGGTGGTTTTGTGGAAACGCTCTGCTGAAATTTATTAAGCCATCTGTAAGGCCTATAACTTGGCTAAGCGACTACCACAAGAAGCGTTAGCCGCGAATTAATGAACGCGGCTTCTAAAGCACAGATAAGCACGAAATTGACACTCATCCACGAACTGCTGCTGCGTCAATCGTTGCTTAACCTTAGTGATCGGGTGGAGCTTTATAAATGCAGAAGAAGCTAGGAGCGGTAAGTATGCGAAAGTAGAGGGAGATTTAATTGACTGACGGATTCAGCCAGCATAAAAGAAATTAGCAGCAGAATGATAACTATGATAGGTAGCGGCTTCGAGAATTACAAGGCCAATCCGGATCATTGCATGATTACTGATGTCGTATCGTTTTTCGAGATTAATCCAGCCAGAAGCAAAACAGCTACGTTTAGAATGAGAAATTTAATCAATAAATAATCTGATGAACAATGTACTTGTCCAAAGTAAAAGAGGAATATTCCTTACTATAGAACTAATTAATTAAAGATCGTATTACGAAACCAAGTAATATTTGAGTCCTAAGTTCGATTCTGTAATACAACCCTTGTCGACGACGACAGACGATATTAATATATGACTACGATATTATTCTTTGATTCTAACAAATAAACAAGAATTAGATAAATATTTACATTTTCTTGAAATGCAAGAAAGTAATATAACCACCGCCAATGATTATAAGACAATACAAAATAAAGACTAATGGTAAACAATGCGATGATTCTCGATAAAAAGAAAACTAAAAATATGTATGTAACACAGGGGCCATAGATGATAATTGCGCATAACACACAAATGCTTTAGATAAACACAATAATTACACTAACTAATTCCATCCTAATTTTACATTTTGTTGCAAAGCAGGCGGGCGTGGCAAATGTATTCAAATCAGCATTATGATTCAGCACGACCCGAATCGTTTATATTTTTAGAAATTTTCTGCCGTTGACAATTGTTTAGAATCTGCATCCGTTGGTTTGGATTAGTGTATCATTTACTCATGTTAGATGTGTTAACTTGTCTCTGTGTAGATGTGTAAACATGACAAGAGCTAAGTCTTTTCAAATAATGTCTTAGATTTTCGCGAGCACTACACATATTAAAACAAACATTTCAACGGAAACTATCGCATTTTTCATTGCAAGCTTTGTAGTGATCGTGTTCGCAAGATGACAATGCAGTGATGACTTATGAATTCTGACTTATGATGACGTATTATTATGTACGAGTCCAATGAGTCCATCCGTATCAGTTGTTTTTTCAAATTTCTTATTAAATAATTGTATCTATCAGTCTTTTCGTGACCACGTTCAATGCATCTCTAGACAGAAACGTCAAGGTTAGTTCAATAATGTTTATTTTGAATTATCAATGCGCGAATAGACCCAAAGTTATACTTAAAACATACGACAAAACATAACGAAGTTTAGCTGTAAAAGCAATCAAGCAAAATCCAAATTCACTTTCGCATTCCTAATATTATTTTGATGTCATGTTTCGACACAAATACTTGTTTACGAGACACCGATAACCGGATCTTACTGCCTATCATGTGTTCCACTTGACTTGGTATGAAGCCATACCGTCTGATCAATTTTAGGTATATCTAGTTCAGTCTCACATTATCAAAATCGGTATAATCGGTATCAAAGGTCAGAGTATAATCCTGTAAGGTTAAGAGGATCACACTTAGGTAAGCGATGACGGTGGAAACACATTGATAAACAGCCTGTATCGTAATAAAAGTTCTATTGGATTAGAGTATGTACTAAACCTAACTATTGTAAGTATACTAGATGGTTGTACTATATTTAAAAAAACAATGTAAGAACATACAGTAGAGTAAATATTGATTGCCTCTATTTTCTAATAGGTATATGAAGAAGATGCAGTGTGTTAGGAACGCAAATTTATAGAAGAGCCATAATTATGTGGATGACAAAAAGTTTTATGATGATCCCTATGGCAAGAATTGTCAAAAAACAACTTCTAAAAAGCCAAAAATCCGTCTTTGGCTTTTTAAAAGTTGCCTCAACAAAATTCCACGCAATTGTCATGTTCTCTTAAAAAATTCAAACAGCTAATATTATCCGCATTTTCAATTCGTTTCTAAATTGGATCTGGCATAGGTGCACTTACGTCTAACTCGAGAATATTGGCAGCAGATACAATTTTTCACACCTCATATTACTCGGGGCAGCACTTCGCAACATATTTATGCTAATAAGATACCAAAGAGCAAGAACAGTAATAACCTTCTATTATTGTGGCTTTTCCAAGGGTTGACATACATAAGTCAACCCTTGGAAACCGTAGGCAAACCATTAGTCCGAAATGCGAGAAGAATTTTTATATTTCCGGAATGCGAGAAATGCACGTTGCGGGGCAGCTTCCGCCAACACAGGAACTCGATACGCCGCGAAATTTGACAGTTGTTGACGAAAACGGCCAGGAATTTCCATGGCCACATATCCATTTTAAAAGGAAGAACTATGTTTTGGTTTTGTAGAAATGTAATTTTAAAGTATTAGGATAACAAGAATATAACTAATAAAGATAAAAGATACGGCTTTGTTTAGATTCCTAGACCTAAGGATACAATGTAGATATTTCATTATTACAACTCAAATGTTTACACTAAATAGGCACTCCATCATTGTTAGCTCACTTGCATTTATCAAACAAAGATATTATATTGATTAATTAGATCATACTTAGGAGAAGCAGTTATACTACGCAATTCTTTGAAAGAGGTTAATAATTAAAAAGTTCAAATGCCATTCTGGTTGATTTTAAGGGTCCCGCGTACCCATAGGGGGCAAAAAGGACCATACTGCAAAGCTTACGCGCCGCCCTTTTGCCTGTCTGCTAAAGGGCTGATCTTTTTAAGCTAGCAGGTTGTTTTTTTAAGTCGTTCTATGGTCGCTTTTGTCAATATTAATGATGAGTCTAATTCGGACTTGTTTGAATATTTTAAAAATAAAGCACCTACCTATCAGTTATTTTCCAATTAGCAAAGATAAGGGCCATTTCTCGTAGGTAAGAACAATATAATCAGATAGGATAGGACTATAGTTTCGTGCACCATGCTAAAGAAATGCAATTGCAGGCTAGCATTTTGTTTTTTAAATTTAATATTATCTCGTGATCGCCAATGTCTTTGATCGAAACGTCGAGGTTAGGTTAAATAAGGTTAGGTTTTTAATAGGTAGTCTGTGCCAAATAGACCCAAAATAATATAAACATATACAAATTGACGAAATATTAAAAACTGGCCAAGTGCAGTCGGACTTGCGGACGAAGGGTTCCATACCCATTATCTATACAACATTAAACACTATAATTATTATCCGTTATTATATCGAGCAAAAAAAAATTACAAAAAAAATCACGTTTATTGTTTGCTTGTGTTCAGTGTTTTAGTATTTGTTGTTATGGCAGCAACAGAAATACATCATATTATAGGAAAATTTCAACTGTCTAGCTATCACAGTTTATGAGATACAGACAGACAGACGGCCGGTGGAGTCTTAGTAATAGGGTCCCGTTTTTACCCTTTGGGTACGGAATGTTAAAAAATTGCTTAAGGTCTATTTTTGCATACAACATTAAAGTGACATATTGTCTAACATCAGTAACATGTAATTAAAATTCTGTAACTAACATTCAGCCTTAGTGAAACTTATATTACTGAATCTGAAAGTAGTTATCAAAAATATTAGACTATATAATAAGTTTTCTCGTAAACCCTAAAAACTATTATAATAATATACCTCTTTGTTTGGTCAAAATGTCGACAGAGCGAAAATTAATATTGTTTTCATCGCCATTAAGACCTGTTTATGAGGAAAGTTTTAGTAAACATTATGTTCCAGCAAGTTTCAGGCCACAAGCATTTAATATTACATTATCACCGTCAGTTTAACTTAATGTATTCATCAAGTAACAATTGAGTTCAACGACACAGCTATTTAAGTAACAACGCGACATCTCACTTTTGGTCGTGCGTACTTTTTTTAACCTTTGAAGGCCGGTTAACTGTTCAAGTTTAGTTACAAAATACTAATGTCAACACTAAAAGTCTGAGAATATACATATTACAAATGATAACATAACATAAACCGCTACATACATCTATCTACAATTCTACATAATACAATTTCATCTTAACATTTCATCCATGTAGAATTTGAATATTAAAAATAATTGTTTAGAACTTTCTCCGACTGATTTGCGAAATACTTTGGTACCGAAGTTATTTCAATCAACTTTAAGAAGTACAAGCAAAGACATCTTCAAGTTAATCGCGAAGTAATCAAACAAACAACTCGTTTTCGCAAAGAAAAACATATCGAATGGGAGCAAAAACATAACTTCTGATACTTTCTCTCGATGAGCCAGATTGACTCAGCGATTTATTGGTTATATAAGGATAATAAGTGACTTGATGAGCCATATAAATCGGTAATGAACGGATTATTATACAGACTATAAAAGCTATCCATCAAGAAGATAAACAAAAAAAATCCGTACCTTGTAAACAAATAAACATGAAAAATTATAATAACACTTTCAACACAAACACAGCACAAAGTTCGACGTAAAGATATCAGTTTCCGTAAGACTACCAGGGCGGCAGAATAGCGCAAGAGGTATGAGCGCACCTGTTACCGCGACGCGAGGAGCATTACTGGCACGAAGCGGTCCATTAGTCGCACCGCACACGTCATGCGGAAGCCGGTTCTGCTGGACACCGATGCCTTCGAAGAAAACCGCGATAAAAGATGCATTCTATAGTATACCCAACGACTACGCAAAAATGTCACACACATTTAAAGATAACGAAAACATCACTGAAAACCAAAACATGGCAGAAGCGCAAATTCGAGTTAAACAAGAGGTAGCAAATTACGATTTTTATCAGACACCCTTAGGTACTTTAAAAATACAAAGATAACTTTTAAAGAATATTTATTTTTCAAAGAAAGATAGGCTTGGCTTACGAACGTATGATAAAAGGAAAAGTTACCATGCCGAGACGGGGATTAAAGAAAAACAGAATATATCAACTTCTTATTCAAGTTATAAAAGCCGACAGAGGGGGAATAGATACGTGACAGACACTCAAAGACAAAAAGATAAAAACATCAGTTTCTATATATGCAGTAATAATCGAAATGTTAGTGCTTCCGTACACGTTATTGTGAATGTCAGTAAATTATACGAATTATGCGCTAACAGTTACTTTATGAATGAAATAATAATAGTCTTAGGTGAGATTTCGTGGGTGGCATTTATCTACTTGAAGTGTAATGTTTGAGTATGATTACACCAGATAGAAATTCTATATGATCGCTAATCGTTTAAACAATTGTAACAAAAAAAACATATTTATTTGAGGTTGGACGATGTTTATCCAAGCGCTTCGAGTTCTGATCATCTAATAAACGAAGATGTATCTAACGTTCCATAATAAGTATTATTTATAGTAGGAACAAAACACTAAATAACTTTATTATGGTACCAAACGCCTAATGTAATGGACCTAGGTAGCGCAGCACTGAAACACTTAATCATATTTAGGACTCTCCAGGACATTATAAGGGAGAAAATAATGGCAACATACGGAGAAAGCGTGTTGGCAACATCTGGTCAATATCATGTTGAAATTCATTCAACTCAAATTGATTATCATATCGAACGGGTTTTGTTTGTGTGGGCAGATCACAAAGAATAAAATAAAAAAACATATTTCATTTATAAATTCAACGCGCTAATCGATCAAATCCATGTTTATATTTCTCCATGAGTACAAACTACAATTGGATGAAACAGATTTAATTGTTGTGAATGTTAAAATCGAATTAATTATGAAACAAAGACAGTATATTAATTTTGAGAGATTTCATTGAACAGAACAACTTACAATATATATTTAATAGATATTCTTGGTTGCTCTGTTGAATAAACTGACAATTGACTAGGGTAAGCTATAATTAGATTCTGTCTTAAGTAAAAAAATCTACTGTAAGAAATTCTACGCTTTTTATATCTCGATGGCATTTTATTACAAGTGTCATTTTCATGGAAATATCTGCATATACATGCAAATTATATCAATGACCGGAACTCTTGACTTCAGTGCCAACAATACTGTTAAATTGCTAACAGCACAAAGTACTTTCTACTTCATTACAAATACTAAGAAAACTATTGCGTCATCATAAAAAGCCTTTATCGACACATCCGCCACCGCCGTTTAGTCCTCTTCAAGGGTTCTTTGGCCTCACTTAATATAAGATCTAAGAGGCACTAATGATGTAAAATTATACAATCTATTTTTATCTTTGCCAACTAGTAATAAAATAAAATAAAAATAAAATAAAATAAAATAAAAACTAGTCCTAAGATGTTCCAAGTTCGTCCCGTCTTTCGAGAAATTTCTCTTTTCTACATACTCGTATGTCTAGAAAACGATGGCGGTGTGAAACTAGCTAAGCATCCCCGGAGGGTAGGCGACAATTTGTTCAATTACGTCCGCCGTCCCTTGAGGATTATTACTTTCTAACAACGGGCCCTCGTCTCGCTTTGTATAACGAAATAATGTTAGTTTCGTTTCATTGCTGTGTCGTCTACGTAAGTTAATTGCATTCTAAAATTCGGACGTTGCGCTCGAATTAAAAATAAAATGTGCTAGTTCCAATTTCTCTACTTTTGCTGTTATTAGCAGCGTGAATACATTGTTCAAACTGAATTCACATGATTATGAGTACCTATATTATTTCTTATGCAGTACAAAATATTAAAAAACATCCTGGTCAGGGACGTGCATGATGTAGCGTTTTATATTTACCAGCTATACCAATGCACCAAGACAAAAATCCAACCAATTAAATACTTGAGCAAAAAACAAACAAATTGCATTTACTTGAAGTTCGCTTCATATGGAATTTATACGGACTCAATGGGGGGTCAAATTTAGTTCCAACTTATGCTCGCACAGGAAAGTCAGACTGGTATGTGATTTCAAAAGCCAGCATGCATGCAGCATCCAACAATTCATGCAGTTAACGTCATTAATTTTGCAATCCACATTTCTTTGGACCTATTTTATGTCACCAATAGCTACGATGTTCCGGATTACTCTGTGCCCGTCTTCCAGTTCAGATCTGTTGAAAACGACACCGTCTACATTTAGAACCTTTAAATATTTCATCGATCTTTTACTTTATTCCTCAGACGATCCATCTGACCTTCTACCCTACTTTCATTGAACACAACAATTACAGAAACAATATATTTTTTCTCCTTCAACAAAAAACGTTTTAAACTATCCTTAACATCGAAACAAATGCTTTAGCGAAGAAATATTAGAGTCTAGTTTGTCGAAGGCATCAGTAATCTCGTTGCGTGCCAACTGGACACGGATCATAGCCGTCAGTTTCGAGTGATTAGTGCATAAATAGGAGACGATGGAACGAGTTTCGACGCCCATAAATAGTGATACCAATCGGTTTATTAGATATGGATTTAGGCCAAAAAATATCAATAAATTGTAATCACGAAAAGAATGAAGACATACAGAGATAAGCAGACACAACTACATTTAAGATACTTCGCGAGAGTACCTATCGCGTCGTTAGAGTTATCAAGTAGACATTCAATTTAATAGTTGCTAGTCAATCGTCGGGCAGTTTCTACCGTTAGATGGAATTTCACCAATTTGTGGTGAGTGACAGTTACGCAGAGAAACATAAATTTATATAGACGAAGTCATTTATTACGTACATTGATCTCCTAATCATTAAAGGCGAAACTCAACTCTCAATGTGTTTAGAAATGTGCAAAAATATAATTTTATTGAATTAAATTATCATGAAATAATAACTGATGGTAGCATTTTAATGGTATATTGGCTTCGTCCGTTTTGGTTAATGGTTACTCATTTGGAAACACGATCAAGCCGATCAATTCTTTCTTGTATGATGTCATCAGGGTCAGATGGACCGGTATGGCTGGTCGTCAGCTTATTATAGAGCTTTTTAGTCCCTGGCCGAAAATTGTTTGCGAAAAAACCTTTCCCAAAGAGTAGAATTTATCTTCATAATAATGGATACAGGTAACACTTCATTATCTCTATCATTGCCTTTCTTGCAAACAAACTTTACAGTGACACACTCATAATTATCAGTCTCAACAAATAATAGCGTGTTAAGTTCAAAGATCACGATAAGCCAAAGGTGTTAACAGGTTTTATTGGTCCATCACCAATCAGAAATACCGTAGTAGAGGAACACGCTTCTTCCAGATGGCATGGAACTGTGATAACTGGTCATTACTCGTGTTACTTTGTAACAGAGTACAGAAATAAATTTAATAACAAGATAACTGTATTTAATGCTAGTTTTCCGTTACTAGAATTCTAGTGATAAGTGATACTAAGATAGCGGGATATAATCCGGGATATATAGATAGATATATGATATAATGCGGGAGCGTAATCCGAATTATTGGACAGTTGAGTCGACGATGTTAAGAAAGTTTTAGGTTATGGATGTCTGCGATTATCCTAGGATCGAGAAAAGTGGCAACAGCAGCCGAAAAGGCAAGTTTGGGCTGTGATTCATATAGCATTTAAAGAGCAAATAAGTTTTAAAGCTATTTTTCATACTTTTGCTCATATTTTTGCTCCTATCCCGAGTCTCTAATAGACATAATCTACAAGTAACATTACTGTGATCACAGAAATCTAAATAATGCCTTATTATTTAGATTTCTGTGACTGTGATAGACAGACGGATACGACGAAACTAAGGATTGCTAGTTTACTACGAAACCCTGGTAAAAATACAATTTTACAAGTTGTAATGTCTGTGACGGTAGTAAGACGTATTTTGTAGGGACGTAATATTATTATTTTCTAAAGTTACACATCAAAACTTGAGAAAACGCAAAGTCCGATCGGAAACAGCTATTATTGCCAACATGTTTTTAATTCATTTACGGTCCGCCGAACATCACGAGCGTTGCACTGACCACTACAAAACTGCATGCATATCTATCAGATATCTGTCGGTTATTGCGTTGTTAAAATAAAGTATCATAATTATTAGCAAACGCAATACTTGTAATATTGATCTGAAAGTGACCATGGACACATACCTAGAAGAAAAAACCTCAATGTGATACTTACAATAGTAGGTTTAGGTAGTTATAGCTTTACTAGCGACCCGCCCCGGCTACGCTTGACGGTTTTTCTCTTCAATAAATATATGCATTATAAATCTTCCGGAAGAACTTCTCTAAATGATAGTGTAAACTTGTATCAAAATCCGTTGCGTGGTTTAGAAGACATAAGCAGAGGAATAGACATACGAAAAATGTGACTTTGCGTTATATTATTTAGAGATTAGAGATAGAGATGATACTCCTATTATACTTGAGACACCTATGCTAAAGATTCCACAAAGATCTAAGAATTATTTTAAATTCAACCTTATATTTTTAGCTCTAGCATTTTTATCTTACTGCAAGCAATAAGGAAATGGTCTCCGAAGTTGTCACAAAAAAATACAAGAGGAAAAATAACGCCAGAACTTACACGAAAATTCGCGTGCTCTTCGCTGGCGAGCACTCAACAAACGAAAGGCCAATAAGCTAGCCACTACAGTTACTGTGCCAGCGGCTTGCTCGTTACTAGCTTCGTGTAAGATGCATTTTGAATGGTTCGCATAAACCAGTTGATATTATAGTTGGAAATGTTGGAATACTGAATACTTGCAAACTGTACTCTCCTTAAGAATATATATGAAAGTATAGAGCAACCCTTCAGAAGTGTGAACCGGGAGCAGTGAGCACGGGTATGAACGCAGCCGCGACACGAGCTCCGTTCTTGATCATACATCGATCGACTGCGGTTTACTAGACTCCACGAGCGACAAAGTTACATTTTAACTAAATTAATTTTATATGGTTATTAAATTTTGCAAACATTACTAGAAAACATAATTCAAAAAATGATATTTTAACATTTTAATGGTGACTTGCTCACGCTCCGCACAAGGTAATGTTGTTGACACTCTATATTTTCTTATGTACTCTAAGGTGCTCTCTAAAGGATTAACACCAAGAATAAGCGATATTGTAACTGTACAGTTCTATTATCCCCAATCGACAAAGAGCTTTAGTTCGTTAAACGACATTGACATTTCAATGTCTGGAGACGAAAGGAGGGAACGGTAAGAGTAGGGCTAAAGACTAAACTGAGATGAAATCAGTTAGTGACGTTTTTAGAACAAAAGCTAACAATAGGCGGGTTTAATGTCTATTATAACAGACGTCAGGGGCATTCGAAATAGAATCTAGGCAATTCTTTGTGAACGACATTATCAGCTGCTGTTAATTCGGATTGTGGTGAATCATTGTGGTATTTTAGAAATAAAATCAGTTGTAGTGTAACCGGTAACTGCATTTTTTAATTTAGCCGCAAATTCGGCTTGATCTTGGGATTTTTATTAATTTATTTAAATGTGTACAGAGGCGGACTTAAAGCCATAGGCGTTTTCTACCAGTCAACCTTATGGTGGTGCAGAGATAAGCGTGGCAGATGCAGATTTTTCATATTTTCCCTTAATTTTGAAGCATACAGCTACGAAATTCGAGGTTGGCCCTCTAAAATTTGGTTAACAAATGACAAAACTTCAGCCCAAGTATTCAAAGTAAGCACATTACGAGTAAATTACTTAATAAGAAAAATATTTTGAACAGTCAAAATTATTTAAGGCTCTCAACAGAACTTTCTGACAGATATTTAGAGATGTAGAAACAAATCTAATTTAAAATTAAAAAGTAATTTGGTAAGTCTTTAAACTCCGAAATTAAGTATTTTGAAGAAGGAATTTTTCTTTCTAGAAAAAAAAAATGTGTGTGTAATCTTTGCCTAGTGTGCGATGGCGTGAACTATGGCTTGACCGATTTTTATGAAATTTTTTGGGAAAATTTGGTAGTTCTGAGAATAGGTCGCAGGCTACTTTTTATCCTTCTACCCCCACCCCCACACGGGCTAAGTGTAGTAATATAACTTAAAAATATTTTTTTCCTTAAACAGAGGCATCGAAAGGTCTACAAAAATCAAGCAAAGCGATTTATTTCTAAAACCATATTTCATTTCAAACATATCCGTCATCTATAAAGGTTTCACAGAATAATCTGTTGTGTACAAGTTTACATGAATCCTTAACAAAACTTTGTTATTACCTACCTTATTACATTAGTATGATGTTAATGCTGATATTCTGGTAAAACAGCTAATGCAACTGCATTGCAACGGTTTCTTCGCCAAGGAGGCGTATTCTCACAGTATAATAAACATACAGTATGGAAACTACGTACAAACGCTGAAAACAGCACACTCACGCAAAATGCGCAACAAACGCGTCGTTGAACTGCGAGTACCGAGAAGTTCGCTTAGGAGTCTCATCGTTACGCAATATTTCGTATGTTTGTGTGAGGTCCGCAGGCGTCACTATGCTGGATAAGGTGACGAATATCTACGTTCGGGGCAGCTTCAAAATAAGGCCAATACCAGAGAAGCACACAGAAATGCGCCTGCGGTGGTACAGCTTTGTCATGCGAAGACCTGATGAACACATGACAAAAAAGGTGTTGCATTTTGAGTCGAGACCAAAAAGCCGTGGAAGATGCCGTTTAACATGAATGTCGGTTATCAAGAAAAACCTTGCAAAAGATAACCTGGACCCGATAACGACCCAAAAACGATGTCTTTGAACGTTTAGGAGAGCCGACCTCAAATAGAAATGGGAAAAGGCCTGAAGAAGAAGAAGTGTGAGTGTGCCATTTCGAGCGTTTGACTTTGTACGTAATTTCCGTACTGTATAATTATTATACTGTGGTATTCTCGTGAGTTTCGTAACGGTCACATGCACTTCAGTACACAGACCGTCGGAACAAAACAGATGATTAGATAAGGGGGCCTTACTATCGCTATCTCGACGTTCTATCTCATTGAACCTAAATTGCGGAGAGGAAATGCCGAACACGGTTTTTTATTGAACATTCTTTTGACCGATTACCAGTATGTCTTGGCTATAGGACTTGATGTGATCATGCGTGAAAATCGTGAAACGTTTATAAGATACATGATTATCAACCGTATTTTTTTTCTCGTATATTTAAGTAGGTAGAACAAGTCTCTAGATATAAGAGAGTAATTCTTGGAGGCACTGGACGGGGCTGCGCGGCGCGTTTGCTGTTGCGTTTCCGATACAGTGAGAGGAACACGCAGGGGGAGACGTTTTTAGTGGGTGCGAGCCCCACATAACCGTACGTCCTAGGACGTGTGGTATGCGGAAGGTATTTTTTACTCCCCCGGCCACAAAAAATAGGGTAATTCTTGGAAAAACGTTAACATTTTCTTGATGAATCATTTTTCTCCCAGAGATTTAAACACATAAGTACTTTCGGAAGGTTTTTATTGGAGGGGTGTAGTTAATATTTTAATAATGATAATAATAAGCAATATAATTGATTTCTTAACTTTGAGTGGAGGATAATGATACGCTTAATTTTTCACAAATTGATTGTAAGAATCACCCAAGACGAGATTAGAGCGGTTGTTTCTTTTAAAAATCTTTATCTCATGCAACAAATCGCAATAATGCAGAAAACATAGCGGGTTTTAAATCAGCCGCACGAAACGACGACGCAATATTTTTCTGATGACGTAAATCTTAAATGCCTGTAAATACTAAGTCAGATCTACTATAGAATCTAGACATTGCAGTAAAAAACAAGGCCATAGTAGAGGTCAAGTTCAACAAATAATTAGCATAAGTAATTATTTATAAGCAAGTCAGCATTAAGGATACCATTGATAAAAGAGCCATTGTGTGTGCTTCATTAAGATTTAAAAAAAAAACTCTTTTGTTTATTATTTACTTGGAGGAAGACTATTGTCGTTTCGTCTTTTACACTGACTAAATAAGACACTTGTCATTATTATTTAGGTAGTTAAAGAATATAATTACAAAAATGAAAATATTTAATAAGAAATAAATGAGCTAAACATGTTCGAAAACATGTAAAACATACATTAATTACATTACAATACTTAAGTAATATTAAAATAGAATAATATTATCGAAAATACTCCAAGTAAAATTTACTTTCACAATTCACAAATACCCAGACTGGAACAAATGTCGGTCAATTACATAAATATTTTTCCCGAGCGGGAATCGAACTTGCAACACCAAGCCTAGAAGGCGAATCGATTAAAACTGCTTCACCAACAGTGTCGTCAAAAATATCTTATTAGTTACTTGGATTTTTTTTTAAATCAAGAAAAGGTACCACACATTGTATTTCGTATTTTCTAAGAAAATTATCTATAATTATTCAGATAAAATTGTAGATATTATAAGATAATGATGAGAATGTTAAGTACTCATATAAGTAATTAAGATTTTATCTATAAGTACTTACTCTACTTACTATAATAAAAATATAAAGGACCATAAGTTTATATTTCGATAATATTTTTACATATAGTTTACTAGCCTAAGCATAACCTGACCTTTAGTTGTCTGTTTTGTAATGTGAATAAAATAAATAACTAAAATAATAATAAGCTACAACACAAATCAATCATTCATAAGAATTGTTACATCTGTCTGTTTATTACGTCCTACTTACGTCAAAACTGCTGAACAGATTTTAAAGAAACTGCAACGTAAACTCCTTGTGTGGGGTAAATCCGAAAATCATTATTAATAAATATACAAAAGATAAGAAATGGTTTTTGATCTTGGGGTTACTTAAGTTTTAAATCAATAATAGGTAGTAATAGAATACGAATAATAATAAACCAGCCTGTAACTGTCCCACTGTAAGGCAAAGGCCTCTACTCATACAGAGAAGGATCGAGCATTAATCACCACGCTAACTCACTGCGGGTTGAAAATACGAATATCTGGATAATTTTGAAATCCAAGATGGCCGACGCAAAATTTCTACTATGCAATGGTAATAGCAAATTTTATAAGATAGGTACTATCGTGGACAAAGCCGGTGCACCACTCTTAAGGTTAGAATCGCTTGCGTCCGGCGCGGCGTCCGAACTTAGCGTTAGCCCCGCCCCTGCGCATCGTGGAAAGCATTTTGATCGCAAAGTGGTGCACCGTTCTTGTCCGCGATAGTACCTATTACGAATTTACGATTAATTTTAGACTTCAACGCAGACGAAGTCGCAGACACAGTTAGTAAACAATAAAATTTGTAGATAGCATCAATCAGATAAGAAATAGGTGTCAACTTCTTTAATTGCTTTTAAATTACCTAGTTTATTAATTACAACAGGTAGGTATTAATTTATTTAATTAATAATTATTGTTGGATTAGTTTAATAGACCACTACCAGTGATAGCCTAGTGTTACTACCGACTGCCAAGTCAAAGGTCTAAGGTTCGAAACCCAGGCACGCACATCTGACTTTCCGGATTCATGTTCGTTTTAGAAATTAATTATCACTTGCTAAAACAGTGAAGGAAAACATCGTGAGGAAAGCAGCACATCTGAGAGGTTTTTCAAAGTTGTGTAAAGCCATATCAGAGGCCTACAGGTGGTACAGAATTTAGTATGCGTGTGTGTAAGTAGTGCAAATTTAAAACATAGCGTGCTAGTGGACTAATGTCGCTGACTGTACACAAGTAGTGTTGACACATCAGTTTATACATTATGTTTTAAGAAAAAAAAAGGCGAGACACAGACTAAAAAGTAGGACGGGTAAAATCATAGTCAATCCAGCCATAAGATTGACCAATTACTTGGTACTCAGTGAGGGAATTTTTAAGTTCTTATGCTAACTACTACTGGCTGTTTAAATAAAAAAGCGGGATTTTGGGCGTTTTATTTATGGTGCTGTCGGGACGTGTTCGGAGAGAGCAGAAAAACGGGAAGTCCCGCCAAAATCGGGAGATATGGCAAAACTAGACATAAGGTAATTTTTATCCCGGATAAATTAGGTACCTATAACATTGGAGACCCGGGAAAAAACTAGTCAAACAAATATTATAAATGCGAAAGTAAGTTCTTCGTTTGCTTCCTTTTCACGCCTGAACTACTAAACCGATCATCCCGAGATAAAAGGCAAAAGATACTAAAGAAATACACCTTTTGTGCCATAATTTTCTGCTTTGTTGATTTTTGTTTTATCAATTTTATTCGTTCTACATAAACTGATTGATTGACAGAATAAACTGGAATAGACTGTGAAACAGATAAGCCTGTTATCAATCATCTGATGTATTTTTAGAAGTGAAAGGCTTTTTCCATTTCACATTTTCACTCAAGTGTTAAGCCAATGACAGATTATATTTTATCTTGAAACGTTTTACGTTATACCAAGTTTACTTTTCAAATGAAAAAAAAAACTAAATCATAATCGGTTCAGCCGTTTGGGAGCTACGATGCCACAGAAATACATACAGGCATACAGACATATGTTACACAGACACGTCAAACTTATAACACCCCTCTTTTTGTGTCGGGGGTTAAAATCCTGTCCACAATAGCCTTATTTTGGAGTGTGTTAAATGTGGAGTAAGGTCTTCTTCTTATCGTATGGTTGATAAACAACCTGGTGTCAGAGTTTAAACCTCCCGTAAGCCTCTAAAATGGCTTTATACACCATTGAAAAATCTCTCAGGTGTGCTGGTTTTATCACGATGTTTTCCCTCACCGTTTTAGCAATTGATAATTAGAAAAGTCAGAGGTGCTCGCCTTGTGATCGAACTCGAGACCACTTACTTGTCAGTCGATCATACTACTAGGCTATCAAAGCTATGTGGAATTGTAGAGTAAGATAAGCTTTTGCCTCGCAGTGGGCCACACCAAGTTCGTAATAATATTAAAACATTCTCAAGAGATATTTTGTCAACTTAAGAACTTCAATGTCTGGAAAGTTAGTAAGTCGAAATCAAACTAATCACTCATAATAAGCTTCGCATAAATCAAATATAAAACTTAGTTTTATGTTAGCTTCTTGAAGTAGGTAAATGTAAAGTTGGTAACACTTTAATGATTATTAAACCAATTATGTTAACTAATCTGCTATCTCACTCGCACATTGAAGATTTAAAATCAATGAATATATACCTAGTTATGAAAAATCGAACTAAACCAGTTGAAGGAGAACAACATTACAAAATTTCAGCAAAAATTTCAGCTTGATCGAAAAATGTTTTCGTACATAAAAATGGCGTAAAATAAAAATTCATTTAAAGCTATTTTTAATTAATTATAATTGTATTCAATTTTTTTAAATATTTTAATTAAGAAAATTGGTAATATCGCATTGGTGCCTTCTAAAACTGCAAAGTTTGGAGCATTGAGTCTATATTCTGATAGATATTACCACACGCCCTAGGCTTAGAAAGAGGTTTGAAATTTTAACTAATTGTGGTGGGATACGGTGACTTAGAAGTTAGAGCGTCGATACGGTACGTCCGAAGATCGCGGATTCGTATCCCGCCCGTATCAGTGGTTTTTTAAAAATTATTATATTCTTAGACCTCCAGGAGGCAGGTTGCAATTAGTATGAGGTTACCAGTAAAAAAAAACTATCTCTTAATCAGTTATTTAAAAAAAGAAATAAAGTACCATCCAAGATGTTTTTTTACAATCCATCCGTTTTCCCTTTGTTCTACTTCTACAATAACATCTTCATTCCCACTTAAAACCTTTCTCACAATATTTTAGATTTAATGGAAATATTATTAAAAAATATTAAAATATGATACCTACCTAAGATTCTTTATTTTAATTTTGTTATTATTATTCATTTAAAGAGTTTAATAATGAAATTACTCTTATTTATTATAATAAAAAAAGAATGACTAACTATGACCAAGTTATCAAATGCAAGGGCGTCGCTAGCCGATGTTCAAAAGGTGGGGGGGGGTCTAGTAAAAATAAAGAGAATGGTATTATGTACAGTCAAGAGCTTATACCTATAATTATGGAGCTCATGTACCCACCCACTATTTGTATAAACTTATTTTACGAATACTAAAATAAATGATTCTGGTATCTGATCCTTATCCAGTACTTGCTTTTGCACTACAAACCCAATCTTAATTTATGTATTGTAAGTTGTTCCTAAAGTGCCGCCATTCAAGCAACTGATGACAAAAATTCCATGTTCTCATACCTAGTTAAAAAAAGATGTGGTAGGTACCTATAACCATTGACCCAAGCCAGCGGTCGATGTAGGTTTAAGAACCAAGGCACTTCTTCTTTTTTGTTATTATCATATTATAAATTAATTATCACATACTCCGTGCCTCATGAAGCAAGTATGTTCTTTGACAGTAGATACAGGGTATCAGTATTATCATACAATCCTGACAACTGATCTAACTTTAGAATATGTATCCATTCAGGTTGCAGGGTCAGTTATTAGAATATTAAGATACAGCTGCATCTTACATGCACATTAGTGCTGCGTTACATTAGTAGCTGACCTCAACAAAGTTTGGGAATAATAAGGCTAGGATGAGGAAGAATAATAATAGAATTGGGATTTTAGTTCACGAGTAAGCCCCTGATTATATACCGAATTACGAAACTATTATTAAATTTTGAAAATTCCTGTGTGATAATTCAGACAGTTATTGCTTTAAGTAGGTTTTTTACAAACATTTTTAAGTCATTATAATTAATTTTTAAGCTCAATGGAGCATGCATTTTTAATCTGAACTAGTCTTGAGAAGAACAGTCAAAACAAACTTAAGGATTGTCTCATAGAGTCCGTCCTTCTAATAATAGTAGACAACTCCGCTACATATGAAGAAACACTGGGATTTCCTTCATCCAATGCTTGCTTATGCAACAGGATAAGAAGAAGTGGTCAATTTGTTCTATAAATAAAGAATAGGGTCTTCTCCAAACTGAGATGGTGGAGATTTATTATTTCCTCACTCCTGACCTTGTTAGTTATTGTGTCTTATGTTGACAGCAACATCCATAATTTAGTGGCAATCTGTTAATAGATCTATTTAAACATATATTTAGTGTTAAAGATAATGTATGAGAAGAGGTCTTTGCCCTGCAGTGGGACAGTTAGAAGCTGATTTATTTTTTTGTATTATAACAAATTTAAGATATTAAAAAATAAAATAGGTAGGTACCTTGAAGCAATAATATTGGCATTTCAGGAAATTGGATAAAGTTTTTAAAATGATAGAGATTAGAATCCAAAAACCTTTAAATAAATAACCTAGTTAGTATTTAATATTAATTCAACAAAAACGTACAAGACACAATAGCAAATATATAAAGACATGCCATCTTTAATTATAGGTTAAATTGGTTCTATTGTGTTTGAAAAATAGGTAGGTACTTAAGTATAATACATTTACTAAAACAAAAGTTAGCTTAATAAGAAGTTATTATCTATGTATTTATAAGGAATAATTCATCAAACATTCTCATCACATCATTCATTATTGTATGTAATTTAGGTCACAGGAATGTCAAACCTGGATCAATGTAAAGCATTTCCTGTAAGCTAAATATTTACCGCCATTTCATTGATGATTTAAGCACATGTCGTGTACTTACATAAGTATTAATTGGATTATTAAACTTCCATAAATTATTGTTGTGACGACAATGTATCAAGTACCTACCTAGATATGAACGAGAACTGTCCAGAGTCCTCTTTTTGAAAATGTAATGGAATGCTGTAGTGCTTCACTGGACGTAGAGACAAACAATAATTATTATTATTAGTGGACAATGTGACGAACACATTGAGACTATTCGATCGTCACTAAAATAACATTTTTCAATATATAACGCATCGAATTTCAACTGCCGTCATCAAAATAACAATAAAACAAAACGATTGAGATAACACAAAACAATCACTCGACTAACCAAGGAAAACATTCACTAAAATCACATAACTTCACAAGAAACTGAAAAACCAATTACAGGAATAATTATGAACTGTGCAACATTTTAGAACCGCATCTAATTAATTTCCTTACAAAATACTAACAAAATTAAACCGTTACCTTTTTAAAACAATCACAGCGCGGCGACACAGGTCAACAACAGCAGGAACAAAGTAGGTGCCGTCCAGCGTTTGGTACGAAAATTACACGTGCAACGGCACCTTATAACAAGAGTATACACTAAAGACTAAAATTTTGCAATAGCTTTATCCCACAAACTAGTTAAAACAATTTCAATCAAAAATAATAAAAGCCTATTTTGCAAAATAATATTCACAACACACAGATACGTTTCTTGCGAAAATTCTGTCATTCACTTTGACGTTGGTGACATGACAACTGACAGTTGATATTGTTTTTTTTGGTGAAGCTTCTTTTCACGAAACCGGTTAAGCAATAATTAAAAATTGTTAAATAAAAAGCGACGACAATACTTAATTAATAAAATAGCAATATTTTTGATTTTTTTATTTATTTAAATTAATAACAGTGTTCAAGTATTAATTTTATGTTAGTACATAAATTAATTTGTTTCACATCAAACTCGCTTGTAGCGGCACCTATAAAATACACGTAGTAACTTTAGTAGCGCCATCTCTAAATATTTTTCAACCAATGAAACGAATTGGTGGATGTGGTAGCAATAAGTTTCATTGGTAAATAAATAGATGGCGTTTTATTTAGCGTCCATGATTTACATGAATTATTTAAATTCTATTCATATGGTTTGAAAATTCGTTATAAGCGTATAGAAATGTACATTACATTACATTTTCAACCTAATTGTATAGGATTATAGGTAGATACCCCATGTAATAGAGGATGAGCTGATTGTATTAACCATAATTTGACCCGGTGATCGAACCCAGGACCTCGCCATATACCAAAGAGATAGACTATTACGAATATTAATGTGCGGGATTTGAACCTGCAACCCAAAATGCTAGTGACCTTTTAAGGTTGATGGTCCCACCGCGGGGGGAAATTTAAAATATAAGTTTTATAAAAACAACGTTTTTGACCAAGCTTTTAATAATCAAAGCTTTTAAATTAGAATATCGAAACTAAACGTACCTATATATTATGCAAAACCCTCATAATTTAATAATACTCGTTGATATATTAATTCTTATGATAGAAATAGTGTAGGAGGTATGGAACCAATAAAACGACACAATAAAACTGAACATTTTATTTAAATTATAACTCTTTTCTTCATATAAATAACGCTCTCTTTAAATGTATCTGGAAGCCTCTACATAATCATAAAAGTACCTATAATGTCATATTTAAATTTAAGATAAAATACAGAAAGTAGCTTAGATAAAACTTAAAAATAGCTTAAAAATATCGACGAATTATCGTTATATTGAACGTAGACAGCCAGTAGATTACTGCAGGCAATCAATTTTCACCTATAAAAAATAAATTTTAGGTTATAATTAAGTATAACTTAAGACAGGACTATACACAAAATTATAACTACAAAACGCTCGAATGGTCTTTAAGGAATATCTAGACCATATCCCAGACTAAAAGGGGCTAGGCTGTGGTCCCCATCACCATATACAACGTTCAATAAAAATTACCAGCTATATTCTAGGACAACGTTTCCCAACCTTTTTCAACCAATGACCCCCAGGAAATCAAGCGCAATTAATAAGGATAAGTATATTTTATCAGAACAAGTGACATCATCTCCATTCGCAGCGCAGTCCCATCTCTGTGTAGTGAAGAATGTTCGAGCCCTTATAACTCAGTATTTTTTGGAAAAATAAATAACTTTTACACTATTACAATTTTTTTTTCGAGATTTATAAATTAATAAAATAAAATTAAAATAGGTATAAATACTTTTCATACTAAGTGAATGGTCTCGTGACTTGCATTTGTATAAGAAGTAGAATTTTAGTTTTTAGATTTGGACCTATGTTTATTAGGGAAAGTTGTTCAGTTTCATAGACCTGACTACCTTTTGAAATATGGCTGGTCATTTTTGTTTCACGCTGTATATTGTGATATATCATATAATTATCATGTATATTCTATACTAAGCACATAGGAGTGACAATATTTACATTCGTTTTTTAAAAATCTATTTTAAATGGAATGCATTCTTAACTTATTGGTAGGTAGTTATATAGGTAAGTTGTTTACTTTTAACTGGATAAGTTATATATTTTTATAAGTAGACTTTCAGACGAAGTGTTTAAAATATTAGAAGTATTTTATAAAAATAATGATTCAGCAACTTTTACGTACCTTTAAATCATAAAAGTAATATTTTAATACCTATCAGAAAAATCTAAATATTTTTACGATTTTCATTAAAATATCACTGCTTACTCTAATTAATAAAATAAAATTTTTACTTGTAATTTCTTCAGTACCTATTGCTATTAGTGTCGATTCTTAAGTTATTATTAATAATATTTATAAAATAAAACAAAACCGAGTACAAATTTTCACGAGATTGTGTAGTTTTATCCAATAATTACTTTATTTAGAATTACAAGCAAAACAGTATCGCGAGCATTGATTGATACATCGAATTCTTATTGAAAATTTGACAATATTGAACGTTATATTTGTCAATTTTATGACAAACTAGACGTTTAAAATTGATAAACATACGATAAAAAGTCGAGAAAAAGATCCGTGCTCGCACCCCAGTGTGCTTAGCCCGCCTACACATATTTGAAACTAAACTCAACGCCCGAAACGTTTGTATATAAGTTCGACTTTTTCGAAAGCTACGTAATCTACGTATCTGCAAACAATCTCACTGTAATTTTTTCGACATGCTTTTACTTAATACTTAATTCGTCAAAATTAGAGCTCGGGGCTGTATCTTTTACTAATAATGGATACGTCCATTATTAGTAAAAGATACAGCCTCAAGCAGGGTGATACGCATAAGACATAATGTCTTAAAAATATGGTGTCAAGTAAATCAATACTGAAGAATCGACAATAATGACACTTTCTTGGATAATACTGGCTAGCATTATCAAATTATAAAAGGTCCACTATCAAAGATAGCATTATTTTGCTTAAAATATAAGCACCACATAGTTAAATACACATTTAACATGCAAAATAGTTAAAAAATACAATAAAATTCATGCGATTTCTAACATTCAAAGCATTAACAAAATACAAATTTTAATTAAAACTTTTTGATCGTTTATTTTGGCACAAGTACTTAGTAAAAGTTAAGTTTACAGTTATATACAATTATGGTTAAAAAATCATTCAAGTAAAAAGTAAAATGAACATCACAGCTAAAATGTCTAAAAATAAATCTTTTGAAAAAATTAATACAATATTTTAATGTCAAACTATAATGGGTACGTAACTACGTAATTTAAATTGCCACTAAATGTTTACAGCATTGACGAAACAGATATGCACCGATAAACCGATCAAAATTGCTTCAACCAATACAACTTTTGGCAAAAATACGTATACTTTGTAACTATTATCTTGACGCCCCGAGATTTTGCAATAAATGTAATAACAGCATTTAGGTTCATCAGTGCATATCTACTAAGTATTGTAAAAATGTAACATTGTAAGTCTATGTTATATTATTAGCATAGCTATAATTGTGATCATTGCCAGCAGCAAACCGAGCAGCGTCAACCAGTCCAAATCTGCCAGGTGTTGGGAGAACATCATTGTGTAGGTACAAGCTAACATCAACGTGCCAGAGTCGTGCCAATCGCGCTTCGACTGCGTGTTATCGCCTGTCGAAACAACAAAAACAACGCAAACTATAAAATAACATCTAGTTAGTACAAGCAACTGAAGTTTTCGAACTTGTAGCGCGAGCATGGATCTATTTTATCGAATCTTTGAACCTTCAAACTTGACATTTAAAAAATTGATAAACATTCGATAAAAAGTCGAGAAAAAAATCCGTGCTCGCACCCTTAGATCGTAAACACAAAGTGTAGGTAATATGGAAACAAAAAGCTGGATGCAAAATGATTACAGTGAAAACCAAACACCGTGCGTGAAAATGAACCACATACCTCTGTTTTCTTTTTGTGAATTCTGAGTTTGCCTTTTAGTTCTCCACGGCACTACGTTCGTTGGCAGTGAGTTGCTTTGACTAGGAGTATCATCTGTTTGGTCTACTGATAACCTTCTCAGTTGCTGGTTCATCGTTTGAACCAATTTTGGCGAACTTAACTCATCGCGAACTTTATTTTCAGGCTCTTTCTGACTTTCACTGGCATTTCGCGATTTTGTATTACTTTCTAATTTAAATATCGTCGCCAATTCTTCAGAGGAATTATATTCTGTTGAATCAGCATCTTTTTTTGTGTCTAAATCATCTTCGTATATTGATAAATTAACGGAAGCCCTATGCGGAACTTCTTGTTTACTGATATTTTGTGAGACTTGATTCAGTTTTTCAGTGGCTTCTGTTATTCCCGTTAATTTTTCTGTATTACTATTGTCAAATTTTGGTCCTTTTTGGGTAAACAACTTTTCGTTTACTTGACAGATACCAGCAATTAAATCAGATATTCCATCTTTGAGCTCTTTGAAAGCATTAATTTCATTGATTTCTTTTATTTTATCGTCAGTATTCAAGAAAGGATTTAGAGAGTTGATAACTGGTGGTTTTGGTTCCATATTATTTTCTTTTTGAATAATTGCCTCAATTTTTACTGAATCATCTTTTACAGTTAATGGCACAACATCGGGTATTAATTTACTCTCTGGAATCACAACCGTGGTTTCTTGAGCCCTTAATTGTTCTTCAGCTTTGCTTATATAGTTCGAAAGTTTTATACTTTCATCTTCAAAATTAAGTTCCTTCTCGAAACTATGTTTAAGCTGATCTTCAACTTTGTGTAACTGATTTGATATAGCTAAAAGACTATCTTCAGTCTTTTTTCCTTTAGATTCTTCCTCAACACTATCGAAAGTGGCTGGTTTGTCATCTATTTGGTCACTTACAACTTCGGAATGAACATTTACAAGCTTAACTTCTGGTATAATGTCCTCTGAAGACTTGCATGTTAACCCATTTAAGAAGGTTTGTCGACTATCAGAAATTCGGCTTTGAACATCTGATTTCTTTTCATTAGCATTCCTATTTTTGTCTAGTTCAGCTAATGCTACTCCTAACTTGTTACTTGTATCCATGGCTTCCTGCGCCAGCATACTAAGGACCTGTTGAAACTCATCTTTTGACGAACGTTTTGATGCTTGTGGAGATCTGTTTGATGGTGATGAGCTTTTGGACTTATCACAAGATGGTGGCTTAGCAAGATGTTTATCATCACTATGAATGAATGAATCGTCTTTTGCAAAATGATAGGTGGGTGCATGGGTATTATTGACAAATAGACTGACGGTATTATGTCTTTGTTTTACCTTGTTACGAGGATAGTAGTCCTGCTCGTTGTCATTATTTTCAAAGGTACTACGAAGCCTTTTTATTACATCACTGTTACTATGTGTCTTTTGTAATGTAGCCATTTTACTCATATTTAATGCATCGTCTATTTCTTTTTGTATCATGGTAAAGATGTTAGCGGACAAAGATCGAACTGCTCTCTTCTTCTTAAGGTTAGCAGCACTGTCTTTACTGTAAAGATATTCACTATAACCATGATTGTTATTAATTATTCCATTATATTCTTCGCCATTAAAGTGTGTTGAATGCCTATTATCCTTTCTTAAACTTCTATATGCTAGGTCATCAGATACTATGTCCGGTGATCTTCTTGGAATAAATCGTGATCGGCCTTTGTTTTCTGGTGTTGCATGAAGGTAATCACTCTGAGGAGCTGGTGAAACTGGCCCAATTGGAATGCCGAATGGCGGTTGGGGGTCAAGTGTTTTTAACCTACTGTTGGTTTGTTTTATATTTCGGTAAACAACGTCGTCATGGACTATATCTGGCTCATTTCGTTCGGAGTGCCTGTCATCATCCGATGCGTAGGGAACGTAAACAGGTGACGCTAACATATAACTTATTTGCGATTGAGCATCTTTATAATTTGGTCTTTCTTTTGTTAATGAATTCATCCTCCTAAATGCCATATCATCCTGCAATTTATCAGGTAATGTTGACCTCCTTTGTGCACGTCTTAATGGCGTCGTTGGTTGACTTCGCAGTCGGATTTCATCATCGTTTCCATTCCAATCATTGAAATGGTCGTTGAACTTCGGCGTCATTAACTCTCGACGTTCAGCTCTATCTAATAAATCTTCATCGCCTAAACCTAAACTATTATAGATGGCTTCTAATTCATTTAGAGCATCGTCAAGGTTAGTAGACTTTCGTCTTTCTGAACTTTTTTCATCATCAGATGGCATTTGATAAATGCTGGGAACATACGTATCAGATTTATGTCTTACGTGTGTTTTTGAAGTAGGTGACGTAACATTTTTTGGTGGTTCCACTGTTACAGATCGCTTGTATTCTGTTGTCGCCTTCCAAACTTTGGCACCATCGGTTGTGTCCACAGAGGAACTTTTAAAACTGCTCTTGTTTTTATTTTGGTTGTCATTGTTTTCCTGGCTTAGTTTATTTTGGTCTAAATTCGGAGCTACTCTGTTCAGTTGGGTATTATTAGAAAAGTCACTGTTGCTTCTCGAATTTGCGTATATGTTTTGTTGGCGCCTTTGTCTTTCAGCGTCGTCAATTTTCTTCCAAAAGTCAGAAGCGTTTCGAGGTCGACGATATACACTTTCAGCAACATTTTGTGAAGTTTGTGAATCACTTAAATATTGATTTTCATAACCATTTTGACTAGTTTTAATGCTTATTGGCCTCCGAGACCTTGGACTTTGATCTGCGTAATATAAATAATCATGTCTCAATTGAACTGGCTCTGGTTTAACGATATTTGTAGGACCTATGGACTTCCTCCATGGCGGAGTATTGGCATAGAGGCCATAATGGTTAGGCTCCGCTGATACAGAAGCAGGCCTTCGAGGTTGTTCGTTTTTAACTTGCAAGCTTTGTATGTATTCATTATTTTGCATAGCAATATGGTCCTCGGAGGTTGATATAGGTCGTCGAAGCCCATTAAAACTGTGAGTGATTGATCTTTCTTGACTTCGCCTCATTAGTCTTTCGAAGTCATTATTAGGTACACCGTGCATAACATTTTGTTGTGTGTTTCCCATTCTATCCGCAACTATGGGATTATTTTCATAATACATGTGTATAGGGGTGGCGAGTTTTCTTTGCATGTCGCGTGGAGGTGGTACTGGCGGAGATTTTTCATCTCGTTTAACATTTGTTACATTTCCTAAAGGAAACTTGACGCACATGACGTTATCAGGATTCTCATACTGATTACTAACACTCCTTTCTCTGTTATTATTAGCATAAAGCGATTCTCGATTAATGTTACTAGTTGGGATGGAATAGTTAATATGCTCATTGTTAACTTTTGCGTTAAAGTTAATAGATGATGGGTAACTTTGTGTCGATGGGAATGATGATACTGATTCAGATTTCATAGGACGGCGGTTAACGTCGTTGGAGTATATTTGTTCAGTTTTAATTTTTTGTGTTTGTTCACGTTTGCATGTTCCATAGCCACTACTTTGACTCGTCGGTGTTCTTGTCAGCATTTCAACTTCTGCTTTTGTGTAACCTTGTTGTAATAACTCTGCTTCTTTATTTAACTGATTTTCTTCATCACGTGATAGTCTTTTAATATATCTCTCGTTTCTTGCACTTCTCGACCGTTTATTTAATGAATTATCACGTGAACGCATCAAGGAGTCCTCACTTCTGAATCTAATCATCAATGATGAATTTGATGACTTGAGTGATTCTTCTTCACTGCTTGACTCTCCTCGCAAACTATTTCTTAATGCTTCGACTCTGGCTTTCAGTCTACCTTTCCTAGTTTTTCTAGAAGGTGTTTCCAAAGTCGGTCCCAAAGATCTATTCGAATTATCTTCTCTTAAACTAAGGGATTCTTTGGATGCTCTGTACAATTCTTGAGTTTTAGCACGATAGTTGATAAAACCTGCTGATGGATCGGAGAGCACACCATCATCGGTAACATCACGAATATTTGGTTTGGCTAAACTCTGTGCTCTTCTAGAATCCCTTATTACTATATGATCAAAATTGTTGACAGCTTGAGCTTTCTTTTTCTTCTTAGACTTTCTTTTTGATGGTGAACGTGTGCTGACTCCTTCATCACTTTCTGATGAGGAACCACTTTCGTCGTCTTTTTTCTTTCGTCTAAAAAGTTTGCCGATGGACCACTTCTTATCCTTCTTTCTTTCAGTGTCTTCTGGTGGGGCGGGCCTTTCCACGCGGCGCTGGACGGCGGCATATTCTTCTGTGTAAGGACGGTAAGTCGCCGTAGATGCTGATATATCTCGATGAGGAACCGGTGGGGAATTGACAGCCTGAAATGAGAGAAAAATTTAAATTAGTTTTTATCACAGGTGTGAGTGGTCACAAGAGCACACTGTACGTAATTTAAAACTTGATTCAAATGTTTCCTTTGTCCTCGTTTCACAGAATGTCTCATTTACATTCTAGAGAGTAATTGTGGGGACAGAAAAAAATATAAACGTTCGTCCTACAGTAGTCACTCATACAACAAATTTAGTGGAAAATGGGTAAGAGGTACATGCTGTCTGAAAGTAAAAACCAAGGGCATTTGTTTGGCAAAGTATCAAATGTAAAAATGTTATGAATACTACTATTTTGTATTGTTTATGGACTTGATAACGGAAGCGTTTCAATTATTTTTTATTCTTTTTATCTGGGGTTAGGGTTCAAGGAGGAAAGATAAACAGTATAATTCATTTTTTTGTATAAATTGAATTATGTTTATTTTTTAAATTTATGTAGCCATTATAATAACAATAGAGTATTTAGTACGCCTATTCTGTTATCCCAAACCAACCTAAAATGCAACTCGCTATGTGTCAGTTTATCATTATTTTTTCTTAAATTTGATACAAATTGATATGTCACTGGCGGATTCAATCGTCAGATGTAAGTTCATTGCGCAAAAAAGCAGTAAAGGCATCATTTTGGCGTCAGTAACAACCCTTTTTTACTGTTGTTGGTTCTCAACATTTTATATCAAATCATCTACAATAGGTTAGGTTGATATAAGAAGGCAATTCACTAACTTGTTGTGTATACCAGTGGAAGAATCCATTTTTGTAAGAGGTAAGGAATCAAACCGAAGAAAATAATTATTTGGCAATGAAAGCCTTTAATGACTATGCCATTTTTCAATGAGAAACCGTTTGGAGTCGAATTGTATAGAACTATAGAGCCTTCGCCACATGTGTACACTATGTAACACTTAAATATTAGTACCTACCTACTTTAATTAGTATCAACTATGATCTAGGATCGGACTTATTGGCCTAAATGGCTTACGTAAGCCAATAATGAACCATTAATTCAGTTATGCGTATCTATTTTCCAAAATGCAACGCTTAAATCTGTTTATATTTAAATTAAAAGTTTAATTAGTATTCACGGATTTAAAAACAATTTCATTATCAGTAGGTATCACTCTGCGTAAATTATGTCATGTTTATTATTTTATTATCTTTCGAAGAGCTGTGTTATGATTTACGTGATTTATATACATGTGAGCAGTTTCAACAGCATGTGCTATTCAGAAAGATAAATTGCGCAAGTGCAATTAGGTACCTAAGTTAATTAGGGATTTTAAAGTATTTTTTATTTTTATTTATAGACTCACGCCTGTATTCCCCAGAGGAGGTAGGCAGAGGTGTGCAGTACACCCACGTTTCGCCGGCTATTTTATAAGTCCCATGTAATAGGGGGCGAGCCTATTGCAATTAACCGGGCACAATTCCAGACTCCGTGCTGCTACTGAGAATTTCCTAATGGAAAAACCCAATAACACTTGCCCGACCCGGGGATCGAACCCAGGACCTCGTGCTCAGCAGTCACGCTTGCTACCACTAGACAAACGAGGCAATTTTAAAGTATAACTATAGGAATAGCCAACTACGCAGGAGACATTATAGTACACAACTACACAAGTGTATGCGTAAACACACGTGCACTTATTCTCACTCTCATAGTCCGATGGGACGAGAGACGGGAGAGAGATCAGGCGTAGGACCAGCGGCTGTAGGTATCTACGTGTTTCCCGATGCACGGAGCAAGTGATAACTAATTTATATCACGCAAATAGCTAACGAAAAGTCAGTAGTTCCTTGGGTTTGAACCCGAGATCACTGACTTACCAATCAACGTTCGAGTTCATACCACTCAACACTATGCAAATTATTGTTTAATTTACAATACCAGGGTTGAGTGTGATCACTTTCAAATGCTGACCTTAACTTTGGAATTCAGAGGCCACATTGTAAAAATAAAGCAGGTCTCCTATTTTGGAAGTGTTCTACTTATTTCAGAATAAATAACTTCTGAAAGATAATTGAACGATAGCAGATAAAAGAATTAGATAATCATTTTAAAATTTGAAATGTTATATAATAAGTTCAATAATGATAGTAAAAGCAGGTGCGTCTATGAGCTCTGATTCAATATTACTTTTCTAGACCTGGGCATCCCTGGTCACATCTTGGGTTCGATTTTACATAAGCGACCAATAGACCAACGAATGTTTTATAAAAGTCACAAGTGTAAATATTATTTTCTTTAAAACACGTCTTACTCGTGAAAGAATCCGAAAATAAAAAACAAATTGTGTTAGGTAATTTTCGATCATCAATCATAAATTTTTAAAAATTGCAAAAAATGGATCCGATTAAATTGTGTTACGAAAAGAAAATTTGTCTATATTCTTACTACATATATGTAAGTATATATGCTAAAATCAAATCTGAAAACGTCAGACTATCAGGTATAAGCAATCTAAAATAAAAAATATTTAGCATTTTACTAAAAACGGAAATCAAATCAACTTACAGGCAAGAACGATCTAAAATATTCATTGTTTATCCTTTCGGCAATTTCAACCATGGCGACCATATTTCGTTATAAAACAAACACTTATTTAAAGAACATTTACTAATATTCACACCCACTTGTTCACTTTTGGCACTGGCAGTGCCACTGTATGTTTTAACACAATTTTACACACACTAAACACCTACAACTACATTTATCATACTACTATAATTTATAACGCTGAAAAATTCCACTCTAAGTTGATAATTTCAATCTAATTTGAGCATCATTAGTCTCTTAATTATAACTAAAATATTTCCTAACACTAGCACTTCGACCACACGCAATGAATTTCAGTCTCACATATTTTGCGAATTTTAATGTTCACACTACGAAAATTTTTATTAAACTAGATAATATTTTTAATATAACGGCTCACTTTTAAACTAAAAACAAGTAAATTATATCACAATGAAGTACATAAACAAATAACGAGTTGGAAGCTTTACTGCGCGGGCGCACCGCGGACGTTGCGCGTGCGACTCGCCAGCGATGCGCGCCGTGTCGACTCGCGATAATTTCGGCCAACTACAGATAGATCCGCGTCTTATCCTATATTTCTTCGCTATAATAACACAGGCGCGCGATGCTCTACAAATATAGTTTTCTCGTGTCGAAATGTTGGGATCTATAGATGTTATTTTGACCTAAAGTTTTTAAAATAGACTTGTGTTAAGGAAGTGCTGTTAGTTATGAATGACCCGCATTAAATTAATTTTATACACAATCTTATTGATAAACAGCTCGACGTCGACATGCGATCATTAAGTATCAAAGATAACAAGAACTAAGAGAATATTATTATGATTAGATACTCAGTTTAAAACTAACGTTTCTCTTTATTTCGGTTAATGATCAGAACCCTGGAACTATGAAACATCCAAGCGACATCTTAACGTATCAATAAAAATATTTGGAACGCAATAAAATTATAAATATCTTGTACCTGGAGCGCGATAAACAAAATGGCTGCACTATTAATTTCTAACATTGGGAACGTGACTTAAATTAGGGCAAAATATTAACATTTAAAGTGCATGCTGTGCATGTGAAGCTAAAAGGTAACACGCAAATGGAAGCAACTATGCACAATACCGGCAAAACTGAAACAAATGAAGTGAAGAAAGCTTCGAAGGGAGTTCCAAATATAACCCAGCTGAGTCAAGTGCACGAGTCTGATTTTGAAATACTATTGAATATAGTTCCCCAACGTTATGAGATACAACGGATAGACGAGGTCAACGTAAACATACAGAAACTATTTGTGAACAACGAATATCATGAAAACAGACTGACGGTAATATGTTTACTTCTCAATCCATTGGCGTTTTTGCAGCAACGCTTAAAATTCCTCTGTAGAAAAGGCGCATTAGATTGTGAAATCAAAATTAGGTAGCAGGTTATCTTAATATAGATATGGACGCTATATTTCATTGACTATTCGTTATGATTTATTTGCAAAGTGAATGAATGGATTAACGATGTATGAAAAACTATGGGCGTACTATATAAAATATTTACACTAAAAGCAATTCATTTTTTTGCTCATATTAACTTCGTACGTTGATCTATGTCTAGCTTGTCTGCCTAATTGTTACAACTATTAAAATAGATTCAAAACGTATTTTCCAGTTAGAATGGTTTCTATGTGTCGATCTTTCGATCGTAAAGTCTTCTGGGTGATTTATACTACAGTCGGCAAATTTACGAGTGAGAACACACGACCAAAATAGTTGTAGTCGGTGAAGAAGTACCTACTTGTACCGAGTGTCAAGAGTAGACAAAAAGTGAAGGCAGCATTTTTATTTCATTTACTTAACACATTTTCTACTGACATCTTCAGGAGTACTTTTATAGATTACAAGGTTGGAAATCGGTTTAGAATGGCAAATGTTTTTCCAGTGCTTACTTTGAATGTGTATGGCAAAACGCGTAACGATGTAGCTTTTTGCTGTCCTGGCGTATTGCTAAACGATCCCCCAAAGCCGCACTCATCCAAAACATACGCTTGTGAATGCGACTCTTGTGCCAAAAATACACTCGTCGAAGCATAGCTTGTGTTCTTTTTATTCCCAATAAAATGCATCACGAACAACACAATAGCGATAGGAATGCGTTCAATGCTAGCCAACGTTAGTTTAAAACGACTCGCTTAAGTGGCTGATTCGAATACACTGAATTCCTTTTTTCAGCTCTAATAAGAATTTGAAACCCTTTTTATATTTGTAATTGATGGGAAAAAGGTACCAAATTAATTCAGTTGAACAATGTTCGTTTATTTTTAGAATCTCATTCCGTATCCGTCACGTTCGTCCAACGTCTAAACAAATTAACTCAACATCTTCATTGGAATAGACACTATTTAATTAAGCCTGAAAAATGGGAGGGCTGTACGGGCGAACCGCTTCTGATACACTTCATTAAAAATAGGACGAGTTGGGGACCGATTTATACCTTGTCGGGATAATTAAAGAGCCGCTGAACGCAATCAAATTGGTTAAGGGCCTTTTAAGGAGTAGAACATAAACCTTATATGTATGTATTTTAAAAACAGAAATGGCAAACCATTATTCTCGGAATCGAAGGCCCTTGCCAAGAATGATTTTAAATTTACACGTTTTAATGAAAAGGATGTTAAAAGTCCCATACTAATCCCTTATTTTCCGAAACATAATTTGAAATGTAACCGTAAAGAGGAAATTGATGTAGCAGAAAATTGGAAAGCAATTCCAAACGAGTTGAGGATCCCAATTCTTTAGCAATTTTTATTGAGGAAGTAAAAAGAAATGTTGGTGACACTGAAGATGAGAGTTAATTAGTTGTCGTCAAATTAAGTAGGTGCGCTCAGGTAATGGCAGCTGAGGCCGTGATCAGAAATAGACGAGCTTGTACTCAGTATGATGTAACGTTTTGTTTGATCGCTACTGATCTAGAATTTGAGAAGATGTATGAACAGTATGAACACAGATTGTTTGGTTAGAGACACTTGTTTAATTGTAGGTAATAAAGAGGTCAGTGGTCTAATTAAAGAATAAGTGTGTTTACTTGCATCGTGCCCGGCATTGTTATTTGCGTTTTACTCATTGATGTATTAGCATTTTAACATAAGATTTATGATAATTTCAGTATTTGCTAAATATTGCAAGCCGCAAACTTTAGGTTTGTCTTCGAAATTTGGCAAGAAGCCAGGGTTCAAAATTATCAAGATAAATATACCTTGTGGTAATTATCCGATCATTATCAAACAAATGTATACATACCAAACCTTGTAACGAATATTATATATAAGAAGCTGTAATAGATGACACAAATTCGTATTTCTGGTCATATCTTTTGGGACCTAAAACTTTCAAATAAGACTGTCTCAAACTTTCGCGAACGTTTAACATAATGAAACAACCATTTTAACGAATTCGTCGTGTAAAACATTTATGCGTGCGCAAAGAAAAAGGAAAGCGCGCGTAAAACATTTTTATGTTTTGTAGCTCTCTAGACTAGACCACGAGAACTGCAAGGCACTCGAAACGTTAGGACTTGACAAGTTAATAAACGTTTAACTTAGAAACAACAAAAAAGAAAATTTTGTTCTACAATATACTACTAATTAGTGATGTCGAAAGGCGCATTCCTAACACGATATTTAATAAAATAGCAAATTCAAAATTATATTAATTTATATTATTTACCATAACATCTATTTAGAAAGAGAGAAAAGTGTTGGAAAGCTGGAGGCTTTTGAAGTAGGAAAATACGTGCTTGTTATGATAATAATATGTACAAAAGATAATTGTTAATCTGTATTAACCTTGGTTATAATTGCTTCGAACTCTGCAACAAGCTTACTCAGAGTTGGACCTATAACATGACCGTCTAACCTAGTAACTGATGTTAGGTGTACCAACCATTAGATATTCAAACAAAAAGAATAGATATAATTATTTAATAAGAAAATTTGAGAAAACAACTGATACGGATGGGATTCGAGAACACGATCTTCGACACGGTAATAAGCTATCATGTGCTATAACATGTAAAAAATTCACAAAAAATAAAAAGAATAGAGCATAATATCCAAACTAAAAACTACATCCTGTAGGAGTTATCATGAAGGTCGTTTTATACAATCATTTTTTTTCGTTCATTTATTTTTAGTCATACGTGTGTCATTTCATCAAAATTATAATTTCCCATAAGGCACACCAAACTCAAACCATGTGAGCGGACCAATTCATCTTGACGACGAATCTGTCTTCCCTAACTGATGTGTTCGGGACGTAAGCACGACTGCCCATTGACAAGCGTCACACACAACTACGCACTTCCGCTAGAGAATCACATTTATTTATCGCTTTTTTTCATTTTTTCGACGGCAACACAGATCATGGTTTAGGAAGATTCACGTTCGTGACTTTTTCCTTTCTTTGTTTTTAATATAGTTGAGTGCGGAATCTCGTAAGAGTTAAACAACGATACGGATTCTTTTTGTGATTATTTTACGAAGTTTCTTGCTTTCATAAAGTTAAGTGTATTGGACTGGACAGACATTTTCAGAACTTCATAGTGTATATTTCACTGACATTTAGAAAATGGTAGTTTTGTGTGTTTTAGTTAAGTTTATGGAATTTGTTAGCAATCTAACTTTGGACAATAGGTTTCATTGTCCTGTTTTCTCGTTTAGAACTTCGATTGCCGAAGTCCTGAAAGCCGAACTTCACGTGAATGATTACAAAACAGCTAAGTTACTTAGTAAAGAGTTGAATTTGGCTTTTGGAACTGTTCTACCAAAGAATAATAAGAAACAGATAACAAAAACGATAAATTAATTTTACTTTCAGCTTTAAACGAAGCATGAAGCGCCCTATCTGGAGCAAGTTAGCTAAACAAGTGAAAGTTAATGTTTTGTAGCAGCTTATCATTCGGGCCACGATCTTAACGCTGTTGTTGAATATAACCCCCGGTGGTGTTATCTCTGGGTATCTGGTTATTCTATCACTCATCATGGCTTTTGTTTTCCATGGATTTTGGAAGTTTATAATATAATAGTTAGTAAAGGGTTGTACCACAAACCCCGAGATTTCAGGGTGATTTTAAAGTAATGAGAATTTTTATTTTTTGATTAAAGTACAGTATTGGCAGAATTTTAATTTAATGTTTCTTATAAGCTAGTCTTTTTTACGCGTGAAAAACTCTTTTTAGTGGTCTAATCACCAAGGACTCGTTATGTCCGACTATACTAAAAAACACACGATGTTCCAAGCGAACTTCGGGATACTATGAACTTCGGTTATTTTATCGGCGTTATAAATATGTACATATTAATAATAATAATTTCAGCATTCTAGTAGACAGACATGACGAAACTCTAAGGGTTCATTTTATCCCTCAAAACGTTTTAATGCTTCAAAAACAAAACAATTTCTCGTACTAAAAAGTGTAACCGTAATACTCATATTTTTCGCTTACAAATATGAGCAATCTTATTCAAAGAATTATTGTGCGTTCACAGTTAGTCCATTCCTTTAGCCGTTATGTTGCAGAGCCTGATTTCTGTGTTACCATATTCGAATTGCACATTTTCCCTGAAATGATGGAAATAAATCGAAAAGTTATTTGTGAGTAAAGTATTAAATATTTTTAATTTTTGGAAAAACAATGAACCCGTGATCATCCCAGACTCTGCTACTAAATAATTCTCAACCAGTTCCAACCAGAGTCAAACCCTTCATTAAGAAACACCACTTAGGTGACGTCAGCGCCATCAATCTGAAAAGTAAATCCCGATCTTGCTTGCAATAGATTTTTTTGTTGTCTACATTTTTTAAACAAAGTGCATTTGTATAATACACATAAATCTAAAACTCGCGTTATCTATTAAGATTAATGTATGAAAATAGGTTTTTGTCTCGGTTTTGGTCTTAAATGGAATCTTTTAGTGTCAAATAACAGGGAAAACAAACTTACTTGTCAGGCAACATTATTTGAATCAAGTAGGCAACCGAATTAAACAGAAACGATGACATTTTGTCACAGGCAAAATAACTGTGAACTGACTGTATGAGTTAATAATGCTCATACAGCAACAGAATTTCTTTTACTTATACAAACGCTATTAATAATTCTACTCAGACATAACACACCGCTTAGGTATCGATAATTAAGTAAACTACCTACTTACGTAACGTGCGACATAGATTAATAAAGAAATATCCTTCTATCGACTAATAAATTCTTAAAACATAATAGTGGTTTGGCGTAAACTATTTTCTATCCACAACAACTACCGGCATCGACAACGGCGATAGCGACACTGACAATAGTTCCTTTATTTTATTAACAAAACAAGCTTTTATACAATATTTTAGTAAATACCCACAACTTTTGTGTCGGATTCACGATGAGGACAAAAACATATTTACGTAAACAAAGAAATCTTACAATTAATTACTCACATTTTTAAAGAATTTGCAATTCTTTGAAGTACCTATCTCGGAACAAACATCAAAGTTGGAAAAAAAGAGGCACACAAATGATTCACGTTACAGACTATATATCTTAATTAGGAGTTGGATGTCTGCACGTGCAACGCGTGGGACGTGGGTTCAGTTCCCTGACGTTACAGGAAGTGATGCAGTTTCCCATGCAACATTAGACTACGCAATAGAGTCTGATTTATTTATAGACTTATTCATGGGAATGTAATGCTTTGGCTAGGAAATTATCTGTAGGAACTCGTAAAAAGTTATCCTTATAATTATTTTATGTTTGTTAGTTAATCAATCACAATTTCACGCCAAAATGTTAAATGGTTTGGAAAATGTAAAATGGAAATTTGGCGTGCATTATTGTTCAAAAATACATTTTTTTTTCTTTTTTTTTAGTAGCAGAATACGAAGGAAATGACGGAATTCTTGGAACCGGGCCTGACCAGGTACCTTAAACACCGGTGTAGTTAATTAGTGAACTGTAGTAGAGTTTTAGATCTAGCAACTGTTCTCGTATTCAGCGCATAATTATGGTTGTTTCAGAACTCAAAGTAGCATTTCAAAGTCCTCTTCAGCACATTATTACGCTGCAGCTGAGCTTGAGTAGGGGTTTAAAATACGCGTGTCTCGTTATTCGTGTTGCTCTCTATACATATAATTCCTTAGTCACTGCTTACGACACCCACTGAAACTACGGAACTATTCTTAGCTGAGGTATCATGAGAGTAAACAAAATTGTGAACTTCGCACATCCCGTCTGTCTAGACCTGAAAAGTAGGTAAAATTAAAATGCATATTTGCAGATTTTTTTGAGTAACAGAACTAAAAGTCGGACAAAACTAGACGCCATTTTAATTTCTAATTATCAGAGACGCATAACATAGAATTCTGTAAAAATAAAATATAAATATGTCTTCGATGTACCGTGTTGACGCTATGACCGCTAAGCTACCGTATCCTACCAGCATCAGGCGAAATTTTAAATCTCTTTCTACGCCTAGGGCGTGTGGTAATATCTATCGGAACCAAAGAGATATTGTCATTGATCGGAACACATTACGTATCCAACTCAGTGCTCCAAACTTAGTAGTTTTGCACAAAAACAAAAAAGAGGCGAGCTAACAAAACATTAATTATTCAGAATAGTATTCAGAAGACGATACTAAATTAAAATACTTCGGAATTAAACATAGTAAAGCTTGTAACGAAACGCTAAACAAACGAAGTTCTATTAACATCCGGCTTTTAACCCGCTCGCGTATCAATCTCTTGCCAATACATACAACACTTCAAACATAATATACATACCAGTTGTATAGGTATTTTGTACCCCTGCGATACATTTTCAGAAAAGATTTTTCTCTGGCTTGGTGGAAAATAGGGTTACGATGTATTAACTTATTGAGTTTTCAATTTGCAGATATAAATAAAACGTATTAAAGATAAGCCGTCTCTTGTAAAACGAAATCAAGTTTGACGAATCGATTGGCATAGCAGTTAGGCGTTGTCGTTTGTCTTTTGAGCTTATGGTCGCGTTCGATTCCCACACGGTATAAATACTAATAATGTAATATAATGTTGTAAACTAGTAATCCAGAAATATTTTTGTTCGGGTCAAATTAATTGTTTATGTTACGGGTAACGTTGTCTGTAACTTTACCCACAGAACAAACAAAAATTTAAGAATATTAAAAGGGTCATGACATGTTTTTTTTTTAAAAAAAAGGTCACCGACATAGCTCTCAGGAAACCGATGAGGAAGAAAGGTTTTCGAGTGGCGACCACGAACTAGAAGATGCAGCCGACGATATTGGTCGTCGCGGGTAACCAGATGCAAGCGGCAAGTTGCCCTTCGTTGTGGTGTTCAATGCCTTTGTTCAACAGTAGACTCCTTCCGTATGATGATGATGATGATGTTAATTAAAAAATATATTTTAAATTTTAATGCATGTTCTATTTTAAACGCAAAAGCAAGTATCGACAAAAACTTAAAATATTTTTTTATTTATACTTTATTTTTACCCATGTGCGGCCACTACACGACACTGGCAGAAATTGCTGATGTCATCAGCAGATTGCCATAAACAAGAAAAAAAAACTTCGTGACGATCGCCAAACGGAGACTGACGGGCAATTGTTTCTCTTTTTGAATTTTGTATTTCTTTTATTTCGAACACTTTTGAGCGCGAAACCGACATCCATTTATAAATGTTAGAAATGAAAAAAAAAAACTAACAAAACATAAGTCATTAATTAAAGTTAGCTATAATTTCTAGCTAATTATCAAAGGGTATCCGAGGCATTCCTTCGCGATGTTGTTATGAAATCATTTGTCATATTTTAAGGTGACTTGACTCCCAGCTCCGCTCATTAGGGGGCACTAATGACGTAGCGATTTATTTGAATAGCACGAGCACACAACAAATGGACGCGTTATGACAACAAATTATTGTGCTTTAAATGTATGAATGTTTTATAAGGTTTGGTTTAAACTTTAAAATTAAAGTTTAACTTTCTTGTGTAAATCGAGTTTAATAGGTTATACAAATCGCCTTAATTTGTAATTAAACGTAGGTTGAGCAACAAAAAAAGACTATTTAATTTTTGTACTTCTTTTAATAGAACACTTTTAATAGTCATTATTTTTTTTTAAATGGTACTTATATCTCAGGACTTTAATAGCTACAATTTCTCCACTGAGACAGTGATTGTAAAAATTATAGGCTTACAGTCACGATCAAAAATATGTGGACATGTAGAATTTTCAAAGGCTAATAATTCAAGAAAATCTCCTATCTAAAATGTACTTACACGTATTAAATAAAAGAATCAATTGAATTCAACTACACAGTTATGTACATAATTAGCTCGTGACTGTACTGTTAGTGTACTAGTGTATTAGTCCAAAAATAACGTATCAACTGGAATATTATGTCCGTTAAATCTGAATCTAAAATCTCAGTAACAGTAAAATTCACCATAAAACAAGTCTATTTGGCATCTACACACAGAGATTACACGCGGTTAATGCCAGCATAATATAGTTCAGGTCAGCTGGAATGTCCTAGGGAATGGACTATTAGGGACGTGGCAAGGCCATCGTAGAAACCTCAAAATGATCCCGAACTCCGGACTAATTCCACAAATTGCTGAAATAACGGGAATTTTTGTTTACGCATTCTTGTCGCGCGACAGAAATATAGGTGAGATTATATTTTGGACGTGATGATGACTGCTTACGAAGTGATGCGCTGTTTTATATCGATTGTTTTTGTAAAAAAAAAACTCTTATAGATTATATTAATTAACGAAAGGCGTTCCCGATAATCCGTGATACTATAGCTTCCGTAAATACCGAAAAAATATATTTATTATATCACAAAAATAAAAAATTATAACGTACAAAAACACTCTATACTTGCGCACTTGTCTTTAAATGTGAAAGAATGACTTATAAACATGCCAACTGCCGTTTTTCCAAATTTAAGGACAAGGAAGTCCAAGTACAAAGTGTTTCTTTTATTATTTTTTTGTGATATTAAAAAAAATATTTTATTTTTGGATGAAAATATTTTTATAGTATAAACAGACGCTATAGTATTACAGGTTAAGGGGAACGCGTTCTGTTTGTTAACATACTGTATAATGTTAGCGTGTATAAAGTAAAACCTTAATTTACATTCTCATAGAATATTGATAGTCAATTTTTTATTTTTTGCAAGTTTCTAGATTGCAATTGTAGGTCTAGAATGCAATTAATGTGACGAGGTTGACCGATTACTGTTATCAGTCATGTAATGTCATGTCAGCAAAACAAAACAAAAGTAAATAAACCAAGTCTCTTTTTTACCAACACAGTGCTAAATTCACTGAATATTTAAAAAATCATCAACCCCAAAGTTATTTAAAGAAGTGGGACAGAGTCCGCATGACCCAGTGCACTAGGCACTTGACTTCGCTAACGAATGAAACCATTCCAATGGTACAACTTTAAATCAGGTAAAAGAAGCCGTTCCATTTATTTAGCGCGTTTTAATTAAGAAGAGTTTGCATTCCAATTCCTAATGTGAACTTTATTTACATTTTGATACAATAATGTACAAATATCAATAAACTAAATAATAATATAACTTATATTTACAATTAAGAATTATACAAAAGTCACGCGAAGGCGTCAAAGAATTAATTAATTATAAGAATTATTTCCTAATGTTATTTGAGAATTTGGTTGCCTTTAACATTTATAAATAATACCATACAATACTTAAGCTAGTATTAAACTTATTTAGATTTTATTACATAAGAAACAAAATTTATAGTTACTAGATCTGGCTATTTCCCAACTCTGAAGCCATCTTCCAATTTAAGATATTGCAACTGCAGTATAATAAAAAAGTACAATTTATAGTCAGTTTTAACGAAATACAAAATACATTTTGTAGGTACAGAATCCAACAAGAAATAAATCCAAAACAAAACGCAACAACGCACTAAATTGCAAAATACAAACTAACAATCGATTTAGAAATAAAGAGCGAATAAACGGATCGTATCTATCGATAACGTACGTCCATCCCTATAAGTAAGATGGATCGCTGTCACTAATGAATGAATATTACTGCCATAGCTTTTCGCCTTGGGCACGCACACATCGACACACTCGTGAAATACCCGTGGATTTGCCCAAATAAACCTGCATAAAATGTAGACCTTATTTTCATTGAAGAGGGGCTCATGCTGCTCGCGTTAGTTTAAATTGGAATTCTTTTACCTATGAATGGTAATTTTTTCAGGGAATGCAATTTTCCAAGCGGGTTGGACGGTAATGCAAATGCGGTCAGGTGGGTAGGTCAATTATTTAATATGGAGCAGAGGGTAGTATGATCGTTGTACGGCGAAGTCAGGCGAAATTATGATGTACTCGGAACAATATCTTTATTTAAGAAATTTGAAAAAACAACTGATACAGATGGGATTTTTGATTTGTTTTTTCAAATTTCTTGTTAAATACTAAAACATATAAAAAAAATCCCAAAAAAACTATATTTAGTTTTATTTTATTAATTTAATGTCAAAACAACTATTTTGGATTTAATTTTTTGATTTTCAGATTTAATCGCGTATATTTAATAACATAGTTTTAGCTCATTACAGTGTAAAATATTTTTGTGACAATTTTTATTTATTCGTAGCATTCGTAGTCACACGATGAGTAAGTTATCTAAATATCTAAAGTACATAATTATAAAAAAGAACACGAAAAATTTACCAAAAAAATCAACCAAATTTTTAAAGTTCGCTTTAATCGAACTATGTAGGAAAGTTTATAAATAGCGCAATTCTGACACGGATCGGGGTCAACAGCGGATGTAAACCTGTATTCCTAATAGTTCGGATCACGATATATTTACCGGTGATCCAGAAACCGTCCCGGTGCGGCATTCCGTTAAAATTTCATATCTCCCACGTTCCGAACAATATTGCTAGGGTTGTACAAAATCTGATTGAAAAATAAAATTCAAAATTCAATTTTACCAGCTTCAGGCTGCGCCTGTCTCGTATACAAAGAAGGTTTTAAAAGTTTTATGAATGGAAACGCTCTCATGTAGTTTATACCTAAAGGAACTCTTGTTTTAAATTATTTATGTACATTGTACAGATTCAGAATGGGATGTTGTGCTACATAAAGTAGGTACCTAATACAGAATGAACTATGTAAACTTATTAGATAGGTATTAGGTAAGTTGTCGCCCGCGTAAAATTTAACTTTCTCATTAATATTCCTTATTCTAATTTTGTTTGGAATCAGCGCAATAGATTTGCTTCTTTTATTCTTCTTTATTAGCCGTAACCGTAGATATAACTTTTCTGTATAATTATCCCGTATTACATACCGTACTACGCATCATGGATCTTTAAGTGTAGGAAGTTAGCTGCGGGACGATTTTTCTCATGGATTAGTCGCGTTTAAAAATGATATCATTACTTTAGTTGGAGGTGTCGGAAAAAAATAAGCCGGGTTGCGGGAACGGAATCAAAATTTCATGATTGCTTTTGATCGTAATAATCGATATCCACGCGGGCAAAGCCGCGGGCATCAGCTAGTTGTTTATAAACAGAAAACCAACCAAAACAATACAGACCTAAGTAATTTTATTTCATATGCTTTATTTATGAAGTTATTACCACCAAAAGTAGGATAAGGAAAAATCTGCAAAGCAAACCTTCCAATATTGGCACCGTTTGATATTCCAACGTACCCCCAATACAGGAAATTGCGTTATCAACGCACTCAAAACTACACCCTAAAGTTTTATGAATTTAAGATTAAAATCTGGCAACAGTAGCAACCCTATGAGATCAATATTGTAATGACAAGTTAGAAATTATGTACGTTAGATGAATTGTAAGGTCAATGTCCTATTGACACTTACATAACAAATCCCCAACCTTTACGAAAACTATTTTAAAAATTGTTATGGGACACAATAAAGTTATGATGGCTTCAAAAATTTACCGACAGATGGCTCTTTTTATTAATCATGGTGAAGAGTAAAAGTCATACTTAAATAACATTCAGTATTTTTTATCGTATCCTCCTTCCTCCTCGTCCTCCTCATCCTATGGTTGATGAGCACCCTGATGTCATAGTTTAAATCACCCGTAAACCTCTGACATGGCTTTACGTACCTGTGAAAAATCGCTCAGGTGTGCTGTTTTTCTTCACCGTTTTAGGAAGTGATAATTATTTTCTAAAACTCACATGAATCCGAAAAGTCAAAGGTGCCTGTGTTTCAAACTTACTACCTTTGACTTGGCAGTCCAACGGTCATACCACTAGGCTATCACCTTTGATTTATCGGATTCATGTGCGTATTAGAAATAAATTATCACTTCCTAAAACGGTGAACACGGTGAACAACGGTCACCAGGTTGTTCATCAACCATACGATAAAGTAAGTAAGATTCATTAATAAATTAAATCAACAATTTGTGTTACGTTACCATAAATAATTTGAATAAAGTCTACGACTAAAGTATACAGAATTGAAAGCGATATTTCGTTCTGAAATAAGGAAAAATAAATTTGTCTCCCGCTTATTGGTTTGGTTAGGAATGTACCTGTGGTAGGTATACGTGATGTTTAATAATTTCGATTGCGATACGTGGATATATCGAATGCTTTCTCATTCATTAAAATTGGGTCACGTACATACATACGAAAAATCTGCAATCATTATCGTTTTTTCAGCAAAAAAATAATCTTTTTTTCTTTCTTTTTGAGAACTTACTGTTTAGAAAAATGATCCCTTTATTGTGAGAGTAATCTTAAAGTTATCATTATTCAAATTTTCATTTGAGGCTATTATTTACGTATTTCGTCTTTGTTTTTCTTTCAAATTTTGTTGGCGACTGGCTGGCAACAGTTTTATATTTTGTACTTTTTTATATTTTTGAATGGTGGTTCTGTTCTGACTGACAGAGTGTGTTTTTTATTGTGTGAAAAATAGCAGTTGTATTTTTGACTAAATTTTATTATAAAAACCATCATAGTTTTATTTGCTTTACAACAACAGTCCATTACTATCATCTACAAATTTGTTCAACACAAAGAGAAATTTGTAAATGTCTTTATTGTTAAAGGGTTGATTTTAAAGCTAATTAAATATCTGTAGGACTATGTTCATACTTAACTAAGTAAAAAAGGCAACTTTCTACAGCATTACATGACCGTAACATGTATAAAAAAATCAATATTTGATTACATAACTAATATTGTCCTCCTGTGTTTCCGACGCACGGAACAAGTGATAATAAAATTATAATGCGCACTTATCGTACGAAAAGTCAGCGGTGCGCGCCTTGGGTTCGAACCTGAGAAATCTGACTTACCAGTCGACGGTTATACCACTAGACTATCACGACTATAATGATTTCATAACTATTTAATTTTAATTGACGGTGATAAGTTCATAACAAAAAGAAAAAATATCAAATCTCTAGTATAATATTTCCGTAATCACCTTCAACGTAATAATATAGCCAGAAACTCAAAAAGAAAAAAATAATTACTCCACGAATAAAAATCGGTTCTCCATATCTTTAGTTAACTAACTGCATATAACCCTCATCCGTGAATTCCGACAGTTTTCTGCAACAAAACCAATAAACCCACTAGTAAAATGAAATCGTTGGAATACCGTGTAACTGAAATGCCTTTAGGCTAGTACCAATAGGAGCAAATGGATCTCCCGGGTATTGAATATCCTAGGCCGAAAATCTCTCGACCAATACCCATTCATAGACTTGGAAGCTTTGTAAAGCTAGAGGGAGTTCTGCGTTTATAATTCATAAAATTCACAAAATGAAAGCTGCAGTTTTACGTTGATTTATTTTTAGTTATTCACGGCGTAATTTAGTACAGGGAAGAGCTAAAATATGAGAACATTTAGTTTTTCAAAAGCCATTTCTAAAAGGTGTCCACAACCTTATCTGTCTCTCTTTTTATGTGACCTCTCTACAGAATAGACAATAGCGGTAGATATTTTTAAGTGAATATCCCAACCTTAAGTCATATTATGTCATTTATGAAAAAGCTTTTCTCAAGGCCGTCAAGGTGAGGGCGATCATGCCATATCGCTATGCTGGCTGCTGGGATGATGGCCATCACTATGGGACTCCACTGACTGCTTTCCATCAGGCAGCATGAGTTCAATTTGTGCGGCAATAATAAAAAAAAATACATTTATGTGCTGTGTGGTTTCCGGCCTATAATTAGAACTACCCTTACTCGTCTCGTGGGTGTCGTATAAAGCGACAAAGGGAAAGTTTCGAAGGATGGGCAGCAGCATCCTTCTGTGTAACAGCAATCATCTGCTAGCGTGACGATTATGGGTGCACAATAGTGGCGCGCTTTGGGATATGCCTGTGTTCAGCTCAGCAGTGGACGAATACAGACTGATGATAATGATGATGAATATTTTTCGTTCGATGATCTTCGTTATTACTTTTCTATCCGAAGCATCGACATTCTATTGTTCGATTTTGAGAGTAAAACCCTATAACGCAAAGCGTTTACGTTTTAACGTGGCCTACTCGTACTAAAGTGTTTATTATACGTAATCGACGATCACTCAACATTAAGCCGTTCTCACAACTGTAGGTAAGTGAGTTTTCACTCCATTTTCCTTCGCGTGTCAACTCTCATTGTAATGGCATTCGTGGATAATGAAGCGAAATCACGACATGCTTGTACAAATATTGAGATACCATATAGTTTTAGTTTTTATTGAATTAAAGGCGATTTTTTTCTTCCCTCTTTACGGTTTATGGTGATTTCAAATCACTTTAAAAGGAAATACAGGAAAGGAAACAGTTTATAAAGGACTCGCACAGATAAATACATGAAAACATAGACAAAAAATACAGACCCATTGAACCTGTACGACGACGACGACGCGCGACGCCAAAAAAGGTACCCATCTCAGCTGGTATACTGATGAGTCCAGTAACTAAACCTAACTAGAATAAGCAATCAATTGTTAGTCGACGCCGGCGTCCAGGTGGTAGTCAGAGGATTAGGATTGAATGAACGCATAGTCACTTTGAACCTGTGTAATTTAGCTATTTCTTTATCTTTTTATATGTAACTGAACATTTTGAATGACCTTAGATTCGTAATTCAAATATTGTTATGTTTATAAAGGCTTCGCTCCAACCAATATCTGCAAAAAATATTATTTGGAACTAGAGTAAATAATAAATCTATTTCTGTTGCTTCATATTAGTTTCTTATATTGGAAGAACTGATAATATTCTGGGCTGTACCTAATATAAGAAGGTATATCCTAACGTCATTTGTAAGCCTATTTTTTCGGTTTATTACATTTCTCGGATATGAATCTACGCATAACATAACATAGGTAGGCAGAGGTGTATGCAGTACACCCACGTCCCATTAATTATGTCCCATGTTAAGTTCCGTTGTTAAGTCCCATGTAATAGGCGGCGAGCTTATTGCCATTAACCTGGCACAATCCCAGACATCGAAATTACTAAATTCTCAGTAGCAGCAGATAGGACTGAGAATTTCGTGATAGGAAAAACCCAATAACACATTTACCGACCCGGGGATCGAACCCAGGACCTCGTGCTTAACAGTCGCGCTTGCTACTACTAGACCAACAAGGCAGTCAGAAGGAGATAATATTATGCATCTTTACCTATTAAAAAAAGCGAATATTTTTATGAATATTTGTGCACCATGTGATCATTAACTGGCAAATCAGAGGTCTTTGAATCAAAGGCACCACTGACTTCGTAAGTTATGGCTACTGTTACCAGATCAGTTTTTCCGCCGGGACTTAAAGAAAAAAAAGCAGGACAGGGACAGAAAAATCTGAACGCAGGAAAAATGCAATGAACATGGTAACAATCATTCTACCTATTAGAAATCACAGCATTTATGTCACTACTCAATTATATTTTTTAAAGTAGATACCCGGGATCTGTTTTAGTGAGGTAAAAATCCCACAATCCCCGGTCTCTTCCCCCGAAGGCCGGGTGCCTTTTGAAGGTTTCTCCCCTTAAACAAAAAAGATGAAACCAACAGAAAAGAAAAATATCTGATTATAAGAGAGAATCCTCGAAGGCCTGTTATAAGATTTCACACAAACCAAATCGCGGAAAATAGCTGGTATTCCAACATAATCTTGTGTGTTTAAGAGCATATGAGTAGAAGCCCAACAGCTGTGGGAATAACCTAGGATATAATATCATTTATTTTATGTTTCTATCGAAACACGTATGTTTTACACGTTATTGGATTTAGCTACCAAAATAAGAAGACGAAATATACACGAATGGGATTTGTAAACCACGCTGCTACGTCATTCTTTGAAAAATGTTAACTTTTTTTGCTAGCATATCGCACACTTAATAATACAAACCTATGTTCCAATACGTCAGTTTCTTATTAAGCTTGCGATATCTGGTTTCTTTAGTTTTTGCTCTTATGAAGGTTTTTTTGACTTGTTTTCTGACGTCAATCATGCTCCTCTCCATGGCTCATGGGTAAAGCAAAGATAGACCAACTAAAGTGGAGATGGACAGGCCACATTTTCAATTAAAAATTTCAAAGAAATATGGCTATGTAGTGCTACTAAAATTATCCATAATTATTATATTTTAAGTTGTAGATAGATAAGTATATTATTTTAAAAATTTTGACAGTCGATAAAGGGAGTCCTTTACCCTCATAAGATCCTGACAACTGATCTTACTTTAGAATATCGTATACCTTTGGTTTGCGGGGTTCAGATGGGCAGTAGCGCCGCAGAAAACTGACATTCGACTGCATCGCATCAGATTAGACGCCGACTTTAATAAAGTTTGGAAATAATAAAGCTAGGAGGATGATGATGATGATTTAGACTTTCGCTGGAAACAATATCGAAAGGGCAACTGAATCGCTATCAACTGCGCGTAAAATACCAATACAATAGATATATAATAGTACTACCAACATCACAGTGCGTACTTGTGGGATTTAGCTAGTTTTAAAACAATGGGGCAAGTGATATAACTCCCACGGCAACAAAAGCGAGTGACTTGAGTAATAATGAGAACAACACCCAATAAGACTGCGTTCTTAAGATAATATTAGGTAGTGTATGTTGTTGTTACACAAATCGTAACACAAAGGTAACGTAATACAAGTTGAAAAGAAAAATGATAAAGTAACAAAAAAGTTACCGACCGAGATTAAGAGTAAATCCGACCAAGTACGTGTCGTAGAGGTACTAACTTAGGGTTTCGTAGCATAAGGACTGTACTAAAAAAATTGTGGATATCTATAGAATTTAGATTGTGTTCAAAAAATTTTAGTTTTTTTAAGATATCGGAGTTTTAAAATACATGCATGGTTGAATAGTTTATACACACAATAAAAAGAAAAATATCATGAATCATATGTGATTTACAGGACAGGGAATGGGTAAGCAGCTGATGAATCGTAAAAGAGAGAGAGACATGAGATATAAAATCAGTTCGGAATTTAGGACCCTAAAATGCAATTCAACGATATTAAAAAAAAGTGTTTTTTAAACAGAAAATTGATGAAAATTCGCAATTTTACAGGCTGTAAAATTCCATCTTCATCATCATTTTAAATTTTATCAGAAACGATTGAAAAATAAAATTTCGGAGTTATAAGGCTGTACGAAGGAGATGGCGAAACTATAAATTTCCGTTTTACCTTTTGGTTATGGAACCCTAAAATCATAATAAAAATAACCCTTTTACTGCCGTCCGTCTTCAAATAATCGTCCATGACCTGCTAGGGGTGACTGATAAAGAAACCCTGCGATGCAGGCGTGGCTAGTAAACACGCAGTGACCCGGCTAGGTAGGTCAATAGCCACTCACAAGTAGTCACGAGTCATGGCAATGCCTTATAGTACAGTATTGTTTTAAAAACGAAATGAAACTAAACTAACGAAATAATAATCAATTATATTGATTTTTAATACATGTTACATCCTAAGAAAAAATTGAAATTAAGAGAAAAAAAAGAAATAGGATTCTCTGAAACTAAACCAAAAACTGAGCTAACCTATCCATAGAAATTGTAATATCTATTACACCTATGAAATTTTTCTCAGGTGCCTTCTCCAGACGATGTAGAAAGGGAACTTGATTTTTTTTAAACCAAACAACACTTTGGGGTAAAGGATTTTAATTTAATAAAAACACAAATATCCAGATCGAAATAAAATATCTGTCGTTCACACATATATTTATTTTTTATGGGTAAATAACCCGTGTCTTCAAGGGTAGAAGTGTATCGTCACGATTTTACAAACACAAACTAATAAAATAGTTAAATTTTTTAAAAGGTATGTTTACAGTTTATTAAAAATCAACATCTAAAAATGGTCGACTTTCTTTCCGATCGACACACAAAACATTTTAATTATGAACCCAAATTAACCCAAATTAACAAATGAGCTGCAATTTCATAAAAAAAACTACCAGTTTTTATAACGACAATATTAAGATTTTTGATTGTATCTACGTAATTAATTGAATTTACAGTTATATCCCTTTTTATTAATAGGCTTGCGTGTAATTTCTCATTTAAATAATATTAATAACTACTTATTCCCCTCGGCACTTGATAAATGTAAATAGATTCCACTAATTAAACTGTTTTTCGGTTGCAATAGCGAAAGAAAGCAAGGAAAAAATACATAAAAATTCCAAAAGCTAGCGTTTTTCCTGCTATTAAATAATCCAAAAATGTTAAATGGTGAAATATTTCTATTAAGTCAGAAACAAATGGTTTGTTTGGCATTTATTTTTTGTTTATTTTTTTCTACGTGGTCTCTTTTCTTTAGCTCTAGTGAGCTCAGACTGATTAACAGGACTTCTAGCAAGACCTAACAGGCCTCCAGATAAGGCGATTCAACTAACTTAGACGCTAAAGCAAAAGCAGCTAAGAGCGCCTTCTAATATGACACGGGCCTGGGCTTAGGGCTTTGCTTAGGGACGAGCTAGGGACTGCTAAATCTGATTTTGATTATTTTGGGACATGTTTATAGATAGGCACCACGTGTTGGCTACAATTTATCAAAATACTACGCGTGAAGCCGCGGCAGAAGCTAGTAAATCTATAAAAACACTTACTAAAGGGACTAGAATATAATAGACAAATGATTTCGCCTATCTACAAGTACCTAATCACTGATTGTTAAGACTATACAATGTATGATACAAGGAACAAAGCCGAACCCTTGCCAAGCCGCCAGCAAAATGTTTAATGTGTCTAGACTCTAGACATTTCTGACCAGTGACTGTCAAAGACTTAGATAGTCATAGATCACAGACGAGATTTGTTTTAGTTTTAGGTATGAGGGTAAATACTGAAATAGGGTTAAGTTTATTTAGATTTGGAATTCTTTACAATGTTAACGGTATTCCAGTAATTAGATATTTTTGATGATTTTGGGATTAATACAGAAGCTTATTGATAGTATAGTTTTCAAAATTCAGCATAGTCAGCATTTATTGACCAATTTACTTAGACTAGTGGTCTAGTCAGTGGTCGAATCTTTTTTTTACCCGACTGCGCCAGAAGGAGGGTTATCTTTTTAAATAAATTTTTAGCTTTCTGCACTTCTTATATGGATATAAACTTTTATTCTACTTTTATAATTATATTATTAGATTAATAAATAAAGTTAATGCATTTATGCTAACACTAATGTTCAAAATTTTGTAGATTAAAAAATATTACGATTTTTTCTTCAAAACTCCTAGATGATTGATTCGATTTAGATTTCATTATTTTTTTAACAAATTAATTTTGAGCAGTATCTACATAAAAAATACAACAAATAAAGTTTGACATCCACTGCCCTAGTCCACAATGAGGTGTGACCAGACAGGAAGGAAGGGCATGACATCATAAGCCCATTAGCTGTAATGCCCCCCCACTCCCAACCATACAAGTACTCATTGTGTTACGGTGGAAGACGCAAGTTGAGTGCAGGTGCAGGGAAGTTGAGTAACCGTGTTTAGAATTTTTTTTTTCAAACTGTCAACCATGGAGAAATTAGATACAAAAGGAAATCAATTGTTACGCGTCGTCGTCAGCGTCCTGGTTGTAGTAGAGGTTAAGGAGTTTAATGGAATGTCTATGGTTTGTTTCGGAAGTGACGATATGATTGGAACAGCTAAGGGAAAATTTACATTGAAAAAGAATTAACAAGATTTTTTGGGCCTGTACATCGATAACAAAAGAAGCTTATTACTTATCTGAAATGTGACAGACGTCAATATCCGTCAACTTCAAAAATATTATTTGTTTGTTTTTTTAAGGATAAGAAAAATGTATTTTACTAGCTTTTGCCCGCGGCTTCCTTCATGATTCAAAAGACACGTGGTGTAATCTATTAATATAAATACGTTATTGTTTTTTTTTGGGAACAATACTTCTTTTCGGGATGAAAGGTCTCTATGACCGTTTTTGTATACCTGACAAAGAATACGCAAAATTACAGGATGATCGGTTCAGTGGTTTAAGTGTTAAAAGGTAAACACATTTATAATATTAATTAGGATAGATTAGTTAGATAAAAGATGGTGTTACGACTGTCACGTGTTGGCTTTAACTTATCAACATACCACACAGGTCTAGCCACGGGCGGAAGCTAGTATCACTATACATTACAGTTAAAAGGGATTAAAAACATAACTCTCTGGAATCGAATATTCCCCGGCAGCCACCGAACATAACTTCAAAAGATTTTCTTTTTTTTAAGTATGCATAAGGAAAAACCTTCCGTAAAAAACGCAAAAAAAATATTTATGGTTATAGCACAATTTAACCAGAGATAATCTCGGTGAACCTGTGGCACCGGCCACTTCCTATAAAGCCAGCCCATCGTAAAGTTTTAAAATACTTTACGGTAGAAAAAAAAAGGAAACAGACATTCTTTGGTATTTTTAAGTTGTACTTTTTTGAAATTCGAAATGTTTCGTTGGTTGTAAAAGAGCTGTCATCGGAGTGTTAAGCTCGGTTATTTTTATCAAATTGTTGGGTGAACTTAGCAAACGTGTTGTGAGAAGAATATTTTTATATTTCTTCTAAAATCTTGACTTGAAAATGTAGAGTGTACGATCATGTTGCTACTGTATTTTTTGGCTTGTTTTTTTTTACTTTACTTATTAATTATGGTTGGGATAAATAAATATAACATTTAAAAATTAATACGTGAATAGAAAACTTTGTAAAAAAGAATTTGATTTCCTTTTCAAAAATATAGGTACCTAGGTACACGGAGGAGATTTGGCATAAAATTTATATTAAGAAGAATTTATAACATAACATAATTAAGTATGTTTTTTTTTATAATAAAAGGGCATATGTTGACCCTGTAGGTGGTGCTCGAATTACGGTTATATTTCGACTACTGGAAACTGGAACTATTATAATTAACGGTCTACCGTTTACCGGTCAACCGGTCAAACAATTTGTGAAAGTCAACTTACACAAATTTCATTCGTTTTTTTTTTGTCATTGACATGACAACTGAAATAGAACTTAAATCTAAATATATACGCGTCATGCCTTATCCGGTAAAGGCATTCCACTCAGAATTCCCCATTAGTCGTGATTCCAGTTCATTGAGCAAATTTTTAAAAGAGCGATCCCCAATCACTTACGTTCAAGGGCAAATCACTACAGTTGAAGGGCTGGATCTACAGACGAAAGTACAGTCAGCAACGTTAGAAGGATCATTAGGACATTAATAGCAAATATTAATTAAAATCAAACTGATAGTTACCAAAACGTAACATACTCGTACGTTCGATAACCTTTTTTTTAAAACCAGCTCTAACGGATTAAATAATTGGGTTAAATAATAACAAATTAATTTGAGATAGAAAAATCTATCTAAAATTAGACGAATTACGACTAATTATCTAAAAGAGACGAAGGAGACCGAGGCAAATTATGTGGAACATTAAATATTTAGTTTTTACCCTCTTTGTAATTTGTATCATAATTATTATTATGGTTGATGATTGGGATGCACGTTAAAACTCTAATGAGTTTATGTTTGCATCTTCGAATGTATGATTTTTTAAGGTTTTTTTTAATCAAATAAAAAAAAAAAAAAAAAAAAAAAATGAATGAATGAATGTTGCGACCAATATCATATTTCAATGGTTTTGACTTATAACGTTAAGGAATTAGTTTTACATCCAGAGCTGAACGAAATTGCATCGACAAGAGCATAGCTCTGAAATTGATATGATAAAATCAGAACCCTATCTTAAATATACTTAGTGTTTTTTACTATACATCGTAAACTGTTACTTAAAACAAAAAATGTTCGCATTTTTATTCATAAAACAGTTTGATGCTTAATTTAATGTTATATGACATATTTAAGTTGCTGACAGTACGCTTAGGGCCGTGAAGCCGCGGTCTACCGATTACTAAGAACCTATTACCGCTTAGCCACGAGTTCGGGGTGGACAGCGGTGAATTTTCCTGAGCGGTTCCTTTACGGAAACCCGGTCTTTTTCTGTTTTATTTGACCGTCTTTCGTGCACGGAGGACTCGTGTAAAGCCTTTAGTCTCAGCTTAAGCTTAAAGTTAAAGCTTAAGTCCAGCTTAATAGGTACATGTTAGCGGTCACGTAATGCCTTAAAAAATAGAGGAAATTTAAAAAGAGATACGATACGAGCGGAGTTGGAAAATAAGGATTAGTAATATCGTTCCGGTGCTTACAAGTGCAATAGTAGTAGCAAAGAGTTGCGTAATTAGTTAAAATTGCTACTAGACATTACTAGGCGTCTCGTCAATACGATGTACCGAAAGGAAACTCGAAATTTGATTGAATTAGTTGCGGGTAACCAACCAACAAGCAAGCGTTAGGGGTTCAAACCCCATTGAATATCCTATCTCTTTTTCAATTTCCTCAATTTTTTTTTTAATACAATTCATTTCTTAAATTAAAATTTCTTAAATTGAAATAATTAGAACGTTGGTTAGCGACCAGCCTTACTTAGTAAATACTATCAAATCCGTCCTTCCAATCCCATTCCGGGTCAGATGTCCTACGGGGTATGGGTATATTACAGTATTAGTCTTATAGATATCGTAATATATCATAGGTATCATAATAATTAATGGGTGCCTGTACTAGGTTGTCAAACCTGTGCCACAGACGATATAGGTACCTTTAAGCTGAAGCTAAATATTAACTGACCTACTAATTTCACACTAGCCCACCGAACAAAGACACTTCTCCACGGACTTGGCTCTACGCTCATTACCCTGATTTTTCTAAGCACCCACTCTGTCCCCTAATCCGGCCCTGTTGTTTCAAAACAAACTAATTACACACGCCCGGGTTCATCTAAATTTATGACAAATGCCTTATTTAAGTCAAATTACGCGTAATGAGGTGGGTTGTCTCGTAAAAGTTAGAACACTTAATTTATGTCCGCTTCAATCTACTTTTATAAGCTGACTCTGGTCGCTTGTGGTTTTAAAATCGTGGGTTTGTTGTCTGGAGAAAGAAAATAACCTATTAGATTAATCTTAGTTTTAGGTTTTTTAATGCTGACCAACGAAAAAAGTTTTGCTTAAAAAGAGCTTTTGGCTTTTGGGGGTAAAAAAGAAAATTTTGACTTAGGCCCATGCATATCGATGATAATCAATACACAGGCTATCCCTTCAGGACAATAAAAAAAAATATTAACGTGAAATTAAAAATATTCCTTCTTCTACGCAGCAATGGAGCAACGGATTGACTTCATTTTTGCATACTTTACTGAAAAGTGACTTATAGTGCTATTCATCTCGGAAAACCACGAAAGCTTAACAGCTAATAACATAGTTTTCAACAACATTCGAATTTGGTTCGTGTTTCAAGAGTAGTCCCCAGATTCGTCTCATCTATTAAAAACATAAGCCAGGATTAAAATGACTTAATTACTATTGTGAAAATCCTTTTCACAATACTAATTACTTTATCACAATGAAATTTGATTGAACCACTGCATATTGCAGTTTATTTTTGGACAACGAAAATTTTAATTAAAATTTCCCAATACCCGTCTCATTAAACTGTGAACTGAAATATTTTCGACATTATTTTTAAATGATTAAGTAAGCAAGGATTTTATTGTATAGACTTCTGAATTCATTTGTTTCAATTTCCTTTCAAAACAAAAAATCGGAAATAAAAAAAATATAGTATTCGTTTGAAAATCTTCATGAATATCAATCATAGATATTTTTTTAAATATCGCGTCGTTTTCAGTACAAAAAAAAATAATACTAGGACTTATTACTTATTACTTACTTATTACTTCTGACATTACGTTGACCACACTGATGATTGTGGACTTACCTACCTACTAACTAGTTGAGGTTACAAAATCGGGTCGGTTTTGGATTTAGACATTATATTTGAACTTCAGAGGGGAGGAACATGAAGACTCTGAAGTCTATTGAAACAAGGGTCGTTTTACATTGTAGCCGATGCGATGTCTTTTTGTGTTAATAATCCCATAGGCTTGACCAAATTGGAAATTATTCGGCTGCATATCGTAAAAGTAGTTTTAATCGGGAAAATTATTGTAATTACTATGTTATCCTGTAATAATGCGGACGAAATCGCGGACAGAACCTAGTACCTAATATAATAAATGAGAAAGTTTTTTTACTATATAAGGTGGGACAATGATGTCCTTCTGACCATCCACTCCTGTGTGGTTTCCGGCCTAAGAATAGAGCCACGCCTACTCATGGCAGCATCCTGCTGTGTGATGCAACCATCAGCTGCTGCGATCGCCAACCCGCTTTACCAGCGTGGCGATTAAGGGCAAGGACCTTCTAATGAGCGCATAAGGTGGGTGAAGCGTGTGAGAAGAGGCCTATAATGTCTAGCTGTGGACTGATACACTACACTATATAGGCTATGTATGTATGTATCTACAAAATATAGTGTACTATATATAATGTGTAATGATAAAAAAAATCTTTATTAACACACGTCATGTTAAATGTTCGAGTGACCGTAGTTCAGTCGCAGTGCACAAATCGATAGTTTCCGATGCAATGCGATTGTTGCGTCCGCAGCTCTGAATGTGAACATCCGCTGTAAGTGGATTAGGAACGTACGGGTGCATTGTGAATGAGAACCTGCTCGCACTCCAATTATGTTACTTGTTTCAGAACCGTGAATGATTTACATATAAAGGTCTGTTTTAAATACGGAATCCTATGTTTCGACTAAAAATAATAGGAACGTGAATGATCCCTACCTATAACTTAAAAAATTATTGAAAACTATTCTTCCAATTTTCTCGGGAAAATCAAAATCAAAATATTTTTATTCATGTAGACCATTTTAGGCACTTATGAATAGTCATAATTCTAATATTGTTATAAGAGTGACTCTAGTTGCCAGTTCCAAGGGCAGCCTACCCCTCATGGAGAAGAATCTGGCAAGAAACTCCATGGTTGCTCTTTTAAATAATGGCTTACAATATTTTTGGAACTTATGGCCAAGTGACCTGAACGTCGAAATAAATGAAGGCTTTTGCAAGAAAATAGTAATAACTTCAAATATTTGCAAGGTCAATCTTTGCAAAGAGTCATGATATTAAATATTTGCTTTTAATATAGCGACATGTATGGAAGCAGCTTTACAGAAGTGCATTATTGAGAGAGAAAAATAATCCTAAAACGCTCATCTGGAGACCTGTTTTATCGATTCTCAACAAGCAGTCAGTTTTTGCATTCCATCTAGACCATAAATAATGCAGAATCTATGTCTTCTTTGCAAGTCAGTGTCTTGGCAAGACAGAGGCCTCAGGTTTGAACCCAGCGCACATCTGTTTCTTAGAGCTAACTTTCATTTGCTCCTTGCAAGTACTGACGTAATCCTGCGCCTGCACTGTAATATCTCCTGCGTAGTTGGCTAACCTTTGTTGAATTCGGACGCTATGACCGAAATTCGGTCAGGAGGACTAATGTAGTAATTAATGCAGTTTAATATGCAGTAAGATTGATCGTAAAACGGACAACGTCATCGATAATTGAACTAGCTCGTTATCTAAACACTGATTAATACGTAGAGTAATGGCCGCGTTATCTATGAACCAATCTGTATACATTATTAATCATATAACTGATAACGACTCAACTGAGAGTTGTGACAGTATTTCACGGTAAAATAAATAACTTTTAATTAATCATGTTGCCTATTTCGTTTTGTAAATATTAATTCCGGTCGGTTTTGGTCAATGAGTATTTAAAACCAATTTTTTTTATTCATGTAGGCTATTTTAGGCACTTATGAATAGTCACTATTCTAATATTATTGTAAGAGTGACTAGAGAGAGACGAGAATAGAGAGTTCCTGATTTGAAGAAATTGCTTTGAGAATTTTTAATTATTAGATGTTACTACGATGTTCAGGACTTTCAGTCAATAGACTTTAAAACAATGTGCCATGCTGAAATATTGATACGGCTTTACTCTCGCATTGATTTCGGGAATGCCCGACTAGTTTCGAACTTAAACGGAGTCCATTTTCAAGAGCGGGTGTTCAATGGACTCCGTTTGAGTTCGAAACTAGTCGGGTATTCCCGAAATCAATGCGTGAGTAAAGCCGTATCAATATTTCATATAATTAGTATGCCTCACGAAAGTTATTATTCTAAAATGTGCCATGGTATTTATGTTTTGATGATTTAATTAAATAATTTACTTGGTCACATTTTTTAAAATAATTTTAATGTGTTGTGTATTTTATGCCTAATACGACTGAGCAGTGAAAGTGCTGTATCACATTATTTGAATCATCTTTATGCTACTGTCTCATAATAAACAATTTTAATTTGATTTGATTTGACTCTAGTTGCCAGTTCCAAGGGCAGCCTAGCGTATCCCTCATTTTAAATAAATATAGCCATATTATATATTATACTAACCCTTTTTTTGGATTGGATGCAATGTCAGAGATCATTGATTAAACCATATAATTCACCAGTCTTGTCCTGTAGGGTATCTGATTTTCTTACTCTTTTTTGTGTTTTTTTTTTCTGATTAATTTCGTTCGGGACCCAAGACAATTAAAATCATTTCCCCGGGGGCGCACCGAGTGCTCGGTGCTTATCTGGCAAAAAACAATGAAGATCCTGGATTACAGGAGTTGCATTGTGACAGCGGAGGGTAGTGGTGAAAAAAATTCTTGCCCGATTTTAATTTCTTGAGATTTTCTGTGCTTCGAATCCGCTCGCTCGGAATAAGCTTTTTATATTGGAATATCAAAACTTAACGTGTATGCAAAATTTTGTACATATTCGTTGAAGAGTTCCTTTATCTGGAGCTAATGCTGGATGTCGATTCAGGTCATGCTTAGGTACATAAAAATTGCAAGATTCTATCGGAACAAACATAGTTAAATAAATTGAAAGTTAAATAAAAGAAATCCTCTACATTATGCTTGTATTACTTTAGACACAGGAGAAAAATCTACATAGATCTAAACAACGCCATCTTCTGGGTACAATTGTGAATCTAGGCTATTTCAGGACCACAAAAATAAATCATCAAAATCCTGAAAGTAGTACTCTCAAAATTTTTTCAACATTCTAGATCCACAAATCCCGATCGAAGTCCACTTTTTCTTTTTATAAAAACATTTAATCTCAGACACCGGTTAAAATAAAAGTGTCTCGAAAATTTATATCCACCAGAAACCACCTATGTATACAATTTTTTGACACATTTAATAGCATTTTTCTAAAATTCTTTCTCAACAGTTATTGTAACTTTTGACTTCAACTGCCGTCCGTTGAATCTCCGTAGTATATATTTTAGGATTTTACGATACATTTTACAGCAGCCGTTGACAATACCCATCTCATCATTACCCGCTGTCGTCATAATCGTTAACTACCGTCTTAATGTTAAATCTTGATACTTCCTGAACTCATTATAATAAAATATTGCTGCAGGTGTAATTTTATGATCTTTTCTGTGTTCCAGGTTGCTTAGGATCTGTTACGATCACCATTATAACTTCTTGCCGAGTCAGCTATGCCATCTAGGTATGCAAACAAGCCACAATCAGCCAGTCGGTTAGTCAACGATGCCAGCTAGCCAAGCCAGACAATGCCAGTATACAGCAATCCTTCTATCAATCACCGACATGCTGTGACGTCACAACCATTGTTCACTGTATCGCTGAATTCGGTGATGAGACTGTAATTAGCTGTGAAAGATAATGAAACAACCTTTTCAACGGATTCGTCTTTTTTGGGCCGCCTACGTCTATCACATACTTCATGAGCTGCGATCTAAAATACAGTAAAAGACATCGCGGCAGACTACAAAGGATACAACGGGACGAATTGGCCATAATCAATAGCGACGTTTCACACTTATTTTGAAGTAAAAGACGTGAAAACCACAAGGATAGGTCTTTGCTTGTTGAAAAGGTTGATTCATGACGATGAACGTTTGCGAAAGTTTGAGACAATGAGTTGTGAAAGATCATTTTATATTTATTTTTTATTTACAGTTGATTCGTATTTAGAGTAAGATGTGACGTATTAACTATTATTAAAAAATATATATTCTGGTGTAAAGTCTTATATTATGCTGTATATCAAAAGAGTAATTATTCATCAAATTTCATTATCAAACGTAGATATTCAACCTTATTATTTTATCTTATCGAAATCATTCTATAAAATATAAAAAGAGATAGGTAATGATTCCTATTCAGAACGGTTGATTACAGAAGCGATCTCCTGATTTACGTCACTCGTAAACTCGTTTGAAGACTGAGAGTCGCCGTCTTGAAGGTGCGAAACAATTGTCGTAAATGAGGTCTAAATGCGACGTCAGCACTTTTAAGATGCATAAAATACGGAAGACACATAAAAGTGGAAGGTATAGGTGTTTAGAGGCTTGCAGATAGATAACGATACCTACCGAGTAACAATTTTTGACGATGTTATTTATTCAATTGTTTAATAGCTAAAAAAATAATACAATTACAATCCTATGACAATTAAGAACTTAACATGTTTAAAATACTATATGATTGTTTGTTTACCTATAAGAACTAATTCTTCTTTCTTTCTTTGTCGTATGCTTTGTATAAATAATCAAAGGTCGTATGGTTGATGAACAACCTTGTGTCAGAGTTTAAATCAGATATGGCTATAGACACCGTTGAAAAATCTCTTAAGAGTGTTGGTTTTTTAAAGTTGTGTTTCTTCTGTGTGTGTTTTAGCTAGTGATAATTAATTTTTAAAACAGTAATCCGAAAAGTCAGAGGTGCGTGTTTGGGTTTTAAATCTATGACCTTAGCAGTCCAGTAGGCCATCACTGATTAGAATTAAAATTAATTCTAAGACTAATCTAGTCTTAAATAACCCAGGTCATTAAGTGTAAATATTAACATAGGTACCTTAATGAATTCCTCTTTCTAAAAACAGTTAGGCTCCAATCCAATCTCCTGTCAAAACACATAATTATTTGAATGAGACAAAGCTGCATTGTTCTCGAAGCATAGAACCATTGAACCCACATCTGGTTACAATGTAAAAGTTATTAAAATATTTATATTGTCGCCGTATGCCCCATTGAAGTAGGTTAAGGGGACACATAAAATAAAACATGGGTTGAATGGAGTATAGCGGTAGGCGCGTCTTGGGTCTCGTCTCGCATACAATATAGGAGATTTTCGGCAAAAACGTTGCAGAAAAATAACATGAAAAAAAAGGATAAATTGGACTCTAGACTCGCCTCGAATGCAAGAACTACGTCATCACTTACGAAATTATAGAAGATGAAACACGGAATTTGTGAAATTTACTAAGTGATAAACGCCAGAATACATTTCTCACGAAGATTTCCTCCAGTTTTTCCAAACCGTTCAATCAAGTGAGCGAATAATGTCAGTGATAATTGTCAAGAATTTTTCTGTAAAATCTCTGTACGTGATATTATTTAAGGCGTTAAGAAGGAGATTTGTAATTTCAACTGAAGCGAGCAGGACCCGGTAGCTTAGTTGGTAAAAGCGATGGCACGGCACGGCAGGGATCGCGGGTTCAAGTCCCGCCCGAGTCAGTTGTTTTTGCGACTTTCTTATTAAATAATATCATTTGCATTAGCAAAAATAATATGTGCCTAAAATCTCCGTAGATATTAGGGCTTTTTTTAATAATTATGTGAATGCTTAAAAAATTGCTTTTCTTAGTAAAATGCCAGCCATCATTAAAATCATATGAAAAAGCAGCTGTTACTTCGTCGCGTGTCGTCAAGATAATTTTATTACTTTAATTAGCCACATAAATCTTCTAAATTTCCATTCTTGATTTATGTAAGTATATCTTGGGATATAAGTGGATAAATTGCGATTAACAATACAAATAGCTGGCATATTTCAACTCAATTTGCGTTTTATAAACCATTATCTACGTATATTGTATACATATCTTTTCTATGTATATAGTAAAAATGTCTTAATTTTATACTTTAACACTTAAACACACTTAACACTTAACACACAAACAATAGAATTTGCATTGTGTCTGACTGCCAGACAGCAGACACAATGCAAATTCTATTGTTTGTCGGACACCATGTGTCCGTCATGGCGTTTAATGAAATAATGTTATGCTTCCAAAATCGGTTCTTCTTCTTTCGCCTGCCCTGGTCCCATATTACTTGGGGTCGGCGCAAAATGTCTTCTTCTTCCATTCCTCTCTATCAGCCGTCATCTGAGCATTTACTCCTTTTTCATTCATATCAGTGCTTACACACTCCATCCATCTTTTCTTTGGTCTCCCTCTCCCCTTCCATCCATCAACACTTATATTCATCACCTTTTTAGACACATGTGTTTCATCCCTCCTCATCACATGCCCATACCAAGACAAACGATTTCCTTTCAACTTATCTGTTACTGGCGCCACTTTTAAACTTCCCCTAATATACTCATTTCTTACTTTATCCCTTCTTGTCACTCCACACATCCATCTCAACATTCTCATCTCTGTTACATGCAATCTTTTTTCATCCGTCTTTTTCAAGGCCCAGCATTCCGATCCATACAGTACGACAGGTCTGATAATGGATTTGTAAATTTTGGTTAAGTATCGTAATAATGTGTTTTTTAAACTTTTCTAGAAGAAAAAAATAAATAAAACAGCCATAAAAATGTAATATGACACGTGTCTGTTCGCAAATTGTTGTTCAAATAAAAATTATTGGCGAAATGTGAAGCGAAACCACATATTAAGGGATCCATAGATGTGTTTTAAAAATGTTTGGACTCACGAACACATAATTAAACCTTTGTAATACCTATAAAATTATTAATTTAAAAAACCTTGACACACTTGAAATACTAATCAGAATCGCTTCATCCGTTTAGGAGTTACGATGCCTAAGAACCGATTTAACCACTGACTCTAAACGCGATCAATCGAGTTAAACTCGGTTCAAGCGTTTAACTGAGCTCAGAGCTGCAGTTTGTGTATGGCTGAACTTAGTTTAATTAAACTCGGTTATCAAAATGAATGGTGAAATTGGGCCTTAGAGACAGATACACAGACATGTCAAATTGATGACATCTCTCTTTTTGCGTCGTTAGTAATCAAGCAATATTTTTATATTTTTTAATTGTAAATCTCGTTCTCAAAAACGGCTTAGCTAAGTCTAATTTCTTGAAAAAATCATTTTTTCTGTTTTGACGTTTTAAATCTGTCATGAGCAGAGCTCGGTCGCCTACTTATAATAAAACAAGTATTGATCACGTCTTTATGTTTTTGTTTTATTATTCTGATGTTTCGGTTGTTATTCATCAGCCGTGATCACGAAAAAAAAAACAATAAGGTAATGACACGATTACCTACATACTTTGAAACAATCGAATCCTATCCACAGGTTAGGAGTTCAGTGACTTGCACTGTATTTACACTCGTACTGTCGGCAGAGGAGATAGGCTAGAAGGGCGGCGAATTAGAGATGAAGTTTTTTGAAATGTACATGTAGTTGTGTAAAATTGTTTAGTTTTCTATAGGTTTCAGGGGGCTTAGCCAAGTTGACTATCTACAATCGCTAAAGCTATAGAAAACTAAAGAAATGTATAGGATGACATTCAATTTATCGTTATGTCACGTGACATATCGATGGAAGGTAATGTCATCCTACACATTTCTTTCGTTTTCTATTCGTTAGCGATTGTAGATAGTCAACTTGGCTAACCCTCCAGTTCCTTTTCAGAAATATTGTAGTAAAATTATGTTGATAACATCTTGAAAAAATTACAACTTTAACTAGCGCCCCTGCCAACGTAACTACTTCACCGACTGTACATAAGAATTAAATATTGTAACGCTTTTTTATTTTAAATCATTAAAACTAGAGTTCTACATCTTAACGTATTTTTTTCCAAATTTTAAACTGAAATAAAAAAGCACGAAGAATATTAAAAAACTCGTCAATAGCTACAAAATAATAAAAAAAAATTAAAATAGATTCAAAGATAGAAGAGAAAATGGTACTGAACTCTTTTGTGTTTGCCTATTTTTAGACAGATTTTTACTTATTTTTTTCGTGTCTCGCAAAGTCCAAATAAACAATTATTTTTAAATTCTTTCTTTACTGTTTTCCTATCGATCGTGTATACTACTTGGACTCGAAAGTTCTTTTGCCCGTTGGTGAATATTGCATCATCATCATTAATTTAAGGGAAGGTTTTATCTGACGGAACATGCGTCGCGTATTATCGGTCGCGTAACGCCAGAACAGACAAATGTATAGAAAAACACTTGACCGTTCACACTTAACCGATGATACGTTAGTGCGACTGATGATACGCTCGGCGTATTTTACGTCAGATATGAACCTTCCCTAAAAGCTACGTTCTTATCGATGCAGCTTCTTCTAGCTCTCCCTATCAAGAGCCAATTCCTTGACCTCTTTATACGTCTGCTTGACGACGAAAAAAAAGTAAATAGAAGAGAAAGCTGATATCTTGTAGAGAAAATAAAAGAGGCAAGATGGTAGGCCACTTTATACGTCACGACACATTCATAAATAACATTATAGAAGGAAAACTCAATGGAAAGAGAAGAAGAGGTATTCCAAGACAAAGTTATGTAGCGCAGATCAAAGAGAAAGTAAATATTGCATAAATAAACAATTCCCTTTTATCAATACGAAGAACCGTAGGTAATACTGAAAGTCAGATTACTGACTTCAAAGGCCCAAAGACAAAAAAAAGATGGAGGTTTTCGACACCGATGCGAATGAAATTGCATTGTGGATTTTGAAACACACTTGATGACGGATAATTTAAAAATAATGACTATTTGATAACACACGTCCACATTGTCCGTACATCAGAGCTCCATGTGGGATCTCTAGAAAATTACACTGTTTATTTTATTATTAAGATATCAATTTGTGATAATAAGTACCTAAATATGGAATTTTATTTAGATTCGAAATTCAAATCGGATAGCGTTATATTTTCAATCTGGCAATCCTTTCTGTAGCATTTCGTTCGTAGTTTAGAGTGCTTCAATAATCTATGAAATGAAATCTATTTATCTTTTGTTAGATTAAACTTCTAATTTATCTGGCAAAATCTATCCTACACGTACACTTACTAGGATTTTTCTTGGTTTGGTACGTACCCGCTTTGGAAGCACGTGGGTGTGGGTTCGAATCTGGCAAGTATCAATATGACTTTTTCAATATACAGTGTATTTTCTTAGTTAATCTAATACACTTCTATGACTAACGGTGATGGAAAACGTGATAAGGAAACCTGGACTTAATTTTTGAAATCGCCAACACGCAGTGAGCTAGGCTCGATCCTTCTCTGTATGACAAGAGCCCTTTGCCCTGCAGTGGGACAATTACAGGTTGGTTTATTTTAATTGTTTGTTTAATTGTTTTTTTTTTTTTCAAATATATTTACGTACGGAACCTCGATCGTCTTCTATTTAGCTTAACAGAACATTGATATTGGTATAAAAAGCACACATTGTAAGACGTATTCGATATACAGGGGGTATAAAATTTTACGCCCTTTTCTGTTTCTTCGGCGAAATTTTATTTTATTATTATTAGCCTCTTCTTTATTTGGTTTCTTTTCTAAGTTTGTTGAGTTTTGTTGATTTGTGTTTGTTTTGTTTAGTTTCGGACGTTGTGTGCTGAATGTCGATAGTTCTAAACAAATAGACTGATTAGGTATTTGTTTTATTGATTGGGTACATGTTTAAGGTTATATTCTATATCTTTAATCTATATTTTATTATTGTACGCGTGCACCCATTCAATTATAAGGTAAGCTAAATACTCGCAAGTTTATCTGAAACATTCTTTTTAACACTAATACTAAAACTTGTGCCGAAACTTACTATCAAAAAAAAAACTCTATCTCAGACTATCTCTTCATCTAGAACGCAGAGACTGTAGTTTTTTTTTTTAAGGTTTCATGTCAGGGAGTTTTTTAACAAGATTCTTTTTTAAAGATTTTATCTCAAATATCTTAAAAAGATCTTATTTAGCTTTAAAATCATGAGCACTTTGAAAAGGTATTATATATTTTGAATCAAATATAACTAATTTAATTCTAGCCCTTACAAACAAGGAGATACTCGTTAAGTCTTCTTTTTCCTTTTAGATTAGTTTTTTATATAAAACCTTAGGACTCTCCGTATTTTAAAGTAATATTATTTTAAATATTAACTTAGCGAAGGTAGAGTTTGTACGTAGGTAGTAAACTTCAAATGCACTGAGTTATCTCGAGGATAAAGTTCCAACAGCTTTGCTCATCATTACTCAAGGTACACAAGGAACTTTTCCGCTCCAGTTTTACTGTAGAATATTACGATCTAACTTCGTCGTTTTTACCAAGATTTGTAGTAGAAAAACCTAATTTTCTCTGTAGTTTATGTCGGCACCTAAGTATGAAAGCCTATAATATTAAAGATCTAAATAAAAGATGCGTCTACTAAAATCTAATATCCTATAGCCGCAAGATAAAAATCATAAAGTTTACTTACAGAATCGACGATCGAATTGACTCGATATCTTTTCTAGATCACCATCGGAAAGGAGGAGTGAGATTACAAAATAATGCCTTTCCTCGTGTGGCTATAACAGCGATAGGCACTAAATCATTTTTACATCCCTGCTAAACCCGAGCTGTGGCCTATATGCCGATGTCTTCGAAAATATAATGATAAATCGCCCCCGCTTTTGTTATTATCCGCACGATGTTTCCCGACTTTATGGATATTTGACACTATTCTAAAACCCTTCGAGGATTACCGGTTTTTATCTCAGGAAGAAATCTCTTTATAACCTGAAGAATGGATTTTCAGCTCGTTACGATTTTTTTCAGCTCTACTTCGTTCTAACCTACATGTTTCACATGAAACTTAACAATGAAAACAAAAGGGCAATTACCCCCGATTACTTTTTACTGAAAGAAAACAAAAATGCTTTTCTGAGAAAGTAATCCTTCCTTTATAAGTAAAACGAAACGGTAAACAGCGAACTCAAATAAAACAACAGAAAACTGTGCGAAAAGAAAAATACTGAGAGAAAAAGATGAAAACAAGGACACAATATGGATGGATGAATAACCCTCCTTCTGGCGCAGTCGGGTAAAAAGATACAATTTGTATACGTTATTGGCACCGGGCGTCGAGTTATCGTTAGCATAGCATCTTTAAATGTGTTTCTGAATGTAAATTCTGAACACTGATATTGTCCCACTGTAGGGCAAAGGCCTCTTCTCATACACTAACTGCGTGTTGGCTATTTCAGATTATTAAGTCCAGGTTACCTCACGATGTTTTTGTTCGCCGAGTCTTAGAATAACTAAAAAAGTAGGTAGATATGACATTGAAAAAGTCACATTGGTACATGCCAGGTTCGAATGAAACCCACCCCTATTACAATATAATTGTGTATGCACCCAGATTAAATAACTGTCCGGTAAGCATCCTATGTATGGTCATCCATGTAAGAACAATTAAACGCGAGTATATTATATGCGCAAATGCCACGCGCAACTACATAGTCGTTAATATGTACAATATATTTCTTTTGCAATATTTTCAAAATATTCGCCACAAGTTGTAAAAAGCAAGCAAGCATAATAATATCTTCCTGACCATATTTCGGACATAGCGGCCAATCTCAACAGAGATTAGCCAGCTACGCAGTAGATGTTACACAGGTGTACTCTCTTTTCCCTCACTCACGGCAATCCGACTCGACCAGAAAGAGATCTGGCGCAGGACCAACGGCTTTACGTTCTTTCCTAGGCTTGTAAAGCATAATGCTATATTATACCAGTTAAAAGAAAAAAACTGCTCTGCCTCGATGGTCTAGTGGTAGCAAGCGCGACTGCTGAGCACGAGGTCCTGGGTTCGATCCCCGGGTCGGGCAAAAGTGTTATTGGGTTTTACCATTAGGAAATTCTCAGTAGCAGCACGGAGTCTGGAATTGTGCCCGGTTAATGGCAATAGGCTCGCCCCCTATTACATGGGACTTATAAAATAGCCGGCGAAACATGGGTGTATCTGCACACCTCTGCCTACCCCCTCTGGGGAATACAGGCGTGAGTCTATAAAAGAAAAAAAATGCAACTATAACCATTACACTATCAGATCTAGGCATATAAAACTCTTTTACAAATTACCTACTATTACCGAAAACCCCATTACTGCCTATAAACGGGGTGATAGCATTGAATAGTTCAGGCGTTCAACGAGTTTGTTCATTACCATTTACAATGGAGCATTTTGTCTCGATAACGTAATATCGAGTCGAGTCTCGCCCATGCCGTCCGTTTCCAAAAGCTAATAATGAGTTTTTAGTCGTACGCCTTCTGGGACGAATACTGAGAACGTTATTACGGAATCACTGGTTTTTTTTCGCGGTTTTGCTTGCTGATCTACTTCTCTAATAAAGGTGGTATCCACGGAAAACTTTATAAACGGGTTATTGGTCAATTCGCATGAAAAGCGTTCGCACGAATCGTGCGAATGGACTCCTTCAAATATTAAACTTTATCATATTTTTTAAATTACCTATTTATTTTAAGAAGGCTTACAGACTAATTACATTATCGTAATACATTAATATAATTACATTAATTTAGGTAAACTAGTTGCTAATAACAAACCTCCACAGATAGGTTAAAAATATTGATTAAATGAAAATAATAATATTAGTAAATTTTTTTTTTTACGTAAAACAGTTATGTCATCAACAACACAGCTGTGTACGAAATATCAGATCAATCTGTCAACAGGAAGGGGGTGAAATATCGATTACTAAATTTGAACCAAATAATAAACAGGTCAAGCTATACCTATTGTGCCCGATTGGCACCTTTTTGATAATATTTATGTTTTTTTATATTTAATTTTATATTGTCTATTTGAGTTATGTTTTTGTTTTACTGTTTTGACGGGAATAAAAGACGAAATACCTAAAAACCAAGATTTTATTTTATAATAATATCTGGTGTATTTTAACACCCGTTCGTTAATAAGTGGTCCTTCGACGATTGAACTAGTACCAATTTTAAATAGTCCACAAGCTTCCAAAATGGTAGTCACCAGATCTCAAACCAAACTGCTAGGAGAGGAGCAAAATGTACCTGCCCCATCAGGTAGTGAAGTTCCAGCACCACACCGGGACATTCAGGTACATCCACATTCACCTCCTACTACGAGTGCATTATCAGTTGCGAGCCGCTCTAGCCGCACTAGCCGCACTAGTCGCTCTTCCGTCTTAGTTGCTGCGAGAAAATCCGCAGCGGAAGCTCAACACATTCGTCGCGTAGCTCAACTGGAAATTGCCCAGTTGCGTTCGCAGGTTGAAGCTAAGAAAGCGGAGATGCGTGCGCAGCTAGAGGCTAGGCAGGGTGAGCTAGAGCGCGAAGCTGCCGAAGCCGAGTATAAAGCTGAGCTCGCAGCAATTGAGGCGGAAGTCAGTAACCACGGTTCGCACAGTGGAGGGAGCCGTGCGAGTGTCCAACAATGGCTGGACACTGCCCCTCCTGCCGAGTTACCTGTTCATCATAATATTCAACCTACAAATATATATGAGGTAGGGGCTTCTAACGTTTTTTTGTGTTCCCAGCCTTCACGTAACGTCCGAAATGTCATGTCTCATGATATCGCAGCACAGGATCTTGGACCATTGCCTCAGCACAATTTTAGCGGGGCAGACAGGACCGCTGCCACTGATATTCATGGAGACAGCGGCGATTCAATTGGCGTTGCACAGCTAGTGGAGGCCCTAAAGGCACTTTCGAAGAATAACGTCCCCAATACTAATAAATTTTTTATAAAACTTCCGTGTTTTGATGGTAGTTCTCCCCTTGACTGGCTTATGTTCAAGCGGGCATTTCAAGATACTGTAGGTGGATTTACAGAGGCACAAAACCTTGCACGCCTCAATCAAGCTCTTAAAGGTCCAGCACGCGAAGCCGTCAGCATGCTGTTGGTGTTGGCACCTCACGCCTACGATGTCATTGAGGCACTGGATCGTCGTTATGGTAGACCTGAGCAAATCGTTCTACAAGAGGTAAACGCGATCAAGGCGCTGCCGAAGCTGGGGTCAGAGGTAAAAGACTTACACGTATTTACCACACGAGTGCGCAATTGTGTTGAGGTTGCCAATTTGTTACAGAATACAGACTATTTACGTTCTCCGGAGCTGTTTGGAGCCCTACTAAGTAAATTTTCTCCACTATTGCGTGCGCGTTGGTTAGACTTTGCCGAAAGGTATGAGAACATAAGCCAAGCTAGGGTCGAACTATTATCTAGGTTCTTAGATCGTGAAGTGGATTTGGCCATGAAGTTTGGCGCTACTTTCGAGACAACATCAGCCGGCACTACACAGAAACAGCGGTCGCATGCCGTTTCTGAGTCGGAGGTGAGAGCCACAACCGCATCAATCTCTAAAACGAAACCTACAAAAACATCGGATCAGAAAAATGATTGTATATTTTGCAAAGAGCGACATCAGTTGTCAAATTGTCCGACATTCACAAGCGGTTGGAGAAAGGCACTTCGGCTGAGCGATCATTTTTGGCGTCGTTGGGTGTCCGAATATCTGCCTGCCCTGGCGCCTCGCCGTGTACCGGGTGTAAATGTCACCGTTAATGTAGGAGATCCGGTCCTCATAGGCGACGGCGACTTACCGAGGGGGACTTGGCCACGCGGTGTCATTGAGGCTCTGCACCCGGGGCGTGACGGGGTTGTGCGGGTAGTGGATGTTCGGACACCAGCAGGCATATTACGACGACCATTAAAAAAAATTGTTATTTTGTAAAAAAGGGGAGCATGTGCCCGATTGGCACCTTTTTGATATTGTCTATGTTTTTTTATATTTAATTTTATATTGTCTATTTGAGTTATGTTTTTGTTTTACTGTTTTGACGGGAATAAAAGACGAAATACCTAAAAACCAAGATTTTATTTTATAATAATATCTGGTGTATTTTAACACCCGTTCGTTAATAAGGGTCGGAGCGGTTGGAGAAAGGCACTTCGGCTGAGCGATCATTTTTGGCGTCGTTGGGTGTCCGAATATCTGCCTGCCCTGGCGCCTCGCCGTGTACCGGGTGTAAATGTCACCGTTAATGTAGGAGATCCGGTTCTCATAGGCGACGGCGACTTACCGAGGGGGACTTGGCCACGCGGTGTCATTGAGGCTCTGCACCCGGGGCGTGACGGGGTTGTGCGGGTAGTGGATGTTCGGACACCAGCAGGCATATTACGACGACCATTAAAAAAAATTGTTATTTTGTAAAAAAGGGGAGCATGTGCCCGATTGGCACCTTTTTGATAATATTTATGTTTTTTTATATTTAATTTTATATTGTCTATTTGAGTTATGTTTTTGTTTTACTGTTTTGACGGGAATAAAAGACGAAATACCTAAAAACCAAGATTTTATTTTATAATAATATCTGGTGTATTTTAACACCCGTTCGTTAATACCTATAAAACCGTTTAAAAACCAAACGAATGATGAAAAATAAACAGACACTTAAATTGGAATTAGTTAAACAACTTCAAAAGGGTTTTATTCAACTGCATCCTTAACTGCAAATAATAAATGATAAAGGAAACATTTAACTAATGTATCCGTGTTAAACAAGTAATCTACTTTATTGATCTGGGACTGTGGGAGTTCAAAAGGGTAACTAGGGGTAAAAGGTAAAAGGTAATGGAGGTGCTCGCAGCAAATGGATTATAATCCATCACTGTTTAGCGTGCCAACTAAAATAATAATGTACTTACTTAACTTCACTTAATATTTTTCTAAAAAAAAACTTTTTTTTGTAAATTGTCAATGAACAGACGCATTTTGCAGATGCACTTTTCCATGTGGCGTTCTATGGGAGAGGCATTTGTTCAACAGTGGACGTCTTCCGGCTGATGATGATGATGCACTATTCCATGAGAGATCTATGGCGCGTACTTTACTAAAATAAGTCTCTAAAATGTTGCACAAATAAGCCAATAAAAATTTAATCGTTTCCACTTATCAAAATAAAAATACTTACTTACAAAAAAGACTGCCTCTTTGGTCTAGTGGTAGCAAGCGCGACTGTTGACCAGATCATGAGTTCGATCCCCGGGAAAAATGGTATAAGGTTTTTCCATTAGGAAGTTCTCAATAGCAACACGGAGCGCAGTAGCAGCTCGCCCCTTATTACATTGGACTTATAACATAGCCGGTTAAACGTGGGTGTACTGCATACACCTCTGTCTACCCGCTCTGGGGAATACAGGCGTGAGTCTATGTTATAATATAGGTACGTATGTTAGGTTTATACAAAAAAACCGCATCACGTATTATATTCATATTTACGAAACGAAAAGTACACAGGCTGTAGATGAAAAAATCAATCCGGCTATTAAAAACCCATTAACTAAAGATCTGTCGCGAATCCTAATGTATCGCATAATTTGCATACAATGCGCGCGGTGTATCACAAACAGATGTGGCACTGAGTCACCAACGCGACGTGTAATTCTTTATTTGATACGTGCGAAATTGTGGCTCTCATTGTTTGTATGTGGAGCGAGTGGCGTAATGGAATTACTGTGTAGTACAGGAAATTGTGAAAGATTGACTCTTATATGAGTTCTTGCTGCGAAATTCGCTTTCTTTGATCCATTTTGTGTTGTCACTTTCAAAGGAAAGATTGGCGTAGTATGTTTTTTTTTCATGCTTTCGATTAAGTATAAAGGTTTAAATAACTCAAGGGATAGAATTATTTAAAAAAAAACGTAAAAACAATTGACCAGTAAAGTAACAGTAACGGACATGAATTTTTAAGATACTTTTCTGTTTTACCTAAACAAGTGCAAATTAAAATCGGCCTGCTCCCTCCCCTTTTTCCGAAGTCGGCGAGCCAAAAATGTGAATGATCTTAATATTCATATTATATAGGTACCTTCATATACCTTCTATTATTACTTATATTAATATACCTTCAAAAGATCAAAAAAAAAAAGTTTTAGAAATTTTCAGTTTTCCTGAAAAAATTAATCATAAAATTATACATTTTATAGCTAGCCTTATTCTTTCATTATATTACAGTAATGTACGGAACCTTTCGTGTTATTTATTTTAGTTTATCTTACAAAAAAAGCGTTACAAAAATGTGCTAGACTCCTTATTTCTTAAAGGGAACTAATTTTTTAAGCTGTTATTTAAACATTCGAGATGTTATTATGATCAGTTGAAAAACATTTTGAGCAGTTATTTAATTTAATGGCGGTTGATTAATTATTGCGACAGTAAAACATGGACAGTTAAAAAAAAATAATTAGCCGGTTATTTTATCATACAATGTCAATTCTAAAAATAATTGAGCAGTCCAATAACTGAATGAGCGGTAAAAATGATGGAATGAGCAGTTCGATAAATAGTTCGGCAGTTTACGATTCTGTGTATGGACTTTAGGGCACCCCGACTTGGATAGGTTAGGTTAGAAGGGGATGGCGGGGTCGTGTGAGCGAGCGAAGCGAGCGAATAGACCTCGCCTTCCCCTTCGTGGTTATTTTTTTTAAAAACCACCCAGAAGTAGGAGCCCCGCGAAGCGGGGCTCCGTCGATTATATGATATAAAGCATAAGGTCATACGAATAAAATTAATTAGCAAATAAAATAAATTTTATAGCTTACCAAAATGATCGTTTACTACCTACTTTAACACCTAATTGTTTATAGAATTGCTTAGAATGTGATATCTTAACGACAAATTCCGATTTATTACTGCTCACACGTAACCGCTCATTTAATCATTTTTACCGCCCATTTAATTATTTTCCTACTCAATTATATATTCACTGATCCATTTCATTATTTTTTATTACTCATTTTTGTTTACTTTACTGCTTAGTTTGAACTGCTGAACTAGTTATTAAACGTGCCATTTATAATTTTTAACTAACCAAAACCGCTATTTACAACTGCCTCTTTAAATCAGTGCCTTTCTTAAAATTGACTACGTTTCATTCAACCCGTATTTATGAGACCCGTATCGGAAGCCGCTTCCGCGAAGGGGGTACAAAAGTGTGTCTATGCGACCGCCGGCCGATAAGCCGTGTGCCGCCGGATGCCAGCCGTCCGGCCCGGGTCCGACAGTAGGTAAAGGATTGTTTATACTGCACGTGCTATAAATATCCTGGTAAGAGCGACACGTGTCGTGAAGTATGGTTCTCTATGTTATTTTAATTGTGATTTTATGTAAAACAATACTTCAGCCTGATATTAATTACTTATAATAGGTAAGTACGTGTTCTGAGACCTGTATCTGAGATCTACATAAAGAGCTTGAGTTTGCTTATGCTTGACTTAGTAAACCTTAACTTGAGTTAAACTTGTTAGAATTTTTGTTTAGACGACAATATATATAGTGCTTAGGATATAGGTCATGTCATTAGGCTTTGCATAGCATGCAATTGTTCGAATCCAATGATAGTGTCATAAATACTGGTCTAAGAAATTGAAATTATTTTACTCTCGGTCTCTTGGTTAGTTCATTTAACTTCATTCGGATGGGTGGCATTTGTATCTTTAACTTATAGCGTTATCGCCGCGCTACCGCGAGGACGCAATTGATTTTCTTTTGTGTCTAATTTCTCGGTGTTTGACGGTTTAAAGTAGTTTTGACACCTAAGAGTCTTGCAGTCGACAGCAAGGTTCTACATTTTCTAGCAGTTGCAACTTGCAATTGCGGTCGGTCGCTGTCGCCTCTGTCGGAATTGTATCGGTAGAGACAACCGGTGAGCTGTCACGTGGGTACCAGGATTATATAAATACGGAACGCACCCATCAAAACCAATTCGTTTGGAAATTTAGTTACGTCCAGAAAATGGTATTACACAAATAACATTTTTTTTCCTGAGAATCTCTAAAAACCCATCACATACTACATAATAACCTATAGACCAACCCTGCACAGGAAGATGCTGTCAATATACAGTTGTGTATGGTACAGAACCATACAATGTGTCTAACCGTTTATTGACCAAGAATACCTGTGTCACTTGTCAGTAAAGTACAATGGCCGTCGGAACTTATGCAGGGTTGAGAATATTGCCGACTTTGGAGTTACGTCATAGTTAGGTACAGTCGGCAAAGGAGTTGGGTTGGCAGTGGCTCTAGTTAAGGCAGTAATTTTTTCGAGATGTCATCAATATAATTAATTTTACCATATTTTTTGAAAAGGTATGACTGAAAACTAACAAAACTAAACAATTTTACACAACCACATTCAAGCTTCCATAAAAACTTCATCCTTAACTAGTGGACCTGTCAACCTAACTCCTTTGCCGACTGTACATACAATGAAAGAAAGAAAGAAAGAAGAAAGAAAGCAACATTTATTAGACAAAGGCAATGCAGGTTGAGTACCTATAACATGCTCACGGAAATTTCCTGGCAGTTGTGGGGTTGTTTGTTACCTTTCAATATGAGTCCAAGCGATAGTTGAAACACATGCATCATACTCGTAAAATTATAAATAGGAAAGGGTCTCGATTTACAGGCTTATATTTAACTTGCAATGTATGTCAAATCTTGCAAGCTGAATTTTATAGCAATCATCCGACCGACTAACCGAAATAAAATTTGTCATACACGTTTGAACATGACATGACAACATACCATTAACCGGGCACAATTCTAGACTCCGTGCTGTTACTGAAAAATTCCTAATGGAAAAACTCGATACCACTTTACCCGGGGATTGAACCCAGGACCTCATGCTCAGCAGTCGCGCTAGCTATCACCTAGACCAACGAAGCCGTCAACGAAGTCAACGTGTATACAAAAAGTAGGTGTATGTATAAAAATATATCCCTGATTTGTATACACGCTGAAATTTTAATGGTTGTTTTCCCTCGGTAGAACGATTTTTGTTGATTTTGACGTTAAAGTGTAGTTACTATTGGTTTAAAATCGCTTTTGAGTTTTGTTTTTTTCTTAATCTACCACTTTTCGATACAATAAAAAACAATATAAATCGATTATAACCTACGAAGACTAAATAATTTCGCTGCGGGAAAATAACCGTTATTAAGCTTGTATAATGTTCTGCCAAAACTTTGAGAGGATTCCTTGTTTAGCAGGTACACACTTTTATCTTGAAAACGAGCACAGAAATTATTCAGATAATGCCTAAACTGTTTTAAGAGATCGTTTAGGTTTTGAGATTAGAAAACTCGTTAGTTTGAAGTGTTTCAGAAATCTTGTACTGGCTGAAAGTGATAACGGTAAATGGCTTTATTTAGACTTCGGTGTTGAGTGCTATCAGTAAGCACTATTGTAGTAAACTGTGGTGCTTTTTCAATATAATCGACGTCTAAGAAAGAGGAGGTTCTTAATTCGAGGTGTATTTTTTATTTGTTTGCCATTATGAACAAAAAAAACGTGTGGCACTCGGGTACTGCCGCGGTAAAGCTATTGCATAGCATTTTTTATCAACTTATACAATTATAATTTTATTATTTAAGTACCTATTTATTTTTTATTTATGGCAGTCAATAGCTTAAAAACTTAATACGAAATCACGTCTTGAAAAATCTAAGCAAATAATAAGTTTTCGAAATTCGAATGTTTATATTTCTTAATGTAAGTTTTTTAATGTGTCAACATAAAATATACCTTATTTGTTAAGGTTTTAAACACTTCTGCAATAAAGGGTGTTAGGTTTTTTATTTTCGTTACGAAATATCTTGATTCGGTCTGCGCGCTCAAAGCCCGCGATAAAATCTATGCTATAGCTTAAAAAAAATGTAGTAAATAGCATATGGGGCTACGTAAACACGTAAGTAGTACGTAAAAACGTAAACGGTAAACAAAACACGAAAGACTTGTAATATTTTAGTTTATTAAGCTTTGTTCCGCAAATTCAAAATGAAAAATAAATACCAAGGAGATAACGCTTCCGTCTTTAGTAAATCCGATTTGCTCTTTTCTATAAAATGATGTCACAAACAGCTCTGCCTCGATTTAATGGATACGATTTCCGGGTCAGGCAAAATTTTATTTAATTTTCTAATTTGAAGAGTAGCCGAAAGTTTGGATTCAACCCCAATTCAATTAGAATTAGGTCTTTTTGTCAAGTTACAAGCTTTTATTTAACTTGCAATGTATGTTTGTTCGGGTGGAATTGCAAGCTGAATTTGATCCACTTTCTCTTATCCTACGGAGTTGATTTGCATGTAAGTTCAGTTCCGATGACAATGCATTTTTATGGTAAGCATGACCTGAATCGACATCCAGAATTAGATCCCGATAAAGGAACTTTTCAACGGTCAACAGCACAGATCTACAATTTTTTGCATATACGTTTAGTTTTGATATTCCTATAAAAAAAGGTTGGCTAAAAACGTTGCTGAAAAACTTATGTCTCTAATGTTTTAGATAGGTGAAAATCATGGCTAATCGCGGTTTATTTGTAATAAATATCATTCTCTGGGTCAAAGAATATTAAACTTTGTAGGTCATGTGTTTGCCAAAAATAGATTCCGGTACAGTAGTTGACGGTCCCGGAAGCAACATACCATAATTATTTCCTATTAATCCTAATTATCCGACCCAGTTAATGTTGGTATATGTGTTCTTGTGTAGGGTGATGCATGTATTTGGTTGTGAAGTAAATAAATATATTCCTTTAGTTTTTTATTTAGTTTCACCTGTCCTGTTGTCTGTAATGAAATCTTGCAAGATTTTGACCCACTTCCCGATTTCCGATTGAGCTGGAATTTTGCATGTCAGTTCAGTGCTGATGATAATGCATTTTTATAGTAAGCATTACCTGAATCGACATCCAGGACTAGCTCCAGATAGAGGAACTCTTCAACGGTCAATACCTTATACATTTTTGCATATCCTACGTTTAGTTTTGATATTCTAATGTAAAAGCTTGGTTAAATATAAAAAGGTTGTTTTATAAAAACATATTAAGTCTTTCAATTATCTGTTTCAAAGGTACAAAAACAATTATACTGCTTGTATAACAGAAAAGAGACGATAAATGAAATAATTTCCTTATTTTAACATTATGCGATGCTGAGGCAAACTTATTAACCTCGATGAATTGTTATATAATAATAATTAAGGTTAATTAATAAATTATTGAATTTTATGTACTTAATTAATTACGGAATGAACGTGGGAAAGCAATTTCCTTGATTAAATCTATTGAGTACCTAGGTAATTATAAGTTTTTTTCTTACTTATATAAGTTTTCGAAGCAGACAATTAAGTAATAAACTATTAATTTCTTTTATAAGTACATATATTGACAAGTTAGAGTTATTATTTCCACATAACATACAAAGATTTTTAATAATTTACGGATTAGTGATTAATGGGATTAATTTTATTTTTATTTTGGTATAAATCGAAAAGTAAATCTTAAAAATACATAAACAATGGTTCCGAATTTTAGCTTTTTAGAATTGATAACCTGCAAACAGATGGACAGACAGACGGATATGATGGAACCAATTTTTTTCTACGGAACCCCCAAAAGATAAAAGCCTACCGTTGTTGCCAGTCAGTTTGCTAAAATTTGTTAAGTAATTAATTCTAACGAGCCTGTAGATCTTAGCTAATTTAATTTGAGGTGGAACTGGCCGCCATGCTTTAGTAATGAGATGGGTCGATTGGGGCTAAAATTATTTATTCCGTTTTGTCTGTTCGAAGTTTTGGGTGACCTCTTTGAAGAGTATGCTGCCCTGGTACTTTTATGAAGTGGATGACGTTATAGTATTAATCGATCAAATAGGTAGAGTGCCTCTGCCTCTACGACATGGAAGTCAAAGTGACAATTTTTTAAAAGTTAAGTAGCTACTCCTACCAAAATAAAATAAAAATAACCGGCTTAAAATAAAGCTACAAGTAACACAAAAACGTTCGTTTTGGAGTCTGAAATTTGACGGTGGAAATTTCAAAAGTCGTAAGGGACTTTTTGTCTTACGATAAAAGACAAAATGTCGGGACCTCACGACATTCAAAATTTTCAATGTCGTAAGGGATTTGTCATAAGACAAAATGTTCTTTACGCCATTTGAAATTTCCACCGTCGATAAAGGTATGTATAATATTCATAAGGTTGCCCATTTTTTAATTTTGTAATTACTGTGAGCCGTGATAACATAGAGGTAGTGACTATAGAAATACATATTTCAAATATCTTTGTGTATGACCGCTGACAGGTTGAACCCAAGGCAAGCCACCTCTGACTTTTCGTAAGTTACTAAATCAATTATAACTTGCTCCGTGCCTCGAAAAGCACGTAAAGCCGTTGGTCTTGTGCCTGATCTCGCTCCGGTAGTGTTTGATTGCTGTGATATGTATAATTACAAAATTTTTAATTAAAATATATAATCCTAGTGTATAGTTTATTTATTTATTTATAGACTCACGCCTGTATTCCCCAGAGGGGGTAGGCAGAGGTGTGCAGTACACCCACGTTTCGCCGGCTATGTTATAAGTCCCACGTAATAGGGGGCGAGCCTATTGCCATTAACCGGGCACAATGCCAGACTCCGTGCTGCTACTGAGAATTTCCTAATGAAAAAACCCAATAACACTTTGCCCGACCCGGGGATCGAACCCAGGACCTCGTGCTCAGCAGTCGCGCTTGCTACCACTAGACCAACGAGGCAGTAGTGTATAGTAATATTAAAAAAGCAATCGGCTTACACTTGAAGTAGATATTGTTTGTACACTGTCTTACGTCTTACTGCTTACGAGATGTTTGCTCTCAGGCTTCAGCAAAATTGTGTTTGGATCAAAAATGTCTCCAGGTTTTCTTTATTTTCTTTTCGTTTGCTTACCGCGTTAGTTTTTTATATTGTTTATGGATGGCAGGTGCGCCTTTCCCGGTAGGTACTTATGGTTTTAGTTATAATCTTTTCTATTCTATTCTTTCTATCATTTTTTTTCAGAAATTATACAACCTTTTGAAAATTTGACGATAATTGGAATTATCTATTAATTAGATATTTAGAATCAATAGGTTCTTGATGATTCAGTATGATAATACAGTAGAACATAAAAAAGTAAAAAAAAAATTGCATGATTTGATTTTGACGTGCGGTAATTTTGAAATGACTCTCTCGGATTGAAATAGGTAAAAAATATTGATAAAGATTATGGCCAGAGTCATCCTCCAAAATTTCCGCTGCTGGCCTTATAAAAAATCCTGTATAATTTGATATCAAGTCAATGTTCTAAAACATAAGTTAATACCACAGTGAAATAAACAACGGCACACTCACACAAACATGTGCAACGACGCCTTCGTTGATGTTGATACTGCAAGTACCGTGACGTTCGCTTAGGAGTCTCGTCGTTACTCAATATTACGTATGTTTGTGTGAGAGTGCCGTTTCGAGAGGTTGTACGTAGTTTTCGTACTGTATGTTTATTATACTATGTTAATTCCGAGCACAATTTCAAGTATTACGTTGCAGGTATAGTTTTTTTTCGTGTTTCTAGTAACATTCATTCGTCTTGGTACATAACCTTTAAAAACACAGTGTAATATAAAATTATATAACTTGTTAACAATAGCAGACATTCTCACGATTGCTATCGCATACTCACTTTGCCTACAAAATTGTTTTACTACGTAAACTATATGCTTTACACTTGGCGATAATTTGTTGGAATACAGTCGCGCGATTTTTTGTTGGTATACAAAATGTCGCTCTTGTTATCAAGAATGCTAGTTTTCTTTCGAACAGCGGCGTTTCTTAAAAATCACGTCAGTGTCTCAAGATTACAAGATTAGGTTATATTAAATCTAATATAATTATATTTAATTATATTAATTATAATTATAATTATATTAAATCGTTATTATTCTGATAAGTTATTTAAATATTCGTTGAATTGGTATTTGAAAAACTACAAAACCATCTACACATTTAACCAAAAGATCAGCTAGAACTACTGATAGACGTGTTAGATAGTATTGTCAACAGTATCGCGACTGCGGCGCTGCAAAAAGTTGCCACGTATGTTATGCAACATACTATTAATGATTTTAATCAGATTGTTATACGTAAGTGGTATGTTTCAGATGTATACGAGGTCGGGAATAGAAATCTGAGATGTAATTAATTTTGATATCCACGTGAATATTAATTAGTCACTGAAATTATTTGGCTTGTTATCGTGGCTAGGTATGTAATGATTGGTGATGAAGCCAATTCAATTATTAATTAACGGGTATTTTATTTTGTGCTACTAAATATATTAGCTAAAGGGTGTTACAATTGGTACCTATACTCAATGTAAATAAAGAGCACAAAGTACTTAATTTGATTTCCCCTTCCAAAATTCTGAACAGGGTCGCCAACTCCCAAGTGATACCCCTTTTTTATGGCCGGGGGGAGTAAAAAATGCCTTCCGCTGCATACCGCACGCCCGAGGACGTACGGTTATGTGGGGCTCGGACCCACTAAAAACGTCTCCCCCTGCGTGTTCCTCGCACTGTATCGGACGGGGCCGGGTACGCAACCGCGCCTCGCAGCCCCGTCCAGTGCCAGCCTGTAGGACCGCTCAAAATTGCACTTGGGGGGCAATGTCCTGGCGTCCAGGTTCCTGGACATCGCCCCAACACGCTCTATGGCCTTCGCCCCTACATCGGGCAAGGCGGGTGGCATACCGGGATCAGCCGCCCGCCACTAGGTACCCCTAGTGTTACATGTCTACACTTGTTTAAGACTTAGGTACGGTAATTACTACTTATCGTCAGCCAGGCAGTATGCTTGTTTGCCACCTTAGTAATATTAATTTAAAAAAACTCACAATGTGGCTGCTATATAAACAAACAGCCGTGTGATGTTTCAACGTACCTGGAAAGATAATTATTTTAAATTAGTTAAGTACATAAAAACAAATAAGACAAAATAATTACAGGTAGGTACTAATGCTAGGGTCAAGCGGTAAGCCAGTGTTCATTTTTAAGCGTTTAAAGAACCCCACGGATAGGTATTCCACCTCAAGGGGAGGTGATAAGGTTATGTCTGATTTGCACGAACTAAAAAACATACGGTGTCCCTCGACTGCCCATTGGGCAGATGAACAGTATATACCATCAGATTCCCATCAAACGTACTTGACGTTAAAAACAAAATAATAATAAAATATTGTTGGTGATAATTAGTGTACTACTTTTTATTATATTTGTACTTTTGAGTATATAAGAAAACATAGAGTTGACGTCCGGCCGCCATGTTTATACCCGTGCTCACAGTTCATACTTCTGTAGGGTTGCTCTTTTCTTATATACTCTAAGATATTGCATAATGTAGTTGTAGTTGTACGTTCTTGTATTCTATTACATTCTAAAAATAGGTTTAAAATAGGTTTAAAGGCCTGTTTTTAATGTTCAAACAATAATCTTATTATAATTTCATAAAATATTTTGTTCACCACATTCTATGCCTCCTAAACTCATAGCATGGCATAAAAAACAATAGGGTGGGTATGATAAGGGTAGGCGTTGGCATAGTGAATCAATGGCGGATACAACAAGATTATCCCTTATAGACGGCCAGCTTAAATGCGGTGCTTAATTTATTTCCCTTTCAGAAAAAAAGGGGATTTTAGATCTGCTTCAAAAAGGCGACATCAAAGAAGTCATACCTACTCAAAAAAACTCAAAACTCTATATTCAATTAATAAAGTTAAGTATGAATAATATAAGTATTTTTTTTTACGTGAAACGGTTTTGTCATCAAAACTAAAACTGTGTACCAAATATCAGATCAATCTGTCAACAGGAAGGGGGTGAAATATTGATTACTAAATTTGAATCAAATAATAAACAGGACAAGCTAAGCAAAACCGTTTAAAAATATCAAATAACCAAGTTAATGAGAATAACATTGTATAAAGTTACATACAATAGAACTTTTTATCGGGATGAAAGATACTCTATGTCTGTTTATGTACACCTGACAACATATATGCAAAATTTCTGGATGATCAGTTCAGTAGTTTAGGCGTGAAAAGGTAACAAACAAACTTACTTTCGCACTAATAATATTAGTTAGGATAAGATGTGCGAGCGAGATAGAGGTTTAGAGTGAGAGAGGCTTTAATAAATTACACCATAAAATACTTGAACAATGTACTAGAATTTGTTAGTGACCAGAGGTGCCCGGAGGTTAAGTCGTCCAGAAGAAAATCACGGTGATGTCTATTTACGCCAATTTATTGGGGTCTAGTCGTATATAAAGGAGAGGCCACTTCATCAATTAATGTTAATATCAGAGTTTCTCAGTGGCTTTGGAAGAGCTTGTTTGTTAGATTGGAACTTGTAATGAAGGTGTTCCATCTTTGGAGTTGGATAGTGTTTGAATTATTTAGAAGTTTGTGAACTTTAGGTGGTATACATAATGTTTCAATTCAAGCTGTACTTATTTCATATCGTAATAATACAGTTTTATTTGCATATTTTGTTTTGTACTAAACTGCTCTTCGACCGCAATTTTTTCCGCGTGGATTTCGAACTTTTCATCCCTTATTTTATTCGCTTATTAAATCCTACACATGCCCACACTCGACTTTATAATACCTAATTAGTAGAAAATTTATGCTATTTTATTTCTACTTTATTTTATTTTAGGAGTTTTATGTGATTCGAGAATGGTTGCTGCCTGGCTGGTTGATGGCAGTACAGGCATTTGTAACAATGGCTTTGATATTGTCTCTGACTTCCCAAGTACTGCTTGCATGTGTCATTGTCCGTTGGCCACTACGCAGTGTGCTGAGATATGAGTGGATTTTCGTCACTTCTGCTTTTATTATGGTGGCAGTGTCAAGTGAGTATTCTGTATATTTAAATCATATTGAAATGATTGTACAGGCCTAACTAGAATTTTGATTGTGTTCCAAAATATTATTATTTTAATTAGTAATAACTTAATAGATTTAGAGCCTGTTTCACACCCTATAGCCAGGCATTAACTACTAGGTAAATAGAATAGAATTTATAAGAAATTATCTGTCAGGTTAAAAAATATCACGACATATTGATTTTTTATGCATTTTATGGCCATGTAATGTACCAATGTGACTTTTTCAATGTCATATGTACTTTCTTAGTAAATCTAAAACACCACTGACTAAAGGTGAAGGAAAACATTGTAAGAAAACTTGACTTAATAGTCTGACATTGCCAGCCCGCAGTGAGCTAGCGTGGTGATTATCGCTCGATCTTTCTCTGAATGAGAAGAAGCCTTTTTAAAATATTTAAAAATAAAATATTTTTTACTATTTAGTAAAAAATATTTTTATTAAAAAATTAAGTCAATGTCACCAAAGTATGCCGTACGGACATTGGCGTATGATTAATTAAATTAATTATCATTGTTCGTAAACTAAATATCCAGAAAAGTAAGATTTCCTTCACCTTTATTTTTATGGTCACCACCTCGTTTTAGCCGGGGTTCCAAGACTGGTTGTAGTAAAGGAGTAGTTTATGTAGTTTTCCCAACGATGGGAAAATATGCAGCTGACGCAATTTTGTTACGAGTTATTTCTTAGAGAACTAGCTGTTTTTATATTGTATGACAACGAAAATGTCTTTGCTGAATATTTATTGCTCATTTATATTCAAAAGAACATTAATGTCTTCCAAATAACTAGACTAATTTTCTTCTGATTTTGACGCTTTTTAACTGATTTAAAAAAAGGGAAGTTCTCAATTCAATTGTATATTTTTTTTGATGATTGATGTTACCTCCGAATTCCGTCATTTATGAACTGATTCGGAATTTTTTTTATTTGTTTTGGAGGTTATCCTTTCCGTTCGATCCCATATGAATATGATCATGATCTGATGATTAACTTTGGAGATACAGGACGAAACTCCACATCGGACAATAGCTAAATTTCGTTACAACTAATTTCCCTTGTTTTAAAAATTATGAGAAGGGGGTATTATTGGGGGGTATATTGGCCTATTTCTTTCAAGATTCTAATCTAGTCTAGCTTTTTTAAATTTTTGAAAATGGTTATATCATTGTGTTGTAAAATTGTTTATACAACACAGCCATGCAATATAACCCGTTGTACTTTGAATAATTGTATAAGCGAAGCACAAAGATCATGTTTACGTTTAGAAACTTGCACCTTAAACAATGTGTTTACATTCCTTCATGATGAACAAATTCCTTCCATGAATCTCTTGAAATAAACAGTTGAATGAAGAATGCTTACTCATTGCATTTTTGTTTTACAAAAGTACTACGTTGTTTACACAATCATGCAAGTGGTAACGGTTTAAAGTTTTCTTGTTTTTGATGCAATGACAACTTAGTGGTATTATAACCGTTTGGTTGTCAACCCAGAGATCGCACTTTCGTACGTAAATTAAAGGCATCATCATCTAAACTTTGGGAATAATAAGGGGTCAGCTTCTAATCTAACCAGATGCAACTGATTAATAATCAGTAGAAAACTGATATAATCAGTGATTATATCAGTTTTATATTTATTTTTACTCGCAAATAACTGTGAAGGAATCATCATGTGAGAATCACGAGTGCCGAGTGCCGTGGCATATTTCATGTTGTGTTAAGACTTGTTACAGGCCTACTGGCGGTTTAAACTATGACACTAGGTTGATACCGACCTGACCTAAAAAAAGAAGTCAATCATCATTGGGTCTAAGTCCAAACGTACTGATCACAGAATTTTTATGTCAAATTTGTCTCCTAGCAAGATATCGGAACGTTAACCATTTTTGCGAATTTTAGGCGTTAATGGCTGAGCCGCTTTAAAAAGCACTGTCAAACAAACTCCACATTATAATATCCTGAGAAAGGATCAAAAACAACATCCAAAAATACAATCAAAGTCAGCATTGTATGGCTAATAAGCTTGCATCTTGCATCGAAAACTTAAAATAGATTCAACAATGTATTGACTAGACACCTAATCTATCTGCAGACAAAGCCGGTGTAAATAAAGACGTAAAGTATGAACCATTGTCTGCGTCTGCGACATTCCTAAACGATGATAGCGACACTTTCAGATATTACTAGATCGTCTACATTGGTATTTAGGTAAGTGCCATGTCTGTTCGGATTTATATTTTGATTTGTATCGCTTGTTACGGAGACCGAATGAAAACAAAATTTCTAATAAAAGGTCAAAGGTTCGAAAAACTAATTTAAACTAATTTAATTTTTTTATTACGAGTATTATAATTTTATTTATTATATGAGTAAATAAGATATTGAGTTGATATTATGGGAAGGCATAATTTAAGGCACTTTGGAGAAGAACCCAAGTTCCAATGTATTTCAAGTGTACTGCCAGGCATAGTCTTTATTATACACACAAGACTACGGATACTCGATACCTTACGACACACGACGCCGACACTTCGCGTAAATTAGTTTATAAGTTATATTTTTTCATGTATTAGTTTTATCAGATATTTTTGTTTCTGTATTTATTATTTTCTATGGGCCTGTTGCCCGATGCAAATAAAAAATATAGTCTAGTAGGTTCTAATTGCTGAAAAACGAGTACTAATTTCCTAAAACAAATGCTATTAAACAGTCATTATCCTTTGCGAACTTCAATTTCACAAAGGTTAATGACATTAAATTGCTAAAACAATGTTAATTTACGAAATTAAGAACAATACATTTTTGTACATGTAACATGTTTTATTAACACTGCTATATGGGTGAATCAACTTTTAAGTCACCCCTTTGACAACATTTTGCAAAAGAAAATTTAAAAAAAAAAATTGAGAATTCTTATGAAAGTAAAGTGTTATTAGTTCAATTATTTATCGTATTTTTATGTTTCGTAGTTGGCCGCGAAATCTGAGTTAGTAATAACGAGTTTTTTTAGAAAAACTGGCCAACGGGTCGAAAAACTATCTCCTGTGTTACCTTTTTAAAAGTATAAAAATATGAATTAAAATTTAAAATATAAAAAAAATATTAAGTAAATATTTATTTAGACTTAAAATGCAGTCTTATTATTAATCAACAATAAATTTATAATAACAATAACATTAAATAGAACTGTTTATCACTTCACTGCGTTACTTTGGTCAATATTAAATGCTTAACTTTAATATAAAATGTTTTATATAACATTCAGTCATACCTTTCATATTTTTAAGTTAAATTCTGTCCCTGAAGTTAATGAATATCAAGTATTTAACAATACAATCAAATCGCAACCCGAGATATCGTAAAAAATCTTAATACAAATTAAGGGACACAGGGGTAACGCCAGAGAAAAGACGGTAACTCCTGAGAATAAAAAAAATATATTTATGAGGATAACATCATCATCCTCATCAGCCTGCATTAGTCCACTGCTGAACATAGGCCTCTCCCAATGCGCGCCACTATTGTGCGCTCATTGGAGGTATTTGCCCATAATTGCCACGCTGGGCAAGCGGGTTGGCGATCGCAGTAGCAGATGATTGCTGTCACACAGAAGAATGCTGCTGCCCATCCTCCAGGTCTTTCCGGATCTCTATCCCTTTGTCGCTTTTTACACCTGCGGGACGAGTAGGGGTGGTTCTATTCTTAGGCCGGAAACCACATGGCGGATTTATGAGGTAGTAACCGTTAAATAATGTAATATTTACTTTAAAACAATATGTCAAATCAGTTATTTTGAGAGGAAGACGCACTTATGCCATAGAAATGTTAATTCTAAGTGAAATAAGAGTATGAGCAACGAAGATCGGGGTTTCTTTCATAAAAGTTTTAAACCATTGGCTCCCGCCGGCCGGCGTCGAGTAACAATTGATTTCCTTTTGTGTCTCATTTCTCGGTGTTTGAAGGTTTAAACATCGTGATGAAACCAGCACACCTGAGAGATTTTTCGATGGTGTGTAAAGCCATGTCAGAGGCCTACGGGCGGTTTAAACTCCGACACCAGGTTGTTCATCAACCACACGATAAGAAGAAGAAGAACCTTCAAACAAGTTTTCATTGTGGGTATCTAGCATCAATCTTTTTGAGCTTTCCCTGCCTTTGTAAGCGTTCCTTTTTTACCAGCTGCAGCGGTAGCGCGTGATCTCAAGTAAAATACCTTAATTTTCTTTTTTAATATGGTGCCTAAACTCTCTTTAAGTATCTGTTTCTTGATTCGTGAGTCTTTAACTTCCACAGTTTCAAATATCTTCTCTATTAGGTACTTGCCTTTCTTTCCCAGATTTTGTTGTTTGTTTGAATGTCTTTCTCTTTCCACTCAAAAGTTAGGCCTTAATTTTATTCAGCATTTTCAGATAATATCATATACACATCGAAACCAAAACCAAAAATAAACCCTTCTTCGACCTTTAAGGGACAATGAACTAGCCTTTCTTTATAACTATAGTCTTTCTCTATACCGTTTCTGTTTTTCTGCTAAACTTTAGTTTAGTTTATGTTGTCCAAATCTGAGAAAAAGTAAACTATTATTAATCCCTCAAACAGAAAAAGCTGAAATTAGCTATAACATTCTGCCTTACTTTCCCTTATGATATCGGTAACTCCTGAGAATATTTCTAATGCGTTACCAATAACGCAGGGGAAAATTTTACTTAAAAACACTACAATTGATTACACAATTAAAACTAACAATTAAATTCAGTACAACCTTAAAATCAGACGGCATGGGCAACATTCTAACAAAAGCAAAGCAAGATAGTTCAAAGATTTACCGTGATCTCCTCCGTAACGCTGTTGAACAGCAAATAACCCACGCTCACCACTTGAAAGCTCAATGTGGACTGAGGGGCGGGTGGCACGAGTCTGGTCTTGCCGGACCAATCTAACGAAATACTAGACAATAGTCGCTCTTACTTATATAGAATTAAACGCCATCTCTTATTAACAGTCATTAACTTCCTATAGCAACGCAGTAGAGTAGATGTTTTTGACAATAATTAGGACAAATGTTTAGGGACGTCTAATAAATTCTATATTATTAAAATAACTGTAGTTTTGTACTTCAAAGTGAAGTTTATTTCATTCTGAATCGAAATACTTCGTAAATATTTAATGCTTTCATACATTTTTTTAAAGAAATTGTACACTTTGTTACATCACCTAGGCTCGGGGACAAGAATTTTTAGTATGGAGACTGGTTTTCTTCCCCTGAGTTATCAAAAAATTTCATAAATCTTTCTCTAAAATAAAAAAAATGATTATACTGGCATGGTAACTAAAAGTTTTATTATGTGCTTAGGAGAAAAAAAATTAAATTTGTACAGAAATATAAATTTTATGCAACTTCCATGACTGGGACACCAAAGGGGTGACTTAAAAGTTGATTCGCCCATATATGTAGTTTATGATACCATATGATATTATATTCATGTAAGTCAGTAAGTCACCGGAAATTTTTAGAACACGTCGCCGTCGGTTTATAATATGTAGGTATAACGGTATACATATAAATGACGAAAATTTGTCAACGAACAAAAAAAGCTTTTGTAAAAAATACACACTGCTTCACATTAAGCTATATTTTTCCAGTATAAGCTGATATCTTGTTGTACAAACAGCCTTTACAATGCGAGGTCAGTTCATACTGGTTTTATAGCTTCATGAGTAGCTGTGTGTACAAGATCTATCAGTCGATCATAATTTGTCTGTGGTCATAAAAACGCGTAAAATAAGTAATTTTCTTTCTAAGTAATAAAAGTAATTTTCTTCTTGTCATATTGATGATCAATGATATATTTAACATAACAATATCACGCCTATATTCCCTAGAGAGGGTAGGCAGAGATGTATGCACTCACGTTTTGCGAGCTTGTTATGAGTCTTTGCCCGACCCGGGAATCGAACCCAGGATCGCTAGCATATTGATATTTTTGCATAAAAATTCATACATAGCTATTTTTTTATTTGATGGTGTTTCACTTTCAAACAAGCTGAATTTTTGCTGAAACTTTGTAATGTTGTTCTCCTTCAAATGGTTTAGTTTGATTTTTTTGATATCTATATATAGATTTTAATAAATCTTCAATCAACTTCAATTTGCGATTGAGATAGCAGATCCAATCACATTCGAGACCATCCCCAGCGTGCTGCTGTTCTTTTAAATCTAATTAAAATTAAAATTCGCCAACAATTTCTATATTTAAAATCTCATCTAAATAATCTCCTACATAAGTTCCTAAGAAAATGTACTTAGTAAGTAAATAGAATACCATTAATTACTTATATTTTTACAACAACGACGTTACGGAAGGCACGTGATACTAAGAGATTGTGTGTTCGTGCAGATCTAATTAGATTCCGCGGTCGGCCATCTTGTCTGAAGAACTCCGAATAAAATGCGATATCTCTGTTGTTATTTGGTAATTACAATTGTTGAAGGAATATCGTCTGTTTATGTAAGTATAGGTGTTATACTATTAGGTTTCTTTTAATTAGTTTGGTGTCTGTTTCTTTTTCTGACGGGGTATAAATAACTGTTATGTTTTTGTTGTGCTGTGGCTTGCATATGGTAGGCATCACAGACATCTAAATAATAAGGCAATTATTTAGATTTCTGTGGTAGGCATTATAGAGTAGTTATAGCCTATAATAGTGGTAATGACCGTTGGCTGGCAAGTCAGAGGTCTCAGGTTCGAATCCAAGGCACGCATCTCTCTTTTTGTAAGTTATTTGTGTGCTATAAAATAATTATCACTTACACCGTGCCTCGGAAAGCACGTAAAGCCGTTGGTCCTCCGCCTGATTTCTCTCCGGTCTTGTCGGATTGCCGTCTCATCGGACTATGAGAGTGAGGAAAAAGAGAGTGCACTATAATATCTCCTGCGTAGTTAACTAATCTCTGTTGAGATTGGCCGCTGTGACCGGAATTCGGTCATTACATTATGGTAGGCAGAGTTGGAGGCGAGCACTGGATAAGTTTAGTAGTCTTTCATCTCGCTTATTGGCGTCCATGATACTGTTTTACATAACAACAAAACGTTCTAGAATAGATCAAATTATTCACAATTCAAGTGGAATACACATAACCGTTTGGAAAGCACCCAAATTTCAGTTTTGTACAAGTGTAAGTATATGGCATTTTATGGAACACAAATAACAAAAAACCTGCCTATACCTAACTGTCATATTGCAGAGAAAAGGCCTCTTTTCATAAAAAGGAGGATCGAGCATTAATCATCACACTAGCTGATTGCATGTTGGCGGTTTCAGATTATTAAGACGAAGTTTCTTTACGATGTTTTCCTTCGGTATCTAAGATTAACTAAGAAAGTACTATCGCGGACACGAACGGTGCACCACTTTGCCATCAAAATGCTTTGAACGATGCTACTTGCGTAGGGTCGGGGCTAGCGCTAAGTGCAGACGCCGGGTGCAAACGATTCTAACCTTAAAAGTGGTGCACCGGCTTTGTCCACGATAGTACATATGACATTGAAAATGTCTCATTGGTACATGCTAGGTTCGAAACCACACCCACGTGCTTGCAAAGCGGGTGCGTAATCAATGCGGTATCATAAACATGACACGTAGGTACAACATACATACATACGGTATCGGGTATAATATGAAAACTAATGCAGGTATGTTTACCCAATTCCCAAACTGATTATGGAATAATCCCGACTCGTACTAAACACAACAAGATTAAGAGTACCTATACGTTTAATATTCAACTGTTAAATATGATTGATACTATGATGACAGCACTAAATGGCACACGCACGTGGGGTGCGTGGGAGTACCATTCTGTACCACATGCTAAGATTAAATGCAAACTGTTAGTAGTTACTAGTGATGGACCCAAAGATATATTTCTATGGATGGACCGAATTCGGAGAGTTCGGCCTTACATTTGGTTGAAACATGCTAAAGCCGAAGTTTTAGACGCGCTTTTAGACGGTGACAGTTTTAATCACGTTTGTCAGTTTTTTAGTATGACTCCCTCTAGCTTCTCATTTAATTTGTTGTTAGTATTGCATAATCTACTGTGACGTCTATCGCAGGATATGCTACTTGTATAAAATATGTAGGTAGGTATAGATTTTTCATATTTTTTTCCTGAAAAATAAAGTTTATGATATTTTCTTATGCCTTAGTCATTCAAATTCTAAAGGTACAAATTAATGATAATTATTTACTTACTCTAAAATTTATAATTTAATTAAAATTTTTAATTTCCCTTTATAATTTTTTCTGATTAGTTTAACTAGTAAGAAGTTTAGCTGGCAAAATGCAGGATATAGTATAGGCTAAATAGTCCGAATACTTGGTACCTACATGAACCGAATGTTTGGTTCATGAACCGAACTTATCGAAATTCGGTAAACAGAGCCGAATTTGGTTACCGAATGTGAAACGATTTTCGATCCATCTCTAGTACTTACTCCACTTAGTACCTATAGATATTGTAAAGGTTTGTACAGACTGTATTGTGAGTTTGTAGACTTTAAATTTTGAACTACTGCTTGGTCGAAGTAGTGTTGTGTGATACAAAAAGGAATGAAGCAAAAAAGGGGAACAATGCAGACCAATTGACCTGCGGTGAAATTGACGGTTGTTATTACTGTCGTCTTGTCCGCTGTGACCGTCAGTTCTGACCGTTAGTTGGTCGCGGGTTCAAATCCCACTCATAATCGAGTTTTTCTTTCTACAAAAATTTCGAAATTTTGTATCCCTGCTTGATATACTTACTTATTAACTTGCGGAATTAATACTACCTACTTACCTACATATTATTTTTTCATAATTCTATTCATACACTGGCCGCCAAAACTAAGTAGTACACTTTTAAAATTGCAATTTCTCCTAAACTATAGAAGTTAGAGTATTAAAATAATAGAACGTTTTATAGCAAATTTTATCAGCTTTCTTTGAAGCTATAGTTTATTATACATTAATAACGTTATTATCTTAAAAAAAGAAAAAAACCAAAAATATAGCAATTGTTTACTTACTGACAAAAAACTTTAACAACATTTATAAGTATGTTTTACACCTTATTTACATTTTAATACATGATATTGCCTCTTCGGGCTCTGGTGTCAGCTTCAAGCCGGTTTTACATACTGAATACTAGGTTTTGGAGGCGATATTGGAGAATATTATCCCATTTTTCCAATAGGGCTTGTTTTAGGGTCCTGAGGGTGATAAGAGGTGGCTTGCTGCTTTTGACTATCCTCCTGAGTTCCTCTTAGGTATGCTCCATCGGGTTGAGATCAGGACTTCTTAATGGCCAAGTCATAAAGCTGATAACAACCTCATAAATGCATGTCTTGTACGATCCGAGCGATGTGTGGCGGGGCTTTATCCTGCATCAGCATCGATCCATCAACCATTTTTATTAAATACTACTACATACTCATTTAAGGACCTCTTGAGCATATCTCTCTCCAGTCAGGGTGCCATTATCTATAGCCACTAACTCTGTGCGACCATCTGAAAAGTTGTCAGCCCATACGTGTACAAAGCTTTCATCGTATTGGGCCTTTTCTGTAAAGAAGGCTTAAATGTATTGCTCACCAGGTCACCTGTAGACTTTTCACCTTTAATTGGAAGTGAATAGTGAAAATTAAGACTCATCAGTGAACAAAAATCTTGCCTTTTCTTAGTCACACCCCTGTATGTTTTACGTGCGTAGCGTAGTCTTGCTACTCGATGCCCCCTGTGGAGTTTGGGGCAACCTGCTGGCCTTTTGGGTTTCAGGTTTGCTTTAGCAAGTCTTCTTCTCACTACACTATCACTGATGTAGTCTCTTCGCGTCTGAAGAACCTGTTGCCGAACTTTAACTGCATTGAGGTGGCGATTTCTCAACACAGTGGAAACAATATAGCGGTTTTCTCGAGTACTAGTGTACCTGCGTCTGCCATTACAAGATCTTTTCAGATGGTTTTCAGTTTCTTCGAACCTTTCCTTTACCTTTCGGACTGTTTTTAATGTTACACCCACCATTTTTACACTCCGACATACTGATGCCTAGTTTTAGAAAAGTTTCATGATTTTTGCACATCCAAAGAGGTCAAAGAGGCATGAGAAATAAAGTTTAAGTGCTGTAGTTACCTAGGCTTTTGATACCAATTTCATAGATCAAGAAAAAAATGTAAAAAAAAATCACAAAACAAAAAGTTAAAAGTAAAAGAGCAATTTGAAAAGGAGTGTTTTTGTTTTGTAAAGTTTTTTTTAGCCATTCCTTAATTTTTTTTATCAACTATGAACTTTATAAATAAAAAAAAGAATTCTTTTTCTAATCCTTTTTATTTCAAAAATATATCTTGTGTACTTTTAAAGTTATTGCAATTTTAAAAGTGTACTACTTAGTTTTGGCGGCCAGTGTATATCATGAATTTCTGTAAAGTAACGCCTGATTCCATTTTATATTCATAAATATAAAAATTTTTATGTGTATTACTTTATAAGTTCACTAATTTCCGAAACTACACTAATTTACACTTTTCTAATTTACTAAACTAGGCAAAGAATTAGTTGCCTATAATAAGTACAACTTTTTTTTAAACTTTAACAAAACCGCAAGATCATTATAATTGGGTATTACAAAGTTGAATAACAAGAAACAATAGTTGGTTTTCCAAAATGATGAGTTTTGAAATCCAGACCTTAATTCTTAAGAAATAGAGTCACATTTTGAAATGTGTCTTGAATGATTTCATTCGACGAATTTACTATGAAATTTTTGTCATAAACATATGACAGAGTTTAGTAGGAATAGGTACAGTCAACAACAAAATGATATCACTATTCTTTATTTTTCTATTCGGTCACGTCTCCTCAATTTAGATTGCTAAATATGGTAAGACGAAGATGTTTACGTAATTAATGTAATGGTCAACCTAAAGGAAATTATAAGGTTGCATACAAGTATAAATTAAAAAAATTAGGGGTATCCCTGATTCAATTTTTTTTAAATTAAGAACACTCGGTCAAGAAAGCTTTAAAAAAAACTAAATCAAAATCGGTTCATTCTTTTGGGAGTTACGAATTTACGATGCCAAACACATGCCACATGATGCCACACACACGTTTATAAACTTATAAAACCCCTCTTACTTGTTAAGGGTTAAAAATAGGGTGCGGAAATTTTGTAGTAGTAAAAAAGAATTTAAGTTTCGCAAAAAAAAAAAATCTGACATTTGAATTCAATATTTGACAGCGACAGTAATAACTAGAAATTACATCATTAATCAGCGTAGAGTACATAGTGAGCTGCTGAGTTACTCCAAACTACTATTAGCGACGCGGTAAAAGAATAGCGTAATACTGTATACCTTCCAGAATTTTTTTGAGTCTATTCAGGATGAATTGACAATTTTTTTTTATATACCTATATTATATTTAAAGATAAATTTATTTTGTATATTTAAAGAGAAGTGAAATCGGTCAAATTATAATACAAAAATGATAAATCTGCCACAGGCAACACAAGAAAAATACAATAGGTAAATAAAAAACACAAAAAAAAAACAGTTGAATTGATAACCTCCTCTTTTTCTCTTTTTTTTTGAATCGGTTAAAAATTACAATGACTAACACAATCGATACGAGTCAATGGGTAAATTAAAAAAGCCAAATTTTATTATTACTATAGTGGGTAACCTCCTTTACACGACATTGTAACAACATAACACTTGATTGTATTGAGAGCGTGATTCAAAGAGGTCCAAATTTGGAACAGCCAGATGGACCTTCAAGGGCACGCGTACAAAAACATAACAAAAAGTTATGAATAGTTAGAGATCTTTTTTGCTGACTGTCATGGTTCAAAGAGTTATGTCTGTAATTAATTTTAAATCTATCGTTGAACATAATTATTAAATATTTTTTTTTTTAATTTTTATTTAATACAGGCGTGTGTCTATAAGTAAATAAATAAATAAGAAAATTTGAAACAACAACTGATACGGATGGAATTAAAAACCTACGATATTCGACGTACCGTATCGACGGCGACACTCTGACCGTTAAGCCACCGTATCCCACCAGAATCAGTTGAAATTTCAAATCTTTTTCTACGCTTAGGGCGTGTGTTCAAATCCCATCCGTATCAGTTGTTTTTTCTAAGTTTGACGTGTAGAGTCTATGTCTGTGTATCTGTCATCGTAGTTCCTAAACCGATGAACAGATTTTGATTTAGTTTTTTTTATTTGAAAGTTAACTTGATTTTATATATTCAATCAACTTCCATGTGCGAGCAAGATAGCAGATTAGCGCAAAGAGACGCCTTAAGCTGATTGTCTTCGCAACCTTCGACAGATCTACGATCAGGCTAATCCATATCAAGTGGAGTGACATCTTGTCAAGAGTAATTGGATGATAAGCCGTGAGGGGCACGAAACGATGATATGAGATATTTTCTTCTGAATACTGACAGGGGGTTTTATTATCCAATCTTGAAACTTGACGTGACATGACTGACATCAATACTCCAAGAGTTTTAACGAAAATTAAACGAAAAAAAATTATATGAATTTCTGTCTACAAAATGCGTACTATATTATACACTTAATGATAGCCAAGTGGTATAACCGTTGGACTGCCAAGTCAAAAATCGTGAGGAAACAAGCGCACCAAGAGATTTTTCAACGTTGTGTAAAGCCATGTCAGAGGCCTAGCGGCCTGGCTTTATTATTATTTCATTATTATAACACGCTGTACTGCATATACCTCTGCTTACCCCCTCGAGGGAATACAGGCATGAGTCTATGCTATGATTTTTACCAACCCTGCGTGCTTAGCCAAGTGGACTATCTACAATCGCTAACGAATAGAAAACGAAAGAAATGTATAGGATTAGATTCTATTCGTTTGTTTTGACCATGTGACATAACGATAAAAGTAATGTCATTTATGTCATCCTATACATTTCTTTCGTTTTCTATAGCGTTAGCGATTGTAGATAGTCAACTTGGCTAAGCCCCCTGGACGGAAATAGTATCAACTTTTATTTTCGTTTACTGTATTTTTAAATACAATTTAATTATCCTACAAATCATAGTACCTTCTAAGTACTAGTAAAAGTTATTATTCTTTGGCACTAAGTACCTAGCCTACCTATAATTCATGGTTTATCGCTATGAACAAATCAATTAGTTACAGTTAAACGTGACTTTTGTTCCAATAACGTATTTAAAAAAACAAATGCAGATTATTAATAATAAAATTAATTAAATGGTGTTGTAAGAAATAAAATAAATGATAAACTTAAATAGTAGTTGACAATAGTATAGTAATGGTTATTGGTAAAATAAAGAGCATGGCTTCTATATGTCATAAAACCCATGACTAATAAATGTGAGTACTAACATAGAATAGTAATACAATAGGTATATTATTACTAGCACTTTTGAGTCATTGTTACGAGTCTTTATAATATAAATAAAATAAAAAATACTTACTGCGATTTTTGGACGATCGATACAGTTTTAACATAGAATACATTTCTTAATTCTTAATTCTTTATTGTACACTAACTTGGATACAACAATATAAGTTACATAATATAAAATACATGCACAAAGGCGAGCTTAATTCAATAATGAGTTTTCTGCCAGCAAACCTTTGATCAAAGAGAAATTACATTTCTAGTTTTATTTTTATTTTATAATGTTAATGTTTTTTTTATATTTGTTAAATTCATTTTATTTGAGAAAAGTAGAAATATATTATATATTTTTTCTAGACAAATTTGTTAAGTGGATTTTTCAGTAGTAATTTTTGAAGTTCAGGTAATTTTGTGAACGGACCCATTGTTTCGCCCTTAATGGTCTGAAATTGCCGATTCTTCTCTGTATGAGAAGAAAAGCCTTTGCCCTGTAGTGAGACAGTTACAGATTAGTTTATTTATTTATTTTAATTTATTGATCGTTGTCGTCAGTTATAATTATCCAGGTCTAATCCAGGTCATTATTAATCAAAGTCCAGGTCCGCAACTTTATCCGTGTATAATTTATTTTTCCAGAATATCCCGTAAAAGTCTATTCCTTACATTTTTAGAAAATTTTATTTACAGAAATAAAATACACCCCATATTATCCGCTGATAATGTAGCTTTTTATAGGTAAAAGAATTGTTACAATCAGTTAAGTAGTATTAAGTTCATCAATAACAAATACACATTTAATAAAAATACACCTGTTATTAAAATGTAATAACCAAATTAGATAACCAGTTAAAGTTACTGTGTCATTGACTGAGGCCGAAATACAATATCTAGGCTAAGGTCGAATTAATAGACACAATTTAAACTGTAGGTTGCTTTGTATAAATATTACCATCGAAATACAGTAATATCTAATATCGAAATACATATACAAGTTAAGTTTCAGCCAAAAATTCAGTTTGATCGAAACATATTTTTTCAAATAAATAAATAAAATAAAAATAAATCAGCCTGCAACAATCCCAATGGAGGGCAAATAAAACAAAAACAACATACAATCAAATTGAGAACCTCCCCCTTTTTGAAGTAGGTTGAAAATTCCATAAAATAAAAATTCATTTAAAGCTATTTATTTAAACAAGCTTTTTGTTAAAGCTATTTAAAGGTATTTATTTCAACAATTTTTGTTTTGATCAAGTTGAAATGTTTGCTTAAACTTTGTAATGTTGTTCTCCTTCAAATGGTTTCGTTCGATTTTTAATAACTATATTGATTTTATATCTTCAATCAACTTCAATGTGCGAGTGAAATAGTAGATTGGCGCGATGAGGCCCTTAATTTAGTAATTAGCTCACGGTGTGTCGGCTACTTGGCTCCCAGACCATTAAGTCCTGGTTTTCTCGCGCTGTATCATTCATCGTTACTCAATTGTAAAAGCTAGTAGCTAACGTTTAAAAGAACTCCAACTTACTAGCGTCATAATTCCTTCTATAATATTGTACTAACAGCATAGAAAGATGCATTAACATTCATAAAAATGCACGCATTCAAACAATGCACACACATTGTAATGCATGTTCTATTATATGATAATTTGTGACGCATTTGTACCGGCCTCGTAACATATAGAGGCGTGGACATAGGAAGATAGGTACATACTTTAAAAAATAATTTACATAATTTTGTTAATGTTATCAATTTTATAGGCTTATCACGTTTTTTTTTGTATTTTAAATTGTGATTCAAGTATAAAATGTCGCGGCGGCGCATTGGTTACGGACCCGCTTTGCAAGCACCCGGTTGTGGGTCCTAAACTCCGAACCTGACATGTAGGTACTCGTACCATGTGACTTTAAGAATATCATATTATGTACTATCGTGGACAAAACCGGGGTGCACCACTCTTATAGAATCGCTTGCACCCGTTTCAAAGCATTTTGATCGCAAAGTGGTGCACGGTTCGTGTCCGCGATAGTTTTCAAATAAAAAAAATAGTTAGCTTTCAATGAATTTTTATTTTATGCCATTTTTTATTTGAAAACATGTTTCGATCAAGCTGAATTTTTTGTTCAAACTTTGTAATGTTGTTCTCCTTCAATAGGTTTAGTTCGATTTTTCATAACTATATTAATTGATATTATATCTTCAATGTGCGAGCGAGATAACAAATTAGCGACAATACCATCTAGATCTTTTACTCAACAAACAAATAATGTTTTATTAACAATATAATAAACATCAGCTTGCTAAATGATATAAATCCACAATGAAAGCAATAAACTCCACGATCACGTTTCGCTCTAGTTTTTGCTGCGCGCTGGTCGCCATATTAATTGTATAAAGCTCCACATCACATCGCATACCTATGGTAACGTAGTTTGATTCCATATTAGATTTGTTTTATTGATATCTACCCGACTTATATTAGGGAGTTTTGTTATTATTTATTACTTAGAAATAGGCGTTTAGTCTACATTTGACAGATTCTACTTTTGACATCATAGTCTACTTTTGACAGATTCTACTTATGACAAATGTAGAATCTGTCAAATGTAGAATATGTCATAAGTAGAATCTGTCATAAGTAGAATCTGTCATAAGTAGAATCTGTCAAAAGTAGACTATGATGTTAAAAGTAGAATCTGTCAAATGTAGACTAAACGCCCTGAGATCCTGAGCCAGCGAGTAGAACAATAGGATGCTGCTGCCCATCCTTCAGATTTTTCCCTTTGTCGCTTCGATATGAGTAGGCATGGTTCTATTCAACCAAACGGTACAAAAAAACATATGAAAAAGGCACCCATAGCATAATTATGTGACGTAACACATAATAGAGTTACTAAGAATGTAGGCTTAGAAAAAAAAACGTATGACTTTTCCTTTACGGCTCCAGGCTATTAAAAGTCCGTCCCGGTAATTGGCAAAGTTAGGCTTTAACATTTTATTTAAAGTTTTTCAGGACAATGTCAGTTTGCTATGAAACTTTATTATATGTAACCAGCTTTCGGCCACGGCTTCGCCCTTGTGGTAGGTATGATAAAGGTGTATGATAAATTATAAATAACAATCAATGTCAAATATTAGTAGGGTCTTGCAATATAGCAATCAGATTTTTTTCCTAAATTGTTAAATTGTTTTTTTATACATATAATTATGTAGTTAGTTATATGTTTAATTGTTATGTTTGTATAAGTAATATTAGAATACCCACTTCGGGAACATGTATTTTGTTTTTGACTGTAAATCTATGATGTATTGTATAATTTTGTAATTATATTATGAATAAAGTAGGTATCGTATCGTAAGTATCGTAATAAGTGAATGAATTTTTAGAATCGGTTCTAGAGATCCCTCGACCCCCTACAACCATACAAACAAATAAATTTTACCCGATTTTACCCGAGATTCTACGAATTATGGAAACTGCAGCATTAAAAACTTGTGATTTTTAATCAGGGCAGTAAGAACCTCATTACACTCAAAACATAGTTACTTTTACAAAGTTGTCTCACAAACAAAGAAAGAATGCAATTGATTTGTTTCTGCCCGCATCTCTCAATTAAAGAGGGCGACCGATTAATGATTGTAAATGAACTTGCAGTAAATTGATTTAAGGGACGGACGCTTGCTAATTTTCTATCTCGCTCGCACATTGATTTATTATATTGATAGATTATGAAAAATCGCAGCAAACTAATCTGCTATTTTGCTCTCACATTGAAGATATAAAATCAATTAATATAGTAAAATCACAATAAACTAAGTGGAGAACAACATTACAAAGTTCAGCTTGATCGGAACAAGTTTTCACACAAATTCAAACTTTATTATACTAATAAATAAGAAAAGAATCATTTAAAGCTATTTTTATGTATGAAAACTTATTCCGATCAAACTGATATTTTCGCTGAAACTTTGTGATGTTATTCTCCATAACTTAGTTTGTTGCGATTCTTTATAACAATTATTGATTTTATATCTTTAGTATGCGAGCGAGATAGCAGATTAGCGAGTGTCCGCGCCTTAATGCAGCGCTTAAACTGCAGTACCATTAAAATGAAAAAAAAAATCCGTTTTACACGACTGCCAAAGAAGGGTTATTGAAAAATTAAGAAGAAGTTTGTGCCTACATACCGTAAAAGTATATAAGTATAAAATATGTTATAGGTATACGAGCAGGATTTGAACTTGTGATCTAAATATCCGCTTGAGCTCTGCCAATGAATGCTATTGAAATTCTCTTCTTCTTTAAACCGTCTAAAACGTACCTACTACGGCAACTGAAGTAATTTTTTATTTTTTATTTAAAACTACGGTTTGGTTACGGACCCGCTTTGCAAGCGCGTGGTTGTGGGTTCGAACCTGGCATGTACCAATGTGACTTTATCAATGCCATATGAACTTTCTTAGTTAATCTAAGACACTTCTGACTAACGGTGAAGGAAAACATCCTAAGGAAACCTGGACTTTAATAGTCTGAAATCGCCAACACGCAGTGAGCTAGCGTGGTGATTAATGCTCAATCCTTCTCTGTATGAGAAGAGGCCTTTGCCCTATATTGGGACAGTTACAGGCTGGTTTTTATTTCGTTTTTTTTTTTAACTAAATGACTAAATCGGTCCAAGTGACGCGCTTAACAGCTTTAGGAACTTATATTTAAACTAGCTTTTCCCGCGTGGCTTCGCTCACGTAGATTATAGAATATTTTGAACAAAATTTATTTATTTAAATCGAATTAGTATTATAGGTACCTAAAAAAATGATAAATCAACAAACTGAGAATAAATTCTACTATTTTGAGTCGATGCCACTACTTTTAGCGTCATTGTATAAGCACACTTAGGTACAGGGCGAATGACAGTCAATAATAATATTGTAGGTATAGCAATTGCAAATATTCGCTATTAAATAATAATAATCTAAGAGATTTCTAAAGAATTTTCAAAGGAAAATCAAGGTAGGTAGGTACTTATAAGGTAAGTTAAGTATTTAATAAAAGAACAAATAAATTTGAAATTTCGAATTCTAATCCGATTTATAATTGACATTCCAATTTTAAAGGGTATTACATTGCACCAAGCCAGTTTAAATCAAAAGCACTAAGGAGTATTGATATCAACTTCGATGCAAATCACCCCCAAAATAACTTTCTACCCCTTTTTAACCCCGTTAGGCGATGAGTTTTAATAAAATACGAAACACGTATTCCATTAATTCTGTAAAAGAATGTTAATGCAAAATTTCAAGTAGATTGGACCAAGGAATCACGTTGTCCCATACAAACTTTGCCCCCGTTTTTCACCCCTTTAGAAGTAGAATTTCGAAAAATCCTTTCTTATCTGATCCCTACGTCATACAAAGAACACACCCTCCAAGTTTCAAATCTCTACGACCAGCTGTTTAGGCTGTGCGTTGATCCGTCAGTCATTCAGGACAAAGCATTTTATATTTATAGATTTATATATACATATACTAGCTGCCCCGCGCGACTTTGTACGCGTAATTATTTTACCTCTACGCTTTTTCTACCCTACCCTACACTACCCTACGCTACCATTCTCTACCCCTACCCTACCCTACCCTACCCCTACCCTACGCTACCCCTACCCTACTCTACCTCTACCCTACTCTACCTCTACCCTACTCTACTCTACTCTACCCCTACCCTACGCTACCCCTACCCTACTCTACCTCTACCCTACTCTACTCTACCCCTACCCTAACCCTCTATTCCTACCCTACCCTACTCTACCTCTACCCTACCCTACCCTACCCATACCCTACCATACTACTAAAGGGTACAATTCCATATTTTTTTTCTTCGATTCTTCTATTATAGGCGGAGACTAATCCAACAAATCAAAAACCATGAAAATCGGTCCAGCAGTTCTCGAGTAGGTATACCTACTATTTTCTCCCCATAGCCATTGAATATCGAAATATATATACGTGCATTAGTTATGCCACTTTGATGTCTCTTACTAATACCGAATTTCCTACACTATCATACCCCCCCCCTTTCCCCCTAATGGGTAAAGTTTTAAAAAGCTGAAACACGTCTTATTTGTTAACCGAAAAGCTAATTATCAAGTTTAATGACGGATTTTCATAACTACAAACTTTAGTCCCCTTTTATATCTCCCTAGGGGGAAAAAATCCAATTTTTTTGATGCACGTCTTTTTTATTTTTAGCGAATAAGCTTAATACTCATTTTTACATTTGTAACTTAAAAAATAACGAATCTTCCATACAAACTTTCACCCCCTTTTTTATCCACTCAAGTGTAGATTTAAAAAAAAAAACAATGCTCGTCCTTTCATTTATCAACCAAAAAGCTGAATACCAAGTTTCGTACATTTAACGTTAAGAATGACGGATTTACATACAAACTGTTTCCCCCTTTTTTGCCTACTTAGGGGGGGAATTTCAGAAAATCCTTCCTTAGTGCACCCCTACGGTACTTAAAGAATATTGTCTCAAAATTTCAAGTCTCTAGGTCCACCGGTTTAGGCTGTGCGTTGTCTGTCAGTCAGTCACGTTACCATTTTATAAGTATAGAAGATTAGTAAAATTATGATGTGGAGGAACCCATTCTGCAAAAAGTATCTACGTGTGGATTTGAACCTTAAATGTATCAATGTTTTCATATTTCAATGTCATAATTATGTACTTTCTTAGTTAATCTAAGACATCATTGACTAACTTTGAAGGAAAACATCGTAAGGATACCTTGACTAAATGGTCTGAAACCGCCAACACCAATGAGCTAGCGTGCTCGATCCTTTTCTCTATGAGAAGAGACCTTAGCCGTGCAGTGAGACAGTTACAGACTGGTTTATTTATTTATTAGTAGAAATAAAATAATCTGTTACTCATAAATGGAACTACTTTCCTATTGTAGCTATTTTCATTTCAGAACGAACCCACCACTGTCATTTGTTTTTCTTACAGTCAGACCTATTGTCTTTTAATTCTACTAAAAGGTGTAAAGGACAAAAGACCTTTATTCGAAGTATTATAAGACTAAACAAAGCTAGCTTGGATTCGCCAACCAAGGGATTTATCAACAAAAAGAGTTGATCACTGCTCAGCAGTTTACGTCAATTGGAAATCGAATCACGTATAGTTTTGGTTGGAACGGGTTTAACAATTGCGTGACATATTTACTTGAAAAAGTATTATAGAAAAAGTATGGGAGTTTATCAATCTCACAGGTATAATTTGAGGACAGAAATTGGTGTGTTACGTCATATCTACGTATGGGAATATCGTTAGACCGGATTTTTGACTTTTTGGGCTGGTTTCTGTCTAAAAGCACCCGCGCGCCCTCCAAATCCAATCCAAATACAAACGATTAAACATCCTTCACAATAAGTCTTTCAGTGTGACAAATATGAATGTCCTCCTGACCGAATTTCGGTCACACAACGGAGATTAACTAATAATTACGCAGGAGATATCACAGTGAACAAGTGTGTACGGAAACACAGGTGCACTCTCTTTTCCATCACTCTTATAATTTTATGGGACGGCGATCTGATATGACCGGAAAGAGATAATTAATTTATAATGCGCACGTAACTTATGAAAATTCAGAGATGCGAGCATTGGGTTTGAATTTGAGACCGCTGCGCTGACTTGTCAGTCAACGGTCATACCACTAGGCTATCACAGCTTATAAATATCTATTAAAGCTTATAGAAATACTTCCATGCAGTTTAGCAAAACATTTAGTTAAACTTAAAACATAACATAGACTTCGAAGTCTATGTTACCTATACTATAGTACACCCACGCACCCCAGAGGGGGTAGGCAGAGGTGCAGTACACCCACGTTTCGCCGGCTATGTTATAAATCCCATGTAATAGGGGGCGAGCCTATTGCAAATTAACCGGGCACAATTCCTCCGTGCTGCTTGCTACTGAGAATTTCCTAATGGAAAAACCTAACAACACTTTGCTCAACTCGGGGATCGAAAGTCCTTGTGCTCAGCAGTCCCGCTTGCTACTACTACACCACCGAGGCAGTCAACATTTAGTTATGTAACATTATTCATGAAAACGACAATCCCCATGGGAACTGATTTTCAATCATCACAAATTACAGCAACATTGAAACATTTGAAACGTTTAATGTATCAATAAAATTAATTTGACGTCCACAGGGAGCCTTATATAGGTCGCAATTGAAATGTAGCAAATGAAATATTGATGCTAGATTAATTTGAATTAGTTGTCTGTGGGGATTGAAGACATAATTTGCGTAGTAGTTAAGCGAATGATGCCGCGAGTTTAATTCTGAAAAAAGCATAGTAAAATATTAAATATATTATATTTAATATTTTGTAAATATAATAAATAAATATATTATATTTAATATTTTACTATTTTTTCTCTGACTGATACGACCAAAAATCGGAGAAAAAAAGTTTAAATATTCCAAAAAATTACAAAATTAAAAGAGTTTGAACATTCTTTGTTAGATAGACGGCATTTTGAATAAATGACGTTCATCATCTGCCTAGCCTTTTCCCAACTATGTTGGGGTCGGCTTCCAGTCTTACCGGATGCAGCTGAATACCAGTGTTTTACATGGAGCGACTGCCATCAGACCTCCACAACCCAGATATTGGGTTACACGGTACCCCTTGGTAAGACTGGTTGTCAGACTGGGGCTTCTGACTACCCGTAACGACTGTCAAAGATCTACAATTGACAGCCGGGGCCAACAGCTTAACGTGCTATCCGAGGCACGGAGAGTGATAATTAATTTATAAAACGCACATAACTTACGAAAAGTCAGAGGTGCGCGCCTTGGGTTCGAACCCGAGACCACTGACTTGCCAGTCAACGGTCACCACCACTAGGCTATCACGACTCTTTGAAACTCTTTGAAATGACGTTAGTGTTCTAATTTCGAAACCAAAGAACGCTCTCCTTCCATTTCCTAGTTTGCGGGAAGAGGATAGCAATAACCCCCTTCAATTGTTTAATTAAAAAGCTTATATTATATTTGTATTTTTTCTTCTAAAAAACAAATTCAATTATGACCATTATTTGAACCTGCGAACCTGTGCCTAAGCCACTAGCTGTTTTGTCCTCTGAGTTATTCATAATCCTGCTTATTCAGAGCCTATCAGTATTCAATAGGTAGTAGGAAAATAGGAATTTTCCTATCTACATAAATTGTGTTAACATACGGTAATATGAGTTTTAAAAATATAAAATGTATATCAAAACTTAGTGATAATAAGAATCGTTGTTGAATGTTTTCACATAATCACGGCATACAGCTTATAACATAACTATGCCTCTGCTTATCCCTTTAGGTAAGCGTTATGTTTATGGAACTCGTAGCTGTTATGGTTTGCGACCCACTTTGTGTAGTCTAAAGCGACCGCAGCGTAATCTAAGTGTGTAGCGAGGCGTGCTAATTAAAACAATAACTAGACAAATTAAGTTTGTGCGGTTATGTGGTGTTGCAGACCAAAGTATAATAATCATACAGTATGGTAACTACGTAAAAACGCTCAAAACACCACACAAACACGCGTATTAACGGAACACAATCCAGATTCCGTCCTGCTACTGAGAATTTCCTAATGAAAAAACCCAATAACACTTTGCCTGACCCGGGGATCGAACCCAGGACCTCGTGCTCAGCAGTCGCGCTTCCTACAACTAGACCAACGACAGTTAAATACAATAACAAATAGAATATGCAATCAAGATTTTTTCACGAAAAATTTTAAGTCAATTAATTTTTTTTTACATAGGTTTTTTAAAAACATTACCCAAGTAGAAGCACTTGATCTCATAAAACCATACTCTTAGCGGAACATTGTGAAAGCACACGATTTTATAAAACCATTATCCGTTTTAAACTAAGAGACAATAATCGACAAAGGAAAATATCGAGGAAACGCAGTACGTGACTATCCTTTTTCTATCTACCGTCGTATTCTACAATATCTATTCTTAGTCTATACCTAATACGAAAACAGTATTCTCAATATCCCCCGAGGTAGTTATACAAGTTAACAGTTCCAAGATTGCACGTGACTTAGTTATTTAAGTTGGAGTCGTGTTTGAGCCGCCGATGACTGGTATACAATGAGGACGTGCCTGGACGTCTAGCTAACGCAGGAAGTTGTATTATCCTGTGTGGACGGCAGAGGGCGTTGTTAACAAAGCAATCGGTTTTGACAAACGAATCAGCTCAAATTAAATTTTGATAATGAGTTTTGTTATTAGTTTTTTGTTATTGTTTTATTCGATTTTTACGTTTGTCCGCTGATTACTGTGTTCTATTTACAACTTACAACTTACAGTAAATTAGTAAGTAAAATTTATACGAGAAGTAAGTAAAATTTATATATCCCAATTGGAGAGAGAGATCTTTCTCTCCAATTGGGCTTGTATAAATTTTGTCCTGATCTAACTATGAGCTACGGAGATACGGAACGCTACTCCTCGTCGACTCGACGTCAAAACTCCTCGGCCAACCTCTTGTATCAACTAATTTCACTTTGTATGTGTTGTTGATATATAAATCGACCTCCAAAAAAGTGTAGGAGTTTGCCTCCCCCTTAAGTTTAAGTGTCACTCAAAATTAAAAAAACATTTTCACAAAAAAAAATTAAACAGACTTCAAAATATTTAAAACAGCTAGAAAAAACTCAAAATATTTCGTTTATTATCTGTGATTGTGATTTTATTAAAATTAAATTTGGAACCCACTTGGCTTGACAGTCTCGGCACCAACTCAAAAACTAACAGTTTAGTTTTATTTCTAGCTTTTTTAAAGTCTTTATTTTTACGTCTTGAGAGGTCTAAGTGAATTGAATTTTCGTATTTACGAGTTCTATTTGAAGTCTTTGAACAAGATCTCTAAGTCCCATAACAAAACTTAGCACAAATTTATGCTATTTACATAGGTACATTTGTGCCATGAACATAAGTTCTTATTGTACGACTTTGCCCTTTATGTGCAGCTGACATTTGCCAAATGTCGGGTAGTACGTGCTTAGAGATTTAAATGTAAGCTTTCCCGCATATTTGTTTTGCCGTTTTATTTTTGAATCTACCGGAATCGGGATGAATGATAATTTATTAATAAGATATAGCACTGATAGCCTAGTGGTACGACCGTTGACTGACAAGTCAGAGGTCTTGAGTTCGATCCCCCTCTGACTTTTCGTAAGTTATGTGCATAATATAAATTAATTATCAGTTGCTAAAACGGTGAGGGAAAACATTGTGATGAAACCAGCGCATCTGAGAGATTTTTCGATGGTGTGCCATGTCAGAGGCCTACGTTCGGTTTAAACTCTGTCACCAGGTTGTTCATCAACCATACGATAAGAAGAAAAATTAATAAGATATCTTAGGAAGTTAAGAAGTATTTGTTTCTTATAATTATTTAATAAGAAAATTTGAAAAAACTAAAACTGCAAAGTTTGGAGCACTGAGTCGGGATACGTAATGTATTCCGATAGATGTCGCCTTAGGCGTGTAAAAGAGATTTGAAATTTCAAATGGTGCTGGTGGGATACGGTGGCTCAGCGGTTAGAGCGTCGACACGGTACGTCGAAGATCGTGGGTTCGAATCCCATCCGTATCAGTTGTTTTTTCAAATTTTCTTATTAAATAATTATATTTAATAAGCTATCATGTGCTATATATAACATGTAAAAAAATTAACAAAGTTTCAAGTTTCTGTATTGATATAAATTATTCTGTATTAATGAATGTTGTTTTATTGATCAAGATCGTATTGCTTGTCCCTATAAAGGCGGACCGTCACAGAATAGTAATTCTGTGATAAATATTTAAAATCACTTACAAAACCCGACCTATCCTTGTATTTATTTTTCTTCCTGGTTTTACTTATTTGAGAGAGAAAGTACAAGAGAATCAGCACCATTGTCGACAGTCCACACTGGACAATATTTTTCCAACGGTGTCAAAGTCCATTCAAAAATTAAAATCCGTCACACTCTTTGGGTCACCTACTCCCCCACATCGGCGTACAGTCGTGAATATTGAAACGTTTGTGATACGTGGATTAAACTCCTTTTGAGTGTGCCTGTACATGAATTATTCAGCAGGTGGTTACCGAACACATTATAGGCAATGTACGCAGAATATATGGGATTTAAAAATTACGGTACCAAAGCGGTTGGTAATGTTTGTTCTCGACGTTTTGTTTGTGATTGTACTTGCTGTTGAATTAGGGCACTGTGGTTGGAATTGAGGAATTTGTAGCCGAAATGTGGTTGCAAAACGAATTGGAAATATTTTTTGTAATGGTTTTGATTGCTATTAGCTTTTGACCTACTTAAAAATATGAGGACTGAACCGCTCTAATAGCGGTCAATTTAATTTTTAATTAAATGATATTTGTAATTATGCGTATTGAGAATTGCCGTGCAAAAGAGTAATTCTTTTGACTTCTCAAAAGATACTTCACTCGATATTATTTAGTTGTTGGTTAGTTTTCATCGTATGTAAATACAGTAAGCGCCATCTAAGGATCTCTCGCCAGCTGCGGGTGGCGTTTGCGCATCGAATATTCGCGTATAAAGGTATGAAACGTAGGACCTATATTGAGTTAACAAACAATATATTAAAAACGCGCCTATTCCATGAGTAAAATTATCCTACAAGTAACTTCATAGACTTAGAGCTGCATAATGCGCACTGAAATACATAAGAAGTCATAGCAACGCAAACGTCACGTTCAAGACTGTGTAACTGATAAAGGAATTTGTAATGTTTGAATTACTTACATAAAACACTTACTCTTATACACGGCAATTCTCAAATACGCATAATATTATTACAAATATCATTTAATTAAAAATCAAAAATGAAATTGACCGCTATTGCAGCGGTTCTGTACTCATATTTTTTACTGCGCAGATTAAATAATAGTTGCTAGTAAAAGTAGAGTTGGAATTAGGTATTATCCAAAAAAAATTGGTACTTACTTTATAAGTTTGCGTGTCAGAATTGCCTAATTTTATTGTCTTTTACTAAAAGCACAGAATAAATAATAGTACAAAGTGTAATTTTATGGTGGGCTGGTTGCGTTGACCTTCAACAGACTAATTTTGTAAACACATTACCATACTGTGGACATTTTGGACACGCAATAAAATAATATTATGATGACACGATTAACGCATCATACAACAAGTAAATTCATATAAATATTGTTGTATAATTTTTAATTTACCTAGTAGTTAATGACTGAGACAGGCCTTAAGAATCTAAAACAAAAATTCATCACTAATCTAATAATAAAATAATGTTAAGTATTGATACTCCTGTATACGGCTTATAGTCAGGAGGTTCCTCTCTCTGGAGACCTGACCACCGGTACCTTGACCCTGTTCCCGATACCAGTGGGCTACTATATTTTTTTAAAAGTAAGCATCCTTAAAAGAGGTAATAGAACTCATAATTATGAACAACTTTTACTATGGGACAAACCATGAAATCGCGAAAAAAATAAATTTTTCGCGATTTCAGGGTTGGCCCCATAGTACCTAAAAGTTGACATTTTTTTTTGTCTAATATTATTTATTCAGGAATTAACAATTAATAATTATAAATTTAAAAATGAAATTAAAACTACATTAAAACTACAAATTAAGTCTACTTATAGTAAAAGTTGTTCATAATGATGAGTTCAATGACCCCTTTTCAGGAAGCTTGTGATTTAAAATTCATCCTGCACATAATATGTATACCTGTATACATATAAATGTGCAGGATGAATTTAAAAATGTATTTTTTGTGAAAGAAGAAAAAGAAAAATAACATAAAAACAACCCGATATCATCAACCATAGCTATATCATACAGCGTCTCAAAGTAATGTCATTTTTCTCTCTCTATGTTACTTTTTCTCCATCCGTTACGTTCCTGCTACATAGTTTCACTGGCTACGAATGAGTGGCGGACGTCTCGTTAAGAGCTAAGCCGTGTAACTCGTCACCCATATCGGTACATTTCCGTATAAACCTTAAGGAAATTGACGTGACAAAATGTTTATGTACTTTGTTGGATAAAAACAAACTTTACCTTTCCATTTTTCCAGCTGGAGAAGCAGAAAAAAAGGATGCGTATTTTTTTTTTTTTCACTGATTTTTTGCAATTACAGGGACGATATTATTAGTTTTTTTTTTAAATTAATTTATTTGTACACACAACATATTATACCTACTTATAAAATAAGGCATAAGGTAAGGCAATTTTTTGTATGAATGTTTGAAAAAAAATATTGCTTTCCAAACAACTGGATACATCGTGATTATGGTTAACATGAAACAAGAAAAAAAAACAAAAAAAAAACGTTTTTCAATAGATTCCATAAATATTTGGTGACCACACAATTATATTTACGGAATGATGGGACAAATCATAAATTGAAGAAGAATATAAATTTCTCATTTATATGTACACCTAACCTTTGTAAAAAAAATAATTTTGTTAACCGAATTTGGATTTTATCACGACAAAAACCAAGTTTAGTTTTTATAAACAAAATAGGGCTGTCCAATACAAACGTAAAAATATCCCACAGTTACTTATTTTATATTTTTTCTCATAGTATGCTGTATGCGTATCCCAATGTACATTGGCGGAGAGAAGTGATTTACCACTTATGAATTTTATTCATACGTAATAAATTTGGAGATTTTGACGGCCCTATCACAGTATAAAGAGGTCTTTTCTTTCCCTACAGTAGTCCAACGAACACGTCTAGACAGAGCAATCGTGCGGGGTGTGTGGAGCGGGGGACGGAGGGGGGGGCGCACCGTAGGTTGTATAGAATTGTTGGGTCCTAGGAATTAGCGGGTGTCGCATTTTATTTATTTGAATTTTAAATGTTGATTCAATTTTTCAACGGGTGTGTTGATTATGAATACTTATGACATTAATTTAGAGATCCAACATGGCGGACGCGAGTTTTTGGTAAAAATCAATATGGGTATCGTTTTATAGGTTTTCGGGGGCGGTGATTACGAATATGACATTTATTTTGAGATCCAAGATGGCGGACGCGAGTTTTTAGTAAAAATCAATATGGGTATCGTTTTCTAGGTTTTCAGGGGCGGTGATAACGAATATGACATTTATTTTGAGATTCAAGATGGCGGACGCGAGTTTATAGTAAAAATCAATATGGGTATCGTTTTCTAGGTTTTCGGGGGCGGTGATTACGAATATGACATTTATTTTGAGATCCAAGATGGCGGACGCAAGTTTTTAGTAAAAATCAATATGGGTATCGTTTTCTAGGTTTTCGGGGGCGGTGATAACGAATGTGACATTAATTTTGAGATCCAAGATGGCGGACGCGAGTTTTTAGTAAAAATCAATATGGGTATCGTTTTCTAGGTTTTCAGGGGCGGTGATAACGAATATGACATTTATTTTGAGATTCAAGATGGCGGACGCGAGTTTATAGTAAAAATCAATATGGGTATCGTTTTCTAGGTTTTCGGGGGCGGTGATTACGAATATGACATTTATTTTGAGATCCAAGATGGCGGACGCAAGTTTTTAGTAAAAATCAATATGGGTATCGTTTTCTAGGTTTTCGGGGGCGGTGATAACGAATGTGACATTAATTTTGAGATCCAAGATGGCGAACGCTAATTTTGAGTAAAAATCAATATGGGTATCGTTTTCTAGGTTTTCAGGGGTGGCTTTGTACTTGGAGACCATGCGGACTCTCAGATATCGATTTTGAAAGCAATCGGTCCAGTAAATAAAAATTTCAAAATGGCGGCCACTTTTTCCAATTCTGACAACGGTTATGTACTCGGAGACCATGCGGACTCTCAGATATCGATTTTGAAAGCAATCGTTCCAGTAAATAAAAAGTTCAAAATGGCGGCCACCTTTTTCAATTCTGACAACGGCTTTGTACTTGGAGACCATGCGGACTCTCAGATATCGATTTTGAAAGCAATCGGTCCAGTAAATAAAAATTTCAAAATGGCGGCCACCTTTTTCAATTCTGACAACGGCTTTGTACTTGGAGACCATGCAGACTCTCAGATATCGATTTTGAAAGCAATCGGTCCAGTAAATAAAAATTTCAAAATGGCGGCCACCTTTTTCAATTTTGATAACGTGTTATACATACTTACAAAAAAAACACTATAAAAACATATTTTTGTTTTTAGTCCTGTGTCAACCCTAACACTTTTTACGTCGCGACGAATGTCTAGACGTTGTCGGCATTTCCGAAAACATCAAACGCGTCGACTGACTATATGATGTTTAGACTATGGCCCTATCCCCAAAATGGAAAACGATATTTCTCACTTCAGATTCTTCCTTATTTAAGATACTAACTTTTGTCGAACGATATCTGAGGCTGAGGAATAGGTATACTTCATTGTAGTAAGCGATGCCAGATTTTACTTAATTTTTTGTTTTTGAAATATGTAATTAAAAAAATAACTTAGGTGTCAGAAGAAATTAAATGAACCTACTCTTAATCTCATTTAATAATAATTAAAACCTAATTTAACATTTTTTGAAATATTATTTTTCAAATTTCTAATATCAAAAAGTCTAAAATTCATCACAATACAGTAACTAATTTTTATTATAATTAATAAAATACCAACTTTCCATAAGTATTTATGTAAGTGTACCTAACTTAGGTAAAATAACCCATAGATATCAGCCACATCATTACAATAAAATCATAGCACCATCATTAGGAACATTGAAATAATAATAGTTATAAGTAGCAAAGTCAATCAACCACGCGATTAGGAATAGAAACTCCAATGAGATGTTATAAGCGATATCACGAAGCAATCAGTGACAGTGACACTGCGCGTGCGCACAGTGAAAGCTGTACTGAAATTGCATATCAGTGATAAAAGTTTGGTAGAAAAATGGTTCTTATTTCTATTGAGTTATGGTGTATGATAAATGGCCACAGTTCAGCAGTCGACCGATGTGGTTAAATATATTTCTCGTAAGTAAACATGATTGTTCGTGTGTTCGTGTTAGAATGAATTTACAATATGTTGATAGTTCGAAATGTTCTCGGTTCGATTTTCATGTGGCATTTGCAATAGCTAATGGGTACTGGGAGTTTGGATGATCGCCACCTACCGTAAAATAATCACCAAGGGATTTTCTATTATATTTTCTTAGTAAAAAAAAATGGATTAAATTAACCTTAAATAGAGAAAAAGTGTTAAATATTAATACGGCTTTACTCACATCATTTCGGAGAATGCCCGACTAATTTATATCGATTCTGAAAGAGTTTCGATTATTCTAACATACAATCGAATTAAGAACCTCCTGCTTTTTGAAGTCGGTTAAAAAGAGAAAAAGGGATTCAAAAAAGGAAAACCACCATTAAAATTTTCTATTTATTAAATCGAATCCACTCACAGCTCATTAAATACTTTTTTATTTTATTAACTTTTGTATTCAACTGTACATTTATTTTAAATTTAAACGAAAAAAAAGGTGTGAGTGAGAGATGTAATAGTTTGGTCTCTTCAACAACTTTCTAAATACAAATTGTTGGTCAGATATCTAGATTTCTAGATAGTTCTTTAAAATCGACTGTATCGTTGGTCTAGTGGTAGCAAGCGCGACTGCTGAGTACGAGGTCCTGGGTTCTATTTCCGCGTCGGTCAAAGTATTATTAGGAAATTCTCATTAGCAGCATGGAGTCTGGATTTAAGCCCGGTTAATGGCTAATACATGAATCTTATAACATGTCCGGCGAAACGTGGGGGCCTGTATACACCTTTGCCTACCCCCTCTACAGGCGTGAGTCTATATTATGTTTTTTAAAATAATTTGTTACCAAAACCAGGCCCGTATTTTGATAAGGGTTACTTTAATATAGACATTGCAGTGATACCTTTAGGGTATCACTAAACTGCCATCTACCTTAAAAAATGATCTAATAAAATGTATTTCATAATAAAAACCTAGTAACTCTGTATAAACCTGAAAATTGGTTCCTAAGACCGCCCGCTGCGCAGCCGCACCATTAATAGAGCATGGAAACCACCAAGATAGGCCGTAAAGTTATCCATTAAACGCAAAATATAATATTCATTCACATTATGGTGTATTATCGTAAACAGTAATGGGAAAGTGGACGATAAAATCACGCTATTACAATAAAAGGCTTGGCAGTATCGGATTGTTTAGGGTTCTGTACCTAAAGGGTGCCAAAAGGACTCTATAACTAAGGCCGCGGCGCCGCGCGTCGCACCGTCAGGTAAGGTAAGGCCGCTAAGGTAAAACAAGTGGACAGACTCCTGTTTACCCTGTATTAGATGTTTACCCTGTCTTTAAGGGTTTAATTACCGCAAGTACGCGCCTTTTCCTTTTGTATCTCATTTCTCGGTGTTTGACTGTTTAAAGGGTAAATCCAGCCAGATTACATTTTTACAGCTTAGCTACAACTTTAAACAGAATAAAATTTAATTAAATGAATTTTTTTAATAAAACTTTAATATATTTTTTTTAATTTAATAAAATTTTAATTTAAGAAAGGGAGCTATTTCCCATACAAGAAACTGAATTTTTATTTTTGCTCTTCAATAAAATTGGTAATACATACAAACATTAAACACGGTGGATTATAGTGCAAATTCTAAAGTAAAACAAAGATAATAAAAAAACTAGCAAAATGTCTCGCGCTAAACAAAAACCTGAACTAAATACAGATTTTTTTTAGTAACTGTGTAACACGACAATATTGTGTGGTGGTAAGGAACCCACAGTGCGTCAGTCCAACTCACACTTGACCGGGTGTTTAAAGAAATCTGAACGAAACGGATTCGAGTTTCCTTAAGAGGATTATCGCTAAAGATACACTTGTTTTTGTACTTGACAAGGAAGGAAAAGCAATTAATTTACCTGTTGGATAAAAACCTGTGTCATTATATTCAGTGAATTTGATATTTTCACGTTTGATTTATTTTATCATAATGAAACAACTTTTAACGGAAAACTCGCGTAAATGTTTATTTTTTAAAGAACCTGACGTTTCGAGTGCTTTGCAGCTCTCGTGGTCGCAGGCAGACAACGTTTATTTATACAGGGTTATTTGTAAAACACCGGCATCCTTAAAAGAGGTCATTAAACTCATCATTATGAACAACTTTTACTATGGGACCAACACTGAAATCGCAAAAAAAAAATCATCTGTCCCATACATTTATGTTCACATGACTCAACAAAATGTATGGAACAGCGGATTTTTTTTTGCGATTTCAGGGTTGGTCCCATAGTAAAAGTTGTTCATAATGATGAGTTTAATGACCTCTTTTAAGTGTTTTACAAATAACCCTGTATAAAAAGAGCGAAAGAAAATTTGAATCTTAAGTAGCTTCGCAGACAAACATGTTTTATAATCAGATTTGAATTCATAGGAATTATATCTATTTTCAGAAATCTACAGAGATGCGAGTACCTACAATAATTTTTGTCTTTTCTTTTTTTTCTAAGAAGCCTTATCACTTTATTATAGTAGATATAGATACGTAGTCTATAGTACCAGACCGCAATTCTAGAAGCAAAGATATCGTTCGGAAACCTTTCGGGTTTTGCATGTATCCAAAGGCCTCGATAAAATAATCTAAGGTCATCTCAATATTACTGCTTGGGTCTGTTATGGGTATTTTTATGGGGCGCACTCCGATATTATTTGAGCCCAAACTTTCCGAACGTTGTAGGGTCTCATATCTTTAATTAAATATCCTATAGAATTTGTATATCAATGTATAGAATACATTTTTCTTAGTGTTATGGGATTGTGGGTACTAATAGATCGGGGTGTTGAGCTGTATGTTGCTATTTGAATTAAGAAAAAACTTTTTAAAAAAATTTATCAAAAAATAACATAAAAATTTGGAATTGCCAAGGCAATTAATTGGGTTCTTCTAACAAAAAAAAAATAATTACAAAAGCATTTAGATTTCTGTCGTAAAAAAGAAAGTACCTAGGTAATTTATTTTGAAATGAGTACAATAAATATAATTAAAATTAAAAAAAGTTAAAAAATAATTGAAAAGTATAATTTTAAACAATACTTAATAAAACTATCTATTATATAAACTACCTTAAAAATAAATAAATAAAGAAAAATAAAACACCGATACCAATAGGCAACGTTCCCAAAATGCTGGCTGCATTGCGTAAAAAAGTAAATTATATACATTTCTTTTTATATTTTTTAGTTCCAAAATTAAAATCCATGGGCATAGCCGCGGGCAACAGTTTGTAAATCATATTCCCTTTTGTTATATCTGACAAGCGACGTAATTAACAAAAGATAATTAATGTCATATAATTACGAGCTCATTGTCCAAGTTCGATGACCGTTTGTCTCCTGATTGCATTATCATTAACGACTGATAGCGAATCGATTGCTGATATCTTCATAATGGAGTATTTATAGATGTGACTTAGACCTTTTTAACCGATGGTAGGTACTTATCCGTCAGAACCTAGACCGAATGCAGATGGTTATTTACTACGTAACTAACTATTAAATATAATAATCTGTGAATGAAGCTTTAAAACATCTGTTGTAAAAACATGTAATAAGAAACGTTATTACGGATAATTAAAAAAAAACTAAGTCAATTATTTTTTCATTGGTTACTAATAAAAAGGCTGGAAAACATTGAAAAACTAAAAAAAGAATTTCAAAAAGCAATTGAAAATCGAACGCAATAAATCAACAGCATTCTTGTTGTTGTTGTAGCATTTGATACCAATAGGACGCGGACGTAGAGATAGCAACTGTTTTATTTGGCAGTTGGCAAGCCGCAACTCGGCTTTATAAATTGTATAAGATATTTGGAGTTCATTAACCTCACGGTACGTATGTACCTATGTTAACAATGAGAATTGTTAGTGATTACTTCGACACGAACGAGAAGACCGTCTTTATTAGATGCAGTTATGGTTGGAGGTGGTATTTTAAATGACGGCCTATTAAATTTAGGATTATAACGTATGACCAGGCAGTTCGGTGTATACATATAGCTCACTTCCGCATTCCGCATGGATAGCGTCTATATTTTAGAATACAATGTAACCTGAAATTGAACTTTTTCATCTATTTTTTATCTGTGTACTTAAAAAAGACAAATGTACATATTACTGAAGGACTGTAACTAATTCAAGAATATTGTTATAAAATTGATGCTATTTTTGTAGTACTAAGTATAACTGACCTTCAGTTGCTAGTCTATAACAGTAAAATAGCAAGAATTAAATGATGATTAAAATAACAGTTCTCCCTATAAATTCAGAATTAACCATTTAAAAATAAGCAAAGAAGTTAGCATATTAAACAGAATTTCAAAACGATTTACTTGGAGATATGCCAAACGATACACAATTCAGTTCGGTGCGTGATTAATCAGATCTATTCACTGTGGGTTGACGATTTCAGACTATTAAGTCTAGGTTTCCTCGCGATGTATTTCCTTTATCAATAATAATCAGTGGTGTCTTGTGTGTGTGATTAACTAAGAAAGTAATTCATGACATTGAAGAAGTCATATTGGTACTATGCCAGGTTATAAACAATAGGATACAAATATACCACATCCAAACCAAAACCAGGTATTATTTTATTAACAGAATGCATACATCTAAGTCACTTCACTATCAAGGTGTACCATCTGGGCCATGGCATTGAAACCGCGTGACGAATGTGATAATGTTCTTATTCGGAGAGCTTGTACAATGGAGAGCACGATTCGGAGCTCAGTACCAATCACGATACATGTATTTAATTGCACGGACTTAGATACTAAAGCTTTGGTTAGTACGTACTTATTTTGAAGAAAGGATTTTAGTTCTGTAGGCCATATAATGCCTTGGTAGTAAGTTGTTAATCAAAATATTTTACATGATTTCGGATATTAGGTCGGTAAGTTTGGATATACATTTAGGTACTCCCCGATACCACAGGTATATTAGTAGAACATTTCAGCATGATATTTTCACATTTATTGACATTGACGTAAACAATAAAAAAATGTTCCTCCTGATTTTTCAACACATTTTATTGTTTTCTAAGTACTTGGAAAACGGAGAAATCTTGTAAACACTGCCGTAAAACTTGGTAAATAAAATGTTCGCGAAACGTTTACCTTTATTTTACAACAGCATCAAATTCTGAGACGTTTACTGGAATTCTTACCTGAAATAAACAAGAATTTTATTAATGGATTTCGCTATAACGTAATTAATTACGTAGTATTAGAAATGTTGTTATTTTTGAGATGGAAAGTTACGGCTTTTTCATAATCATGTAGTTTTAACTGCAGAAATGTAGTTTTAAGTAGTTAAATTTATTAAAATCACAACTAGGCCTACAAACACAACAATTGTAGTTAAAATTTAAAATCTAAACCAAAATAACAGTTACCTAAGTATATTTAATTATATATTATAAGAGAAATCATTTTAAATAATATCTACCTTAATTCCTATATTTTTTTAAAGCTAAGAAGCTTGCCTTTTTGACGTTAGCAGTCGGGTTTTAGTTTTTGATCAATTTTTATTTTTAATAACATAACTTGACAAAATGTTTGAAATGTTGGGTCCCATTGTAAAATTTTTAAATATTATTTCGGGTCTATTCGCGCACATTATACATTATTGAACTAACTTCGACGTTTCGGTCAAGTTGCTTTGACCGTGGTCACGAGAAGACTGCTGTATGCGGGTGTCATCGTCTTGAGCTGCGGGTGGTTTTCTCAACTACCCGCGTTTGATTGTGTGAATTTTTGTGCGCGAATAGACCCGAAATAATATTTAAAACATGATTCCAATTCGCGGAAGTTTAAGAACTTCTATTGTAAAAATTGTTCATAATTTTGAGTTAATTCAATTACACAGAGTAAAAAAAATCCTTGTCGATGGTAGTATTGTCAAGTGTATCTTCATTACGAATAGTGGTCTATTCTAGTCTTAACAAGCCCTTTAATTTAGTATTACAGGGAGTATAATAGAGACAATCACTTAGTGATAATAGCGACTGCAGAATTAATTGGAGCGCCCGTTTCAGACACGTTCATTACATTAAGTTGATTGAGGTACTAGGACTAGCTTTGTTAGTGAATTGACAATCTTTATGTACCTATGTTTAGTCTTTATAGACTCCTTTATAATTAAAAAGTTTATGAGTCACTATTGGAAGTAGACGTGAAACCTTTTTTTTTTGTTTATGGTTATGTTTTAATTTATGTTTACAAGTTTTAAGAATACTACACACACCGGCAGATTTAGCGGAACATAAAAAAAGGTGGCTTTTTTAGAAAAATTATAGGTATTTCGACTAGTAGTTCTGTTATTTGAATGATTAGGCGTTATTTCATTCAAAATTAAGAAGATTTTTGTCAGCTGTTAACCTTCTAACATAAATCAGACCCTCATAAGCATTTTTTTCAATTTAAGCTTTTCAGTGTTTTTGAGAAGAATGTTGATTTAAGCAGTCAATGGTGGCCCTAGCTCATTTTGTTTGTTTTGTTTAGAGAGTTTATATTGTATTGCATACAGAATGAGTGATTTGCCAGGACCTAATGTCGCCAGGGCTGTATCAGGGATTGAGGAAGGTCACACCTACCGTTCAGTCATTCGAACTTCGGTAGTATCAGTATCCGTGATCCACCGTAATGTTTATCGATACAGACAGACAGGGTCTTACGTGCGCAGGCGAGGTCAAGGCAGAAATCGTGCAACCAGTGCCGTAGACGACTGTTTTGTAAGGGTGCAAACTTTGAGAAATCGTCGACAAACTGCTGTTCAGGCCCAAAATCTTTTAGAAGAAGTGCGTAACGTACGTGTTAGTGAACGAACAGTGAGAAGAAGGTTAAATGAAGTTGGTTTGAAGTCATACGTGCCAGCAAGAGCACCTAAACTTGAGGTGAGCGATTGAATAGCAAGATTAGCGTTCGCTCGTTTTCATCAAATTTGGTCCAATGAGTAGAGTCGAGTTTTAGTTCTGACGAAAGCCGTTTCTGTGTTCATTTCATCGACGGAAAGGACAAGATGTGGACTTCTGAGATGTCCACATCTTCTCCTTTCCGTCCGTCCTTTCTTTCCGAGAATAAAACTCGACTATACTCATGGGACCAAATTTGATGAAAACGAGCAAACGCTAATCTTGCTATTCGATGGCTCACCTCAAGTTTAGGTGCTCTTGCTGGCACGTATGACTTCAAACCAACTTCATTTAACCTTCTTCTCACTGTTCGTTCACTAACACGTACGTTACGCACTTCTTCTAAAAGATTTTGGGCCTGAACAGCAGTTCGTCGACGATTTCTCAAAGTTTGCACCCTTACAAAACAGTCATCTACGGCACTGGTTGCACGATTTCTGCCTTGGCCTCGCCTGCGCACGTAAGACCCTGTCTGTCTGTATCGATAAACATTACGGTGGATCACGGATACTGATGCTACCGAAGTTCGAATGACTGAACGGTAGGTGTGATCTTCCTCAATCCCTGATACAGCCCTGGCAACATCAGGTCCTGGCAAATCACTCATTCTGTATGCAATACAATATAAACTCTCTAAACAAAACAAACAACATGAGCTAGGGCCACCATTGACTGCTTAAATTGACATTCTTATCAAAAACACTGAAAAGCTTAAATTGAAAAAAATGCTTATGAGGGTCTGATTTATGTTAGAAGGTTAACAGCTGACAAAAATCTTCTTAATTTTGAATGAAATAACGCCTAATCATTCAAATAACAGAACTACTAGTCGAAATACCTATAATTTTTCTAAAAAAGCCACCTTTTTTTTATGTTCCGCTAAATCTGCCGGTGTGTGTAGTTAACAAACTATATCTAATAATATTTTCTCAATTCAGTTTTGACAAGAAAAAAAATGATTTATTTACTTTTTGCACATACATTTCACACAGAATAGTAAAGAAAAATATAGCATAGAAATGGTTAAGTTAGGTAAAGACTTAAATTTGTGATCGTGTCCTTAAAAAAATATGTTTTATGAATGCATCTGAACAATTATCTGTGCTATCATGATTTAACAAATTAAATCGATGTCACAAATACGCCTACACAAACGCATACGTTTTTAAACGCCATAATTTTTTTGGCCACTGGTCTTTTTGGTTTAATTGGTCACCCCCAAACAAAAAAAAATTGCAGTTCGTCTACTGTCTGACTTTTAAAGTGAAGAAGACCAAATCATATCTTACATTTTTTAATATGTATGTATACCTAATTTATACTTCCGCAACATATTCAGAAATTCGATCGAAATATCTTTAGCGTAGGTAATTTTAGATTTTTTTTATCACCATAAACTTTTTTACTGTGATTTCAAACATGCACAAAAAAAAATATTACCTACGTACCTACTTATCAAAATTACTGAAATAATGTTATTTTGCATGTCTTAAATAAAAAAAATGTATGAAATAAAATAAAAAATGACTAAATTAATGATATTTTGCGTGCCACTCGTTCACCATCCCGAAGGACTGGGGTTGTCGCTGTTGTATTAGTTTAAATTGGGTACCTACCTAAATAGAATTTCTGGCTAGCCTTTGAGCGCAAAGCGGGTCACAAATGACCCAAGGCTCGAGAGAAATACATTTTCTATTGTGTCTGCTGCGAGTCAATCAAATCATCAAAGTATTAATGGACAATTGGGCAGTCTCTGTTTACACAGGGCTAGGGATTGCCTCAAGAATTGATTTTATGTAAATACTCCTTTACAGAGTAGTGCAAAAACAAAGATATGAGTCCGTTGCGGGGCAATGAACCCTTCATTTCATTATCGTAGTGAGGTGTGGTAAGGGCTGTCACCTACTGGGGGAACTCAAGTCTGGCCGGCGACAAAAATAGTTTGCACAAGATTCCATTAAACGTGTAATGTTCCAAAAAACAAATCTCACTTGGTTTTAGGAATGCTTTTGAGGCGTAGGTGGTAACTGGCACGCTTAAAAACTGACCCAATACAAATACCGATATATCGCTATATTTCATTTTATTTCGATATGTCGGTATCGGCTATTTTCATAAGAGTTTTTAATGTCGGCGATACCTTCTTGTACGAATCGAAGAAGTCTCTAGTTATGTTTTGTTGATCTTTACATTTGCACTGCAGGAATCTAACAAAACTTTTTAATATCTTTTATTAGAACGTGTTAAACTATTGAACGTATACATTTTTAAACGTATACATTGCCAAAAAACTAGAGTTTTCAACATTTTTTAATACAAATATTTGTTCTGTCCAAATTACCAGCTCCACCGGACCAGAAAACTAAAAATAAAATTGGTTGACGGTTGATAACGAATAGGCTATGACTGCTTCGTGATATAGTTCGGTAAAGTGGGCAAAAACCTTTATATATAAAAAATACAGAATCCCTGTTTAATTTACTTACAACCATTTATCTTAAATTCTAAAGAAACGTACAAGATATCGTGAATATAAACGGTCAACCTTACAAGTAACTTCTGTCCAAGACACTTTTGCAAAGAAAGTCGTATCTGGAGTATATTTGTCGTATTTGATAAATAACCTTAAAAGGCTTCTAAAGTGATAGTCGTCGTTTCTTAGAACCCTGAAATCCATTAGGTAAACGATGTACACAATAGCAAAATGGCTGAGGGACCTTGCGGTAAATTATAGAAGGTTCATTATGCTTATCTATGATCTTAAAATGATATTTGTAGGTACTAATATAATATTTTAAATTCGAAAGTGTTTCTTATTTAATACTTTTTGATACCTTTACTAAAAACGGAAAGAAATTATTTATTTATTTCGGCAGCAAAAGTGAGACAGCACTACAATTAAACAGAAAAATTTAAACAACTAGAAAAGTAAGAAAATTAATAAAAAAGTTAGCTTGACATTTAAATGTTCATTCTTTTGCCGTCGTGTAAGTGTCCTACGACCTTTAGAGTGCACAAGTGTTTAAACAGAAGTGGACTCTCTATAGCCCACGCACTCTTAATCCGATAAGACGGCAATCTGACAATAACAGAGAGAAATTGGGCGCAGGTTTGGCTTTACGTGGTTTCCGAGACATATACCAGGTACCATACACATAACTTACGAAAAATAGAAAAAACAAAGGTCTTGAGTTTGTATGTACTTGAGACTGGCTCAACAGTCATTCTTCTTGCTTTCGCTGCCATTTAAATTTGAGCTAACTATAATTTATTTTATTAGTTACTGCCCTAGTTCATATGACAACCCTAACATATCCACTTGCACTCATTAACATGTACGCCCGTCGCCTGAAGGCATACACTTGAAATGCATACATTTTGTAATAGTTGTATATTTTGCTGTACTAAAAATAGTGCTAAAGTATACTTTACTTAGTACTACTGTTGTAACTAACTAGTAACAAAATTCTCGGTGGTTTAGTTGAAAAACCTTCCCATAAAAACCGCTCAGTTTTAAGTTGGAAAATTGTATGGATAGGACTGAAATTAGTAAGTAAAAGATATTGTTCAGGATCATAGTCAGAGGATGACTCTGAAAAATCCTTAAAATTTCCCTTTCATAAAAAATATCTTGTATATTTATGTTACCTGAGTACCTATTGCAAATACATGCTGCGCTGATACTGATACCGAGAAATTATAAACTGTTGATATTGTGTTCAGATAATACAGTTTACAATTAGCCGTATTTGTTTTCCTTTCCACGAAGCGAATGTCATCCCCTTTGAACCTAATCTAACCGAATCGGGGTACGGATTGTCTGTTGATAATTTTTCTATAGTTTTTATTCGCAAGTTTAATTCCGTTACATTATAAACTCGCGATTCTCATAATTTACATACATACATACAAAAATTCAGGCCTTTCTCCCATGAGGGTAGGCAGAAACTACAGAGCGCTATCTGCTACGGTTCCTACTCCTTTTGCCTCGTCCAAATTCATACTTATAGTCATAACTAAGGGTGACAAATCAACATCGAGCTATGCTGCGCTGTACTGCGCTGTACTGCGCTGTGCTATGTTTGGTCAACTCGCTCGTCTAATATTTTAATGAGGATACAAACAAACCATGCTGTGCTGCGCTGTGTGAGGCTACGCTCTGTTTAAAAACGCAGCAGTCTCGAGCGACGCGCGCTACCCGCCGTGCTGAGCCGCACTGTGCCGAACTGTGCTGTTTTTTATGGAGCTCTGCCATGCTGCGCTGTGTCGAGTCATTTTTGACGAGATAAACGACTACACGAGCTGCTGATTACTTTTAATACTGAGCTAAGCAAAGCGCAGCACAGCTTGATGTTGATTGTTAAAAAAACGTAGTTTAAGGAACACAGCACAGCACAGCGCAGTACAGCGCAGCATAGCTCGATGTTGATTTGTCACCCTTACGGCTCGTTGCGAGTACTGTTCTCATGATTTTCCGACGACATAATATATACCTGCTAGATAAGGATGGTAGGTAATCTGTTACAATAATATTCGACGTTACCCACACCTACATGAGTCGCCGTATTGTTTACACTTACACGCTATGTTTTGTCGCCTTTTACGATTGTTTACTTCTTATGGGAAAAGTGTTAGATGTCGGTACCTGCCGGTATGACACCTTGTTTAATGCTAAAACATACTCAATTTCATAATGGATTAAGTCGCACAGTTTGTCTAGAACTCTAGAAGACGCGCTGCGAACAGAAACAGTTTAACAGAAAATTCTGTGTTAGAATTGTTTCGTAAAGTCAAACAAATTGTTTTTGGTGCTTTCCTGTTAAAAAGAACTGTTTGATCACGTGACTCACGGTTGTATAAAAAGTCAATTTTCGATTTTTAATTTTCAGAAATTACTCTATTATTACTAGCTAAAACCGTGAGGGAAAACATTGTGAAAACCAGCATACTTGAGAGATTTTTCAAAGGCCTTCAGGAGGTTTAAACTCTGTCACCAGGCTGTTCTTCAACCATACGATAAAGACGAAATTCAATTGTTTCTTTAAAAAGGATGTTGGGTTTTCACTATAAATTGTTTGGTAGACATACTACTACATACTACTTGATAGATTAATAGAGTCATACCTGTGTGTAATAATCTTTACTCACAAGTACCATAACTTGAATGGTTGCTGTTTTTCAATACACTAGTTTTTACAAGAACACGTTCGCAATAAAATTTAATGGCTTCAAATTGTGTGGGCGTGGAGTATTTAATATCTATACTGAACGTTAAAACCAAACGTTTCATTATGTTAAATCATCGTATTCCTTCTGAAGGGATAAACTTTGCCCGTGGCTTTGCTCACGTGGAATTGTGGATTTGAACCTTAAAGATTTTTTAGTGCTTTCCTAGTAGTCTTAATTTGACGATCAAACTAGATGAACTTTATTATAATCATAATTATATTGTTTTTGATTGGACTTTTGGAATCAAACAAACTACTTTTAGGGAATATTATATTACTACTAGTGTTCCAGGCAGTGGTCAAAATTAGATTGATTATTTTATTATAAATTTAAGCTTTCTGCACTTCTTCTCTATAGTACAACTTCTAATTATATACCAATATTCTTAAAAAGGGATCTACAATTAAAAAAATATATATTTAAAATAGTAGCCCACTGGTATCGGGAACAGGGTCCAAACCACGCGGTGGTCAGGGCTTCAGAGAGAGGAACTTTTTGACTATGCACCCCACGTCTAGGAGTACTGCCCTCTGCATCAAGCTCTTGATCCACCGGATCCAGCCATCTTACAAGAGACTCTTGACATTATTATAAAGTCGTGATCCCAAAACCTGACAAAGACTGACAAAGACCCAAAGACTGACAGACAGATACATGTAAGTTTCTATGTCAGTTTTTTATTTATCTGGTTGTGGCGTTGTCGTCACATTCCCATTTAATAAATTAGAGTGAATATTGTCGAGATAATGCCGTAACGAAATGGAAGTAGTTTATTATGCAAAGTGTTTTCGAACATGTACCTAGCTTATTGATTGCAAATTGCCAAAATGACTTAACGTAATAAATTGCTTGCTACCAATACCTACTTATTTGCGAAGTTACGACACACCTACACTACTCATAATACATCTGCATTATCAGCCAGCAGTATAGTCCACTGCTGAACATAGGCCTCTTCCAATGCGTGTCCCTATAGTGGGCTCATTGGAGGTACCTATTTGCCCATAATCGCCACGCTGGGCAAACGAGTTGGCGATCGCAGTTGTAGATGGTGATTACTGTTACAGAGAAGGCTGTTGCTGCCCATCCTCCGGATCTTTCCCTTTGTCGCTTCTTACGACGCGATGCGAGACGAGTAGGGGTGGTTCTATTCTTAGGCCGGAAACCACACGACACATCTGTATCTCCACAAATTAAAAACGTTTTTGAGCAATAGAAAATCGGCAACGAGGGTTTAATAACATAAGTTTTTTTTTAATTCGTCAAAAAATAAATAAAAGAAAAATTTTCCTTTCAAGCAAAATTTGTCACCATCTTATCTTTTCAGTAGACGGCGTCGCTAGCGTCGGTTTAGTATAGTCATTTTAAGAAATTTACAATGAAAATCAGTTAGTTCCAATTTTGTCCACCCTAAACAAATAACATGGTGGCTCAATTTTTAATTTTATAAAATGCACTCGTTGTTTCTTGGTTGTCACTCAAGCGAGGAAATACAGGAACATTTCAGCTCTATATTCTAAAGCTTGGCAAAAAAGAATCTGAGGCGGTGACAGTTGGAACTAAAAATAAAAACTTAAAAACTAAGTTTGTGAGTAGGTACCTACTACATATAATTTTATTTGATAACAAAAATTCGTCATAAAAATATGTAAGTACCAAATAACTTTTAATTTTGAATTATAGTATGAGAAGTGCGCCAGTGGCGCCCCCAATTATTCCAGACTCTTTTTTGCCAAACTGTACTAGCAAATGTAGCGCGGAAGTGGCGCAAATATGGCGTACATTTTGCACAGACAAAAAAGAGGATACAACGTTATTGTCGACGACAAGACATGACGCAAACGAGTCGAATTCGATACTTGCATTGTAGTGTACAAAAAAGTCTAACAAAAGATGAGGCACAGACAAGGAACTCACACGTCCATTCTTCGACAAGGCCCTGCGTAGGAGGCACAGTATTATGAGTTATAAAAGGTAATCATATACTTCGTAATAAAACTAACTAACACTAATTGTATGACTCACTAACTAATGGTACACCCCCGACACTCCATAGAAACGAATTTATATGATTGCCTGCTTAGAATACAAACGCACGCGGCTTGTCCGCACAACACACACTAAAAGCCGGTACACACGGCGCGATGCGTTGCGTCGCGTCGTCGCAAGTTCGCGACACAAATATTTTGACGCATAGCCGGCCTCACGGGCGCTGCGCCACCGCAGCGTTACTACAACGCAGTCCTAGTCGCAATAAGTACACCTGCTGCAGTTTAGTCGTGTGTGCGTTGTGTCGACGACGCAGCGCACCATGTTCATGAACTTCATGAACAGTCATGAACACTGTTATTTAGCATGCGCGACCACGCAGCGCAGACGCAATGCGCCGTGTGGACGTAGTCTAAGACATGAGATATTTCGTACGGCGTTACTTCTTCGCTTACTTCGGTTTTAGCTATTATTCTTTGCTAATGTATTTACACTCAAGTAGCTAACCAAAGACTATTTCTACTGTGCTAGTATAAGTATTCACGCGAGTTCCCAAATGTAACCCGCCAATCGCTCAATACTTGATAGACACATCTTCATATCTCACAATCCCACGCAATCCCGCTCCTGTTACAAGAAAAAGATCGCATAACTAGAATCTTATGCCCATAACAGTTGAGCAAAAACCCATTGATCCATGGGAAAGTGACCCCTGTCCCTTTCTACGGTACTCGGCGAGAACCGGTCCCATTCACGATATACTTGAATTCCCATGACGACATGCTTTACGTAAGTTTGATGCCAATAATGAGAAATTGTATGGAGACATGCATACGTTGAAAGGGTTAATTACTTACGTAATACAGCTGTAATTAAATTGCGCAAGTAAAATGTACAATGCAATAATTTTGTAAAATAAACATTATTATACATTATTGTTTTAGGTGTATAGTGTTTGTGTCGCTGTATTACCTCGATACTCATAATAATAATTATTATAATACTCACATAAATTTAAATTATTTACTTCTTAATTACTGGTTGAAATTGGAAAAGTATGTAGGTACACGTATTATGTGATCAACGAGCCCGTGACTGAATGCCTACAACCAAAATCGAATGGTGATGTTTCGGATCGAAACATATTATTTATCTGCCATCAAACGCAAACTTTAAAATGAAATTATTACTGTTCAATCGTACTTAGTACTTTCATATGTCGTTTCGTTTCAAATCCATTAAAAAAACAATCGGAAAAAAGGCGATTTACTTACATTTAAAAAACGAAAAAACAAACAAACGTGACATCCGTCCGTCGAAGCTTCCTCGTTCGAATTTCGGAGTAGGACCCCTGGGCAGACTGAAATTTGAAAACCGAAGCTTTTTATAGATTTGAAACGAAACGACCAATCGATGATCGACATCGACGAAATCGATGTTCCATTTTTGTGATAGTGAGTTCTATTTTTCATGGAATTATATTCTATTTCTCAATAACATATGTCCTAATTAGATGCATGTCATAATTCTAGAATCTTACCACCCAAATGAGAAAACCTAAAATCTGCAATACATTTTCATGAAACAGATCCCTGGAGCAACCGTATAAATTGAGGAGCTCCCAATTGTCACCGGCTTGGAAGAAAGGATCCACTTCTTGATTAGATGGGATTTTTCAAATCGAGTCGACGCGGCGATGTCCTAACCATAGTGTACAGAGAACAGCTAGATTCTGTAAACACGTATCTTATCGTGTAAATAGGTGGTTGCCTTCTATTCTATTCGTGCCACTCTAGTACCTCTCATATTACTAGTGCATTAGTGCCCGCAGTGCCCTGACAGCTGCATTATTATGAGCGACGTCTGTGCGATTAACGAAAATGCTATTGGTGTGGCTAAATTCTGGGAGTCTATTCTATAATAAATTCTAAATATTATATGTATCATTGCCACGATGAAGAAGAAGTGCATTAAGTCAATAAATATGTTAGAAGAAAACAACTCATTAGGGAAAATCACATTATTACTCCAGGCAAACTGCTTGCTACCCTTTACATTTGCTTAGAAAGCAATTAGGGTAATCTAATATTAAATCTATAAGTATATTATGTTATAATCTATACATATAATAAAATCGTAACGAAGTATGTATGTAATTGATTGGCGCGAAAACTACTGGACAGATTTAGTTGAAATTCGGCAAATATACTTTTTAAATTCTTGGTCAACTTATAGGGTATAAATTATCACGTTTATAATTATGGGGGATGAGCAGCATTGTAGTAAGCAGCGTATTTCTAGAATTTGCTGCAGAATTGTTGTTGTTGTTGGGAAAAATATTATTAAATTTCAATTTACAAAATATTATCACGCTATATCCACAAGGAGCTAAACATTACATAACATAACATAATAATATCTTTTAGGAACGATTATTTTGTCTACATGTCATCAGACTTCATAGTCTTCCGGTCGGGCGAACGCCTTGGAAGTGTAAGGCTTTGGGTTCGATCCCCAGTTCCGCAAACTTTTTGTGGATTCTTTTGTATTTTTTTTGTCATTGAAATTAATATGTATTTTTGTGGTATTTCATTCTTAATGACTTTTATTACTTACCGGCTGAAACCCGAAGGAAACATGCTTTTTAATAATTTTTCAACTTATAAAAAACGTATATGCAACGAGGTATGGAAGGATCGTAGCAAGTGGAAATCCGTTGTCTCTGCCTACCCCTCTGGGAAACAGGCGTGAGTCTATGTATGTACGTATGTAAAAAACGTCACCACTTTAATTTGAAACATTTATAAAATTTATATTATTTAAAACATAGTGTTCTAGATGGCGTTAGAGTGTATTTAGATCAGCGGAATTCTTTTTTAAATATTTCAATTTGAAACCCGAAGGAAGCAACGCGCATCGTGTGGGATTATACTTTTAAAAATTTCAGCTTATAAAAAAAATCCGCTTTAATTTGAAGCATTAAAATTATTATTATTTAAAACATAATGTTTCCTTTTTCTTAACTAGATGGCGTTAGGAGTCGATTTAAATCTGAGGAAAAATATTTTTCTTGGATACTCCTGATGGGACAGGAAAAATATTTATAACCACTGGCATCCTTGCAGGGAGGCAGAGCAAAATTACAATTGCAGTAGCGTCTTCTGCGATTACTGCCACGTTGTTTTCTGGTGACAAAACAGCGCACACCATGTTTAGGATTCCCATCAATTTACAGAGCAACGAAACACCTGTTTGTGATGTGTCACGAAATAGTGACAAGGCAGGCATTTGCTTAAGAATTGTTCTTTGATCGTATGATGGGATGAATGTATAATGGCAAACAGAAAAGCAGTTGATGCGGTACACAGAACTCTAAAAGACATCCGTAGGAACCAACACATAATGGGTGGTGTCACAGTTATGTTCAGCGGCAATTTCCACTGAACGCTGCCTGTGGTGACGCGAGGAACTGGGGCTGATGAGGTGAATGGTTCTTTGAAACGATTATTTTTATGATCCTGTATTCATAAGTTGAGCTTGACAATAATTATGGGCGGCTGAGTAGGAATCCACATGCTCAAGAATTTTCCAACTCAAAACGCCCAAAAATAATCAAGCTGCAGCAATCAACGAATGCATTCTTTTATAAATGAAAGGGAATGAAGTGTTTTACACATTTATAAACACTGTTGTCAATCAAGATGACGCCACTCATTATTCTGTAAAATTCCTGAATTCCCTCACTGCAAGTGGACTTCCGACGGACGTCATTAAGTTGAAGTTCGGTGTCCCGATTATGCTTCTTCGGAACTTAACGCCTTTGAAATTGTGTCAAGGGACCCAGAAAATGATGGCCTGATGGCTTAATGTAAATTATCTGCAAATCATCAAGGCGCAAATTCTAACGGGTTTCGGTATTGGCGAGACAGTGTTTACACCATGTACCACTAATTCTCCACATTTATCCCTTTCAATTTAAGCGAGTGTAGTTTCCTGTGGCCGTTTGTTTCGCCATGAGAAGTCTGCGAGTGTCGATCTCAGGACCAGCTTCTCCTCACATAGACTGTATGTCGTTTGCTCTCGGGTCACCAGTCCTGACTCTCTGTACATTTTAGCTCCCGAGAGCAAAACGACAAACAAAGTAATCTGTATGTTTTTCTAAATATCCTGGTTCGGATTTGATATTGATACGAAACTTTTGTTCTTTTACATAGGTTTTTCGCTTTATTAGGTCAGAAATTATGCAATAAAATATGCGAAGCGCACTTATAACTTTTTCTTTTGCCCTATACATTAGTAAGACTTAAATATAAAACTAATCTTTGTTGGAATAATTGCTCTCAAATGTGCAAAACATACACAATACAATAGGTATATTTAAAAAAATCTCTCATTCTCTCCTGTGCAATAATTATTCCCACATGATAGTGGGGTCTGCTTTTCGGGATTTTCGCTTCCCCTTCGCTCTATCCATTGCATCGTCCTGGATAATGTTTAATGGCAATATATAATGTTTTCAATAATAAATATTTTGGATAATTTAAATGTTTATGCACATGTTTTGCTTAATAAGAAACTCACAAAAACAACTGACTTGGGCGGACTTGAACTGTCATATCATAACATTACTAATCTGCACTAATAAAAGTTTGTGAAGATGTTTGTTACCTAAACATTTATGATTTGAATAGAACTCGGTAAACATAAAAACCATATTTCCTGGATTAACAAAAAATATAAATTTTATCCTGGTTCAACATCCACGCGGGCGAAGCTGCGGGCAAAAGCTAGTCTATACATATAAAATGCTTTGTCCTGAATGACTGACGGATCAACGCAGAGCCTAAACCGCTGATCGTAGAGACCTGAAACTTGGAGGGTGTGTTCTTTGTATGACGTAGGGATCCGATAAGAAAGGATTTTTCGAAATTATACTTCTAAGGGGGTGAAAAACGGGGGCAAAGTTTGTATGGGACAACGTGATTCCTTGGTCCAATCTACTTCAAATTTTGCATAAACATTCTTTTACAAAATTGATGGAATACGTGTTTCATATTTTTTTTAAACTCATCGCCTAACGGGGTTAAAAAAGGGTAGAAAGTTATTTTGGGGGTGATTTGCATCGAAGTTGATATCAATACTCCTTAGTGTTTTTGATTTAAACTGGCTTGGTGCAATGTATATTACCCTTTAAAATTGGAATGTCAAATATAAATCGGATTAGAATTCGATATTTCAATTTTATTTGTTCTTTTATATTTGAAAGAAAAACTTACCTTATAAGTACCTTGATTTTCATTTGAAAATTCCTTGGAAATCTTTTAGAATTAGATTATTATTATAGGCGACTATTTATGATTGCTATACCGACATTATAATTGACTGTCATTCGTCCTGTACCTAATTCTACTTATACAATGACACTAAAAGTAGTGGCATCGACTCAAAGCAGTATAAGTTGTTCTCATGGGCAGTACCTACTACCTAGATTATATTAATTCGATTGAAATAAATAAATTCTATTCAAAATATTCTATAGTCTACGTGAGCGAAGCCACGCGGGAAAATCTAGTTTTTAATATAAGGCACTGCTGGATTAAACTTATAGGCAATAGTCCGTACAAAAAGAGATAATTATGTAAGGGACATTATCGTAGACGGAACACGGAACTCACAAATTCTGGACCATACTCGCTAATGAAGTGGCATTGAAAACTAATTTACACGATTACGATTTTCTGTTGCATGAAAAGTGCACGACTACCGTTTTAGCTGTCGTGGCCGATGAATCTTCTTTTGAATAGAGTGAGGCTGCTGCATTGCCTAGGGTGTGTCAAAAATATACTTATCTCGAGCCATTTTTGGTGGCGTGATGTGAATAAAATTATTTTGCCCTCAAGACGAAGCGTTCGTTTTGCTATATGACTTTAATTTATATATCGATTGCATTACTTTTATTTTCGAACGGGTTGTGAGAACGTTTTACTGAAGTTTATATCTTGTTGCGTAAACATACGATTTCTATCATTTCTATATCGGAGGATAAGCAGGATATCTTAAGAAATTCTACTGTAAATTCATCTGATTTGCTTAAATTCGATTCAGGAGCAGGACTGGAAATTCAGCTTGCATAGAATGTCTATAACCTTAGCTTAGAATTAGTCTATGTATAATGAGCAACGAACGTTATCAATTCATTAAAATTTTGAAAGGATAGGCTCATACTTTTTGAGTCCAATAGTTGGGTACATAGTTAAAGCGCGAAAATCATCACTTTATTACTTTATCATATTACTTCTGAGAACCAATTTTCAAAGGCAACAAAATAGTTATTTTCTCAATAATCTAGCTCTCCTCCATTATTAACTGCTCTAAGAACAAAAACGCAAATTGCATCACCAACAAAAACCTGCATCAGCGCCTTAGTTTCATTGAGAAATGCCCTATATTTCACACAATGACGTAATATTCGATACTTGGGAGCCGAAACTAAGGCAGCCACCTAATCCATTGCTGGTTTTACACTAGCAATTATTACGTATGCTGTACAAAAGCTGCAAGTGACGTCGAATGGAAGAGTAAATTTGAGATTTTATCTGTTGCTTGGTAGGGACAGGAGTCGGATTACACGCAAGCGGAGAGCGAAACGTTCAAGAGACAATCCTAAGATGTAAATGAAGGAAACGAAATTAAACCAAGTGGCAGTGAGTTGTTTATGTTGCTAGAATTACAGTTAAGATTTGTAGATTTTAGTAGTATTAGGAATTTAGCTTAAAAAATAACGTAAAACGCCAATGTCGTCGTTTACGTTTAACATATTATTTTATTTTCTTCGAATAAGATTGAAGTTCGCTGTCCCGACAACAGACACAATAAAAATAGCAATAGCTTGAATCATATGTGATTCAAGGGACAGGGAATGAGTTAATTTTTAACCGACTTTCGAAATGATGCGCACAAAAAATTTTTAATAAAAAATAAAACCGACTTCAAAAGGAACTAAAAAGCTTGAAATAACTTTAAAACGTTTTGGAGTCGGTTCCAAGTCAAGTTCTTAATGAGAAGGTTAAAGAGGCTAGAACTTGACTTGGAACCGACTCCAAAACGTTTTAAAGTTATTTCAAGCTTTTTAGTTCCTTTTGAAGTCGGTTTTATTTTTTATTAAAAATTTTTTTTTTCACGATTTTTAGTGGTGCCTAAAATTAATCCTCCTCCCAGACTTTTGTGAGGCTAATATTTGAAATCCTTATGAAAAGCCCATTCAAACGATACCTCACACGATATTTTTTATCTTGGATGATTATAGGGGGGGGGGGGGTGACCACGTATCCCCCCTCTTCCTCTTTACTCGTCAGCCATCGACTGCACGTATAAACAAAGCAATATTACTTGTTACGACAATTCTGCTATAATCCTACGAGGAGTTCCGTTTCATATCTCGTAAGTTCATGATCAGATCACGATAATATTTCTATGGGACCACCTCGGGAGTATACCCTTTTGATTACAAAAAGAATTTTGAAAATCGGCCCACAACTGAAGGAGTAATCGCGTAACAAACATACAAAAAAAAAACAAAAAAAAAAAAAAAAAACATACAGTCGAATTGAGAACCTCCTCCTTTTTGGAAGTCGGTTAAAAATCGTCAAGAATGGAAAATGTTGAAGGAGGTTTACACCAATATGGTCGAGAAAAGCTAAAACGGAAGGAAGAACCGACTTTCAAAGAAGGACAAGTAAATAGGTAAATTTTTGTTTTAAAAAGTTCGAGTGTATTCTCCGATTGATGCCTGACAAATATTGTCAAGAGTCAAGATCTGACGTTGAATTTTGGAGATATAGAACAGAATTCCTTAAAGGATGATAGGAAACCTCTCATAATAACACACTTTGGTTTGTGTTGCTGATAACGGTAACCTATTTAAACAAAAGTGGAAGGAATTCTGAAGATACCATTACACCAATTGAAAAAATAATCTTTGTTATAAGCAATTTCAACATTTTTCTTTTATGACCTCACGAATGTTATTAATCTAATTATCACATCAATAAAGCTTGTTTAAAAACAAATTTCGTATCACAGTTATATTGTACAAGGTTGCTGCAAAGAGCAATAGTATCGCACTCGTAATATTCAACCGTCCGTGACATATCCAAGTAACCTGACCTTTATGGTATGCGGTGTCTTCAGGCTTGAGTTTCTTGGCAATAATATAACTGAACTAATTGGTTAAAAAATGCTGGCAGTAAAGAATAAAACAAGTAAAATACTGGTACCAAAGACTGCATAGCAGCAAAAAAAGTAAAATTCTGGCAGCTTGACAGTTAGGTTCGAAATATAAAATTTTAAATGAATTCTCTAAACTCGAGCGTATTTTGAGTCAGTCATTTGTTTTGACTTTTCTGAGGATCCACGGAAAAGCTATTAAAATTATCATGCACTTGGAAAATGTTAATGGAATATTTTATATTTTGCACGTATGGTAGAGCGAGGAAAATATTCAGTACCTATTCAAATACAATGGAAGATTCGAATTTTTCTTATATTCCTATATGGTGTGGTTGATGCAGTAAATGATTGAATGGCTTCTTTATCGTATGGTTGATGAACACCCTGACGTCAAACTTTAAGCCGGCCTTAGCCTTCTGACATGGCTTTAGGCGCCATTGAAAATATTCCTCTAGTGTGCGTATAGTGTGCTTATTTCGAAAAGTGTGTAATGAGTACCTGGGTTCGAACCTGCGAACCTTTGACTTGCAGTCCAAATTTTTACCCTAGGTTATCACTTCGAGATTCGACACTGTCACATTTATAAGTAGGGTAAAAAGTAGGATAGGTTACGATGTGTCCATATTTAATTAATTATTTAATAATATTAAATGCAGGTTAGAAAAAGTGAAGGAAACGTCAGTTACAAATTGTAATTTACAAAACAACAATACAATATTTAAAATACAACGTAAAGTTATTGAAAGCCATGACAGTCATGATGACGTAAGCGTTTTCTTTGATGTAAGGCGGTCGATGTGGATTTAGACATGTCTTGACCAAGTTCATGGTCAATGTAGTTGGGTCTACTTTTTGTTATAACCTCGGACTTAACTATGTATTAGCTGATGTTATCCACAAGGATAAAACAGCAATAAACCGTCGAGCTAGACATAGATTTACGTACAGTTACATAGATTTTAGACATAGATATTTTTTTTTTTCTTTCTACAAATCTCGATCTTTAGTGTTCGCATAAAACCTATGCGATACATAAATACTTACTTTATAAAAATATTTATGAATTTATAAGCTATAAGTCAGTAAGTACGCCGTGTGGTTTTTGGCCTAAGAAAATAACCACTCCTACTCGTCCTAAGGGGGTCGTAAGAAGCGACAAAGGGAAAGATCCGGAGAATCGGCAGCAGCATCCTTCTGTGTAACTACATCATCTGCTACTGCGATCGCCAACCCGCTTGCCCAGCACCAGCGTGGCGATTATGGGCAAATACCTCCAATGCGTTCACAATAGTGGCGCGTTTCACGTTTTCCCTCACCATTTTACCAAGCGATCATTAGTTTCTAAAACGCACATGAATCCGAAAAGTCAAAAGTGCCTGGGTTTTGAACTTACGATCTTTTACTTGGCATCCAACCGTCATACCACTAGGCTATTACTGATTTTTCAGACAGTACCACAATATCATCATGCGTGACATATTCGAAGTAACTCGACCCTAACAGAATGCGGTGTCTCGGTGACTGACGGTTACGTCACGTAATTCTAGCTTTGAGTGGATTTAGAACAATACACTGAGCCAAATTATTACGAACACTTTCGTTTGTAGGAAGCGCGTGTTACCAGAGATAGGATACTTTTGTATTGTTTTTTTTACCTAAAAGTATATAGCAAAATCAAAATCAAAATATTTTTATTCATGTAGACCATTTAGGCACTTATGAATAGTCATAATTCTAATATTATTATAAGAGTGACTCTAGTTGCCAGTTCAAAGGGCAGCCTACCCTGCCTACCCCTCATGTAGAAGAATCTGGCAAGAAACTCCATAATTGTTTTTTTAAAATAATGGCTTAAGTAATATATTTTTGGATCAACGTCCCCAATCTCAACGGTGATTAGCCAACTACGCACGAAATATTATAGTGCACAAGTGTGTGCGCAAATATAGGTGCACTCTATTCCCTCACTCTCATAGTCCGATGGGACGGCAATACGACACGACCGGAGAGAGATCAGGCGCAGGGCCAACGGCTTTACGTGCTTTTCGAGGCACCACGGTACAAGTCATAATTAATTTATAATACGTACCTACATAACTTATTAAGTAATAATAAAAATAATAATATATAATAAATAAATATATACTTAATAATAAATAATAAAAAGTTATAAATTCGTCGAGTCGTTGTCAAACAAATATCTGCTATGTGCACTTTTTGGAGATTTCGACATTTTGACTAGTTTACTAATCAAAGTTTCGTCTAAGAAGGCTGCTATGTGATTCTAAGCATTATACGGTGAACTGTAGACGCTAAAAAAACATGCTATGTGCATCAGCCAAAATATTGTCGAATATTGAGAACGTATATATTAATTATCTCAAAGTTATACTTTTTGCACATAGCAGATATTGGTTTGACAAAGACGTTATGAAAGTTAGAGGTGAGTGCCTTGGGTTCGAACTTGAGACCTCTGACTTGCCAGTCAACTATTATACCAGTTGGCTTTTCTTCCACAATTTAACTGCCAAATTATTTATGATCTTGAAACTGACGTGAAATTTGTCTTCTATCCTATTCTCATTAAGTTTGTTAGAAAGAGATAGCGAGTCTTAATTATTTCAAAATGTCCGTAAGAGAATTAACACCAGTGTCCACATACAGGGTGTTTATTAAAAAAAAAGGAGTTTTTAAAAACAATTCATCCGTTTTAACGTTTCCTTAAGTAGGTACCTACGGAATACTAAAAAAGTTAATTACCCGCCAGTTACAAGTTTCGAGTCCAGTTTTACCAACTTTATAATCTCCCTTCATAAATGTTCTCCAACTTTTCCTTATTTAATGGTCTGGGAAATATTTTATGGTCCACAGAAGCAAATGACCCAAGATATTAGTGAAAAAAATGTAAAAAAGCGGTACACCGATTGCTGTCTTAAATACTGCAATCTGTCAAGGAAACGTTGGTGTTTTGTAAAAAATAAAATAACTGAAGACGAGTGAAATGGTTCTATAAACGTTGGATAGTGGTATTTCCAAAAATGGTTAGCATACTGGTCCTAATCCATTATTTTCTTTTACAGTATCAGGTAAATTATTTAATTAAGCTTATTACATAAGCCCTTAATTAAATAAGACCTTTGGGTCGCAGGGGTTAGATAGGCAGTCGCTCCGTAGAAAACTGATATTCAGCTGCATCTGGTTAGATTAGAAGCCGACCCCAACAAATAAGAGTAGAAGAAACTACTGGCGAACGGAGAAGAAAAATAAATACTCGATCCTTCTCTGTATGAAAAGAGTTCTTTGTAAAGCAGAGGAACAGTTACTGGCTATACAATCAGTACAAATTCTTAATTATTCTTCAAAAAAAATGAGAAAAATACAGGTAAAAAATAAATACTGCAGGCAAGCTCGACTGCTCAATTCAACGTTGAGTTTTCCTCCAACAAACCACTTTACTGTATCAACATAACAAATTCAATTAAAAAAACTCTGAACCATTTCACAACAATAACATTTTACGTTCAACAATAAAGAATTCTTAAAAAAAATACAGAAAAAGTAAATCGTACGTCACGGAGACATTACCCCGCGAGGCGCTGTTCCCCATAAAATTTGCGCAAACGCGGGGAAAACGGGAACTTTAGTCATTCATAAACGCAGGGAGCCATGAATGAGTTAGTAGGCCAGAGAGCGCAGATCGCGGCACACCCATATATTATAACATCATGTATATTACAAAGGAGGGTGTAAATCTGAGGGCTTAGAATTGGTACGCAAAAAGTTTGCGTTATCGCTGTTTCGTGTGTCAAGCTGTGTTGGGATTTGAGTCCTGGATTTAAATTTCGAACTTTAACGTCATTTAAATTTGTCTACTACCGCACACATAGCTGCATCAAACTGTAGGAAACTTGAATTATCGGTCTGGGGTAAATCCGGCTTTACGCGACATTTTGCTTTTATTATTCATAATTATACAAGGTTAATTCAAAAACACCGACAACCTGAAAAGAGGTCGCGAAAAAAAATCAACTGCGTCATATGTAAATTTTTAATTACATAATTATCTCATTCAGAGTTGATGCCATAATAAAAGTTGTTCCTAATGATGAGTTTAATGACCCCTTTTCAGGTTGTCAGTGTATTTCATTTAAACCTGTATAAATCTATCCTCAGGTGTATTATACGTAGAGTAGAACTCCAATTACATAGGCTCAAACACTTAGGCTAGAATTAGTAAAGTATGATATATGAATATGATATATAAATGTGAACAAATCCAAGCATTGCATTGCTTTTAAGAAAGAACTTAGGGTTAAGATTGAGAAATGACATTATAATAATTATAAACTATCATATCGGTTCATAAATACCCCACTTACGTAATTATTAAAGTAGGTAGATTTAACCCGTTAACGCTTGCGTGAAAGTGGCGGTACGAGTCAAGTACGTTCACAGATGACAAATGTCACTGATCAAGTCTATAATATTAATGTCAGTGAAACCATCGCGAGATACATCCTTGATGAGTTTCCATTTGTATAAAGTAATAAGTCAATAATTTATAATTATCCATATCTGTTTTAAGTCAAAGATTTATGTTACAGAACTTTGAATTAATGATCTGAAGAAATATTATTTTACTTTGAGATTGGTTATTAATTTACTTAAAATTTGAAATTTATGTTGTCAAATTTAGGTCCGTCAAAATAAATATGAACAATTGCGTTCATATTTATTTTGACGGACCTAAATTTGTTTGTCGATAAAATCGTATCAAAACTAATCGATAATATTTTGACTTATGGTTATTTTATTAACATAAAACATAAATTTTAAACATTTTACTTCTGCAAATAGTTTTTGTCTATTAATAGATAATTAAAGTCACGAAACGTAAACAATTTAAAACTAATAAACCCAATTGTTGATGTCGTTAAATGCGATACGCGTGACTAATGACGCCCTACAGCACATTACGACTAATTCCTTCAAAGTTTACGTGCATACGTTTACACACAATATTAACGAACATAATGGAATTTTTATGTTTAAACTCCACCATAAAAACAACAATTTTACTTAAATTTTCTTGAAATTATCGTCGAATAAAACCATTTATTCTTCATCAATTTGATGCCTTTTCATTATTATCCAGCTGTCAAAGTTATGAGAGTTAAATGAACTTCAAAGATAGATAAAATGTACTCCTTATGTTATACAAAAACAGAGGCAAATGAACGCAGAGACACGAACTTTGTGTTAATAAATCAAAAAAGTTTTTGCTCGTGATAAAATAAATTCTAATTATATTTGTACTGGTCTTTTTGACCCCGGGCCGCTGAAGTGTTGGTTTATTATTTTAGGGTCAAAGTACATAAGAGATTGTTATCATCAATTGGTGTTTAGCGATTATATTAAATACTGAGTTTTAGTAACTCTCTCGCGTTAAGCGACCCTTAAACAATATTAAAAAGACAATCATAATAATTCCATTGATTTAAACGTAATAAATAATTAATTAGTGAAGTAATGTTTCGATTATTGTGTTTTTTATTTTTAAAATCTAGCAATGCCAGTCTTTATATTAATTGTCGCCTTCACAATTCTCTGTCTATTCTCCGACCAAAACGTAAAAGTCGTAAAACGACCAATCTTGCGCAGATTGGATCTTGCGTTAAAGTTAAATAATGCGTTTATTGAGTAAGTTTCTCTATAGATAGTTTATAAACGCAGTATTTCTTAAGAAGCCACTTGGAAACGACTCGATAAGCAGTATTAACGGTGTCCAATTACTAAGTCATTAATAACGTCTCGAAAGATTAGGGGTCGATCTGACCTGCTGAAATGTTGATACAGATACCTACTCGTAAATAAATGTAGGTATACAACTTTTTTTAGGTATAAAACGTGTATTGTAGACAATATTAATACTTATCAAATGAAATTATTTAATAAAAATCCCGCAAAAACAACTGACTCGGGTGGGGGTTGTTTTTGCGACTTATTTATTAAATAATTTTATTTAATAAGCAAAACATGTGCTTAAACAGTAAAAAACATAATTATTTAAAAGCTTGATAAAATATTTATCAAGCTTAAATAACGTTAAAAACTATTGCAATTTTATTATTGATAAACACTAAAGCCTTCTTTGTGAAACCTCAAAGCACATAAGTTTATCGACAGCTACTAAAAAAAACATTTACAAACAGAATAGATAATAATAAAACTAATATTAACCCATTTTGTGTTTTCCTATTTATCTACAAATAAATCAGCCTATATGCAGTCCCATTGCTGGGCAAAGGCCTTCTCTCAGGGTAGTATGCCACTGATCATATCATATTATAATGTTCTTGTTAAATCTCATTAAAATTTTACTAAGTACAGTTTTGATGTGATGACATAAAATTTTAAAATTTATCCAAAATTTTTGATAAAGTAAACAACATTTTTTTTTATTACACGTACATACAACACCAGCCAAGATTATACAACAATATAGAATTCACGACTCATATTTTCAAAAATATATCTGTCGGTTAAATATTACATTACCACAATAATTGGAACAGTATATAATGCTATTTTAGTGCTTTACTGTCACATAACGGTGGCATAAAGGTGTCACCGTGTTTATGGTGTCACCTTAAAGTCAGCTGTCATTTAAGACCATAAAGTCAAGTTTAATATTATCAAAGTTTTGATTTCTCAACAAGTTTACCGGTTAAACCAGACCCAAGTGATCTGAGACCAATACTTTCGCTGGCGTTTTTCGTTTTAAAACTTTTAAAGTCGAAAGATTTATTGAGTCGAAAAGTTGGTTGTGAAGTGTAATCGGTTATCTTAACTGAGATATATTATATGGGTACGTTTTATAGATGTTTTCTGTCACTGAGTTCGGTTTTACTTATGAATTTATGCTGATTAAAATGTGTGTTAAATGCTTTTGTAGCACAATTCCATTTGAAGAAAACCAGCGAAGTGCGAGTCAGACTCGCGCACTCATGGTTCCGTATTGGGTTTCATTTTTTTTGTTTTTAAGCAGCAATAGTAACACGTATTTAAAAAAAAGTAACTGGCTGCTTATAACGGTTAAAAATATAAAGTGCTGTGATGAAGTGACGAGCGATCGGTGTAGGCGGAGAAGGTAATAGGGTTTGTACTTTCAACGCTTTGATGATTCCTAAATATGGGGGCATATCGTTGTAAATAACCCGAATGGGTTTTATGTATAATTATGTTTAGACTTATATATTAGCCTTATACATTATATAATATCGAGCTAGGTACATCCCTCATTACACGTAGGTATAATGCATTATATATGTGTATTTTTTGTGATATCCAGTGTCATTATTTTGTGGAAAAAAAACAACCTTTAGTAAAAGTTAACCCCAAAAAAGTTACGTTTACATTCAAGGATCAATGTTTTCAAAAGCGACGAAAAGAATTTTGATGTAATGACAGTCTTCTAAACTTAGTTAAATACCTACTTAGTTAAGCATAAATCTCGTAGCTGTAGATTTACTTTGGTAAACTTTCTGATTTACCTTTTTTTCTTCGTTAGAAAAGTTGAATCTTCTTTCAATATTGGTGAAGGCTTATAAAACAGTGAAAAACTTTTGTCCTTTGTTCACATTTTTGCAACTTCGCTTTGATTTTATCTTTGTCTTGAACCAGGTTTTCTTAATAATGTAGTCAAAATATATTTTTATAAGTAAAAATATGTTATATTTTTAATTTATTTACAATATTATATTTATTTGCATCTGCATGCAGCTCTACATGCAGCAAGCTTGGTGGGCTGTGCTGGTGCCACCGCTGCGGTCGCAAAGGGTCCACCTTTAAACGGCGCAAATATAGCAACCTGGTAACTCTTTGAGCCGTTTTGGGGCCGCACGTATCCCTATGTTCATGAGGTCCAAGTGCGCGTCTTCTTTTTAAATAAATTTCCCAAAGATTAGTCGACAGCACGCATGACTAGAGACTGGTTTATTCTTTGGTCAAAGAATCACCATTGCCATGGTGGCAATTCAATGGGGTGAATAAACCTTACAGATTGATTTTGTTATTTTACTAAATATTTTTTTTGTTTCTACAAATTTCTAGTGTTAGACGTATTTAGTACATCTAGCCAAAGATATACCTATAGGTAATAAACATTTCTTTTTTTACTTATGTATAATCTATACATTTATAAACTTTGCATTCAAATTGCCGACATAATCTAAATAGGGCAAGTGTTGAAACAACCCTGCATACGTTAACTCTCAACCCTTTCGATAAATTGAAAACATTAATATCTGGAACTTATTACTTTCACATTTCCCTCCCGATTTTAACACTAAATATTTAATTTTGAATGTGATTTCGTTATGCTGGTTTTAAATAAAAATAATTTTATGTTTTTTGTGATGGAAAATTATGCGACTGTGGGTTTTGAGTTTCTTTAGTCCTGAATTTTATTAATTTTCTCTTCTTGAAAATCGGGGCGCCTCTGCCTAACAATAAATATTTTCGATAGGTATCCAAATATCAAACTATATAATATATAATCTTTGTTAGGAATAAAGACAAAAAAATGTTACATTAAAAAAGTTAAGAAGTTGTAAAACAGAACTGATTTCTTTTGTACAAAATCTTTATAAATTTTTCTATTATTAGATAAAGAGGTAATTAGTTGAGGTAATAAGTTTATAACAAATTAAATTTGAGGTGATTAAGATAATATTTAAACACTTCCTTTTGTTTTTTTTTAATTGTATAAAGTATGATATTACAATCACAATATTATCACGTAATAATATCAACAAACAACAGCAAGAAAACAAACAACCCTCAGTTCCTTTATTGAAAATCAGTAAATAACGGCTCAACGTTCGACATTTAAAATATTTCAAGTTTGAACCTTATTTCGTAAACCAATTACTGTTCGAGTTTCAAAAGAGCAAGTGTATGCAACGCCCAATTTTAGGGTTGCCATTGCAAAAATAATAAGGTAAAATAAAGTAGGGCATTACAATGATAATACTAGGTTTAAAGAAATTACTGTAGATCCTATTAGAATCCGAAATAAGGATTAACGATTGAAAGAAATGTTTATGGGCGAATCAATTTCAATTTGCAGATACACGGGGCGGTTTAAAATTGGAGTCGGATCGGAAAATTTAGCACGCAATCAATAGGTAATTATAGTGGTAGAAAATTTATTTCTATGGTAGAATTAAACGTTATTGCTTACCAAGCTTAACGCATCTGAAACGATATTTTCTCTCTTACCGTTTAATGCAATTTGATACCCCCACAATTATCTCGATATTTAAGTGTATAAAGGTATGCTGTCTATTTCTTTTGGACATAATTAAGAAGGAACTACTTTTTTTTAATGTTATGGAAATACAGTATATACAATATATGTATACCTACGAAACAAAAAAAATCTTTCTTTATTTATTTAATTATCACGAAAGTAAATAATTTATTTGTATATACACAACACATAGGTACTTAAGTAACATTAAAATACTACTAAAATTAAAAACTACCACTAAAAATAAAATAATAATAAAAACTCAATCTAAAAGACCGCTTCCAGTGGGCAAGAAAAGTTAGAATGAAAATTATTATTCCATTAGTTTGAAATATTTTAAATAAGAAAAAGGTACTGACATGTGTGATGTATCTTCTTCAATGATTCAATAACCAAACTAGGACAACATGTCTAACAAAACTACAAAACAAAACTCTTAGTAAAAAAGTACCTAATACATTTTATTTGCCTCACTTACATTTTCATACGCGAAGGGTAGCTATATATTTTGTTGCTGACAACCTTGGGGAAAACACCGAAGCAAACCGTGTTAAGAAAGAAGCGCAACCTAAGCGTAAAAACGTACGGCATAGTTAGGTGGGGTTGCCAGTTATTTGATTATTTCGTATCTTGGTAGAATATGAATTTTATGGAGAGAATTATTAATAAAAATATGTATGAAAAGTATAAACTATTTATAATTGTTTTATGGTAGTTATTCTTCCGCCAATTATTAATTAATATAAAATAATTATAACAATATTCTTGTAGTATAAAGTCTACACTTTATACTGAGTCTTTTTTAGAAATAAAGATCAGTTCCAAATAATATAAAGTAGAGCACCTCATAACTTATTAATTATCAAGACATTATTAATAATTATAATATCCGACGAGTGAATATCCAAAAGTACACAAGACAACCATGCTAAAAAAGTTATTTTTCCAAAATTCGTAAAATATTTTCTATTTGAGTCTGGCAACACAGTAGTTAAGGCTTGTTGCTTAGTCCACTGTTTTATTCAACGTTACCGTTCTACCCGTGCATACCCTTGCCTAACTGCCGTCTAAAGGTAGATTCGGAAGGTAAAAAAAATACCTACTCAACCATATATGAATTACATAGTACGATTCTAGTGGGAACATAGAAAAATTTTCGATAGCGTATGGGAAAATCGCTTATAAAATCGCGATTCAAGTTGGTTTAAAACTGTGTTTAAAAAAGTGTCTGTAACTGTCCCACTGGAGGGTAAAGGCCTCTTCGAGATGAAAGGAAGGATCGATTGTGTGAAATGTTGAAAAAAAATTAAAGTGCAGAGAGCTAAAATTTATAAAAAAGAACGGTCGAATTTTGACCACTGACTGGACCACTAGTTGAAGTAAATACATAAAAAAACGGTTACATATAAAAGTTAAAAAAAAACTACTATTTTGCTGGTTTTAGTTTTAATTTAAAATGTCTTGGTCTTGTAAATTGTTCAAACTTTGTCCTTGTGTAGTTTAATATGTATGTTATTTTGGATTACAATTAGTGCAGAAAATTGAGGTATTATTTACATTTTTGTTATTCTATTGTTATCTACAATACAGTTGTAACAAAAACTGTCACTTAACTAATAACAAATAACAATACGATTGTTACTTACGGCGTGTAACTACTATAAATAAGGCGCTGGAAACGGTAACCACAGTCAGTTTATTTGCAAGATACAATTTTACATCCAGGTGAACCCGTATCAACCACTAGTCTTTTACTATTGTCATTAGTTTTTGAATTTAGTTAGAATACAAAATAGAAATCCAAAAAGGTAATCCAAAAAGGTGATGTTCAAAGTAGTTTGTAACAACGATTGAGACACTTATTGAGTATAATTACACAGATAACTATTATATTATAACCTAAAGACTAAAAACCACATTCCAAATTGTAGAGACCACGTTATCACATAATAATGAACAGCGAACATAAAATGATCTCCATCACGTCCTTAATTAAACCTAAGCGTAGTACAACATGAGAGCTCAAGAATAAATGGTCTTTTTAAACTAGCCAATGGGGGCCAGAAAGGTCCCACATTAAATTGTGATTGATTATTGTGTGGACGAAACGGCCACGAGGCCATATTGATTGGGCCCTGATAAATACGCATTAGGTTTATTAGAAAGAAATTAGTTGTGCCTTTTTGTGAATTAGTTACGCAAGTGGGGCAATATGGCCCCTGTGAAGATTGCATGTACTGATTGGCATGAGAAATGTTGTAATGTTTCAGTGATTCAAGTGGTTCTATATTGGTTTTATTGAACAATGAAATTCCATTGCATCATTTTTATTAGTATGCAACTCTTCAAATACTTACCTAATTATTTAATAAGAAATTTGAAAAATCAACTGATACGGGTGGGATTCGAACCCACGATTTTCGACTTTCGACGTACCGACCGTGTTCTACCAGAATCAGTTGAAATTTCAAACCTCTTTCTACGCAAAGGGCGTGTGGTAATATATATCAGTCACAAGCCCCAGGGGTCGAAAGAGTAACATGTGATATAATATGTATAAAAAAATCACAATATACTAAGCAACTCTTCAACCATTAAAATCCTATATGTAATTTAATCGGAAACATTTTGATTAGTAAGTAATATTAAATTTCCGAACAGGGAACTCTACGTACTCTTGAATCACGAACCCAACTACAAAACCCTATTTTACTAATGCAAAAATTAAATCTGCCACAAAACAGTGCGAATTGGCTCTTGGCATGCGCCGCAGCACAAATTCGCGCGCGCACCCCAGCACAAATTGGCATTAGCATGTGACGTAATACGAACTTTGCAATGAGTTTGCATATTAATTTAGAATCGTGATTCAAAGTAAGATCGCGATCTAAGATTTGTGTGGTTTCCGGCCTAAAAATAGAACCACCCTTACTCATACCGCGGGTGTCGTAAGAAGCGACAAAGGGAAAAATTTGGAGGATGGGCAACAGCATCCTACTGTGTAACAGCAACCATCTGCTACTGCGATCGGTAACCCGCTTGCTTAGCGTTAAGGGCAAACACCTACACACAATAAATATAAGTGATGCATATGAGAAGAGGCCTATGTCCAGTAGTGGACTGACACAGGCTGTGTATGTAAGTAGGTTGGGTATAAAAACACACCTGTTATTTAACTAAATTTGCTCACCACAAACCAAAATTTTCTTCATTCAAACCGTCCAACTCCGCCGAGAATTCTTTTATTTTTTCCAACCAAAAATCTCCTGCGATAAGCGCATTAGGTAACCTACGGCCGATAATCTTCATTCCACAAAACAGATGAAGCAGTTTGAGCATCTTCCAAGATACGGCAATCCCTAAGGAGTTAGCTGTAAGCAATATCTTGCCGTAAGAAACGAGAATGTACTTAATTCGACGGCAAATGGGGGAACACGAGGCGCCTAGGTTGCTTTTACGGCACTCCGCTAAGTGAGGGTACAATGATATTAGAGGGTTGAATATTGGTTTGTTGGTTGGTTCACGGATAAAATAGTTTGATTATCGTGGTTTTACGTAATGATTCGTTAATCGTATGATTAAATAATCATTTTAAGGGTTTTTTCATTAATGTCAGAATAAGTAGGGTTTATTTAAGTACATAAATGAGACTCTGTCAGATCATTGTTTAGCATATTTCTGGCAATTTAGTTATCTGGCAGTTAACTAATATAGAAGTAAATAAGTATTTTTGTATAATTGAGGTTGAAACTAGTTATAATTGAGGTGGAAACTTATAGCTGGCGATAAATGACCTTCGCAACGATGGCAATTAACAATGTATTGCCGATCTTCGCCTGGGTATATCTTTTGCTTGCGCCAATCATCTCTGATCTGTGCAGATTACCTTCAATAATCATTTCAGCGATTTCCAGCAATCTAAATATAATAAAAAATAAATATTCAATCAGCAATATACCAGCAATCTATTCCCTTAGTGTACGAGTTTTCAAACTACGCAAATACCGATAGTTTTAGAGAGAATAATTATGTCTATTTCATCTATTCATCATTCTATTCTGTCTCATTTTTTTTAACCACGCACAAATACTTAATATTGTATATGATAGATTAATGACCATCACATTTTCTTATTTAATAGAAGTGGCGTTTTTAGCGAATTATAAACCTAAACAAAAATAAAAACTACAAACAGCAATGCATCTACAGAAATAAATAACGAAATCAAGCTACGCAAACATACATTGTCTATACAACAAACATAATAAGTACGTACGTGTTAGTACATATTCTGTTTTATAGTTTCAGTCAAGCATAACGATTCAAGAATCAAGCAAATACATAATTATATGCAATTACGCATCAATAACTGCATACGGGATTGTTTCCCACATAAATTGCAAATATAATCAATTAAATTGAATACATATTTACAAAACCCTTTAACCCAAAAGAGCCACAGCAAAAAATGAATTAAAAATTAATGGAATAATCCTATAAAGGCGTCAGGGCGTGAAAAAGCCTTTCCTTGGGGTATTTTGTACCGTCATTATTTGTCCGTCCCTCTCGTATAATGTCGCCTGCTATCTTCAATATTGCCTATTTGAATATTGCATTTTACTTTGGTAGGTATCTGTTTTGAATACTTGATTTCGAGGCGTCCGTCGCTCGGGTTCGGTTTTGCAAACTAAATATTATTTTACTACAGAGTCGGTTTCGGTATCAATTTATATGTGTTTATGTAAACTATTACGAATTTGATGCCAGGATAAAATAAAACAGAAATCATTAAAATGCGCCCTTATTATTTTCTAAATATTTATGGACCTACTACGTACTGTAGGACGTATATTCCCATCTTAATTCTCGATGCTAGTTTTCTATAACCATACAAACATAATTACACAGAGATGAATCGTCAAGACTTTTCAAAATCATTCTCCTAACTTTATTATTCCCAAACTTCTAATCGAACCAGATGCAGCTGCATATCAGTTTGTTACGGAAAAATTGTCTATTTGACCCACTCAGACCAAAGGGATACGATATTCTAAAGCTAGATCAGTTGTCAAGATTTTATGAGGGTACTGATTCCCTATATCGGTTGTCTTCTTAAAGGATCTTCATGGCAGCCGGGGCCAAAGGCTTAACGTGCTTTCCGAGGCACGGACAAGGTGATAAATAATATAAAATACGCACATAACTTATGAAAAGTCAAAAGTCTGTCTAAAAGGTTGTTGTAGCCTTAGCTTCAACAGTCATAACCACTAGGCTATCATACTGCTTTAAAAAATATAACAAAAACATGCAGAAAATGTAGATCTTTGTATGAAAGCTCTGTTAAGAGTAGAAAGGAGGCTTTTAACAATATTTATCTGATCCAAGAGCTTGATAACGGTCATTAACCGTCGTTGGCGGTAGTAGATACACTTGCATCGTAATGGAATGAGCCTACGCAACCCTAAATGTGCTTAACTAGGGTAAATGAGAGAGAACGCAGAACCTTTGTGAGTGAATTACTAGGTGCTGGCAAAGAAGTATAATTGACCGGAACATTTGCTTAGCAATTTTTGCATAATTTAGCATTTCTTAATAGCACTTTATAATAAGTGCAAGAATGGTTTGTTTTTTAAGGCGTGTATAATATTATAAATATTTGAATGGGGCTTTATTAGGGATATAGATACATTATAACCTCCTTTTTAAGTTATTTTCATTTATATAATTATAAAATAAATATTTGCCTATCGATACTATTCGGAGCATATTTCCTTCAGCTCAGATTTCCTTTTTCCTTTTTTAAAAATATCAGAAATAAATATGCAAAGTTCCTTTTTTAAACTATGGGCAAATATTCCTTTCAGAGAGATATTTTTAATGATTGTAAACAAAGTAGCGGTTACTCTATTAAATAAATTCTTTGTACGCAGTTTGTTGTTACACAAAACTACTGGAATGTTCCACAGATTAGTAGAACTCGGACAGACCCGACCCGCATTCAAGCCGCAAATGGAAAAACTTTTAGTACCTCCACATTCTACACATTCCATTATCCCAAAAGTTTTAGAAAAATACCTTTACAACAGGTACTATACGTAAAGTGTATTAAAATAATCTGATTGAATGTGTTTTTTAGAATATTAACAGAACCAGCTTGCTTCTTTTCGATGAGCACGTAAAGAATTTCCCGGTAATCAAATCGATCTATGATGGTTTTTACAGGACGTCGCCGGTACAGCACGCCACGCAGGCAGTGGATTTTTTCGATCAGTCGAAATCCATTTTATAAAGAGTGCAACACTCATACATGTGTATCCCACAGTTATCCGCGTGCTAAATTGGTTTCTCGTGTGCCAAGCGCCGCACTGCCATGCGATGTTCAGAGTACGGTCGCGCGGTGCTCGTGTGAAAGGCATCAGCGGATTCCATACACGCCAATGCAACATAACCATCTATTTTGAGATATTCTGACAACTGGGTGCTAACACATTGATCGCGAACCCCATTCCAATCCCGTTCTTTTCTATCCAAAAATTCCTTAATCAGCCAGAAAACAACGCCCATATATGTATACAAACGCGATGCGGCGCATGCCAATTCGAGCGACTCGCGTGCCAGTTCGAGCGGCACATGCCAATTCGAGTAGCGGGTGCTAAGGTGCACTGTTTTCTGACTTTTAAAGGAATATTTGCAGAAACCTTTTTAGAATTCGATACCATAAATGTTTCTCATGCTTTTTTCTAAGAATCCCTGTCGGTAGCGAAGTTCTATTTAAACTGTTTTACTTAGTTCGACTCGTTTGGTTCAAATTTAGTAATCTAATCACCCCTTTCCTATTGACAAATTGATCTGATATTTGGTACACAGCTTTAGTTTTGATGACAACACAGTTTTACGTAAAAAAAAATTTTTATTTATATTATTTTATAAGCCGGAGCCAAACCGAAGAAAAACTAATAGGTCAGTCAGGTAGACACTACAAATTGTGGTAATTCTGAATGGAAGGATTTCTGTAGGAATTAAGTTGTATGGATAGAGCCTACACCACCGATCCCTGTAGATAAGCCTCTAATTCCAACTTAAAGGGCCTTGGAACCATTTTCTTCCTTAGATTACAAAGAAAACTTTACCTTGTGAATTAGTGAAGACTATCTCACACGCAATTATTTGGAGAACTTTAAGATCAACTTCATTATTATCTATCTCGTTAATTTATAAAAGGATATTTTATAAATCTACTAAATATAATCTTACCAGATATACATAATACAGTCATTGGAAGTCTATACCGGACCGACCGACCGACCGGCCGAGACCGGACTAACATATTTCCAAAATCTTTGGATATGTCGCTAATAATTCTTTTTTTTTCTGTACAAATAACGGGACATTTATTGCATAAAAATATCGGGAAAGTATAAAACTATAAAATGCATAAACCTTTTTGCATGCGTTGCGAACGCACTAAGTTCAAAATTGTTGCACAAAGTTTAGAAAATTTGACAAACAAATACTGCAAATATTATTTTTTTATTATAGTTCTCAAGAATATTCCATTCCTTTTAGTAGTCTATTATTTATTTTGTGATTCAGGATCACAAACAGGTCTGCTTAGTTAATATTTACACGTGTCACAGTGAAGGTTTTATTACGCGTTTCAGGCGAGGCCGGGGGGTAATATATGTCCTGTCCAGGCCTGGCTTAGCTAGCCTGTATAAATAATGTGTTAGCCAGACTAGCAATGTATTATGTTATATTCAAGAAACCAGGTAACGTGGCCGTATTTGTATTTTTCTTCGGAGCGTTTTTAACGCCCCGACACAAAAAGCCCGTGATTTAAGTTTGAAAAAAAGTGAAAAGTATATGATACTGATATGGCTTTACTCGCGTATTGATTTCGGGGAATGCCCGACTAGTTTCGAACTCTAACGGAGTCCATTTTCAAAAGCGGGTGTGTATACGCGGCGTCGTCGCGGACCTCACTGAAAGTTATTATTCTAAAAAAGTAATTATTCTAAAAAAGTAATTATTCTAAAAAAGTAATTATTCTAAAAAGTAATTATTCTAAAAAAGTAATTTAATTATGATGTGTCTGTGTATCTGTCTGATGTAGTAGTTTAGTATTGTAGTTTTTTTTTCATTTGAAAGGTGACTTGATGGAGTGTTCTTAGCTAAAAAAATAATATTTAAGTAGGTATTTGTGTTGAGTTTTTAAAATTTTCTTAGCGAGCGTTTTTAGCGTTTTTAGACAGTATACAAGCTGTAGTAAAAATAGGCTCTTAAAAAAGTCGTAAGTTATCTGGTCTTAGTTAGGGCCGGTTTCCACCAAAGCGGAGAGCAGTTCCGTAACCAGGGCGGTGCCAGCGTAGCTCAGACAGTAAGCGCAAATCCTAGATGGGCGTCGAAATAACGAAAAAATATCAAATAAAAAATAAGTAGATCAAATTTTGATCTTGCACGGAGGCAGTTGTAGGTTATTTAAAAGATTAGTTCGCCCTTGTTTTACGCAGCAACAGAGCAACGGATCGACGTATTTTTTTGTATATAGATAGTTTATAGGTCAAAAGGTGTCGTAGGGTTTTTATCCTGAGAAAATTAGAACCAAGACAGCAAAGTCGCGGGGAAAAGTAAGTTAGTCTAGTACTTATAAAATTTACTCAACCCTAATATCGAACCCAGAATTTTATAACACACTCACTTACGACCACTAAACGAGGAGCTGTGTAAATTCTAAAATCAGAATCTATTAAACTTTGTAATTTCAGCGCTTTACAATCATGTTCAGTCGCTTATCGCGCGTTATCGCTTGAAGGTACAACTATAACTTTCTCTCAAGTAAAACTTACCTACTTCATTGTTTTGACGTTAACTTGTGCTAAATAAACAAACTACGGAATACTTAACTCTATTGTAAAGACGGAAAACTTTAAAGCTGTTAGAAAATAAGGTAGGTAATAATGAAATAGGTAGGTAGGTTAGAGAACTAAAAGACTAAGGCTAAAATCTATAGACCGTGCTTAGACTTCACTTAGACCTAACTTATAAGGATCGGTATTTATAAAACGATCTTCGAATTTGTCTAAGTGCGTACTAACCAACGCCTAAATTTGTGAATTTAGATTCACAAATTTGAAGACTTCTAAAAAAGATAGAGTCGTCCTATCAATTTCTATGTTTTTTTTCACATTTTTTACTTGAGTCAAGTGTAAGCTAAGACGAAGTTTATTCTATCGATTTTAGCTTTAGAGTCCTAGGAGAAGATTTTGAATTTCCCCGAAGACAAGTCCGAGCTAGTACCTGAATATGAAGTAACGACCTTTGACAAGCCAATCCAACGGTCATACCACTAAGCTATCAAAGATTACAGTTAACAGAAGGTCACATGTTTAACATCTGTTCTGATTCTACTGATATGGTAAAACTACTATACAAGGCTAACCTATAAATATTAGTTGTCACCTGTTAATTAACTCTTAGAGTTGACAATTTGCTGGCACTATTAAAAAGCTAATATTTTCCTCTCAGATCTGCCCTTATTCCATTAAATAGTTATTTCTGATAAGGGTACCTACCTTATATTATTTAGGTGTTTATTTATTCAAATATTATGTATATTTAATTTAAAAAACATTAAAAAAAATACACAGCAAGTCGTTGTCTATATATATTGGTACTACTTTATATACAGTTTAGTTTACTTTATGTTGGTAGAAATTATTACTTACTACAAATCTTTTAACAGAACAAAAAAACCCCTAGTAAAATATGAAAGGCATATATTTTATTATCCACGCGTACAACATCGCGGATTAATAACTATTATGATCGCAAGCTGCAAATAATAAAAATAAAATAGAGCGAACAACTGCAATATTGTCACGCAGCAAATGATAAAAAGCCACACAGAAAGACTTCAGTGTTTATCGCAAAAATTGTGAAATGCGCGCTTTGTTTATGAGTCAGAGCTATCTGTTTCAAAATGTAAATATACTATGGACTGTTTCACGCTCTATTGTGTATGGATATCATTGTGATATTGACCGATAGCTATGATTGCCAAGCGGTATGATTAGTGTTGCTAAATATCCCGCTTATTAGCCTTCTCAAGACACCTCCCGTCACAGCACTTTATGCGGGACGCCCAAAATACCGCTTTTTCAGCCAAGGGTCTGCGCAAAGGAGCCACCGGCCATAACCCACCAGTGGCTGTTGCGAGTATATTACATTATGATTGCTGTCAGTAGCATGCGGCCGCCGTCTAGTTTTGTTAGCGCACCTGACGCTGTGCTGTGACGGGTGCGCTTGGAGGAATACTTTTGGTGCGCTTCACTTGGTGCGCTTCAAAACAGACAGGTGCGCTTCGAGGAATACCCCATTTATTTGTGTTATCGAGTGTACCTGCCTATTAACGGACTTTTAGCTATCATGTCCTTTTGATATTGGCACCATTTGCTATTAGGTCATGTTGCTAATAGGACGAGCTGCTCTCAGGTCTTTTCGCTTTAAGGGCATTGTGCTCATAGGACATTTTACTTCAATGTCCTTTCGATACGAAAGGATCCATACGTACAAAACGACGCGAATCCATACCAATAAAAAAACATGTAAAGTGCCTGTGGCCGGTGGCTCGTTTTCGCTGAGCCTCCGGCTGAACTGAGCCTGAACCCGCGTTACGAGAAGGGGTGGTTCTATTCTTAGGCCGGAATAGCTACATAAATAGGTTATAAATAGTTACGTTTTATTTAAAAACAATGATTACAGCATGTTTTAAATATACTGCACTTACTTAGCATTAATATAACAACAGTCAGTACATTCCTTTGTCCTTTATCGTCAATGAGTAACTTGATGCGTAACGTATTTAGCGCTTTATGACACTTATTATACCTATTAAGGCTGCAGGCTATCTTATTCGTGTCATTAACACCAACATTGAGACGGTTAGGTACCAAATGGAATCAGATACAAATATTGCTGAACTTAAATTTTACTCGTACAAATCATTTTTTATACATAGCCATTTTAAATAGATAATATTGTTCTAAAATGATTGTGACCAGAGCAAAGACAAGGATCTGTACAGACCAAGATTTTTTTTACTGTATGTATTCCTAAAAGGTAAAAAATAGTATACAATAGAGCATTTTCGCTGAGAAATCTGTATCACAACGATTTGGAAATATCCTCCTTTTTTACAAGTCGGTTAAAATAAAAATTGCTCCTACTAGATACGATCTACATCTACGCTAGCTAAAACATGAGTCCCTATCAAATATTGCAAAATATGACGAGTTAAGTGACAGAATTATCTTAGTGAAGCAACTACATGTGATAAATGATACCCACAGAATAGATAAAAGCAGTACAACTATGATAAGCTAGTAGATTACGTAACTAGCGTTAGTTCTAAACTATAAAGATAATAACTGAGGGGCAGGAAGTGGAAGTCACCGTCCTTATTAAGTTTGCAAAGAATAGGTACAGAAGTACAACACTTATTAAACATAAGACATAATAAAAACGTTTATTTAGCAAATGGGCATGAGACATATTGACAATTGTGACAAAGACAGCCAAAAAAAAACATGAATCTAGATCATGCCCATGTCAAATGGTTCGCGAACTCAGGATATTACCTTACATTTGCTGGACGCCAAACGTTAAATAAAAAAAATATATTTCAAAATTGGTTCATCCGTTTGGATGCCACAGACACACAGATACACACGTTTAACTTATAACACCCCTCTTTTTTCTTCGGAAGTTAAAAACTGACAATCTTTGTTTACATTTGATTTCAGATGATCTGCATTGATGATATCATGGATTTTGTAGAGTACTGTCCTTCATTTAGCAAAGCGAATTGTAAAGATTAGTTTTTGATTTTAAAAAGATTTTTTGTTGTACTTCTGTATTATCTACTCTACGTCAAAATGTTGATGGTTTTACATCGACATGAACTATTATTGCCAGTATTGGGGTTAACATTCACCTCTTATAGCGTGGCGTTGCCAATACGCAAACGCTTTAATTATTTGATGTGAATTCGATTGCGGTTATTTGTAACCGGTATTGAAAGATAGGTAACATAGTTCGTTCAATGCAGACATGACAGTTGAGATTGAGACTGATGAATTACTAAACCAAGGGTAATAGTCCGAGCCTTGAATTAAAATGTGTTGGTTTCCTCACGATGTTTTCCTTCACCGTTTTAGCAAGTGATAATTAATTTCTAAAACGCACATGAATCCGAAAAGTTAGAGGTGCCTAAGATTCGAACCTCTTTGACTTGGCAGTCACACCGCTGGGCTATCACTGCAGTAATATGTAAGTAAGCGTATGTTAGGCCTAGATCCACATAGATTCAAACCTAAAAAAAATACACAAATCTCCATCCTGCAATTATTCTACGAGTGAATTAACCTTGCTCTCATTTAAGAGAACTCTGCGTGCACGAAGCAACACAATTTATCCTACGTACCATATAAAAGTGGCGTTGACATCAATTATTCTGCCCTACAGTGTAATGTTCACGTAATTGCTCTAAACCATAGAATATTCAAGAAAATATAGAGTGAGAACGTCAACCACATTGCCTCGTGCGGAGCCAAAGCAGGTCTCACCATACAAATGTTAAAATGTCATTTTTTCAAATTATGTTTTCTAGACGTTTTTCAAAATTTAACTCAGCAGTTAACCATGATATAAGCTAAAATGTAACTTTTTCGCTCGTGGAGCCTAGTTGAACCGCAGTCGATCGAGGTATGATCGCAAACGGAGCTCGTGTCGCGGCCGCGTTGTTCATACCCGTGCTCACAGTTCATACTTCTATAGGGTTGCTCTATATTTTCTTATATTCTCTAAGCTCTAAACACACATTAGAGTTACACAGGAGTTCACCTTATCGGGTGAATTTTGTTTACGTACAGGTCATGCGACTAAAATAGGTGCACTTTATGGAGTGGAATTTCTCTCGTGGTTCTATATTATAAAGACCGTCGCGTTGTTTTCGGAGTACGTACCTGTAACAAGAAATAATTAAATTAAGTGCTGGAATTGCTAAAATTACTAATTATATGGGTTTCTAAAATCGCTAGTTGGTTCCATAAATAGTTAAGCTGTTTGGAGTTGAGTAGGTATACATTCAGGCAGTGGATTGAAAACGTGTGCATATTTTTATTTTATTTTAAGTGTGATGTTTCTCATTGAGCCACAGATAAACAAAAATTAAGAAGAGAACAATATTCGCAGATAAAAAATATCTAATCGAAGTTTAAAATCATTAAATAAATAAAATAAAATTCTGGAGAATGTAATTTACATTAAAACCTTTCTTTCGCAAACATTTTTTTTTGTAGATTAATGTATCTAATGTAATTGTAGAAAAAACAGTTTTATTATTCAAAGCACGCTTTAGCGTTTAGCAGTAGCACTTGGATTGCCTTATAAATGAGACAATATATACTTAATCAGGCCATTCGCATTCTGTAAACGGAACTATGTGAAATTAACATTTATTTGCGGGTTTTCAGTAGTTTTTCTAATACTACTAATGTTAGTAGGTGTCTTAGACTTCAGAAGGGAGGTGTTACATCAATATTTAGTATAGTTTGGTAATGGACATCACTATTTGCTAGACATAAGTTTGACACATGTTGATGTCCATCAACAAACTTTAATTATAAAAATGAATCATTCCGTTTATTATAATTGTCAGACGATTCTTGCCTTTTCATTATTGCTTGCTTCATAAAAGTTATACTTGCCCATTTAAATAACTACACCCGTTTTGAAGATTAGCCCGGACAAACAGAAATTTAAAATAGCTTAAGAACTTTTTCTTACGAGCTCAATACATAATTTAATTATTATATAGGTATTAATATATTATTATTTTACTATTTTAATTTAATTATTTCTTTACATTGTTACGTCAAAATCAGAGACAGATACATTAAAGAATATGAAAAAAGAAGAAACCGATTTTATTTTAACCGATACATCGATTTTATTGTCGATTTGACAGTGACCTGCTACACAGGTTGCTTGACCAGTGACTAACACATGGGGGCTTTGGGTAATCCCCCAAAGAATTCTAAGCATAGACATAAAAACTTTCTTTACCTACCTGGCTTCTAATTTTGTTTCGTTAATGATTCCTTAACACGCCGACTGCGGTACACATAATTTATGATTAGAAAAGAATCGTCGGAATTTACAAAAGTTTTTTTATTATTTTATACCGAATGTGGTCAGGATTTTTGTTCTAATTATCAAATATCACTAGAAAAAAGCCTAAGTACTTAATAACACAAAAAAATATAAACTACACACAAAAAAATAAACGTCAAAAAAAGGTTCAAGTCTACAACGGACATTTTTGTGTGTTCAACATTATATTTTTAATTTATACTACTCAAAACAAAATAAGAGCCACTCGTTATTTTCACATTTGAGTGTAATTTAATGAACATAAATTAATTATTAAGTAGCAAAATATTAATGTTACAAACTCTTCGATATTTAAACTCTTTGATTTTGTTCTTAAGACCAAAATGTTGGCCATCAATTTAAAAAAAAATGTAGTATAAAATGTTCTTGTTATTTTTTTCGTTTTTTCGTTAAGTTTTGTTTCGATTATATGGATGGTAATCCGGAGTATTCGTAATTTTAGTTTGTTAATTAGTTTAAATAACATCTTATGTTAATGTGCCATAAGTACGAATACATATGGGCGCAATTACTGCAACAAGAGCCGTTACAATGATCCAAAAAGGAAATTTGGAGCGATCTGTGGCTTTTCATCTAGGTTTTTTTCGAAAAGTTATCCAACATGCTTGGAATTGCTTCCAGAAGACTGGCAGTGCTGCAAGAAGACCTGTTTCGGTTAGAGTTCGCATTAAAACTGTTCACGAGGATCGGTACATCCAGTTAAGTACCTAACGAGAACGCACAGTGACGGCTCTATAATTACAAAATCGCTTACGGTTGACAACAGGTACTCGTGTCAGTGACCAAACGATCCGTAACCGATTGCATGAAGACCAGCAAACTTCAAAACGTCGAGTTGTTCGAATTTCTTTGTCCAGGGTTCAACATGCAAATTGTTTAAGGTACTTCCATCAATATTTGGACTGGGTCATAAGCCAGTAGAGCATGGAGCTCTTCACCGACTAGTGCAAAGTATTTTTTTTTAACGACGATCGACGCATTGGGATCTGGAGACGACGTGGCGAGCGATTTTTGGAAGCCTGCATTCACGAAGTCGATCGTTTTCCAGTTTTGGTGGACCCAGTTTTTTGGTTTGGGGTGGGATAAGTTTGCACGGCAAAACTGAACTCGCAATTTTAAATGAGGGTTCCGTAACTGCTCAGTGTTACATTAAGGAAGTTATCAGGACTCATGTGATCCCATTTGGTCAGCGAATGGGTCCTGAATTCGTCCTGATGCAAGACAATGTCCGTGCACACACAGCTCAAGCGACCCAGTTTGTACTGGAAATCTCTCACATTCAAGTGTTGCCGTGGCCAGCAAACAGTCCGGACTTAAATCCGATTGAGCACATGTGGGACTAATTAAAACGAAGGGTCAGAGTCGGTTCGCAAGAGGTGTACACCTAGCAGCAACTGATTGGCACTTCGAAAAGTGCCTGGGAAAGATCCCAGCTGAAAACGTGAAACATTTGATCGAAAGCATGCATTTCTGGCTGCAAAAGTGCATAGCCAAAAGAGGAAGGCATACCCGTTATTAAAGAATAGAAAAAGAAATAAAAAGTGAAGATTTTTTAGTTTTGAGGGACTTTTGTCAAATTGTGTTTTTTATCCTAAATTGTAATTTTTGACCAAAGTTCAACAAAAATGTTAATTAATTAATTAATTTCAACAGTAGCTAGCCTAAACGGTAAACAATAACATTGTTTTACGTTAACGTAATCGAAACAATGTGATAATTTCATAATTTTTATGGTATATCATAAATACGTAGTGGCTCCTATTTTGTTTTGAGTAGTATATAATGTCCAATCGGATATAATAACTCACTTTTAAAAAAAGAAAAAAATATTCAATCGACTAAAAAAAATCGAATCGAATTAAGAACCTGGCCCAATAATCACAAAAATATCTATTCTTTTGGAAGTCGTTGGTCAAAAATAATCGATGCACCATATCGCTGCGCATACGCTGCAATGTTGTCTTACAAAGCCGTTATTACGTAATAGTGCACCATCTTGATAAGTACATGGTGATTTACTGCTTCAGCTCAAACGCATGCAGTCTGCATTGACACATTTTACTTAAGGCTTTGTGGACTTAAGATATCTTGTGTACTTATTTGGAGTTAAGTGGTTTAAATGTGGCATGTTAGCTTCATTTTGCTTTTCTAGATAATGTTAAGCGATTAGGGTGTCATAATAGGGCCTCCTATAGTCTTGGATGGTGGTCTATTCAAGAACTTTTTATATTTAGTTAACATACTTTATCTAATACGAATGCTTCTATTTAAGCTTTTATTTAACTTGCAAAGTATGTGTGTTTGTCTGGGTAGAATTTTGCAAGCTTAATTAGAACCACTTCTTTTTATCCTATGGGGTTGAAATTTTGCATAAATCAATTCAGTTTCAATAACAAATCATTTTAAGAAAAGCATGACATGATGGTAAGTTTTCATATAAAAACTTGGATAAATAAAAACTTATTTAATAATATATTTAATAATAATGTATCAGTTGTTTTTTCAAATTTTCTTAAATAACTTATTTAATGTCCACTGACGTAGACGACTGTTTCATTGATGTAGTAGTTCAAAGCATGAGCCCTGGTAAATGTACGGTAACAAAATACTTAGTATGGTAACTACTTTTCACGGTAATTTTCACCTTGATATTTTTGGTGGCAACCTCAGACCAACTAGGGCTAACATAATTGCAAAAAGCTTTTGGATCTAGTAATTTAGGCCAGGTACAGAGATGCAGGAAAGTGTCAGGTTCTCTGATTCGGTTTCCAATCGGGGCACTTGAAAGTTTCAATCTTACACCAATGTGTAATACTCACGATTTTAGCCATATTAATAGACAAACCTGCCGAAGCTGCACATTCGTCGGATTTGCCAATAAATTGTTTTGGTTTGGTTTGGTTTTAATTAATTGGTTTTAATTGATTCAGATCGACCAGAATTTCATACGGTCCGGACGTGTATGGTGAAAAATTAGTGTGTGTAAAATGCCTCTGTTTCATTATTAGTCAGTTTTTCTAGTGCATTCAAAGTCTCATCACATCAAAAACTTCATCTCGCCTCTTCTCGTTCGCACCCTTGCGGTTTCGCATGGCACTTTACATACACGCGCGATTACGAGTTATTTTTTTATTTCCAATTTTAAAAAGGGGCCATGCCCTCCCCCTGCCCCCTTACGCTACGCCACTGATCGGTTGTATACGATCATAGTTCGTAACCATAGGTACCAAAAAACCTGATTCGGTAACCAAATGGATCTGTACTGTCTGCGCCCAGCTTTAGCTCAGCGTTAACAGATCAATAACATCAGTCCGGGAAGCGGAACCCGTTTAAATATTAAGATGATGAAACGAAGATAGGAATACATTATTCAAATCATTATCGACCCGGTGCTAATTTCTGTACATGGCACCTAACAACGGGAATGCTGAGATGTACGTTATTGTCAATTTAGAATCAGTACGTCATAACGATTACTTACGGCTTTTTCATTGACTTTTAAAATTAGAAATAAGTTAATAAATCAGCCCTTATTGTCCCATTGCTAGATAAATACCGGTGTTACCAAATTCGTTTCTACAAATATCGAGTAAAGACGAATTTTCGTAATTTTTGTGTGGGTTATATAAATTAATTAATCTTACTCTTGCTCCGTGTCTCTGGAAGCACTATAAACCGTAATTAGTCCTGCGCCTGATCTTTCTCCGGTTGTGTTAGATTGCTTTCCCATCGTAATATGAGAGTGAGGATAGAGTGCTGTGTTTGCGCACAAACTTGTGAACTTATAATACATATCTATACAGACGAAGAACTATAATATACGCTGTTGGCTAATCTCAATTGAGATCGAAATTCGGTCAGTAGGAAATTATTTCACCTGTTATAGCATTTGCAATCCTTCTATTTACTTTAGAATCTTCTAGAAACTAAACCAAAAGCAAAAATTCCAATTTTTATTTACTCACCAAACTTCATTCCTACGTCACTCCCCACAAATGAATGGTATTTCTAAACTAGGTCAAATCAGTCAACTAGTCTTGCCCATTGGTTCCGCCCGCTAAGTTTCCGGTACCACAGGTCAGTACCGGAGATATACCGGTTTTAAATATAAACTATCACATAACACACTTTTTAATATTAATTAGTTGAATCGATATAAGTTTAGTTGAATGATGTTAGGCGTCAAGTTTGTGAGGTTGATTATTAAAAAATAAACATACAGCAAGGTATTGGACATCATGCTATTTCTTTTAAGTTACTGATACATAAATCTTGCAGGTTGGTGAAAGAGCTCCATAGGATAGAGCTCCCGCTTCATATTGAGAAACATTTTGAAAATTTATTATCTATTTTGTCAAATGTCGAAATCGAATAAAAAAAAATTTGCAGACGATTATTGTGAAATCGAAGAGAAATTCTCTCCTTCAATTTGCCAAAACCAAGACAAAATTGTAAAATTAAATAACGCTTTCTCCGCAGATAAACAGCAGACATTAATCTTCCAATAAACGTAGGCCATCGTAAATAACATTGAATTTCGGTAAAAGCCTCCCAAGGTTACCTTCATCGATGTGTTTCATTGACTCTTAAATTAACACCTTTATTTATATTACTGTATATGGATCGTATAGTTTCGAGTCGAGTAATCGAAGGTTTGGCTGACCACTAGATGTCCTAGATGGCATATTTGACACTTGGTTTATGCCGAGGCCACGCACAATTTTAACACCGGGTTACGACCGGTTTTCTGTTATGTATAAGACATACTATGGGGGTTTGTTAGGCACGGTGTTAAAATTTTGGGTGACCCCGGCAGAAACCGTTTCGTTTACAAAGGGTAAAAGTTGACTAGCAATCTTTAGTCGCTTTTCGGAAGTTTGAACGCTCCTATACGATCACATATAAACGCCTGTTGTAGCGAATAGTAGAGAAACGCCTACCTGTTGTAGCGATTTAGTAAAGGTACACTTCACTTTTTATGAGATAAAGCATCGAAGTAATTGCTAATTCAATATTCGATCGAACAGAATCGATGCCGTCACACAATCGATGTTTGCCGATGCAGCGAAGCCAGAAGTAGCTAGTCTGCTCCCATATATGAAACTGGATGTGCAGCTGAGGACAGAGTGTTAGCAAATTGGGCTGTGATGATCTAATTGTTTGATTGATAGACTATCCGGGATGTAGCCATGTCAACAGAAAAATATTAGTCTCGCGGGAACTAAATCAATGTGTACATTATTCATTGTTCATCGGATTTAGATAGATTTTATCAAGAAGCGGCTCCATTGGCATAAAAATATAAATAACGGCAACAAGAATACCGTCTTCGTTGTGCTCGAATTCGGCTATAAAACTTTAAGTCCACTCAATTTCCTCAAGATAGAAAAAGAAACTGCTGTTTTTCCAGCCGCTAACGTCATGTCAGGCAACCGTTCCAGCAGTAAAACAGGTCGCGACGAAAGTCGACTGTATTACGCGGATCAATGAATAAAGTAAAGGAATTTTCTCTTAAATCTCGCAGTTTTACTAGATCGTCTGGTAGCCCGGGCTGGTTTTCGCAACGGGCCTCATTGCCGCGTCGGCGAGGATGGAATATCGAGTGGTTAGGATAGAATATCGAAAAATTAGTATACCATTGGCAACCGACTAGTCTTTTATAACTAGAAACTCAAAGAGCTGGAGAAATGTGTCTGAACAACGTCTCTGCCAAACCCGCGATGTTATATTTACTAAGCAAGTGCAATAAACGTCTGACTATGTTAAAAACATGTATCTATGTCAAATAACACATGTTTATATTCAGACTGTCAACCTCGTTTGGTCACGCGGCGGCGACCTCGAAAACTGTCAAGTTCAACTTATGTAAGCATGTGAATAACATCGAATAGTACTGTTTAACACCTCATAATTCGTATCCTATGGATAGAGATTAGTGTTATATTTTGTAAGTAGTCTAGTCTGGGGTTTTTATTAGGTTTTTAAGCAGTGATAGCCTGATGGTATGATTATTGGACTGCCAAGTCAAAGACCGTAGATTCGAAACCCAGGCACGCACCTCTGACTTTTCGGATACGTGCGATATGTGCGTTTTGGAAATTAATTATTACTTGCTAAAACGGTGAAGGAAAACATCGTGAGGAAACCACCTGAGAGATTTTCAACGGTGTGTCAAGCCATGTCGGAGGCCTACGGGTTTCAACTCTGACACCAGGTTGATCAACCATAAGATGTAGAAGAAGATTAGCAATTTTGAGTGTTTGAATAATCTATGAGTGCAGTTAAAATACAGCGTGTCTAACAAGAAAACTGTTCTCTCGAAAACGTTAAAAATCCATTAGTAATTATAACAATAATATAAGTAAAATTTTTTTTACGTAAAACGGTTTTATCACCAAAACTAAAGCTGTGTACCAATATCAGATCAATCTATCAACTAGAAGGGGGTGAAATATCGGTTACTAAATTTGAACCAAATAATAAACCGGTCAAGCTAAGTAAAACCGTTTAAAAATACCTGTTACAAAACCTCTTCATTGTTTTGAAAACAAAAAAAGCACATTCCTTTTTAATATTGACGTAAATGAGAGAAAGCACTCTTATAAGACCATCTTAAAGAATTAAATATCACACCAAATGAGAAATAGATTAAAGTTCAAATAAAAGTAAAAACATTATAGCGAACAGCATGTAATTTCACACAGTAAATCGAGAGTAAAAATAGTTTTTCATGAGCATTTCACACCGTGAGCGACGCACGCGCCGCGCAGCTAGAATGCAGTGAAATCGAACGCGATAGTGAAATGATTCGCGGTTACCCTACCGTGAATAACTAGATGTAATTTAAACTCGTAAGACTGAAAATAATTAAGAATTAGCTATGAGGTATTTGAACAGCAATGTGCTAATTGCATGACAGATTTTTTTACTTAGAATTTTTATACTTAATTACAAGTTATTTTAATAAAAATCATTGAAGTAATCATTACAGTAGTAATATTTCTTGTACTGTACTATTTAAAGACACATAATTTAATACATAAAAAATAGTAAATAAAACCCGTAAAAAATTAAGAACTTCCATAAAAACAATTCAAACAAAATATATGACAGCATTGATGAAATTTGCAGTTTAATGGGATTTCATAAATGCAAGGGGGAAACTTGTGAATGATTTTGCTACCTTGGAGGTTAGGTTTCGTTAGAATCTAAATATCTACCTAGATAATCATTTTGTAAAGTATTTATGCATATATATAAGTATCAGTCTATGCAAACCACAGATCTGTGATGCGAACACAAAAATTCTAAATTTTTGTTAAAATAAATTAAATATATAATAAGTCTCAAACTTTCGCGTAGGTACATTTTACAAAGCAAAGCAAAGCTCTCTTAACGTCAGGTTTTTTGAAAGAAAAATAAACATTTACGCGAGTTATCCGTTAAAAGTTGTTTCATTAAATTTTATAATTTTAGAATATTAATAATATTTTTTGTAGGTTAGGTTAGGTTTTCTTCGCATAAGAGAGAAATACAATTTTGTAAAAGAAAACGTTTTCAACTGCAGTGCTACTTCTTATATAATACCAGATTACCGACATACCCAAACACAAATCACTATGCAAAGATTAAAATACAGATGGCTTACTTCGAGCATTGCGAATTGCAATTTATCACGCGAGTTTTGTACTAGCTAGCGTGCCAACTGCAATTTATAATTACTTTATTCCACGAAATACTTAAAAAGAGAAACCTTTAGTAATTACTTATTTGACTTTGTGTCCTTGAGATAGATTAATTTAGAATACACTAGCGACCCGCCCCGGCTTCGCACGGGTGCAATATACATATAAACCTTCCTCTTTAATCACTATATCTATTCAAAAATACCGCATCAAAATCCGTTGCATAGTTTTAAAGATTTAAGCATACCTAGGAATATAGGGACTGAGAAAGCGACTTTGTTTTATACTATGTAGTGATAATACCTAAAATGTGGTGGCGCATTGGTGACGGACCTGCTTTGCAAGCATGTGGACACATTGTCAATCTCATCTTCTTTTTAGATAGTGAATCTAAGACACTGGTGTTAGTCAGTGGACTTACAGTAAAGGAAAACATCGCGAAAAAACTTAAACATATTAGTCTGAAATCGCCAACACGCGGTGAGCTAGCGTGGTGGTTAGAGATCGATACTTCTCTGTATGAGAACAGGCCTTTGCCCTGCTGGTGGACAGTTACAGACTGGTTTATTTATTTTATTTAATCAGTGTTGTCTTAAAGGTTTTTTTTAATATAAATTTTACTTCTTGAGAATAGTCACTATAAAAAATAAAATATAATAAGGCATGCGCCGTCATTATGACAGAATACCTGATAAAATGAAGATTTATGTGTATATTTGTATAAATATAAATATATCTACGAATAAGTAAACCAATTAAATTAGAAAATAACAACTTCAGAACAGAAAATGTCAATTAAAAACTTCCAATCAAACGAATTTGTATCAACAAAAAACCAAGTGGTGTGGTTGGTTGCCTTCTGAGTACAATTGCAGAGAACGACCCACATACGACGTAGGTACTTAATTACTAAAACAGAGTGTCGAGTCCGTTGAACAGGTCATTGTCTCTGCCTAGCTGTCTCTGGAGAGCCCTGGAGCTTGTGGATGATAGCATATAAGATAAGCTTTAGAATATTTCATGAATGAGGTGTGGGTAAAAAAATGGGACAGCTGCAATTATAGGACCCAGATAAAGAGGATGGTTTCTTTAATTAAACCAACCACGGACTAACCCTGCATCGTAGATATCTGGCAGGTATTTTACTAGTCAGAATTGTGACCAGCATAAATGAAAAGAAAAAATAAAGAAAAAAATTAAAAGAAAATTTGTAATATATAATTACGGCTTATAATATACATATTATAAACTAGCGACCCGCCCCGGCTTCGCACGGTTACGCTAATATGCATGTGTTATACATGTAAACCTTCCTCTTGAATCACTTTATCTATTAAATAAAACCGTATCAAAATCCATTGCGTAGTTTTAAAGATCTAAGCATACATAGGGATAGACAGACGCGGGAAGAGACTTTGTTTAGTGATTATATTTTCGTATCATTTTTTCGTTTTATAAGGGATACCGTTCAGCCTCATTATCGGTGCTTTGATGGACGAAGTATTTTTTAATCATAGACACTGTAAATAAATAATGTGTCATAGGCTAGAAATACTAGTTTTATTTATCTACTAGTATTATCTTTAAAACGTAACACTATTATTTATTTTCCATTGTGTCTCGATGACCACTTAAAAGGAGGAGTTAGTTTAAGTTGCCATGGTAACCATCTAAATAATTTCAACGTTAAATGTCCTAGTACTCTCAAACGTAATCCAAGTTTTGAACAAACATCGAACTTAGAACAATGGCCGGTGTAAGCAATAACTCTATGACTCTATGAATACAATAACATAAACATATCTACTACAGACTTATAATAAGTCTATAATAGAACGTGGATTTTGGATTTTCTGATTTATGAAAGATGGACGGTGATGGATTGATCTACTCGTTCTAGCCTTATGCTCATCGCTTGATAAGTTACCTTGCCAATTACCTAACTGAATAATTCTTGTTTTGCTTATAACATTAATAATACCAATATTGAAAGAGGTAACTTATTTTGCTTAGAAAAATTCGCTACGAGATGAAATGTATACAAATACAAATGTAATTAAAAGTAAGGTACCAATACATAATTGTTTTGTTAAGCTTGTTTATTCACATACAAAAAAAACTAAGCCTACTTTAATAGTACAACCATGAAGAAAAAATAAATATTTGCTCTATGAGTATAACTACAATATACATGATTATGTATATGCATAGCTCGCCACATAGCTCAATAATGCACTATTTTAGGTACACGACATTTCAGGTAGTATTCAATAAATATATATAGTATTAAATTTAGTTTCAAGTATGCTTGAATCCCAACTCAATGGGGAATACAGACTTATTTATCATAACAATATAATGGTAAATCATGAATCGTCAGGGGTATTCAGTACGTGTAACCCAGTTATAGATCGACAGTATTAGCATAGACGAGTTCTGTTGCAATAAAACCTGGCAAGCCAACAGGTTACCGGTAATAGTCTAGAAAGATTCCGAGATATCTTACGAAAGGTGTCGCCATGATAATCTTACTAAATCCTAACCCTAATCCTACTGAACGGATTTTACAGCTTATAGATCAGAATAACATACCTATATTATTATGTGTTATATTATCTACTAGCGACCCGCCCCGGCTTCGCACGGGTGAAATATACATATAAACCTTCCTTAAGAATCACTCTATCTATTAAAAAAAACCACATCAAAATCCGTTGCGAAGTATTAAAGATCTAAGCATACATAGGGACAGACAGACGCGGGAAGCGACTTTGTTTTATATTATGTAGTGATAAGCTATATTACTGCTATAAGCCGCAGGCTGCAGACGAGAGCTAGTCCTAACTTTATATTATAAATGCGAATGTAGGTTTGTATTCTCACGCCAAAACCACTGAACTCATCATCCTGAAAATTTTTCGCACATTAATGATATATTAATCTTAAATATCACAAAAATCAAGTTAATTACGTTTGAACTAAAATTTCCTAAACAAAAATTCATTTTAATCTATTTTATTTATGAGTTATATTTAGTGATTTTATATCTTCAATAGCAGTAGAGATAGCTACCTTAATAATAATATGTAGGTACCATAAGATGTGTACAAATAGGTATATTTTTTTTTTATATTGAACAAAATACTTTTTTTGTTTGTATCAACATAAATTGATATCTTAATCTGAAAGTACCGAAGTACTGATGACGTCATTCAGAAATGGATATCGTGATATCGATTCCTGGTTGTTTACATACCGTAGCCCAACTTTGTGACCCAAGGGGCCAAGGTCTAATAGTTCCAATATGGATAAGGAGCAATATCTCGGTCAAGTTTATGAGAGTATATTGAAGATGAAAATACAATATGCACGTAGAATCCATATTGAGCACATAGATAGACTTATTTAATTGATATTTGGTCATGATATTACTACGTCTATCTGTATATATATATTTATATCTATAGGTATCGTGCCTCAAATACAAATATTGATGTTTATTAGGTGTTTTATAAAACTTGTGATTATCAAAACATTCTATAACACTGCCCATGTCATGTTTTATTGAAACAATAAACCTAAATTCCTTTTCTTGCGCAAACGCAAACCATTACGTAAACAAATGTATTTTTGTATGTGCTTTTTACTGATTATATGCTTGTGGTAGTCACGCAGGTATTTAAAATCCATTTGATTTTCACTTATAATTGAAGTCGAAAACTTTTAGTCAGAAAGAATAAAATCTTTCAGAAACAAAGCAAAACTACGGAAGGCTTATTTATTATGTTGAATTATGTACTAAACTGAAGTGCCGTCAGAGGTAAATACTAGGAATCCAATCAAAATTTTATTTTTACTCTGCAAAGTTACTCCGCCAGGAAACATGCGCGCAAGGCGGCTTTGCCCAACGCGATTTATGCTGTAACTAGCTGAACATGACGAGGCTTCGCCCTTGTGGTCCAGTTTTATCCCATCGGAGCACCACCTACTAAGTCCAATTGGCAGTAAGTATAAACCATCCAGGGGCCTCTCAAACATACCCAAAAAAAAAACAAAATCAGTACTGCTGCTAAAGCTATGCGCGTACATATTTTTTTTTGTCTTTAGCCAAACCTAGAGAAATCGTGGCGGAAGTAAAATGTTGTTGTAGCTTGTAGCATAACTTAAATATTATTATTCAATATTGTATGAGGTAATGACATCCGGACTCTTGCAGGATACAAATAATTATGCAAGATTCTTAGCCGTGTGGCTCATTATTATGTTTATGATGCTAATGGTAAGCGAGCTTAGGTTCAAACCTGCGTACATAGGCATTGGCAATCCAACGGTTACACTTCTATCATTAGAAGAATGAGAAAAAGAAGAATGAAAAGTACCAGCTGCAGTCAGCAGCGACACGTCGTAACGTCAAGTTTTTCTGCTGCTCGAACTCGTACCTCGAGAACCTAATCAGTCCAAGGTTAAGGATTAGGTTCTACTACCTACTAACTCGCTTCTAAGAATACCTGATCACATTTTTATTTCCTTATAGTATTTTAGAACACATAAATACATTCTAAATGACCCCATCGCACCTGATGGTGAATGTTAATGAGACGATCTCGTTAATGAATGCCTGGCACTCGGCTTATCCGCATAACGTGCAGATACACAGGTGGCTAAGAATCACTATTACGCATTTTGTCATTATATTCAAGGAAACGGTGATAAAGGGTCATTCTTTGAAAAACGATAACATTTTCTTAATAATTCATTATCGTCACTAAGATTTCATTAAAATTTATTTCAAATAGTAATTCCACTATCTCAAAAACTTACAACAGAGGCTTATATTTTGGGAAGGATGCCTACAGGTAGCGGTCTTTTAGATTAACTTTAATTAGTTTATTTCTAGGTGAATACACATATAGTTAGTTATTATTATTGTGCCCGACCTAATATAATATTAAAGAATTCCCTCTACAACAGAGGAGCAGTTTAGGATTTTTACTTTCGGTGACGGGGAATGATATTAAGCTTAATTTTTTGCCAATATTTTCATAGAATGACTCAACTTTTCATTCATCTGCTTCTAGAAATAATGGTTCCAGAACAAATTGTTGATGCTTAGGTCTTAAATCACTAATTTAAAAAAAATCGATAGAGTCACGTATCAGCGACAAAAAATGCCCGAGAAAAATCTGTCGATGTAAATCGGTTGCCGACTGGTTGATTTACTATTTGTATAAGGTGATGCAAAAAGTGGCAGGATTAAGAAAAGTAGGCCGACGAAGGAAAGCTTGGCTTGACAACTTCGAAGAATGGATAGGATATACAAGTGCTATAGTGCCGGCGACCTGTTTCACTACGTAAAAGTTCTTTATTAGAATATTTGAACTAAATTCATCATCATCATCACATCGTCATCATCAAATTCATTATCATCAGCCTGTATTATTAATCCACTGGTCACTGCTGAACATAGGCCTCTCCCAATGCGCGCCACTTTGACTAAAAAAAATTTATATGCAAAAAATTTGTATCTGTGCTGTTGACCGCTGAAGACCGTTCTTTTAACTGGAACTAATCCCGGATGTCAATTCAGTTCATGCTTACCATAAAAATGCATTGTCATCGGAACTGAACTAACATACAAAAATTCAACTCCATAGGATAAGAGGAAGTGGTTCCAATTTAGCTCGCTAGATTCCACCCGGACAAACATACATACTCGTACCTACATTGCAAGTTAAATAAAAGCTTGTAAAAACCGAGAACAGTTTGCAAAACTAATACTTACTTACTATTCTTGAACAAAAAACGCAATCCTATTTTTAAATGCAAAAGTTGCAAATTCCTTAACCAGCCTGGTAACAATGCGCGCATAGTAATGCGATTTTGCACTAACGTTGCAATGAGTTCGTATTTAAATTAGGATTAGGATTGGGGTCGAAGTAAGCCCCCTCTTTGCTGCTTAAACATTGTTCTTAACTCTTTGACGACACGATTTACTGAGCTGATAAATAAGTCGCTTATTACCTAAAATCCTAGTCCTAGACTACGCAACTATTATAAAAAGAAAAAAAATAACTACTTTAGACGAAACAAAAGGACTATGACATAGGCCTGGAATATTTGTAGTTTTAACTCTGCCAATGGAAACTAAGAATAATTTACGGCCCATAATACATCTGAAAACTACGGTAACAGCCTCAGAGTACCTACTATTTTTAAGCCGTCAATTACGGAAATGAAAACTAAAACAACAAAAAAATCGTCACGTTGCCGGTGTCCTTGTGAAAGATGTGATGATGGTCCTAGAAAATGATTGTGCAGTTCAATACTTACTATAATACTATTTAACAAAATCGTCATCTATATTTATCAATCCAAGCCATGCAGATTATAAAGTAATCTTACTGTGAAGTATCAATCGCTTTCCTGTCGCTTAGTTACAACAAGCAAATGTAAACAGTTTACGTTCACCGCGCGGTTTTTACTCGCGACGTGTTAATTTTAGACGGCGTACGCGCAGACACATCCGCCCGCCTGATTCACGTATGATCGATGCAAGGAAATATGGGAGTATTTTAAGATTTTGGTTGTAGATCTTTAAAAGGACTTACTCGGGGTTACTGAGTAGGAATATTCAGCAAATTGAATCTTTTTAATACAATTGTCATTGAATTTCTTGATTTGAGGGCAAATTTAGTAGTTGATATTACACCTACACGATCGATGTTGCATCGACGCTTTGATCAACTTCGATCTTGTAGATATAATAGCTTAGTATGATCAATGATTGTGACGTGCAAAATACGTGGAACGATAATAGAACAATCATTGTTCGATGCTAGATCAATGCTCAATCAACGGAAAATCAGTTTGGTGTGGTACTATATAATTCTTTCTTTATCGCATGGTTGATTGACAACCTAGTGTCAGAGTTTAAACCGCCTGTAGGCCTCTGACATGGCTTTTACACAATATTAAAACTTACAACCAGGGGGGCCCCCCCCCCTGGTTGTAAGTTTTAATATTAGCTTAGCCAAGTTTGACTATCTAAAATCGCTAACGCTATAGAAAACGAAAGAAATGTATAGGATTAGATTCTATTCGTTTGTTTTGACCACGTGACATAACGCCTATAAATTTCTTTTGTTTTGTATGCCGTTAGCGATTGCAGATAGTCAACTTGGCTAAGCCCCCAGGTTAAGCCCAGTGGCCTCGCACCACGGACGAAATGCATATATTTTACTATGTACTTCAGAGCAATTAAGAAGTTTGGCTCTATCAAGATGGGCCAAGTAAGCATCTAAGCTCTAACTTCAAGTTACATAGTTACCTGCCAAAACAATTAAGTCTATACGGCTTATTTATTGGCAATCAATTAAATTCATGACATGTTTATAAATTGCGATAACAAGACCGTCTCTGATGCCTTGTAAGGAACACAAATAGAGCTATTGTAATTATAATTAGCATTTGCATTGATTGAAGTCCAATAATGGACTACTCTTAAACATTTTGCGTATTAATTATTGTAAAAACTTCGTTTGACTAATCATTTTTACCACCTGTATCTCAAACTCAAAATAAAAAATATATTCATGTACTTAGACCATTTTAGGCACTAATTTTAGGCGCATAATTCTAATAATAAATTATAAGAGTGACTCTACTTGCCAGTTCCAAGGGCAGTCTATCCCTCATGGAGAAGAATCTGGCAAGAAACTCCATGATTGCTCTTTTGAACATTGGCTATATTTTTAGATTTAAAAAAAAATTAAGTAACACCTATGTTTGTACTAGGATTGTAAGTGCAAACATAGGTGTCATTAAATTTAGAAAGCACTTTATACTTAGATATAGGTTTTATTGTGAATCATGGAGTTTGTGGCCTCTTGCAAAAACTGTGGAAGTGTGCGCTTGAAGACTACCCATGGTTATAGGATATAATATTTCACCTAATTATTTAAACAAGTGTGGTTAATATTTACTTTGGATCCGCCATCTTTTACTGCAATTTTCAAAACCAAATTAAAAATGCTTAGGTTATGTTTCTACAAAACAAATTCGATTCGTATTAGCTTCGCTTTCCCCAAGCACGTCTGCATAATGATTGGATACTGAGATAGGTTTTTTTATAGAGATTTGTAAAAATGAATAAGCAAAAAACTGTAGCTATGTGCAAAATAAAATGACTGAAAATGTTTTAGCGTCACAATTAAGAAACGCTTTTATCAACTTTAAATTTTTCACGATGTAGGTAGGTACAATGATTAGGAATAATACACGGTTGTTAACTCCAATGATTCGATTGTCATATCAAAAGGACAAATGAAAGACTATTGACAAAAAAATATATATGTTTATGAAAAGTACTAACATAGTGCGCCTCGGCAATCTTCGTGTTTGCGAATTAGTACGAAGGTGTACAAATGTCGACCGCTTCAAAAAGGTTGGTTGCTAGTATTTGCTGGCACCCGAGTATAATATTTTTGATGAGATTTGTGTATGTATACAGACAGAGAAATTCTCTTTCCGATTCCAAAACAAACGTTTTTGTCTTATTTCTAACTTTTTAGTGTTTCATGATCAGCCTGTATACTTATGTATATAATAATATATATTTGTAATATTAATTTTAATCATAGATACATATATATAATAGAAAAAAGAATAATATTGACCTAATAACAAAGAAAGTACTTATTTTATTTTATTCAATACAATTATTATACTTTATACAGCATAACGTAACAATCTACTAATAGAGCTGTTATCACAAGTCTTAGAACATTATCGATATGTCCTTGACGATTTCTTATCGGTCTCACCCAAAAGTGAAGCTATCGAAAACGATAAAAATAAAGGTAAAATGTTTACATAAGCATGCACTATCTGTGTCAATAGATAAATCGATATATTTTTTATTTGTACTGCACCTAAACAGTCATTATAAATATTTACTTTTCGAGGTTTTTTGTAAGGCAAGGATATTCAATATAACATTACTTCACGTAAAACGGTGAAGTAATGTTATATTCGTCGTAGATCACTTCGTATCGTAGATAACTTTTAATAAATAAAATATCTCGATTTCCTGTGAACAGGACATGTGCCGCCATGACTGCCGTCAGCAAAAATGTTGTAAAGAAAGATAAGTACTAAAAAGCACACAGGATCCAAGGCTTAATAATAAATTATCATTTAAACCTATGTTCCCTTATGCATATCTTAATAACCATAGTGTTGATAAACTAAAAATATTTTAAGCATGCAACAATGTAACTGTATAAAGTACCTATGTATAAATGTTAAGCAACTCAAAATTGCATTACATTTAGTGGGAAGGTTAAAAAAAGCCAATGACAACAATGTAGACTTCAATATAACAGAGGTATCATAAAACACTATTATAATTTCATCTAAGAGAAAGTCAGTGTCAAAATTAAGCGTAGGAGTTTGTAATTTAACGAAAATTACATCGATAAAGGCGTATAAATTGTCTGGTGATTTATTTAGAAGGAGGTTCTAACATAAATCGACCATCTAACATTAAATTTATAAATGTAAAATATACATATAATTACACGTCATAACATAAGTACTAACTTGAAAATTAAACAACTTTTTAAGCGGAATAAACGTGTATTTCTTATAAAAGAAAAATTTAAGAAATTATTAAACTAATTTGAATTTACATCGTGTTTCTTTTAAACTAAATATCCACAGCAAAATTACTATAAGTCATTTAATTACTTTATAATTACTGTTTAGGTGCAGTACAAATAAAAAAAATATCGATTTATCTAATTACTGCAAACAAACTGCGTCGTACAGTTTGGCGAATTTATGTTTCGTTACAAACATTTGTTATTTTCTTAAAATAAATTTAAAAAAAAACTTACAATAAGAAATGAAGAATGATAGATAGCTAGATAGTGATAAGACCGTTGGACTACCAAGTCAAATTCTTAACCATAGAATCTTTGCAATATCTTTGGTCTCAATGCATCACTGACATTTAATATTACTATAAATTTTCACTTGCTTAAAAAAAGGGTGAATATAAACATCGTAAGGAATCAGCCCACCTAAGATTTTTTTCATGAACAACCTAGATACAAATACGATAAAAAACTACCATCAAAATATTCCAAGTAACAAAATATTGTTAGTTGTATATTCCATACAACCAAAACATATTATATCTGAAGATGATCCTGGTTGATCCATAGCAAGATAATTATGCTTGCATTTAAGCACTTGAGCTCATCTTAACTTCGGATTAAACAAAGAGGCTCCATGCTTTAGCTCTCGACTTGAATTATAAATGCATTTGCATATTTCATAGGCTATCTTCAAACTTAACGCTGTGATCAGACAGGGCGATGGTTTAACAACTTTCTGTTGAGGATCGAGGAATCTTGTTGTTGTTACAAAGGAGCTGCTTAATAATTCTGTAATTAATTTATCTTTCTGTGATGCTGGTAAGCGTTAAAATTTGTGATGGGAACTTATAACTCATTTAGACTTCCCACAAAACATGAACTTATTTACATCTTAGTTTATTTCAAGAAAATAAGATTATTTTCTGATTTGAAGTTAGTTAAGTTTAAGTTAAGTTAAATATTTTTTGGCAGTAGGTTTTTGTATAACTGAAAAAAGCTTCATGATTTTTAGTATGTATATAAGTCCTTTTTATCGAAAAGTCATAATTTTTAATAAACGTCTCTTCTAGTTATGTTGTGGCGTTTTGTTTAAAGGCTCCGGATTCAAGCAGAACACAGTTCTGAACAAAAATAAATCGTTTTTTTTGCGTAACTCATTAATATAATATCAGCCATTTTTGACGTAAATGTTAGTTACGCTTACGTATAACGGCAGTATAGGAAAAAATCTAAATTAAATGGATCATAATATCATTATTATACTTATAAAAAAATATTTTAATTTAATATTCATAAAAGATTTTTATAAAATTCACAAATTATTTCGTCTCAAGGTAAAAATAATGTTCTCCGTCTGAAGAAGACCTAATACAAATACTTGTACATGGAATTGCTTTCCTTATTTGATATGGAAATTTTGTTATTCCAGAATATCCCTTATGTAAATAAACAGGAATACCTAGGTATAGGAAATAAATATGAAATGATAAGTATTTCAATCTCTTTATGTATACAGACATACAGAGAAACGTTGTGCAAGACTAGATTTTACGTTTCAAGCTAATTGAAGTCATTGACCTCGTGTTTTTTTAATGTATGTTCATACCTATTACAATCAAGATTTTAAATCACTATAATTTGTAAGAGGTAAATGCATGTGATGTCAGTTTGTGGGTATGAAAGTTTTAAAGTTTTTTTTATCTGCGAGCGCGAAGTAAAAAAAGAGAACTGAGTTCAGCAGTCTATGGTTTAAGTGTCATAGAACTAATTAATAATATTAAGGGGCATTACATTAGCACTTCTCTGGGAGTGTAGGTATAAATTAAAATTATAATTTATAATGTGAGCTGTACTTAACTTCAATAGATTTGATACTAGACTATTAGTATTTGTTGTATCCCCATAATCTTATGAGTGTAAATAATTGTTGGTTAGCCTATTTAAATAAATAAATAAATAATCGGGTTTATGTAGAATATTAAGTTTTACTTATATTCTAGAATTATAAAGGGGTATTACTAGGATTACAATGAGATTTCTTGATAACAAGAATTTCTATTGATGGTCTCAAACTTTCGCGAACACTCAACATAATGAAACAACTTTTTAACGGATATAATTCGCATTTTTATTTTGATAATACAATCCTGACGCTTCGAGTGCTTTGCAGCACTCGTGGTCGTAGGCAGACTGCGACCACAATAAAAACGCGAGTTATATCCGTTAAAAAGTTGTTTCATTATGTTGAGTGTTCGCGAAAGTTTGAGACCATCAATAGAAATTCTCATAGATGGGTTTTAAAATTTTAATAGTAGGTACCTATCAGAGGTCTTAGGTTCGAATCCAAAGCACGTTTTAATAGTACTTTTTCGGAAGTCAGTGCTTATTATAAATAAAGCATCACCTGTTACATACCTCGGAAAGCATGTTCAACAGTTGGCTCCGACTGTCATGAAGATCTTAAAACAGTCAATTATAGGTAGTCAGTACCCTCCTAAAATCCTGATAACTGATCTAACTTTAGAATATTATATTCGTATCCCTTCGGATTGCGGGATCAGATAAGCAGTCACTCCGTAGAAAACTGATATTCAGCTGCCTCTGGTTAGATTAGAAGCCGACCTCAATAAAGTTTGGGAATAATAAGCCTAGGATAGAAGGACGAGTAGGTAGGTAAGTACCTGATCTATATTCAACAGAATAATAAAAGTAAAAGCATTAAACATTATGCCTACCAATGAATTAAACTTGGATAATAATAATTCAAAAGCTTACGAATAAGACGCGATCCCCTAACATCTGTATTAAAGAAATATTTCTATTCAAAGTATACGAGGGAGCATTCCATTGTACAATCAAGAGCACATGTTAAGGAAATACCAATCTTATTTGTTTGAAATCAAGGTGCAAAATAACTACAACTGTGCCGTTGACCATACCACAACAATTTAACCGTCTTCGGGGGGTTTCGGCAAACGTTCGGAATCCCGATTGTGAATTATGTGCTCGTGAATATTATAGTTCAAATTCTTAAATAATGTTTTTTATAATTTTTTTATAATTAGAATTACATTTTATTCAAACGTCCGTCGTCATCGTGAGGCTATCGGAGTAGTTCGCACATGTTCGTATACTATCGGCTAATTCCGTCATCAGTTGAAGCAACTTTCAATTGATGAATTTTACTTATATTACTTTTAATTATTCGGGGAATCCAGCTTGTCCCCAAGACCCTAAGCAAAGGCCCGAGTCCTATGAGAGGGCTCCCTTAGCCGCTTCTGATAAGTTTACTGCCTAAGCCAGAGTCTTTTAGGTCTCGCTAGAAGTCCGGTTAATCTGTCTGAGTTTCTGCTATCTTCTTCTTCTTTATCGTATGGTTGCTGAACAACCTAGTATCAAGGTTTAAACCGCCCATAGTCCTCTGACATGGCTTTAAACACTGTCGAAAATTCACTCATGTGTGCTGGCTTCCTCACGATGTGTTTTCTCGTCGTTTTAGCAAGTGATAATTAATCAAATTTCTAATACGCACATGAATTCGAAAAGTCAGAGGAGCGTGCCTTGGATTTGTAAACTTTATAGTCTTTGATTGAGTAAGGTACAGATACAGATGTTATTTATACTTATGATAGTGTTACATAAATCAGCCCATTTTGAGCATATCTACAATAATTTTAAAAGAAACTTATGGGAATTTATACTAATAACAATAAAACCAAAATAAGTAGAACCAGGTTACAATCAAAATTATCAAGGCTTATTTTTTGATTCCAGAAATTCCTTAACAGTATAAAAACATTTTTCAATTAGCTATCTTTTTAAACGAACTATCGACCTTGGACTTGGCAGTCCAATGGTTGGAAAAAGAGCTAAGTATAGCAATTGAGAAAGACCAGGTAGAAAAAAGAATACACTAAAACTAACAAATATGTATAATAAAGTATGGTACAATCGCAGTAGTCATTGTTAGCACGTGTACATTTACATGAGTAGTATTGGAAATATCGAAGCACGTGCCGATTTAAATACACCTCGAATTAACTTGTAATAGCAAGTATTGAACTAAACGATAGTTCAAATAGCTACAGGCAGTGGTTACGTAAAATACTAGTAACTGTCATACATAATCATATAAACTATAGATGTATATCGATAATTAATTATTAATACGTGAAGCTAAAACTGTGGATCCCTTTTTAAGAATATTGCGCGCACGTAAAAGTTCGTATGGAGAAGAAGTGCAGAAAGAAAGTCTAAAATTTATTAAAAAAAAACATCATCATCGGCTGTGATAACATTTGTTGAAAGACAATCAACCAAATAGGTGGTCAAATAGACCCCTAGGTCTGATTGATAGACCCACTAAAACAGTGGTTCCGAACCTGGGGGTAATTACCCCCGCGGGGGTAAATCAGCTTTTTTGTGGGGGTAACGAGGAACCTCTAATATCTAATTGCATTCATAACATTTTAAGGTCGGGGTAAAACTGGTTTTCTTAATAGGTAATAGGGGTAACAATATTGAAAAGGTTAAGAACCACTGCACTAAAAGAATAAATGCCTCATCAAAAAAAATGTAATCTGTATCACCGCCTGCCAACCCTAACACTTAATTCAGACGTAACAAAAATCTCCCAACGAAAAATGCTGCTTTCATTAACACGTATGTACCTATTACATAACTTGAACAACTGTAGCTCTGGTCAGGGTTGTCAGTAAACGAACGCGCAAGGTCATACACACTTCCTTTTTATCTCACCATTGTACCTATGTATGACTGTGTGTAGTATATTTTCATTATTTAATTGTCCGGAAACGTAAGAAACGTTTGTGACATATCGTTGTCATTGTATTCAGTTTTTAATGCTTAGAATATTGTATTTTGTATTAGAACAAAAGGCAGGTTATATAGACATTGATCGGTTTTTCTTAAGTATTTTTTATTATTATTATGAATATCTCCTCTCTATGAACAACCTGGTGTCAGAGTTTAAACCACCCGTAGGCTCCGTCATGGCTTTACACACTGTCGAAAAATCTTTCAGGAGTACTGGTTTCCCCACAATGTTTCCCTTCACCGTTTTAGCAATTAATACTTAATTTCTAATAAGCACATAAATCCAAAAAGTCAGAGGTGCGTGCCTGGGTTTCGAACTTACGACCGTCGACTTGGCAGTCCAACGGTCATACCACTAGGCTATCACTGTTTGATTATTTCGGCACTACGAAATACCTACTAATTAAAGACATAATAATAAAACTTTTAAATAAATCTTAAATCATTTTTAGTAGCACACAATCGCGTCTCAAGTCCACCCCTTTCTTATAACTCCAACCCTATTTTATTTAACAAAACATAAACTCGCGCGCAGTACAAAAATAACGGTCTACCTACTACGGGTGCTAATTATAAGAATTATGTAAATGTTAGCACTCACGCGCAGGCGATTGTTTCACACGCATCTATCGAAGCCGGTCAATAGTGTGACGAATTTGTTTTTTTTTGTCTAACATTACTGTTTCATTCTTTTCCTATACTTTCTGTTTTCTTAGAATTTTAGGTGTAATAAATATGATTAAACATTATTCTTTACCTTTTCTTGTAAGCAAAATCGTTAGTAATAAGTTATCTATATCTATTAAAAAAAAAATAGATTAAAAAGCGCAAAGCGCTAGGTTTTGCTCACAACTGTCCGCGGAGATTTTTGGTTTTTCAGCCCCTATTTTAACCGGTTGAATTTCCAAAAATCCTTCCTTGGTGCACCTCTACTAATCAAGAAATATTTCCCACTTTCAAGTCTCTAGGGAGTCTAGATCCAGTGGTTTAGGCTGTGCGTTGTCAGTCAGACAGTCAATCAGTAACGGTATTGAGCAAATTCGCAAAAACCCTTACGGGGTAGATTATGCTGTATCTGTATATAACTCTATAATAGTTTGCGAAGTTAGGGCGTGTAGAGTTAGAAGCTTAACTCTACGAGATCTCTATGTAATGTATATAATTTTTTAAAGTTCCATTTGGATTCGTCTTGGCAACATTTTACATGAAAATGTTTTTGGTGGGATTATTATTACGTATTTACATTATATTATTCAATTATAATCAATATATTAAAATACCATGCTCTAGCAAATAAACTGAGTTTAATTGAAAAACCAAAACTAATCCAGAAAATTACTTCACATTTAAAAAATAAGATGGACAGCAACATAATACTGACAATACAGTAAAACAAAAACAAAATAATGTTTTCAAACGAAATTAAACTTCATGCTCGAGCATCAATCAAAAGATCTATACATCTCGATTCCCGATAATGCATTAGCGTGGCCTCTACTACGAAAATACTAACAAAACTCGAAGCATTCAAGATATTTGAAGGTTACGGTAGTAATGAATTGCCAAGATAAAGTACACAATAGATGCCAATCAAGATTGTTGAGCGCGAACTTTGTTATGTTTTTTACCATTTGTTTTTTTATTCATTTACTTGTCAATTTGGTTTGGTTTCTTCTTTTCTTTATCTTATGGTTAAGGAACAACCTAGGGGCTGCTTAGCCAAGTTGACTATCTACAATCGCTAACGCTATAGAAAACGAAAGAAATGTATAGGATTATCGTTATGTCACGTGGTCAAAACAAACGAATAGAATCTAATCCCTATACATTTCTTTCGTTGTTTATAGCGTTAGCGAATATAGATAGTCAACTTGGCTAAGCTCCCTGGTGTCAGTTTAAACCGCCGAGGATTCGAATCCCGAACTAGACAAATATATTATGTCTTATCTACTAATATTGGTTCCGGTCTGGGTGTTTGTGCATTGTGAAAATATGTTATCTGTAACTGCATCCATGATAGAAGAGAAAATCTTTAGCCCTCATACTTACATTTAAAAAAACACCCTTGGGAATTAAGAATCATTAATTGATATTGATTTTCCCAATCGTATTGGAAAAGTTTTCGCTTCCCATTGTTTCTAGTAAATGAAACTACCTGCTAATTTTGAAAAAGTATCTTAGTTCTATTAATCTCGTTTTATAGACCTTTCGAGAAACGAAATGTACTGTTGATGGCTAGAGTTTTCAAAAGAACTTACGAAAATAAAGCCAGTTTTGTTTTTCCTTTTTTACCAAACCGTATTAACTAGGACATGTTGTCTCGGTTTTAAAACTAAACTACAATAAATAAATAAATCAGCCTGTAACTGTCCCAATGTAGGGCAAAGGCCTCTTCTCATACAGAGAAGGATTGAGCATTAATCACCACGCTAGCTCACTGCGGGTTGGCGATTTCAGACAATTAAAGTCCAGGTTTCCTTACGATGTTTTCCTTCACCGTTAGTCAGTAGTGTCTTATATTAACTAAGAAAGTACATATGACATTGAGAAAGTCACATTGGTACATGCCAGGTTCGAACTCACACCCACGCGCTTGCAAAGCGGGTCCGTAACCAATGCGCCACCACGACACCATTAAAACTACAATAAACAAAAAGTAAAATAAATAAAATTATACATGAAACTAACTTTTTTCACGAAAAGTTTTTCATGCAAGCTTTCTGAGTATTTCCGAGATCTCTACATATATTTCGTGATTTGTAAAAGAATCCTTATTTTCGAAAACTATGCATTTTAGGACAATACACCTCACATCTGAAATAGTTTTTTATAATAAAACATTAAAAAATAATTAATCTCAAAATGTTTATGCAAATATTTGATAATCTTACAAAACTGTAAGAAGTTGTACACTAGATATCACCTGCGTGCGACTTCATCCGTTTCCGTCCAACCGACCATTTCCGTGTAAATGTAAACTACTTATAAATCATTTAAAAAGTTAGATACTATGTCTTCAATATAGTCTGTGACATTGCATTATTATTCAACGATTATTTTCTGGTGGGCGCCATCACCACTCTGTGTAACAAACAACTATAATTGCATGGTTGATTCAAACCTTGCTTGTGTAACTACAGCACCTTAATTAGTAATATGCATACAACATCTCACAAACACTGCTACTAAAATCACTACAAAGTATAAAACAAAGTCGCTTCCCGCGTCTGTCTGTCCCTATGTATGCTTAGATCTTTAAAACTACGTAACGGATTTTGATGCGTTTTTTTAATAGATAGAGTGATTCAAGAGGAAGGTTTATATGTATAATACATGCATAATTAGCGGTAACCATGCGAAGCCGGGGCGGGTCGCTAATTTTATATAAAAAAGAAAGAAAATATTTGCTTACAGTGTGTGTATGCGACCGTTTGCTTTACGTTAAATAAGGAAATTAAAAAAAATAATTAATGATTGAACTTTTAAAGACAGCGATCGCAAGGTCTATTGCGAAATTGTTGTTCTGAATAATACGTTAGTAATCAACTGATAAAAAAAAAGATTTTTTCAAAGTCAAAATATACATAGATCAAAAATTAATTGTCAAAGTGAAGCCATTAAGTTCCATATTTCACAACTCGTGTGCTTGAACTTAGTTATTAAGATAAACGAACTTGAATCCGAGGCCACTATTAACCTCAGTCTTCAAATACATACCATCTTCTCACTTTTAAGTATGACAAAGCACCCTTTCACCTCACTTAGCTTAGCTTAACTTATCTAGCGAAAAAATCTAAAAACAACCATCGTTACCGAGATTCATATCATTACAACATAAACGAGTTTCGCATTCATTTCTCACACAATTAATCACCAACACAGAGCCAATCAATTTCATTAGCAAAAACAATTGCATTGCAACTTGCACGTCGCGAATTTGTATAATGAAGCCACTCTACCTAGTTATAAGTTGTTGTGCTAATTACTAGCGGTACACGAATATAATACGATTATTTGTTTATGCAAATATGATAACCCACATTGGTGTCGTCGACTCATTTTGTAGGCATTATTTATTCATGTTGTGTATCACAGTTGTCTTTGAGATTGCATCAAACTTAGGTATAATAACTTTATCATATAAAGCTGTAGCGATTCATCATCATCAGCCTGTATATTAGTCCAACTGCTGAATGCGCGCCACTATTGTACGCCCATAATCACCACGCTGGACAAGCGGGTTTGTGATCGTAGTAGCAGAAGATTGCTGTTACACAAAAGGATGCTGCTGCCCATCCTCCGGATCTTTCCCTTTGTCGCTTCTTACGACACCCGCGGGACGAGTTTCTCAGGCCGGAAACCACACGGAACTGTGGCGAGTATAGTAGAGGAACTAGAGAGGTGAATTTCCGGTTTTTTTGGTTTAGTATCTTTGAAGATTGTGCTCTGCGCAGTAGGTAGTACAAGAAATAAACTTACTCTGTATAATTTCTATGTATTTATAATTTGACAGAGCGGCTGTTGTATTTAACTAGAAGGATCTCAGATATCCTGCTCGAAATCGATTTTTTCCGCCGGAGAAAGAAAAAAAGATGGAAAGAAAGTGGTTAATTATTTTGTCGTCCAAGTTTTTTTTTTTATTTGTAAACGCACCTGAGTAATATTAGCGATGGTGTGTAATTGTTAAACACTACTAAATACTAAGATTTACCACAGCTACTAAATAAAGAGAAGAAAGTAATATCTAAGCGATTTCCATTATCAATCTGTGGTAAGTCTGAGTGAAATTGTCGATGGATACGTCGACACGGTGTAGGGAGGGCTGCCACCCGGGAAGGTTTATAGAAATTATATTCGATCAAAGAACGTGTAGCAGGAAAGTGCATCCATTAGCAAGACATTTTGCTCGTCTTGTTACACGCTAAAAAATAAGTCGTTTTAAGTTGAATGGTGTCGATTCCTAATGGAAAAATACATAGAAGTAAGAGTTTAAAGTTACCTGTAGGTACCTATATATCTAATGATAAAGGCTAGAAACTTAGTTGACTTGCATAAGGTCCGATTGGACCGAAACACAAAAGAAACTTTTGAAATAACGTGAGAATTTTGTGAATTGATTGTTTAAATGGTGTTTAAATGGTCGATTTGATGATAAAATCGGTATACAGATAATTAATAAAAGCTAAAGAATATATACTAGGTACCTAACTATTACTTGAAAAGCTATGTCTGTAATATTTTTAGAAATTAAATTAGGATAGTTTAAGCAATATTTGTAAATAATAATTGTGGCAGAAAATGCGTAGGTAATTGTCCATTGTAGATACCATATTATTACAATAAAGTATTTAATTCATTGATTGATTGAATCCGGGGGCAAAAGTTTCAATAACCGATTTGATAATAATAATCTATCGTTAACAAAATAAAAAAAGATTCGACGACGAATTTACAGTCAATTATTTTTGCATAAATAATTTGGAAAAAAGAAAAGAATTAAGTTATGGATTGGGCTCCTATTATTTAAAAAAGGAAACGTAAAAAAAAATCGAAAAAATAAAAACGAAGACTAAAATAATGAAAAGACGCTTGCAATAGCTCTAAGCTTATCCGCGAATAACTGGCCACATTTTTTTTTATTGAACCTATTAGGTACACGTTAAAATAGTGGATACTGGATATCATCAATAAAGCGGTGTGTTCCACGAACTGCTGACGTCTGTAACGCAACAAGGATGAACGCAATTTTTTAAATAACTCAGCGGACGATAGCGTCAATGTTGTGACTAGTTAACGTTATTTCGTAGAACAGAAAAGCATTATTGTTCCCTCAATAACAGGTATTATAACGTTTGTTTACAAATCGTTCTGTTTTTAAATTATTTTGACGTTTTCGAAGGTTTGTGTTTTTTTTAATTTACGAGGCCATGAAATCATTTTGTGCATCGTTTGTGGCCATTTAGTTATTTATAAATAGCTAGAAAAATAAATTTAAAAAGGTCATTGGCATAGAAGTAAAAGTAGCTCAACTTGACACTAAACGATTCTCTTACCCAGTAGTTACACACTTGTTCTAAGTTTACATTTGCCCCTTAAGTAGAAACATACTTAGGAACTCAATTATTTATTTAATTACTCATAATACCTAAAGCATAATGCAGCTGTTCCTAATAATATTATTACTCACCATCATTATTGAAGAATGCATATTCCGTATTCAACACCTCGCTAGTTCCATATCGATACGGGAATCAAACCCGGTACCATCAGCTGCTTACATCATACGCGCCAAAATAAACTCCCGCCGAAAAAAAACACGTCAATCAACAAACACAAGGTTAAAACACCAACTAACTAACACTGAAATTAAAACAATAGTTAACGGCTAAAGTCGTTCGAAAATAAATTATTGAAATAAAACCGTTTATAATTTGCTGTATTCAGATTTCAAGAAGTCATTCATAAAAAATGGAGACACAATCAAAAACAAAACACGACAAAGTTTGTAAATACGTAATTTGTGAACGTAAAACTGAGTAACTAACACCACCGTCTCGGCCCACGACACTGCACTAACTGGCGACCGAAGCTTAGCGTAGCCTGCGAGCGACCTACCTGATATCTCTTGCTAGCGCATTCTAACGCTATCAAAACCCTTACGCAAGAGAGAGATAGCTATGCAAACACGCTGCGTCCACCAAATTGCATTTCGTCGGTGCATTTGACGGAGTTTCGAAGTTAACTTGGAGTTTAACCAGAGTTAACGCTAGACGTTCGTTATCTAATAGTTAATGCTACATTTAGAACACTGTCATTGTGAGTCGCAAGTCGCAACGCAATATTTATTTTTGGATTTTTTTATAGAAGTCCCGGTGGCAATTGTTTTACGGGATGTACCGTGCTTAAATTAGTTTAAAAGACGTGATCTTAGTTATCGGACTCCTACATCGGACGTCCTACACCTGCGACCTGCGAGCTGCATGATGAAATAAAAAACAATTTATTGGCAAGATGAGTCGTTCAAAATGTCTTATTATCTTTGCCCGTTAATAAAGATTTTAGAATGCCGCAATGCTCAAGATTTGCATCTTTTTAATTTTTTTCGTACATTCTCAGATTGATCCATATAATACTGACATGATATATAATAGACTTCGCAGATGCAGAACGGAACCCTCCGTCAGATAATAAATTAAATTTATCGCATCGAAGTGAACGATATTCATTAACAATTTCTTTTTTTTATTGATAACACTAATGCTCGTGAATAAAATTAGATAAAAAGAAAAAAAAAACAATTCAAAAACAAAAGTGAAAAAGCGCTGAGTATTTTGAGTTTTAGAATAATAACTTTCGTGAGTAATACTTATCTATACTTATAAAATGGTAACGTGACTGACTGACAGACAACGCACAGCCTACACCGGTGGACTTAGGGACTTGAAATTTTGAGACAATATTCTTTAAGTACCGTAGGGGTGCACTAAGGAAGGATTTTCTGAAATTCCCCCCCTAAGTAGGTAAAAAAGGGGGAAACAGTTTGTATGTAAAACCGTCATTCTTAACGTTAAATGTACGAAACTTGGTAATCAGCTTTTCGGTTAATAAATGAAAGGACGAGCATTGTTATTTTTTTTTAATCTACCCTTGAGTGGATAAAAAAGGGGGGGAAAGTTTGTATGGAAGATTCGTTATTTTTTTAAGTTACAGATGTAATAATGAGTATCATGCTTATGCACCAAAAATAAGAAAGACGTGTATCAAAAAATTTGGTTTTTTTCTCCCCTAAGGAGATATAAAAGGGGACTAAAGTATGTAGTTATGAAAATCCGTCATTAAACTTGATAGTTAGCTTTTCGGTTAACGAATAAGACGTGTTTTAGCTTTTTGATAACTCTACCCATTAGGGGGAAAGGGGGGGGGGGGGCGAATATTTTGTGTAAGAAATTCAGTATTAGTAAGAGACATCAACGTGGCATAACTATGCACTTGATATTCAATCACTTTGGGGAGAAAATATACATAGAAGATAAAAGTTTAAATGAAATTCTGTCATTTTTAAAATTGAAGCCATGAAAATTAGTAGTAGTATACACGAGAACTGCTGGACCGATTTTCATGGATAGAAGAATCGAAGAAAAAGAATATGGAATTATACCCCTTGGTAGTATAGAAGGGTATGGGTAGGGTAGGGTAGAGGTAGAGTAGGGTAGGGTAGGGTAGAGGTAGAGTAGGGTAGGGTAGGGTAGAGGTAGAGTAGGGTAGGGTAGGGTAGAGGTAGAGTAGGGTAGGGTTGGAATAGAGGGGTAGGTTAGGGGTAGATTAGAGTAGGGTAGAGGTAGAGTAGGGTAGGGTAGGAATAGAGGGGTAGGGTAGGTGTAGAGTAGAGTAGGGTAGAAGTAGAGTAGGGTAGGGTAGGGTAGGGGTAGAGTAGGGTAGGGTAGGGGTAGCGTAAGGTAGGGTAGGGGTAAAGTAGGGGTAGGGTAGGGGTAGAGAATGGTAGGGTAGGGTAGAGTAGCGTAGGGTAGTGTAGGGTAGGGTAGAAAAAGCGTAGAGGTAAAATAATCACGCGTACAAAGTCGCGCGGGGCAGCTAGTAAGTTCATAATTGTGCGTGAGTAAAACCGTATTACGGTTTTACTTAGGCACGGATTGATTTCGGATTTCGAATAGTTGAGTTTCGAAATCAATGAGTGCGTGAGTAACGCCGTAATAATATTTAATAATAATATACCTTAATATACCTATTTTATGTTTGCTTTGTGTTTATTTAGGTTATAGCTTACCCACTTCGTTGGGCGGTTATCATTTTTCGGATTAATATAATTAGCCTATAACACAGAATGACACTTACAAGTAACGTGGCTTTCTACTGGTAAAAGAAGTTTCAAAATCGGTTCAGTAGATCCAGAGATAACCCCCTACAACCTCATAAACTTACAAACTTTACCTCTTTATAATTATGTAGGTAAAATGTATGTACATACACATACATTCATAGATAGGTACCGTAGTTTCGATCCAATTTGTATACAATTTGTATTAATAATTTTGCAACAATAAATTATGAACTAAGTTTCCTGTAGTTAAGTAGGTAGGTAACTATATTAAGACCACAATCTTGCTGAAATAGTCAACGGTAGGTTAACTAATAGTGACGTAAGTGGAGTCAAGTAAGAGGAAGTTTAATGTATCCGCCGATTTAATAATAGACTCATACAAAATACCACCATGGGGGTAAAAAGGGGGGTAAAGCTGAGGTAAAAAGGGGGCAAAACTTTTAGACTTGTTGATTGAAAATTACTAACGGGCCGTTAAATTAAGCAGTCATAGCCTAGTAGAATGATTGGTGGACTGCCAAGTCGATGGTGGTAGGTTCGAAATCTAGGCTGAGAAAAGTCCACTGACTTTTCGGATTTATGTGCGTATTAAAAATTAAATCCCTTGCTCGAATGGTGAAGGAAAACATCGAGGAGAAACCAGCACACCTGAAAGATTTTTCAACGGTGTGTAAAGCCATGTCAGAGGCTTAGAGGCGGTTTATACTCTGACATCAGGTTGTTCATCAATCATACGATCAAGAAAGAAGAAAAGAAGACCGGCCGTCATGCTTAAAGTCCGATCGGCCGGGAAAATAAAGGTTCGTATCTGCAATTTGACGGTTTAATTTATCTTCTAGATTGGCCAATACTATTTGCTAAATAGGATCTAAGGACAGTCATCTATCATTGTCAACTTAATTACAAGTACTTTATGTAATTGATTGGTCTATCTTTAGAAGGCAGCTCCAGTGACTATAATCGCTTGACGGAAAAAATATAAATAATAGGTACTTAGTAACTATTTAAAGTGTAGTGAATTTCTTAAAAACATCAGCGATCCACTAGAATGTATTATATAAAACTTGAAAATACTGGCAACACCCAACTGTCAAATTTAAATAACATTCCATAAGAAATCCGGAAATCCGTTGTCTCTGCCTACCTCTCTGGGAAACAGGCGTGAGTCTATGTATACATAATGTATGTATTCCATAAGAATTCCATCGACCTTAAAGAATTAAGTTTTTAAATTTTTGCAAATTGGAATCATGTTTTAAATTTATTTTGTTCATTTTATTTGAATAATCTGTGCGCTTGTTGACCCGAAATAATATTTAAAACATAAATAATAACTTTTATTTCGGTAATTCGGTATTCAAAATTCCCTATGGTACGTCAAATAGGGCCAGTAACATCTCTGTCATTGAAGTAGTCACGTTTTCTAAGGCCGTAGTAACGTAAATATTTTAACGTGCCCAGCTAAGCTCGCACCGACAAACGGAACACGATGCTATTTAAATATAAACACCTGAACGGAAAATAAATATGGTACCTATGAAGAACAGTTGCTTCAAGGTTATGTAGAGGAGGTGAGTCAGATTCACGTGTTCCAGGTCTCCGAGGTGCAAGCTGTTTAGTGGGTACCTACGCGATGACAGCACTGGCTATCGGAAGGCAGAGATAAATAGCTGTCAAAATAATATATCATAATCAAACAAGTACAATTACAAATTAAATACAATTGTAGGAATGTCTGTTTGTAATATCAAAATAACAGCTGATTTATAAATTCAGAAATCGTTATCTACGCCCCGGCAGATTAAAAAAAAAACTCCCTCTTTCTGTCAGTTAGTTTTTGGCAATTTTCTTAAAGTCTCGACTGATTTTGGTAAGAATTTCACTAGCTGACTTTATAAGGCGTAGCTTTATTTTCTTTTACCTTCAAAAATATTGTGGATAGCACACAAAAAAAAACTTACCAAAGATAAGTACAAGTACCAAAAATATTTAGATACAGCCTGCACCAAAAAAAGGCAAGTGTACCTACAATAAATACTATTTTCGTATTCCACTGACAGCCGTGACAGTTTGCCGCCTGTTCTAAAATTAATTCCTTTTTTTGCCACGTCGCTCGCGTCGCTCGTGCGCTGCTGTCGTTTTCTTGACTCCCGCGCGCGCCACCCACTTTGCACCTAACGAATTGAGAAAAGAAAGTATTGCTTGTCGTACGTGGGTGTAACAAAGTTGTAGTTTATGCATGGTTGAACATGCTTCGTCTACTTCGGTAGTACCTACTTATCTTTTTTTTTCATCTAGAGAAAGGGATCATTTTTGTTTATTTATGAATACAAAGAAAATACTCTTCAATCAGATAATGGTTCTTTACAAAAGATATCTGCTATAAGCTAAATAAATAAGGGCTTGTTTCAGTCTACGGATATGCCTTATCTACTAGGAAAATTCAAAAATACCTATATATGTATACAGTACCTATGTTAAGTATAAAGTATGTTAATAAATTATAGCCAATACGTGGCGCCATCTATTATCATAAGAACATTATTGTTGTTTTCCTCGTGAACAGTACTTTTTTTCTGGATGAAGGACATAATATGAACTATATCCTTTTCCAAACACCTGACAACTTATATGCTAAATTTCAGGATAATTGGTACAGTAGTTTAGGCGTCAAAAGGTAACAAACAAATAAACAAACTCTCGGATTGACTTGACGTTGACGGATTGACTTAAGGATATCTGTCAGGTTATTAAATGACATTTTACCAGCAAGCGGTAGAACAGGGCCAGATCTAAAAACGTAATATTATGACATCAATACAAAAACCATCGAATGAAAAACCATCAAATAGAATAATATAATACTAACCATCCCATTGTAATATCTATCTAAGGAAATTGAATCTGCTTCCAAATATCGCTCGTTTAAATTCTGTAGACGAACTTTAGTTATGACACCTTGAACGGGTTTCCTCCACCAAAATAAATAGACCTCTCAAATCCTAAAGAATATTGTTCTCTGAAGTTCATGTTAGTCCAGCTATTATAACTACGCGTATAGGTATGTTTAGATATATGGTTTATCGAAATATATGGGTACCTTAATAATGTTTTGATTGGATATGCATGATCTTCTAAGGTACTGGAATTTTTCGAGATAGGAATACGTAAGTTTGACCTATTGACAGTGGTGCCTAGTATTGTGTACTTTTTACTATAATCTAGCCTCTTCTTAGCCTGGTGGTATGACTAGACAGACTAGAGGCAAGTCAGAGGTCTCAGGTTGGACCCAAAGCGCGCACCTCTGACTTTTTATAAAGTTATGTGCGTGTTATAAATTAATTATCACTTGCTACGAGCCTTGGAAATTACATCAAGCTATAGGTTCTCTCTTCGGTTGAGTCGGATTGTGATTACCGTCCCATCCCATGTGCATGTTTGTGCACACACTTGTAAGTACACTGTAATATCTCCTTCATAAATGTCTAATCCCCATTGAGACTGGGCGCCGCTGTAACCAAAATTCAATCAGGAGGAAATTCGTAATTCTAAATATTATGAATTTGGGCTTCTTGGAATCTATACGTAAGATTCTTAGCCTTTCCCTGCTAGGCGTAAAGAGTCAGACAGTTGTTTAACTAACGCCTAAAAATTTTATTTTTTCAACAAAATTGACTCTGCTATTTTTCTAGCTTTGGCTGTAAAAAAAACTGTCAAAGTTTTCGGCTTTTCCTACTATAAAAAATGGTAGTAAGACCGCCATTACTGGCATGCGAGGTTTTTTTTAAAATTTTAAAGCAAAGTTTGAATTAAAACCGTGACTCATCAGGTTTTAGACTGCTTTGAATGCTTCACGGTCCCCAAAAACATTAGCACCGCGTCTTCATTGAATAATCATACAATGATTAGCATCGCGTCTCAGCTGGCAACGTTGCCAACATTTTAACTATGCTTCCGTTACAAAAGCAGAGGAAACTAATAATTCATTTCACGAATACTTGTTTGAATTTCTATTATTATATTTGTTGGTTTAAAATCTGTTTCATCCAGGGTCAGGTATAGGAGTGTCCGCAACGGTTATTATAGATATAATATTAAAAGCGCTATTTGGCGATCCGTTATGTTAAAATAACTTATTATTTTTAAGCAGTATTATATTAGTATTCAATCTCATAACGGATTGATTAGTCGTCAAACAACGCGGTTTTTCAACAATATGTGTTAGAACACATAGCACATGCGTTGAAAAACCGCGTTATAATATTTATACTCGTATCTCTAGTTATAAATATTTTAACGTAAAACATTATAACATACCGATAAACGATAATTATTGTAAACCACTGTTTAACTGTTACAGCAACGAGTGTCTCCTTCTAAAATAACATCCTACTTATATTTCTACGGTACAGCGTATTACCCAGTTTAATATTTTAAAAAAACAGGCTGTAACTGTCCCACTGCAGGACAAAAGTCTTTTCAAATACAATAGAAGAATCGAGCGATGATTACCACGCTAACTCACTGCGTGTTGGTGATTTCAGACTATTAAGTTCAGGTTTCTTATGATGCTATGATGTTTTTCTTCACCGTTAGTCAGTGGTGTCTTAGATTAGCTAAGAAAATACATATGATATTGAAAAAGTTACATTGGCATGTAGCCAGGTGGTACCTGACCATAAGTATACCTCCACAAGACCATAACACTAGTTTTAATTGAACGAAATTAAAAAAGAAGCAACTAGGTATTAAGTAAACGAAATTCCATAAATCATTATTTGACTGTATCTTTATTATTCCATTCATTTATTTTCTATACATATAAAATACATTTTTAAATATACACACATCAAAAGTGTCTAGGGATATTTCAATTAAACCGAAATAAATAAAATTCTATTAACTTTTTGTTAAGACACCTACACATTAAAATAAACCTTGTTTAATAGCCTATCTAATCTGATAATAAACTTTTAGATAAATTTAAATTTTTAAAAAAACTTAGAAGAAGAGGAAAATCTTAGACAAAATTTCAATCTTAACTTTATTTTTGAAACATCAAAACCTAAACAAAACAACATTTTTTTTTTAAAACGCATCTCCGGTGTTTATTTAATCATGCCACGTAGACACTTGACCAGGAACGAAATGTTAAGAGCAGTGGGCATGATTCAAGCTGGCGCTAACCAAATTACGGTTTCTGAAGCTATGAGGACCAGTCAGAGCGTTATATCCAGGCTTTGGTCATGTTATCGTGTCACGGGGGAAGTGGTGGAACGGCACCAAGGACCTCAACGCATTACAACACATGTACAGGACCGATTCATAGTAAATACTGCACGAAGTCAACCAAATGTAACGGCGATGCAATTGGTTCAAAGGCTACAGAGAGAGTATGGTTTGCTGGTAAGCGGTCAAAGTTTGAGAAAACGACTGCATGAAGTCAACCTACGTGCTCGTAGGCCACTTCGGGTACCAGCGCTAAGGAGAAGCAATCGAGGAAGAAGATTACAATGGGCTATTGCACACGAAAACTGGAACCTTTCTCAATGGTCACTTGTGCTTTTCTCTGATGAATCCAGGTTTGGATTTCATCTTGATTCGCGAAGAGTACGCCTTTGGAGAGAACCTGGACGTTGGAATCGACTGCAGCACCCACAACAAGTTCATGCATATCAAGGTGACACGATTATGGTTTGGGCAGGAATTCGTCTCGGCGGTAGAACGGACCTCGTTTGGATACAAGGCAATATGACTGCTCTATAATACCGAGATGAGGTGCTAGAGCCTGTAATCTTGCCCCACAGACAGCAAATGGGACAAAATTTCCAGCTAAAGCACGACATTGCCCGTCCACATACGGCGCGTATCGTTGCAAGTTGGTTACAACAGCATGATATCCAAGCTTTAGACTGGTCTGCACAATCCTCTGACTTAAATCCTATTGAGCGTGCATGGAATATGCTTCAGAGAACAGCTCTTAGGAATTTCCCTGAAGATATTGTGCATGAAAACCAGCTTTTCTTGAATCTAAGCAGGACTTGGGGCAGTATTCCACAACAGGATATTGACACCCTTGTTTTGAGTATGCAGAAGCGCTGCAGATGTGTCAGGAGAGTCTTAGGTGGATTCACGAATTATTAATTTAAAATTTTCAACAAATTTAAAAAAAAAATAGTTGTTTTGTTTAGGTTTTGATGTTTCAAAAATAAAGTTAAGATTGAAATTTTGTTCGATTTTTTCCTTTTCTTCTAAGTTTTTTTTAAAATTTGACTTTATCTAAAAGTTTATCATCAGATTAGATAGGCTATTAAACAAGGTTTATTTTAATGTGTAGGTGTCTTAACAAAAAGTTAATAGAGTTTTAGTTATTTAGGTTTAATTGAAATATCCCTAGACACTTTTGATGTGTGTATATAAAAAAAATAAAAATATACATTTAAAAATATAAAATATAGTAGCCCATTATTTGACTGTATCTTTATTATTATTATTATGAGCCAAACATTTCCCACTGCAGGGCAAAGGCCTCCCTTCCCTCCTTCCACTCCTTTCTGCTCAAAGCTTTAGTAGGCCAATCCCAGTGGATCCAGAGGGCGGTAAACGGCCGCGCGGCAAGCCCAGAAAAAGATGGCGGGATGCGCTGGACACTCATTTGGACTATATCTTAAAATAATAAAAATTCAGTCATACCCGCACCTTAGTTTCAGAAAATATCATCGCCAACGCGTCATAAATCTTATTCGCAAAGAAACTTTCTAAAGATTCTCTCCCAAAAAGACACAAAACAAAAACTGAATGTTGTAGAAATAAAACTAAATGAGTTATATGTTCAAAACCAAGATAATTGAGTCCTATCCACTAAACATAACATGGCGTGATGGGCACAGACAGTTTCAAGTGTTATGTTGCAGTACAACTAGGAATGTCGTAGATTTGGCCGTCTAGACAAAATCTGTTTTGACCGTATCATAACACTGATAGCCAAGTAGTATGACCGTCGACTGAGAAGTCAGTGGTCTCGAGTTCAATCCCAAGGCGCGCACGCACCTCTGACTTTTCGTAAGTTATGTGCGATAAATATCGATAAAAATCGATAAATTAATTATCAGTTGCTAAAACGGTGAGGGAAAACATCGTGATGAAACCAGCACACCTGAGAGATTTTTCAAGGGTGTGTAAAGCCATGTCAGAGGCCTACGGGCGGTTTAAACTCTGACACCAGGTTGTTCATCAACCATACGATAACTGTCAAAGTTAAAACGCCTAAAGGTCTGTCATGGGCTTTAGACACCGTTGAAAACTCTCAGGTGTGCTGGTTTCCTTACGATTTTTCCTCATCTTTTTAGCAAGTGATAAATATTATTGAAAAGTCATGACAGAGGTGTGTGCCTGGGTTTCGAATCTACGATCCTTGACTTGGTAGTTCAACGGTCACACTACTAGGCTATCATGTCTTGATTCATTTGACAGGCAAGTGCCTGTGAGATTTCGCCTCGTTCTCATATAGCGAACTCAATTCAAACAAAACTGATAATTAAGTAATTAATAATTAAGTACCTACAATTTACCTAAGTGACAAATTACCACACTATAGACTAGATTAGGTACTTAGATCAAGCTAGTAATCTAACCACTTCTCCAAAAGTCGATTTATACATTTGTCTACAACATTACTATAGCTATGGCGTGTACGCAAGATTTTATAACAACGGCAGGTGCCTCAAGCCGCAGGCGCACGTTATGTGGTCGACAGCTAGACACATTATTCATAATATAATATACCTACTATCTTTCTTCACTTATCCACATGTATTACTTGAATAATGGTACTATGAATATGTTCAGTCTAAATTAAGTTTAAGTTTTTTGTTGTACATATAAGGTACCTACAACAAAATTTTTATTGTCTACTGTTTGTGGTTTTTTGTGATTGTTAAGAATAATATTAGATTACGTTCAAAGTCAAAGACAAAACTTTCTTAATTTCCTAAATACAGAGACTAGATTTTAATTCTTCTAGTTAGTTCAGTTAAAACATAGACATCATTGTTTAAAATGTATAATTAAATCTAGAAATAATGTAATATTTTGTTGAAATCTAATACAGAACAATGATGATGATGATGATGATGTCTTCCTGGCCGGAAAATCGATTAGTTTTGTATAGGTTTCAGTTATACCTTTCAGAAAATATGGTAAACTGAAATTGTATTAATTAAATCTGGAAAAAATCACAACCCTTATCGACTACAACGCTCCTGCCAACTAGCTTTGCTGTGTGTACATTATGGGCCTTCACTAAGGAACTTCCTTTAGCACTCACCCCCAAAGCACAGTTCACTAAGGCAGTGTCCTACACATTATTATTTTATTTATTTATTTATTACAGTTTACAGTAGGTACTGGTAAGATAATGCTCCACAAAACCGGTTTAGCGGTTTGACTGTGGATGAGTCGCAATTAATTTATATAAACCAAAGATATTGGATAATATTTCTGTGATATAAACCTAAATTATTTATATATTAAACAAATATTTTTTAAGTTTCCTCTTAAATTTTATTTTGTCATTTTCATGTCTGATGTCCGCTGGTAAGCTGTTCAAAAGATATGGCATACGTTTATTTAATAACATAGAAATATTAAAGAAGTCCTTCTTCTTTCTAATATCTTTGGTCCCACACCTAACCGAGGCCAAAGAATAGAAGTGAATTAAAATGCAAATGGAAGACATTTTTCAAGCGTAGGCACCTACGTGAGGGTACAGAAGTACTACAACTTTAGTCGTTTTGAACTTTGGATATAAAAATGTCGAATTTTCAGCTAAAGAGATTTTTTCTTTTTTTTAGATTAGGTATACCTGGTATGGTTGGCAACAAAAGTTGAATAACATATTTTAATTAAAAAAAAAACGACAACTTAAAAAATATGTTGATTACACCTTCAAAGTAATATAAACCATGAAAATCGGTCCAGCAGTTCTCGAGTTATAATATAAATGGTTTAATAACCCGTCTTTCTTTTATGCGTAGGTATATAGATTAATTGTATCTGCACCCATAATAGAAGGGAAAATCCTATTATCGCTACGATTTAAGGCTCTTTCGCACATTTGTAATCAAAAATTAATTTTAGACATTAATTTTATAACTAGTGGTTTAGTCAGTAGTCTAAATTCACCGTATTTTTTTTATGAATTATTATTTAAAGCCATTTATTTATTTGAAAATATATTTCGATCAATCTGAAATTTTGTAATGTAATGTTATTCTCCTTCAATTAGTTTAGTTCGATTTTACATACCTAACTATATTAATTGATTTTATATCTTCAATGTGCGAGCGAGACAGGAGATTAGCGAGTATCCGCGCCTTAAGATAAGAAAACAAAAACTTGCAGTCTTTTCTTTACACATAAAAGTCCATTATCTTGTTCGTAACGTGTTATGTTATCGATGTAGGTAGAAGTGAGGTAAAACAATGATTACGTACGCACCTTCTTTTGTTATCAGCTCACTAAAACATTTAACCCATAGAGTATTCAAGAAAATATAGAGTGATAACGTCAACCACATTGACTTGTGCGGAGCGAAAGCAGGTCTCACCATACAAATGTTAAAATGTCATTTTTTCAAATTATGTTTTCTAGACGTTTTTCAAAATTTAACTTAGCAATTAACCATGATATATGGTAAAATGTATTTTTTCGCTCGTGGAGCTTAGTTGAACCGCAGTCGATCGAGGTATGATCGCAAACGGAGCTCGTGTCGCGGCCGCGTTGTTCATACCCGTGCTCACAGTTCATACTTCTATAGGGTTGCTCTAATTTTCTTATATACTCTAAGATTTAACCATTAAACCATAGCATATTACTTGAGCGTAAGTTTTAAACGGTTTAGTCATTTAAAAAGTCAGCCGTTCGTGTCCAGGATTGGAAACTGATATTTTTATTTAATTATTTTTTATAGACTCACGCCTGTATTCCCCAGAGGGGGTAGGCAGAGGTGTGCAGTACACCCACGTTTCGCCGGCTATTATAAGTCCCATGTAATAGGGGGCGAGCCTATTGCCATTAACCGGGCACAATTCCAGACCCCGTGCTGCTATTGAGAATTTCCTAATAGAAAAACCCAATAACACTTTTGCCCGACCCGGGGATTGAACCCAGGACCTCGTGCTCAGCAGTCGCGCTTGAATAACTGATAATAGGATAGAATATACTTTATTGCACAATGTGGTTTGGATAAGGATAGTTTTGAGCTGCTATGAAAAAGGCACAGTCCACGCAGCAAACTGCTTCGTGGCTAACGTTCAAAATGCCGACAAAAAACAATTTGTTTTTTTTTTTCACGTAAATACTAAATTGTGTTATTTTTCCGTTTTTTTTTTTAATTAATAGAGTCGTGATAGCCTAGTGGTGGTGACCGTTGACTGGCAAGTCAGTGGTCTCGGGTTCGAAGCCAAGCGCACCTCTGACTTTTCGTAAGTTATGGGCGTTTTATAAATTAATTATCACTCTCCGTGCCTCGGATAGCCCCGGCTGTCAATTGTAGATCTTTGACAGTCGTTACGGGTAGACAGAAGCCCGAAAGTCTGACAACCAGTCTTACCAAGGGGCATCGGGTAACCCAGTATCTGTGTTTTGGAGGTCTGATAGGCAGTCGCTCCATGTAAAACACTGGTATTCAGCTGCCTGGACTGGAAGCCGACCCCAACATAGTTGGGAAAAGGCTAGGCAGATGAAGATGACATAGAAAAATTAACGAAAAGATCCTTTGCAAAAGAACAAGAAACTTTCGAAATCACACTATCGTGGCACAGTCAGTCAGCCTCAGTCAAGGTGCATATCAGACTGTTATGGCCGCACTTTTATTGTACAATCCAGACGCCCGGATTCAGTAATTCTTTAATTTATTATTTAATTCTAATAAAAAGTTTTGCGCGAGTTTTTTTTTAACTTTTTTGTCCCACCCCTATTTATGTGCCCCAAGGGACTTAGCAGACAAGTGCAGCTTATTACCGCACAACAAACTAAAGTAATAATAGTGATCCATCTTACCCCAGGGGCGAACACATGTGAATTTAGTTTTATCCAACAGTTGTTCAAACAATTTTGTATAGCGCACAAATTGAATGATGAGTATTGTATCATGGGGTGTTAACTTACCCCTATAATGTATTTAATTATTGGAGCACGATAAATATCTTCCTTTATTTAATGCAGTTTTAGTTCTGTATAATATAATTATATATTTATCTGATAAGTATGAAAAGTTTATTTTTTTTTGTTTTAAATACGACGGATACCTACTTAATTTTATATCGGCTCTATTTATCTTTATAAGCATGAGACAGCTTATAGCTTGTATTCTTCAGTTAACCTTTTAAAGATTCATTCTTATTTATTTATCAGGAAAACTAAAAACTATTTGAGATCTTCAAATCGAGAGGGTGTAGATAACTCTATGGTAGATATGCTACACCATTGACAACAACACTATTTACCAACGGGTTCGTTTAAGTCAAATACAACGCCTTTTTAATAATAAAAAATATCAACTTCCTTATTTCGAAATTCGCCTCAAAATAATTTCATATTTAAGAACTACTAATGCCATCTAGACTGTACTAGAGAACTACTTTTAAAGATAAGTTCATGCGTAGTGTAGAACTTCTTTTGTTAATTAACAGATGTCGCTAGGATGAAGTATTTAAATTCATAGGTGATAAATTATGTGTTATACATTTTTATAATATTACGTAAGGAAAAATACGAGTATGACATAATGAGGCGTAAAACATGTAAAAAACCAACTTTTTAGACTTCTTTTTTAAATTAATCCACTGTTTACATTTACATTATTTAGTACTTTTATTGTATTGTATTAATTGGTGTTCTGTGTGTATGTGCACTGCTTATCTTCCGTAAGCTCTGCCTCGACCCTTAATTCAACAGACTTTACTATTACAATTTCTGTAAAAATAATTTAAAACTGTCACGAAATGAGTTACAATTAAGCGTTCATAGATGGCGCTACCATTAGGTAATACACAAAGTAAATAAAAGAAATTCATTTTGCAATATTATCCTGATTATCCTCGTAGAAAAATATATTATTAAACACATTCGACCTACTGCCTACTTGCTACTACGCATCGTAGCACATGCGTAGCTGCGTAGCCACAGTCTGGAAATCGCACAGAGATTTGAGACTGCACGGGCTTTTCAGGGGTAATTCTAATTTGAACCATAGGAAAAGAGGAGTTTCTAGAACAAATTTGCAAATCCTACCTCTCGTAACAATTCGGCTAATTTCACTTGTTTTTTATGGCTTTGACGTTAATCTGCCACTCAACTCAACTTTTTAAAATAATCATTTCAACCAAAAAAGATAAAGCCGTCTTCAAAACACTAAAAAGTTAGAAAATAAAATAAATCCGAACGTCTCGGATTTGATGCCAATGCTTAGGATAAGATACCTAAATGCAATCTGTATAATCGAATTTCCCTTACCTAAATAAATAAATAAATTCTTCAATCGCAAAATACTCGAAAAAACGCCATTCGGAAGTACCTAGTACCTACATAATTTATCAAATCAAGCTGCAAATGAATACTTTCATGTCTGTTCTTACGTAAGTATTTCTTTTATTTGGAATTTTGTCTGTCATGGAAAAGTTATATTTAAGGCCTTACCACATAATCCCGGATCAAGAAGGATCGGCGGCCCGATCCTAGGGGGCCCTCATAAGTAAGCCGAGCATAAACTTTTTTTTTACGTATTTTACATTTTTCTTACTTACACTAACAAAAATGACAATTTTTGAGGTGATTAGGGCCATGGATATGCTTAGACCCTTAGACCGCAAAGTCGATAAAATAATGACATTCTGTATAACGACACACATGACAACTGACAAGCTAACCTAACTAACTAACCTAACCTAACCTTAAAGGATTAGGCAAACGTGTACCGGTACGCGTACGCATGTAATAACAGTAGTACAACCCATAGTTCCTCACAAAGTAGGCATTATACTTCCGCCTCGATATATTTATTGATGAATGAACAATAGACAATTATGTAATCAGTGTCACTTTTAATTATATATTCTAATTTATCGTAATTAATTATGCTATCGGAGCGGTGATAACCTAGTGGAATGGCCGCTGTACTGCTAAGTCAGAGGTCATGTGTTTAAATCCGAGACACACTCTATTAATGGACAAGCAATTTTTTTTGAGCATGATAAAAAACAATATTTATTTAAACCTATAAATAACTTTCCGAAAGTCGTGTGCAATTTTTCAAAACCAATATGGTTCAACAGGGCCGTAAGTATAGTTTGGCAAAAAAGAGTCTGGAAAAATTGGGGGCGCCACTGGCGCACTTACCATATTGCAATTAAAAATTGTTGTTGTTGGTATTTACTATACGTGCGGATAACTAATGGGATTGAAAATGGCGCCAGAACTATTTGCTTCTTGCTCGCACACTTTGTCTTTGATGTATCTCGTTCCTACTCGCACCTACAGGTTATATGAGGAGGAGACGCCATTTTCAATCCCATTCTTTATCCGCACGGCCAGTACATATTTCTATGACGAATTTTTTGTCATCAAATATAGTCAGATATAGTCAAATATCACTTTTATTTAACTTAACTTAGATTTTAAGATTTTTATTTTTAGTTCCAGCTGTCACCGCCACAGACTCTTTTTTGCCAAGCTGTAGGTAGTCTTTTGATGTATCAGGTGCGAGCTTTTTATATCTGCACTATGCATAACCTAAAATTTAGTTCTGGTCTGTTATTTCTGGGCCCTTCCAGGATCTGCGCTCTGTAGATACATGGGCACCGGCCTAGTTCTGCGGTTCGAAGTGGACGCAACAATAAAATACCCCTTAGTTCCTAGTACCCCTAGCGAAATACCTTTACGAAATAACCCCCTAGGGGTATGAACTAAGCTGTAACGGTTATTAACGGTTATATCGTAAATACTAATAAGCCTAATCAGGAAATCGAGGAATTGAGGAAGTTGCTCTCGGTAGCTGCGCTTGCGCGGTAAACAAAGAAGGATTCTCTTAACTTCTTCGTTTTTCAAATTTACAGATCTTAACGGCTGAACGAATATTCTATAATTAACTCGAGATAGGTAGTACCAGTTTTAACTTTTTTTATTTTAACCGTTTCTCGGAAATCTTACCAATAGGAAGTGGAACGGGAAGTATTCGATCGTGACCGGAAGTCCGTCAGCCATTATCGTTATGATCTAGATCATGTTTTATCACTGTCCTACGTTCGGTAATTGTTATGTCAATTAACATTATTGTTGTTTATAATTGTTATTAAACCCTTTTTTTATTCTATGAGTTTATTTTTTTTAAAGTTTGTTTGTAGAAATAAAAAATCGTTCACGAGTGTGATTCGAATGCGCAACTTACTGGGTAAAGCCTTCAGGCGGTCTGCCACTAAGCTATTCGTGACCCCGCCATATTCAATCCCAGATTTTTTTTACTAATTACGAACTTGTTCGCTAAAGTATTAGCATAGTAGGTACCTAATACTTGAATAAATACTTTGAAATGTTAAATGTCTTTGTAATTTCTTTTTATTAATAAAAAAAGCATAGTACAGCCCTCGCCAAACTTTATGACCGCCTTGAAATTAGCTACAGTAGTAAATGTCATACAAACAGCGCACCGCGGCGCGCCTCGCACATCGGAAAGCCAACTTCAAGGCGGTCATGAAGTTTGGCGAGACTGTATTTGATTAACCCACCTGATGGTAAGCGGTGTTATGGTCTACGGTGGTACACATTTACCTTGCAAGAGAACAATTGTCCAAAACCTGTCCCTCAGAGAGGTGAGAGAGGTTTACACCACAAAGTCGCTTGGCAGCAAGACTTAGGCCGCAAATTTGGAGCATGGAGCGTGGCGTTTCATACATAAATGTTAAACGAAAATTCAACGTCTCATACAAAAGTGTCAAGTCACCAGTCATTTAGTATGAAAAGTCAATTTTCGATTTTCAGATTTCGACCTATGCCTATGTTCCTTGGAGAAAGTTGTTCAGTTTCATGGACCTTGTTACCTCCTAAAATTTAGTTGGTGTCTAAAATATCTGTTTGTATTTCAGCACATCGTCACTATAGTTTATTTAACAAGTCAAGCTTTTGACTCGATTTAAATAGGTCACCGATAAACGTCGCACTCACTGATCTTGAAATAAAAGAGTTATTGTGACCAAAACTGGACAGAAACAGACGTAATTGTGTATAAAACCTGTTTATCTCTTAATGGGAAACATGTAAAAATAAACTGTTGGTTGATTTATTAACTACCTTCCGCCCGCGGCTTCACACGCGTGGTATGTTGATAAATTGTAGCCTAAATGTTATTCTAATGTATAAGCTATATTACTGTCAAGTTTCATCAAAATCCTTTTAGTAGATTTTGCGTGAAAGAGTAAACCATCCATCCATTACAAAGAAGTAATGACCTTCGGACATAGAATTGCAGTTATTTTTTTCTGTTTAAAAATAAAACTTCAATAGATTTAAATATGTATAAAGTTATTTAAATATTTAATTTATATAATATTATTGTATACCTATTAATGTAAATAAATTCATATTGAGACAAATATATCGAAAAGACCCATCATGCGTTAATTACTTTTCTTAACCATTTCCTATACAAGTAACTAATATTTACTAATAATTTATCTAATAAGTAATTACTATCATTAATTATCGTATAAACTTAGATAACCTTTTTTGAAAGTGAGTTCATTCAAGAAGGTCGTATGTCAAAATACGACTTATTTTCTAACTTTAAAAAGAAGGCTAACTTAAAAAAATACTGTATTGATAAATTATTTAAAAAATATAGTAGGTAAAAAATTGTAATCTAATTCTTAAGTATGGCTGCTTTAAGAATTAGTTTACAATTTATTTACGCGTAAATTAAATTAGATTAGGTTTAATTCACACGTAAATATTAAGAAGTCCAATGTCTACCATGGTTAGTTATCGTTTTATCGTTCAATAAAACAGCAAGCAGTATATGCAGCCTAAGTGGTATGGTCTACGTTGGACTGCCAAGTCAAGGTCGTAAGTTCGAAACCCAGGAACACATCTCTGACTAAGACTTCTAATGATAAAAATCCTTCAGAAGAAGAAGGCAGTATTGTTTGAGACGGCACGAATTGTGAGGAGGTTCCTCTTTCTGGAACCCTAAACACCGGTATCTTGGACTCTGTTCCCAATGCCAGATGGCTCCTACTTATTATATTTTTAAATATGCCTATGTGTTTTTTTTAATATATGTATATTTCTTTTTTTTTATAGACTCACGCCTGTAATCCCCAGAGGGGGTAGGTAGAGGTGTATGCAGTACACCCACGTTTCGCCGGCTATAAGTCCCATGTAATAGGGGGCGAGCCTATTGCCATTAACCGGGCACAATTCCAGACTCCGTGCTGCTACTGAGAATTTCCTAATGGAAAAAACCCAATAACATTTTGCGCGATCCGGAGATGGAACCCAGGACTCGTGCTCAGCAGTCGCGTTTGCTACCACTAGACCAACGAGGCAGTATGTATTTATATGTATTTAAAAATATAAATGTTGTAAGAATATTTATGAATATAAATGAGATAATCCTACTAATTTATCGTGTAAATACGCAGTTGACTCTTTTTATTAAGAAGGTTGTATTTCCACATACGACGTTTTTTCTAAAATGTCTGTAAGTTGTAACTAGCTATAAAAATATTTTGAAATAAGTAAGTAGGTAGGTACTACCTACATAAATGTTTTTGCAATATCTTATGAAGTGTGTCCTTGGTTATTTTTCGCCAACCATTTGTCTATTTGATTATAATGATTAAACACCTAACATTCACTTCCGTTTATTACGTATAATTATATCCGTTTTATAATATTTTAATTGTCGACTAGCCAACACATGTCATTGGCCTAGATTTTTATCATAAGAACTAAACTATATTTAAACTATGATGATATAATTACTTAAGTCTAAAAAAACTATCCTGTATATCAATGCCCCTAGACTTATTATTTCTAAACTTTGGTTTGGGGATTAACTTCTAATCTAACTGGATCATGCAGCTGAATATCAGTTTTCTACGAAGTGACTGATTTTCTGATCCTCCAAAAAAACTACAAAGCTATAAAAAATTGTAACAAACAAAACATATCTAAGTATTTACTAACGTTAATTAAATGTTGCTTTCTCTACGTCTATGTACTATGTTCTCTTATAGGAAAAATCTGTACATCAGAATTTTTACGGCCATGGTAACAACTCCTACGGGCACATACAAAAATGTCGTAACTACTTAGTTCCAAAGCGCCGAAAACTAGATCATTGTATCTTTAATTGACGAACCCTCCGTGTGATAACGACGATGGCATGCGCAAATTCTTTCAATGAAGCTATTTAGATTTGGTGGACGCGGCAAGCCGGCGTGAGTGTTGACTTGCTTTAGTTTCTCAACAACGACAGTCGGAGGTAGACGCGAGTGTCGCGCGCGCCATCTGCCTCCATTGAAGCTCGTACCACGTATTGCAAACTAAATGTGCATTTATTTGTACGGACGTGTACATTTATGAAATAAAATGTGTAGAACGCAGTGTGTGTTGGCGTTGGTGACCCTGTCTGTGGGGTTGGCGCACTCCTGGGGTGAGTAAAAGGGGGTTAATCAGCTGTTCGAGCATTTTAAAAACACGTGTTATTTTGTATTTTTTCAATGTTATATAACATGTTGTAGTTTGTTTAATTTACCTAGGAGTTTAGTTCTTAAGGTTATTTTGGTGACAGAATTTTCTCGTGAGATACGGAGGAGATGAGTTCACGAGTTCATGTCAATAAGAGCGCAAATCGTTTGGCGGGACGGCGCCATTGCGAAGCGCTTCTGAGTCACGTAGGCCACTTTGGAGCGTTTCGCAATACCCAACCGCGTAGAAAAGTCGTTGTTTTATACGTCAAAATATACCGGCTCGCTCGCCGCTTTCATTCTGCCGGGTTGTAATACTGAAATTTGGAAATGTATGTAATAAATTACCGTCAAACTCTGTAACTAACTGGACGTTACGTAGTCATGGTCGTTTAAGGTAAATTTAATACAATTTTATCGATTTGATGTTTTTTATAGAACCGATGCGGATAAATAATAAATAAATTTAAATTAACTGATTAAAAAAAACACTAGGTATTTAATTAAATTTAAAGTTATACTCATAAGAGTTTAACAACGTAAAACTTTTCAAAAAAGCACGTTTTTGGGTACGCGGTGGTTGTACACAAGTAAAGTAAATGTATAGGATGATATTGTAGCGAACCGAGGGCAACTGTAGGGCGTTCGCGTAAGGCGGGCGGGAAACCGTGGGCGGGCGGGATCATTACTTACACGATAAAGTGAATCCTGAATAGGTTTGTCGTTTTTAACCAAATCGTTTAACTGTTTTCAATTTTATGTTTTTCTCATGCTGTAGTTATAATTTTACTTGATCGTAAAGCTACCTACCGGGTCCAATTGTGTATATTAAGTATTCAGGAACCCACTCAAACACACACGAAAATTTCATCAAAATCGGTCCAGTCGTTTTGAAGTGATGTTTGGACAAACATTTTGTGGCAATTAAAATTTTATTTTTACAGGAATACCTACCTATTAGTTTGTATCCCATTTTCCTGAAGCGTAGCAATTGATAAGGCTAAACAATTGAAAGTAAAATATTTATAAGGAAATAAGTTTGCTGTTTTGCTTTATAAATAATTATCAAATAACGCTTGTTTTTAAGGATTAGGCAGATTTTACAGTATACCCATTAACTGGACTTAGTTCCCAATTCAGTGCTGCTACTGAAAAACCCAATAACATTTTGCCTAACCGAAATCGAACCTGGGTCCCAGGGCTCAATAGTTACATACCACTACCAACGAGGCCTAAATCCTCCATATATAATTTAAGCACAAGAAAATAAAAGACTTATTTAGTTAAGTAAGTTACTTTCATGAATTCATTTTTTTATGGCAATCTTCTAAATGAAAATTCTATTTAAGACTGAAAATTAGGGTAACTTGTCCCCTAAAAAATATTTCTTAAATTGGTATCTTGCTTAGAGTATTACATAAATGAATCTTATATTAACTGTTTTGTCTGATTATTTTTAACTGCTTTAACTTTTAAATAATGAAGAAGTTTTCTCTAATAAAAATTACTTTATAAGTAGTGAGTTTTTGTACAAGCAATTTTTAATTACTTTAAGTAAATTAAAAATTTGTTTAGATCAAACTGATATGTTTGTTGTAACTTTATAGGTAATGTTATTCTCCTTAACTTGGTTTCTTGCGATTTTTCAAAACCTTTAGGTATTCAATTATTTTTATCTTAACTATGCGATTGATTTAGCTAATTTCCGAGAGAGGCGCCTTAAGTTAGTTAAGATAGCACAAACGGTGAAAGAAAAACATCGTGAGGAAACCTAGACTTAGTCTGAAACTGCCAACACGCAGTGAGCTAGCGTGGCGATTAATGCTCGATCCTTCTCTGTATGCGAGCCCTTTACCCCGCAGTGGAACATAAGCTTGATTTATTTATTTACTATTTATATTTCTGGTATGTACGAGTACGTATAAACATGAAACGTCATAGCATAACTATGATTGAAAGCGCACATTGTTTGAATGTCAATAAACAAGCTATTGGTATGTAAACTCCCGATGACGGTAGCCTAATGTTATTATCTTTGGGCCTTTGATACTCAGAGTCAGTGCAGAAACTAGAACGGTTTCAGCGGAGCCTGTAGGGCTCCTAGCTTTTCTGCTATTCCTTTAGTTATGCGCTTTCGCGATTATGTACCTAGATTAAAGCTTTAAGTAACTACACACATCAAAAGTGTCTAGGGATCAACATATATTTTTGCAATAACTTTTCTCCTGATTGATATTAATTAAAATTTTCTTTAAGGATTCATCAAATAAAGTGTTTTCGTTTGTCACAGTAACGATAAACCAAGTCACCTTTGCATTAATAAAGAAATTTGCCATTTTCCTAATAAAGGGATTTTTGACATTTGAACCACTAACATTAAAGTTCAAAAAAAAGACTGAAATAACAGTTTTCTTTAAAATTTTATTGGGTAACTTAAACAATTAATAATCCGTGTTTCTACCGCGAACACTAACAACACAAGAACATCGGTTTGGCATACTCAAAATGAGTTCATCCAAATCACGCTGTGGAATGGCCGCCCATGTTCGTTGCAACAACAAAAAAAGGTCTTCTTGCGACGGGATACCCTCCATATTCGGCAGAGCTCTTCTCTGTAGCATATCCCATGCATGCTCAATCGGGTTCAAGTCTGGCGACTGAGCAGGCCAGGGCAGGACATTGATGTTAGCTGCGGCGAGAGTATGTCTTACAACTCTTGCGGTGTGCGGTCGTGCATTATCATGCATTAACTGAAATAAGGGACCGATTTGCACTTGTAGAGGAACGATGACGTCTGATACAATCGTCTCAGCATAAATTTGAGCGTTGAGGTTGCCTCTGATCCAAATCAACTCAGTTCTTCCGCCGATCCAAATACCCGCCCATACCATGATGGTTCCACCACTATAAGGATGGACTTCCTGGCAGGATTTTAATCGCTGTTGGCGTCCAGGGGTTCTCCAGTGTCGTATACGCCTTGTATCCGGTCTCATACCAAAACGAGACTCATCAGAAAAGCACACGAAACGCCATTGTTCTTCTGCCCAATTTCTGTGTTCAAGAGCCCATTGATATCGAATCCTACGATTGTGCATTGCTATAGGTGGTACCCGTAGCGGTCTTCGGGAATGAAGGTTCACTTCATGCAAGCGGTTTCTGACTGTTTGGTCGCTAATTAAGTTCCCTGAAGAGTGATGAAGCCTCACGGCTAACATCATGGCGGTTATTGTTGGAGCTCTTCGAGTTATGATTTGAATGTATCGGTCTTGTCTCCGTGTGGTGCAGCGATACCGTCCTCCATGGCGCTCAGCCACGGTACCAGTGCTTCGGTAACGTGTCCAAAGTCGACTGATAACACTCTGACTTGTATTCAGAGCTAAAGCCACAGTACGTTGCCGGGAACCAGCTTCTATCATTCCCACGGCTCTGAGCATTTCTTCCCTGCTTAAATGACGTCGCCGCTCCATAATAACGTTGGTTTTAATCAGTAGTAGGGAAACAGTAGCACTAATAATGTCTTCAATGCGTTGTATGTTTTTATAGGGAAAATATTGACAGCTGATTTTCATCTTTTACTCGAATTTGATTCACAGTTCCTGATTCAAATTATGAAATGCACCAAAAAGGATCCATATAAATTTATAAAATCATAAATTTATTACAAAGCCACATCTCAATCTCAAGAAATCCGCATAAAAATGCTTGATCCCTAGACACTTTTGATGTGTGTAGTTCGTTTTATAGTCTATCTAATAAAAAAAATATCTTATGTTCTATTTATACCAAAGAAAGAACCTATAGTAAAATAAGATGAGTTTAATAACAGACAGATAGTTTCTTCTAATAATAATTTAACCAACTCATTGAGGAGTGGAAAGACAGGAAGATCTTTGCTCTACAATGGGGCAGTAACAGCTGAAAATAATAAATTTAAAAAAGAAACTAGCTTATTTTGCCGTTTCAAACCAAAAACCGTTTGTTGATATATGAATAAAATATCAACAAAAACATTCTCCCTGCGTCATGTTTTTTTAACATAAAGCAACCCAAATATCTGATGAATATACGAATATACCCAAATATTTATTTTATTCAACATCATGTAAGTAGGTAAAATTTTTCCAATTCTTTGAAACTGATGATCATTAAGATAAAAATTCAATACGACGTTGCAGTGTAAAAGTAAATAATATTATTATTTATATTACAGCATTGACCCAAGTGTCAGCGCTCACGTTGTAGTCGGTAAACGTAAGTATTTATTTATGTAAAACATTGTAAGTACGTGGCAACGATGAAATTAATAAGTAATTAACTAAATTAAATGGCAAGCTTTACATTACCTATACATAATTATTTTAAGCTAAAAACATTCGAGAATATACGTAAATGTAAACGGTGACATCAATAAAAAAATACCTAATTAATACAAAATTAAAATACTAGGTTTTAATTTCGGGAAATAATCTTTTTCATTTCAGTTTTGTGTAAAAGAAAATACTTAATTTTACGACACGTGCATTACTTTTTAGATAAAACCGATAAAATATATTTTCGATAAAATACCATTCGATATTATTAAAAACATCGTATCTGCAGATACGACATTATTTACTTTAAAACCAAAAAAAATATCGCATTTTTTAAACTACCTACGATTACGTGGATTTACTCTTTGGTATTGGTATAACGGGCTTTTCTGTTCTCGGCAGGTCCACGTCATATTCGTCGTATTCTGCGTGAACATTATTCGTTTAATCGCATGGATTTGCTCTTTAATATATTAATGGTTTATGTTACAACCTGGTTTCAGAGTTTAAACTACTTGTAGGTCTCAGACATTACAAGTGTGTGATTGTCTCAAGCCATGTCAGTAATGAAGAATATATTTTAGGTATTCTAGATGTATTCATTTCCTTTGCCATTTTAAGGGAGTGATCATTGAACTTTAATTCTTACGCATATTATTGTGAAACGTCAGCAATACGTTTGAACCTACGACCTTGTCTTGCTAGTCCAATGGTCACTGAGCTAGTTAATGGATTGATAAGGACTTTAATTTTTAATACTTCAAGCACTAGAGTTTTCGGTTTCAGTTTTCAGATTATTTATTACAAGCCCGTATTTTCTGTTACTGGGCCAATATTTCCTCGGATACTTTCTTTTAAACTCACTCTATCTAGAGCTGCTAAATACCAGTCTTTATAAAATGAGATTTTTATGGGAAAAGGGGATTCATTCGTGCTAAAACCAACATGGCTCTATACCATCATAAAAAGACATGTTCATTCACCATCTCCGTCTGAGTCTGCCTCGATGATGCTTGCTATTTTGAGGGTCACCACTGGGTCAGAAATGGCCTATTGGTTGTCTGAAATGCGTCACACAAAATCCAGCTAATGAGAAATAAAACTCAAACAAAATATTCTAACAACCAAAATAAAATTACTAACTAACCGTTACAGCAATCAGACGTAATAATAACCGATTTTAAACAGATTATTAGCAATTAAAGCGTACAATGTAATTAATAAAACAATAGTTTCGATCTTTAAATTCAGTGTTATTTAGCACAAGTACCTTATCCTTGAATGGTCATAGACCCGAAATAGTGGTGAAACTTGCCTTTTGCTGAAGACATGCAAGTATTTTGAATTTTTTTGTCCATTTATAATTTTCAATTTCGGTGACTAACTGGGGAGGAGATATTTAAAGATGTTATAGTAAACACAGGTGCATTCTCTATTCTCTTACTCTTATAGTCCGATGGGAAGGCAATCAAATACGACTGGAGGAAGATCAGGCATAGGAGCAGGACTAAAAACCCAGCTTTTACGTGCTCGTTAGGTTTTTAGCAAGTAATACCGTAAAGTAAAGCGGTACCAGCATAGGCGTATATTTGTCGAATGGGCCGTAACATCATGGGTATCGGTGGTGCTAGTAGCACAAGGCGCATACCCTGGAAGGGCGCAGAAATGACCAGACCAGGACCAAGTTTAGATCATACATGGATAGGCTCATACGTAAAAGGCTAGTTACGGCACTGAAATAATAAAATATAATAATTCGTAATAACACCCACATAGGCCACATACCTTACAAAAAGTCAGAAATACGTGGCTTGAGTTCGAACATGAGACCTTTGACTTACCAGTCTACGGTGTAACAACAATATAACATTTACATGTATAAATATTTCAACAGATTTTTTGAATGCATATTTAGATAGAAAAACACGTTGTCACGGCCAATCTGGAAGTCATTGGGGGAGGCCTATGTTCAGCAGTGGACGTCTTATGGCTGAAATGATGATGATGATGACACGTCGTTTTTCTTTTTGTCCTACGCCAATGTGAATAGTTATAGTATGTTCTTCGCTGATCGGATCTTATGTCAGCGGTTTAAGAAGTTAAGAAAATGCTTAGGTAATTTAAGTTTTCGGTAAGATATATCTTAACATTGAAATTTGTTAATAAGACAGCGTGTGGCTAAGCAACGCCGCGCAGTGTAAAAGTTTTACGTTTAGGCGTTTTTCATTACAAATAAAAAAAATGCATCAATTCTCTCTTACCTAAACATGGGAATCACCACTCTAAAAGACCTTGCGGAAGGTCTTTTTTTATTTATTATTAGTACAATGAAATCATCATTTTCCCTTAATTTAAAATCCATTCTATTATAACCTATTATTTCTATTATTGTTGAATAATACATTATTTAACAGTTACGCGAATTATATCACAGTTAGCCGTGACGGGTGGTGAAAACCTTGCGAATCTGTTCAAGGAGACTTCGACCACTTCGACCGCGGTAATACACTGACCGATTCTTGTGAAATCGACTTACACTAAGTACGGTAAATAACACCTTGATTCAATAATAATAAGTATAATTTTGCAATACATCTGTTACTGAGCTTTCTGTACTAGAGTCTCTTTTAGTTATAAAATGACGTATCTAAAGATACGTTAGTTAAAAAAAATGTCTTATTTATAAATGTTACTAAAAAAATACTTTTTGATATTATATCTGTTTCATTAAAATTATGTGATTTGACTTTCCGTCTACGGGCGTCTCTTTATTTATGCTTACCTATCTAGGTATATTCCGTAATCATCCCAAGATGTAAGATACTAGCCAGAAAAAAAACGAAAACTGTATTAAAAAAATACAGCAGCTTAAAATTGCTTTTTAGATAAGTAATTTTTATCTAAAAAGCAATTTTAAGCTTAAAAAATGTGTAAAAGATGTGCTAATATAATTATTTAATCATAAGAAATAAAATGTGCTAAAATTTTTTTTTTAATTAATAAAAATAAAATAATTTAGCTAATTATTTTAAGTATTGATTCTAAAAACGAAACGATTTTGGTCATAATTAGACCAATCAAGCCTATGTTTTTCTCAGAATTCCAGCAAAATCATTATGCTAGCCCTGATAAGCTGCTAGAAACTAGTTCATCTAATGACATTTACGTCATAACTTACTACACAATAGAATTTATAAGCAAGTTCACAGACCTTCAGGGGCTGTCACAACATTTTGTATGATAGACGTTTCTCAAAGCGCTCGACTGTATTTATTTGAACTTGAATGAGGGTTCAAAAATCCAATACGCATACAATGATTCTATTCTTCCAAAGTAGTAGTACTGTGTCTATCAATGCAGATAAATATCAAGATTTCAAGAACTACTAATAGTTATAAAATTATTACGGAAAATCTAATGAGATTCTAGCATATTTTTATTTTACTTAAAATTGATTTATTGCAATTATTATAGTATTATAAGTCTCATCCAGCGCCACCATTTTGAAAATAATCGCTATGCCAGCTTCCATACAAAAATGTCTCAACTCCTTTATTATCATGTAAATTGTAAACAAACCCTTAAGAAAGTAACTCCACTTAAGATAATGAGTAATTAATTAAACACTAATTGTTTCTAGTGCCACTCATATTAATACCTATTTTTATTTAATTGTCATAATTGCTTTTATCTCACGTGATAGGAAGTTTATCAATTCTTATCATAGATACCTTTACTATTATTGTTACTATTTTAAATAATCCACCGATATTTAGCTTGGCATAGTAAATAAATAATAAATCAGCCAGTGATTGTTGACTAACAATTTGATATATTAATTTAAATATTTAAAAAATTAAAAAATAATTTAAATATTTAAAAAATTCAAATGGTGTAATCTAACGACGAGATTACAATCAATATTTTTTTCTGTTATATAGGTCTATCAGGAAAGTCTTATCAAAAGTAAATGTTTTATATACAAATTTTCTAAGTTACGAATAAAATAATTAAGAAAATGCCATTGCTTTTACAGAATAGGAGATTATTAAAAACTTGTTACTAAACTAGGTAGGTGCAAATTATCGTTCATTGCCAAACGTGTCATTGAACTCATTGTAACACATTATTTCATAAGTGAGTAGGTATGACACAAAAAATTGCATTCACATTAATAATATAATCTAAAAAAAATTGTTTGGTTACTGCTTGCTAGTCTAGGAGCTGATGCCTCAACTATGAACCGATTTTAGCAAAAAATTGGCTCATACCCGGAAGTATTTTGAAATGAGTATTGATATCACGTATAAAATTTTAATATTAAAATGTGTAATTAGAGTTTGTTATATGTGTAATTAATGCGCTCGGGAGCGTTTGGAAGTCTTTGCCCTAACAGGGTGCATGTACCCTTAAACCTAACTTAAGACCTATGGAAATATTATACATATTATATCTATGTACGCAAATGAAATGAATAAATGGCAAGGTAGGTATATATGGATATTCAAGTCATCAAGGTCAAACAAACAGATCCACGAAAGTAAATTCACTGGTGAAAACTGTTACGAACAATAATATAATTGTAAATAACTTTAAAAAACAAAAAAACAATTGAGCTATGCAAAGTAAAAACCCGCTTATTTATGCGCGTTGCCATAGACAAGACACACCTAGAAAATAACAAATGAACATGTCTGATATCTAAAATGCGATGCGAATGAGATTTAGCGCCTCGTTATCTACTTTCTCATTTCTTATCATTCAATGTCGATAGAAACGATGTTCGGGTACATTCGGGAACTATCGGAATATTCCGAAACAAACATAATTTCCACACTTTTTCAGACGAGCGCTGCCAGGTCACGCACGTCATAATTTATATTATATAAAAAATTGGCACAAGTACAAACTTGGGCGATTATTATGCGACTTAGACTTAGTAGTAAAGAGACAAATGTTATGCATCGGCCGTGCCCCAGTTTCTGAATGGAATTGTTTGAAATACAAAAGCCAGAGGTTGTGAACAATTAAATATTACTAAAATCGGGACGAGTCGCGTGATGTTTCTCGAAGTCGATGTCACAACGATCTAATTAATCGATTGATTTAATGATTGGAAAAATTTGTTGAATCTATTTTATCGTGGGCTGCTAATGATGAGGACTAGCGCAGTGGCTAAGTAATTGAAAACATACTCTGAGTGCTGTGTTCTGTCTGAAGTCCTACTGCCAAAATCGGGTATCGGTGGTGTGGACCACAGAGTTAATAATAATAATGTTCTCCTGACCGAATTTCGGTCACAGCGGCCAGACAATTATTAAAAGACAATTATTTTAGTATGCAGTAGAAATTCCTCGTTGCCCCACAGGCAACATTTACTTTTAAATTAGGTAAAGAACAGGCATTGATGTAATATTAGATGTCTCCGAAACTAATTCGCTTTAATAGAAACACGAGAAGAAAGAAACGTGAAAGATTTTTAAATTGGAAACGTGAATATTGTTATTATAAATTAATATTTAAAACGTGATAATGAATGTTAATAAATTGTAATGTAGGTACCTAAATATAGATTATTTATTTTTTTACTTCATTAGAAACAAAAGAAAACATTAAGGTTTATTTAGCAGATGGAAATGAAAAACCAAAATGACAATTCCTCCAACAAAAAAAAAACAAAATTAATATTAAAATAAACAAAAATCAAGTGCCATCAAGCAAGCCCATGTGACACTTGAACGGAGTTGACTTCCAAATTGTACTTTAAATATGTTAACTTTTTTTTATTTTATTGATTTTAAATAATACAGGCACAAAACAAAATAAGTTAGTATGTATGTAAGTTGATAATATCAAATATTTTATCACAAAACCTTAAGAAAATCTTTAGATTATTGGAGTTATCGTAAATAAAATTCCTACTACGATAGTAATTTTGCAAATATACGATTGATAGCAATTTAAACGTTTTATTATCGGTACTTATCAGGTTTTATCAGTGACATAAGTACATTGTAAAGACAAGCAGTTTTTTTTATCTACATTACGACCAAGTCATAACAACTTACCTATTTAAAAAAATATATAAGTAGGTACTGTGATTTGAAATCTTTACTTTTGTTATAATTAGTATTGAAAGTCATTAATTAAGGAAAAGTGGGTCGTTTTGATAAGATTATCAGATAAAATTATACTGATAAGGTTTAGTATGTTTACTTTAAATCTATTTTAAACCCCTGTTGCAAAAAGAGGGGTGTTATAAGTTTGACGTGTCTATATGTCTGTGTATCTAAGTATCTGTCTGTGGTATCGTAGCTCCTAAACATTGAATTGTTGTTATTCGTCTATGCTCCCAAACGGATTCGATTCCGATTTCGTTTTTTTATCCTAAAGGTAACTTGATCGAGAATATTCTTAACTAACTAATTATGATTATTGGTGGGCAATATAGGTAAAAAAGGAAATATATTGTGTCATTTTTAATAGCGAAATAAAACTTGATCGTTTACTAAACATGCGAGAACGAGACAGCCGTACAGCATAATTATTATGTTTACGTCAAGTTGTAATGTAACACAATGACACGATTTACAACTTTCCTCGACTTTCACTGGACAATTGGACGTAGTATAGAATAACTAAAGTTTTAATTTGTTTGTTCAATACTCAAAGACTTTTGAACTCGACTGTACCTGAATAGACAAGTAATAAAGACCCCAGTCAGAAAAAATCGGGTAAATACAAAACAAAACAAAACTAACTATTAACAAAACCAGGAATATAATTAAAAAAATTGTTTTTACTCCTCGTAAAATAAAGAATAACTACTACCTAAGTTTACAAACTTAACTTAAACTTTTTTTTTTATTGACTGATCAAAGAACTCGAGATCTTTAAATAGTTCCAAAATTTCGATATTTACCCTTGCCTTGTCTTTACTTACAAAACACTGTATCTTTAGATACATTGTTTTATCCTGACACTAATAAATTCTGCACATGGTTAATATTTAATTTCACATATGCTATAGGAATATACACTGTATTTATAATAAAACAAAGCTCAGTTTTGTTAAAAAGCTGCATCATCAACATAAACAGCTAATGTTTTTGTAGCGATTGTACCGACTTAACTCGCGCATGCGCACAGCGCAGCCGCTCGGCCGGCGCGGGCGTCTCCCCCGCCCGGCCCCCGCAGTCCGCTAGCTACCACGCTGTGTAATGTGTAATGCACTAAAATCTATCCGCGTCGTGTTTCTACCTAAGTAATCTTAATTTTGTGAACAGTTTAGAGCTTGGACAATATACCTACCTACTCAATCACATTGTTTGTGCATCTGATTGTGATTATAGATACTTAACCATAAAATTTTATCGTGTGGTGTTGTGTCATTGTGTGTACTGTGGAGAATAATAAATTACGTATTGTTAAACTTTCAAGTGAGTGCTTTATTTCTCCGACATACCTACCTAATAACTGCTAGTGGACCACAAGTGGTGACCCCGAATAGAACATGTTATCTGAAGACAAAGAAAATGACGGTGACGCGGACGTGCCGACACAACAAAGCGCGACCGAGGATAAATCTCCAGGGATATTTCGCGTTGGCGTACGTATACCTCCCTTCTATGTAGAAAAACCATCCCTATGGTTCGCACAAATGGAGGCTCAGTTTGCCCTGTCTAATATAACAAAGGATGAAACTAAGTTCTTTTACGTAACGGGCAACTTAGACCCGCAGTACGCCTCAGAAGTAGAAGATATTATCACTAGCCCCCCGGCTACTAATAAGTACGACAAACTAAAAAGTGAATTAATAAAAAGATTGTCCGCGTCCCGTGAAAAAAAGGTTAAACAACTCCTTATGCACGAGGAGCTAGGCGACCGAAAACCTTCACAGTTTTATCGCCACCTACAAAATTTAGCCGGACCTGGCGTGCCTGAAGAATTTTTACGGACGATATGGACAAGCCGTCTACCCAGCGGTACCCAAGCCATCATTGCTTCGCAATCTAAAATCGACATGGAGGAGTTGGCTGAGCTGGCTGACCGAATCAATGACGTCGTCGGGCCTCAGATACCATCAACGTCCGCCATCACCAATTCACTGTCTTCCGGAACCTCGGCGTACAACGGAAACTCGGAAATTTCTGCACTCGCCAAACAGCTGGAACGTTTGACAGATAAGGTCGACAGAATATCTCGATCACGAACCTCTGGTAGCCACAATCGCCACCGGTCAAGCTCTACGAGATCGCAGTCATGTTACAGACGTTTCCCACAGTGCTGGTACCACCAGAACTTTGGAGAACAAGCAAAGAGGTGCGTCAAACCCTGCGATTACCGATCGCCGGAAAACTCCAAGGGCAATCAATAAATGCGACCGATGATTGCCCGAGTACCGGTCGCTTATTCGTCACAGACCACAGATCAAAAATTCAATTCCTGGTTGACACTGGAAGTGACCTCTGTGTTTTCCCACGATCATCATTACAAGGACGACGTGAGAAGACAGACTATCAATTATGTGCGGCAAACGGTACTCCAATACAAACGTACGGTTTCACTAATATTAATTTAAACCTAGGGTTGCGCCGCGACTTTCGTTGGCTATTTATTGTCGCCGACGTTACAAAGGCAATAATAGGCGTTGATTTTTTGTCATATTATAATTTGATTGTCGATTGCAGAAATCAGCGCCTCATTGACAACAATACAACGCTCGCGACCCCGGCTTCGCCTGCCCGTTCGACTGACGTTATTTCTTCGGTGAAGGTAATTCTTGGTAATACTCATTATCATCACATATTACGGGACTATCCGAATATTGTTCGGCCACCCGGCATACACCGCACACCGACACATAACACTGTCCATCACATTCATACCACACCTGGGCCACCAGTTTCATGTACACCACGCCGGCTGGCCCCCGATAAATTAAAGATTGCCAAAGAGGAGTTTGAAGCGATGCTGAAAGATGGTACAGCCAGACCCTCAAAATCACCATGGTCATCGCCATTACACCTGGCACCCAAAAAAGATTCGGGATGGCGCCCCTGCGGTGACTACCGCATGCTTAACGCCAGGACAGTGCCGGATAAATATCCTATTCGGCACATTCACGATTTCGCCCACAGTCTCTCTGGTTGTACAGTATTTAGCACAATTGATCTGGTCAAAGCTTACAACCAGATTCCTGTAAGCGCAGAGGATATTCCTAAAACCGCTATAACCACACCATTCGGGTTGTATGAATTCCCGTACATGACGTTCGGGCTTCGTAACGCAGGACAAACCTTCCAGAGATTTGTGGACGAAATAGTGCGGGGGCTGGACTTTTGTTATGCTTATTTAGACGACTTCTTGGTCTTCTCAAAAGACCAAAAGACCCACGAGAGCCATTTACGTCAACTCTTCACGCGCCTACAAGAATACGGTATGGTGATCAATATTGCTAAGTGCACTTTCGGTGCAAGTGAAGTTACCTTCCTCGGCTACCGTATTTCCGCCGATGGTACCAGGCCACTACCCGAAAAAGTTGACGCTATCACAAGGTACCCTGAGCCCAAAAACGTTCGGGAGCTTCGAAGATTTTTGGGTATGATTAACTTCTACCGACGTTTTATACCCAACGCAGCTCAATATCAGGCCCCCCTAAATGCCCTGCTCACCGGCTCAGTAAAGGGCTCCCATCCGGTCTATTTCACACTCAAAGAAAAGGAAGCCTTCAATAGCTGCAAAGAATACCTTTGCAAAGCGGCGATGCTTGCGCACCCTGACTGTGAGGCCAAACTTGCAGTAGTCACAGATGCCTCAGATTTAGCAGTCGGGGCAGTTTTGCAGCAATGCAGGGACGGAGAACCATGGCAGCCACTGGCATTTTATTCTCGCAAGCTTAGCCCTTCACAGACTAAGTACTCGCCATACGACAGAGAATTGCTTGCAATTTACGAAGCTATAAAACACTTCAGACATATGATCGAAGCCCGGAATTTTGTAGTCTACACGGATCATAAACCAATATGCTTTGCATTTCACTCACGAAAAGAAAATTGTTCCCCACGCCAATTTAGGCATCTTGATTTTATATCACAATTTACCACCGATATTCGGCACATCTCGGGGAAGGACAACGTCGTTGCTGACAGCCTCTCACGGATCGAAGAGATCGTTCAACCAGTTGACCTTAACAGGCTAGCCGAGTCCCAGAAAGACGACCCTGAGCTTCAACAACTACTGGATAACAGTACGTCCCTTCGTTTAACTAAAGTCTCATTGCCAGGATCAAGCACTGAACTTTACTGTGATCAGAGCCAAACCATACCCAGACCTTATGTCCCAAATAAGCATCGACGACAAGTTTTTGAAAGTCTTCATTCACTCAGTCACCCTGGTGCCAACGCATCGACCAAATTGGTTACCGAAAGGTACGTTTGGCCAGGGATAAACAAAGACTGCAAAGAATGGAGCCGCTATTGTTTAGCTTGCCAACGATCTAAGATCACTCGACACGTATCCTCTCCGCTAGGCACTTTCAAGCTGCCGAGAGCTAGATTTATGCACATCCACATTGACCTCATAGGCCCCTTGCCACTGTCTCAGGGATTCCGTTATTGCCTCACGGCCATCGATAGATTTACACGTTGGCCTGAGGTGATACCCTTACCAGACATAACAGCTGAAACTGTGGCTAAGGCACTGGTGACTGGCTGGATAGCCAGGTTTGGTTGCCCAATGGATGTGGTGACAGACCGCGGAAAACAATTTGAGTCGACACTCTTCAGACACCTATCAGAGATGGTCGGCTTCCGCCATAAGCGTACTACGGCTTATCATCCTGCCTGCAACGGCCTCATAGAAAGATTTCACCGGCAGCTCAAGGCCGCCATTGTCTGCCACTCTAAAGATAACTGGGTTGAATCTCTGCCATTAGTGCTACTGGGCATAAGGAGTGCGTATAAAGAAGACCTGACAGCTACCCCAGCCGAATTGCTTTATGGTGAAACACTCAGGTTACCAGGAGAATTATTTCAGCCAAGTGTCGACGATACAATAGACACGTCAGACTATGTGGCCCGCTTAAGGTTTGTTGTAAAGAAACTGCAACCATCACCAGCTTCTCGTCACGGTAGCAGAACAACCTTCGTCTTTAAAAACTTAGATTCAGCAAGTCACGTATTTCTCAGGGATGAGACGGGCGGTTCACTAAAGCCAGCCTATACGGGACCACACAAAGTTCTGCAACGAGGAGACAAGGTTTTCAAACTCCTCATTGGTAAAAACACGACCACAGTGTCGATAGATCGACTTAAGCCGGCCTACATCATTCACGACAATCACGACACTCATACTGACATTAACACTCACCCTACCATTCAACCATCAACACAAATACAAACAAACACACATACCTCAAACAATTTAACACCCACTACCAAGAATTCTGACACTGATGAAAATAATGTCAAGACAACTCGATCAGGTCGTAAAGTGCGTTTCCCCTATTATGATGACACATATGTATTTTAATTGTTTTGTGATAAATGCGTAATTTTTATTTTTGTTAAAAGATTGTAATGTATACTTACTTACTTTAATGTTAAATCTCGTTTATATGTGTAAATGTTATTATCGCCCGTAGTGACGGTCTCTGGAGGGGGGTGATGTAGCGATTGTACCGACTTAACTCGCGCATGCGCACAGCGCAGCCGCTCGGCCGGCGCGGGCGTCTCCCCCGCCCGGCCCCCGCAGTCCGCTAGCTACCACGCTGTGTAATGCACTAAAATCTATCCGCGTCGTGTTTCTACCTAAGTAATCTTAATTTTGTGAACAGTTTAGAGCTTGGACAATATACCTACCTACTCAATCACATTGTTTGTGCATCTGATTGTGATTATAGATACTTAACCATAAAATTTTATCGTGTGGTGTTGTGTCATTGTGTGTACTGTGGAGAATAATAAATTACGTATTGTTAAACTTTCAAGTGAGTGCTTTATTTCTCCGACATACCTACCTAATAACTGCTAGTGGACCACATTTTAATAAACCCGCTATCCAAATAGATTTACAATGTTTTGTCATTATAACATTCATTTTATTTTTTGTATGTGAATTGGTGGTATAGAATCTAATTATAACTCACATTATATCAAAAATTCAAAGAGCTAAAAAAGATTAAAAACTTTTTAAACAATGTATAAGAAATGTATGCATTTCTGAAAACTGACATCTTTTTAATACAGTGTATTGTCGTGGCATGGCAGTATCTACGCTCTATCTATAATACGCGTATACGCGGAAATACAAAAAGAAATACATTAATTCAGTTATCAGAACTTTTATCACACTAATTGACCTTGAGACAATATAATCTATATGCGTTTCGCCCGCGACTTTGTCTGCATGGATTTTTGGATTTTTATCCCTTGTTTTACCCACTTAGGGGTGGAATTTTCAAAAATCCTTGCTTAGTGCACCTGTAGGGTATGCAAGGGATATTTCTTCCAAATTCTCTATGTCAATGGTTTAGGCTTATGCATATTTACGTCCGCGTCTGTCTATTTACATATTTAATTTAATATTTTACAAGGTGTAAAATAATAATCACGTAAGTAAGCTTTAAAAAGAAAACAAAATATGTATAATATCCTATTATATTTTAATCAGAATAATAATCAGATTAATTATATAACTATACCTAATCTCGGTATAAAAGCGGAGACTGACAGTGATTGATTGACAAATCAAAGCGGGGCCCAAATAGCTTGACCTAGAAACTTTTAGCTTGTAGGAAAGTTTCTCCGGTAAAAGGATTTTTTGGAAATAATCCTTTCTTATCGGGAAACTAAGTTCCTTCTTGTAATTAGTTAATTATTACAATAAGTGTAGGACTGTAGGTGTTCCTCATGATGTTTACCACTTTTCTTCACACCTAAGGTCGTTCAATATCGCTTATAATCGAACTAATTAAATACTATCACGCATTCACGCGCACGCGCATATTGCGATCATTTCATTCTTAAGCTGCTGTTTGCTGCCGCTACTGCTGCTGTTGTTTTTCTTAAAGGTAACTTGATCAAGAGTAATCTTTGCTAAAAAAAAATTTTTTTTTAACTTTATATAGGTATTAGAATTAAAAAATATAAGTACATTTAAATATACCAGACCACCGATATCGGGAGCAGAGGGTCCAAGATATAGGTAATCAGAGCTTTAGAGAAAAAAAATTGTTTCGAGTCGTTTCCAGGAGTACGGCTTTTTGCATTAAGCCCTTGATTCAACGGGATTGAATCTAACGGGGCTCCCGTTAGATTCAATCTTGAGATATTGATCATTTTAATTGATTTTAGATTTTTATTTGCATAATAGACTTTCTCTTAAACATCTAATCTAAAAAGCTTTTAGCCCATTGTGTGTGGATCCTATTTTACTAATAGATAATAACAGGAAAATGAGATATTATGAGTTAATTAGGTTTTGTTAAGTAAATACTAAACTAATTACTTGATTATCTACGCATCGACAATCTATTTGTTCGACTTGTAGATACCTAAACAATATGTTTTGTCTTGCTATCTATCAGTTTAGAACTCGTGTATTTCAATTTTAATCATCTAAGGTCAGTCATGAGATTCTGAAAAAGTGATTAATTTATCGAGTGTTAAATTCATTTATCACCAGCTAAAGCCTTAGTCAAAGGTTACACGCTCAGTCTGGCGTCAGTCTGGTCAATCAGTCTGCTCAGAATGACGGGAGAATTATCGTCTAACCGTTTGACTGACGGACTGAATGACGGTCCAGAATGACAAAAATTAAATATTTTAAACATTTTTTATCATTCTGTTGTGAATGAGAGCAGACTGATGGATAGACTGAACTGACGCCAGACTGAGCGTGTAACCTTTGTCTTAAACCAGCGTTGCTAGGAAACCAGTAAACATTTTAATTCCGGTCAGTTGGCTGGACAACGTTCTAACTTGTTTTAAGTGACTTCAGCTTCAGGGCTGAATATTTCTCTTCTTATTACTAGTTATTACTAGCGAAGACTCACCGCTAACAATTTATCGACCCCCGCATCGAAATAGTATAATCGAGGTAGTAACGCAGTATTAAGGACCGTCTTGTTTCTCAGAAAAATGTGCATGAGCCCCGGTTCTTGATGTAATAATTTGTGATGTTAGTGTACCAAAAAGTAGCAACAACCTTCAGAAAATACGGGTGATTGTTATTTTTAATTGAAATGTACCTACTTATTAAAATTCGCTTAATATGTATACCTATTGGGAACTTTATCAGAGGTGGGAGTTTATCAGAGATCAATATCAGAGTGAGGGAATACTCGTAGAGAGTGCACCTATGAGCTTTGCGCACTCACTTGTGCAGTACATAATATCACATAATAAAATTTACTCTAATTATCGTAGTACCTACTTACAACTTTTCTAACTGTAAAGAAAAATAATAAATCAGCCTGTAACTGTCCTTGCTTTGCAGTGGGATAATTACAGGTTGATTTATTATAGGCCTGTTCTCATACACAGAAGGATCGAGAATTAATCACCGAAGTCGGCGGTTTCAGATATTTTTCTTTCAGCGATAGTCAGTGGTGTCTTACGAGTTACGGTAAATAATTATGACATTGAATAAGTCATAATGATACAGTCAAGTTGATCCCACGCGGTCTGTAACCACAACATTTGGAAATAAACAAGGAAAATATTATATCCGGATTTTTAAAAACTTAGTTATTTTTCTCAATTTAATTAGTTTCGTGGTCGTGTATCGTGCGATACCTACTTGTATTGTCATAATCCATATATAAAAGAATGAAATTGATGTTCGTTAGTCTCGCTAAACCTCGAGTTCGGCTTGACCGATTTGGATAATTTTGGTTTTGAAATATATGTGAAAGTCTAGGGTATGTTTAAAATAGGGGTAGGGATAGAGTAGGGTAGGGATAGAGTAAGGTAGGGGTAGAATAGGCGTTGAAGTAGGATAATCACGCGTACGAAGTCGCACCGGGAAGCTAGTAAATACCTAATTTTAAAAAAATACCCTGAAGGTTCATTTCACTCCAAAAAATCGTCCGCAAAATACCTCTATGTTGGAAATTGTAATAGTCTAACCATCTAAGTATCTAACGGATTATGTGTAGTGTGTGTCGACACTCGAATGAGGTTGCGCGGTAATACCAACAAAGTTTGTTGACGAATATAATGACGCACGAAGACTGGAGCTTTTGATAAAATTATGCTAGTCTTACTGTTAAAATTTTATAGATTTTATGTAATATGCAGCCAGCATTTTGGGAACGTTGCCTACAGGTAGCGGTCTTTTAGATTAAGTTTATCTTTTTAATTAGTTTATATTATATATGTCCGGCGGATTTTGTGGGTGGTCGCGTGCCCGTGAGCAATTTAATACAAAAAGTAAATAAACATAAATTTAATAAAGTTTTCACAGAAAAAATAGAATTACGCATTACATATAGAAAATAATAGTTTATTTCTAGGTGTATAATATATATAGTTGGTTATTATTATTGTGCTCGACCTTTTATCTATTTGGTTTAAAATATACATTTATTTCATGATGGTTTTGTTTTAAATAATAAGGCCCAGTTAGATGGCGGGATGAGACTCATATTCATATACCAGTGTGGTCGTTAAAACTTTAGATACGTGGAAGGAGAGTAGGAAGATAATAAGATCCTGTTTCGCCACTTACTGTTATTTGGTAACTATAGAGATTACTTCATATAATTTATTCTGTTCTATTTTTGAATTTGCTTATTAGATATCTAATGCTTATACATGGACTGTGAAACTGGCCGTTTTTTTTTAAATTATAAGTTTAACTTAAGTCTTACGCTAACTCAATAATTTAAATTTGAAAGAACATTGTTTTTGATGACAGTAGTAGCTTACTCATTGACTTTTTGTTTCATAAACGCTTTTTTTTAGCTATTAGAGTTATTGAACATGAGATCGAACTCGCCTAAATTAAATAAAAAACCTTTAAATATGGAAAAATCAAGGAAAACTCGTTTTATTTTCTTCTACAGTGTCATCAACATATTTTGAGGGTTATGTTAGGTTAGGATAGGTTATTTACTTTAAGGAGGGTCGCAAAAATCATGCTGGTCAGTACACACGGGCCCCCTAGTAGATGTAAGTGTCATAAGCCGAGTTTTTGTGGGTCCAAGCCCGGACAGAATGGTAGCTATGATGCGGTACCCATTTTCTTTGGCAAAGAAAAACATGGAAATCAAATAGTTCCACATATTACATGTTTAAAAAGTTACCCGTGATATTTTCTTTAAAAAAATATATTATAGAATATTTTCTAAAGGTCTCATGGTCGTAGCAAGCCACCAAGCATAACATCTAGATGTTATGCCCAGCCGAAGTGTGTTAGGGTTTACTGACAGGAAATTCTTTGATGTGCCCGATATGCTTCACTGCTTCATATTACACGCAAGTGGTGTAAAAGGAGCTAAGTATTTACAACTGACTGTTGTATCTAAAAAAAACATAATATAGGTATATGGGTGAATCAACTTTTAAGTCACCCCTTTGACAACATTTTGCAAAAGAAAATTTGAAAAAAAAAATTGAGAATTCTTATGAAGGTAAAGTGTTATTAGTTCAATTATTTATCGTATTTTTATGTTTCGTAGTTGGCCGCGAAATCTGAATTAGTAATAACGAGTTTTTTTAGAAAAACTGGCCAACGGGTCGAAAAACTATCTCCTGTGTTACCTTTTTAGAAGTATAAAAATATGAATTAAAATTTAAAATATAAAAAAAATATTAAGTAAATATTTATTTAGACTTAAAATGCAGTCTTATTATTAATCAACAATAAATTTATAATAACAATAACATTAAATAGAACTGTTTAACACTTCACTGCGTTACTTTGGTCAATATTAAATGCTTAACTTTAATATAAAATGTTTTATATAACATTCAGTCATACCTTTCATATTTTTAAGTTAAATTCTGTCCCTGAAGTTAATGAATATAAAGTATTTAACAATACAATCAAATCACAACCCGAGATATCGTAAAAAATCTTAATACAAATTAAGGGACACAGGGGTAACGCCAGAGAAAAGACGGTAACTCCTGAGAATAAAAAAATATATTTATGAGGTTATCATCATCATCCTCATCAGCCTGCATTAGTCCACTGCTGAACATAGGCCTCTCCCAATGCGCGCCACTATTGTGTGCTCATTGGAGGTATTTGCCCATAATCGCCACGCTGGGCAAGCGGGTTGGCGATCGCAGTAGCAGATGATTGCTGTCACACAGAAGAATGCTGCTGCCCATCCTCCGGATCTCTATCCCTTTGTCGCTTCTTACACCTGCGGGACGAGTAGGGGTGGTTCTATTCATAGGCCGGAAACCACATGGCGGATTTATGAGGTAGTAACCGTTAAATGATGTAATATTTAGGTACTTTAAAACAATATGTCAAATCAGTTATTTTGAGAGGAAGACGCACTTATGCCATAGAAATGTTAATTCTAGGTGAAATAAGAGTATGAGCAACGAAGATCGGGGTTTCTTTCATAAAAGTTTTAAACCATTGGCTCCCGCCGGCCGGCGTCGGGTAACAATTGATTTCCTTTTGTGTCTCATTTCTCGGTGTTTGAAGGTTTAAACATCGTGATGAAACCAGCACACCTGAGAGACTTTTCGATGGTGTGTAAAGCCATGTCAGAGGCCTGCGGGCGGTTTAAACTCCGACACTAGGTTGTTCATCAACCACACGATAAGAAGAAGAAGCACCTTCAAACAAGTTTTTCATTGCGGGTATCTAGCATCAATCTTTTTGAGCTTTCCCTGCCTTTGTAAGCGTTCCTTTTTTACCAGCTGCAACGGTAGCGCGTGATCTCAAGTAAAATACCTTAATTTTCTTTTTTAATACGGTGCCTAAACTCTCTTTAAGTATCTGTTTCTTGATTCGTGAGTCTTTAACTTCCACAGTTTCAAATATCTTCTCTATTAGGTACTTGCCTTTCTTTCCTAGATTTTGTTGTTTGTTTGAATGTCTTTCTCTTTCCACTCAAAAGTAAGGCCTTAATTTTATTCAGCATTTTTAGATAATATCATAGACACATCGAAACCAAAACCAAAAATAAACCCTTCTTCGACCTTTAAGGGACGATAAACTAGCCTTTCTTTAGAACTATAGTCTTTCTCTATACCGTTTCTGTTTTTCTGCTGAACTTTAGTTTAGTTTATGTTGCCCAAATCTGAGAAAAAGTAAACTATTATTAATCCCTCAAACAGAAAAAGCTGAAATTAGCTATGACATTCTGCCTTACTCTCCCTTATGTTATCGGTAACTCCTGAGAATATTTCTAAAGCGTTACCAATAACGCAGGGGAAAATTTTACTTAAAAACACTACAATTGATTACACAATTAAAACTGACAATTAAATTCAGTACAACCTTAAAATCAGACGGCATGGGCAACATTCTAACAAAAGGAAAGCAAAATAGTTTAAAGATTTACCGTGATCTCCTCCGTAACGCTGTTGAACAGCAATTAACCCACGCTCACCACTTGAAAGCTCAATGTGGACTGAGGGGCGGGTGGCACGAGTCTGGTCTTGCCGGACCAATCTAACGAAATACTAGACAATAGTCGCTCTTACTTATATAGAATTAAACGCCATCTCTTATTAACAGTCATCAACTTCCTATAGCAACGCAGTAGAGTAGATGTTTTTGACAATAATTAGGACAAATGTTTAGGGACGTCTAATAAATTCTATATTAGTAAAATAACTGTAGTTTTGTACTTCAAAGTGAAGTTTATTTCATTCTGAATCGAAATACTTCGTAAATATTTAATGCTTTCATACATTTTTTTAAAGAAATTGTACACTTTGTTACATCACCTAGGCTCGGGGACAAGAATTTTTAGTATGGAGACTGGTTTTCTTCCCCTGAGTTATCAAAAAATTTCATAAATCTTTCTCTAAAATAAAAAAAATGATTATACTGGCATGGTAACTAAAAGTTTTATTATGTGCTTATGAGAAAAAAAATTAAATTTGTACAGAAATATAAATTTTATGCAACTTCCATGACTGGGACACCAAAGGGGTGACTTAAAAGTTGATTCACCCATATTATAAACATGTTTATAAAATGTTAATTCTTATAAAGTAAGTACCTATGTAATATGTATCTATGCAAAGACTAAAGTTCACATTTTTGTAGAAAGTAAAAATCGAGCGGGATTTCAATCCGCGACCTTCTAGGTAAGGCCCCAAACATCCCCGGGGTTACGATACCCTATAGAGGTAAGGGTAGTGGTGTCATTTAACAACACAGCTTAGTCGCAAAGTGACGGGAGTCTCTACTGAGTAGCTCGTGGGTTGAAATCGAGCTCGTGCTTGATTTTAACTTTCCACAAAAACTAATGTACTTAACTATACTCTATGAACTCACAATTCGTGAACGCCTCTGACGCGTTTGTGAACACTGTGTGAACTATGATCTATCTTTAACTTGTTTCTATCTTTTTAGCTAGCAGTCGGGTTTTTTGGTTTTTAATAAAAAAAAATTTAACAATACATAAAAAGCTACAATTATCTTCTTTTTAACAATCAAAATATTTTTTGTTGGTAGAAAAAAAACTATGACCAGTTAACACGAAAATTTTCTGTCAACTTTAGGGTTATGACGAGAATACCTACAATGTTACTACGCAAACTATATCGCGGCTGCAATCTCTTAATAGATACCTACATATTAATAAATTCGAAATCCTTACACACATTCCATCGAGTAAAATAAATCAGTAAAATTAAACTTCGAACACAGCTAGTTTCTCTATTGCTGACTGGCGCACGCGCACTCGTTGACCCAGCGTAATTTAATGCTTAGTACAACAAAAGCTTGAAAGACGAAGCTTCACTGTGTACATGGGACCAGTCACGTACGCCATGGCCGATGGTCAACGGGAAATCGCAATGGTAGCGAATTAGCTTTGATAATTATCTAGGTAGGTATCGTGTTAAACAGTTACGCTGAAACAATGCAACCGTATTTTATGGTGTCTATATTCATTATTACATAATCAGTTTTTAAAGAAATATTATAAGCTACGTACCTATAACAAAAATAAACGGACAAGTGCGAGTTTACGAACTCTTACGTTTTTTAAAATTGAAATGAAAAAAGAAATGAAAGGTGATGGCCGAAATTTGTATGGACCTGTGCCCCAAAGATAATTATGTGTGTACAGAGATAAAATCTATGTCATTCAAAAGCATATATCTTCTACGTATAAAAATAATTTTAAAATTGCATATACTTAGTTACGCAGTCGTGGGTCAGAATTATAATGGTTTAAAAATATTGATTTTGTCACTTTTACATTAGAAGAATAAGACATAAGACATTTATTTGCCAAGAATATGGTACAGAAGTTCTTATAAAATATATACATTCACACCTTTGATTATTTATATGTAAATAATATCAAAGATCCACACATTCGCCTACAAAAGGCATGCAAATAAAATAAGACAGTAGAAATCGCTTAAATTCTATAATTTTAATGTTTTTTTCAGTAATTGCTTTAAAATATAACTAGATAGTAAGTATTTAAAGTTTTTTTCAATAAAAATAAAATTAAAAATTGTTTTATTTTTGCTCAACTTGGGGCAGATTTCGGTCGTCACTTTTTATTTGCATGAATATGGTTTGTATAAAAGAGTATGTGGTTTCATGTTTCGTTGGTCATGAAATTCGTTATTGCTTTCTTGACAGAATTATGATTACCTATAGGCACGCATTCTGTAAACAATAAAACTGACTAGGTATCTAGATATTACGGGTAATAATACAGTTCTGCTCACGGATAGCTCGGCACGGGGTGGTCTGGTCTCGAGTCCTATTTGCACATTCTAATAAGGAACCCTAAAAATGATAAATAATTATAAATTAGCCTGTGGCTGTCCCACTGCAGGGCAAAGGCCTCTTCTTATACAGAGAAGGATCGAGCATTAATCTCCACGCTAGTTCACTGCGTGTTGTAACTAAAAAGGACGGTTTAATATAATTGTTAAAACGCTTGACACATTAAGCTATACGTTGGCCCCGTACACAACATGATATTGCGTAGATATTATTACAAAAAATACTATACTTATGATTATTTTAGCGATAATGACCTTGCTTGTCGCAATGACACATGGAATGCGACAAATCTTAATTAAATCAATTATTTTACGTATTTCCCATATCCGGTTGTATCGGATCTAAGTATTTTTTATATCCATATTTTTGTCATGGAATAAATTTAATACGCTGTTCAAGCGGATATACCTAAGAATTGCGCAAAATAATGAGTGATCAAACAAACTTACCTGTAAGTGATGTTCGATCATCATTATATGAAGAACATGCTCTTCGATGATCACTATGTAGTCTCCCGTCTTTTCATTCACAACGCACGAATTTTTAAAGCATTGCAACAGCAAAAAAAATATTGAAACGCGATTGACACTTTCCCGCCGAATCCGCTGTCATCTGTAATCTCATTTTTTTAAAAGCTACACATTTATTACAATTTTATGGGTCCTTGAAAAAACTTTTTCAAATGGGGTCTGGGTGGGCCCCTGATCATCGAAGAGCATGTTCTTCATATAATGATGATCGAACATCACTTACAGGTAAGTTTGTTTGATCACTCATTATACTTCAGAAGCAGCTCTTCGATGATCACTATGTAGATGTTCAAAGCTTTAGGTACTAAAATTGTAGCAAATGTGTAAGAATAAAGACCATTACTATAATATAAACTATAACCCAGTCTTTATTTCTTGTACTTACTAATTATGATTCCATTTATTCATTTGTAAACATATAAAATACGTTTTTAAATAAATATATATAAAAATATACATTTATGATTATTATTAAGTAGTAATATTAATTAACATGACAATAAATTAAGACATTGTATGACTTAATTCTCATAATCAAATTAATATTGTATATTATTATCCCCTTAAACACATTTTTATGTAAAATGTTGCCAACGGCTCTCCTTGGCGGGGGCACTACCGTGCCTCCAGATGTAACTTAGAATATCTTAATTAGAATTATAAATAATCCTTTCTTTGCTTGTAAAGATTGGCGATATAACTTTAATATAAAACAAATAATTTAATTGTATTAATTTGTCTATCATTAGATTTAATTATCTTGGATGGTTCTACCACTTCTACCACAGCATACTGTTTTTAGACTATACCTAAAAGCACTCAAAAAACCTATGACTGTGAGGTCCATTCTACAGTGCTTCTTATTTATCAGTAGGTATTTTCATTTTTCCTAGCCGCAGTTAAAATAGATGTATCTAGTACCTACTGTCTGTCGTGAAATAACAATATATTTCTAACATTAAACTTATTTAAGTAATTATCTTTCATATAACTGTCGAACTTGTAGCCTTTCTATATTGTTTTTATAACTTGCAAATTTTTCTAATATTACTTCTATGAACCTTTGTTTTATTCATGATGTCCATAATTATCTTAGGAGGATAAAACTTATATTCATTTTACATTAAAGGAAGAACTAAGTTAGGTTGATTGGTTCTAGGTTGGTGACCTAGAGCAGTAGTTTTAATTGAATCTGCTATTTTAGATTCTATTAAAACTATAATACACTGATTACAGTGTAATATGTAGGTCGTACTATGTTAATGATCATTATCTGTAAGATAGATTGGATTATATGAACAGTAGGTAGATATTGCTAGTAATGTTACTGCTTTCTTGATAACTTCTAGTCTTATATACCACCATAGTAATGAGTTATGTTATATAGCATAATAATGAGTTATGGTTGTTTTAAAATAACTAAATGCATAATAGGTATGCATAATCCACAACATGTACTTTTAAATATTTCTTTAAAGAATCTTTTAATTCTATCTTCCTCAGACAATATTTGGCACGTATTTAAAATTAGGCTTAGGTTCGACTTTGTTGACTTTAAGGAGCCATGGGATAAATCTGGAATTGAAATAAATGGATAATTTTTTATTTGATCGGGATTTAAAAAATAAAATAAAATATTAAGTATGAAACTATAAGGAAAATTTAAATTATTTATATTATAGTAGGTACCTACTCACACCAATTTATTGTTAATTGGTGATAAGCACTTTCAGTAATGATTCAGTAATGTAAGTCCACCTACTCTCTGCGGTAGCCATTATTCTACACCTCATAATTTCTTCATGGGCAACACTTCTACAGCTAGTTACAAATTCTATGTGTGGGCTGTGGGTTGCCTGTAGGTATTTGAACATAAGATGTTATATCTTGGTTTAACAGTTATTAGTTCTGACACAAGCATTGATATGAATATTGGGTACCAAGTTGAGTAGCTATTATAATAATAGCTACAGCTTCAGCTTTGTCTATTCTTAATATCTGACAGTTAAAAGAGAGGTGGAAAAAACTCCAATAATATAATAATATGGATCCATCAAAATCTTGATGCAAATAAATAAAAACTGGGATATTCAAAGTTGTTTGTGTGTGTCTACCTTATGAAATATATTTTCTGTAGGTGCATACCCCAATTTGTTTTTGTTATACTTAAAACAGAAAAAGTTATAAGAAAACATAAGTTTTCTTGACTCAATGTCTTGGGAGCTAATATATGTAATATGTATAAAGTAAAAACTTATTTTTCCACAAAATATCCATTTTTGTTCAGGAGTTGATTAAAACTGAGGGTATTAATCACTACCCATTATATTTATATGTACCTATAGCTATTAATTGTGATATTTTACATTTATTTGAGTTACAATCACATGTGTTTAATCCTAAGATTGCATTTTTAACACATCAATATTTAGTTCTTTTAACACATTAATATGTAGTTCTTCTTGTGACTAAAAACCATGCATCTATCATTATTATAATTAGATAATAATATAAATTAAGTACTTATATAATATTTGTATAGATAAGAAGAAATATCTCCCTTGCATATGTAAGGCTGTTTAATAGGTGCCACTGCCTTAATTATGTAATGTTGGTTTTTCACCATTTTAAACTTGGGTGTAGGTATCAAGTGGGAGTAATTACCTTACTCACCTTATTATCATTATGCATTTGTAGAAGTAACTATTTATGTTATTTAAATTTCTTAATGTATACCTAACCATTCAATAACAAATTAATAGCAGGGCATATATGTATATAGTTTACTGTACCTAGTACTTGAGCCTCTGATAGTGGGTACCTATATGGTTTTTTCTGAAGTAAGTATGTTATTGTATTTTAAATCCAATATGAATTAAAAAGAAAATTCACATATTATATGGTACTTTTTCATCATTATTTAAGTAACCAAGGTTCTGTTATAGGTTACTTGTTGTTTATATATTAAACATATGCCTAATAGTTCATGTTATTCTTCAATACATAAGAAATCATATAGGTACTGACATAATTTTAGATCCCAAGATCTATCACAACTGATTTAAGATATTTAATAAAATCAAAAGGAGCAGTTGATTAACCAAGGGGTAAAAATACCTATTAAATTAATAAACTTTATTTATTTTTGCATGGAGATCTTAGGTATTTTCTATTATTTTCTGTATTAAAATCATAAAATAGGTAATTTCTTTGGTCTAGGTTGACTATATACCTATCTGTTCAAACATTAGAACTAAATGAGCCTTCAAATTTAGAGTGTTATGTTATTGTACCAAACTGATTCAATTCTATAAGGCTTAATATAAAATTATAGTACTTAGCCATTTAGTTTGGTTACTACCAAAAAATAATTTGGCTCCTTAGTGGTTACATAGATATTGCATCTATTATACCTAATTTAACTTTTAATTCCCTGCATTATAACTATTTCTCTTTCCTTGAAGAGTTATCACATGTCAAATTATGACTGAACTGGTTTTTAACAGGAAGGAAAGACATATCTTTTGACTAAGTCAAGAATTATAGAATCTTTAGCAATTCTCTCCGAGCATTATAAAAGGGATTTCACTTGCAGTTGGTATAGGTTCCTATGATAACTTTGATGATCCTATTAAGGTCCTTTGTATCAGGGTTATGATTCTGTTGATTTCTTCTGTATGTGTCCACCGGTAAGATCCTTGTTATCACAAGTCTCTTTCAGTGTTTTCCATTAATCTATTCCAGTAATAACTGGAAATATCCAAGCAGGGATTCTTTTGTTTTATTTAGAGACTATCCCTCACATCTTTTCCCAGAACTGATATGATCAGTTACTGCAGGTTTTATTATCATTGTAGTATAGATATAGGTAATAGATAATATTATCCAGTTTAAATAACTAGGGTTGTTTTATTTTACTGACAAAGTTAGTCCAGTAATGGTATGTCTAAGTTATGATGTCTAAGCATTCTTTGCCTATCATAAAAATAGAATACTTACTACTATCTCTTTATCTATTCATCTCACAGCATGCAGTGCAGCAAGTATTTATGCTTAATACCAAACTGATTAAGCGGGGGCAGTTTAATGGACACAGGACATAACTGAGAATAGTCAAACAGTGACATTTCTTTATCTTCTTCCATCTTTCAATGGATGGAATGTGTATTTTCTGTCCTGCTTCTTCTGCATTTTTGTAAGCAGGTGCACTTTTTACTGGTATACAGGTATTAGAACTAATCTCTTGAAGATTGTCTTATTAGTCTAAAAATAAATATATATTATTTAATATTACCTTGTGAGATTACAGATGACAGCGGATTCGGCGGGAAAGTGTCAATCGCGTTTCAATATTTTTTTTGCTGTTGCAATGCTTTAAAAATTCGTGCGTTGTGAATGAAAAGACGGGAGACTACATAGTGATCATCGAAGAGCTGCTTCTGAAGTATAATTGATATGTTGTATGCTTATTTGTCACCTTATTATGTACTACGTATAAGTATATAAAAAAAATCTCGGGAAAGGTCATCTTCATCCTTCTATAGTCTTATAATTCCCAAACTTTGTTGGGGTCGGCTTTTAATCTAACCAGATGCAGCTGAATATTTTCTACGGAGCAACTGCCTATCTGACCTCCGCAACCCCAAAGGGATACGATATTCTAAAGTTAGATTAGTTGTCCAGATTTTATGAGGGTACTGACTCTCTTTAACGATTGTCAAAGATCTTCATGACAGCCGGGGCCAAAAGGCACGGAGCAGGTGATAATTAGTTTATAATACGCACATAACTTACGAAAAATCAGAGGTGTGCGCCTTGGGTTCGAACTTGAGACCTCTGACTTGCCAATCAACGGTCATACCACAAGGCTATCACTGTAATAATCTTAGAAAAGATCAGTCATCATTTTTATTACACTTACCGGTTTGCAAAACTTCACAGCATGTCCTTCACACGAACATGTAAAGCAATGCCTTAGGCCTAGATAGCTAACGGCTAATGCGATATGGTATAGCAATCTAGGTATACCGCAGCCGTATTGTTCTCCCCCATAACTCTCTAAATAGCTTTACAACGTTCGTACTGTTTGGTCATTAAAATTGACATACACACGTTAAATGTACTAACGTTTATTTATACTCAAACACATGTTTCTAATGTTTAATGCTTGTTTTATGCAGTGCTGTATTAAATAATGTTCTAAGTCGTTTATGATAGTAGATAGTAGCTAAGCATTTTGTAAAAAAAATACTACCCCAGTGTCTATTGTATTTAGGACTGTTCGCAGCGGTTTTAGGTATTAAAAACGCGATTTAACGATACGTTATGTTAAAAAAACTTATTATTTTTAAAGCTGTAGTTTTATAGCTGTTGTTGTAAATAAATATTATATCGTAATATCTTTATTCATTAAGTTTCGTTTTGCCGTTTGTCTCTCATAAATTCGACAAACTTATATCAATCTTTTCCTGGTTATAATCCATCTTATCAGAGGTTTATGTCTCGTCTGATTGACAAGTTTGGCAAACGTGCTGTATTCCCTGTACGCTGTTTTAATAAAGTAGATATCTAATCAATTATTATCCGCTAAAAATCGATTATCATTGGAATAGGTACAGGCATGTTTTTAGGCAAACATGTTTTTAATTAGATAGATAAACTCCTATACATATACATATAGGCAGAGTACGTATACGATCACTCGCTTAAAACGGTGATGAAAAAATTAGTCCTATAATTATTTTTGTTTTTATTATATTTAAAATAATGATAATAGTTTTTACCAGTTTTTCTGCAATAGTTCTGCACTGCCCAGGAACAATCCAGGACTACATTCCTATAGTGCAGTCGTGGCCTCGTGGAGAGTTCCCGGCGGGTGCCCCATCCCATATTAGATCAAAGTTTTCAAAGGGGCCTCTGCGTGTTGGACCTGTGTCCCTAGGCAAGCCCTCCAAAGGACCGGGTCTCTTTCTTTTAAAAGAGACCCCGTGAATTTAAGAGAATTTAATATAAAAACAAATTAAATTAATATTTTTTCAATTTTTTTAAACTTGAGTGATCTTATCGATGGTGTGTCACTGTCAAGACATGTCAGAAACCTTAAAGCGGTTTAAAACTGCCACTGTTAACCAATATAACCATACGATAAGGAGTTAGAAATTAAACTAATCATTTATTCCTAGTAAAAACCCGATTATTATTTACAAGTGTAAAGTAAGTGAGTGTACCTATTATTTCAAGTATCTGTCATAATCACTCAATCACTATCATTGTGTGGATAAGCATATTTTACAAACCTAACCTACTTTTATAGTGATTGATAACTGCAATAAAATATTTTTTTATTTAATAGTTATATTATGGTATATAACTATTCAATAAAAAAATATTTTATCGAAGTTATCAATCACTATAGTTTTCAATAAAAGTGTAAAGTCATACCTAAAAGTTTGCATGTTGTGTAATAAATACAATTTTTATAATATAATATATCATTATTTTTGTTATGTTTATTTGAAATGGTTTTGTGTTGCTGTTTGTTATTATTTTGACAGATACTTGACTGTATTTTTTTATTCCGTTTATATTTGTTTGTATATATTTTTTTAAATCATGAAAAGTTGGTAAATGAGACATGATAGAAAATTAATTGTGTAGAATCTACGTAATTAATGTATACACTGTAGGTGTTATAAAGTAATTATCACTCTCCGTGCCTCGGATAGCACGTTAAGCTGTTGGCCCCGGCTGTCAATTGTAGATTTTTGACAGTCGTTACGGGTAGTCAGAAGCCCGAAAGTCTGACAACCAGTCTTACCAAGGGGTATCGTGTAACCCAGTATCTGGGTTGTGGAGGTCTGATAGGCAGTCGCCCCATGTAAAACACTGGTATTCAGCTGCATCCGGTAATACTGGAAGCCGACCCCAACATAGTTGGGAAAAGGCTAGGCAGATGATGATGACTGAAGGTGTTTCATCGGTTAACATTAAAAGTAACACGTTTGTATATTTAAGAAATAACTCAAAATAAGAATATACATAAGTAGTAGACCATACTAGACATTTTATGTTAATAAGGGTAAAAGCATTAACTTCTCTTTATTAACCCTTACATTTTTCTTAGGGTTGCTTTTTTGGCAGCAAAGATTTTATATCATTGACGATTGACAAGTGGAAAACAGAATCGCGTGTGTATGTTCATGTAATTGTATAAAAACCGGGGACTGTAAAATGACACTATTATTTTGTTACGATATTCTTGGCAGTCGAGTCGAATATACTAAACAATGACATTGAGAGTCTAAAACGTATTCTTATTTTTATTCAGACACTATTTCTGAAAAATGAAAACTTTTCATTTTTCAATAGCAATTAGCAACCGTGCCTATCTTTGCATATTTTTTTTTTTTTACAAATTGAAGTCAAATGTCCACTAGCTTGTTAATTACATATATATTATATTGAAGTTAACTTGACGCCGTTATGTTTGAATTTAAACATAAACACAAGTGTACCAATTTTTCATTTTCAATTTAACTACGTATAAATAAAGTGTATCATTCAATAAATCTTCCAATTGAAAATATCTAAGTCGTTTACCATAACAACATCTAATAAAATAGTAAACCACCGTCGAGCAAGTATTTAAATGACATAAACAGTTTTTGCTGTGTCCGGTTGTTCAACTCTACACCTATATACAGTACAAAAGCACAATCGATTTACTTAATACGGAATATATTTATTGGCTATAGTTTCGCGTCGTGTTGAATAATTTATCATAATAATAATTGTAACCAGAGTACCGGACAATCGTTACCATTATAAACATCTCTAGATGGCGCCACTTACGCCTAGCTGTCTAAGTTAAGATTTTCTTAAATTTGGGGTATGTCCATATTAAATTAAATAAATTAATAGGCAAACAAAGTAGGTAAGTAGATACTATTTTTGTGTTTTTTTTTACACATGTTAGCTTATTCAAATTTCTTATTAATTTATTATAGTTAGGTAAGTACTATTTTTTCTTCTGTTTGTGAACCAATTTTTTTATTGACGAACTTAGTGTTGCCTATCATTAAATATTTTTTTTAAAAACTGTGGTTGACGCAAATATTTATCCCGTAAAAACGAACCCGTACCACCAAGCGTAGCATGCGAATCACCTAACCATGCCGCGATAAAAATTTCATACAAAAACTAGTATAGAAAATCTATTCACTAGATATGGACAACATTGAGTCAGAAATACCTAGTAGGTATTAGTAGTATGGTACTCTGATCAATAATCGACTTCCTAAACTAATAAAAACCTGCTTAATATTTGGTGAGCTATGCGACTAATAAAATTAATAAACGTTTGTACGCGTAAAATACAGTGACGCAAAAAAATACCTTTTATTTTTATTCTGTAAGTACTTTCCCAAGAGGTTGGACAGAGTGGTTTTTACCTGTGTTTACCCCGATAAGTTCCAAGTTGTCATTATAACGAGCCCAGTTCCGGCGTGCGGATAAGAATTATCAGATACACACGGCATCAAATCAAGCTTCACAATTATTTCCAGTATGAACTGACCTCGCATTGTATAGGCTTTTCGTACAACAAGAGGTCAGCTTATACTGGAAATGTATAGCTTGATATGTTGCCCTGTGTACTATGCCTCGGACCAATAATTTCGGTCTAACTTAGATTTAGGACAGCTACATCCTTAATCGCATATCTCCTCATTCGGCTAAGTAGTAAGTACCATGCGCTCCCGGCCAGGCCTGTCCGGCACAAAGACTCATTATAAACTTTTCACATGTTAATTAACTTTTCCTAGACTTTAAAATGCTTTGATGACCTTAACCAAACAAATATTTAACATTTTAATCTTTAATAGTATAATTATTTAATAAGATATTTGAAAAAAAAAACAAAATCTTATTAAATAATTATATAAATTAATAAGCTAACATGGAAAAAAATCACAAAAATATCTTTAATAGTAGTTTATCAAACTGTCATTTATCAGGGGTTATTAAAATACGACTGTGAGGTGAGGTTTTTAATAAAATACACTACTGTTTTAATACCTAGTTATGTTTAGTTTCATACACTACTTTATCTACACTCCTAGGGCAATAATTTAACCTAATATATAATAAAAGGTCATTTACCTTAGTAAAATTTTCTTGATTTTTGTAGTCGATAGCGCTCGAGGTTGATGCGGGATGTGGGAATTTTCTGTTGACGCATGTCGTATGCCAAAGCCCCGTATGTGACGACATTTCATGCCACTTGCTGTGTACCTCTCGACCGTGTGTTATCGACCAATGAAAATAGAGCCCTCTGACGGCTCCAGAAGGTAAAAGTAAAGTTTGGTGGTATAAAGGGTTTTCCACTAAATAAAAAAGCCACCATCATTTCCTGGTAAATCATCATCATCATTGCGTATGGCATTCATCCTGCGTGGAACAGATCTCTATATCCAAATTTTTCAGCCAGCCTACGGCGGCATGTGTGAGTTTGTGGACTTCATGGAGGATGTATACCGCATATGCCTATAATGCATATACCTTACGTAGGTACTCGTACATATTTAGGTCACATCTCATGACATCGATACAGTGATGATATATTAGTACATTGTGTCGGTTCTGAATAAATAACTTAAGCGTAAGACCAGATAGACATACCCTTATTAAAAGTTGTTGCACTGTTTTATCAAGTAGGTACCTACCTAGGTATCACTTTTATTTACTTTTAGGGTTCCGTGTTCTTGGAATTAGCAGCGTTAAATTCATAGCCGATTTCACCACTGACTCTAAACGCGATCAATCAAGTTAAACTCGGTTCAAGCGTTTAACTGAGTTCAGAACTGACATTTGCGTAGGACTGAACTTAGTTTTATTAAACTCGGTTTTTAAAGTGAATGGTGAAATTGGACCTTAGTCGACAAGACTGCAATAGAAAGAAACTTTAAGCAAACACGGCGACTATTCGCCTGTCTGTCAGTCTTGTCGGTGTATTACTACAGGGCTGTTTCATTTTAACCATAGGTAACCAGTAGATTTTTTACAGAATACGTACTAATCCGCTTTCAAGATAATATTTAAAAAAAAAAGTCTGAACGCAAGAGTGGTACAGAACCCTTATTGAGCAGGTCCGATTCGCACTTGGCCAGTTATAATTACATAAGTAAAGATTTATGGTTCTGTCAGTGTACGACGGCTGCAATAAATTTCTTAGTATCAAGCATTCAGGGAAGCGATCACTTCCGTTATCGATTGTCTTGAGAAAAAGGCAATAAACACTTGTACATTTGTCCCATTTAAACCGTAAGATATGCATTAACAAGTTAATGTCATAAAGGTCACATTTTACGATAGCAATGGGCACATGTACAGTCGGCAAAAGAGTTAGGTTGGCACTTTGGCAGGGCCCCTAGATAAAAATATGACATACCTACTTTCTTTTCACTATGCACAAAATAGTGAAAAATTTTAAAAACCTGTTTAAAAACGCAACAACTTTTGATGATAATTATTTAAATACTGCTTAGTCAGCTCAATGCTACTGCTATTTGACGTATAATGTACCTAGGTATAGTTATAATATCTACGCAATTTATATTGATTCATTTCGCTAATAAACACGTTTACTACGTGTTTTGTTCGTAATCCGGAACAAGTAACGAAATGAAATCGAATCGGTGGTCTCTTAGTAGTATTGAAGTCTGGAAAATAAATATTAACAAGGCACAAAAAATAAAAATTTAATATTTATTTTAGTTTAATACGTAATAAGTATATTTTTTTAATAAAACAACTGTCTATGGGAATAATAATTCCGCGCATACAAAAAAAAAAGACACACGATGACTTGCGATTTTTAATTATTGTATTATAACAGCTGTCTTTACTTGTATAATAAACACCAATAATTTATTGCTGATTGAAGACATGGTACTAAGAAATCTGTCGCATCACGCATGGCATAGTCTTACAAGTACATTTGAACTGAAAAAAATGTAACAGTCACAGTCACAACTGGGCTCAAGACACAAAGGTTTGAGATAAATTACCTATGGAAATAGGATGGTTGTGCTGACAGGGATTCTCAGTAGCCAAGAGTTTCAGCCTGAATGATTAAACTGGTAAAAAATTAAATTGTGTATGTTTTGTAACAATACTGAAACAGTACTTGTGTTAAATGTAGGTATTATACATTATAAACGATTGTATTTGTTGGTACCTATATAAGTACATATATATTTTGTAATATTTACGTTTAAAAAACTATAACTAATAGCATACCAACAATACTTACACTTAAAAGGGTTTAAAAAAACGGAGTAATATGGAATCCACCGTCTTTTTTTTCAATTCGTCTTGCGTTGGACTGGCTATTTTTTTTTCTTCAACTCAGGCTAGAATCATAGACCATACTGCCACCATAGTTAAAATAACTTTAAAATTAACCGTCATGATGTTGACGGTCTTGATGATGACGTGTAAAAGTATAGCGGTGGCTACTTTACTAAGACTTAATTGGACAATTTGTGTCAACCCGGAAAACATTTTGCACTATTAATTTATATTTACTTGAACAAATACATTTTAGTCAAACTAAATTTGATAACATTCCAGGATAAATCGATTAGAAAAACGTTAATATTTTCCTCATGAATCAATTTTCTCTGCGAGATTTAAAACACAAAAGTATTTTCGGAAGGTTTATATACTATTTACATTTCTCAACACCTGACAACAGGGATGTAGTTTATGTCTTAATAATAAGCAATATAAATTATTGATTTCATTCTTAACTTTAAATGGAGAATAATGTTACGCTTAATTTTTGTATTTTTTTTTATAAGAATCACCCTCCACTGAAATTATCCAAATTTAGACCAAAATAACTTTATTTTCGGTAATAAAAATCAACAGCACTATGTCTTTTCGAATTTCCGCCAAAAAATCCCCACCTTTATCGAAATTTTCATAGTAGTCAGTTGTCACCCTTCGTTTCGTATAAAATTACCCTTGACATCGGCTTCGGTCACCCAGTTTACTGACCTCGTATTTTTTTGCACTGGTATGCTCCGCGTAAAAAGAAAAATATTACCTAGAATTCATTCATTACTATGGAGGGTAAAAATATTGATTACATATTTACGTACATTAAAAAACTAAATATCTGTTATTTATTTACAATTCTTAACTTATTTACTACTTACACTAATTTTAATAAATAATCAAAAATTTTAATTGTTATAAACAAAACTCACGCTTAAGCGTCAAATAATTTCTTCCCATCACTGGCAACATTGCCATCCAGGAGGCAGGTTCTTTGAGCAAAGAGTTAATTAATTAATTATTTTAATAAGAATTATAATCGTGTAACAAATGAATGGTTTTGACATTAATCGTGGACATATTATTACATTATGACATTGTATTACATACGTCTACGTACGTAATACGTCTTTTGTGGCATTGAAGTGTTGTGTTTGTGACATTGAAGTGGTATATAAAAAAAAAACAAGTAAAAATTTATTAAAAATACTTAAGTACTTAACGTACCACACCTCTGCCTACCCCCTCTGGGGAATATAGGTGTGAATCTATAGAATGTTTCCTAATATATTGTTTTTATGGGTTATTAAGTTATAATAACGCGGCTACATATCAAGCTATACATATACCTACATTTCCTGTATAAGCTAGGGTTGTCAGCTTCTGGACTAAATACATAAACATTTTTGTAAAGTATTTATGCGTATTATGCGAAAGTACCTACTGTACTAGTGAACTAAAGTGCGAAATTTTTGTAGAAAGAAACTTTCCTTTGTCTTGCTACAAACATTTCGAACTTTAGGGTTCGCATAATATGCATAAATATTTTACAAAAATGTTTATGTATTTAGTCCAGAAGCTGACAACCCTAGCTTATACTGGTAATGTATATGTGCGATTTTTAGAGCTTTGAAATGCGTGATAACAATGAAAATGTAAGTTTCATAGATCCCGTCTAATTTCGTACCACTAATAAATGTGCGCGTGAGTGCAGCAGTTTACGTGTATTCACACTGGTATTGTTAACTGATCGCCGGATTTCTAATGAAAGTGGAGTATTTCAATCTCAAAACAAACACATTATTGAAAGACTGTATTTTGAAAGGAATGAAAAAAGAACTTTTGTTATTAATTAATAATGATGATTTTTAAGACAGAAACACATTAGTGAGAAAACAATAGAAAAATCTATCTAATTTTACCTTTTACCTAACTATTTTTGAGAAATCAAAACCATGCAATATTGGATTAGTAGTCAGTGATAGCACAGTATAAAGAGGTCTTCTCTTTCCCTACAGTAGTCCAACGAACACGTCTAGACAGAGCAATCGTGCGGGGTGTGTGGAGCGGGGGACGGAGGGGGGGGCGCACCGTAGGTTGTATAGAATTGTTGGGTCCTAGGAATTAGCGGGTGTCGCTTTTTATTTATTTGAATTTTAAATGTTGATTCAATTTTTCAACGGGTGTGTTGATTATGAATACTTATGACATTAATTTAGAGATCCAACATGGCGGACGCGAGTTTTTGAAAAACATCAATATGGGTATTGTTTTGAGGTTTTCAGGGGAGGTGGTTACGATTATAACCTTTATTTTGAGATCCAAGATGGCGGACGCGAGTTTTTGGTAAAAATCAATATGGGTATCGTTTTATAGGTTTTCGGGGGCGGTGATTACGAATATGACATTTATTTTGAGATCCAAGATGGCGGACGCGAGTTTTTAGTAAAAATCAATATGGGTATCGTTTTATAGGTTTTCGGGGGCGGTGATAACGAATATGACATTTATTTTGAGATCCAAGATGGCGGACGCGAGTTTATAGTAAAAATCAATATGGGTATCGTTTTCTAGGTTTTCGGGGGTGGTGATAACGAATATGACATTAATTTTGAGATCCAAGATGGCGGACGCGAGTTTTTAATAAAAATCAATATGGGTATCGTTTTATAGGTTTTCGGGGGCGGTAATAACGAATATGACATTTATTTTGAGATCCAAGATGGCGGACGCAAGTTTTTAGTAAAAATCAATATGGGTATCGTTTTGTAGGTTTTCGGGGGCGGTGATAACGAATATGACATTAATTTTGAGATCCAAGATGGCGGACGCAAGTTTTTAGTAAAAATCAATATGGGTATCGTTTTCTAGGTTTTCGGGGGTGGTGATAACGAATATGACATTAATTTTGAGATCCAAGATGGCGGACGCAAGTTTTTAGTAAAAATCAATATGGGTATCGTTTTGTAGGTTTTCGGGGGCGGTGATAACGAATATGACATTAATTTTGAGATCCAAGATGGCGGACGCAAGTTTTTAGTAAAAATCAATATGGGTATCGTTTTCTAGGTTTTCAGGGGTGGCTTTGTACTTGGAGACCATGCGGACTCTCAGATATCGATTTTGAAAGCAATCGGTCCAGTAAATAAAAATTTCAAAATGGCGGCCACCTTTTCCAATTCTGACAACGGTTATGTACTCGGAGACCATGCGGACTCTCAGATATCGATTTTGAAAGCAATCGGTCCAGTAAATAAAAAGTTCAAAATGGCGGCCACCTTTTTCAATTCTGACAACGGCTATGTACTTGGAGACCATGCGGACTCTCAGATATCGATTTTGAAAGCAATCGGTCCAGTAAATAAAAAGTTCAAAATGGCGGCCACTTTTCCAATTCTGACAACGGTTATGTACTCGGAGACCATGCGGACTCTCAGATATCGATTTTGAAAGCAATCGGCCCAGTAAATAAAAATTTCCAAATGGCGGCCACGTTTTCAAATTTTGATAACGTGTTATACATACTTACAAAAAAAAACACTATAAAAACATATTTTTGTTTTAAGTCCTGTGTCAACCCTAACACTTTTTACGTCGCGACGAATGTCTAGACGTTGTCGGCATTTCCGAAAACATCAAACGCGTCGACTGACTATATGATGTTTAGACTATGGTGATAGTATCAGCACAATTAGGAGCCTTTATTTTTTTTAAGCTCTTAATGCTAACCAAATATCTAAATACACTCACCGGCACAATTAACCGCCCACCCGGTTTTTCTTGATTTTTGGAGATATTTTAGGATATTGGGAAAATTTGATAAAAGGTTTATTTTAAGCAACATTTCAGCAATAAAAACAAATGTCAAAAGTTTAAAAAAAAATCTTTTTACTTGGATTAATTTATTTTAACAACCGAAAAACGTTTTTATTTTACTTGACAAAAAATAACATTTTCTTTTTTTCTCGATATTTAGTAATTTTTTTTTATTAATGTGTGTTACTTCCCCAGACTCTAATGACTTTTTGAAGCCTGTTTTAAAGTCCACACATGAAAGTTTGAATATCCGTTTGAGGAACACTGTGCCATTCCTCTAAATGAGCTGTCTTGAGCTCTTCAATAGATGTTGGTGCTGGTATTCTTGCCCAGACCCGTCATTTAAGACTGCCCCATATGTGCTCTATGAGCTTGAGATAAGGACTAAGTGCCGGCCATGGTAATTTTTGAATTGCGACCTCGTCAAGATATTGAGTGATGGGTTTAGCGACATGGCAACTTGCATTATCGTGTATTAAGATAAAATTATCTCCAATAAATGGCGCTAACGGTATTACGTGATCTTCAAGAACTTCTTCCAAGTCTCTCTGAGCATTCACACTGCCTCTATTGTAGTCAACAAAATCGGTACAAGCTTCATAAGTGATACCTCTCCATATCATTATTGACCTCCCTGATAATCCACCGTTTCCACTATGGCGCATGGAATGAACCTTTCGTTTGGTCGTCTACACACTCGCTGACGACCGTCTGTACGTCTTAAAGCTACTCTGCTTTCGTCTAAGGACAGTACATTCTTCCACTGCTCAGTAGTCCAGTCAGCGTATTTTCAAGCAAAATGTAGTCTAGCTCTACGGTGCTATGGGAGATGTTTAGGGGCCCGAGGTGGGTGAAATTCTTTAAGGTTTCTTTCTGCCAATCTTTTTCTTATCGTACGTGTACCTAAACTTACATTTTTCACCTCGAATAGACTACTACGAGCTTCAAGAACCGTAAAAAAGTGTTTTTTTAACACGTGATTGACAACAAACCGGTCATCTCGAGCTAAAGTACATCGGTTTTGGCCTTGACCTGGCCTACATTTAGAAGATCCAGTCTCCCAAAATCTTCTGTCGGCATCCCGGACAGTGGTTCGAGGCACACTTAGTGTGCGAGTGATCCTACGATGCCTGGACCCAGCATCAGCTAAAGCCACATCCCTAGCTGCCCCAGTACCGTCTATTGGCATTTTTGGGTGAATAATAAATAAAATATAGCCGATTACACTAAATAAACAACTTTAAATGGCCAGAAATGAAGAAAACGGGAAATAAAGTTACAATAGTAAAATTGCTACGAATGTCAATATTTGCCTAAATCACAAAAACGCTGCAGAAACACAAATTAAAAAAGGAACGAGGGTGTGTTAAATGTTTAATTTATTGATAAAGTAGGTACCCACTTAAAAAAATCATTTTGACATGCATTACCTAACAAAAACAAACGTGGTAACACTAAACTTAGGTGGGCGGTTAATTGTGCCTTTAAGTGTATTATATCGCCACAAAATTACGATATACCTATCGAAAAAAAAACAACAATAACAATATCAGTCTATAACTGTCCCACTGCAGGGCAAAGGCCTAGTTCTCATACAGAGACGGATCGAAACTAACATGTACCTATAATAAACGATATTTTTTCAACAATCCTATACCTCGGATAACAATTTAATCGCCATACCCATACATATTAAAATGTAAAAAAAAGAAGAAAATAACAGCTAGACAATTAATATTCTACTACGTCAGTTTAATTTTCATGCAAATATGTATTCAGTTTGCACATAATTTAATTTTGTAAATATTAATAATGGTTTTATCAACTTGAAATGATCACAAAATATGAAATAATTGCTTATTCACAAACGAAAAAGATATGTGATGTTAATCTGTAATTAATTGCTACACTCGTAAATGCATCATTCTATGTTCACAATAATTATATATAAGCAATTGTTGGTTACCCTAATAAATAAATAACTTAAGGTTTAATTATTTGGTCAATAACTACAACATTGTTGTTGCTAACTAAACAAATAACAACAACTACAAACATGGGCTAAAATGTTATACATAATGGCCGTTGGACTGAGAAGTAAAAGGCTTGAAACCAATTCCAATATTATGCTTTTTAAAATCATATGCTTATTAATAAAATAATAATTATCTCGTAGGCATTACATTAGTACATTATTTATGGTCATTAGTCATCAGTGACACTAAGTTCCCCATAAATAAATGGTAAAGCTAACAGCGACCACAAATGTTAAACTTAGTTTTATTTGTCATTGTACACAAAGCGTGGGTGAAATGTTGTTTTATTATGGTATTGTTCCATTTAATAATGGTTGATGCTTCAGTCATCGAACACACCTAGGCCTTAGCAGGGTAATTGTGCAAAACATCCTACTTATATTTTTATTATAAATAATATAAGTATTTTTTTTTACTTAAAACGGTTTTGTCATCAGAACTAAAGCTGTGTAACATATATCAGATCAATCTGTCAACAGGAAGGGGCTGAAATATCGATTACTAAATTTGAACCAAATAATAAACAGGGCAAGCTAAATAAAACCGTTTAAAAATACTGAAACCACCTGATAATAAGCAGTGGTGTGGTCTACGATGGAGCATTCAAAGCTAGATGGAGGACGGAAGATGTACGGTATCGCCCAAGGCTTTGTCAGGTGGGTGGTAACCAGCCACAGCCTAAGCTTCTCACCAAAAGCAGCTTGGGTGTTGATCGCTGCTTTTGTGACCTTTCACACATCAACAGTCGACTTTTGCGACATGCAAAAGGGAGAAGCAAAGTTGCTACTTGCTATAGGTACTTCTCCGACGCCATAATATAGCGATAAAAAAGTCATAGTATACACGTATGGAATAATTCTAATAGTAATTATAAGTTCTACGAAATACTCGAAAAATATTGTAAGGTCTTGTATGAACAATGAACTGATTCTGGAAAATCATTTAACTAATAAAAAGCTACACAATCGTAAAAAGTAAATATTGGATTCTTTTCATGCCGACATAATACAAACGAATACGCGATTAGAAGCTAGTTATCATTTAAATAGGGCAAAACTCAACCGTAGATAGAATCAGGCTGTAGATGATAAGAATCTGCATAAAATATCGTCTACATAAACAGTTTATTTGTAATATTATATGTCTGTACACCGTCGGCATGTCTGACCTGTGACCTTGATCTTTTAGATTGACCATCATGTTTGTCGTCATGAACTGATAAGAAAAATCAATTGGCCGTAGAGAAATTAACTTGACTTAGGTACTCGTGATTGGTGATACGCCAAAACTTATAGCACATTCATTTTATATTCATCAATCAATCATCAATCATTTTATAGTTTTTTAACAACGTTAACAGGGTAGATAGTACCACTATCCTAAAATATCGGCGTAAAATTATAGTATTTGTCAATACGAATACTGTATTTTAAATTTAAATTACGCAAAGATTTAAATTACGTCAAATTACGTTTTTTTTTTTAATTAAAGTACTTAGCTGATTTTCAGTTTTACTGTATGTGAAATTCGGTCCATCTTTAGTTATAAGGTAAAACATAAAATTTCGTTTCTTACCAAATATAAAAACGTGACACACCGTTACCGTTGCTTAGCTATAAAAAACGTAAATTTTTATACAATGGTGTGAAATTTTTGCAATATTGTTACCTTATCGGTAATGTGAACTTGAAAATCAAGGTTATGTATGTGTACCGAACCTTTTGCTAATAAATCTTTATTAAATACCTACAAAGTATTTTGCACTTAATTGATGTACCTAAATGCATAGATAAGTGTATTTTATAGGGTATGTTGCACTGAATAATTAAGTCAATGTAGTTAGAGTTGCTACGCAATGAAAATCCTGACCTTTATCTAACTGTTGCTTTGTGTGTCAGCCTCTCTCGACTCTCTCTCTTTTTCACTCCACGGAAAGAACTGTCGGGTCAACTCTTTGAGTTAGTAAACCTAGCTATTTATTAAAGTAAAGGAAATACGTGCAAGTTATTATTTTAAATAACCCTGTATAAATATATTTTTTTTTACATAAAACGGTTTTGTCGTCAAAACTAAAGTTGTGTACAAAATATAAGATCAATCTGTCAGCAAGAAGGGAATATCGATTACTAAATTTGAACCAAATAATAACAAATAAAGCTAAATAAAACTGTTTAAAAAAGACGTTTTCCCCAATTACAAATTTAAATGGATGTCAGGTTTTTCTGTACTGCCATGGTTTTACCACATAAGGGCTTTTGAGGAACTTTCCATAAAGATAAAGGTAAACCCACATGCAAATGATCGCAAGAATTACATAAATGTTGTGATCGGATTGGAGAGATCGGAAAATTCGAAAAAAATTAACTTCCATTAAAATTTTCCTTGTGCCTACAAATTGCGTGAAATTTTTACTACGATAGCAACAAATACTACTTAAATGAAAGTAAATACCTACATACTGTGTTCAGGCATGTTTGCTCTGCTTATCATTTAACATTTTGGATTACAATACATACATACGATATAAATGAATTATAACTTATTCTATGACTCTGAAAACACGTAAGGCTTTCAGCCTTGTGCCTGATCACTCTCCAGTCTCAACATCTTGAACGAAAAGCGCCGTAGTGGGAGAAAGTTCGCAAAAGTTCGCTGACCAAGGCCCAACCAATCGTATGTAGACACTCGTACTCCCGCGCGGTAAAAATTTCCTCGCCCCACCTTACATCCGCCAAAGAGATCTACAAATGATCTAGGTCATTCGTCAAGACGTTTGCCAGTATCTGTAGTCGGCTAGTCTCCGTTGTGATTAGCCGCTAAAATTCAGATTGGAGGAAGGGAATAAAATTCGAAATATTGTACGGTCACAATCACAAATCTTTTAAATAAATGATCTAATTGTCCTAACTAAACTAACAACATCCGTCTCTCATAAACCCGTTTCTTTAAAAAGTGACTTATAATGCCTTGGTTCTTAGTGGTATTATTCATCTTCTATTTATTTAGGTACAACAATAAAAATGGCTTAAAAATTACAAATATTATAGCGTCCTTGTATACATCTTGTGAGTACTCGGTAGTCTCTAAAAACTTATCTAATATCAGTGGTATCTATCATAATGTTTACAAACTATCGTATAATACCTTGGTAACGAGTAACGACTACAAGTGGACTAAACATTGCCTTTTCGCTCATCATAGCTGACTAAGACCACTTGACTACTATAATAGTTACGTAAGATGTAACTAACCTCCGCAATGTAGCATCGAAGTCACGCGACAGCCGCTGCAGCGCTGCCAAACTATTCGAAAATTGGCATGTAGGTATTAAACAACATTATGTAATCGATTCACTTATCTTTCCACGACTCTACTTTTTTCTCAGGGTAACGTTCTAGAAAAGATATACGTCATAACTGATACTCCTACTGAATACGCTTACTTATACGCTATCTTAGGAATAAGTACGTAAAAAACAAATGTTATCTTCAGTTTGTAATTTATTTTTTATCTTGTTACAGATATTGCCGTGACAAGAGGAGATCAACTAGAATTTTATAGCAACAACACAAAAACACTGAGCGAAGGCGTTCAATTCGGAGACCTCACAGCGCTAGCTTACGATGCTATCCACAACATGTTGCTGTTCGTCGACAAACAGAGCGACAACGCATCCATATTTAGTTATAACTTAGCAACCAAAAAATTCCAATCACTAGTTAGGAAAACATCATACGAACTTATCCAGGGCCTCGCGTTCGACCCCGTCAAAGAAAAGCTTTTCTGGACAGACTCAAAGCAAAAGAGTATATTTTGGATTTCAATGAAACCCGGCTCAAAAAACAATGTTTACGGAAATCTTCTAATAAAGATGGACGATGAAATTCCCACAGCTATTGCTGTTGATAGCTGTAGAGGGTACGTTCCTAATGATTGTTTTTACTCTTCAAAATAATTTGAACATTATTACTGATAGTAATTTACAAATTGCAGGTATATTTACTGGACTAACACAAACATTACTAAGCCCACGATAGAGAGGGCTCGATTAGATGGCTCCGAAAGAGAAACTTTGATAAGCAGTGGCTTCTTTATGCCAGTCAGTTTATCTATTGATCAACAAACAAAGCGGCTATACTGGGCTGACATTGTAGGTACACTTTATACAATAGAATCTGCAGATTTGGATGGAAAGAATAGAGAAAAAATAATAAGTGGCCAACATCAAGTACCATATCCATTGACGGTGTCAAAAGACTCAATTTACTGGGTGAACTCAGATTATACTAACCCTATTTACCAAATGCCAAAGAGTCCATCGAAAGATGCGATACCTATTGAGATCATTGCCTCTCAAAATGAGAAAGCTGTTGGGATTGTTGCCAACTACAAAATTCAAGATCAAACTGAGGGAAACCCTGAGTGTTCAGCTTTAGCAAGTCTGTCGGTAAATAATTCAGCCATAAACGAAACCTTCAACATTCCCACCGATGTCGGTCTGTTTTGTGTCCACGGTACCAAAGTTAATGGGAAATCTCAGTGTAACTGCGCGCCTGGTTACACCGGTGAGAGATGCGACATTCTAGTCTGCCAAAATTATTGTTTTCAAGGGGACTGCAGTTTTAACTCTGATGGACAACCTCAGTGCAGGTGAAGCTTCTATCATTACTTGTATTAAGTATTTTCTTTGTTATATTCTTGGAGCTTCCTTAATTAATTATTGTTAATTAATTACAGGTGTAATGCTGGTTACTCAGGCGATAGATGTGAAGTCAACGCTTGTCACGGTTACTGTTTAAACAACGGTGTTTGTTCCTTAAATGAGAAGAGTGAACCAGTTTGTCAATGCATAGGGGATAATGAGGGGCTGAGATGTGAAAGTCTAAAAGTTTATACTACTACTACTACTACCACCACTACTACAGAAGCTACTACCACTACTACAGAAGCTACTACCACACCGGAAGCACCGAAATCTAATGAGACTTGCAAGTAGGTAGTTCATAGTAATTATAATTAATGTTTAATGCTTGAGAAAATAAACTATTAATCTGCTAATCTCTATTGCATATCATTAATTTTATATTCACCCTGTTGCTTTAAAGACTTGCCAAATTTTAGGTATTATGGTCCTTGAAACTGAACAAGGAACATGGTCGAAATTTGAAAATTTGATGAAATGAAAACTTGAATTGATTACTTACCTACTTAATTTTTTTTTCTTTTTTCAGCTGCACTCAAGAAATTTCAAGATCAGCAATAGCTATGTCTTCAGAGCACATAAACACGGACACAATTCTGGAGACCTGTACTGGGGGATGGGATCCCGTTAGAGATCCCATCATCATGGTCTTAGGTATTATCAGTGGGTTACTTTGTTTGAGCTGCGCGGTGCTAATTACCAAAATACTTCAGTTGAAGAAAAGGCCTAGGTAAGATATTTGACAATAAATAAGTTGTTACTTCTGAGTTTCTGACCTCTTTAAACCTGGATGCTTTAGGATAATAATAGACTATTATAGGTTTATTTTTAAATGACTTCAAAAAAAAAAGAGTTATTGGAGAGAATTTGTGATTGTTTATTAGGAAATTTCAATGGCAGCATGGAGTCTGGAATTAATAATACTTATTTTATTACCTACATGGTTTCACACTTTGTTGAGAAATTTCTCAGGAGAGCTGGTTTCCAAACGATGTTTTCCTTCGACGTTTAAGCTAAGGGTTATTACTTCAGATGACGGATTCGGATTAACATGATTTCGAGAAGTCAGAAATACGGGCTTAAGTGTATACCTACATACTTTACGACCTTCACTTAAGAGTAAATCGCATCGGTTTAGAAAATATCGGTTTAGAAAATACTTATACTACTTACTTTAAATACTTTTTGTTTTTTCCAGAATCAAGAAACGTATAATAGTGAACAAAAACGTAACTCCGATGACGGCGCGCCCAGACCAGTGCGAGATCACCATCGAAAACTGTTGTAATATGAACATATGTGAAACTGTGAGTATCACTTAACAAATAATTTAATAAACAACTTAGTTAAATTAACTACAACAGCTACTGAAAGGTGAAGGAAGCTATTGAAAGGCCTACCTACAAAAAAATTAGTAGTAAAAGTTTAAATTCGTCAACTCAGCATGATTTAGCAATTTTGTTGAGATAAAAAACAACTTAATATTCCGGATAAGTCACAAAGAAATCACTTGTTTAAATAACATACGAACATTTACACAACTGTCTGAAGTCTATATTGTGGCCACGCTTCTTTTTTGTTTAAAAAAGTCACATGTCGTATAGAGCCACGCGTCGTATAGTCAACTGTCGTAGCGAAGTTTGTCAATTAATTTGGTGATTGACAATGACAGGAAATTATGTAAAAATTTGTAGCTTGCTCCACTATTTGGTAATATCACAGCTAAGCGTAATGTATACTAACATTTTTTGATAAATCTTAACAAATTGATCGTACGTACATAATATTAAGTAAAGAGTCTAAGTAGTACCGCACACAGGAATTGAACTTGTGGTATTTTGTTTAAATATATTCGCTCTACCAACTGAGCTATTCGACATATCGAATTTTTATATTTATTAAAAAAAACAAGTAATAACAGATTAGAATTAGGTACAAAAGTAAAACATTTTTTAAATAAGAAAATTAATCATTTCTTTAAATGCCGAACTGAAGGACTTTATCTATTTTATTATCTAGGTATTTGTCTTTATGACTTATAAAATAAATGCTATGAGCAGATAACATAGGTATCCATAAAAATATGAAAACGTAATTTTCACCTGTAATGGGACTTAGGTACATAAGTTTGCTATGTTTTAAACATATTAATGGCGTCACAATTAACAATAGGGTAGCAGGACGTGCAAAATGCCATGAATCCCAAGCCAGAGAGAGTTCTTGGTGAGCACAGAAGGATATTAACATTAATAAAATTCTTTAAATAAAAATACATTTGAAATAAAAATTTTATATCGAATTATTTTATGATTTGCCTCGAGCCTCAAAGGTACCTCCTATCTATTGTTACGCCACGAGGTACTTATAATTAATATTATTGTACCTACATGTAGGTACCTGGTACAGTCTCCGGCGCATGGTGATAGAATGATTGACTAATTTCGGACCGATCGTGATTTATCGAGGGTTCCGTTCGAATCCGATACTCTATAATCTAGCAATAACATTTCTATACAGGTTCATAATGCCTGGACAAGTGATCTGCAGTGATGCTTGGTGTTGAGCCGTGTTTTAAGGTTCACATTTTGATATTTCAGCCTACCCGCATGGAATGTGAATGGATTACTAACTCAAATAACTTTTTAAATTTAGTTTTAGAATATAGATAGATGACAATAACTTGTGCAGGCTGCTGGTGAACTGGTTAAGGTTCTTTCTTTCGTTTGTCATGTTACTTAATATTTAAAATAACAATAAGTACCTATACGGTTTCTGCGCTCATTAGGGTAATAATTTATATTTTTACGTACTATGTGGATAGAATGCAGAAAATACAATTCAGAGGTTGAAGAAATACTAAAGAAATAATCGTAAAGGTGGTTGGAATAGGTAAAAAGAATTCGGAAACAATAGTAATTGTATTTTTTTTGTTTCAGCCCTGTTTCGAGCCACGATCAACAATACGACCAACCCTACTAGATTCAAAGCCAGGCAAAGAAGAGAAGAAGAACTTAATTGCAAATATGGAATATCCAGAATATTCGGACGATCCATATTAAAGCAAAATTGAAATATTCTGAGTGACGTACAATATTATGGCTATACAACTAAGGCACAATATGAAAGGAAATATTCGCCAAATGTGTTAATTGTACTTCATCTGATACACCCATTAGTTTGTTCAATTTTCTAATGTAACTAGAAAGGTTGTGATGGTATATCTCACGATATACAATATAGTCTCACTATCGATTCAATACCAACATGTACAGACAGTTAATACAGTAGTATCACTTGTGAAGAACCTACTTCGACCAAAAAATATGGATAGACCACCTAGGAAGTGAGAATTAATTGAACTCAGTAGGTACCTTTGAACAACCGGTAGAACAACAGCGCTATTCATTACGTGGGAATTGTTTCCTATAAAGTTCACAATGTGTTGTCATTTTAATGATCTATCGGATCCTTATTAACATAGTATCTAACCATGTCATTGTTTAGATCAGTATCGATAGCAGTGAAGTTTTTCCTAGCGAATATTCCTGAAATATTGTGCCAAAGGTTTACATATTGTGATATTCGATTAAGGTTTGCGAATCGACATAACGATTACATTAATCATTATGTGTGTCTAAAGGGCTGTGTATAATTGCTAAAATCTGAGTACATGGAAACTAGATTTTAGGTGTTATTAATTTATTTGGGTTTATCAGGCATATCGTGAATACGTAAACCTTGGATTTTCGCTAAAATTTTCATGATTTGGTGGGTAGGTTACTTTTTTTTTCGCAATCACAAGGTGCCTTCCTCATAGTGCTTTAATACGATTTAACATATCGATGTTTTAGTTCTCACGAAACTTACCAATATATGCTAATTTTAGCTACGATCCTATTTAAATAGGCATTTGAGTCTATTTATCGTTATTTCAATTTTTATTTGTTTTTCTTTAGAACATTATTTAACTTTCTTGATCCTTTGTAGGTACTTATATTTCAATATATTTACTTAAAAAAAAGTATGCCGAATTCGGTATTCTTTTCTTTTATAATAAGTTGTAGTGACTTTGTGCCAAAGTTTATAATTTCGTACCTATATTATAGAATTGGTTGCTTCTTAGCTATATTTATAAAAGAAAATATAATTGACAACTACAACATGAAATCGTCTCGAAACAAAATATAGATACTTATGAAAAAAAAATGTAGCATTTACAAAACAAATTTGTACTTATTGTGTAGATTTTTGTTATTATTTTATAATTACTGTTACCAAATTTTAAAAATAATTACTTAGTATGGACATTTTTATTTAATATTTTAATCATGTAATATTTTTTTATTTTTTTTGTCACTCTAGGAACTCATAATTAAATTATTAACCATAACTGTAGGTACTTAGTTCATGGGTTGTACTGCTGGCATCTTTAAAAATAATTTAAAACTATTTTTAAACGACTTATTCCTTCTTTGTGTTCAAATCACCAATGTTTTGTCATTTAACTTATAAAATAATGTACACTGGCTAATCCTTACCATACAGCAAAGGATAATTTAAAAATAAGGCCATAAAAGTGCGTTTTATAATATATTGCTTCCATGATTTAAAAAATAACGACTTGTTGACTATTTATAAATGATTAAATGTGTGAGCGATACTGTTTTACCAGAGAATGATCTTTACAAATTTTCATAAAGTTTATATACGATATTTTCAATGCGTTGGTATGATAAAGCGGAGTATGGAAAGGATCATCTCAGTGTTAGCATATGTTCCTGGCTTCAATATACAGGGTTATTTTTAAAACACCCGCATCCTTAAAAGGGGTCATCAAACTCATCATTATGAACAACTTTTACTATAGGACCAACACTAAATTCGCAAAAAAAAAATCAGCTGTTCCATACATTTTGTCGATTCATGTGAACATAAATGTATGGAACAGCAGATTTTTTTTGCGATTTCAGGGTTGGTCCCATAGTAAAAGTTGTTCATAATGATGAGTTTAATGACCCCTTTTAAGGATGCGGGTGTTTTACAAATAACCCTGTATAATCAGTTCTTTATTTTTGGAGTATTCTTCAAAGGTCACCGCTAAAGATTCTACAACTAGACCGAAGCCAGAGAAAATTTTTAATGAAAGGTTGTTTACTTAGTTTGTAATTTGCTATTGAAATATGTCAAATGGTTCCGAGGGTGAATGACACTATAATATCTTAAAGTACAGACCTATCAAATCATCTGTATGTAAGTGGACGCTCTGTGTTTTGAGAGAGTCGGACAACTGATGTTTAATTTGTTATTACTCGAGATAATTTGGTAGATCTGTATCACCTTTCTTCACGGTGTTTTCGGGAAAGATCGACTAGTTTCGGACTCGATCGAGCCCAATGAGCATAAAAGGAACCAAACTCACTGCCTTACATAAATGTATACCATGATGCCAATTCATGGGCGTAACTATAGCTTTCACAGGGGGGGGGGGTCCGAGGATCCAAAAATGTACCAAGATTAACTAGTTTTTGCCCGAGCTTCACACAGATAATTCCACACTTATGCGGTGCGCGTACTTAGCATCGCTCGTAGTTGCGTTTGCGTCTAATATTCATCGATTTTTATTTTAGCTGTATGCTAAGGGGGTCCGGACCCCCTAAACCCTCCCTTTATATACGCCCAAGATGCCAATGATTATAGCGTGGGAAATGTACTTGTTTTTAAGGTAAGCAGTGGGTATAGTTCCGTTTATGTGATTTTTGTACTATGGTACTTCACTTCGACTAAATGTAGGTTAACCTGGACATGGCGTTCATCGGCTTTTTTTAGGCATATTTTTTTTATTACACGACGCGAATATGATATAGTAATATCATTGAAAGTTTATATTTTGAATGTCGAAAGCTGTCGTCCCAGGTACGAGCCTCAGAGCACTCTAAATGATGTAACCATTGTTTGGGCTTTTAGTTTAAGAATTTGCGTTCCTATAGGTAATTCTAAAAAATATTTATCGAAGTACCTCAATATAGAATTAAAGATTGTTACTTAAATGCAAATTAGTGACAAAAAATTATGTTTCAGCTTTTTTTTTCGCTGTAAACTAACATATTATAGAATCTCAAAACAGCTACTTAATACTTTATTGTACTTAAACCAATCTGTTAGGCGCAGGCCACACAAAAGAGGCGTAGGACGAAGACAATGTTGGACTGGACTTGTTTCTCCATACATTCCAATCGAGGCAGCGTCCCTCTCTTAAGAAATATATGGAGACATACGCGACTGCGCCTCGTCCTCCTCTTAAGTCTCTTTAGTGTAACTCACGCCTTATAATCCAAAAAAATACATACTTTAGTAGGTTTTTTGATCGCTAAAAGTGGTAATGTATTATTTCCTAATTTATTGACAACAATAACAATTCTTATTCTATGTACTTAAAAAAATGGAAACATACTGTACTTATGGTGTTACTGATTTGCCTCTTATGAATCAAACAGTGGTAATTTAAGAAGTGATGGTAGGAGACTCGCATGAAAAAAGAACATTAGAACTATTAGAGTGTGTAACCTATATTTGCGACATCATCACTTCATTTCTTACTGCTGTTTGACTATTTTATTATGACCCTAAATCCCATACAACGATTTCAGTCGCAGTGTAGGAAGTTTTACCTCATTGTGGTAACAGTTTCTACACAGCGACCGGAATGGTTTTAAGGGATTATTTACAGCTACTTATGAAACACTTTTACTTAATTCGGCCTATATTGGTGGTACTTAGCTAAGTAGTTAGACAATTGAGAAATTACTTTTTTAGTTGTTAGTTTTAGTCGTGGATTAATAATATCCACATGAGAAATGTGATATTATTGAGTCTTTGTATAAGCATACGTTAGTAAATATTGTGATTAATAGTAATATTAAATAAAAGAGCTTGCATAAATTTCAAGTGTTTTATTGTTAAAAAATAACCAATTGGATATTTTTTTTTTGCTTGACAACTTTCATTTATTTCATAAAGTCAGAAAATACGTATGAGCTAACACGATCGAATTTTAAGTTTCGTTAAGTCGTGGATACTTGCTAATCTGCTATCTCGCTCGCACATTGAAGATATAAAATCAATAAATATGGTTATGAAAAATCAAACAAAACCAATTGAAGGAGAACAACATTACAAAGCTTCAACAAAAATTTCAGCTTGATCGAAAAAAAATTCATTCATACGAGTAAAATGGCATAAAATAAAAATGAATTTAAAGCAATTTTTTTTTATTTGCAAACATGTTTCGATCAAGCTGAAATTTTTGCTAAAACTAATTTTGTTCTTCAAATGATTTCGTTCGATTTTTTTTATATTTATTCATATCTATATTACTTAATTGATTTTATATCTTCAATCAACTTCGATGTGCGAGCAAGATAGCAGATTAGCGCGAAGACATCAGCCTTGCGTTAGGTCAAAAGTGAAGTGCATGATAGGTGTTGATTCTCTTGTATATCACGCTAAACTAACTATACGAGTATCTCTTTCTATTAAAAACCATTGAAAAAGGACATCAAATTTAACTGTAAAATTAGCCTACGCACTATCTGACTTAAATTCTCATTGATATCAAGCAAATGGTCTAATTGATGTGTTAGAAAAAAATATAGGGAATCTAAATTAGTTTAGAGCATGTACAAGAGAATTAGCACAAAAAAAATGTTTTTTTTTTACTGAAGCCTTCTTCGTCAAACTACTTATAATAGGTCCTTCGTTACACTTAGTTATGCCAATATTATTAATTATTATTAATCTTTAAGGTAAGTATAATAATAGTGTGCTTGACAAAACATCCAATTGACACGAATATACACCAGATTTTTTTATACTAAACAATCTTAACACACCTTTTAATCGGAAAATGCATTTAAAAAATATAACTGAGTGTTACCAAAAGTAGTAATTTAATTACCAATTTTTAAAATAACATATTTTGTTTAATTTTTACAACAATTTTTTTTAAGTTGTGTTAAGTTGTTTAAAACCTAAGACAAGTATAAAAAAATCGAATGTAGCAGTGGCTGGACTGGTTAATGAGGTAATTGAAGCTGCAAGAGATGAGGCTACCGGCTGCTTCTATTCTCGGTGCAAATTGAACATTATGCCCCTTATTATTTGAACTATTATCACATTTGTATAAATACGTCTTTTACTAATATAAATTATTACATTTGGTTAATCAATACATGCTAAAACGATTCGATACAAGCATACATATACAAGCTTATATTAAGGATGACCTAAACCTGAAAGTAGTTTGTTCAGAATCAGTAACTGAATCGATCGCAATAATTTTAAGTAAAATTAAAAATGTACTTACAAAGTTATAAGCTTATTCTGTTGCATCGTTGTACTCTGTTGTGGTGGTAACGTTTTGATAACGTAATTTCGACAAAATCACTGCACTGTTACGCACTATTCACACTTAAACATAACGCAGTAATTGTTCAAAGTGTCGCCTCTTTGTCAAATGCACAGACGGGCGCGCTTTCGTAAATTCCTACTTAGTTTTAGTTAGAAAATTAAAACGCCATTTTCACTCCCAAAAGAAACAAAACAATAACAACCAAAACAATAATCGACACTCAATCAAAACACGTGATTTGGCGGGAACGCGGGCGCACGCGCAAGCGACACATGCGCAGTGCTCTCAAGCTTTCGGGCGACTGACGCAGCTGCGCGGGCAGCACGGGGCGACGCACGTGATCTAACGGCGCCGCCTAGTCTGTCGGCTGGCTTTACCGATGCCGCCGCCGCAGCCAGCTGGCAGCTGGTAGCGGTCATTCAACTGATTTGCGTGTGTCCAAACTTACACCATTTAAATAATTTTTTTGGACAAAATATAACATGGTGTAAAAATTATTGCGATCGATTCAGTTACTAATTCTGAACAAACTACTTTCAGGTTTAGGTTATACTTAATATATTATCTAAGCTTATATAACATACTATCACTAATCGCAATGAGAGACTACGTAATCTATTTAAATTTATTTAAATAAATAAAAAATTATTTATTAGTTTAATTAAAGGTTTATTTTAGAATTACTACTGGCTGTAAAAAAAGAACAAATTAATAAAGCACATCAAGTTAATTAAATTAAAATGACGGTGTGTACCCTAACTAAGATTACGAAAATTATAAGCACGTTCTTTTTCAGATACCCGCGTTTCGGTTGAGTACGAAACTAATCGGAATTTCGGACTTGACCGAAATTCGGATTAAAAAAAAAAAGGTTAATAAGTAATTAAAAAGAAATTACCAATGCCCACAAAATAAAAGTTACATTAATTTAAAGTGGTAACATTATACGCTAGTAGTTTGGTATGAATCTTGCTAAAGATTCGTTATAACGATAGTATCGAGGTTTTGCGATGGACCGTAATCTGACTACATGACCATCTGACTTGAAAGTAGATCTCACCATGTTTAAACATTTATTTTTTTGGAAACCAGCACACCTGAGAGACTTTTCAACGGTGTGTGAAGCCATGTCAGAGACCTACGGGCGGCTTAAACTCTGACACCAGGTTGTTTTTCAACCATACGGTAAGAAGAAGACCATGTTTACAGACCTTTTTTTTCTATTAGCCACTATGGATAAGTGCCTGAGACCCGTAGGGGCTCGTAGTTCCTATCAGATTAGCGATAAAAAAATAGAATAATAAAGATAATTTTCCGAAAATCAAATGATAATTACCAACACCTCTTGCATGTAAAAAGGTCTCTATCATATATCATAGTCATAGGGGCCCCTATCCTACCTACCTACACCACGCAGTTCTGGTGTGGTGTGGTGGTACAAAAATGTGATCTTTTTTTTCTTTACTTATTTACGAGATTTACGTAGGTACGCATTTGCGACTATGTCAATCCCATAGTACTTATTCCAATCAGTATAACTTACTCATATACACTTTGGTTCTTGGGGACACTTGGAGGTTGTTAGATCGTCTGTCACGACACATGGTAGCTACCAGTGCGTACTAAATAAAAATCTATTTGCGAAGCGCGCTTATACAGTCAATATGTATTTTTATACACTTTTTTCCTCGCCTGCCCTGGTTCCATGTTACTTGGGTTTAGAGCAAAATGTCAAAGAATTTTGTTTAATTGTTTTGTTTTATATTTACCAATACAATATAATTATTTAGACTTATATGTTATTATTATCTTTGTTATTTAATTAAAGAAGTTTTTCAATCAACAGTATTAATATGAGCAAGGGTTACCAACAAAATTAAATAAATAAATTATTATGCATAAAAAACTAATATATTATGGCAATATACAATTATTTAGTAGAAAAGAATACATTTAAATGTTATTCTCTTCAGGAATGCATCGTGTGATATTAGGTAGTAAAATATACTATAATGTCAATTGTTAATACCTATATTAATGTTATGAAAACCATCTAAATTTTTCTGACATGACTTAAATGCCTGGCATTGATAACAAGAATAGTTCATTCTGATTCACACATATCATTGAAGACACAGTTCCGGCACAGTCCCGGCACCGTAATAATTATTCTTTCATACATTCGCTATAAACGCATGCACAAAATTATGTCAGTGTCAGTTACGAGACAGTACTCTCAATGTTGCCTCTTTGAATTTCTGTCACCTAGTTTTTAGTTCCTATCACAATACCTGTCATTGGCGTAATTGTGGGCTTTGGGCTTTCACACTCCATTCATAAGAAGGGAAGTGAGGTGAGAATGTATGAAAGAATAACGGTCACGGCACCGTGACTGTGCCGGAACAGTGACTTCAGTGATATTGTGTGAATCGACCTTTAAGATTTATATTCACAAGAAAGAAACAACACTAGTTTTAATTTAGTAAATTGCCACCATCATAATCTAACCGGTCGAGACAACGTTGCCATTTTAATAAATAATAACTTATATCCATACATAAAACAACCAACGATATTACTTTTTCTTTATAAAACAACATGAAACGGTAAACACTTAAATCAACTACACATACCTAAATACTACATTTTATAACAATTATCATAGTAGGTCAAGACCGAAAAAAAGGTTTTGTTATAAATACAAAATAAAAATATTGCACATTTCTTTGTGTATAATTCTCTATGCACCCGTATATTATTTATAAGGCTTGCCCATATTTATATATCTATTTGCACGCATCGCCATTTTCCTGAAACTATCCCTACATAATATGTATAGATTCGTCGATACGGGAGGGGGGGGCTGCCCGCACCCCGCCCGTACCTCGCTACACCCATGGTGAACGTAAAGATCCACGAAATAAGTGAGTTTCGAGACTTGTATTAAAACTTTACATTCTTATTACTGATTAAAATATATCTGTCCTTGTCATTTATATCTCAATTAGTAGAGGTGGCAATAGATTTTTAATCATTTATTAAACAGTGGCGTTACTGACTGACCGACAAATTACGCACAACCTAAGCCGATGGAGCTAGAGACTTGAAATTTGGTAGAAATATCCCTTACCTACTCTAGAGGTGTACTAAGGATTTTTGGATATTCCACCCCTAAGCGTGTGAAATAAGGGATGAAGGGAGGGGTTGTAATGTAAGGTTTTTCTGGTGCAAATTAGCAGCAAGACGAATTTGGAGAATAGCGACCCGTGCTAAAAGATATGGCGCAAAGCTTATCACACTGAACTTAGCTTCTATTAATGAAATACATTTTAGTTTTTATTTGTCCTAGCTGCGCGGCGGGATTAAACACGAAAAGCCGTAGCACCGCGACACCTGCGACACAGAATAATACAGTACATACAGTATGGTAACGAAACGGCACACTCACACAAACATGCGTAATATTGCGTAAAGACGAGACTTCTAAGTGAACGTCCCGGTACTCGCAGTATCAAGGACGCGTCGTTGCGCATGTTTGTGTGAGTGTGTCGTTTTCGAGCGTTTGCATGTAGTTACTACACACTGTATGATTATTATACTGTGCCTGCGACGCGATCTTATCCTAGGACACTTACGTACTAATAAATTAGATTATTTGTTACATTACATTACGTTCCATGTAGAGTAAGTTTACTATTTAATATTGCTATTTCTTATTTATATATAGCTACGCATGTCTTTTTGTTATCTTTAAAGTGTGCGTCTGTTTATGTATACAAAATGTATGACAAAAAAAAATCGTGTATACAAAGAAGTATGAAAAAAATGTCGCATATTGGTATTAAAATAAATTAGTCTAACATTGAGAAATCAGAGACAAAAGGAAATCTATTGTTACGTGACTGAAAGTTTAAACAAATAGTGTTTACAAATTATTCTAGTTGTCAAAACTTAAAATAAATGTTTCTAATTAAAATCATAAAAAATTTTTACTAACAAGTGTACTTAACTAAACCCTGCCAATTCGTATTTGTCAGACAAAATTACTACATATTTATATTTTACAAACAACTAAAGCAAAAAGCTATATTTATTTATTTTATGCTATATTTATAAATAACAGCTATACCCATTTTTTCTAAATTTGGAACTTGCAATTTACATAATATACCGTATAATACCGTATGATTAATCCGTAATATTAATTTAAACTCACGAAACATTTTGCTACTACGTTTCGGACTTTCAGCTTTGAACGTCGAGTTTCGTTTCGGACTTCAAGCTCTTCGAGCCCGAAACTAGTAGTAATCCCGAAAAATTTCGTGAGTAAAGCCGATATAAACAATGTTTATTTTCGCTCCAATAAGATGGATCACTTGAAACTACCGTGCAGATCAATTTGTCTTTGATGTAGACACTTCTGGAAAAAAGAAAAATATTTATAGTAGGTACTATTTTTATACTACTAAGGTGACAAATTCCCTTACGGCCACCTGATGGTGAACGGTAACTGTAATCCATACAGCATCTAACAGAAGTAAGTTTTTTTCCCAAGCTTTTTTAAATTTAATTAATTGTGAAAAGCCAGCCATAAACAGTCAAAATTAATAAAAAGTATCTATCTGTCATTTTCTTATACGTTACGTGCGCTATATTAAGAGAATAAAACGTTTTTTAAACGTATTTTTCTTACATAGCCACGTTTATAAAGCTTAACTCAGTACACTTTTTTGTGACTTTTGGCGCAATTAACTAATACGTAAAGTACAGCTGTTTGGGGACTAAAAATGCTGCAATTCAAATGGTGGTCAAACGGTGGCCACTCTCATGACATCCTACCTAACGTCAATGTTATATCAATGTGTGAATAATGGAGACGCATTAAATGACGTCGCTTTACAAGAAACTATATAAGGTGCTTCTAAATTAGTAATTTCGTGAAGTAATTTTTTTTATCTAACGTCATAATTTTTTTTCTTTTGCCTGTGTTTTTTTGCGTAGGTCTAATTCTGCTCCATGCTCCAATTTTTTTTCACTATTCCGGGGTACGAAATTTCTTCACTATTGAAATCTATGTACCCAATACTTTCTCTCATTGCAAATGTGGCAGATAATTTAGAAGCATATTATATAGCGTTAGATGTGCCGTCAATAAGGTGTAATACGTCATAGGTACGTACCGTCGTGGTCGGCCAGCAGCGCGGCCAGCTCGGCCACCTGGTCACGGTGCGCGTGCATGTAGGCATGTGCCTCCCACAGCATGGTGACCAGTACTACGTCGGCGCGCTCGTCCATGGCCACGTCGCGCGACATCTGCGGCGCGAAGCGGTAGTACGGCACGCCCACGCAGCTGCACCATGCGCGTGCGCGCTCCACTACTCGCCCGTCCGACTGAGTCGCCTGACCAAATAAAACAGTAACAGTAACTGAAAAAATTAGAGTGATATGAGGCAATTTGTGAGTTGCCTGAAAAAAAGATAGAGTGATATGAGGCAATTTATGACTTGCCTAAGAAAAAATAGAGTGATATGAGACAATTTGCGAGTTGCCTAAGTAAAATAGAGTGATTTTAGACAATTTATGAGTTGCCTAAAAAAATAGAGTGATTTGAGGCAATTTGTGAGTTGCCTAAGAAAAAATAGAGTGATATGAGGCAATTTATGAGTTGCCTGAGAAAAAATAGAGTGATATGAGGAAATTACAAAAATCAGTTTTAGACATGCATTAATTTCTTCTAAAATGTATTTTATATAGGTTTTTTTAATGAGACAAGATTCAATTCTTTATGAGATAAAGAAAGAGGTACAAATTAACTTTTGCAGCCTATATAGTTCATTCAAATATGATAATTAATTAATCAATTTTTTTTTCCTTTCAAAATTCAAAATTGATACAAAAAAAAACTATATAAATGCATTTTGTGCACATGATTATCCAGCAGCAACATTACGCTCATCCCGATATCCAGCGATTAGCAAAATGTTTATTTACCTGATCTACAAGAAGACCTCCAATAGCGGACAAACCCCAGGCAAGTCGTGCTGTGTCCCATAAACTCTCAGGCTTAAACACGTCTATGTCTTTTAATTTAGACACAGGTATGAGACCTGAAATAGAAAACAAATAGTTTACTATAATATAATATAATAGTTAACCCAAAATAAACATACTTCACACTAACACACGTATGTAGGTAACTGTTTTGATATCCGTGTGTTGCTGGGTTCCAGCAGAATACCAGCGTCAGGCATTATACCTGCACATTATAGACACCTTTTTGGTACAATACTGAGACACATTACCACACGAAAATAAATTGTCTATGAAAAAAAAAAAATGTTTTTTTCTGTGTACCTTACGTTTATTTGTTTTTCGTTTTACTATATTTTTCTTTTTTTTTTGTATTTTATATTGTGATTTCAACTGTAATGTGTGTCTTGTTTTGTACTAAATAAATGTTTTATCTATCTATCTACTATGTTGCTTATATCTTTGAACCATTTGGACACATTTTAGATGGGCCATTTATTAAGCTCGTGTAAAGAGATCCGAGATAACAGTTAATTGTTTTCATTATTAACTTTTAATTTAATATTCTCTGGTACTTAATAGTCATCGTCATCAGCGTGTATTAGTCCACTGCTGAACATAGGCCTCTCGCAATGCGCGCCATGCCACTCTGTGCGCTCATTGGAGGTATTTGCCTATAATCGCCACGCTGGGCTAGCGGGTTGGCGATTGCAGTAGCAGATGATACTTAATACGGATTTAAATAAGGTTTTACCTGTCCCACAAGACACGACAACTTTAAGGTTGGTCTTTTTAGCGGCTTCATGTTGTCCCGTAGCGCGAAGTGCTAGGTTCAACTCCGTCAACTCGGTCAACACGTCCAATGTAGGGTTGTTGCCCATAAGGCCACCGTCTAAATACCTGTGAAGATTACATTTTTGAAACACTAGATTCGTATTAGTCTTTATTTCTTGGGCGACATGATTTTTTAAAGAACAACCAAATTTAAGTGGGTAAAATAAAGCCCATGAATTTGACTAGGAACTTATACCGAAATCTAAAAACGATCATTCTACTTTTCATTTAAACACATATACCACGTGACCAGACACTGTAATTTAATAATATAATATATTAACAATATACAAGCGGTGACAGTAGGAACTAAAAATAAAAATCTTAAAAACTAAGTTTGTAATTAATAAATTAACTAAAAACTGATTCATTTGAATATATTATTTGATTAATATTTGATGACAAACAAGTTGTCATGTATGTAAGTACAAATAATAGTTGTAATTTTGAAATATAGTATGAAAAGTGCGCCAGTGGCGCCCCCAATTTTTGCAGACTCTTTTTTGCCAAACTGCAACTACAATTTTAGAGCTACGGCGGTAACAAACCTATATCAACACGTAGTTGATTAGTGTATGACCTATTCAATCACTTCGATTTGTGGAGAAAGTGTCAGCAATTTTTATTAGCAGCAGTATTGGCGAATATTTTTTTGCCGATTTTATTGACCCAAAAATTCACGTGGTCTAGGTAAAAGGTCATAGACACCAACCTGCCCGAAGCTCTGAAGTAGCTCGGAGCAGCTCCGGTGGCCCGCGCTGCTTGCCAGACCAGCTGCTCAGCCGGGGGAGGGGGGGCTGCTAGGGATACCACTGAGGCTTGGTCACCTGCCTCCGCGTGGGGACCTGCAAGTGTGATATCTTGTAGTATATTAAAATATGGATGGATTGGAGTGTTTTAGAAATTATAAATATAGACGGATTGTGTGGAACGTGATCATGAATATTAATGTAAATTTAACTAAAGTCGACTTCGGTTTTCGGAGTGCCAAGTACGAGTTTTTCTACCTATTCGATCGCGTTAACGTTAACTTCGATTTGAATGAAATGGAAATGGCGCCATCTAGTGGCAATAATAGAAACACAATTTGTGAGAGATTTTTATGTCCTCCAATGAGAACGTTACCGCGCGTGATTGGTTGTTTCAAATTTTGTGACTGGTTGTTTGCTTTCGTGTCTCGATGTGTTCGACGTATCTTTCTCGATTAACGCAATGGTGAAATCATTCGAATAATTTTGCGGAGCTTGCACTTTGCACTCGGATTATAGCCTATTTATTACTTAGAGACTGGAAGTTTTTTTGGACGACAGAATCTTTGCAACGATGTATTACAATATAAGGCTATTTTTTCATATTTACTGGTAGTTCCGTTATGTTCATCTAGTATCTCTTGCGCAGACTTATAATTTCTGAATATGTGCAGATCCACTGGTTTGCGATCAGCCAGCACAGCTAAGATCATCAGCTTCGGATGTTCTATGTCTGCCATCACAGTTTCTGTTCCTGGAAACGAAAAAATAAACTGTTGATTAAAGTTCACATTTTTGTGGAAAGAAAAAAACGATTACGAGCGGGATTTGAACTTGCGACCTACTGGGTTATGCCCCCTGCCTCTCTGCCACTAAACTATTCGAGGACATAAAGGACCGAGGTTTTTTCTACCGCTCAGATGCACTCGATTATTCGACTGCTAATTTTAATAATCGAATAAATAAAAACATACTAACCTAAACACTCTTTAAGTATAGTTTCCAAAGCCTCGGAAGGGTAAGGCCTCATGCCCACGAAGGCAAACTCCTTCATCCTAAAATACAACCTCTGGCACTCTCGCAAAGTCTTCCCACTGGCTAAGGCTAACGCCAAGATGCCTCCGGTACTCGTGCCTGCGACCCAGTCGAAACAGTGGACGATCGGTCTACCAACAGCTTCCTCGAGGTTTATTAGCACTTGGACTAGCACTAAGCCCCGGATTCCACCGCCGTCTAAGCAGAGTAACCTGAAAATGTAAGAGAAAGATGATATTGATGTTCATTCTCGCGCGATGCGCATGCTCTAAACCAGGGCTTCCCAAACTGTGCGTCGCGATGCCCTGGGGTGGCTTCATACTACCTACATAGCCGTGTGCGCTCATTAGGTGTTTGCCCTTAATCGTCACGCTGGGCAAGCGGGTTGGCGATCGCAGTACCAGATGGTTGCTATTGCACAGTAGGTTGCTGTTTGTCGCTTTTACGACACCCGCGCGCCGCGAGATGAATAGGGGTGGTTCTATTCTAATGCCGGAAACCACAAGGCACTGGCATAAACAGCGAAAGAAATAAATATTTTGGAATAATAACTTTTGTGACTCATACTAATATATAATGGGTACAATAAGATCCGCGACTACACTCGCTCTTGAAAATGGACTCCGTTTGAGTCCGGAACTAGTCGGGCATTCCCGAAATTAATCCGTGAAAAAAGGCATTAGAATTTATAATATACAACCTTATTTTTAGTATGACCTAAACCTAAAAGTAGTTTGTTCAGAATCAGTAACTGAATCGATCGCAATAATTTTTACACCATGTTATATTTTGTCCAAAAAAATTACTTAAATGGTGCAAGTTTGGACACACGCAAATCAGTTGAATGACCGCTAACAGCTGTCCGCGCGGCGGCATCGCTAGCGAGCCGACAGAGCGTGCGTCGCCCCGCGCTGCCCGCGCAGCTGCGTCAGTCGCCCGAAAGCTAGAGAGTACTGCGCATGTGTCGCTTGCGCCCGGGCCGCGTTCCAGCCAAATCACGTGTTTCGATTGAGTGTCGATTATTGTTTTGTTTCTTTTGGGAGTGAAAATGGCGTTTTAATTTTCTAACTAAAACTAAGTAGGAATTTACGGAAGCGCGCCCATCTGTGCATTTGACAAAGAGGCAGACACTTTGAACAAATGTTACGTTATGTTTAAGTGTAATTAGTGTTTAAGTGTAATTAGTGTACAGTGATTACCTTCGTCAAGGCGTACAGTGATTACCTTCGTCAAGGCTAACACTCTAATGGTCGGGTGTCGCGCACGACCTACCCTGCTAGGCCGGGCCGCCTGCGCGCTCGCAGTGACCATGTTTACGCGAGGACAATGATGCAACACAACATGTTTATAACTTTGTAAGTTTTTATTATACATTTTTAAATTTTACTTATAAAGATTCTATACATGAAAATATTTGACACGTGTTTCGGTTTTCGGTTATACTCAAAATAAGGTTGTAGAAATAAATATTATATCTGTATCACACAAGTATTTTTCTCGGGTAGAAAAATATAGAACAACTTACCGTCCTTGTTTTTGATTAGCTTCAAGGCAGGCGGCTCTCTCCATAGCGGCGACGGACAGCATCTGACTGACGAGGTCTCGGGTGGAAGCTCTAGCGACTGCAGGTGGAGGCACGCCGTTATAGTCACCACGAGCTGAACAGCTCGGACCACAGCCCGGGACTTCGGGGGGACACCTGGAGTAGATATTCAGTGATTAATATCTGGACCTCAGATTATGAGAAGAAACTAGAACCAGCGTTCAATCTTATTCTAAATCTAAACATAACAAAATGGAATCCCATTCAGTTTCTTAATAAACCCGAATTAAGGCATTTATAGTTTATACAGATGGGAACGACACAAGGACAAAATTGAATTCCAGATTTAGGTACAGCGTAACAAACGATATGCTTGTCATCTAGTAGATTAATCATTAAAATATGAAATCTCTTTATTGTGGGGTGATTCATGGTGCTTCACTTTTTTTGCGATTTGAAGGCTTCTGTAATATTTCTTATTCTTCTTTACTGTAATAGTACATTGGGGTAGCATGACTAACTATTCAGTTACAGTACAATACTATACAAAAATGTTAGTCCAATACTCCGTACTATGGGTGGATGTAACTGCCATCTGAGATGGTTAAATTTAGAAGAGAATTTCGATAGCAGGGGCGGGGTTACGAATAGCTCAGTGACAGAAAAACTAAGCTTTACCCAGGTCACGGGATCAAATCCCGCTTGTAATCTTTTTTTCTATAAAATTAATAACTTTTTATGTCAAATTACTTACCTTTTAGCTCCAACGGCATGCAAAATATACAACATCTTATCATAATTGCTGCTCGACATCTCTGTAGGAAGAATATGTCTTGGGGTATTCCCCTGATTATTCTTCGCTTCTAAATCCGCTCCAAAAACCACCAGCGCTTGGACAATCGCTATATTAGTTTGTTTCACTGCCAAATGAAGAGGGCTATTTCCTTCATTATCCCCAATAGAATGTTCTGCACCTCTTGATAGTAAGGCTATAGCACATTCTAATCGGCCGCGTAATACCATAATATGTAAAGCCGTTCTTCCATCGAAGTTGAGAGCATTTATGTCACAGTTTTTGTCGACCAGAGCTTCGATAACTTCGCGGGATATCGCCCAATGGATCGGCGTGCCACCATGTTTCATGTCTTGTTGGTAGAGTTTGGGTTGGTTGTCTTGGAGAAGATCGCCTACTATGCCTAGAAATGAAAGCGAAATCAAACTTTGTTATACTACCTATAAGATTATATATTATTATATTATGTTATACTATAAGATTATTATTTGTTTTATATTGATAATTTTTTTTTCTAACCTACCTAAAATTTTGTTAGTATTATATGTATATAGAATATTTTTAGAGTAAGGTATATTATTAATATAATAATATGTATATTTAAGTCTACCTGAAAATGTGTTATAGGAAGACTTAGAAGCAATCGCTGAGTTGGCACCAGCGCCTGCTAAAATTACATATATAAACACAAAATATAAACATAATATTATTAGCACTGGTATATACAATAATAATGTGTACTTTCAAACACAATATGATGCATTATACATAGAAAGCTTTTTTAGTGTTTTATATAAGAATATGTACTATCACGGACACGAACGGTGCACCACTTTGCGATCAAAATGCTTTGAACGATGCTACGTGCGTAGGGGCGGCTCTAGCCCTACGTTCGGGCGCCGGGTGCAAGCGATTCTAGCTTTAAGAGTGGTGCACCGGCTTCGTCCACGATAGTAAAACTTCCCGCTATATAGCTAAAAACACATTGAAGTCATTTTTTAAACCAATTAAAACTTCAATAGGATTTAATTAATTATCGTAGAAAAGCAAACGTTTTGTATGAAAAATATACGTCTCCTTAAGTGACCCTTTACTAATAGAGGCCATTTACTTTCCTATTGTATTTCAAAACGCATAATATTGTGCTCTGAATAAAAAATGTCCATTTTAATAAGATTTTGAACTTTGTAGAACCTAGATGGTTAGTGACAGGTACTTGTTAGTTGTTAGAAATTTTTCTATTCTCTATTCTAATATTAATTAATCAATGAGTCTATTAAGATAAAGTAATATATATGTTATTTAGAGATTTTGTTAAATGCATTAATAGTTTTTTAACATAACATTATAGCTTTATTTTCTGTATGTGATCAGCTGAGAGTTTTACACTCCAAAAATAATTACGTAAATTGATTATTAATTAATTAATAATTGATTATAGAGAATTATAATAATAATAATTGGTGATAGAGGTACGAGGTATTGCAATTCGTTGGAGATGGAGTTTAAAAAGTTCGGTAAACTCTACGTGATCTCTGAGCCTTGTAAGAAGTAATAATTAAATAATTATACTCACATAATTTACGAAAAGTTACAGGTCTAACTCAGCTCTAAAGTTGCTAATCGACGGTCTACATTTCATACCTAACCTACTAAATAAACAGGACCTTAGATTGGCTATAGAACATTATAATGTCCTCCTGACCGAATTTCGGTCACAGCGAATCTCATCGGAGATTAGCCAACTATACTACTTAAGGTTACTATGCACAGGTGTGTGCGCAAACACAGGTGCACTCTTATTCCCTTACTCTCATAGTCCGATGGGACGGCAATCCGACACGACCGGAGACAGATCAGGCGCAGAGCCAACGGCATTACAAGCTTTCCGAAGCACGGAGTAAGTGATAATCTATTTAATTTATAAAACGCACATAACTTACGAAAAGTCAAAGGTGCAAGCCTTGGGTTCAAACCTGAGTGTCTGACTTGCCAGTCAACGGTCACCATCACTAGGCTAGTTATGACTATAGTACATCACGAACCTGGCAGTAAGCTGGTAGATCTCTTGGCGGCGCTGAGGTTGACGTCGGCGCCGGCCAGCATGAGCGCGCGCACGCAGTCGGGCGCGTCGGCCAGGCACGCCGTGTGCAGCGGCGTGTAGCCTTGCTTGTTGTACACGTTCAGAGAGGACGGACTCTTGCTGGCTAAAGCCTGAAAGTCAAAATCCATACAGGGTTATTTGTAAAACACCAGCATCCTTAAAAGGGGTCATTAAACTCGTCATTATGAACAACTTTTACTATGGGACCAACCCTCAAATTGCAAAAAAAAATCAGCTATTCCATACATTTTATTGAGTCATGTGAACATAAATGTAACACAATGAAAAATGAACTATCTGTATACGCATTAAAGTTCTTAATCGCAAAACATAAGTACCTATCTTTTCCTTATCACTAGATACTGTCCACATACAAAGGCAATAATTACGTGAAAACTAATAATATTCAATGATTAATCATCCTATTGTTTACATAATGTGACCTTTTTATTTATCTTTATTAATCTATGAGTGACTTTTGTACTATATACTCGTATATTACTATACCACAAAATTACTAGTTAATAGTATTACTATTAACAATACAAATCCTCATTGGATACCATAAAATTAGCTTACCAACACACCCGAAATATTTTTCAACGGTATCTAAAGCTATATTAGCGCCCTACGGGTGGTTTAAACTCTTATACCAGGCTGTTCATCAATATCATCAATTATACGATGAAGAAGAAATAAAAACCCTTCTTTATACAGAAATCAGAATCAATATTAAAAATACTTACGTTAATAATTTCTTTGTTACTTGCAGCTGCATAATGGAACACTGTGTTCCCTTCAAGGTCGATAACATCGAGAGAGCAATTCAAGGAAACCAGACTTTGTACCATGCGCACATTGCACGATTTCACGGCCACCTGGAAAAAAAAGTTGTAATTTGCCTTCCGTATATTGTTAAAATAATTATCGCTGGTATTATAGTAGGCTGGCTTTTTGTGTAAGCAGCAAAGTTCTTTAACTTATTTATAAAGTCTAACATTATTAATACAAAATATTTTAGAAGGTAGATCTATATCAAATCTCTTAAAACAAGTTCAAGAGTAGACAGGTATACCTCAATCTCCTATTCATCTACTACTATCTACTATCATAGTAAATTACATTCATCACAATATAAATTGTTCCAATTTTCGCGGAATGCAACTTCACGCAGAACTAACATTAGTTTTGGAATTATTAACCTAAACCTAGGGTTCACAAATATATTATCAGTATTCAATCAGTGATATAAAAAGCTTGAAATAACTTTAAAACGGGTTGGAGTCGGTTCCAAGTCAAGTTCTTAATGAGAAGGTTAGAGAGGCTAGAACATGACTTGGAACCGACTCCAACCCGTTTTTAAGTTATTTCAAGCTTTTTAGTTCCTTTTGAAGTCGGTTTTATATTTTATTAAAAAAATTTTTTTCCTAAAATTGGTGCCTAAAATTAGTCCCCCTCCCAGACTTTTGTGAGGCTAATATTTGAAATCTTTATGAAAAGCCCATTCAAACGATACCTCGCACGATATTTTTTAACTTGGATGATTATAGGAGAGGGGTGACCACGTATCCCCTCCTTTTTACTCGTCTCCTTTTTTTTTAAGTCGGTTAAAAATAGGACAATGTAGTCATTAATAAATCCGTTATTCCGGCCTTCATGCTCATGGTTTTTAAGTAGGACAATGAACCAATGAGTGCACACTTGATAAACCGATAATCAGATGTTTACTAATAATGAATGATAATGGTAATGAGAAGTAAGTTAGCACTGATAGCCTAGTGGTATGACCGTCGACTGACAAGTCAGAGGTCTCGAGTTCGATCCCAAGGCGCGCACCTCTGACTTTTCGTAAGTTATGTGCGTATTATAAATTAATTATTAGTTGCTAAAACTATTTCAATGGTGTGTAAAGCCATGTCAGAGGCCTATGGGCGGTTTAAACTCTGACACCAGGTTGTTCATCAACCACACGATTAGAAGATGAGAAGGATTACCTTAGCCTACGGTTTGTCAGTATTTCATTTTAGTCTTATGACGGTTTGTTTTTACTCTAATAGCTAAGAGTGAAGTGTAGGTGTGTTTTCTGTCTGTCAGTATTAAAATACTAGTACCAATACTGGTATGTAAAATATTTCAGAGTGTTATTCTATTTTTGATTTAATCATCTATTCCTATAATCATTTAACTGCGCAAATGTAATTACCACTAATAGGAATAGAAACAATTGCATGTGGTATTTTCCTACCAATTACATGTTAGTTAAATGGTAGGTGAAGCTGAGTCATAACAGACGACAGTTAATTCTGAAAACCAGAGAGCGGTTTGACCTCTTTAGTTTAATGGAAAATGACCACTGGAAACTTTACCCTACATAATTGACCTTTTCTACGATTTACTTATTAATTTTCAAGCATGTTTACTTGTATTCATATTTCGACCTCATTCCTGCAAAATTATTACCTACCATTACCTACCATTTCACAATTATTTTACAGACTTCTTAACTTAAGGCGCTGTGCACAGTCAAGTTTGGTATTACAAAGGGGGTGAAGCAGGATGAAGTGGGAACGAGCCGCCCCGCCCATGGGTCCCGCCCCTTCCGTCTATTGCAAGCTTGAAGCAAAATAATAGATTGCGAGGCATCGCGCAAAACTCGCCATTGCGTAACGTCCATTATAAATAAAAGCGTAATTTCGTCAGTAATATCACAAGTGCATTTGACCTATCGTGGCAATGACCCGCTTGAAATGAGCGTGCCCGCGGCAACCTCTAGGTTCGAACCCTATCAGACATCGTATATTTTTGAATTTTTATAATACGCAATATAATAATTAGTAATTACCTACATATCTTCTTTTTGTTATTTTTTAAAATATTTATGTTCATAATTTTGTTTTCTTATTTTTAAAATAATGAAACAATAATTGTTATTTTCTAGAAAAGATTACATCAAAAATGTGCAAAATTGAAAAAAAAAACTGTAAAATTTTGAAAATAATTATTTATGTACATATATTATATTTATATCAAACAAAAAAATAGACAAAAAGTAAAAAAACAATTTATTTAAAAAAGAAATCTTTTTACTCCAAAGAAAAACCATTAAAATTGCATTATAATTGTTTAAAAAATAAGAAAATCAACAAAAAAATAAAAAAAAAATAAAAAAAAGTAAAATAACAAATAAGAAAATCAGCAAAAAGTAATGCTCGATGCAGGATCGAACTCTACTCATACACTATAGTGGTTGACTACATCAACATTCTAGTCCGCTAAACCATTTAGACAATAATGGTAGTGACCAAATTACATTTCTCCTTGATGGTCAGAAGCTTGAATAAGGTAGATGTCTGATTTAGATGTCAGACATCGTACATTTTTGTATTTTTATAATACACAATATAATAATAAGTTGGTACTTACACCTACATATTTTCTTTTTGTTATTTTTTAAAATATTTATGTTAATATTTTTTTTTTCTTATTTTTAAAATAATGAAACAATAATTGTTATTTTCTAGAAAAGATTATATCAAAATTGTGCAAAATTAAAAAAAATGTAAAATTGTATAAACAATCATTTTATGTACCAAAATGTACTTTATCAAACTAAAAATAGACAAAAAGTAAAAAACTATTTATTTAAAAAAAAACTTTTTAGGTACTCTAAAGAAAAGCCATTAAAATTGCATTATAATTGTTTAAAAATAAGAAAATCAACAAAAATAAATACTGAACATTTATTTCAGACAAGAAAATAGAAAAAAAAGTAAAATAATAATTAATAACAATTATTTCAAATAAGATAATCAACAAAAAGTATCGCTCGATGCGGGGATGGAACTCCCAACCGGTCGCTCTCGTAGGTCACATGTGCAACGTTCAAGACCACTAAACCAATTGGACGGTATTGGTGGTGACGAAATTACATTTCCCAATATACAGCTTTCAACAACAAACAAGATACGTAAATAATTTCTGAGCGGGGGCGGAACAAAATGACATAGGTCCATCTAGCAGCGCGCCTCAGCGGTCACTGTCGCTCCGCGTAGAAATGAAAGAGAAGGGATAATGGCGTGACGTTTGGTTCGACTCGTCCGAATTATTTATCAGTAAATATATTAATTCCTACTAATATCTTATTTCAATCGATAAATACAAGTGAGGGCTCCCTTTATTATTATTTATTACGTAACTGTTATAAATTTCATCAAGATTGGTTTATAAATAATAGAGATAAAATTGCAGGAATGTTAATTTTAATGGTTGTTTTATGATTTTTTTTTATCGAAAAAAAATACCAAAAACGTGTTTTGAAGCCGTGAGTTCTCTCATAAATATGATCGAGAATAACATATATTTTTTTTGCTACTCTAAAATGTATACATTAGGCTAAAAAACTGTTTAATTAAGCCTATTTTGACTGTGCACAGCGCCTTAACTTAACCTTATGAATAGTGACTGATTGTTTTCAATAAGAAAACCGTAACATATCTTTAATTAACTATAGAGAGCCCTGACATAAAGAGACGGCGCAGGCGTCGCAGCAAACCACGTAAAAGATGGCGTGACAAATTAGATAAGACAAACGATTAATGCTCCACAAAAGCCTTGGACAGAAAGGTATGGAAATCAAGGTAGGAAGGCTTTTGCCCAGCAGTGGGATGATACAAGCTAAGAGTAACAGTAATTTTATAAGAAACTAGCTGCCCCGCGCGACTTCGTACGCGTGATTATCCTACTTCAAGGCCTATTCTACCCCTACCCTACTCTACCCACTACCCTATTCTACCCCTAACCTACTCTACCCCTACCCTACTCTACCCCTAACATACTCTACCCCTACCCTACTTTACCCACTACCCTACCCCTAACCTACCCTACACTACCCCTACCCTACCCTACACTACCCCTACCCTACCCTACCCTACCCTACCTCTACCCTACCCTACACTACCCCTACCCTACTATACCGCTACCCTACCCTACTATACCGCTACCCTACCCTACTCTACCCCTACCCTACCCTACTCTACCCCTTTTTCTCACCTTTAAACCTTCCCTGAATCTCCACAAATAATTCAAGACCAAAATCAGCCAAATCGGTCAAGCCGTTTTCATGCTATGGCGTGACAACGGAAAACGGGTTTCATTTTTAGATAATGAAAGTAAATACAAACCATCAAAGGCGTGGCTCCAGTCAAGGGGTCTACTTCGTCAATATGTTTCTGAACTTCAGGGTCATTGAACAGTTCATTCAGTCCAAAGTGCGCCACCATATGCGCAATGGTCCATGATTGGTGTTCTGATAATGTATCACATAGTTTTTGCAAGATGGCCACTGTGCACTGCGAAAAGAATTGGTTTGAGCTTAGAAATATTCTTCATCATCATCATCATCTCCCAACTCTCATCCTAATTTTATTTAAGGTCGGCGCAATAGGTTTGAACTTTGAAATATCCTGATAATTTAAAATTGAAATTGAGAATTTTGGCCTCAGCGAAACACCTCCACGGAGATTGGCACGGCACCCACTATTCTCTTACTCTTACTTTCCAATACGACCGGAGCGTAAGGACCAACAGGCGCAGGAGCGTGCTCTCCAAGGCATGGAGCAGGTGATAATTTATTACAATACATACATAACTTAAAAAGGTCAGAAGTGCGAATTTTTACGTTCGAACCGAAGAAATTCTGGTCGACCACTTCGCGTAGTAGTAGGATTATAAAAAAATAGTAATAGTAGTGGTACCTATTATAAAAAATAAACAATAAGGCATTATTCACAAATTATTTGTAACATGATTTAGGTATACCTAATGAGCCTGCAGACTTAAAAGGTTAAGATTGTACACACTTACTTCTTTTGTAATTTTAATAAATATTGGTATTCTTTCTTTGTAAACAATGAATTTCTGCTCAGCATCTTCTATGGTTTTTGCTCGAAATAAACTGTAAAAAATATAATTAAAATTTTAGTCATAGTCATAATAGTCATAGTACTTTATTGGTATTTGAGTAATACAGGTCCACACATTATGCATATTAACTACCTTCAACAATTAACATTAAGAGTACATAACATTAAATTTTACATCCGTCATTATCATTCATATACATTATAATAAATTACACAGATTTTAAAAACTCTTCGAAGCTATTGTAAGTTTGGTTGATGAGCCAGCGCTTCAACCTACACTTGAAATTTACTACCCAGGTATACATTATAAACTTTTGTATAGCATTTATGTGGGCTATGCGAACACTAAATGTACATAAACAACATATGATTTTATGCTCAGCATTCTCATATCATCATCCTCCAACATAATTATATTAAAAATCAATATATTATTAAAATAAATAGGTAGTTTATTCATTGAACTAATAAGTCCTTGGATGGATGATTGTTACTCTTTAAGACAAATATACTGAACGGATTTTGATGAAACTTTACAGTAATATAGGCCTTAATTTATCAACATACCAAGCAGGCGCAACCATGGGTGTAAGATAGTTTATTTAAAAATTCAATGTTTAAATATTGTACACCAGCCTACTAGGTACACTGGGACACTTCTTCATAAATGTATCTTTACCTACACAAAATCAAGGCAGAAGTTGGTAACCAACAATATAGAAAATTGTTTTTTTTTTATTATATTCCATTGTCAGCACTTGTTAAATCATTATGAAAGTACAATCATTCCAATTTACTTTGGTAGCAAAGTGCAATACTTGTTCAATATTTTTATTACAATTTACTGTTGCAACTGTTGATAATATTGTTTTTGGGCTCTGGCGTGTGGCAAGAGTTTTGTATAAAAATGCATGGCATGGAAAGGGTTAAGGACTCAATTTGTTTCTGATTGCTAAATGTATGATCATATCACCATTATTTAATAATTGGAAATTAGAGTAAAATTGCTAGCTATACACCACAGCTTAAAACCAATTAGATATCTAATTATACATAATATATTTTGCAAAAAACTTGAAAATGGCTCAATTGTTTGGCTTTTTTTTTGTCGTGTTTGTAAATGTCGAGACTAGGTTTGTATAAAAGGATTTTTCTGGTGGATTTTTATTTAAAAACTTACATTAAAATAACCTGTTGAACATTCAAATTAAGGTTGACACATGAATTATGCATAATGTTGAACTAATTGTTACCATTGATTAAGTTGATACAATTAACACTTATACTACTAAATCATTTTTTTACCTGTTTTTATTAAATGTAATTAACTCATTTAATTTTTCTTAAGGATTTCAAGACCATTAAAAAGTGTAGACAATATTGATGTGACTAATTTAATATTAACAGAAAATAAAACATAATTGCAGAAATTACATTTTTTTTCTCCAAATTGAAAATATTTTTAATAAAATTTTAAAATTATGAAAAGACCTTATACTTACAGACTTTTAGAGACAGCTAGAAAATGAGGTGAAAATATGTCAGTTTTAACTAAAAAAAAGGCCTTACTATTTCTTCTACTTATTTGAATTAATATAAAATAATGAAAAAAAATATATAAGTATATAGGTCTTATATGTGAAAAACTGTTTGAAAAAACCTACCCACGTACCTGATATAAGTATCTAACAAAAAGTTTGAGTGAGCAAGTAAAAATTAAAATAGTGTTTACCTACCCAATTTTCTTCTGAATCAGAGAGTGGCATTGAGCATGAAAATGAGATGACTCATGTGACTTTGGCATTGAAAGGGTTAACATTTGTTACATACCTGTACATCTGATGTAAGCTTTCTGTAAAAGGTTTATGAAGCACTATTTCATAATATTTATCTTTCGAGTTCTTTACATCAGACTGTGTCTTTGGTCCATACAGCAAAATAGAGTCTTCTCGGTAATGTATCGGCCTTGAAATGTAGTTGTCTGAACGCACCTCTAGAACTTTAGTCGGTGCTTCCTCGGTGCCCAAAAGGCCACGAAAAACTGATGAAAATTAAAACAAACCCGTCATAATACATAAAACAATATTTTACGAGACTTTTAAATGTACTAATGTGTAAAACATGTAGACAAAACAACCAACAACTTACAAGAATTCAGCATTGTGCATGCGAGTCACAGGTCTACAATGTATAAAGTGTATACCAATTTTATAATCCAGATCCAATAAAATTCGCGGACTAAAATATCAAACACAAAACACAAGCTCAAATCAGCTGGTTTCGATGACAATTACCTAAAATGACATTGTCACTGACATTTTTGTTCTTTTTGGCCAAAGACAATTTTTTTGCCAGTTTGTACACAACCATAGAGAATCATTATTTACAAAAAAAAATTGTACTTCGGCTAGGCTACAGATGGCACAACAACGGATGGCACGAAAATGGCATTTATAAATTCCTCGGATGGCATCTACTGCTAAGTCTCTATGTAGTCTGTGGGTGAAGTGGGCGTTACCAAACGGTTGCGAAAGTGAGTAGTAGTCCGCGCGCAAGTACTAGTCACCCTATCTGCCTGGCCTCCTACTAAGGTATCTGTTGGGTAGACAAACATTACTAGTACTACTGTCGACCGCTGCCTGCAGCAGAACGTAGTGATTACAAATATCTGCTCTTTGGCCAGCATGACGATTGTACGCAGTTGTTGACGTCAGTTTGTTCCAAACGCACATGAGATCAAATATATCAAGATGGGTCCGCCAATAACACGACAAGTGAAAAGTGTTATTTACAATGTACACAGCTTTTTTCTCAAACGAAAGGCTGACAAGGAAAGTATGGAACATAAATTTGACATGAACATTAATAAATTAGTAGCAGAGGCTACAGGAGTGTCTGCCCGCAGCGTAATGCGAATTGTTGCTGAAGGAAATTCGAGTCGGCAAACTTCGGAGGAAGTGAAATTTTTATCGCCAAGGAAACCTAAAGAAATAAAAAAGAGAATCCACATTGATGATTTCGATATCGGAGTGATACGAAGAAAAATTCATCAATTTTATAGTGTTGATAAAAAGATCCCAAGTATTCGTAAGCTACTTGCAGTTCTAGAAGAAGATGGCATCGTGAACTGCAGTTGTACTTATTTACGAGAGCTTTTGCACAAGATGGGATATTTATTCAAGAAATGTAAATCTAAAAGACACATTTTAATTGAGAGACCCAGTATTGCTGAATGGCGAGTAAGATATTTAAGAGCTATAAGAAAATATAGAAATGAAAATCGAAACATATATTTTCTGGACGAAACCTACGTTAATAGTAGCCACAACTCCAATACCAGTTGCCGATCCGATTCAGAATCTTCTTTAATAATTGTTCATGGTGGTAGCCGAGATGGACTAATTGATGGTGCCTTAACAATTTTCAAATCAGATTCGAAACACGGGGACTACCATGGCGATATGAATTCCACAAATTTTCATAACTGGGTAAATCACAAATTTAAAAATAAATTAGCTCCAAATTCAGTAGTCGTAATGGACAGTGCCCCCTATCATTGTGAACAGGTTGGGAAAAAACCTACAATGTCAAGCTTAAAAAGTGTTATGCAAGATTGGTTACGCGAACGTAATGTTGACTTTACACCAGACAATAATAAAGCCGAACTTTTTCATCTGATATATAAAACTCAGTCCGAAAAAATTTATACCATTGACGAAATCCTAAAGTCTGCAGGTCATATCGTTCTTCGCATTCCACCATATCATGCCGATCTCAACCCTATTGAGCTGGTGTGGACCAATTTAAAGAACAATTTAGCTGAAAATTACATTAATTCTTCATTGGACGACAAAATTCCAATCATCACAAGATTGTTATCTGAATTCACTTCGGAACAATGGCAAAAGTGTGACGACCATGTACAAAAAATTGAGAACCAATATTGGAACCATGACATGAAGTTTGACACTGTTTTAGACGAGTTGATCATAAACCTAGGGAACGAGTCAGATTCTGAGGAGGATATGGAAATTGAAGTCATACCTAGTAGTGAAGAAGATGTGGATTAATTTTAAGCGACTTCTGAAAAAAGAAGAGGTTGTCAATTTGATGCGTATTTTTTTATGTTTGTACACTTAAACGACTAAACGAAACTCTTTATCGCACGACAGCAAACTTTGTATGTTTATGTTGATAACCGACTTCCAAAAAAGTGGGAAGGGGAAATTTGACCTCACCCTTCGAAGTTAATGTGCTATTCAAAATTGAAAGATTAAAACTTTTTAGAAAAAATAAGAACTGACTTCAAACCTTTCCTAAAATGCTACAAGTAATACACAAATGTTTTTCTTTAAAAGTTTGTACGTAAGGCGCGGACACTTGCTAATCAGCTGTCTCGCTTGCTCGTGATAGTGAAAATAATATTTTGATTTGCTATACCTAAGTTAATTTGCTTTAAACAGTTTTGTATCGTACCTAATTATTAAAAATTAAAACACTTCTAACTATGCGTTCATTTTATTTAGCCCGATAGAGAAATACATCAAATTTTATAGTTACCCTGCCCACATAGATATAAAATTTAGCAGGTATGTCGTTCTAAATCTTTGTAACCCGCATTGCATAATGATATCCTGAGATTTATCTGCCCTCAAATACCTCACGTGCGTCTTGTCAATGGCGCGCAGTCGCGTTTCTCCCCCCCGTCTCACCGCTCACATACTTCAGGCGGTGACTAACTCTTGCGTGCTGATTTAGAGATTCTAAATACCGATAAATGAAACAATCAGCTAAGTACATTTAAGTTTTATTTATTAATCAAAAATGGAATGCACATAACACTTTAATAACTAAATAGAATATGAAGGTCTACAACTAAACAATATAATTATTGGAATAAAGCATACAAATGTTTGGTATATTTATTACAAGATCAAAAGCGTAAGATTCATATGACTAGACATAATTCAGTGTATAAATTAATCTTAAAAAAGCCTTCCAGTAGAAAATGGATTTAGATTTTCAAAACAATGATTTGTACTTTGATTTTAATAATAAAATGTTTTACAATATTAAGCTTCTATTGGATTTTATTTATTAAGCTTGGTCTGCTTTTATAAAGATACATTTTATCTGCAACTGTTGTTATTCTACATCAACGGCGTCCACTATCGAATGGGGGAAGAGGGAGGTGGCTCCATAATTAGAATATTTTATTTCTCCCTCCAGCCAATATCTTTATTCATCTTGATCCCTTTTACTCCTTGCAGATAAACTAAAGGCTCTTGGGTTCGAATTTATGTTAAGAACCACGTTAAAATACTCAACACAAAACAAAGCAGAAATTATTCATAGATTTTTACAAACTAGTTCATATTATACTAAAGATTTTCACTAAGTAAAATAAATCATAAATCTCCTAAAGCTTCATTATTTTATTACTTCGTGAAAATACTTATCTGTGGTATGAAATATTGATACGGATTTACTAACGCATTGATTTCGGGGAATGCCCGACGCCGCTCGCTCTTGAAAATGGACTCCGTTTGAGTTTGAAACTAGTCGGGCATTCCCCGAAATCAATGCGTAAGTTAAGCCGTATCAATGTTTCGTATTAAGTATGACTCACGAAAGTTACTTATCTTTGGTTTTAAAATTAAGTACGTTTTTACGACTTTCTAAACTAATGTAATAGCAGTAAAACAGGAATTCAATTACATAAAACATACAACTTAAAAACTATTGACATAACAAATAAGATATATTCAAATATGAAGTTTAGATTTTAACATTACCAGGTCATTGTGAATATAATAGTCATGTAGAACAGTACAGTATATATAAAATGTACATAAAATACATGATTATAAATAGTGTAAGCTAATGAGCATACTTTATGTAATATTACTATATTCATTGTACTGATTGAAGATATATCTAAAATCAAATACATACATTTTGTTTATATATTTTCAAAATCCTCTTATTTTACTATATTTCATCCCACACCTTTCCGAAATAAATTTATCACGTTTTTGGTTTCTCTAAACCATTTTAATACTTATATGCCGCGAGTACCGCGAAGTAGCAAGTGAAGTGTAAATCCAATACATTGTAACTTGAGATAGTACATTCTGAGATACGATGTATTGGCTTCATATACTTAATAGTGTGCAAATGCAGTCATCTTGTGGAAATACTAAACAAAAATTATTCTGATTTGTTACCTATTGATTGCCAAAAACAGTGCTGTATAGATACCGGCAAATATCTTGCCAATTGCTTAATAGTCGATTCTTAGGGTGGATCGAAAGAGGGACGAGGAAATTTCTACCAAGCATGTGCACTCGATTGGTTGTTCAGTCGTGAACCTGCGCGAACTTTGTCCCACTACGCCGCTTTATGTTCAAGATGTTTGCCGGTATCTACAGCTTTAGTGATAGTAATACAAATCTGTAGTTTCATGTCACCTTGCATTTATTAACATTCTAAGTTAACACATCTTTAAATAATTAAACATTGTTTAACGTTTTACCACATTAGGCTGCATGGCTCTGATTAGTGTTAGATCCTAGTAAACTGTCGGGATTAGCTAAAGGATCCAGTTCGGCAAAGAGTTTGAACCAGGCGGCTTTATCATCCTTTTTGGGGACTGAACTTGGACTTGGTTTAGAAGCTTGAGGTGAAGGTAGTGACTTTGCCTGGTTTGTAGTTACTGGAGCCATTGGACCTTGCAGTATGTTGGATGAGTCCTGGAAAGTTTGATGTGAAAGTAAAAATTGTAATTATATCACTTGAAGCTCTGAGTACAATGTCAATACAGTATCTAATCAGTTGCAGTGTGCTACCCACTTCTAAAATTAGATACTAAATATTGATTTTAATTTTCCTATAACTCGGTTATTTTATATGTTATGTATTAGTGTTTTTCAGTAAAAACCTAGTGGTATGATCATTGACTGGCACGTCAGAGGTACTCTCGGTGTTTTGTGTCAGAGGCCTCAAACCCTAGGCACGCACCTCCAATGTTTCGGAAGTTATACAACTTGCGAAATTATTAATTATTTACGGAAAGCACGTTAAGCCACTGGCCTCAGCTGTTATGAAAATCTGTGGCAAAGACTGTGGCACGTCCCCACACTTCGGGGCGGCCACACTAGGTGGAGCGACCATCTACGTTTCTACAAAGAGTGGCTGGAAGCGGCAGAAAGATTTGAATGCTGTACGGTGAGCATTAAACGGCCTTTTATAAACAGTGCAGCAATTGACTGATACTGGCTGATCATTAAGGCATCACTTCTAAATTGACATTATTAACATAGTTGTATTTATTTATTACACCATTTTCCCCTTTTTTTTGTGGCCGAGGGGAGTAAAAAATGCCTTCCGCATACCGCACGTCCGAGGACGTACGGTTATGTGGGGCTCGCACCCACTAAAAACGTCTCCCCCCTGGGTGTTCCTCGCAGTGTATCGGTATCGGACGGGTCCAGGAACCGCAAACGCGCCTCGCAGGCCCGTCCAGTGCCTGACTGTTGGCCCGCTCACACCATTTTCCCCTAAGAGATTGATTCACTGCTTTCAAAAACTGGATTCTGGATACTAGAATTACAGCTATAAAATATTTACCTGTAACAATTGTGATGGTAGAAACGTTCCAAAAGATCCTTCCATATCTCCACAATCCATCCGCAGGCCTGCTAACTCAGAAAGTATGCCAGCACTCCCACTAGTTAGTTCTGAATCCAGAAAACTCGTATCAATCAGGTTCATTGAAGTACTTGGCCTTACTTCTTTATCGGTGGACGGCTTTTCATTTTCGTTGTTCGTTTTTGTATGTTCATGTTGCTGTTTTAGTTTGCTACTATTATCCAGATTCTCATCCTTGAAATCATCCTAGAATAGTTCAAAATAAGATCTATAAGGACAAAATTCTAACTTACACTCTAACACACAAAAGAAAGATAAAATCTACAAATCAAATAGAAATTTTAGTAGATCTTTCAATATCTTTCATGAATTGTAATGATGAGTTTTAATAAAATCTTATTTATTTGAAATCAGTAATTACATGCTACATGCAAATGAAACTCAACAACTGGGTAAACATAAAATAATTATCTAATACTGTCTATGAATGGATGACTCACAAACCAGGAAACAATAGATTGTATACATAGCTCAAAGGGTCACATTATTTTAATAATAAATCATCACATACTGCCATACAACTGGATAAAGGCTCTCTTTGACTTTTACTTAAGGTAAGAGGAAAAAAGTAGCAACCATAAATGGGCAGATAAGATATTTTACGATGTCAATGAAAGAATTTTCAAAGTGTAGTTATGATCCTGCTTTTAAAAATTCACATCTTTCTCTATACATTTTATATAAATTCTTTTGGGTAATTAAATAATAAGGCCATACATATACTATTGGTACACAATTATTTAAACATGTTTATTAAAAAGTATTTAAAAAAGACTTGACAGTAATGGCTTGGTTAAAAGTGTTAAGTGTTCAACCAGGGAATTATTACTCTAAATAAACTAAAAGACTCTTTTAAAAGCTACAGTTCTATAAGATTCTTGTTGATAAAGAAGTCTAACCTGGAAAAACAGCATCTGATCTTTATCCTGCGGTACCACTTCCTGTTTACCATCCCCATCACCTAAATTCTGCGACAATTCCTTTAGTATACAGAATTCATACTGAGGTGTAGCATTCATAGTATCAGCGGTTGCTACTAACGTTTGGGCAACTTTGGTAGCAAATGTCACGAAGGAACTTTGGTAGTTAGATAGGACATGAGAGAACATGTTGCATCTTGCTGCTGCTAGCAAATCAATCTGAAAGAAAATTATAATGCTTATATTATAAGAATATATTATATTGTACTACTATTATATAATATCCAATGTAACACCATAATAAACTACATATTTTCCTATTCTATGTATAACTGATACATTTGAGGAAAGGCTTTTAGCAAGCATTAGGGTGTTGGCTGATTATATTGCTAGCGAAACTGACTAAAATATTTCTACTTTAACTCATTATTACTAAATACCTAAATAGAGTGCAATACCTTCTGCAATACATCAAGTGTTAATTTATCAAACACTTTTTTACTCTCACGGACTTGTCGCTGTGCCTTACGGAAATTGTCAAGACCACGTCCTGTGTCTGGATCTAACTGTGCGCTAGTCGACTTCATCCAACTCAGAGCAGCACGATACTCGATGCGGGCTTTTTCCATAGCAGATACCGTCGCCCGCATATCGCTTACAGCGCGGCCTCTAAACGTCTCCACTTCGTGATAAAGCCTTAACAGCGGCCCCCTCACCGATAACCGCTGCTGGCCAGAATAAGTAATCGCTTTCCCCGCAGATACCATGTGTTTACCAGAAGCGTCCGCATTTTTACCCGAATCTCGCAAAAACTTCCCTAAAGAATTCTCCTCTTGAGCCAATAAACACAATCTTTCCTGATATTGGTCTAAAACTCGCTGTAATTGTAAGCAGCTGTCTGATATTGATCGAAATAACTCCAATTTAGCATCAAGCTCTGCGTCGGACGCAACAATACACTCATCTTCTTTGGTTCCTAGTTTTTTAAGCACAGTCTTTTTTGTAACCCAATAATGATGCTGCATCATTTTATCAGATAAATAACACTATTTTACACTGTAAGAAATTAACAGATTTATTCAATAGAATAGAAGCCGAATTGTTGTTTGACACTTTTGACATTTGTGATATTTACAATTTGACAGACCAGAACTAAGCCCAGAAGTTCAGAAGTCAGACAAGAAACACCGAAAATTAAAATCCATAACATACAGTTTCTTCATATATAAAAGAAAAGTGAAAGATATGGATAAATCATACATCTATGTGAGCTCTAAAGTAAAGGCTTTTCAATATTTACAATATATAAATTTTAAGTATTACCAATCAAGCATAATTTAGCACACAAATTAAGCTCAACAATATAATCTGTGACTTCTGCGAGGCAAGTTTGTCTATGACGCGAATATTTACAACCGGAATGTGGAATGGCCGCCGCGTTTCGCGTTAGTGCGAATGTATTGTGTTATCAAATCGTCTTGATATTAATATGTACAATTTTATTAGGTGAAAGTGACTTAACACCAACCTGTGGAAATAATTACGATGTACTGTGCTACTGATAAAACTATCCCCGGTGTGTCATCATCGCAATCTTCAAAGAACGTCAAAGATGGTAAGTTTGGTTGTCACATATTTAGTGTCTGTATAAATTTGTTATTTCAAGTTATTTTTCTTTGAAATTTACCATTACTGCGACTATATATAATATAACAAAGTTTATTCAAGTTTCACACGTTGCCCGTTGACCTTAATATTTTTTTGTTTGTGCCAAAAGTTTGTGAATACTTTTCCAAGTTTACTATTGTTTTAAATTTTGAATGCCAACCAATTATCACTATTTACGATGAAAATACAACACCAGATACTCTATTTGGTATTCACTAGTACTGTAGGTGTTTATGAAATTACTAAACGGCAAACTTAACAATTATCTTGTCCTCGTTATTATCGGCATTCATCTTCAGGCACTAGACTTTCAAAATGTAACGCACGCGATAACGTCCGATTCACATTTTGAATATTCAGGTCAAAGCAGAATGTGAATGTGTATTTTTTAGCCAGGCTTTATTGCTATCATAATCTGATACTTAAAATCTTTTTGAATCTAGAATCTCCTAGATACTCATGGGCAATAAATTCAAATAGCTCTTTTACTGGCAAATTATTACATATTACCTTTTGAAATTAGCATAGAATGCATGAATGTGGTTTTTTTTAACATAAGTTATTATATTCAAAGTATTTATATTCTGACCAATGATTTAACTACGGATTAAACAAGTAAAAACTTAGTTTTTTCAATAGTCCTTATCCAATAGTCATTTGTCAATAGTGTTTGCAGAACAATATAAAATTAGATTCAATGTCAGTCCTAAAAAATTGGAATAAAAGATTATTCAGGACTGGAATAATCTTATATTAAAATTTTTAGGAGTAAGTTTAAAGGACCGAAATTTCCCTTTCTATTTTTTTAAATAGTATTGACTTCTACTGCACTTGTTCTTTATTCCAAATATATTTATAGTATACGGTAAATATTAATAGTTACTTTTGTATTTATACAAGTTTACGTAAATATGTTTTACTAATACATTAGTATTGTAACATCTTGTCATGTGAGAAGTCCATTCATATCAATAAGAAGTGCTAACAGGTACCAATCATGTTATATTTATGTTCTTAGTTCATTATCTGGATGAGGTAATTTATTTATTAATTTTTTAATGTATAACAAACAAATCTGACATAAGCTAGACTAATTGCCTTATGGCATGGATCACTAATTTGTTTTGATCCAGTCTGTTTTACAAATATAAAAGATTGCCGCAGTCCGGTTGGTGATGACTATCCTACTAATATTATAAATTGTCATATTTGATTGATCAATGTTTGTTACTCGATCTCTCTGAACCAATAAAACTAGTTGAATTAAACTTAGCATACGGATTCGAATTAAACTTAGCATACGGATTCCCCATTTCTGTCATGAATAATGATATAAATAAAAAAGTTTATGAATTTATGTTTTGTTAAGGTCCACACAAACTACATCAGCGGTCTAGCATTTTGTGACCTCTGCCAGTCAGTGTATGATTGTAATGATGAAGATTTTTTGGATTTAGGTGGAAAATAACAATTACATAATTAATTACATCTTTCTATAAATGTAAATAATAAGGGTTCGTTTGTATGTCTGTCCTCAATGAGTTCCCAAATAATTCATCTTGTGATTAAACTTTGGCGAGTTGTTGTGCATAAAAAAATTCAGACAGCAACACAAGTTTTGCACAGCTAGTAAATAATAAAATGCTTTTATGTCCATTGAGCTTAATCTGTAATAGAGTAAAGCGATTGAAAATTATTAAGCAAACAGAATATAGTTAAAACTAATTTTCTCCAAGCCAATCATCCAAAGTATTAAACTTATGACTACCGCATGGACGCCGGCGTCGAGTAACAATTGATTTTCTTTTGTGTCTCATTTCTCGGTGTTTGAAGGTTTTAAAGCTTAACTTGAAATTCTCTTACAACAGTATCAAGCTCATCCCACTAGAGCTTGACTCTGAATAAAAACTGTCCTTAGCAGCTCTAGATAGAGGTGGGACGAGAGGCGAGAGATATGGCCTTGTAATAATAATAATATTATTTTTTAAAGATTAAATAAAACAATAAGATAATTTATGGCTTACAATATTGCAGTGTTCAATATTGAGCAGTTCGATAGGAGCTTCAGATTCAATAGACATCAGTTTGATATTTTTTTTAAATGATAAAACTAGAACTGAATAGTTTACTTCTAGGTAAGCATGCACTATCGTCAACTGCATTATCACTTACCATCAGGTTAGATAGCAGTCAAATGCGAGCCTATCAATGAAAAAAAAAACTTTTACATCATTGCTTACAATAACAGACAGAACTACATATTAGGGTAGCTACACACATAGTTGATTCGGCACATTCGGTTCGGTATTTTAGAAGAAATTTCATCGGGACTTTTTCGAAAATACTGGACCGAATGTGCCGAATCGACTGTGTGTGTAGCTACTACCCTTATTCTGCATCTGGTCATCAGTCCTTGATATCTCATGTTTATTACATTGACTTATAATGGAACAATGATTGACTCACAGCCATAACTTAACCATAAATGACTAATTAGTACACGTTACATTCATTACAATAGATAATAGTTTTAACTACTGTATAAAAGGTATCTGTTATGACTACTGGCTTTCCTTGCCTGTAACTAGCCTTTTATGCACCCGGTGCGAGCTTCTAAAACTGCGCCCACGCATAACCCAAAACTTAATTCTGGTGGTCTGGTTATTTCTGCCTGATCACCGCTGGCACCCCCTTAGTTAAGGCACTGCTGGCCCTAAGAAGCGGACTTACTGATAAAACTGCCATGGTGATTCCTTCTCGATGATCATCGGGGTTGCAGTTTTGCGAGATGATATTCATTCCGCGTCCCCCAATATAGTGGTGGTACTTGATACCATTTTCAGCTACGCGGGTTAAAACTACAGTCTGTAGAGGTCGATCGATTAGATGGAGAAGCACCTTAAAGAGTTAGTTGATATACGTATACATGTACCTTTACATTAAAAAGTTAGTGTGACTCATCCATCTGCTAGGCAAAGGTACTCAATGTAAAAGTGTTGCTATCGAAACTTTGAAAATTATACTAATTAATAAACAATAACCCGTCTGCTACAATAACACAAAACAATGGAAGAATCGCCTTACAAGTTACAACTGCTAAATGCCTGACTGACAAAAGACAGTAGGTACAAAACCTACCATCGCGTTCACGTCATCGTTACCCAAATCGTGTAAGGGTAACATTTGACGGTAACGGGGTCAAGGCAACAGCCGATTCGCGTCTCGCGTGCCTATTCCCGACATATCGATCTAAGACTATATCATCGGCTTTTAGTGCCGAATTAGCATAGCGAAGGGTTGAAGAGAATATTCGGGGTTTACCACTTATCGGTTGGGTTGAGTGAAATGGAGGAAACCCCAAACAACGAACACGTGTTCTTTAGAAAATACACGTATTATTCTGGTCGCAACAAAAGGCGTCATTCTTTCTTGTGGGTGTCGAAAATGGCCTCTTCTTACGCGATTATGAAACATTAGACTCGGACAAATTATAATAAAGATAATGATAGCCTAGCGGTATGACCGTTGGTCTGCCAAGTCCAAAGGTCGTAGGTTCGGCCTATGACTTTTCGGATTCATGTGCGTATTAGAAATTAATTATCACTTGTTAAAACCGTGAACCAGCACACCTGAGAGAATTAGTCTAAAACACATATTACATAATCACTCAATCACCTCAGCCTATCACAGTCTTCTCGACAAACCAATGCCTCTCCCTAGCCCCAAGCACGACAACTGCACTTGATCCTAGTTTAGCCATAATTAGACTAAATCAATTATAGTAATCTTAAATGCATTTATAAAATGCGTCAATGGTAATTGTTATAGTATAAATAAAACACGATGTAACAAAGCGAGTAAAGGTCAGTTACTAAGATTGAACTTTCATTACGTATTGAGTACAAAAACGAACTAATTAATTATATTGCACGTCATTCCCTATCTTAATGTTCTGCATCACGAGTTGAATGCATTTTGACTGTCTGTGTCTGTAGTCAACTAGCTTTTGCTCGCGGCATCGCTTACGTAAATTTAGAATTTCAATTATTCGAAAGACAGACGGTAAGACCTGATCCGTATACGTAGTACTTTTGTCAGCATAAAAGTAACCCTATGTCCGTTTCTGTACACCTGACAACGTATACGCAAAATTTCTATACAAATACCTACAAATAATCACGATTTTTTTAATTTATTGCCTAGGCTGTCAGATTGACATCATATCATCTAAAGATTTTTTTGGAAAATAAACCGGAAAAGTCTGATACTTATACAGGGTGGGCGGAGAATAGAGGTTCAAAAATTTTTTTTAGATGCCCCGCTCCAATAGCTATTCGAATAACCCCCATGTATGTTCAGCGATTATTTATAGTTTAAGAGCTAGATTTTTTTTACCAATTTTTGGGAAAGTATCACCTGACTTTAGATTTTATTTTTTTTCTTCTTCTGCATTGTAATTCTTGAAAATATTTTTTGTTATATTAAGTCCTTATAGTATGTTCTATGATCCATAAAAAATCTGTCTGTCTAATCATCTCATAAGGTGCCTAAAACTTTGCTCAAAATGAAAAAAAGTGCAAAATAAAATTTGTTCCAGATTTTCATTAAATCAAAAAAAAAATCAAAAAATGGTGGCAGTGACCCCAAAGTAGTTTTAAAAACTCCCTCGGACTTTCAGCATTTCAAAATAATAAAAATATTTCCTACTTTTCGGGACATTATTTTGTGCAATCATAGTTCAAAGATGGTAAAGAGAAAAAATCTCAATTAATTTTTTCATTTACTTGATAGTTCAAAAGATTGTTTTAATACATTTTTATCATGAAAAGTTCATTGAGTTGTGATAGCTTAGTGGTAGTAATCGTTGACTGGCAAGTCAAAGGTCTCAGGTTCAAACCCAAGGCACGCACCTCTGACTTTTCATAAGTTATGTGCCATAAATTAATTATCACTTACTCCGCGCCTCGGAAAGCACGTAAAGCCGTTGGCCCTGAGCCTGATCTCTCTCCGGTCTCGTGTCGGATTGCCGTCCCATTGGTGTATGAGAGTAAGCGAATAGAAAGTACCCTTGTGTTTGCGCACACACTTGTGCAATATAATATCTCCTGGCTAATCTCCGTTGAGATTGGCCGCTGTGACCGAAATCGGTCCGGAGGATATTATTATCACGAAAATAATGTATTGAAACAACTTTTTATCACTTTCAAAAGGAAAATTGGCTTTGTTTTTTTTTAATTTGCGCCAAACAAATCGGAATCCATAAATTTTGGCATTTTATCTAGCTACATTATTGCAATCAAAAAGATACAACTCGGTGGTAGACATACGGAGAGGTATGAAGTATGACATAGTTGAAGGCAGAAAAAAAATCTACAACAAATTAAACCATTTTAATAAAGTTCTATTTAAAAGTTCAGAATATTTTTTTTTAGCACAGATTATGCTAAAATTTTGTACTATTGTATTATATCTAATGTAAACTGTATTCCATTAGAATTAAGTGCTATCAAATAATAAAAATTTGGGAAGAAAATAATTAAATTAATTGAGATTTTTTCTCTTTACCATCTTTGAACTATGATTGCACAAAATAATGTCCCGAAAAGTAGGAAATATTTTTATTATTTTGAAATGCTGAAAGTTCGAGGGAGTTTTTAAAACTACTTTGGGGTCACTGCCACCATTTTTTGATTTTTTTTTGATTTAATGAAAATCTGGAAAAAAAATTATTTTGCACTTTTTTTCATTTTGAGCAAAGTTTTAGGCACCTTATGAGATGATTAGACAGACAGATTTTTTATGGATCATAGAACATACTATAAGGACTTAATATAACAAAAAATATTTTCAAGAATTACAATGCAGAAGAAGAAAAAAAATAAAATCTAAAGTCAGGTGATACTTTCCCAAAAATTGGTAAAAAAAATCTAGCTCTTAAACTATAAATAATCGCTGAACATACATGGGGGTTATTCGAATAGCTATAGGAGAGGGGCATCTAAAAAAAATTTTTGAACCTCTATTCTCCGCCCACCCTGTATAAAACCATTAGTTAGACAGTGAAATTATTTAAAAAAAAAATAATGTAAACATAGTTTCTCAGAAGTTTTCTTATGAGAAAATAAAGTTCTTAAACCAACTACCGAATTGGTACTAACTGTACTGAGATACCTCAGATCTATGGATCTCTAGGCGTACCAGATTCACTTGTTTATTTACTGCGCTACCGATCTGCTTACTCATTTTGCCCTGTCTTAAAGGTCAGCTGACTCAATTCTATAGCTCAGCTGCTCAATATTTAAAACCCTACTCGGCTGCTCAATAATTAAAAACTTATTCTATACAACTCATTCTCCTTGAAAAACATGAAAAGAATATTGAATAAAGAGGTACTGCTTCACTTGATGTATTGTGGTTTCCCGGACACCTGTCGTAGCGAACACCACAGTTGCCCGGCACTCGATGACCTTGCACACTTTATTTGTGGGGACAAACTATAACAAGCTCGCCCAAAAATGCATTACGAAATTGCTTATTTAAAACCGGAATATAATGATTATGATAAGCATACTTATTAATATATGACTGAGCATTTTAAATGACGTAATTAGTCCGTTTTGTGTGACTGAATAATTAAAGATAAAACAACGGTATTACCTTTTACACATCGGTATAGATAATATACTTGTTAAACACTATTTTAAATCACAGTTTCCTGGTTAGGTAGTTGTTATGATACAAACAAAACCAGGTAATTAGGTAGGCAGCAGACGTTATGTCATACAAAGACATTTGTCAGCATTAAATATTAAAATTTATCATTCTACTCAAATTTCAATTAGCTTCGTAAAATAAGACGACATTTACTTGTTAACGTAAACTGCGTTTGTGCCAGTTTGAAATAACATTTCCCAGGTTGGTGGCCTCTAAAGGTGGATACACACTAGACCATTTACTCGTGAAGAAAATCGAGCCACTCTAATGTGTCACTTTTCACGAACCGAACATTGATTGACATGAACACTTGACGTTTTGTTGTAACTTAATTTTACTAACATCGAACGAATTTGTGTAACATTTCATCCAGCAAGACACGAGAAAACAGATCCGACGTTTTAACGGAGAGTAAATACAAAACCGAGTAGTGCCACACGCCTGACGAATCAGTTACTAAATCCTACTCAAAGGGAAGGGAGACAAAGGGAAAGATCCGGAGGATGGGTGAGCATCATTCCGTGTAACAGTAATCCTCTGCTACTGCGATCGCCAACCCGCTTGCCCAGCGTGGCAATTATGGGCAAATACCTCCAATGAGCGCACAATAGTGGCGCGCATTGAGAGAGACTTATGTTCAGCAGTGAACTAATACAGGCTGATGACGATGATAATGAAATGCAAAACAGAAATGAATGTTACAAGCGTCGAGTACTCGCAGGAACGTTACATTAAACAGAAATGCTCTAGTGAGTACTCACCTTAATGCTTGTTTCTAAATGTCAGAGGTTGATCTGTTGGTACGATAAATGGAAAGAGCTTTGCTCTGCAGAAAGATAGAACGGAGTTAGTTTATTCTTAAACTAATTCATTGCTGTATTATTTCTATGTAGTAGTAATCTAGGTCAAATAGCTAGCTTCGTTACTATTTATTTAATTTTATAAAACAGCTATTTAGCTGGACTTTCCATTTCAATGTTTCTGTTCTCAAGAGTTAGGAATAGTTGTTGTAATTTAAGTTTCGTAATGAGAGTTTACAATATGAATTAGTGGTACTGTTGGACGGTTTATAGCATACAGTTTGGTTTACAGCTAAATAGAATGAAAATAAATTAGCCAAACATGTTCGTTTCGCTTGAATTTCTCAAGCCGCCTATCTCGCTAAACCGCACCGCTCGCGCTATACCACTATCTCCCTTGTACATTGAAGAATAACATTCAAACGTTCAGCTAAAATATCAGTTTGATTTAAAGACGATTTTATAGTATAGAAGAATAAAAATTGCCTAAAATGAATGTTTGTTTTGCAAGATTTTATGCATGAAAACAGCTTTCGATCAAACTGATATTTTTGCCGAACCTATGTATTGTGATTTGCGATTTTTCTAAACAATATTCAGTGATTTTATATGTTTAATGTAGGAGTGAGATAACGGTTAAGCAAGACAGGCGCCTTAACATTGATATGTATGGTTTATTAAAAGCCTTACGGATTATTAAAAGGTATTACGGTTTATTACTCGGGTTATCAATCGAAAGCTATTCTATCGATCTTTCTCAGGTTCTTGGAAGAGGCAATTTTCCAGCAGTGAACTGCGAACTGAGTTGATTGAATGGACATTTGTTCAGTCATACCAAATTAAACGTATAATTTTACATCAATCTTCAATCAATTCATGACTTTAGTACTCAAAATCCCGATACGCATAACAGAAGTAGATTTACCTACCTTAATACCACGTAAAGCGGTGGTTATTTAGGAAATACAGACATTTAAGATTATAGTCCGTCAACAATGTAGCCCAGACATGTCATGATTTCATTGTCCGTGCTTAGACGGCAACAATAGCCTTAGTCTAGAATTACGTGGTACTATTCAACTTAACCCGCTCCACCTTTAGAGTAGGACATAATTCTAGAGTGCTTTACAGTCTTTGTACTCCCTTTGTATCTTAAAACTGAGACTAAATCCGTGGGTTTCAAAGGGATTCCAATCTATAGACGGGATAATGAAATACACTATCTATATTTAAGTAACTCTTAAGCTTAGTATTATTTTGAAAGTCAGTAGCTATACAGGTTAAATAATTTAGAAAACGGTAACAGCGCAGCAATAAAGTCCCTTTTTTTTACATCCAACTGGTTTTTAAAACAACATTAAAGGCACTGGCGATCTTAAGCCCGGTTGGATTTTATTACCAGTCTATTCGCCTAATTATTGTAAGGTACTCATTTCTTTAGATCTTTTAAATTGCCCTATAAAATTGCTTTGAGAGCTTATTTTATGTTTCTCCAATCATCTCGTTATGGTAAGAGTTCACGACTAGTAGTTCCTTGTGTTCCTTATTGAGACAGGGTTATTTTATGCACTTTATGAACCATAAAGTTTATAATATTTAATGCTTTGCAATTCACTTTTGGCGGTAACGCTGTTTTTTTTTTTGGAATGACAATTAAAAACTACAAATTGGAATACATTAAAATCACCTTTTGGCTTTTGCACAACACAAGACTGTCTGTAACTTAAAAAAAATGTTTTGAAAATAATAAATTAATCTATACATATAATAAAATCGTAACGAAGTATGTATGTAATTGATTGGCGCGAAAACTACTGGACAGATTTAGTTGAAATTCGGCAAATATACTTTTTAAATTCTTAGTCAACTTATAGGGTATAAATTATTACGTTTATAATTACGGGGGATGAGCAGTATTGTAGTATGCAGCGTATTTCTAGAATTTGCTGCAGAATTGTTGTTGTTGTTGGGAAAAATATTATTAAATTTCAATTTACAAAATATTATCACGCTATATCCACAAGGAGCTAAACATTACATAACATAACATAATAATATCTTTTAGGAACGATTATTTTATCTACATGTCAACAGACTTCATAGCCTTCCGGTCGGGCGAACGCCTTGGAAGTGTAAGGCTTTGGGTTCGATCCCCAGTTCCGCAAACTTTTTGTGGATTATTTTGTATATTTTTTTGTCATTGAAATTAATATGTATTTTTGTGGTATTTCATTCTTAATGACTTTTATTACTTACCGGCTGAAACCCGAAGGAAACATGCTTTTTAATAATTTTTCAACTTATAAAAAACGTATATGCAACGAGGTATGCAAGGATCGTAGCAAGTGGAAATCCGTTGTCTCTGCCTACCCCTCTGGGAAACAGGCGTGAGTCTATGTATGTATGTAAAAAACGTCACCACTTTAATTTGAAACATTTATAAAATTTATATTATTTAAAACATAGTGTTCTAGATGGCGTTAGAGTCTATTTAGATCAGCGGAATTCTTTTTTAAATATTTCAATTTGAAACCCGAAGGAAGCAACGCGCATCGTGTGGGATTATACTTTTTAAAATTTCAGCTTATAAAAAAAATCCGCTTTAATTTGAAGCATTAAAATTATTATTATTTAAAACATAATGTTTCCTTTTTCTTAATTAGATGGTGTTAGGAGTCGATTTAAATCTGAGGAAAAATAATTTTCTTGGATACTCCTGATGGGACAGGAAAAATATTTATTACCACTGGCATCCTTGCAGGGAGGCAGGGCAAAATTACAATTGCAGTAGCGTCTTCGGCGATTACTGCCACGTTGTTTTCTGGTGACAAAACAGCGCACACCATGTTTAGGATTCCCATCAATTTACAGAGCAACGAAACACCTGTTTGTGATGTGTCACGAAATAGTGACAAGGCAGGCATTTGCTTAAGAATTGTTCTTTGATCGTATGATGGGATGAATGTATAATGGCAAACAGAAAAGCAGTTGATGCGGTACACAGAACTCTAAAAGACATCCGTAGAAACCAACACATAATGGGTGGTGTCACAGTTATGTTCAGCGGCAATTTCCACTGAACGCTGCCTGTGGTGACGCGAGGAACTGGGGCTGATGAGGTGAATGGTTCTTTGAAACGATTATTTTTATGATCCTGTATTCATAAGTTGAGCTTGACAATAATTATGGGCGGCTGAGTAGGAATCCACATGCTCAAGAATTTTCCAACTCAAAACGCCCAAAAATAATCAGCAATCAACGAATGCATTCTTTTATAAATGAAAGGGAATGAAGTGTTTTACACATTTATAAACACTGTTGTCAATCAAGATGACGCCACTCATTATTCTGTAAAATTCCTGAATTCCCTCACTGCAAGTGGACTTCCGACGGACGTCATTAAGTTGAAGGTCGGTGTCCCGATTATGCTTCTTCGGAACTTAACGCCTTTGAAATTGTGTAAAGGGACCCAGAAAATGATGGCCTGATGGCTTAATGTAAATTATCTGCAAATCATCAAGGCGCAAATTCTAACGGATTTCGGTATTGGCGAGACAGTGTTTACACCATGTACCACTAATTCTCCACATTTATCCCTTTCAATTTAAGCGAGTGTAGTTTCCTGTGGGCGTTTGTTTCGCCATGAGAAGTCTGCGAGTGTCGATCTCAGGACCAGCTTCTCCTCACATAGACTGTATGTCGTTTGCTCTCGGGTCACCAGTCCTGACTCTCTGTACATTTTAGCTCCCGAGAGCAAAACTACAAACAAAGTAATCTGTATGTTTTTCTAAATATCCTGGTTCGGATTTGATATTGATACGAAACTTTTGTTCTTTTACATAGGTTTTTCGCTTTATTAGGTCAGAAATTATGCAATAAAATATGCGAAGCGCACTTATAACTTTTTCTTTTGCCCTATACATTAGGAAGACTTAAATATAAAACTAATCTTTGTTGGAATAATTGCTCTCAAATGTGCAAAACATATACAATACAATAGGTATATTTAAAAAAATCTCTCATTCTCTCCTGTGCAATAATTATTCCCACATGATAGTGGGGTATGCTTTTCGGGTTTTTCGCTTCCCCTTCGCTCTATCCATTGCATCGTCCTGGATAATGTTTAATGGCAATATATAATGTTTTCAATAATAAATATTTTGGATAATTTAAATGTTTATGCACATGTTTTGCTTAATAAGAAACTCGCAAAAACAACTGACTTGGGCGGACTTGAACTGTCATATCATAACATTACTAATCTGCACTAATAAAAGTTTGTGAAGATGTTTGTTACCTAAACACTTTTGATTTGAATAGAACTCGGTAAACATAAAAACCATATTTCCTGGATTAACAAAAAATATAAATTTTATCCTGGTTCAACATCCACGCGGGCGAAGCTGCGGGCAAAAGCTAGTAAATAATATAATAGATTTTTAAATTAAATTTTTCGTTCGTCGTTCGTTCTTAAAATAATATAATAATCATCGTTTTTTAAATAATATAATAGATTAGCTTACAATAGAGCTCTTGAAAGATCTTGAATACTAGACTCTAGGTCTAGACTTTTTGAAATAATGTAGAAGCTACAAGTCGGGGCTTAAAGACATTACTTTGCTATTTTCACATACAACGAACAAAATCAAATAATCATCCATTAAAACGGAGATTTTACTAATTAATTAAAACAAAAAATATTACTTTCCTTGTTAATTCTAAAAATAAAATCATAATAATCTCCCCGAAATAGCGCGAAGAAATCCTCACTTAGTGATATCGCCCGTGGCCTTTAGATCCCCAGTAACTTATTCCGCTTAACATAGCGGCCATAAATATGACAGTTTGGACGGCCGACTCAAAATTTACAGCGAAGTCGTTGAGGCATTATACACCAGGGGTTATTAGCCAATTAATTGACTTAACTGGTCTCATTTTCGCTTTCATTGAGACATTCGGTTCTGTGGGAAATATTCTTCTTTGTTCACTAACGACCTAAATATGCGAACCTTTACTAATTGTAATTATAGTATTAGAGGCTCTCAAGTTGACCTTTAACATTCCTAATTCACCGCTAAAGTTATTCATGTTGATGCGGCAATTATTTTTGCCAAGCCTACGGCAACGAATGTATTGATGCGTCAAACATAGAGAGGTGTATTCATGAAAGGCCGGGGTGCCGGGGTGCTGTGGGCGCCGCGTCTGCTGACACAGTTCCGGGCGCCGGCGCGGCGGGCAGGGACACTGCAGCCCAGCCAGACGACACGCGGTCGCCCTCACGAGCGCTCCCGCCCTACTGACAGCTCCCGAGCCCCGAGGATCGCGAACTTGCAACTTCTTTTGAATTCCGAACGCTCCTCTAGTGATATTAAACATTATCTTTGATCCATTGTTCTGTTATGACAATAGCGTTGTGCGTAAGCCCGCTTCCATCTTAGTAAAGTTATCGAGGTGATTGTAAACATTTTAGCCACCACATAGTGTAGCGACTGTAACGAGCAGACGAAAGTTCTTTGACAATATCGTTGAACAGTCAGTTGTGGAACAGCTAAACCCTCTAATTTTGTGGGCCGAGTGGTGTGTACTTTGAACTGTGCGGTTAACATAACATCGAACAGCAATTAGTTAATTCGGACTAGTTTCGGCGAACTTGGATTAAGGACGTTTTAGTGAGTAGGGGATATTTTGTGAGTAGGGAATAAAAGCCGGCAAGCTGTATTCGTTCGAAAGTTTCAAGGTGTACGAATATGATGAAGAGAGGACGTGCAATGGCCATGAAGATGGGTTTGGCAATTCTAAGAGAAGTGAGTACTATTTGCTTTTATAGAGTCGTAAAGTGACTTTATGTTAAAACTGTTTATACTTTAGGTAAGTACTAGGTTCTTTTGATGTATCGTTAAATTATGCTGAAGAAAATATCAAGATATTCTTGTGAAATAACCATACTCATGTTATTTATTGTTAGGCTAAATCGTAAACGAAAATATTTTTCAGAAAAGCAATGGGATTGTATCTTAAAACAAAACAATCATGTAAAACAATACCTTCCGTCCTTAGGTTACCGTAACCGCTTCCATTAGCGGGATGTACTTCTGGTTGTTACTTTAGTGGCATAAAGAAAATCCTACGAAAAAGCACTGAATAAATAATGGAATTTTGGCAAAACAACCAAGTCTGGCATTTACGGGGCTGTAAGTACTTACCTACATTTTAAGCTTAAGTTAATAAAGTAAATAAAAGGAAGTTCTTAAATAGAATACGCGCTACTTGACAAAATGATAAAAAATAAATGGTTCCCTCATTGTGGGAATCCGATTCGCACTTAACCGGTTATTTAGATAGCTTTTTAATTAACATCAATTTTCATGAACAAAAGCATTTATATGGTCGGAATATTTGATGACTAAAGGACATCTACTATTTATCTAGACTTGGTTGTCAACTCTACCTATTTGTTATCTGTAATTTTTAATCAGTACTTTTTACTTTTTTAAATGTTAACTTATAAAATTAAAAAATCTTGTAAAAATATAAACATTCCACCACATAAACATCTTCTATTTATTCGGTTGATCTGAATTTAAAACTACGTCTCATTTTAAACTTGATCGCCAACTCTATTTCGGTTATCTGTAAATTTTATTTAGTAAATATTTTTTTACTTTTAATTGTAAAATTCAAAAACCTAAATAAAATATAAACATGTTGACCCACATTTCAAAGACGTACCTTCTGACCGCCACGTCTATGTCTCATGAAACTTTAATGAAATCTACGAAACGTATTGATAAAATCAATAACTAGACAACAGTTATTTTTCTCACCGAATTGTTTGACAAAACTTGAAAAACTGAACTAGTGAAGTGTCTTGTATTTTTTCTTAGATCGACAATTAAAATATACAATGGTATAATATACAGTAGTAGAGATTAATCTGCAGTAATTACTGAAAGAGTGTCCCAAAATCTATTAGTGCTCTCTTGACTTAGACTTAAAATGTAATTGTAAATTTTTTCATCAAATTCATGATACATCGTTGATTGAAATCGATTTATCACAAAGCCCGAGGACAACATAGGCAACAACCGTTTCTTAAGGTCGTGCCCGCGACATCGATAGCTATAACATCACCTTTTATGAATCAAATGAAAGCGCGATTTAAAATGACAGCAACGCCATCTAGTTAAGAAAAAAAATATTTTTAATAATTTTATAGGCAGTGACGTGTAGAAACATCAAATTTACATGTGACTATTTAATATTATCACATAAAGAAAATGCATGGACTGCTTTTTGCAATTAAAATTTCCTATAAACAGTTGCCCCGAGCGATCCGATCAAAAACACCATAAATAAATAAATATAAATAATAATATTTTATAAATAAAGCACATACATGTACACTCAAGCAGGAAAAGCCATACTAATAATAATAACACCATTATTTTCTGAATTACCATAAATACTTAAGGAGCTACGAGAGATTAGATGGCCAAGCTTTCGTACATACATACATTGCTAAAATGATAACTCTCCTTTTCTTTATAGTCGGGTAAAAATATAAAACTACGAATTCGTAACAAAATGTCATTATTATCATATTTTTTTCAAGTTCCTTCATATTTCAACTCTTTGCTCTTTAAAAATAGTAATGGGTCCATAAACATCATTATGTAACACTAGTAGATTTAGAATTACGACTATAAGCTAATCGAATTAAATTTTTACGAGCTTTTTGACATTTCCTCAATAATGCAAAGTCGGTGAATTTATAATTTCCTGTATCAATGTCGTTTCGACGATCTTTATTATAATTCAAAAATCGAGAAGTGAGGCAAAAGGAAATCCATTGTTTTATGTCTTCGGCGTGCGTGAAAGGCTGGTAGACAACTTCTGTATCATCAAGAATCTCGTCTCATCAAGAAAATGTAGAAAGGGAACTTGAAATTTGATAATCTCTTTTTAAATTTTTCATAAATAATTACAAATGTTGGGCGCCATTAATGTAAAGTCGAGGATATTGGCGAACCTTTTGCTATAGTTGTAAAACAATCATTACTTATTTTCATAAGACGCTTTACGCACTAACACTAATACAAGCTCCTGATAATAAATAAATAATAGATAAACAAAGTTGCAAAATCTCCCAAAAAACTATATTGGCAACTTATGCTACTATTTCCTCATACGCTTTCAGACTCATCTTAATGGCGCTATTAAAAATACTAGATACAATTATTTACAAACAAAGCTGTTCCTCTATGTCCTATAATGTTTTCCTTATTGTTTTATATTTGCATTTAATGTACTAGCATCCAGTTTCACACTCTGACCTCGTACTAACGATTTGTGATAAAGATAGTAAATGGTCTATAATAATAGACTTGTTGTAAAGTCCACAGCATTTTAGTGGTAACAGTTTTATTGTAAAAGAGTTCTTATTGCTATTGAGTTAACTTGTATCATGTTAACTTACCACTGATTTGCATTTGACCGTACTATTGGCCTCAAAATTGATACACTCTAATTAAAATTATTCTTTTGACTTCTACTTCGGCTCGGGTATCGCCTGAATTGTCCATATTAGTCATTACTTATATTTGATGATCAGATATTGTTACCAGAAATTACTGATCTATACTTACTTATAAAACAGTACCGTGACTGACTGACTCACAGACATGCAAAATAGACAACCTCTTCCTATTCCTTAAGTACCCTGTAGGTGCACTTAGGAATGGTATTCGAAACTTCCACTCCGGCCTGTAAAATAGGTGATGAATTATCCACGCGGACAAAGTCTCAGGCTAAGCGGTAGTTTGCATTATGAGTCTTTTAATACGAATAAAATAGAATGTATACTTACTCCTACTAATGTCCGGTGATTACAAACGAGGTCTTCTAATCACGTCTTTTAAAGTTACCATGACGCGCCATGACGTGTTTCAACACAAAGAATTAACAACGCAATGCTCCACCTAAACCAAGTCTTAATTAATTATAAACACATCCTGCTCTTCCTATTTCCTTTCTTGATTAATTATGCTACTCGTTCCAGTAGCAGGTGTCACTTTTATTTCGTGGGATATGTTTCGTTGCCCTGTTTCTCTTGACAGGTCCATTTTAGATTGCGACTCATGAATAAGTCGTCTTCGGCTTATGAATTGACAGAACTTAGTCAAATAAGAACCGACAAAGAACCTAACGGTATGCCTCAATACACAAATATCTCTCAAACAACATCATCAAAAAACGGCTCCCAAAACTCAAAGCGATTAAAGAAACCAAGTAGACAACGGGAAAACAGGGACTTTTTTCAATATTGTTTACGAAGGTATTCAATCTCTACGCAATACTTAATCAAGCGATAAATCTTCCCTTACGTACAAATTCTTTTAATGTTATCGTCCAATCGACGTGATTGATAAAAGCCATAAAAGAAAACGAGGTAAAGTATTGTAAAACACCTTTCTGTTGCCTTTCTCGCATAATATCGAACGTAGTGCAATCCATGCACAGCAACATAAACTACATTCGATGCAGTATATGCAACCAGTCAAGTAAGCACAGCAAGTACCACCACATACACAATCATCGAAAGATAAGAGTAGGTGAACTGGTGAACGGGCGTTGGCTTGACTTGTCTGTCTGGCCGGCCAGTAAGCCCCGGCGCTTCGCAGTGACAGCACGGCGACGGCGTACGCGCAGCTCACGCGACTCAACATAAAAAAAACTAGGCCGCTCTCATGTGATAGTTTACCATTTCTCTCGCTTATTATGGAAAAAGTGTGCGCAGTGGTCACCCACTGTAATAATTTCTAATTTTTTCTTTACATTTTTGTGGAACGCATCGTTGACATGATTGCAAAAATCTGAAGTGCCAAAACTTATTTTATCTATGTAGGCTACGTGATAAGGTGTCAAGTGTGTTATTGCTTCGTTTTGTTTGTTTTCACGCACATCGCCGTTAGTAGGCAGACGTTACTTTCGGGTGTTGTTTTAAGTTAGTTTTGGTGAATGAGTCAGCTAACAGGCGTCGGGATTGTTAACTTTGTCAACGTGCTGCCCACGATTTCCGAAGGTAATATGTTCAATCTTGATATAAAAATGATCTGTTTCTGTTATTGTAATAGCCTAACAATTGTTATGTATAACTATGTATAACTAATCGTTATGTATTGACATTAGTTTGATGAAACGTTGTGATTGTTATAAGTCAGTCATAATTCATAACACTCATTGTAGTTCTTTTGTTTAAAAACTGGTCTTCTGTCTACGGCGGGAATTGTTAAACAATCTTAGCAGGTATCTATTTGGACGCAAGAACAGTAACATACAAATCAGATACTACCGTCTCAGCCCAATTTTAAAATTTATCAAAAATGCTTTACAAAAATCTGTTTATATCTTACGCTTACTAAACATTCTTTATCATTTCGACAAATTCGGCTGCGTTGGTCAACGGACCATCTAGTTTATATTATGCAGTACGCAGGTCTCGCTTACATTCAGTTTACTGCACTTTTACTGATTCAAATACCCGATGCGTATTTATCTTATTACAAGTATTACGTGTCAAACTCTACAATTCTACATACATTACATATATTTAATGCTAACATGTGCATGTTTCTATTTATTTACGCAGTCTACGCTACTGCTATTACGCTATTTGCGTTGTGTAAGGAAATGTTATATTGATAAACTATTTTTTAGCTATTAATAATATTATGATTTACCGTGAAAATGTTTGCCGTTATTTTAACGGTCGTAGATCGTTCCTTATTCATTACTATTGTAGTCTTGGTTTTTTCGATTTCAATTCAACAATAATTCACAATGAGAATTGCACCTCCCGTGAAGGCCAAATTTTCGAGTTCTTGCTTTTAAATCTAGATTTGTAGACAATCCTTGTTAGGTAACATTCGTTTTCAACTAACTTTGCTTCTCTGTAACAAATTCGTTTGGTTAGAAACTGAATTAATTATTTCGCAGCATTTTGTTAACGATGAATTTGTGGGCTCAGATTCGTGAAAGCGTACTTTCTTTTTTCGCCAACACCGTTCATTCATTACTGAGTTATTCTGACAAAATCAGAATCGAATAGCTGGTACAGTCAATCACTTTTTTTTTTCAATAAAGGGACAAAACTACTATAATATAAAAGAGCCTTATGAGTGATTCAACAACTGCAAAGAAACAGCTGTTTTTCTAAGAAAAATATTATATTCATCAGTCGTTTCTAGTTTATTTGCTGTAATGATCTAATCGAATGCATTAATGTCAACGCCATATAGTCTGTCATGTGTTATTTTGCTATAAATGATGTCCCATAGATAGTCATGTCTTGATGTTATGTGGAAATGGTAAAACTTGTTATTTACGGTAGAATTTAGTTGAGACTTTGAGAGTGAGTCAGAGGATAAAAAGCTCGCGGCCTTGGTGGCATCCGCCTTATCCGGCAGTTCGGCGCAGGCGTCGCAGGCGCAGGTGCGATCGGCCGGCGCCTAGGGTCGACGACCGGGGGGACGAGAGCGATTAATTCCATTGCCTGTGATTTAACCAGGTGATGTTAGGTTCTTACCAAGATTTTGTTCTACAAAGCTTGTATAGATTCTATCGCTTGCATCAATGGAATTTGATTTCTGGTCGTCTCTAATCAACTCTAAAAGCCATTGCTGAAATCTAATTTATTATTCATGATAATTCCTATTGAAACGTCTCCATGCCTCGCATCGCAAAATCTTATGAGAAAACAAATATATTTTTGATGCTTCACATAACATTATACTTTATTTTACAAGGAATTCTCGAGAGATAAACTTTAATGTTACTGCAATGCGCTTCCGACTACAGGCTATCGTAAAACGGTAAGTTTTCTATTACACAGTGGTTACGCGAGTGTGAGACGTATATGTATAATCACCTCTGTTTCTAAAGATTCTCGCATGCCGTACCCAATGGTCGCTACCTTCCGAGTGCCTCGACTAGTTTTTGTCATCGCCGCGCCGACCGTTAATAAAAAGTTGCAAGTTGCATTCGAGTATTCGACATACATTTACGTTGTCGAAAGCTTTGTAAATTTTTGCTGTAGTAGTAGTGAGTATTATGATATTTGACGCACCTCTGACTTTTCGTAAGTTATGTGCGTATTAATAATTAATTATCACTTTTAAGCTGTTAGGCTGTTAGCCCTGCGCTTGATCTCTCTCCGGTCGTGTTGGATTGCCGTCCCATCGGACTATGAGAGTGAGAGAATAAAGAGTGCACCTGTGTTTGCGTACAGACTTGTGCACTATAATATAGGAGATATCCTGTGTTTTGCTAATCTCCGTTGAGATTGGCCGCGGTGACCGAAATTCGGTCAAAAGGACATTATAAGTATGACTACAAGTACTTCACAAATTCTGTTTTCATTTACCACATTTTCCTTAAAACTTCCTTAAAGAAATTTTTGAGGTAAAAATACTGCAAAGGGTAGAGGAAAATGTAAGTTAATTTTTGCGGCTCCAGAAGTGCGTCACGGGAAGTCCTTTTATTCACCTTAAGAAGTTGACATTTGAACCGAAATGGTCACATTATTTTGGTAAATAAATTAACAAGGTTTCTCTGAATAACATTTCCTATTCTGTCGGTCCGTTACACAGAAATCACATATGCAAATTTAAAACAAACCACACGCAATTTGGATAACATCGTTTACAGAATAATATCGTACGAATTGAACGTCGATGTCATGCAAAAAGCGCAATTTCAATTTTAACTATACCTCTCTGAATATTTCACTCATCATCATCAACATTATCAGCCCCTACTAGTCCCCTGCTGAACATAGGCCACTCCCAATGCGCGCCACTATTGTGCGCTCATTGGAGGTAATAATCGCCCATAATCGCTATGCTAGGCAAGCGGGTCGGCGATCGCAGTAGCAGATTTTTACATAGAAGGATGCTGCTGCCCATCCTCCGGATCTTTCTCTTTATCACTTCTTACGACACCCGCGGGACGAGTAGGGGTGTTTCTATTCTTAGGCCGGAAACCACACGGCAACACGGCACGGCACGGAATATTTCACTAATCCTTGTTATCAATAAAATGCCTTTCAAAGGTGTTTTGTCAGTCGCCAGCCAAGAATGATATCGTGTTAAGCACGTTCTTGACGTTAGATTTAAAAATATTCGTTCTTTTAAACCTTGAAAGGTCGGATCTTATCATGCATGGTCATTCTGAGGTATACAGCTTCGTTTGTCCGTGACACGCGTTTACGTTAATCTAGGAAGTTGTTGGAAGCAATTATAGGCAATTTTCAAGACAGCAAAAACTCGACTGCGTTCGTGCTTCATCCGATGTGCAGTTAGGAGTTGCGTTACTACAACGTAATGTATCATTATTCGTTATACTGTTGAGACAAAAAATGTAACTGTATATTACTCGTCAAACTTCAAATTCATACTTCAAATATGTTCCTCATTTTGATCTTCAAATGGTAACAATTTGTAACCTACCATTTCAACAATCAGTAACATTAACAGGTCTCTAGTCCCTACATTATACAACAACGTAGAAAACATAACGATATACCCAGTATCGTAAGCACTATTGATGTTTTGACAATATCCTAATAATATTGATGTGTAAGTACAGCTCAAACTATTTTGGACTCATAAACTTATTTTACTGTGATCTATGTAGAGTCAGTTATTTTGACGTCTTCTTTTATCTTATGGGTTGTAATAAAAAGCTCAACTGGACTGTTTTCTTTCATAGTTGTGAGTTGATCATCATTTATCATCATTTGGGCCCGTTTCCACCCGCAGCAGGGGTTAAGGCATTTTCTCAGTCGCGCCGCGTTTTGCGGTCCTGTGTTCTTTGTATTTACAATAAATTTATTGACTGTCTGACTAACGGGCAGCTCTTCTGCCCACGGATCGGCGGGATCTTGGTCTTGGCCACTATTCTATGAGCGTTTTTAAATCATCTTATCCTCTTTTCTGGCTATAAAAGTGCACACCTCGATTTAATGTGGTTACCTTTTCTCAAAGTTTAAGACTCAGTATTCATTCTTTGTCAACGGTTAAAATTTCGTCTTTAAAATAACTAACTGTTCATTGCAGCCAAACATGACTGTCAATCTGCTTTATCTGTGACCCTGCCATCATACTTTTTATTTGTTACATACTTAACGGACGTGAGTACGTGACTTTCCCTCATTACCAGCTTTAAAAACTCAATTATACGTATTATTACCTAAATTATGATAAGTTTCTTTTAAGTATTATATGATTTATCATGTGATTATATAAATTAGACAATGAAGGTCGACGGAACTGACAGATACAAAAAACACGCTGAAGTTAGAGTCAATTATAAGCGAGTGATTCTCGGCGGATTTCTAAACGCATTAAATCCCATAGTTCTGAAATCCATAGGGAGAGCGCAGAACGGTCGGGTGGGCACGCTGCCGCGTCTACTTGCCACGCCTCGACGGGCCCGCTGGCAACCGACAATGATATGGAAACTATTGTACCACTTGCATTAATATACTTTATATCTGCTCAAGTCACGAAATCGGCTTGTTCGAATGCAATGCATTTGAGATAGAGCACGGACGCAGTAGATTGTGCTGTAAATCAACGCAATGTTTCTGCAGCGTGATTTATTAATAATGCTGTGTTTACTATACCTAACGGCTTAATAATAGAGCTAGAGATAGATTGTTATTGAGCTCTATCTATCATGAATTTTTAAATCATTCTTATGCTATTCAATGTTCATCTTAGTTAAAAGTAATTTGTCGTCATGTGGGTTCTTGTTTTGTAATGATTATATGACGCTTTTGGGTTAAGCAAATTGCTGTCAAACTCTTGATGTTATATCACGTTTAAGATAACGAACCATAATAGACTATCTTATCATGGTAGGAGTAAAATCTGTTTGCTTTAAAAGATGTTCAGCCTTAGTAACAACTAATAAAGAACGATGCCATAGCTCGCGTGATAATTAATGATCTTGACTAACGACAGTTACTATGTATGTTGTTTCGCTTTCTTGACTTTTGTTAAGTGCGTTCATCTTCTTCGTCTTTCCTTCACTTCAAACATGTAATATATCATCCAAATCTTACGACCACTTTGAGAAAATATCTGAGAATTCTACAAATATCTTTGTTATTATTCATGACGGTAATATGACATTCTTGAGTGTTTCTTCGCCTAAATATAATCGGATTTCAAAATATTTCATATTCATTTGAGTATTCTTTTATCGTGATATTTTTGCTTTTTATTCGACTTCTAAAAAGGTTCTCAATTCGATGCGTATTTTTCAAAGTAAAAGAGAACTAAAGATTACAATTGATCCTATTTAATATCATGAATTAATGTGTTGCTGAACAAAACCTTAAAAAGAAACGACCTAAAACACTAGTAGATGTAAAGTTTTTTATTATTCAAGATGATGTAGCCATTGGATTTCACCTGACTTTCCATTACGAACTGGAAATTATTGATAAACCTTAATGTATTAGCTGCATGATCAGCGATATACGACATTATTCGCATTATGGTGGGACTTATGAAAGTCCAGAATATCATGGAGATCGCAGATACCGATAGACATTGTTGTAGCTACCATCTTTTTAGGAAGCAAGTGCTAATTATATTGTCTTTGTACTTGTTACTATTCTATTTAATAATCTAAAGTGCGCTTCGACTTTCCTTTACCTTCCATTCAATATTAAACGTGGGTTTCGTTTCTACCCTTTAACGAGTTTGGCAATGGTTTTAATATGTCATTCATAGTTAATACATTTATTTATCTTTGAGTCAACAACCATTGGAGTTGTACACATTCCTAGAATCTTTAATACAAGCCATATAAATGTACTGTCGGCACAGTTCGGTTTCCAGCATAAAAGAGAGAAATATAACAGTAGTTTACGTGTACACATATCTACAGTTCACGAGGCTTAACGTCATTTTCCACGTGGAATGAGTTACGAACTCATTCGATGCGAACTTCGACAACAATCGGTACCAGAATACGAATGGCACAACGGGTTCAATCCGCATTTACATTACAATTGTTCGCATTGTGTGCAGGGTCACAGGTTCGAGGTCGCGGCTCGTGCACTCGCGCCTCAATGGACTCCTTTATAAGATAAAGTTGCAGATCTATATCCAGCTTAACTTACAATACCAACACATTTATCATACCCATTTTTACTCGACTGTGCGTCATGAATTTGCGATACAGTTTGACCTGGATTTAAAAAACGCGGATGTTGTCGCAATCCTTAATTCCAGACATTGTTGATATCATTTGTGTGTCACTATATACATACATACTAACACACATAATCATACTAATCACTATTATCAAAGCTATTTTTGCAATACACATTATAGTTCGTATTACTAATACCATTCCGCCGGTCGTTGACCATTAAAACCCAACGTGTTTCAAACATTAGCATTTTCTTCAAGCAATTCTTATCAGGTACCGATTGTGGTAGCCGATTTAAATTTAATGAAAGGTTGAGGCCCCGAAACACCTGCAACATAATCAGAAATTAAAATCGAAGCGGATTAATATTCTTTGGACGTATTGCTTGATGCCACGACAAACTGATTTCGTTCCTCCGCGTCCAATTGCGTTTTTTCTTCATCTTCCATTACAGTTATGGTGTTCGCAAGAATAGGTCGTTTCGTTTTATCACCACCGCCATTGTCAGACACCTTGTACCTAATGGAACTGTATAGAAATGTATGGATGACAATTGTTTCTAAGTTTATTTTATTGTTTACCCTCTTAGCGATTGTAATTCTTTACAATCGTCTCGAATTTCCTCGCTACGCCAATCGTACGCACATTTCTCGCGAAAATCTTTGTTTAAACAGAAATACCTGACATTTCAATTACGTAAATGTCGTAAGAGATACGTGGAGCAAATAGCAAATTAAATCTCTGTACAAATGATTTCTGTTATATTCATTAGGTATGTTACGTAGTAACTAGTACGATTTAGTCTGTAATATACTTCTATATAATAAAAAAAAAAACAACTGTCTCGGAACCGCGTCTTTGCCGATGCTGCCTCATTGCCACGCCACGTTGCGCTGCCCTGCTTCCGAGTAAGACAAGAAGGTATGCTGATGTAATGATACAACGCCGAGCAACTGCTCCTGCTGATGATTTCTCGTCCAGCAGTTGAAGAGTAGGTATATCAGAAGCGGTGCAGCTTGCGCAGGCCCGTGCTCATAATTTTAATGTTTCGTGGTTCATATCATTCCTTGTATCCTAACTCGCAAGGGCTGGGCTTACCTGCTATTGATTTGTCAAGGACTTTATTGTTGTATTTGTCAACCAAAACTTTGTTTTTATTTCTTGTTCTGAATGTAAAAGGAAGTATTCGTCATTGTTACTATCTATGAACGTTAGCCAATCCACAAAAAATCTGAAGTGTTTTTTAAAGACTAATCCTAGTCTGAAGGCCAATACTAGTCTCTTTAATTATCGGCGTAGTATGGCAACTTTCGTTAACACTGATTGTGGCAACTTTATTGATGAATGAAAGTCAGTTCGTCCCATTAAACTTATTGTTTGACTGGCAAGTCCATTACTGACTTAATGTATAATAATACAGTATGTTTACAAGAACGGTATTTTTATGTAAACTGGTAATCATTTAGATAATGATTGAACGTTGAAACTATTAGCAGAATCGAATCTTAGTGATTGAAGGGAATCATCACCATGCCAATCATGAGTCATGGTCCCATCAATATTGCGTTAAGAATTCCGATGAATCATCAGTTTTAAATAACTGAGCCTTGAAGACCTAGATTTGACCCACGCAAGAAAACGATTTGATGCATCATCTTTTAGCACATTTAGCACTTGCTGCTTAAAACCATTGGTATTGGTATACTTTATTTTAGTTGTGTATAATGCAGGTTCTGCTCATGTAAGTTGTTCAGCATCAGTACCAGTGGCATTGCTTTATTTAACTGATCTATTGCTATCGCGCGATGCAAATTCCCCGTTATTGAGTGGACTGGTTACTCTTATGCAAACTAAACAAAACTATAATATCGTATTCTTCTTCAAAATTTTCTAGTTATGATAGTAAATAATTTATTGAGAAATGAAAATAAATACTTAATAAAAAATATTAATGCTCTAATGACATTATCCCGGAAGGAATGAAAGGAAAACGTTTGCATGGATGAAACGCCACCCGCATTTCCTCTATGTAATATCTTCACTTTGTAAATTAACAAAATTCCCAAAACATACTGTGACTAGTAATTCTTATATTTACCTTCAATTTGTTGTTGTAATTAATATTACTTATATCACTAAGAATAACAGTGGTTTTCCTATTATGCAATAATAGTAAATTTAAAATACCCATATATCCTTAACCAAAAATCCATAAATTATAAGAACAATTTATTGTTCCTTCCACTGTTTCTCCATTCTATTTTTGCAATATTCTTTCTATAGCACAATCGATCTGATGACCGTAAGTAGATACTTATTATATTTGCTTAACATCCAGTAAACTTACCATAAAAAGCTGAAAGTAGTAACTTTCTATCGGCCAACAAATTGGTCTACAGACCCAAAAAAGATAATGGATCTGCAATCTGAAGAAAGGCCCTATTTGCCTTATAACAATACTATATTTGATGTCTCTGGAGGGTAGAACATTCATTTTTAATGTCAACGATGCCACCTCTAAACTACCTGGTTTGCCCCAAGGGTAAGCACTTGGTCCTCTATTGCATCTCTGGCTACGTACCATTTTCCGTTTTAAAATTGAATTCAATAGAATTTTTACTCTCAAGTACTACTACTGCTATTCAAGTTTGTACAGTGTGCGACATTAATCCATTAGCACGCTATAATTATATTTGTTTGCACTACTGACAGGCAAGCTAATTAGTGAGCGTATTAGCAAGTGCAAAGGAATATTAACTTAGCGTGCTTATTAAGTAGGTAATTTATTGAAACACAATTATAATTGATGTCAGTAAGTGCAAAGAAATAAAAACAGCATGCTAAGGGACTTATGTCTCTGCACTGTATATACTAAGCTTGCAAATATGTTAAGGTGGGTGAGTTAATAAAAATTGTCGTATTCTTTTTGGTAGAGATAAAATTGGCAGAAGTGCCAACTTTATGCAATGTACATAATAGTATTTAATTAGTAGAAGCCTAAGCTGATTGTGTACCCTGAAGTAAGTTAAACATGTTCTAGGAAAAGTTAATACAGTAAGAGTATTACATTATTCTGTTCCTGTGCTTGTAACAGGAATTGTATTCTTGGCTTCAGTTCAAACGGTCCTTTTACTGGATTAGTGGCGCTAGCTAGTCACAATATTTTGCTACTCATCTATTCTGTTAAGAACATCGTAAAGCTTTATTTGTATACTTTTCCTTGTTTTTGTCCACGTTTGGCTAAACAGAAAGTAGGTATTTTTGTTTTTGTATTAACATCAAAGCTAAATTTATACGTTCTCATATTCATAAAGTCCTAATATGCCATAACCTTCTTCATTTGGTAAGAGGTAACTGGTTAACTTCAAATATATTTGCTTTACTAGCGGAAGACAAAAAAGAGACAAATCCAGGCAGACCCTATCATTTCAATAGAGAACAAAAGTAGTACATACTGAAAGTAAAGATTCTTCGTTTTAAAACATCTAATTTGTAGTTCGTTTGTAACGCCTAATGTCTTCCCACTAATGACTCTAACTAATCACAGAGTAAATCAGCCATAAACGAGAGCAGCCCTAAAAGTTTATTTTTATATTCCGCCGAATTCCAAATCCCGAGCGAAACCGAGGGCGAAAGCTATTTACGTAATAATTTATCATGTTTAAAATAACTTCGTTTTATTTTATTCTTGTTCAAGGCTCATTTTACAGTTACTATTTTTTCATGCAATGCTTCCTGATCGACTGACTTATCGACTTCTGTCATGTTTAACCTGATATAATTACCGTTAAGAGAAATAATCATTATGTGAGAATTGCGTTTCAATGTAGTCGATTGATCGAGTTCACTTGTCCGTGTCGCAACGTCATTAAACATTTCGTTAGAAGCTGTGTCTTTGTTATGCTTCATCTCTGCAATATTGAATTGATGTGTACTTTAGTTTAAATCTAACACTGCTCAATCAGTTCTGTTATGATTATGAAATAAACAATCATTAATAATGTTTACGTTTCTTGTCGCTGTTAGGACGTTATGCGCAGGCGGTTTGGTAAGTTTATGTTCGATGTACATTAGTGTGCAGTAGGCGGAATGGCACGCAGTCGGCGCGGGCGCACTGCGGTCCGCGACGCTCACGGCAAGGTCGACGAACGACTTTCGCACGTCGACCACGATAACCCGCCGCGTTTTGTCACACTCACTGGCTTCAGTTTACTTAGTCAAGCTCTGTGGCTGCATACCTCCAATAGAAGTGTCGTTAAACTAGGTTATTTTGTTCAATGGTCAATGAAAACGAATGGGTTTCTACAAGTAGGTACTCTTATCTTCCTTGTTTCATTCCTTCCTAGGAAACTAGTATTGTCTGTGGTTTTCAGTAAACAAATAATGACGATGATAATGACTATGTAAATATTTATGCTAATTGCTAGATCAATAATAATATTATTCAATTTATTGATCATTGAAGTCTCAATATTTCAATAATATGTTTAAAGACTAAACAAAAGGTAACAGTTGGTTAATCGTCCTGAACTCAATATTAAAGAGAGTGAAATAGGTCAGTAGTCAGTACGGAAATGAAGGCGATGGGTTAGCAATTTGTCACTAGTTGAGCATACTAATCTTGGAATCCAATACTTTGTACGTGACTTTGCTGCTTTAAACATGATTTTATCGTTATAACTAGATGATTTATTCTCTGCTTTGAAACACTTCGGAAGGAAAAAAATGAATAATGATACACAGTAGATAGATAAGGGCAGGGTATAGCGATATGGATAATATAAGCTTCCACAAACATTTCATTTTATCAGTAATATTGAATATGAATCAATGTGTTATGTTTATCGGACATCCAGGTATCTATTTGACGATGTTACGATATTTCTTATGTACGTTTATGTTGTGATGTAACAGCATTGTGGATAAAACTTCACGGTCTAAATGTAGGCGTGTGCCCACGCATTAGTCTCCAATTTTCTTATTTCGTCGCCCTCACCTGTCGTTGGTTCATATCAACATGCTTGTTAATGTCTTTTCTGTTAGATTCGTCATTATCATCATTGTTGATGTCATTACTTTAATTTTTGTCAATACATGACACGGCATAATGATTAAATTTCACTGAAATTATGGATTATCATAATCTGTGTAGATTAAATGACTGAATAATATGTTTTTCGCCATATTCGTGTTGAGTAGGTACTTGCGTAGGTACTTTTAAGCGAAATTCACGGAAATAAAGTTTATCTGCAGGGGCTATTCTGATATTTGTCGCATAGTAATGCGGGCGTGGACGACAAGGCGTGGGTGTCGGGAATGAGTTCATTGGACAGTCCCGGCATGCGGAACTGTTATTAGTTCATTTCATCTATTTACTGATTTCTTTGACACTTACTCGTACATAGGATAGACATCTTCAAAATATGTCGGTAGACTACCTACTACGAGTACAATATTGAAAATCGTAGTTTATCATTGAATTCCATTTGCGAAAAGACCTCTTTCATTCTTTTAGACATATTGTCACATGTCACGGAGCTGCCCCGTTTCTAAGAAACACGTTTTATACACACTTGTGTGTCCTATGCAAACTCAAACTATCATTTACTTCCTTCAGTCGGAACATAACCCTTCTCAGAATTTCCCTCGTGCGGTTGCTTCCATCGGCGTAAGTGGACTTAGTGTTCCTTAGATGGCTGTAACAAAACCATCAATGGATGTGAATTCGTCCTTGTGTTCTACTCGTTTACTGTATTGGGATCCAATGTTCCTCTCAGGATGTTACTACACTGGAGTGTACTGTGGTTGATTTATGAATCGTTAATCCGTTCATAAAGACTCAATGAACGTAATGTGAGCTTTATTATAATTTATCTTCAATTAGCAGAGAAATTAAACGAAATGATATGAGCACTCATTATCTTTAAATGCTAAACCCATGAGCAATGGACATTTTTATCACTGCTTAAATAACCGAATATCAATATTCATATTTCAGTGCGTTACGTTCCTAAAGATAGTATTTCACCAACTTTTATGTAATTAATTTGCGATTACTTCGATTTGCGAAGAATTGTAATTATCGATACATTTTACGATTGCACGTGCCTACCAAGTATGTCTGCGTCATGTTATAGCATATATTATTTGTAACGATTGTGTTGCCCACCCGTAGGTAGGTACATATTGTGACGCTTCCCAGATTAGATAGCGTTGACATCGTGATTGTTTGTCCATGGTGGTCATGTTTGTGCAGCCTGTAACGTAGGGCTGTTGACTGATGCCGGTGACGAATTTAACCTTATTCGTCATACAATATTGAACCTTATCGTGCGATAACACGATTATAAATCAACTCGTCATATAATCTCGCAGCACAACCTAACTGAAATACTTTGGCGGATTTTGTTGGACAGGTAAAACTTATTATGGCTCACATGAGATAACATTTCGATAATAAATTTGTTATCCAGCTTTCTCAGGTTATAAACTTATAATCTAATAGGCGACACCGTGTCTCTAGGGGTGTAATATCAACGTGATTTATAAACACTATTAAATTCGTTTTCACTATAAAGCTCGCTAGCTTGTTCAATAAATTGGAAATCCAAGTGGATCTATAAAATTTTCCATTTGGCAAGTTAATAAAATTCTTCTATATTAACTGAGAATAGGTGTTCTTGAGGCATTCGCTTTCTAGTTTCTAGGTCGGTACAGTGAGATGAAGCCTCTCGCTCCATCTTTTTGATAAAGCTCATTGATTGCCGCCTCATGCACTGGGATCCGAGCCAACTGGCTGAAGAAAACCAGATAGAATTCTTGAGTGCAAATCTAACGTTTTATTTTGACGTTTTTGCTCGTTTCTTGAGAACTTTTATTTCAAATTGCCATTTATTCTTAAAATAACATTAACTTTATGTGTGTTTTGATTCGGTAATTTAAATACTATGCAGTGCAGGTAATTGTTGTAACTAGCTGAACATAGTTTTAAAAGAGAATAGTATAGTTTTGTTGACAATGTTGTTATTGAAGATGACAAGACGTGCCGGCAGCGTGGCGTCGACGATGCGGCGCCCGGCACTCTTGGCAAGCTATCAATGAGCATGCGCCCCATTATTACAAAGAAAATGTCGCTGTCTACGTCAAAGTTGGAAAAGTTCGCCGGTTTACGACACCAATAGTGTAATTTCGTAGTAGTTGTCGTGAGATCGTGCGATAACGTCTCGACAGAGGAGCATTGAACGTTCTAAACACAAGCTTTAAGAAATTGTTTGCTCCTTGTAGATTATACGTACACTTTGAAACATTGAAGTTTGCGTGATTACTACAAATAACCACCGACTTCTACGTAAATTGTAGCGAACTATCACTGTTATGGCCGTTATAATGTCTGATTCTGAACACTACAGCTAATTAATTGAATAAAGTAATTACTTTTTCTTCAACTGATTTACGAGACACGTCTCGTACTCTGAATTAATTGATGAAATTGAGTGTTGTCTCGATCTAACGGCTTGTTACACACGCAATTGATTGTATTAAAAGCCTTGTCTCGAAGATGTAGTGATTGAGAAGAGAATAAGTCTAGATATGATAATCTAGTCTGTAGATTTGTTCATTTAACATTTTCAAGGTGTATTGTTACGTCAGTTCGATAATAAAATGTTTACTGCGTCAATTCAGAGATTTAATTTATTGAAATCTGCATGAGATTACGAACGACAGACGTAAAACAATGAATGTGTGAGAGAAAAATCTTTTTGGAAGACGGTATTATCCCGAGACGTGTGAAATGTAAACTTATAAAGATTGTGTGAATTGATGTAGGTGTGAAAACAATATGCTGATTTGGAGAACTTTATTCAATAAGACTACGATTAAATTAACGAGTTTTTTTTTAATTGTCAAGTTTACATAGACGGCACCCACAAGCACCCGACACCACTTGCTAATGCTGTAAGCAGGGGCGTGCATTTCATAGACGCAAAAAGGCACTGCTTACTCTAACGTATGTATAGATACGATGCAGACGATGATTTAAGCAGGATTTATGTATGTTTACCCTGTTGAAAATGTGTGTGCCCCTGGCTGTAAGATCACACAAATATTTGTCTCATAGTCGAACCTGTGACAGTTGGCGCGGCATGCCATTTAGCCATTGCGACGTCGAATAATTTACTAGTTCTTTTAGCTATAATAGCCAATCAGTCGATGCCCAACGACTTTATTTTTATATTTTTTCATATTACATTTATTTAATTCTGATTTAATATGAATAAAATTATGTTGTATAAAGAAATCCTTTTATGAAAATGGTTTGGTTGTTTATTTCACTGCAAAGTTTGAACGTTGCGGATGTAAAAGTTCGCGAAAACTCACGTCACAGGAAACATTGCTGCTTTTTCACAGAGTTCCGGAAAAAACTTTGGAATAAAATATTACTTATTCACAACTACTTTTACCTCTTTATTACGACGTTTCAGTGGAGCAATTGTTTCGTACATAAATACTTGGAAACTGCCCAAGAGAATCTGCGATTAATATTTGGAATCTATAGGTACCATCAATGTTAAGGTTCTTTGGAAGACACTATGTATGAACGCATTACGTAGCGTAAACGCAACTTACATCATTGCCCTGAAATATTGGCGTTTCAGTGTGCGTGCGTTTGCAAGGACGAAATAACTACAAAAAATTTCAATGTATTCAGCTTGTGCGCTAGACGTTTGTACCCACCAATCCTTCCTTTAACATAATGATAAGTGCTCTCATTATTTAATAATTATGAATTTACGTACCTATTTAACTTTTTTAGTGAGTCAAAACACCATTGACTTACTGTGAAGGAAACAACGTTAGGAAACCTGGACTTAAAAGTCTGAAATCGCCAACACGCTGTTAGCTAGCGTGATGATTGATGTTCGATCCTTCTCTACATGAGAGAGGACCTTGCCTTGCAACAATTACAGTCTACACAGTATTCTTTAACACAAACATAATGTAAAACATAAACCTGTTTACAAATCACCCGAGAGTTGGTAACTTAAGGTAATTAGAACATGCGAGTTACTTGCACGCAAGTTTGCAGAGTGCCGTTGGACGCTCATTTGAGCAGGACTGGCGTGACTCCGACTTAAGTAATTAACCGCTATTCCGCAACGCTTGTTACCCCTCTACGTATTACTACATGTACTTTTAAACATAATGTTAATTTACACCACATCAAACGGGTCCGTTCAACGGGTACCACATCACGTTGAAGTTTAATGATGCAAGTCATAATCCGTATATAATCTAATTGTGGTGATTAGAGAAAATTATTCACTATTACAACTGTAGTAATTATCTATCGTAATGGATGGTAGTCATGAATTATCTAAGTTGTCCCTCATAGGCGATTATAACGATTAGATAATTATCAGATAGAAATTTGTTTCACGGCAATAAGATCCATTCCTAATGGCGAATTTTGCGCAGTGATTTAGGCATTGCAAAGTTGTGTTATCAATGGCAGATATAATAGTGGTAATAATAATTTTGATAAAGACTTTTCAGTTCGGTTCAGCTTGGTTCAGCTTATGTTCAAAATACTGATCCTTATTAGGGATTCGTCGAAGGGCTGTAGGGTCGCCTTTGCCTGGAGGACAATACAGGCAGATAATTAATAAATAATAAAAAGAACTACTAAGATGATTTCTTCGCTGTATTGTTGTTGACGAATAAATGAGACACAGGTTATTCTACGGAGTCTTTTTGAATGTGACTCACAGCATATTGCGAATGATATGATTGCTTATGCTACCCTATTAATTTCGGTGATACGGCAAAAATATATAATTCTTTTTTTTTTGTTTCAGGCGTGACAATGAGAGAAAAAAGGGGCGGTGCTATGAGCAAAATGCAAAAGCTTAGAAAGCGCCTCTCCCTTAGCTTTGGTAGATTATGTAAGTATTACCCTCTACAATAGTGTTACTGGCAATATCACACATTAATACAGACCCATCCATGCGAAAAGATCCGCTCTTAAAGCTGGATATTTCGGTATCATTCGGCAATATCCGGCGCTATTCTACTTCAGTAGGCGTTCATATTTTATATCAAGTACCAATATCATACAAAAGATCAATTTTGGATATATCAAGATGGAATTGAAAACTCACATATCCGTTGATATTTCTTTTATATATCGTGCGACTATTGTGTATACAAAATTGTATATAACTCTTATCAATATTCACTGAGTGGTAGCGAAGGTAAAGTTTATTTGATACTTTGCCAGGGGTGCGAACTTTTTATCGAACGTTTATCGATTCTAAACGTCAAGTTTGACATAAAGTTCTTTAAATTGTGTCAAAATTGACGTTTAATATTGATATATTTTCGACAAGAATTCGATAAAAAGATCCATGCTCGCGCTACAGTAGCGGCATTATTAAATTCAAGTAATAAACGCAGGGAAGCCGCGTCTATAACATGAATTAATAATGGCTTTCTATGGGTATATAACATGTGCAATCATCGATCCATATGCTATACAACAATTAAAGAATATTACTTAATATAAGGGGAAAACCCTTGAATACTAATTATACTTTAGTCTTTAAGCATCGCATAAACTTTAAGTGACCAGTTTGACATTTCGTTTCGTTGAATTACAACATTCCTGAGAATTTTAAAATACATCAGTTAAGAATGTAAGCGTCGCTCAAAATTGATTGGATTTTTTACTATTCGAAGTTTAGTCGAGCGTTTAAATGATTCAAGTTGTGTAAATTCAATATAAGATCTGACGTAATTCAATAATTAGCATGTCATTAAAATCAGAAGTGATAAATGGCATTACTAAAGCCAGAATACACCAATGAATCACATACTTTCGAGTCTTGAACGTTCAGTAAAGATACTCGTATAAAATCTTTCGTGGGAACATATTTTTATTGATAGTACCCACTTTCTAAGACCTGATCTCACAGCCACAATCATCCCAGTGCATAGAACTCTACGTAATTATACTAATTAATACGTATCAATAGGTAGTGTGTACTATATGGCCATAGATATTGATTAGTTGCAATTTACGCCACCTGGTTGAGCCAACTTGAACTACCGGCGTACCGTGTTCGTATCGGATAAGCATTCATCACACGGATTGAATCAATTAGGTATTTTTATACCGGTAGAAGATGCAAATAGAATACCTTGAAAGATTCGTCATGTTGATGTAATGATTGTCATGAGTCATGTCATGGCTTACGTTAATTAATTTAAATTTTGTACAATATTAACTAAGTTTATCAAATTTATCTAGCCTTGTGGTCTTTAAAGCTGATGGTGGTGACCTTGTTTAAAGAAGATTGGCAAACTAAAATATTCCCTACAATAACGTAATGAGCCGATAATCAACCATTATTTATTTATTTTTATTTTAAATAATTCTTCAGTCTTGTTTTTTTTCATTTACGAGTCCCAAGTTGGGCACCACTTTTCTCCAACGCAGCCCAACGACTTGTTTGATGATTTTCTTCATTTGTTTATCAAGTTAGACAAGTCCCAAGTTGGGCGCCAATTATCACTAACGCAGCCCAACGATTTATTTGCAGCAAAGAAGACTGAGGATAAGTTAGCGATTCTCTTGCTTGCTAATGAACACACAAGTCCCAAGTTAGGCGCTATTTATCACCAATGCAGCGCAATGACTTATGTTTAGCAAAGGGCAGCGATAGATAAGTTGATTCTCTTCCTCGCTAACAGACACAAAGAGTCCCAAGTTGGGCGCCAATTATCACCGACGCTGCCTAACGAGTAACGACTTGTTCAGCAAAGAGTTGTTGTCGCGATTGTTTCTCATAATAACACCAATATATCATGGAGTACATAAAGTAATTATACTGAATAGTAACGTGTTCCCAAGGTATTCCCCGTAAAATCGCATCAGTGTCGGCTCAGTGGATCTATAAGCACGCGTCATACAGATTTAACTCATTAGCTCACGTATAGGGCTATTCATAGAACTCGAATAAAATATGCGTTATATCTCGCACGCATCCTTCTCGCTTTGATTTCTCGCCTATTCGCAGTGAGATGGCTAAGCAATTAGCAATTCGCTAAGTACCAATTTAAGTTCAAGTTCTATTTCCCGCTCAGGATATATACTTTTTTTTCTATTCACTTGTAAGTTGCAGTAGGTATTAAGTGTTGTTAATGAATAATCTCTAATAGAATTGGATTCACATCACATAGGAATATATTTTTGTGAAAAAAAGATTATGTTTTGGCTTGGGCGAATTGTCTCTTAATCGTACCCTGAATACAAGAGAAAATTCTATTTTTGTAGCAAGGTTTTTTTAAAAGTTCAAGTAACTTTTAGCGTAAGAAAACATTTTCGCGTCTTTATTACTTCTGTCGCACCAGTTTAAAACTTTTTGCATCTGTCATTTCCTTTTTACTCAAAATCCTTCCTGAAACTGTGTGAATGTGAAGACAACGAACTTTTCGCCAGACGGCATCTAAAAATAAAGGAGATAGTTTAAAAAAGCATTTTAAACATTTCTAGACATAAGGACCCATGAGAAATGGCTGGCATGGGCTCAACTAGTTCGTGAAAGATCGGAGTTTAAAAAGTTAGGTTTGAAAATAGGTTTTTGTTCGTTTATAGCTAAGGCTTGACTATTGAAGAATAGTTTTACCGAATATGTTGGAGTCAAGTTACAGTCTAGTGCCCTGAATATTAATATTTTTATCCACGACGGATTAGAGATGTCTGTGTACCTATTACTATTTATCTCTAAAATGGCTTAACCTATTTTAATGCTGAACATATTTTAGCAAAAAGTAGTTTAGTAAAATATTACTTCAGAGCAGGTTCTATATTAACACTAATATTTCCCCTAACCGGTGATACTAATTTATTCCATGAACTGACAAATTCATTAAAATGTGTCATGGAAAATTATTATGAAATCATCGGACTACAAAATGCTGCTAAAAATATTATTTTAACAAATGCTAAATGTGTGTAGTTATTAACATTAGTTGTGTACGAGTGTCGCTTTAATTAGCATGTTATTTTTGGCATGTTATGTTAAAAATAGTATAACAATATAGACTGGGCCAATTACAAGATACTGGTCATCGTGACATTGTCATGAATAGCTCTCGTGATCATATCATAATATTCCGATAATTGTTGTAAACAATACCGTCTATTTGTATCGGCTATGACGTCTAAATTGTATTTACAGATTATGTTTACATTGTGGTTTGAATATTGATAAATAGTCAAAACTAACTAATAGTAATCTAAGAAGGTTTAGCTTGAAAAACTCTCACACTAAGTTTGTTACTGAGAGTAAATTTTTAAGGTTCTGTTCCTTAAGGGCAAAATGGGACCCTATTACTAAGACTCCGCTGTCCGTCCGTCTGTCACCAGGCTGTAAATCATGAACCTGGATAGCTAGACGTATTTCTGTTGTTTTTGTACGAAACCCTTTGTGTCGCACTTGGCCAGATTTATTGATTTTGTTCGTTGTCTTTTTAACCAACTTCCAAAAAAAATGAGGTTCTCAATTCGTTGTGTATTTTCTCTTTGTCCGTCTATTACTATGATATTGGTGGGCTGATTTTAGTAATTCCGTTTTTGTTTGAAAGAGTTACGATTGAGATTGGTATCGGAGATATCAATCAATTTACAAATCAGTCTCAATTTGACGATGAACCCAAAGATACAAAACGAACTTCTAATCGGACGATATCAATAGTAAACCTTACGTATAAAGTAATTTCACTTTGTTTGTATGTGTTGTTGATAACTGACTTCCAAATAAATGGGAGGGGGTGGGATTGATCCATTTATTGTCAAAATAAACGTAACTGTATTCAGCAACGTAGTGAAAAAATAATTCAGTATTGCTAAGTCAAGCAAAGCTCAAATAATATTTGTATTAATGAAAACGTAAGTAAATAACAAAGCAATAAGAGATATCAATAGATAAAGAATCTGAAGATAATAAATCTGTCGCAAAGGTCGTGCCCGTTGGTAAATAAGTATCAATAATATACGTTATTTCAGCTTACAAAATGGTGGCGAATATTTTGTTTATTAAGCTTAGTATTAGTGGGATCAGTTTTAGGGTTCCATACCCAAAGGATAAAAACGTCTATTTCTAATACTGCGCTGGCCGTCCGTCAGTCCATCTGTCACCAGGCAGACAGTTAAATTTTTTACAGATGATGTATTTCTGTTGCCGCTGTAACAACAACCAATACTAAAAACAATATAAAATATTTAGGTGGGGTCCTATACAACAAACGCTTTTTTTTTTTTGCAATTTTTTGCTCGATATTAATAACGGCAACAGGTAGACGCCTGAGTGTCTACTGTTGTATAGATAATGGTACTTTGTGTGCTTGGCCGGTTTTTTTATTGAAAATGGAGCTCACTTGGCTGAGCACCAACTTCCAAGTTTTTGTTCGAATCATGTTGCAACTATGAACGTATACTTTTGCATCCATGCAAAGAGGACTACAATTGTGATCATTTGGTTCACTAGCTACAGTATGAATATTACTATATATGGATGTTATGTGGGCGATGTTAAGATGCTTGCATGTACCACGATGCAGATAAACATCTTCGTGCACCCACGCTAACATATCTTGGTGTGGTAATTCTATTCGATTGGTACCTACTACACTTATAACTGTACTATTACATGTAGAATCACTTTACATAATCCATGCAAACATGCAGACTGGCAAAGAACTGTGTAATACATTACATTATCAGATAGAAAATAAGCAGTATCATCTCTATTCCAAACTCATCAGCTATGTACGTGGATTCAGAATTATTTTATTCCAAGTAAAAAAACATGTAACGTATTCTACGGCGTTTCTTGGAATATAATTAATGGTATATTTTGGAAGACTTAAATTCCTAAATCCCATCCATCAGGCCATCCAGGGCCCATCTTCAACAGTAACAAGGAACAACAGTAAGAGAATTCCAGGTTACGTTTGTGATTGTTGATGTCCTAAAAATTCTGTTACAAGTGTTGTTGATGTAGTATGACATGAGTTGACATTACATACGCAATACAAAACGAGTGCCAATTCTTAGAAAAGTTACATACCCGAGCGTGCTTTCGAATTCAGCATTGGAATTCCCGACATCCTCCATTCTGTTCATCAGATCCTCAACAATTCTTGTAACACAAAATAATACCGATTCTCAGAAGAATCACAAATTTTAGACATTCTCTATTCTGATAGCGATACAAAACGAAAGCCAATTCTCAGAAGAATCAAATCACAACTTGTGCTCGTAGAATTCAGTTTCAGAATTTCAGACATCCTCTGTTCTGATCATCAGATTTACAACAATACTCACAATACGAAACGAGTACCAGTTCTCAGAAGAATCACATACCCAAGCGTGCTTATGCTCCTAGAATTCAGTAAGTATCGGAATTTCGGACATCCTCTGTTCTGATCATCAGATTTACAACAATACTCACAATACGAAACGAGTACCAGTTCTCAGAAGAATCACATACCCAAGCGTGCTTATGCTCCTAGAATTCAGTATCGGAATTTCGGACATCCTCTGTTCTGATGATCAGATTTACAACAATTCTCGAAATACAAAACGAGTGGCACTTCTCAGAAGAATAAAAAACCGCGAATTTTCTTTCCGTATTTTCAAAAAAATGTTGTTTTAAGCCATTAAAACTTAACAAATAAATTATCCGCATGCAATATGGGATTATAACATCGTTATCAGAGTACAGGAATACCTACTACTGAAGTATTGTTATGAAACTTGTGTTATTTTTAGAATTCTACTTCTGCTTCGTGGAGTTTAATGCTCCTTGTTACGTGTCTAATGATGTTATTATAGTGTCTCGTTATTTTTATGCTTCACTGTGCCTAATGGGATGAAGGTTTAATTTACCGGTTTTGGTTCATTTTAACCGACTATCAAAAAAGAGGAGGTTCTCAATTTGATGCGTTTATTTTTTACTTTATTAAAAGTTGTTTGCTATTTCTGTTGGTTTGTAGTCTAGTGTTGCTTTTTAAATCTATACTTATAAAATGGTAACGTGACTGACTGACAGACAACGCACAGCCTAAACCGGTGGACCTAGGGACTTGAAATTTTAAGACAATATTCTTTAAGTACCGTAGGGGTGCACTAAGGAAGGATTTTCTGAAATTCCCCCCCTAAGTAGGCAAAAAAGGGGGAAACAGTTTGTATGTAAATCCGTCATTCTTAACGTTAAATGTATGAAACTTGGTATTCAGCTTTTCGGTTGATAAATGAAAGGATGAGCATTGTTTTTTTTTTTAATCTACCTTTGAATAGCTAAAAAAGGGGGTTAAAGTTTGTATGGAAGATTCGTTATTTTTTAAGTTACAGATGTTAAAATGAGTATTAATACTTTGACTGCCACGCCGCAGACACAATGCAATTTTTATTGTTTGCCGGTCACCAATGACCGGCGTGGCGTTCAAAGGGTTAAGCTTAAACGCCAAAAATAAGAAAGATATGTATCAAAAAATTTGGATTTTTTTCCCCCCAAGGAGATATAAAAGGGGCCTAAAGTTTGTAATTATGAAAATCCGTCATTAAACTTGATAATTAGCTTTTCGGTTAACGAATAAGACGTGCTTTAGCTTTTTGATAACTCCACCCATTAGGGGGAAGGGGGGGGGCGAATATTTTGTATAAGAAATTCGGTATTAGTAAGAGACATCAAAGTGGCATAACTATGCACGTATATCTCGATATTCAATCACTTTGGGGAGAAAATATACATAGAAGATAAAAGTTTGAATGAAATTCCGCCATTTTTAAAATGAAGCCATGAAAATTAGTAGGTATACACGAGAACTGCTGAACCGATTTTCATGGTATTTGATTTGTTGGATTAGTTTCCGCCTATAATAGAGGAATCGAAAAAAAAATGGAATTGTACCCCTTAGTAGTATGGTAGGGTATGGGTAGGGTAGGGTAGAGGTAGAGTAGGGTAGGGTAGGAATAGAGGGGTAGGGTAGGGGTAGAGTAGAGTAGGGTAGAGGTAGAGTAGGGTAGGGTAGGAATAGAGGGGTAGGGTAGGGATAGAGTAGAGTAGGGTAGAGGTAGAGTAGGGTAGGGTAGAAATAGAGGGGTAGGGTAGAGTAGAGTATGGTAGAGGTAGAGTAGTCTAGGGGTAGCGTAGGGTAGGGGTAGAGTAGGGTAGGGTAGGGGTAGCGTAGGGTAGGGTAGGGGTAGAGTAGGGGTAGGGTAGGGGTAGAGAATGGTAGCGTAGGGTAGAGAATGGTAGGGTAGGGTAGAGTAGCGAAGGGTAGTGTAGGGTAGGGTAGAAAAAGCGTAGAGGTAAAATAATCACGCGTACAAAGTCGCGCGGGGCAGCTAGTTATCTTATAAAGCATTAAGCATTAAAAACGTATCTTTTAATTAAGTAATTCAACATTGCTGCTTTTAACACTCTTGTAATATGCCGTTTCTTCATCATAAATTTCGTACTAACTTAGATTAATAGACATAGCCAGCAATATTTCCTTAACGCAATCTGTTTTTGTTTTCTCGCTAACCTTAGCAGCGGTATTTTCTAAGGAATGAAGTCGTTTTCCTCAAAGGGCCATTTACCCCCAAGAGATTTAAACATCACAAGAAGTCTTTATCTAAAAGAAAGAAAAAAACATTCAAGGGATCTCTTATACCATGACATATTCCTTTGTAAAGCCATTTTACTTTTTAGTAATAAACAGAATCTGTGGTCTTCAAAGTGCTGTGTTTTACAAAGCAATTTGTAGGTACTTCTGAAAATATTTTTACTAACATTTTCTAGATGATTTCCTTATACATAAAAGATAAGGATTAGGTTAATTTCAAATAGGTAAATAAAATGAATAATCTGCTACTTAATATTCATGAAATATTATTTGTGTCACGACTATAATTGCCACTAACTACAGCTGTTAAAATAAATATAGGTGTTTTACACATTAACTGGTGATAACCTATTACTGTCTTAAGTAATTTTGAAATAAAATTATATAATCATTGTTTATTTGCATTGGGAAGTCCGTGGACAAATTCTTTGGAGATTGTCTATCATACATTTGCGTTATCATCAGGGCTGTTATTGAGAAAACCACTAATACTTTGGTTGTACTGTAGTTTTTTCTAAGTCTTTTTGTATGCATAACTGCATACAATAGGTTTAAGACTGGAAAATTCTGACTTAATTTGATGTAAGTACGTCTTATTATTTACTTTGTCTGCATGCATACAAAGTTAGCAATGACACCATACACTTACACGTATGTAGCAACAAATGCATTGAAACAAAATCAATTTATGCTGATAAAAGAGGGCTTTCATCTGCATAAAATCGCATCGTCATTCTCTAATACACCTACCGGTAATTCCCGTAAAACTAATGAGAATGAATCTTTGGACACTTAAAACCCGTCACAGATGATGAAAACACTATCCTATTATCCAGAACTGGCGTTCCTACCAACCTAATACTTTAGCTGTGTGTACATATAACATTACGTACTTTTACAGTTAGATAAGGCTATCCCAGTGATTCATCCATCTATTACTTCATTTGGCATTCGCTCAACTGTCAATGATTTGTAACATGCCACTAATTATCCATGTCTGGCTATCGTCGGTTTGTTTCGTTTGTATATTTTTAGACATTTACCTTTTCACCGCCTTTTAAAACTTTCTCTTGTAAGGAAAATAAGCAAATGTTTTTGATCGAATCGGTAAGAGGTAAAGAAATGCTTGAAGTGGTGAAAAGTAGACAGGTTCTAAAAGGTCAATCGCTAAAAATATCCTGATGTTTCGAACCCAATTGATGAAATTGAATTTTTACTGTGTATTAAGTAGTACCTTCTCAGGTAAAAAAATACGACTGAACTTAGCATCCTGTTTTCTGTAAAATGTAAATATAAGTTGGCAATCATTATTTTATTTTTGTCTTCAAATAAACAATTGTTATTGTCTTTTTTACACAGTTTTTTTTAATGTACGACCTTAGCTGTTTCGTTCAGTTTTTGTCTTATTCAAATGTAGTTCTATTCGGTGTTTTAGGGTTTCGTATCTCAAAGGTGAAACCTTTTAATTTATATAACGTATAAAAATTGTTTCGAAAAATTACTCGAAAATGTTGTCTTTAAAATATACCTATTACTAGAATGTGATATGTGAATTCTTCGTGGGAATGATGTATTTTTTTTAAGCAGCTTAGGTACTCTATTGAGGCTTAGGTAATCATTTAAAAGGGCTTATTATAAGGATACTGAAAACATTTTTATTTATTTTATAGGATAGGTTTTATAGGTTACTTTCCGAATAATATCTAAATAAATGCGAAAAAAATCCTGTCCCTTTTATTTCCCAACGTGCGAGTTAAAAAATCAGAATGAAATTATTTATCATAGCTGGCTTTCAAGGAAAATTCAAATGAAATTTACAGTGTTCGTGCCTTATTTCTTAAATATAAATAAATAACTTAAATATTCATTCAAAATATTGATTCAAATTATACCTACATATTAAACGGAACCCTTCGTGCAAAGTCCCGACTCGCACTTACCCGGTTTTTATTTGTTATTTTAACGTCACGTTATTGTTGTCTCTTGCCGCTTGCAATAAATAAACATAATTGAATTATTAAGACTTATGAGAACAAATATTTTTCTTTTAAAAGTTGGTACGCCAGACGCCTTTTCATGTTAATGGATTAGCTAGAACATTAAAATAATGGAATAACAAACTGGCTTTGTGAATTAATAATCATTGGTTATGCTTTATTATGAAACTAACTGTAACTATAAATAATCAAACGACTTAATAGTCCAAATTACTTTCTATCTGCAAGACTTTGAGCTAATTATACTTTAACTTCGTACTTCCATGATTAGTTAAAGCAAATATTAGCTACAACTAATTTGTATAAGTAGATAACTAAACTTGTACAACTTGTAAACTTGTAATAATATAAACTTGTATAAGTTTATATTATTTATTTGTTCTAATTTCCAGCCCTCTTCATTTAGGAATTGCACCTGTCCACTGATGTGGATCATCGTCTGCGATCCTTATTATTTCGGCCATAATGGCAACAATGGTTCCTGTTATTGTTTTATTATACTCTTATTTGAATAATGATCCCATTTAATATTCAGCTTCAAAAAATTCAATCACACAATAAATCAATGGACACAAATTAGGCGCATGAGCATCAATAGCCTCGGCCCTCCCTTATCAGTAACAACAAAATAGTGACTCGGTTGAACGAACACGGTGACGTGACGCAGGAAGTCGACAGTTCGACTATTCAGTACGATTTGTTTATGGTGGGTCAAAGGGAACATGCTCGAACTGGCTGTAACAAGTTGACACCTCTCGTTGATGAAATTACGAAGGACTGTAGGTACTGTAACAGCTGGAGTTGTTATTCTATGTAAGGCTAGCTATGCCGTGTCAGATTGTAGGCTATTGGCTATTATTTTCTTTATAAAAACTCGCCAAATGCGAGTTGGACTTGCACGCAAAGCGTTATGTACAAAAGTATTTTTTTCGGGATGACCTTATGTCTGTTATGTACACCTGACAGTGACAACGTATATATGCTAAATTTCAGGATTATTGGTTTAGTGGTTCAGCGCTTGGGGGACAATCCTCTAAAGGTGTTTTAAAGTATTGTACTTACTTATAATTATTTAATAAGAAAATATTTATATTTTTTTAATTTATAAATAATTATATTTAATAAGCGATCATGTGCTATAACATGTAATAAAATTCACAAAAATATTGTACTTACTTCTTAATTTCAAAATAAACAAAATGAAATTTTATCGAGCTGTAAACGGCTTATATTTTTCTCCTTCTTTTCTTTTATTTTGCCCTTCATCCTTTCTTGTATCTTATAAAGACATGCCATTCATTCTTTCGTGTTTCATCGGTATATTGCTATCGTGTCATGGTGATTCACATTTTTCACCATCCTATTTTCTGATTTCCTGTTATTGTCTATTGTATGGCAATAGTGTTCGCGCAAATTCAACCGTGTCTAACAAACTGAAATATAAACATAGATAGGTATTAGGAACAAGACCGGATGTGTAGTCCAATACGCTATTTACACCCGTGAGGAAAAAAATAAATGAATTTAAAAAAAATAGTAAACAGTATCTAAGGCATTAGATAATGTTTACTATTTTTTTAGTAATTTCCGTGGGGAACTCATCATTTTGCCGAGCCCTCAGTGTTGCCATTGCTATGGCAACGCCATTTAAACCGTGAGAAAAAAAAAAGAATGATAGTGTTTACTATTTCTATTCATTTCTGTGGTGAACTCGTCCTAGGATCGAACCTAGGACCTCGCGCTCAGCTGCTACCAAAGAGAATGAAGGTAGAATATGAAGCTAAATACATATTACCAATATCCATTCGTTTCGATCAGCTGGACATGTGAACAACAGTCGTTATCATGATAATGCAATCAGTATTGAGGCACGCGTTAGTCGTGAATTCTGTTTCGCAGAACACAATCAACACTCATACAGTTGATAAACCAGTGTATTGTTGATGAATGTTATCGAAATGTAATGAAAATATGTGGACACGCTCGTTTACAACAAAGCGAGCGGATTCCAAGACTAATCAAATGTAGTTCACTTTACCAGTGTAAGTATACAAGGAAAATGGACAGGGGGTGCCGGTCGCAGTGGCCTGCCTACTATAATCTTTTAGGCAAGCCCGGTTTGTCTAAATAGTACAAATATACAGTATTGAATTGTACTAATATTGTATTGTACTAATAGTATAATATTGCTAATATAATTAGAAAATTTAATCCTAATTAAGCATGATTTTCAATCGGAAGGATTCCCGGGACTATCCCGGGATTACATTGTTTGGTTTCAAATTGGGCTTAAATGAAAAAAGAAAAACGAATACTTTCGTAATGTTTATTAATGTTGTTGCAGAACTCGATATACTAATATAATTTCGATTTCGATTTTCGACCCATAGGAGACTTCTAGTTCATATAATCGGATTAAAACACTTACTCAACATTGGTACCTGCTATGTCGAAGTATGAGAATTTTTATAACAAATACGATAAAAATTAACAATGAGTGTTGGAAAATATGTCTTTATTTTTTTTTTAAGTGAGTTAGGAGTGATAATTTATCAAATAGATAGATTTATGGCTAAAGGTTACAGGTAGATCGGAGACAAAATATGTAGGTAGATCTACCGAAAGATTTGTGGATCTGGTAACGTTTGCCTCAAGTATCGACTATTCAATTTATTATGGCCACATAGACCATTGTGATCATTCGTTAAACTAATATAGTATAACAGCTTGTTCTGAAATGTTTACTGAACTTAGAGAATGTTTACAAATCGTTACCGTAGTTACTATTCGGTCAATGTTTTTCAGCTATCGCATGTTATTTACACATAACGTTATTGACCGTAGACTTCCCAATGTTTGTACAGCACTGCGTTCACAATTTATATTATTTGTAGAAAAAATAAACGTTCAGCTAACGATTTTATTTTATAACTAACTAATTAGTAATTATTGTTGAATTTCTGTTGTATTTGTCAAGTTGATTAAGTTGGAATGGATTATGTGGTTTCGGTGAATCGTGTTAATTTGCAAACAATAATAAAATTTTGTTTAATTAATTTATATAATTTTTTTTCTTTAAGTACATTAAAAATACAGTCAACCTTTGATGCAGCAGAATCACAACTCAATTAATATGTCAAAGATCGAGCAATAAGACATAAAGGAAATCTATTGTAACGCGTTTTCGGTGTGTCGTTGACAGTTAAAAAAATCAATTGCTTCAACTATTCTAATCTTTTATTTAGAATGAGTGCTATATTTATATGTATAATTTTCTATTCAATTTCTTCATGGGTTGGTTTGTGACTGTGAGAAATAAACGCCTCAACATTTATGTTGTCGTAAACAGTCTGAGTAGAATTGTTGTAGTACAATAAAACTAGGCGACACGAACCACGTATGAATCACGACAGTTATGTAATGTAAGGCTCGATCACCTCACGACTACCTACGCCACTCATTGTGCACTCAGCGTAATTCATTCGGTAAAGAAACAACATCATAAATATAATAAACCTCCCGCAATAAAACCGTTACGACCACACATCGAAAATATTTCGGAAAATTTTATGCGATTGTAATCTTTGGCATGAAAAATTTACTGCAGTTCTTACTTTACATACGAAGGTAAATCATGTATCGTATGATTTACCCTCGTGATTCACCAGGAAGTAATTGAGATTTCGTTTTGCAACGTATTTAAGTACATACAGATTAAATATTTATGATATGGTCCAAAACGAACACGAATACGATGAACGATCGTTCGATGATTTACTTCCTTCATATAAAATTGACATGCAAGAACAACAGTTGTTGTGCTTTTGTCAATGGTGTGTGCTCGGAACGTGTTCAGCCCACTGAGTAATAACGGAAGCGGTATAGTGGGAGCGACCTTCGAGTCGTGAATCAGCCGTGCGACGCTACTAGACCGGGCTGCACCATAAATGGCGACCTCGTAGCTTTGGCGTTCTTTGAGCCCGCCTGCCGTTGACAGCAGCTAACTGTGAAGCATTAATTAATTATGCAATTGAATCTATTTTAATAACAATAGCAATACTTTTTTATTAGGTGCACAGATTCTTGATCGTGTCAATGCAGTGAATGCTTGGCAGTCGACACAAACGCTCTTTAGGTCATGCCTGAAGTGACTAATTGCGTGCGGTTCGCAGTTGATTAAAACCGTGCCCCACAATACAAAATTCCATCACTAGGTCATTAGCACACAATAGCTTATGTCAAAAAGTATTGCCATAACATCTAATGAAAGTTGCTAAAAAGTAACGGCCCGTATCGTCGAATAGTCAGCCAGCTTCCGGTGCGCGTCACGGGGGTTCAACATCTCCATTATCTGGTTCGTGATTGATAGCAGACTTCCGCGCCGTCCATTGATAATATAATGGTTACTTGCCCTATTTGCCCTACGTGTCCGCCACAACCACGTCGCGTCGCCTGTAGATGAGACACCGACTCGCATTATTAGTGCCTTGACACCCTGTATCAGGTTGCTTCTATTTACAGCATTTGTAATCGAAGATGTTTTCTTAAACATCGTACATCACTTCGTTGTTATTGTTTAGATAAATGTTTCAATTTTAATGCATAAGAACTCACACTGACAGTAATTTTGTAACAAGGCAATAATTAAAAAGGGAGACATTCCTCCATGTCGTAATAATATTCTTCACATATTATAACACAATATGCGGGTATATTGAGCCACTCGACCGCACAGGAATTGTATTGTGTTCCCTGCATCACAACCGCGAAGCCTGGACGAACGGCCTTTTGTCGACCCGCCCCATTGTCTTCAACCTATTCAAATACTTTTGTAAAGGCGTCTACTGCATTTTTTACTTTTTAACATTTCTTGATGGTTCTGCTTTGCTTGTTAATTTCCTTGTAAAAGTACAATGCGTTACAACGTGTTCAATTCCCTACAATTGGTGTGGAGTGGTAGTGTCCCTAATGCTACATTAATGGTGATACTTGCCCACTTGAGAGTGTTTTCGTCTTTATTGACTCAATTGTCTGTTGCTCAACTGTTGGTTATTACGTAAGCACCTTGTAATGTCTTGTGCGTAGGGTTCGATGCACTGACATCATGTTTGATGATCAAACCGTTACATGTTTCAATGTTCTCATATATTGCTCTAATCTTGATTTATGATATCTTTAAGACTTTAAATTTGGATTCTTTCTCATCTTAGTTTATTATGTCTTTCTGTTATTAACTTTAAATAATAATATAAATTATTTTTAATAAGCAAGGCGACAGGTCGCACGTAGTACTAATATATTGTTATTCGCTTGCACGATAAGAAAGTGCAATTGCTAAGTGATCACCGGCCAGCAGAATTTATTGCTTCCATAACTTACTTGGTTTACTCTTGAATTATCGTCACTTGATTTATTTCTTGTATTATTTTCCACAAATAGGTACCCTTTTGCTACTACAGTTCTACTCTGTGTCGATTCCGTTTTATCGAGTTCATCGTACTTGTCGTTCTTATTGTTTTGCTCTTGTCCTATTAGCTTGGCAAATCATCAAGATAGTCCGAAATTAGATTTGAATTAAATATTCTGTTATTACTGCAGGTCTGTGGCTGCATCCAAACGTTGAATGCAATTAAGAACTTGTTTTTGACGAAATGTATCTTTATTGTAACTTGAATGTTGAGAACTAACGCCTGTCTGTCGGTATGTTTTAATTTGGTGAGTCATGGTCGTCTGGTCTGGTAATAGCGTCTGTTTGCTCCATGTGTCCCTCTCTCATCATCGAGTCGATTGTTTGGCCTGAATTGTTTACACCCGGGTTAATGACTGTCCCTGACTTCTTACGCGGTTCTTTCTTGAGAAAGTTCATTAGTTTCTTGACATCAATTATTGTCACGCGTGTCATTATACGTCTAACTCTCATCAAATTAGTCAGTTAATTACTTAACTAAGATGTGTGCTATTTTAGTTATGAAAGCGTTGAAATAATTTTATCTGTTACTACAGTTCTGTACTGGTCATAAAAATATGAAAGTAGGTTGAGACGTATTTATATATAAAATGAAAATATCAAATATTTTTTACTCTTTTGCAGATAAAGGAATATATCTTGAAACAGAACAGAAATATTCCAATAAGAAAATTCAATACATTGCTAGATATCAATATCAAGGAGACGAGTTTCCGAATCAATGGAGCGTGTGTTCTATCTATGTAATAATATTGAACGATATGACGGTGAAGTTCCAGTATCACACAGGCCTATGGGTTCTTCGAAGTTTATGAGCAAACACACGTAAATATAATCCATAACGTATATCTACACTATAAAATGTCCACGTGTCCTTACCTGACTTTACGGTGAACCAATGTCACTAAGTCCTATTTTAAGAAAGAACGTGTAAAAAAAATTTTTCGTCCTGTCCATAGGTTGCTTGTAGGCGTATAGACACACCACATTATCTACCTTATCTTATTGTTTGGACAAGATACTGTTAATTGTTTGACAAATTACATTCCTGATTAGAGATATCTAACATCTCTAAAATAAACTTTCGTCATCAAATTATATAACTATTTAACAAATCATAAAATTTAAAAAAATTATATAAGTATTTGTTTTTATGTATTATTTTATGGACACGATTTCATAAAACGACTAGGTATCGAATTGTTAATTAATAAACTATCTAAATGATTTATTATTATGCTTCATGTAGCCTTTTTTTTCGTATTCAAGCTTTTATACACTATGTTCTAAAATGCTGCCTTAACATCTACAATATTTACCAAGATAAAATTTAATTATGTTAATTGTATGTCTCCCATGTAAATTTGTCCAGTTACCTAAACTCACACTTGTTATAGATAAGCTGCGTCGTTTATATTCGTGTGCAGGAGGCGTTTGTGTGAAGTTTAACCTTTTCGTCTGTGACATTGTGTCCCCTCGCCCGGGAAATAGGTCGGCTACATTACGTAATGGATTTTAGTATTGCCACAAGCTACTTGAGGGATGCTTCAGGGGTGTATACTTGGACCACTTTTATTTATGTGACGTATGGAAATTTTATATGGATATGGGAAATGTGCCTTTGCGTGACATAAATTTTATTTTGCATTGCAATGTTTGGTATCTATACGTGGCTTTGTGTATGTTCTTATTTTATACAATTAGTTTTACTTTTTTTTCAAACACATGATATCAAAGAGGTGATTAAATATGATAGCGGAAAGCGAAGGGTAGTATATTTTCAATTAAGCATTGTAGGTCTTCCCTATCTTTCCCTATCGTCCCTCTACAATTTCATACCTATCCTAATGACCGCAAACAAAATGTAGAATCATCTTATCGCCGTTACCCTAACACGAGGAACTCCCAATTGGCTTTTTTATCGTTCGACATTTACTTTGTCGTATTATTGTTGTTTGTTGATGCTTATTTCTGAATAACCCCCAATCTTATCGAGTTGACGCTCTACTGGAAGGGTTCTTTAGGGCTTCTTCCCTATTGCGTTGGGAGTATATTTCGAAAGAGGAAAATATAACGGTCACAATGTTTACCTTTTTTCATGAAGCTTATTTCTGTCAAGGTTAAAGGTATTATGTTTATCTGTTGTACCTTCTGAAAATATATTTGACTTTCTTCTTGTTTGCATTAATAAGTTTGTAATCTGTGAATTAATACTAAATAAATAAGACTTATACTCCGGAATGAGTGAAATAAACTTTGAATCTAATATTTTTCCTCTAAAAAATATCTCTGATCAGTCAACAACTATCCTCTAGGAAAAGGAAATAGTAATAAGAAGTTATTTGAATTGCAATAATATAGCCGTTCCTAAACCCATTGGCCATTTTATCAATGATTATTTTCTGAATAAGCCACTTATACGAAAAATCCCGTTTTTCTAAACATAGAAGTTTTATAAATTGTTACGTAAGCATAATAACGATACATAACAAAAACTACAGAGAGGACCTTATCAGGTCGAAGGTTATGGAAAAATATACCTAATGGTAGTAAGTCAGCCGTCACACTCTAGATAAAGTAAACAGGTCTAGTCTAGATGTTGGCTCGACCTACATAGGCGACGACGGGGAAAGCGCGCGAAATGTCGCCCCTTGCCTTTTTGTGCCACCCAATTGTGATGCCGCAAGCCGTTAAACGTCTGAGCTAATTTTGTTAACATTTTCCAACGCTCTGACCCGTGAAAATACTGGCGGCCTTTGTCTGACTATTATTAAAATATCTATTAGAGCTTAGTCATGGTGACGGTCGACGTAATACTCCATGGTATTTACGCGATGAATTGCGTGAAAGAAAATCAGGTTTGTGGTGTTTATTTTCCGCAAAATGTGAAATATTAAGACATTATTCGTATAAGGGCTGGATGTAACTACTATCTGACATAATACCAATGTAGAAAATAATTTCAATAGCACGGGCAAAGCGGCTGGTGGGTTTAACCAGTAGGTCGCAAAACAGTAGGTACAAAAATTTTGAAGTTTGGTGTTTTTGCATCGCATACTTACATAAATACTTTATAAAAAATATCATAATCAAGATTTTGATGCTGATTATCTAGCAAAACATACTAAACTAATTTTTAGTTCACTATATCTCCCCATATCATCGGAAAAAGGACAGAAAATCCAAATCAGAGCTAAATTCGTCTATAAGTTCACTTACAACTGACATTGACAGGAACACATGAATGTGAATTGACTAATTTGACAGCTCTAAAAATCTTCATCTTCTCATTATTTTTATTAGAAATAGAAATAGCGAGTCCAAATTAGTTTAGAGCGTGTGGAAGACAATAAGCGCCATTATACAGCTTTTGACTAATTATAGCTATTTCTTCCTGTTTACAAATTCCACATTTGCGACGTTCTTCTACTATGACTACAATTTCAACATTTTTTATTCTTCCAGGTTCGATTACTCTTATAATAGTAGTATAGGCTATCTAATTGAACTTTGCGTCATTAAATACTGATTAATCCCTATAAAATTCGATTCTTTTGGAAATCTTATTCACCTTACCTTAGAATACTCTAAAATTTAACCCCCCATCAAAACGAAACTTAGTTGCCAAATGCGGTGTGGAAACAGACAAAGTTGTAAAGCTCGGTGGCGAAGTTTCAGGGATCGATTCGACCGGACATTCGCGAACGACGTCGAAAGCAGCGCTGACCGCGGGGCCTGTTATTACCCTCGTCAACTTCGACATGCCGTCATACGACTTCGTGTAATCCCGCCAATAGTAGGAGGTTTTTTGTGTGGGTACATTTTCCATAATCCTTACTCTTCGGTCAAATAAACGTGAATGCTATATTTTTTTTTCTCTTTTATATATTTAAGAGCTAAGCTCTTGTCGGTGGAGCAATCACCACCACTTTATCCTCCGCTTGTCTTTTGACTTCCTGATACGTCACGACTCCTACTTTCTCCTTCACTTGATGAAAAACAGTCCTTCTCGGTCGTGCCTTACCTCTTTTTCTTTCCTCTAATATTTTATATTTCCTCCCATATTTTCTCTAACCTTGAAATTTTCTATTCATTAGTGTCAATTGTGTTCTAATCTTATCTATATGACATCTACTTCAATATCTACTTATCTATTGTCAACTATTACATTACTTACGTAATTTCAAGGTAGACCTATTATTATCCTTGACGGATGACAAACACTTTTTGTTCTATAATGTTTACTCGTATAAGACCATGTGAGCAAATTGTTTTTATACCATAAATCTTTATATACCTTTTTGGGAACAATTATTTCCTGTCTCCAAGGGTATATGGTCACCGTATTCTCAAATTAACACTGTGTGTGTAAACTCAATTTTATTGTGTGTCTAAATGTTCTTTTTGGATTCAACTTTCCTTTTGGGTTTGGAGGGGATGACGGGACTACGAGAGCTCGTGAAAAAACCAAGACCCAATTTATTCCCAATTTCCAAGTCATTATTTTTATATGGGTTTGCTTTTGATGACATATCCAGAAAAAAAAAACAGGACAATATAGAGATAGAATTTTATTTATATATTCGGTATTTTTTGGTAATTTTCTTCTGGAGATAGATCTATTTTCTTGCATATAAAACAATAAATTATATACCTTTTAAAAAAATATCACTAACAAAGTTAGTGTACGTTCGTTAGTGTCTTAAACCATAACCATGATTTCTTAACTTCTAATAAAATAGAGATCTATTTTATCTTTCAGATTAATCAAATGAAAGTAATCACAAATGGCAGATTCTTATTATTTTTAGCATGCAAATATATTTATTTAAAGAGATACAAATCGAATCTGCATTTTTGACAAGATGACGTGTGTCTAACCCTACTCAAATTTTACAACTCACTGGCCCAGAATGACATGAATATTGATATTACGCCCTTAGACTGTTGTGAAAAAAAAAAACTTTTCATTATAGCGCTAAAAGAATGGCTGTTTTCTGGCATAGTTGATATTAATTACCGTTAACTGATCGTTAGTTCCTTCGACGCAAACTTGCTAATGACTAAAAAACTCACGGTAAAGTATTCCTATTTTCTTTTTTAATTATTTATTCAATTAAAATCTTTGTAACTATAGATGCTTAATAGTTACGTTTTAACTATGTAAGTGTATTATTTACAAGATTAAATACTTATTGTCTTGTATCGTAATATTATGCTACTGGAATGCAATACGTTTTTTCTAATTAAATGTAATAACACACTATTAGTCTGACCGCACACCAAAACTACGAAAAATGTTGTTTAACGAATATTTTCCCATATTGAGACTATAGAATATTTTGCCTATATTAAATTTTGACTACGTATGCGCCACAATTGTAAGTATAATACGATGCAGAACATGTGGTATGCGGTCGGACTAAGTTTCTCCTGAATCGCGGATGTAAGTGCAGTTACAAATGTATAATTACACAATTCACAAACACCCAGACCGGAAAAAATGTCTGCCGATCATACAAAACAATATTGGTTTTGAGCGGAAATCGAAATCGCAACACCACGCGCCGAAGACATATCGCTTAAGCACTTTGCTAATTACGTCTTCTCACTTAACTATCACGTTGTCTAAATTAGCAGAATGTATTATATTTTTCGAAGTGTATTTTCCTAAAGTATATTGCGAATCCAATCTAGCAGCAAGCTTGCGTTTAAATCTTTCAAAATAAGGCGCGGCGCAGAACGTTGCCTGAACTCATCTTTTTATTAAACCAAATAAAAATGTAATCTCTCGCGGCAACCCCAGTTTCCCTGTTATGCTCAACGAAGAAACTGTTGCCAAGTTTTTTCTCACACCCATTGACGGTGTTATTTTTCTTAAAAGCGTTTTTTAAGAACCTCAAAGTTTGCACTTCCAGACATTGTTTCAAAATTGTTAAGCGGGGAACTAAAGATTTTTTATTAATTAAATGCCTTGCATCTTAAACTGCGAGCGAAAGTAGAAATTAGAAACGAGTGACACAGAAAAACTGTTTAGACATCTTTTGTGTTGTATTATTTTAGGTAATCTTTCGTGTAACCGTTTTATGTAAAGTTGTTTTATTTATTTCTTTAATTTATTGATGGCTAAATAAAAAACTTCAGACTTTTTGTATATTTAGAATTTCCGATTTGATTCCGAATTTGTACCTACGAAATAAAGTGAAATTCCGCAGGTAATCTACCAAGCGTTTGATATTTTTATTTGTAAAGAGATGTGATGAAGTACGTGTTTTCAGTTATTTATGAAACCGCAAAGTGCGCAAGGTCGTTGGTCATGCTATTTATTTCCGTAATAGGACACCGTCTTCGATATTAAATGCAATATTACCGTCTTATAGCCGTTCGACGTCTACTATACCAGGACGGATCGTAACTTATAACACAGCTTAAGTATATTTGCTCTAGAATTTGCAAGTTGGTAGTGTTGCGAAATAGCTTTGGAATAGAATCACAAATTGCTACTGTAATACTCACCGTGGAATAGAAGTTCAGGTAAAGTTAAACAAATATTTTCATAGCGTATAGATGTAACACAAACTAGGTAGAATTTACGTTTATTTAGTGTTCTCAAACACTATGTAACGTTTGCGATACGTTGCCTTTGTTCCATGCTACAATAAAACACTTAAGTTATGTGTTTTGACCTCAAGTCGAATAGTTTCCGAGTTACGCTCGTGATCGCGGTATAATATTTTATGAGTCACGTCTACACTACAAGCTTGTGACGTTACTAGAACTTGCAACTAATTTAAACTTGAACACAAAGACGTGATTTTACAAAAGAAAGTACCGCGATATTCTGCGTGTGTTGGAATTTCTCGTCTTCGACGCAACGTTAATGCGGCGGTGGAATGGTCGTTTGTTGGTGATGCCGAGCTCGAGCGTGAGCAAATCGACGCTTTATTGCATCTATGTATGCTACTCGACTCGACACAAGATAGCTGTCTTGATGAGAACGATAATTCTGCAGTGAAGAAACGGGGCGAAGTAAACTTAGTAATTCTAATTCAAAGTGTCGCAAATTGCCAATCACTTCACCCCTATTTAGTTTGCTAGGATTTTCCTCTCCCGAAATGCAATCTTACTTGACAAATCACAGAGGATCCCTTATCTGACTTGAAGAAATAGTGATTGATCGTCTGCTGTGATAAAGAGTTCCGCTGCCGGAATCGGGGGAAGAGAAAGACGGAAACCGAAACAGCTATCTAATTTCATGAAGACGAACGACGGAACCTTAACACATCGGCACGAACGTGAGTACTGTGCTCATTGTTCTCAACAATACCACATATAAGAGGGAGCTTATCGCTACCGCACGTGCTGTTAGCCGACTCACTTCTAATCCCACGATAATCCAACCCGGAAAAAACCAATAACCATTGTTTTGTTAGCATATTTACGCTACATTCATGGGATGTTTGCACGAATTATCCGTGTGAACACTTCGGTGTTACTATTTCAATAACGTAATCGGACTCTCGTGGTCTCGAGTTATTCCTTGCGGAACTTTCCGTTGGTTCTGATCTTTCCGGCGCTTACGAGGCTTATTTAATGCACGGTACGTCGCTGTAAAGAGAATAAATTGTGTGTGTAAAATTGTTTCACGTGAGTTGCACAAGAGGAATGCACAACCGCGTCTCAATTAAACTCGAGCGCCCCAGGGCACCGGTTGTCGCCTTACTTTGTGTCTACGTAAAATTGTGCTATAGAAATGTCTCCCTCTCGCTCCGGTAAAGCAGCTGCATGTGAATTGTGAGCATTTGAGACAAAAGTAAAGCCTCGTTGTTCCAGGATTGTCTTCACAATCTCGACGCAAAATTTACATGAAAGTTATCCACATCTTCCACATGCTTTTGGCGTACGTACGTACTCTCAAAGTTTACCACGAAAGTATTTTGTAATTTGCATTCAAGATTAATATGGGCAGAGCTTAAAATAATGTATAAAGTTATTACTGGCGCCAAAATGATGGATAATATTTTTGGTCAAGAAAGTATGTCCGTCGCCTTGAGACGCCAGATGGCTTCTTGTTTTGGAGATGCACGAAACTGTGGGGAATGCATAATTAATGTACATGAGCCGTACACTTAATTTACTAATTTGCAATCGGGGTTCCGGCAAATTGTCCGTGTAATTCAATATGAATAAGTTGTAAACTGTGCATCCCCAGTAATATGGAAAGTTCCACGAGTAATGTAGTCATGCATATTGATTTGAGACAGATATTCTGAGTGGAATATTTCACATTCAAGCTAAAAATATTCTCTCAAACTGAATATCATAATTCCTTTTCTATTTTCATAACTAAGTATAGAGTCAAACTAATAAGCAACTTTTTAACTTTCTTTGAGGAAAAGTTTGCCTTTTACTTACGTATAAATAGCTTTTTGCAAAATTAATGTTCTGACTACTAGTGTGTTCTATAAAATAATAGTAACGACATCACTAGGGTGCCGACTAAGTTCCGGGGTGCAACTAATTAAAGTTTAGCAGCCTTCAGCGCCAGTTGTCACTTCATATCCTGTCTTTTGAACATTATGCCTCCAGGGTAAGTTGGGAGCTTGTTATATGCAAATTAGTTGCTAACTTATTTGGACATTAAGATTGAATTAGGTCAGGTTAGCTGGTAATTATAGATGAATTAACAAGAGAATCGTTTTCTCGTAGCTACAACAAGCGAGATAACGAAATTCTAAATAACTAACATGAAAAAACTATAAAAGTGTGTGAGGTATTCATAGTTAGATTACCGGACATTTGTTAAAAAAAAATCTGTAATTTCAATCCTCTGCATAACTTAACTGCAATTATATTGCGTTATATGCGTATATTCTCTAGCATTTGAGTCTGGGTTCCAAATAAATATGACGAGTGCGTGAGGGTTTATTGATCGTTATTTACACGGTTCCCTGAAGCCATAATTCAATTATAACAATCAAGAATGAATCAGAATTTAAAACATGATGTAAACGCAAAACGTAGTGAGTGGTCCAGGTCACGCCTCGCTGCCCAATGTATCCAATGATGCCATTCAATAAATTAACCTGTCGAAACTGTTTCTACTCATACTGCGACAATTGAGTTCGCCCAACGGGAAATTTAGTACATTGCATCATCATGTTATTTATTTGCGTACTCTAACCCACCGCAAATTCATCAAATTGTTAAGCAGAAAATGTCATGCAATTTCACGGCCCTAAATTAATTTTTGTTACAATATCGCCTACCGGACCGTACTTTTCCATGAGTTGTTCACTCCGCATTTTTAGGTCAAGATGACCATTTCTATCCTTACTCTCTATCCCTGGTCCCCATTTCCACTAATGAGTCGCTAGATACAGACAAATTACTACCCGTTTCTCCTGTTACTGTTTTTGGAGCTATTCCAGAGAATCAAGTTCGTAAAAGTTTGCTTGTAAATTCTGGGCCTTTGTGTCTGTAGTGGGGTGATGCCATCATTATAGCTTTGCATTTAATAGCCGACACCGCATAGAAATATTTGTAGTTAGCTTCATTGTTGGGTTCACAATGCTATTAAATTCATCTGCCGCGTGGCCCAAATGGGCTCCGTCGAAATTTCTCTCAATTGAAACCAGAGTGTCGTTTGTCAAGCCATAATGATCCTGGCTTTGAACAGCGTCGGCAAGTGATACCATTATACGTTGTGTAAGTGTACATGTACATAATTAATTTACGGTTTTATATACAGCGACGACGGCGGCGTTGTCGTTCCGCTCCGCTTTATGAATGAATTTCGGTAGTCAATGGCATAAAAGAAATTGTTGCGGAACTTTTACCATTTTTCCAGTTAAGCTTTTTGTAAGTTAACGTTGTAATACAATATGAAGTTTAATTTAATTTTAGTTTTAAAGCAATGTATCATCACGGCCTTTGAGGAAAATTGTTATTATTATAGATGTTGGAACTTAAACATTGTTTTTTTTTGTTGCAGCAACAAAAGATGAGCCAGATGGTGACAGTAGCGAGTGTCGCGGGCGACAGCAGAATGGTGGCGGCCGGGGGAAGCTGCCTTACAACGGGTATTCCGAGGAGTGCCTGGACCGACTCGAGCCCAACGGAAACATACCACACGACAAAGAGCCACATTATGGTAAGTACTTTATGTAATTAAAAGGCAGTTTCATTTAGCATCTATTAATTGACGTAGGTATGTCTTGGTCTGCACATACACATACCTACCATAAAACTAAACAAAAAAAAATAATAGGTTTAATACGAAAAACACAGATAAAACTTAATTTCAAATTTGGTGGATGTCTGGACTAAACTTTATTTAGCAATTTTAAATCTGAATGCTGAAATCATGCTGAAACCAGAGAGAGTCAATACTTACATAATCAAAAATTTATTCTCAGAAAAGTCAAGTACCTCATAAAATTATAAACTTAATTGCTGATGCAAAGTTCTGAGCTCACAGTTCCAAGATTCAATCGACCCACAAACAGAGGAAATGCCTAGATTTTTGCCCCCAAGCGGTTTCCTTGTGCTACATTTGAAAGTGACGATGACTGTACCAAAGTGGCCCACATTTATTCAAGTGTTTGTTTCAATGATTCAGCGAGTACAGTCGGCAAAGTAAGTGTACTAACGACCTATTCTGTATTCGAACAGATGTCATCGTGTTGTGTCAAGTACACTTGAGTACAGCTACTCTGTGGTTACGATCTACACAAGTGTACAATCGCGGTAATAGCTCATTCTAGATACATTCAAGAATACATGGTTCGCGTAGATTTGCGCTATTACGTATAATTACGCTTATAATCACTAGGTATCTGTTACGCTCAGCCCTTTAATCTTGACATTGGTTTATAAAGGCCTTCAATCTAGGTCAGGGGTAACTAAATGGCAGACCACGGTCCGGATACTAATTTGTGCGTATGCAGACCTATAAATTCATCTTTTTTAAATATGTCAGAAGATAGAAGAAGAAGACGTTTATCTGTGTACCAAATTTCATCAAAATGAGTTCAGAGATTCGGGTGTGATTGTGTACTAAATATCCACATAGTCACATTCATAATATTAAAATTTGCCATTGCGACAGTCGTATATTTTTTAAACGGACCCTCAATATAACTATTTTGTGATCACTGATCTATGCTTTTAAATATTGTAGCTTAGAAACAAATGGCAAACAGAATTTCAATTAAGCCACGGAATTCTGCTCTTAGAAATAGCCTCCCAATTTACAAAGAATAAAAATAAACAGTATGTAAAGTGAAAATATAAAGGACGTTGCTTTCATTGTTATCTTTACCGAAACAGCTATTTCTATAATTTCATTTTCCTTTAACTGACAAAAAATACAAAATTTTATTTAGAATACCATAATTTAAAGGGAACCTCATTTCACGCTTGTCCGTGTACAAAATACGTATTCCCAACAATGAATTCACAAAAGGTTTTTGATAAAAGTTCTTTATCTGTGCCAACCTTTATATTACGTTATCTGATTAAAATACTAGGACCAAAAGAAAAAAATACTAGGTATTTTATCTTCATTGATAACAACTTAAGAGGGCGATGTTCTTTTGCGGACGTTTACTGATGTTAATGATGATAATAGGGAAATGTTTGCGAGCTGCAGTTATGGCAACTCATTACTAATCATTGTGCATATTAACCAGTATTTACGTCCACTGCTAATAGGTTTGCTTAACGGGGAAACTGCATACCGACATGTTTCAAATAGATTTATTCTCTACACGTTTTTTTACATTTTGCAGCTCTTCTTTAATTACATTTCTACAATAATTTACAAGACTTATATTTATACCTATAAATACTATCAGTGACTTGTAATTGTTAACTATACTAAATATTAAATTTGCGTATCAATTTGTAACTCTATGTTCTTAAAACAATAAAATAAATATATCTCAGTACGCGTGGGCGTTATTTCACCGTTACGTTACTATTTACAAAATAGCCGATTAACTAGTTTCAACTCGATAATGATAAAGTGATTCTCGTAAGTAGTAACAATACAGTACATTACAATGCAGTGACTGAATGAAAAGAGCGAAACGAATCAAAAGTTATGTAGCTAGCGATAAAACTACATAGCTAGAAAAATAACGAAATCACTCAATAAATAAGTATTTCTTAAGTAAGTATCTGCAACTAAGCAATGCGAAGAAAGAAGAAATGCCTAGCTTACAACGCATATCGTACAGCGCAGCATCACAATCTAATAAATAAATATTAAAATTCCATAAATTTCTCAATCAATAAATAAATTAAAATTAATCAAGATACATATATTACAGCAAATTCCAACAAAACACCATCAATGTAAAAGTTCCCAACTTTGTGAGGGTGTTTAACAATTTGAATGTTCGATTATGAGTTAACTGCTCCCAATATTGGACTAATTTTATAACTTAGCCGTTCATTGTTTACCAATAACATTCTACGGCCCACAAGATTTCGCCATTTTAATTTTGTAAATCAATGTAGTCTATCGAATACCGTGAAATGAAGTCAATAAGTGCAATAATGTCAATCTTTTAGTTATTAGCTCTATTAAAAATATTTGTAGATCGTTCTTTTCGTAGGAAAATGTCCAATGGACCTTTACGGAACCTAACCTCTTTGTTGGGTATGACCGTATGTTACTGGCTACATAGCTTACATGTTCACTTTTTAAAGTTTCCGGACATAGAGTGCCTCGTTAAATATTTTAAAAATAATGTGAATAGATTGCTCACAAACCATTATCGCAATCTGTCACCATCTGTCTTATTTGTAAAGCGTGATTGTTTTCAAAAGTCACTTAATCCCAAATAATCCCAACTTTCAACACGAAACGTACCTCACAGGCTTTATTTATCAATCAGTTAAGTAAGTATAAACGAGATTGTTCAAATGGGTTTAATAAGATGAACCGCATACGGCGATGATGCACGATATACGTAAACACACTTCAGTAAATATGCGGTGCCGAGGGTGCATGCCTTCCGTATGTTGGGATTATGTCAACAATAACAGGGAAAAGTTTTGAGTCACGAAGAAGCTCAAACCAAACGTTGAGATGAGTTTGGTCCTTTTACGCAACTTGTATGGATGGAAAGACCAGAAAAAGTCAAATGTTTTAGGTATATGTTTTCACGTAATTTAGAATTTGTTTGCATATACCTAATTGTATTTAAAATTATATCATATTATGTATTTTATAATTAAGGATTTCTATTATTTACGTACCTACTGAAATTTCTTCTACAATTAACGCGGTATAACATTCGTTAAGAAATACTGTAGTTAATGAAAACATAATGTTTGTAATTAATACAAATACCGATTATATATTATCTTATTCACATTGAGATTAAATCCACCGGAGACCACTAGCCTTAATACACTAAATCCTAAGTAGTTCTCCTACTAATACAATAATCCAAAACCAAACCATAGACCAAAAGATTAGTTAAATTGTATACTGATGATATTACCGTATTACCACATCAGCACACAGATATAAACATTCTGTGTTGCTTTACAAAGTAAATATACTCAGCAAACCTGCCACTCACCGGGCTCACACAATTTCAAAGTTGGGAGTATTCCGCCATTCGCTGTAATGCACAGGGAAAACATCAAGTTTTTATACAAATATAACAACGCTATATCTGTATTAAATTTTCCTCGCTAAACATGTTAGCTAGAGCTCGGGCTATTCAAGTTTAATCATCTTGCCTCGCTATCACATAAAACTTGTACATGTAATAGGACTTTCTGTAGTTCGCCGCTGCACTAAAGTTTAATCTAGATATGGTTTTAGAAGTAATAATTTCGGTGGCTTTAGAAATATCAGAATCAAAACTTGATCCTTTAAGCCGTATTTCGAATTTTCATGGGTCTCTTGGACCATTGTTTATCCTTCATTGACTTTCACAAAAATGCTGAAATCTTTAAGGGCCAACCCTCACCCGCTGGAGCTAGTAGTTTTGTAAACAATTTATTGTTTTCCCGCCGTAGGGGTTCTTATAAAACATCATGAATGAATAAACAACTACGGGGTTTGTGTTAAAACAAGTGTTTCACGTCAGCTTCTCCTGTAGCGTTTTATTTATGTTTATTTGAACAGATTTATTTTGATAGTGTTAGTATGCAGAATTATGTGTCTGAATACTCTAATGACACTCGTTTGTTTTTGACAAATGATGTGAATCTTTTGTTTCAGTCAAATAGTATAATTAGTAATGTAAAAATTAAAATTGTAACAATACAATTATCTGTGACCAAACTTTTTATTCATGCACGAGTTGCATGTTGCATATGAATTCATTTTCATTTTTAACAGTTTACGGTGATTATATCATTATGTCACTTTTATACAAATCAAGTGATTCATATTTGTGAGAAGTGATTCATATTTGCTCATCTTGAATCCTGTAATATGTACTTGGGTTAAGTTAGGTCATTCACACACTGACCGACCATGGTGACGTAAAAAGCTTACAGAAAACTGTGTTGATCGAGCTAAGTAGACACGATCCAGTGTTTTCTTACACTCTCTCCTATGCTACACTATACAGCTAAGCTAAGCTAATTATTCTCTGATTGACCTTATAGTCTTTCATATTAAATATTCTCTAATAATAATCTCATTCAATGACTCAATTATACCTATAACACTTTTTTGAACGTTTACTATGTTTTTGATGTAAAACTTAAGATTTACCGAGTCTAAGTCCGAAATTAAAAAGTTATCACAGCATAGTTCAGACTTCTGCTATTAAAACTTAGTCAATTTTAGGTTTTATTGGACAATCTTACGATTGACCGTTGATCGAGCATTTACGATTACATTTTAGTAACAAAATCGACTGTACTGTATACAATAACATTATAGTATAATGTTATCACAGTGTCAACAATCAAGTGCAAATTATTTTTCAATTATCTATCTATGTATAACCTTTGCGTATTTATGTACGCATGTGTTAAACAATACAATAACAATGAAAGATAAAACATAAACAGCACAGAACAATGAGAATTGTTAAGTTTTGTAATTACTAAGATGAGTTTAATTATCCGGATATGTATGTATAAAACCAGACTTCAAGTCTATCCGTTCTCTTCTACTATTGAAATCCTGTTTATGGTCATAAATGGCTGACTCACTTTAAGTCCGATCGGCCTCCTCGACCAGCGTCTAGGTTACAGTAGGGGATTAGGCGGACCGTATGTTATTTTAACGCTTTAGTAAATTGTAATATACAATACAAATACTGTTTATTTTTACAACGTGATTAACTGAAAATTGACAGGCTAAAGAGTTTCTCTGTTTCACATTAAATTAAACGTTAGTTAACTTGGCTTCCAATTTATTAATCATATCCCTATAATAGAAAATGTAATTAACAATTTCAGTTGCCATTTCCCGCTTGTAAGCGATTCCCCTTCAGATTATTATTGTATTGATTGATAGGTACTATTAGGGTTGTCAAACGTACTATATGCACTATTATCTAGTATTGTGCTATATTTCGGATATACGTACCGATGAAGAAATAGCTGGAAATATTAATTTTTTTTGCAGTACCGAAACTAAAATAAACGATTTCAGTTGTTAATATTTTTGTGAAATTTTTACATGTTTTAGCACATGTTAGCACACGCCCTAAGCGTATAAAGAGATTTGAAATTTCGACTGATTCCGATGGGATACGGTGGCTCAGTGGTTATAGAGCGTCGGCACGGTACGCCGTTGTTTTTTCAAATTTCTTATTAAATATTTAGATTCCAGTTGTTAATTAAAAGATGCAAAAAGTGTTTTTTTTTTTAAATAAATATATTGATCACAAACATTTAAGCGTTTTTACTGTTTCTTTAAAATATTTTTTTTTAGGGTTCCGTATTATAACCATATAGTTTCACCCGTATATGTACATTGTTTCGTCATGTCTGTTTGTGTGTCTGCCATAGCCATTACTCGCCGTCAATGCTAGAAAGCCTGGATTTGGGATGAATATACATAATTATGTATTTATAACGTCGACAACGTTACGAAATATTATTTTTATTAAAAAATACATTATTAGAAAGGGCTTGTATTGATAGAGCTTGTGTTGCTTAATAATTAAGAATATATTTTTTTTTTCATATTTTTAGTCTTATTACAGACTTATACCTAAAAATATGCAAATTAGCGGACTCGATATAATTTCTAGGAAAATTATAATGAAATTCCAGATATTTACAGTTTTCGTTAAAAATAACTTAACCCTTATCGTAAGTCCGATTCGCTCTTAGTACTTTATATTTTAGAGCATATTCTGAAAAATTCGCAACCCTAAGTGAAATAGATAGCTTTGTGGTAACATTGCAAATAATTTAATTAGTGGAACAACCGACAGATCGATATTGATGTCAGTTATTAATTGGAATTCCTGCAATGCTATTGGTCAGTAAACCAACTATTAGTAAGCGTTTTTATTTAAGGGTTAGGTTAGGTCGAAGAAGTAGAAGTGGTACGTGTACAAAAGTGCCTGACAGAAAGAAAGAACCAAAGCCAAAAGCGGAAAGAAAGAAGAATGTATTTGGTATTGTGCCTTGTGTTTTGGTTTAAGTACATACTGTACATAGATTAATTAATGATTATACGAAAGAGATGCGATTTTGTTTTAGTTTTTTTATTTATTTGAAAGGTGACTTGAATGTTTATTTGCATGAAATAAGTTACATGTTTATTGTAAGTAAGTATTATACATTAAGTCCAACATTTAATTTGATGGGCATGCAAAAATTTAAGAGTTAGTCTATAATTTATATCTATAAACCTTACTACCATCCTCCTTTCTTATTATTCCCAAACCTTGTTGGGGTCGGCTTTTAATCTAGCCAGATGCAGTTTGATATCAGTTTTCTACGGAGCAACTGCCTGTCTGACCCCCGCAAGGTCGCAAGCGCAACCCAAAGACATTCTAAATATACGATATTCTAAAGTTAGATCAGTTGTCAGGATTTTACGAGGGTACTGACTACCTATATCCAACGGTCAAAGATCTTGAGCACGGGTTAGAACCGGAAACCTCTGACTTACCAGTCAAAGTCATACTACTAGGCTATCACTGCTTCTGTTATATATAAATCTAGATATAGTTTGCGTAGAGATAGTATATGAGCCAGAGAGAGAAAAGGCTAAACACCCCAATCATTATACTTAACTTGATAAATCAGTTTTAAATAAATCGCTAACAATGTTCCTAGCCTTCAGCTAGGTCAGGGCTGTCCAAACCAAGGCCCGCGGGCCGCATGCGGCCCGCGGCTTGTTTTCATGCGGCCCGCGACACACATTTTAATCTAAAAATAGTTTTGGACACAAATAGTTTGGATAATATTATTCGTTGTCAAAACAAGTACTCAATACTTGGTATAATTATTTATCTTCAGTCTTGCAACTGAAAATATTTTTCTGGCCCTCCAGCTTTTGTATGAAATTTAATTAGCCCGCGAAGGTGTATAGTTTGGACAGCCCTGAGCTAGGTGAATGCGCGTGCTTGTAGGAGTATGATCACCTCACCAGTTCAACGAATTGAACACGTGACCTTTCGAATCAAAGGCCATTCTAGTAGCCTTAGGGATATTGTCGTTTAATGTACGTGTTGCATGCAATCATTTTATCGAAACTGTTTATAGATTAGCTGTTAATCATCGGATTAAATTAGAAATTCCAATAATGTTGTTTGTTTACTGATTCGATGGAAATAGATTCAAAGTTAATACACTTGATATTTTGTTCGAAAGTTTAATTTACAAATCACTTTTTTGATATGAGGAGTATGCGAATCACAATTAAATTGTGTCATAAAATTAATCTTTTCGATTAAAAATAATTTTTATTTTAAGATCGCATTTTGTGGGTTAGTGATGAACTGATATTATGTTTTGCTATACCAGGGTCCGATTGGTAGAAGATGACTGTCAAAACTTCAATATAAACAACCTCTGACATATTTGAATTTATTGACTCTGACTGAATTTATTGTTCTGTCAAGGTCCGCAAAAAAAAAACTCGACGGTCTGGATCCGGCCCGCGATCCGCCATTTATTGACCCTAACATTATTTAATGGAATCTATTTTCATAAAGTCCTAAAATCACAATAGAATTCAGTATCACTCAAAGTAGCCATTAAGCGCGAATTAAAGCCGTACGCTGTATAAATAGGTCCATTTGTAAACAAACAGTTACTTTGTTAAAATAAAAACAGACGGACCCTTTAGAAAAGTTCCTTGAATGTGAATGTCATTACCTATTTTCTCATTTATAACACTTTCGCGCAACCCTAGGGAGGCATGAAATGTGACACCCTAAAACCGAAGTGTTCCGTTTTTAGGGTCCCGTAACTTCCACAGAACCTTTCTAGCTTCGTCATGTTCGTCTGTCTGCCTCAGCCATTTTACTCGCAGGTTATTAATGCTAGACAGCTAAAAGTATTACTTTTTGATTTATTTCTAAAAATCAACAAAAATCTGCATGAATTAGATTCATGCCTTGATCAAAGTCAAATTGGACGAAAGTCAAAGAGAAATTTGACCAATAGCATACCACTCACGGTGGCTCTTTCTTCTTCGGCTTGTTGCATTTCGTTTTTTTTTAATTATTGTTTTGTTTATTTTGGTTTTTGTTTTGTTTAGTATTTGTGCGAGTATCTCTGACTGTGTGCGTAACCGTTGCGTGTTCACAGCTAATTTTGATAATTAATCGCATTACATTCAACCAATTAGGTTCTATTTACATAATTTATGATTTTCAGCATTGATAAACATTTTCACGGCTGTTAATACGTTTACTATTCTACTAATATTATCAATGAATAAATAAACCAGCCTGTAACTGTACCACTGCAGGATAAAGGCCGCTTCTCATAGGTACAGATACTAATATTATAAGTGGGAAAATTTGTTAGTTTTGTCACTGAAACACGTGTAAACTGTTGAACATATTTGGATGAAACTCGGCACACCGTTAGACCATATCTTAATAAACACATTCCTACTTTTTCATTTTGTCAGACCTCAAAGGAAGCTGTGAATACCATTTTACTATAAGTTATTTGGTCATAACTCTGAAATTTAAATGAAAATCACGGTGCTGTCAGAAAATGTTGACGATTTTAACGTAAACACGTCATAAAAGTCAGGACAGTTATTGTTAAATTACATTATGTGGATCAAGTAAACCGCGCTGGTATGTGGTTCTCACGTAATTCGAAAACTTTTCTAATTGGGTCACATCGCGTTGGGTAACACAGAGTAACACGTATAAATCGAATTAACAGGGAAAGGAAAACCATATACGTGATGCATGTAGACCCTAAATAATTGTTTAAATCTAAAGGACATATAGGTACTCATTCGTTTTCATCAATTTAAGAGCTACGCTCTTGTAAATGCAGCTTCTACCAGCTTTCCCAATCACAGAACTAATTTAAAACATAGATTTTTTGACATATAGGATGGTATAGTATAACTATTAACATATACATAGTATAGTCTCAAACTTTCGCGAACACTCAACATAATGAAACAACTTTTTAACGGATATAATTCGCGTTTTTATTTTCTGGAAACGTCAGGATTGTATTATCAAAATAAAAACGCGAATTATATCCGTTAAAAAGTTGTTTCATTACATAGTATAGTTTGTCGATGGACATCACTGTGTGTCAAACGTATATCCAAACACCTTAGCCTGAGACAAGGTAGGCCACTGCCTATCTGTCCTATTCCTGTGTACTGTGACTACTAATACACATATGAACTGAAGACTGAATTTTAATGAAAAATACCAACATAACATGCGAAACAACACAAAAAAGACCTGATTTATTCATTTAAAAAATATCGTTTTAAACTCCGAACTAGAAACTTCTTACCACAAAAACCTGTCTAAACAAAAACTGCCCATACATACAAGCAATACAAGCTTGTGAATATTTAAACACGAAACACAAATTCCCTAAAAAGATAATCCTTGATAATGTCATATTGCATTGTCAACCTGAACATCACATTGTCAACCGGCCCATCACATTCTGTCATATCACCCTATGTGATGGACAATTTTAGCCTAGCGTAATTCCATTCACTACATGATTGTTAAACAAATTCTCACACGAGCATTAACATACTATGCCTAAATAATTAACCTAATTGCTACACTGTTTCGTGCATAAAGCGAGTCATAGTTAAAAAAGATGCCTGTCCATTTTAATTACAAAAATGCCAGTGAAATACTGTATAGGGAGTGGCCTAAATGACACCAGAGATGTATGGGCTATAAACATTTTTTATTTCATGTTATGAAAATGATGTGTACTGGTGTAGGGAGTAAATACCGAGTATGCATTGAGCCGACATCAGAAGGTTGTGGCCATAAAATAATATTATACGACACTTATGACTCTTAAATGGAGGCATAATGCCGTAATGGCGATATTACTATTTTATAACTCGGAACCTTTGAAGAAAATTACTCCAGAACAGATTAAATTAACGAGCATTTTGTGTATCTACAATAACTGCGTTTAAATGAATTTTATGTATAAAGCATGTTTTTATATAAAACAAAAAAAAAGTAAAGTGGAAGTCGGGAGCGGAGATTGGATTTTTTCTCTAATACTAAGAAAAACTTGTTTGAAAACTAATTAAAAATAAATGTCAGTAAATTATATTATTTTAAGTTTTTTAAATTATAATTATTTCTGTCCAAGTTATTCTAAGAATTAATTAAAGCTTAGTTTTACTAATTAATTTGAGAGCAGATTTCAGAATGTTGGTTTGGAATCATTAATCAGTGAAATGAGAATTCAAAATTGTACGTGTCCGAATGAATTTTATGAAAACTTTTAATTGCCTTCCCTTGTTTATCACCGTTATTTTTCGTCCCTACAAATCAAATTGATCCCGATATTTGAATGGAATTAATAGAAGTGGGCAATAGGGACTTTCCAATAAAATTATCGTTGGGTTTGCCTGAATCGGTCCCTAGTCCCTTACGGGGGTAGTAGACACCGCGCCCGTGCCACCCCGTGACCCATTTATACATTACCCTGGATACGCGTTATACCGCACGCAAAATTGACGTTCCCATCATTGCCTTAGGTACTTGTAATATACCTATTAAATGTACATGGACGATAAGAGGAAGTTATTTCAAACAAGTTTGTTAACTTTACTAATTTGAAATGTTCGTTGTTTTACAACAATTTATTATAACATCAGTTTGTATCTGTTACAGCTTTAGAATTGCTTTGAAGTGAGTCTCGTTTTCCGTATTTAATTTGGTCGTTGTAATTGATACTTGCTGAAAATTCTTTTAGGATACTCTAAATAAAATGGACACTATCGTTTATCTCCATCTCGTTGAACTCATGGTGATCGTGATCGATTGCCGCGATAATCGATTTGTTTTTTCCTCTAAACGATTCTGTATTCGTCGCGAATGATTTATTCGTTTCGAGTTTACGTCGCGTCGCATCGATGCTGTGTCTCGCTGCTTCGATTCTCGATATTGACGTCTTCAAGAAAAATAGCTTCTTATAAACAACGTCGCTTCAACGCGCCATTTTTGTGAATTAATTTGCTTACTAAGTGCTTGCGGGGAGAATTCTTCGCGGGTTTTGATTTTCTTTCCATCAAATGATTAAGCTTGAAAGCTTTATCATTGACGTCATAAAATATTTGTATTTCATAGTACCGTTGATTATATCGTTAAGCTATTGATGCGAAGTAAATGGGAATTCGACATTATGTACTTAGAGTAGACTTTCTTATTCCTCGAAGAAAGGAATAGAACATTCGAATGAAAATATCGTGTAAGTAATAGGTTTATTAAAAGGATAGTTTTTCTGGGCATCTTTTGTATTTCTTTTTTATTTCATTTTTATTTATTTAAAGGATTTAAGTATAAGTATATGCCAATCCCATCGTACTATCATGAAAATCTTCCATACACTTAAGTTTTCTGGACTATTATAAAATCTGGAACACCTGCTTCGGATTTACGTCAGTATATTTCAAAGTGAATAAGGCGGATTTTTTTCGATCGTTTCCCACACGAATATTACGCACGACTTATTTTGTTGGACAGTTCTCATTGGATTTATTTTACTGTTTGACTATATTTTTGTGATTTTTTCCTTTTTTCCACGTATACCTACTTATAAAGCTTTATTCCATTGTTGTACAGAATGGAGCGGCGGCGCTAGCAATGGCGAGTATCGTGTAAGAAGACAGCTGTCTGTGTCTTCAGACTCAAAACTCCTCGACGAAGGTGCCAGGGAAGAGGCCCGGGTAGTAATGAGGCCGAAACGGCCGCCTAGGCCTAAATCCGAGGCCTTTCTAGGTCCACATGACCACTCCAACCGACGCACCAAGCGGTTTAGTGCCTTTGGGGTAAGATCCTTTATAAATAATGTTTTATGTACCACCTAATAATCTGCCTCTTATTATTACATGCATGAATTTATGAGTTTTGATTTTTCAAAATATGCAAGAAACTTATTGATTGGTTTGTGAAATTGTAAAATCTACTAAAATCTTCCATTCATTATTTATTGCAATGAGTATTACTTACACATACTTATTTAAATGTCTATTATGTATCTAAAATTATTCACCATTGCTTCAATAATAACCATAAACACTATATCCATATTTAAACGACCATTTCCAGAGTTTGCACATAAATACGTATAAAAGAATGATAAATGTTAGTCTATGGTCGTCGGCGGCGGGGCGTAGTGTTGCTAGCTTACAAATAGGCCGAGTAGGACCAACGGCGACGTTGATAGATTGTACGATTAGATTGGGGAGTAATTCTGTGGATACCACAGCCATTTGTACTTTGTGTTAAAAAAAAACATCATTTTGCCTTCATTCGCATGTACGCCCCTCAGGCGATGCTAAAACTATGTTGGCTAGGCCCAGTATGCAGTGGCGAGATTAGTATCTAATAACAGTGCAAGCCCAACAACATTTTTATGGAGTTATATTAAAATTAAAAAAGAAGAACAGTTACCTATATTATATTAAAGTAACACTTTATTTGTATGACAGGGCTTCGGCTGGAATTCGTAAAAAATTATTATAAGCACGCCCCTGCTAGTGGCTGCTAGTATGTAGATAGAATAATATAAACAAGAATATTTATGTTACTCAATAGACAGTGCAATATTCTTTATCATCAACTACAACTTCTTGCACCACTACACCAATATCAGTAAAGATTTAAAAGCCCACCATTTAAATCTATTAAAGTACACTCATCGATCAAAGTGAACCACTTAAAATACTCCAATTAACGTGTCTTACACAGGCCCAAGTATTTTAGTTGCCGATAGCTGCCGATTATGTTTACGTTGCGTTCACTTAATAGCTGGAATACCGCGCCCGCATGCAACTCAGTGCAAGTGCATAGCTAACTCAAATATTTGGACAGGTATCGGAGGAAGAAAGCGAATCGCTGTAGATCTTTGTTTCTCAAAGTGGCTCAGGTGGCAAGATTCGATCTCGTTTCTCTCTCATCGATTCGAACCTTAGAGAAAATTTAGAACAACCCTTCAGAAGTATGAAGCGTAAGCACGGGTGGACAACCGGCCCCGACACAAGCTCCGTCAGTGATCATACCTCGATTGACTGCAATGTTATTGACGTTATCACTCTATATTTTCTTATATACCTACTCTAAAATTTGAACACGTTTACAGGCGCTAAAACGTTTGAAGTTTATAGAAAATTCTAAAGGTATACACGGGTAATAAAAAGGGAAGTGGAAGTGGAAGAAGACAGTCAATCAAATCAATATTTTAGCCTATCACAATCATAGAGTATTCAAGAAAATATAGAGTGATAACGTCAACCACATTGCCTTGTGCGGAGCGAAAGCAGGTCTCGCCATAGAAATGTCATTTTTTCAAATTAAGTTTTCTAGACGTTTTTCAAAATTTTACTCAGCAGTTAACCATGATATAAGCTAAAATGTAACTTTTTCGCTCGTGGAGCCTAGTTGAACCGCAGTCGATCGAGGTATGATCGCAAACGGAGCTCGTGTCGCGGCCGCGTTGTTCATACCCGTGCTCACGGTTCATACTTCTATAGGGTTGCTCTATTTTTTTCTTATATACTCTAAGATCACAATTCTTTTTTCAATTGACATCCTGAAAGACCAATGTACGCATTCTTCTCAATCCCATTCCAGTATCTGCAGTCATCGCTCCTACTTCCTAGGTTAAAGAGATCTACAGGGAAAAAAGTTTGAGATCCTCTGATGTAGACTGTACCTTACTCTAAGTGGTCATACTTCACAATTTAACCTAATATGTAGTAATAAACAACTTCTGGCTCTAACTTTTACTTTGTGCGGAGGTAAAACAGGCAAATACTGTTTTAAAAATTATTATTTATGATGCTATTTATTCATATTTGTTAACCTTAGCTAAGGTTAGAAAATATAATTTACTTACAAAAATGAAAGCATAGTCTTTAATCAGAAGATTACAAGGGTTATCTGCAGAATAATTAAGCAAAGTGCGAAGAAAAATCTTAATTTGTACTTAAACTAATTCTACCGTGTAATCTGCACCAGATTTCCCAAAATTAGCAGTAACATAATAACTAAGGATGGGAGCAAATGTTGTAATTACTGTTATTTAATTTGTATTATGGTCAAGTCAGTGGTCGAAATACGCCCGTAGTTTCTCTTGCACTTTTTCTCCATATAAACTTTTACTATGCCAAGTTTCACACTCCTCCATGCGCGCAATATTCTTAAAAGGAATCCACAGTTTTCGCTTCACGTATTAATATATAGATAACTATCTTATATTCTGTTCTTAACTATCTTTTCAACTTAGATCTCTATTCATTCGAAATAACATAGTGTTACGTCAGAACTCTATTGATTAAATAAAGTCGTGATTCCTTTCTTTGCATGTCGTTGTTACATTTCTCATTTCCACATCTTATTAAGTGTCATTATTTAACCCTTTGCCGTTGCCTAGAAGCGCGAGCTGACTACAAAACAATTTTACCATCTTAATTTATAATTGTAAATGTAATACGCCACAATAATTTTGTATAAGTTATTTCATAAGCCTTTAATCAGCATGTTGTGTTTAACGCCGTAAATTATCAGATTATACTGATGTACTGTAGTCATTAATCAATGTTTTGTTTCTGTTAACAGGGTGACTCTCCCTTCGGAAAATCCGAAGCTTATATAAAACTCGAGCAACTTGGTGAGGGTTCCTACGCCACAGTGTATAAAGGTTATAGCAAGTAAGTGTCTTTATATGTACTAGTTTGGTCAGAATCTTTGCTACAAATAAGAGTATAATCCAGGAAGTTGAACCATTCCTTTGGGTATTTAGCAGCAGTTAAGCTAATGTTTATCTATCTGTAACAAAGTATAATGGAAGAAAATGTGTTGTGTTAAATTGTGATTCTCAGCTTCTCTATCAACAATGGAAATACAATTTGTACATCTATTTTCCTTTGAATAATCACGACAGCTTGATGGGAAGTCGCTTAATTGACACAAATTAATTATTCTACGGTAAAAGTAATCAGCTTTATAAATATTTATGTTTCTATCTCGTAATGAACATAAATATTTAAATGTGTGCAGGGGAGTGAACTAGAGTGGATGCGGGCCACTCACATTTTAGCAAATCTTACGTATCAGTCGCATTAGTAAAGACTTCTTGGAGTCCTTTCAAATAAATGCCCCTTTAACAATTTTATTAACTTCTATAAAACGAACATTTCTCAGTTTAATATTAGGACTGACTTGTCAGCGTCTGTTATCATAGTTCAAAGTTTAGTTTGTCTTCTTCAATCAAATCCGTTTGTTATTCGATTTCTCTATTAGAATATTAACTTATCTTATACTCTTGTTCGCTTTCATTTTCGTTTTATTTCTGTCGTGAGTCACATTTGTTCCATTCAAGTTTTTTTCTTACATTTTCTCGTCGTTCCGTTACTCGAGTTCGTACTTTTCGCAACAATGTCGCCTTTGTAGCGCACTTGTCGTACAGTCTCTTGCGTTACCACTTGGAAATCGGCCTTTGACGTATCTCAATATGTAAAGTAGAGCGCTGTATTTCTGCTTTGTATCAAATACGACTCAATTTTCGCTCTCCATTTGCTGTTCAACGAGAACCGGAAAATGAACTGAATATTTTTTCAGAATTATTTATCACTGGTTTTATAAGCTTTAAAAATTCCAGCTCGTTAATTTTAAAATAGTACTCACGCCAGATAAAATTTTACGTTAAAATCTCTCGTATATTTTAGTTTACAAATTAATATGCTAAACCCCGGTGATTCGCGGCGAGGTCAGGTCGAGAGGTCCAAGTCAAACGGAACTTACAGCGTTCATTGCTCGTGAATATTGAATGAAGTGCTTCACCTCAGTAAGTTGAGCGGTAATAAGCATGTTCAACTCACCAAATTGTCGTATTCATAGCGCTCGCAAGTTTTGACGCGACATGGTGAGACGACGTTCTATATAAATTTCATAGTTCTGCGAACGTTAGTTCCGCATGTCTTCTTTGCCTAGTTCAACAAGCTCTTACAAAATTAGTACAAGAATGCCTTGAGATCGGGTAACTAATATTCTCGTGCCTCGTAAATGCCTCACAATTTCTAGAGTTAAAAGCTTGTGCTGAAAGGATAGTTGACTGTTTATATTTACCTAATGTGTATGCTTATATGTTGACGTCGACTAGTAGTTAATACGTTGAGCAACACAAAGCTTTGAAGCGAGTAATTTTTTATTACTTTAAGGAACTTATTAAATGTAATGTCACAACTAGGTAAAATCAAAATCAAAATATTTTTATTCATGTAGACCAGTTTTAGGCACTTATGAATAGTCATAATTCTAATATTATTATAGGAGTGACTCTAGTTGCCAGTTCCAAGGGCAGCCTACCCCTCATGGAGAAGAATCTGGCAAGAAACTCCATGGTTGCTCTTTTAAATAATGGCTTACAATATTTTTGGATACATTGTTCTGAGATATTATGTGAGAACAATGCGAGTCAACTAAACATAGGTACGCGCCTTAGATATACATATATACTTTTGATAAAATCACTATAACAGCTATGGGCTGACCAGTCCCAACAGACGGCACCCGTTCACGGGCATGACGCATGCATCAGCCATCGCCCTACTCAACCATATTGTAGGGAATTGGGCGACCCGACACATAACGCCACCGCTATCAGAACATTTCCGTGAGCATGACATACCCAAGCTGCACAGCAATCATCACGTTGATAGTAACTAAAATAGAGGGACTACATGGTGCTCACATAATTACAACCGTGCACATATTATTATTATACAATATAAATATATGTCCAAAGATTCAATAAAGTGTCAGAGCATAATTAAAATTGATTTTGAAAAGTGAAATTCAATCAGCGCTAGTGGGTCGCAGTGTGCAGGAGGAAGCAGTACGCCACACATCTTTGTCTTCAATGTAATCCTTTACTTTATAGTAGGCTTTAGACATAAGAATACCTTTGACAACTGTTTTGAACCTAGTATCAGACAAATCCTTAATAATAGAGGGAATTTTGTTATAGAACCTAATGCAATTACCCATAAATGAATTGCTGGTTTTAGAAAGTCTGTAACCAGGTACTACAAGATTGTCCTTGTAACGAGTGTTAAGGTTATGGATATCACTCTTTTTTTGAAAGCAAGCTATGTTTTTGCGAATGTACAATATATTTTGGAATATGTACAGGGATGGTAATGTAAGTATATTTATTTCCTTGAAGAGTTCACGAAGGGAATCTCGCGGACCTATATTATAAATTGCACGTACCGCTCTTTTTTGTAATAAAAAGATGGTATCAAAATCCGCTGCCGATCCCCATAGTAGGATACCATAGGACATAATACTATGAAATTATGCAAAATATACTAGCCTAGCCGTTGCCTCGTCTGTCACCTGCCGTATTTTTCGTACAGCAAACGCAGCAGAGCTTACTTTACCTGCAAGTGCCTCTATATGAGGTCCCCATTGCAGTTTAGAGTCTATGGTGACACCAAGAAATTTAGTAAAGGGTACAAGGCTTAACATGTTTCCATCCAACTGTACATTTGTACCTATTTGACGTACATTAGGTGCCGAGAATCTTATACATTTGGTTTTTCCGGCATTAAGCAAAAGATTATTTGCAGAGAACCAATCTGATAACGCATTGAGAGTATTATTTGGTTCCACAATATCCCTATCTTTCCTATTAATTTTAAATATGAGTGATGTGTCATCAGCAAACAGGACTATATTCGTCATGGTGTCATTAATCATGTGGGGGAGATCATTAATATATATATATAGGTACTTTATTAAACGAAGTTAAGACGTCTAGAATATTAATTAGCGTAGTTTCCTGATCACCAAGCTCTAGACACATTGACATAATTTCTTATATCCGGTAATAACCACGCATGAAGACTTTCTACCCTACTTTTCCATAACGAGTTAATGTATTGTCGTAGGTCGATAGGTGCTATGAATTGTTTAATTTCTTTGCCTTTCTTGTTTGAATAGGTAGATCATGCTAAGCAATTTATGCATAGCATTGCTTTATTTATATTAACCTAGACTTACGTGTGAACTAGCCTAGTCGTGACCACGACCGGTATAGATAAGGAGGAATAATGAGTGAAGTTGCTTTATTTTCATAAACGTGCCAATACAGAACGCTGTACCGGCATAGTGTGTACTATACACTACACTATTTCACGAGCTGAGTATCGTAATAGAATAGCATTCCATTTTCTTGTCTTGATTATTTTAATAAGGAGATACAAGTATTCAAAATAGAATTGAAAAGGCTGATATTGTTTATACCGACTGTTTCAGTAATAATACTAGTTTCTAGTTCGTCCTAAGATTGACTAACTGCTCTTGGTATTAGAACTACATGTCTGTGTGCTCTCCCCCGAATATTAGGCGCTTTTCACTTCAACAAAGCCTTACGATTTAACTATTCTAAGAGGGTAGATCAAGGTGGCGCTGACAACTATAGTGAAGTTAGTCTTCGTCTATATATAAGATGGGTGCACTCCAGTACACGCTCTCTGCTGTTGCTTTAGTTTAGTTAATTTGCTTTAGCTGGAGGCCTTATAGGTCTCGCTAGAAGTCCGATTAATCAGTCTGAGGTCGCTAGCGACCTCATAAAAAAGTACACGTTCTCTTACTCGTCGAACTCTAACGGAACAGTACCTATCTCTTTAATATGCGGTATTACAGAAATTATTTACTTTTATAATAAATGTATATTTTTTGCAAATTGTGTCCTTCTGTGAACTCCTTGACTATAAATGATGTAATTTGCAGATTTATCGATCGTGTGCATGACAAATATTTCTTCTCAACTACAATCCCGTTTCTTTATTATAAAATCTTTGTGATATTTACATGTTTTCTCCAAAATATAATTCATGAAAATTTTGTCGCAGTTTAACGCAGCAAGTGGTAGCACTAAAAGAGATCAGACTACAAGAAGAAGAGGGGGCACCATTCACGGCCATCAGGGAGGCGTCGCTACTCAAGGAGTTGAAGCACGCTAACATCGTCACTTTACACGACATCGTACACACTAGGGAAACGTTAACCTTCGTGTTTGAATTTGTGGTAAGTTACATTTCACTTCTGTGATTTACCTTATAAGCTACCCTAAAGAAAAAGAAGTCACGATGAAATTTCTTCTAAAATACCGAACCGAATGTGCTGAATCGACTATGTGTGTAGTTACCCTCAGAGAGACTAAATCTGGGATTATTTTAGAAGTACTTACCCAATCGCCCAATTAGTATTGGCCTAATTTGTATATGAACTTATAACACGCGCCAATACGCACATTGTTTTCTGACTGATTAAGGTATTTGAAAGTACTGCATTGTAAAAATAGGATTGGATTCACATTCGTAATTCAAAAGTTGGAAAAGCCGTCTGATGATGATGAAACCTCTTTAGCCTCTCAGAGGGCATTACTTATTTTTCTAGAAACTGATAGGGTAATGAATCTATAGATAGAAGAGTTAATGTAATGTAATGAATCTATCATTATCTCTATAGTACTTAAATAGCCGTAATTATGTATTGACTTTTTAAGTTGGTAACAGTGCTACTACGGTATGGTAAGAGTCACGGGTTCAAGCCCCGGTCTAATCCTATATCTTTTAAAATTTTCCTTAGGTAATTAAAAAGAAAATTGTAAGTACCTACTTATTAAATATTAAAATTTTCTCTTCTGATTGTTAATCGATTTCTTTATTTTTATTTTAGTTAACTACCTATTGACGAGCTTTAATGTTATAAATTTAAAAAAAACAATAGAAATAAATACGGTTGTACTTCGGCCAATAAGCGACCTCTAGTAAATAATAAATATCCAATAGTTCAAGTAATTTGGATGTTATGATTGATCCAATTTCATTAGACGTTTCTCGTAACTTCCGAAAGTGCTTTCTGTTACCATCACAATACGGTTCATTATGTCTATAATGGGTTATTTTATAGCGATTTTGTTCCACATGACGCACTTACACGTTAATAGGTTACTGTTTTGACACAAATGTTTTTGTTACGATCGATCTTTTGTTGGTATACAAATTTTGTCTTTGTACTAAAATTTTGAAGTAAATTTGAAACGTCTAAGATGACGTCATCATCGATAGCGAGTCTGCTTTTTGTTTGATTTGTGATTTTACCTGTAGTTTCACTTTTATATTGTACACGACACTCCTAAGTCTAGTATTTAGGTACTTAGGTATTTTTTTTAAATACTTAGACACTTGACAGCTTCACAACAAAATATTATTTTTTGAGGAATCGTTGGTGTTGTGTCTCTTTTTATCGTTAGTTTTTTTTTACTTCTCGATACGCAGTGATAGCTTAGCGGCATGACCTTGGACTGCCAAGTCTAAGGTCGTTAGGGTCGAAACCCAGGCACACAGCTCTGAATTTTCAGATTCAGTTGTAGAAATTAATGATCACTTGCTAAAACGGTGAAGGAAAACATCGCGAGGAAACCAGCACACGGTAGAAAACTGATATTCAGCTACATCTGGTTAGATTAGAATCAGACCACAATAAACTTTATAATTATGGATAGGAAGATGGTTAAAATACTGCTATGACATGACTATTTTGTAAATAATCTACGCACAGCCTAACATGTTTCTATTCCCTTTGTCCAGGACACGGATCTATCACAATACATGGAGAGGCATCCTGGCGGGCTGAATCATCACAATGTTAGACTGTATATGTTCCAGTTGCTACGAGGTCTCTCGTACTGCCATAGGAGAAGAGTTTTACACAGGTGTGTTACAACGATGTTTTACATTGTAATATTAGAGTTTATTAGGGGGTACTGAAGGTTTCGAATAAGTACAGTCAACAGCAAAAGTAGATGATCAAAATCAGAAATTCAATACTAATGAACGGAGTTCGCGAAATATATGGCAGCTGTACTAGTAGTAAATGTTTGGTATAATTTACAATCACATACTTTTGAATCACTTCGACGCCACACGGTTCTTCTGACGCGAACTCCGTTCGATTGAATTTCTGATTTTGATCATCTACTTTTGCTGTTGACTGTAGATAGCGTAATAAGTACATAAAAAAAACAAGTCTGTAAAGCTCTCTGCGCCACGCGAACAAGTCGGGTTTTTACGTCATTTATAGCCCTCATTCATAACGTTAGTTCAGGTAACGTCAGAGCACTTTACATATAGTATAAACCAGTGGTGTGCATTTCATACATTTTAAGGCAAGCCTGACTTGCCTAATACTGTAATTAAATACTGCGTAATACTAATGTATTAAGGACTTACGTGGTATTGATTTTACTTCAAAATAACCTTTATAGAGGTTGTTGGGCTTGCCCTGTTGTTAGGTGCTAGGCACCCCTGTACACCTTTAGATAGAACAAGAAAAATGCGTTTCTAAATTCTTGCTTGTTTAATTTTTTTCGCTTCAGACTAAACTATTTTCAATTACAAACGTAAATAACGTCTCGCCATTACTAAAATCTGTTTTAGAGAAGATTTTTCTTGAAACTTTAGGTTGTCCTCGGATATTTTAATATCCCGCTTCTGAGACATAAAGTACACAATATCGTGTGTTTACTTTGTAAAACAGAGCGCATGCATGTAATACCTAGTGTATTAGTGTACTATATTGTCTTAATATGACAATATCATGTATATTAAAAACTTAGGACAGATTTACTGATAATAATACTGTAACTAACTGACAGGTAATACAGAGCTTAAGTCGGTGTACTTAAGGATTTGAAATTAGGCAAAAATATTCGCCTAGAGGTGTACTTAGAAAGGATTTTTAGAAATTCAATCCTTATGCGGCTAAATATAGGAATGAAAAGTGTGACACCCACACAGATAAAGTTGCGAGTGAAGAGCATTTTTTCTTTTTTTAAATTTACCCCGAAGCGAAGGCTATAGTTTGACCATATTGCCTAGTCTTTCGTCAGCTTTGTCTTATTTTTATTTTCTTCCTTTATGATGATGATTATTAATGATAATGATGAATATGATGATGGTGGCTACTTTACTAAGACTTAATTATTGGACAATTTGTGTCAACCCGGAAAAACACATTTCGCACTATTAATTCATATTCACTATAACAAATGAAGAGTGAAGAGCTAGTTAAAGATATGGTTGGGTCTCGAATAATAGCACTTGTAACTACGAATAATCTATGTAATTCTAATTGCAAACACTACGATGACCCTCCCGGAATTTATGATTAAACTTCGAAACTAGTCCTAATAGAGATTAGATTTTCGACCGGCATTGTTAAAGGGGTTAAATAATTTAATCAATCATTATTTGGGTCATGTGGACCGGGTAAATGGTGACACGACCGATCTAATAAGATTAGGATCTAATTATGTCGTTAGTTGACGTGCTGTGTTTAACTCTGATTAACCCGGTTTTCACCAAGAAGAGATGAGATACAGGGGCGTGACAAGTACCTAACAATGCTAACCTACAACTAGCGTGCAAAAGGTTAAACAACACAAACATAAACACGTTCCCTCTATGATGAAACAACTTTTTAACGGATATAATTCGCGTTTTTATTTTGATATTACAATCCTGACGTTTCGAGTACTTTGCAGCACTCGTGGTCGCAGGCAGAGTGCTGCAAAGTACTCGAAACGTCAGGATTGTAATATCAAAATAAAAACGCGAATTATATCCGTTAAAAAGTTGTTTCATTATGTTGAGTGTTCGCGAAAGTTTGAGACTATATTACGTTCCCTCTACATCTCCCTTTACTTGTATAGTAACTAGTTATCTTTACACAGGGACGTGAAGCCTCAAAACCTACTAATAAGTTCCCACGGTGAGCTGAAGCTGGCGGACTTCGGTTTGGCGCGGGCCAAGTCCGTGCCAAGTCACACGTACTCCCACGAAGTTGTCACGCTGTGGTATCGCCCACCTGGTAAGTGATTCAGTACTTATTCATTGAATATCTGTTATGTAATTATCTTTTTGTTATATACAGCGTGTAACAGAAGTCCAAAATAATGCTTAAAAACCATATATGTGTATATCATGAAGAGAATTACCAGTTATAGTATTAAATACGACGAAGCATTTTTTTCATACAAAATAAATCTTTCCAGCTATATTTATAATACGCACATGACTTACGAAAAGTCAGAGGTGCCTTATGTTCAAACCTAAGACCTCTGACTTGGTAGTCAGCGGTCATACCACTAGGCTTTCACGACTCAAATAGTACAAATATAGTAATTCAAGAATACTACGTAAACATTTTTAATTAAAAAGGTTGGGCTTGCCATGTTGCACGCCACTGCGAGCCATATTGTTTTTCATTTCGAAATAAACGCCTAAAGACAGCAATTTATGACAATTTCTAGAACAGTAACACATTTCTAGTAATATTAGAAGTGACAGGCTTAGGTTATATTTAGATAACGCTTTCTATGAAAACTTTACTGTAACATAGTGTACCGGGTGTCAGACATAGTCACGCGAACTAGGGAAGTGCTTATATAAGTAACAGAGCGGTCTTTAATGCTAATGTATTACATTAGCGTTAAAGACTTATGGATCGTGGCACGTGGCGTTATGTGGTTTTTGTCTATTCCCGTGGGAAGGCATGAAGGTGTACGTGGAAGTGAGCATGTAATAATGGTTCGGACTATAAAATTAAGACTCACTATTTCTGTTTCCAAGAAAAATATATCACTATCACTACATAGTATAAAACAAAGTCGCTTTCTCTATCCCTATATCCCTACGTATGCTTAAATCTTTAAAACTACGCAACGGATTTTGATGCGGTTTTTTTTAGCGAAGCCGGGTTGCTAGTAATAAATAAATCAGCCTGTAACTGTCCCAATGTAGGGCAAATGCCTATTTCTCATACAGAGAAGGATTGAACATTAATCACCACGCTAGCTCACTGCGCGTTGGCGATTTCAGACTATTTACTCCAGGTTTCCTTACGACGTTTTCCTTAACCGTTAGTCAGTGGTGTCTTAGGTAACTAAGAAAGTACATATGACAAAAAAGTCACATTGGTACATGTCAGGTTCGAACCCACACCCACACGCTTGCAAAGCGTGCACAGAAAATATAAATATAAAAAATATGTTTTACTATTACAATCTAAATAATTTAACAAGCATTAAAAGTAGTGTCCCTGGGGCGTTTAATAAGCTTCTGTTACTGCTAATATTATACTGAAATACTATTTTAATATTGTTTAAACATGTGGCAAACAAAACTATTGGATTTTAACCAATTAATATCTTAAATCATAAACGATATCTATATTTTAAACCCAGTATATTAAGTATTTATTCTAGGACGCGAGTAAAACTGTGCAACAGGCAGTATTCGATTAAATGGTTCAATATTGACATTGCAAAGGCTTCGTTTTGACAAAGTATTGAAGGTGCGAACCCTGGCGCTAGTCGAGCAGTAGGGTTTGCAACTTCGCAACTACATTATTCGAGAACGGCCCGAGCCAACCTTCTGTTACCAATAATTTTGTGCTTATACTACCAAAAACATATCAGTATAGGTGATTTATTTCGCTATTATCACGAATAGATGTGCTATTACGTTATATAATGTGAATATACTGCATAAACTACCACGAATAGTGAAAATTGAATGCCTACTATCCCTAAATATATGTTTATTGATGTCACGAGGCGTCATTTATCTTCATTTTTATGTTCGGTACATTTTTGCGACGTAAAGGTCTACGAAAACTTTTCTTAAAACATTCTTTTGAAAAATACGTCTGGATACCATTATAACAATTTACGAAAGTTCACGCCTGATTAAAAGGCTCGTGGTAGAGACATGTTACTAACGTCCTATCCAGTCCTTGCAAATCTCGATGAGCGCCTATGGTTGATATTAGACAAACCCTGCTAAAACTTTGAATTACAATTTTTAATTTTCATCTACTTTAATCTCAGAGAGAAGTCCATTTCTATAAAGAGGCACTATTGCTCTAGAAAGCCTGATGATGTAATTTCGTTCAATGACTTCGTCGTACTACATGGCAAGCCTAACAACCTTTTTAAAGGTTTATGAAAGTAAAAAACAAAAATTGTTTTGTGCAGACGTTTTACTGGGCAGTACGGAGTATTCCACGTCGCTGGACATGTGGGGCGTCGGCTGCATATTCGTGGAAATGCTCTGTGGAGTACCTACCTTTCCAGGAGTACGGGATACTCAGGACCAACTAGATAAAATATTTAAGGTAAGAGGAGGATATGGTTACGTTTTTTGTATTGTCTGGTTGTTTCCAGGGCCTTCAGAACTGACGGAAGTGTCTTGACAGATCATTTTATTACCCGACTACAAAAAAAGGAGGGTTATATGAAGCTGTTCGCATTAAGCGGCTTTGTAATTTTGTATGAATTTTGGTATTGACTGTGCGCTGAAACAACTGGACTTACATAGTTTCTCACTATGCAAGTCTAGCTGGTTCACCGAATAGACACCTCGCCTAGGAGATGGTACAAGTGAAGAGTGCTGGATGCGCAGTATAATTGGTAGTTATGCAATAAGTTGGCAGCGAGACAGCCTGGTAACATGGGGCGTGTCGGCAGGTGGTGGGCACGCCGACGGAGGAGAGCTGGTCGGGCGTGTCGCGGCTGCCCGGGCTGCGCGCGCACGTGTCGTGCTGGGGCGCGTCGGCGGCGCGCTCGCTGGGCGCGCAGTTCCCGCGCCTGCGCGACGCGGGCCGCGACGCCGAGCGCCTGGCCGCCGCGCTGCTGCAGCCCGACCCCGCGCGCCGCCTGGCCGCGCACCGCGCGCTCACGCACGCCTACTTCGCCGACCTGCCGCCGCGGCTCCGGGACCTGCCCGACGGTGAGCACCACTCACACTGTATTTTGTGAACGTTGATGTTCTTCCTTAGGTACTCCAGAGTTATCTGCCTCGTCTTCGTCACCTCTCAAGATGGAATATTAATCATGAAATTTTGTCGCTATAGCCGAAATCAGCATCAATCAGATTAAAGACATCTTTAATCAGCAGAACCTCGACGAAACCTAGTCAATGTTAGGACTCAAATAGAATTGTATTGTTTCAGAAATATCAATATTCACAGTGGAGGGCGTGAGCCTGCACCCGGAGTCGCGGCACGCCATCAAATGAGACACGGAGGAGGAGCTCTTTAGTCGAATCAATTACGCTTTTTACGTTCTGCCCGGCGCATGCGCCGCGATCCCTGTACTGCACTATGAGCCCGCCACTCCAATGAGCTCCCAAGGACCAACATTTCGTGATAATTCTCTCGTCTAGTTAGTAACCCCTGGCATGCAATGCCAGCGACAGTATTGATTGATATTGATTTCCAAAATGTTCAGCCCCACACCGTTCGTTTTTCGTCCGACGATTGCTTTGTCCTTTCTATTAGTGCTTGTTAAGCTTCCTCCAACGGAATATCCATCCATATAATTCAATTATTCTATGGTAACAAGGTAAACTGATAGGTAACGAGTGTATGATTAAACTAAACTATAAATATATAAACAGAGCAGTGTGCCATGTATATCTATAATTGAGAAGAATATGACGTATTATTTTAAAAGATTTTTATGCTGGAAATATATGCTCATAATTTGGTAAAAATTTTGAAGATGTTTATTTATATTTATTAAGGGATAATTGTCGATGAAGTTAACTCTAATGCAGTCTTATGAAACTATACGGTTATTATCAGTGAACTGCTACCGTGAGTTTACGATTGAATACGATTTTTTCTGCTATTTTGTAACAATGAAATAAATTATGAAAATAATTATTTTATTGCGACGACTTGGTGGATGTTGAGTGATCGTAACTCGTAGTAGGGGTTCTTAGATTCTTGGCGTTTATCTAAATGTTATGCACACATTCCTTCCACGGTGCTCAAATAGTGTTGTTAGTGTGGCGAGGAGTTGTGTGAGGCGCACCGCCCCCAGTGATACAACGTGAATTGAATGGAGATAATCTATTACCAAAATTATTTCATATCTTCGCAGATCTCAAATATTATCAAGTGTGGGACCGTCCTACTGTAAATTGTAACGTGATAGGAAATTCGACGATTTATAAATACTATACTAATCTATGTTGCGAAACGAGGTAGAGGATGGATTAGGCTCCGTCTAGATTAAAGACTAGTGAAAATAACCAGTTTAGTGAATTTTTAGTGGTCCCCACAATGTAAGGTTAGGAGAGAGTACTGTGCTGTACAGTACCGACTTAGTACCGGCGCATTGGCAACTTGAACAATCAAACGTACGTCTTGTTAGCGACATGTAAGAGTTATCTGTGATCTAAATAGATATTAGCCCTACAGACGAACGGAAATCGTGCCAACAATTAAAATATCGCTTCATAGTAATCTGGGATTTTTTAAAACAAAAACAGTCTATAAAATCGCATTAAAAATCATTTTGTATAGATAATATAAAGTAATGGTAGTCTGAAGCGGAGTAAATTCTGTAAATAAATTGCGTGGTAACGAATAGCAATAATTAAATATTGTTACCTAGACTAAGTGGATAAGCCTTAAATTGAATCGCACTGAACGCACTGCCAAAATACAAAACAGAATCGATAATAAAATAAGTAATAGTAGAATCGAGTTGTCAGTGTGCGCGGAAAGAAACACTAGAGCATAAATCAACTTAGTGTAGTGTTTACCGAGCTTTAGAAACGTTTTACTGAATATCGGGGGTCATTAGCGGGATTAAATCGGAAGTAAAATCATATGAAATCGAGCACAAAACAATCGAATCGTCACAAATCGAGAAGCCCCCGGTATTATCGAGTAGTTAATTCATAAATCGGTTCCGAACACCAAATAGTACGTAAATTGTATAGTATGTGAAACGCATTATTTTCAGTGTATATGGTTTGTTGAGTTTTATGTAATTTAAGGGGAGCTGCGATGTGCTGAATGCTATTGTGGTAAAGTACGGAATATCGATGAATTGTTTAAGGGGGGGATTGCTTCAAACATCGAATGTTGTCATTTGTTATTTGATTGTTGTAATTAGGAATGAATGTTGTTGATCTGTGTATTTGTTTACTTGTATGTAAAAGCTGATGCAATCCGCCCTTATAATCGATTTTCTTATCTAATCCTAATGAAATACCATAAAATATTAAAGTGTAATTAAAAATATGCCCTTAAATCACATTAATTCATAATTAGCAGTCCGTGTAGTTGTAAAAGTCGCTAGCAATGTAATTAAGCCCACAGAGTGGTTCAGCCGCGCAGCTCTAGTAAGGGATGCAAAGTAAATAATTCACCCGTTGAGTGAGGCACCGGCGCTCCGGCCGACACATTATGTACGATACGAGATACGGCGAGCATTTATATTGAGAATAGTGAAAATTCTATTGTATACATAATAATTTGCATTTGTACGAAGAACTGACCGAGGCCGCGCGGCCCTCGTTCGATACGAACGAATTGTATATAGGTATTACTTGGTGCGTGCTAGAGGGTGCAGTGGTAAACGTTTAATGAACTATATTTTGTTTTTTTTTGACATTCAATATTATGTTTTTTTTTGTGGAAATGTCTGTCTTTGTCTGAAAAATTCTCCAACACAGAGCATCAATGTGAAAATTTGAGTAAATTTTCATGCAAAACGTTATGTTACTTTTCGCAAAACATAATCATCACTACATAGTATAAAACAAAGTCGCTTTCTCTGTCCCTGTATCCCTGTATGCATAAATCTTTAAAACTACGCAACGGATTTTGATGCGGTTTTTTTAAATAGATAGAGTGATTGAAGAGGAAGATTTATATGTATATTGCACCCGTGCGAAGCCGGAGCGGGTCGCTAGTATAACATAATAAGTAAAAAATTACAAAATATGTTTTTTTTTTCACTGCAACCTCTAGCACGCTCTAGAATATCAGTTAGTTGTTACGGTTTCTTAGTTACGACAGTCCTATACGTGTTGCCATTGCCGTTTGTATGAGTTCCGAAGTACACGGGCCTTATTGAGATTTATTTTAATTTTAATCTATCATAGGTTACGTTCGATTAACTATGTTTTATTATTTTACGTATCCTGAATTTGTCCTGCTACTGATTTTAGTTATTTTTCTTTTGTAATAATTTTTGTAATGTATAAACAATGTGCTTTTACTCGTTTAAAAGAATGTAAATACGATATTTGAACTGATAATAATAAAAGTTTTTATTTCTTAATGAAACGCTGAGTTTTCGTCCCCTTGATTGCCTCTCTCCCCCATTGAAAGTTTATTAATAAGTTCAATGAGAACGACTATCGACGACTCATTAAATTCAATTACAATTGGTAAGTACCGACGACTGGCGGAGGAATATAAAAGGTATATAAACTGAACGATTACTTTTATGTTAAAAATACGACTACATTTTCACAACCTAATTTTACCGTTGAGCAAAAAGGATAACCGCACCATGAATATAATTAAGAGGCAAAAAAGAAAAAATAAAAGATAATGTCTGGGTTGATTCTCTCACAATGTGAAGAGAGCTGTAAAATTTCTGGCGCCGCGTGTTGGCCGGTCGCCAGACACCGGAGCTGTATATTTCGTGCAATGAAAGTGCCGCCACTATTAATGAACCTATATTCTAAGTCTTACATTACATCAGATAAAGATGGATTGAGATTTACGTAAGTAGATGATCCTATATACTGCCTAGAAACAAAAACAATACAATATTGTGTATGAAAAAAAGACTACTGACTAGTGACTACTGAGATGACGGGAGATAGAGATGTGTAGAAAAAGAGGACATACTGCGCCGACCCCAAATAAATTGGGAAAAGGGCAGGGAGATGATGATGATGATGATATGAAAAAAAGACGTCTCTTCAAGATGATGTAGAAAAGGAATTTGGAATTTGATAGGTGCGAGCAGCGATGCGATAGCTCTGTTGGTTAAAGCGCTGACGGTATGGCAAGTGTCGCGGGTTCAAATCTCGGCTCGTATCGTATCATCTTTATTAATCTAATATTTCTATAAGGCATTGCCGTAACATGTACCTATTGTAAATTAATTACACACATATTTTTGCCCTGTATAATGTCAGGGAAGAGCATCAACCCTACCCTATCATAAAATTCAACTATTGATGGGACAATCAACACCCAAGCTGCTGGTGGGAGGTTTTGGGCGCTAGTTACTACCCACCGGTCAAAGCTTTGCCGCCCAACGACTTTAGTGTAGTGTCCGATATTAACTAGGTCCATTGTTGTATAAAATTTTATAACGGATATAACAGAAGTCGAACTGATGGTTTTCATTTTCTATCCATATAGTCAGAAGTCTAAGGAACAATCCCTAATGCCATAGAACTACGGGTAACGTATCTGGGAGATGGGTCTTCACTCTGAATCATATCGTCCAATTGGCGTCCTCTTGGTTTAAAGGTTGAGCCTCGTAGACCATAACAACGGTTACCACTATGTGGGTCAAACATTTGCTTTTTTCATTAAAAAAAAACTTAGTGGAAGGCAGTTTTACTTTTGTGCAAAGATAGCATCAAAGATCGCAATGATGTAATTGATTGGCAAGTGTCCAACGCATGCATCTCTGACTCTTCGTACTTAAGTTATGTGCGTAATGAAAATCTATGATCATGTGCTCCGTGCTTTGAAGAGCATGTACCTAAAGCTGTGGGGTCCTGCACGTGATCTAAGTAGAATATCTCCTGCGTAGTTCGCTAATCTCCGTCAATTGTGCATTAAAATAATATTGCGTAAGTTTCGGTACCTACTTACATGTTACGATATAAGTACATGCTCAAATATATCGTAATGCATTAGGGTTTTGTAAAACTGTAATAAACTGACAGTTTGTGTCTTTTAACACAGATTAGAATACCCTAAGTACTTGATACTAAATCTATGACTTAACTTTAGAATCTTTCAGTTTTCTAAGCTGGCGATAGCGAATAAAATTTCAGGATATCGAGCTTACTGTGTAGTTAAACATTACCTACTAGGTACATGCTAGAAGATTTAATAGCATCATAATGTATACGATTTGGTAATATTGTTTTGTTTTGATACTCTGTTGTCTGATGTTATTCATCAATTGTTCTTTAATTAGCTGCATGTTGAATCAATGTTATGCGTCGTTCTAATAACATACAATAAGTAAGTGTTGCGTTGCGTAAGTATCACGCTTGTAAACATGAAAAGTTTAATAGAGGCGTGGGTATACCTACTTACAATATAGTTCCGTCTTAAGTTCTAGAGAAGAAAAAAAATAGGAAGAAAGTTAATAGGTATTAGATATAATATAGGTATATACCTGCCTAACCTTTTTCCAACTACACACATCAAAAGTGTCTAGGGATCAACATATATTTTTGCAATAACTTTTCTCCTGATTGATATTAATTAAAATTTTCTTTAAGGATTCATCAAATAAAGTGTTTTCGTTTGTCACAGTAACGATAAACCAAGTCACCTTTGCATTAATAAAGAAATTTGCCATTTTCCTAATAAAGGGATTTTTGACATTTGAACCACTAACATTAAAGTTCAAAAAAAAGACTGAAATAACAGTTTTCTTTAAAATTTTATTGGGTAACTTAAACAATTAATAATCCGTGTTTCTACCGCGAACACTAACAACACAAGAACATCGGTTTGGCATACTCAAAATGAGTTCATCCAAATCACGCTGTGGAATGGCCGCCCATGTTCGTTGCAACAACAAAAAAAGGTCTTCTTGCGACGGGATACCCTCCATATTCGGCAGAGCTCTTCTCTGTAGCATATCCCATGCATGCTCAATCGGGTTCAAGTCTGGCGACTGAGCAGGCCAGGGCAGGACATTGATGTTAGCTGCGGCGAGAGTATGTCTTACAACTCTTGCGGTGTGCGGTCGTGCATTATCATGCATTAACTGAAATAAGGGACCGATTTGCACTTGTAGAGGAACGATGACGTCTGATACAATCGTCTCAGCATAAATTTGAGCGTTGAGGTTGCCTCTGATCCAAATCAACTCAGTTTTTCCGCCGATCCAAATACCCGCCCATACCATGATGGTTCCACCACTATAAGGATGGACTTCCTGGCAGGATTTTAATCGCTGTTGGCGTCCAGGGGTTCTCCAGTGTCGTATACGTCTTGTATCCGGTCTCATACCAAAACGAGACTCATCAGAAAAGCACACGAAACGCCATTGTTCTTCTGCCCAATTTCTGTGTTCAAGAGCCCATTGATATCGAATCCTACGATTGTGCATTGCTATAGGTGGTACCCGTAGCGGTCTTCGGGAATGAAGGTTCACTTCATGCAAGCGGTTTCTGACTGTTTGGTCGCTAATTAAGTTCCCTGAAGAGTGATGAAGCCTCACGGCTAACATCATGGCGGTTATTGTTGGAGCTCTTCGAGTTAAGATTTGAATGTATCGGTCTTGTCTCCGTGTGGTGCAGCGATACCGTCCTCCATGGCGCTCAGCCACGGTACCAGTGCTTCGGTAACGTGTCCAAAGTCGACTGATAACACTCTGACTTGTATTCAGAGCTAAAGCCACAGTACGTTGCCGGGAACCAGCTTCTATCATTCCCACGGCTCTGAGCATTTCTTCCCTGCTTAAATGACGTCGCCGCTCCATAATAACGTTGGTTTTAATCAGTAGTAGGGAAACAGTAGCACTAATAATGTCTTCAATGCGTTGTATGTTTTTATAGGGAAAATATTGACAGCTGATTTTCCATCTTTTACTCGAATTTGATTCACAGTTCCTGATTCAAATTATGAAATGCACCAAAAAGGATCCATATAAATTTATAAAATCATAAATTTATTACAAAGCCACATCTCAATCTCAAGAAATCCGCATAAAAATGCTTGATCCCTAGACACTTTTGATGTGTGTATGTTGGGGTTGGTTTCCAGTCTTACCGGATGCAGCTGAATATCAGTGTTTTACATGGAGCGACTGCCTATCAGACCTCCACAACCCAGATACTGGGTTACACGATACCCCTTGGTAGGACTGGTTGTCAGACTTTCGGGATTCTGACTACCCGTAACGACTGTCAAAGATCTACAATTGACAGCCGGAGCCAACAGCTTAACGTGCTATCCGAGGCACGGAGAGTGATAATTAATTTATAATACGCACATAACTTAAGAAAATTCAGAGGTGCGCGCCTTGGGTTCGTACCCGAGACCTTTGACTTGCCAGTATGTAGCAATGTATGTAGGTATATTATAAGAAAATTAAAAGTGTTTTTTTTTTTATCTATTAAAGCTACTTACTATTTACTTTAAACCTAATAAATAAACATTGAAATTGCGCGTCATCTTTTCATGACAACCTTCACAATTAATGGACCTAGGACAAAAATTTATTCAAACTGTGTAGCTGATACCTAGACCAAAATATTTTGTGCAAATAAAGTGGTTTCTATAAGATCACTCATTTAGATAATGTTTACAATAATGGAGCGTGCTGTTACGGCAATGGTTATGATTATGTTTAGGTTTGCATTTTATATAGAATTTTCATGCAAATTGGGAAATTAATTCAAATGAAAACGAGTTGTAAATATTTATACTTAATGCGATTAACTTATAAGCGAAACAATTAAAGGCTTTTCAACGATACCAAATTGTTCTTTTCATAATTAATTGTTTATCACTCAATAGCCTAGTCATAAGACCGTTTGACTACCAAGTCAAAGGTCGTATGTTCGAAACACAGGCACGTACCTACCTCTACTTTTCGGATTCATGTGCGATTTAAAATTAATTATCATTTGCTTAAACGGTACTTACACCTGAGAGATTTTTGAACGGTGTGTAAAGCCATGTCAGAAGCCTACGGGCTTAAACTCTGACACGAGGTTGTTTATCAACCAGATGAAGAAGAAGAATTTATCCGTGCACCCCAACTGAGTTTTTGTAATATTATTCAAGTATAGGAACTGTAATAAAGAATGAGAAGTAATAAAAAGCATACATAGAAAAATGAACCTGTTTTATTCTACAAAACTAAATAAAGGTGTTCTGCAACAAATATTTTGAAACTAAGTAAGCCAACTGAAAGCAACTATTTATATTTCATTCCAATCTGAGCGGAGTGGTCTGTCTTTATAACTAAAAAGTGTTATTACATAAAGCGACGAAGACACAGAATAATATTTAGTCAGCAAGGCTGAGATAAGTAGGTAACGTTAGACGACGTTGCGGCAGGCCCAGGAGATGGCGGGTGGGACGATCTAGATGCTTATTGGGAGGCTTGCTCGCAGAAAGCGCTGAACAGGTAGGAATGGAAGGGTAGGGAGGCATTTACCTTGCAGTGGGGCGATAATTGCTAAAATAAAGAATAATACCTAGATAAATAAAGGCTTTGATCTACAAAGCGTACCTACTTTGACTTAACTTAGACTTTACTTGCAAAACTGATGTTTATAAACTATCATCTATACATATAAAATGCTTTGTCCTGAATGACTGACGGATCAACGCACAGCCTAAACCGCTGATCGTAGAGACCTGAAACTTGGAGGGTGTGTTCTTTGTATGACGTAGGGATCCGATAAGAAAGGATTTTTCGAAATTCTACCTCTAAGAGGGAGAAAAACGGGGGCAAAGTTTGTATGGGACAACGTGATTCCTTGGTCCAATCTACTTCAAATTTTGCATAAACATTCTTTTACAAAATTGATGGAACACGTGTTTCGTATTTTTTTAAAACTCATCGCCTAACGGGGTTAAAAAGGGGTAGAAAGTTATTTTGGGGGTGATTTGCATCGAAGTTGATATCAATACTCCTTAGTGCTTTGATTTAAACTGGCTTGGTGCAATGTATTATCCTTTAAAATTGGAATGTCCAATATAAATCGTATTAGAATTCGATATTTCAATTTTATTTGTTCTTTTATATTTGAAAGAAAAACTTACCTTATAAGTACAGCTTGGCAAAAAAGAGTCTGAAGCGGTGACAGCTAGAACTAAAACTAAAAATCTTAAAAACTAAGTTTGTGAGTACTAAAATAGCCATAAAATGATTCATTACATAATAATTGATGACAAAAAATTCGTTTTAGTAATACGTAAGCACCAAATAACTTGAAACTTTAAATTGTAGTATGAAAAGTGCTTCAAAAAGTGCACCAGTGGCGCCTCCAATTTTTACAGACTCTTTTTTGCCAAAGTGTACCTTGATTTTCTGATACCTGAAATCTTTTAGAATTAGATTATTATCATAGGCGATTATTTGTGATTGCTATACCGACATTATAATTGACTGTCATTCGCCCTGTACCTAATTCTGCTTATACAATGACACTAAAAGTAGTGTCATCGACTCAAAGCAGTATAAGTTGTTCTCATGGACAGTACTACCTAGATTATATTAATTCGATTTAAATAAATAAATTCTATTCGTAATATTCTATAGTCTACGTGAGCGAAGCCATGCGGGAAAAGCTAGTACTTAATATAATTTGAATGCGTACTATAAGCAAAGATAAGTTCACATAATCGACGACGAGTTCCATAAAACTTATTAACAAACAAAAACCTATCAATATCTATTTTATTTTCACAAATATAATATAATTATTTAATAAGAAATTTAAAAATACAACCGATACGGATGGGACTATGAGATGGGAGCCTAGAGCGTAGACACGGTACGCCGAAGATCGTGGGTTCGAATCCCATCGGTATCGGTTGTTTTTTCAAATTTCTTATTAAAAAATTATATTAAATAAGCTAACATGTAAAAAATTCACAAAAAATTTATTTTCATAAGTTTTACGTACTTAAATAAAACTTAATCTAAAGCAAAGGCAAAGAATGTTCTATAAATCTCGGCCTTAGTTTATTTTTGGGATGTAATAATCGGACCACTAGATATTTACCAATCCATTTTGTAAATAGGTACCTACCTACAATCTAGCGTAGATATTTAAGATACCTGCGTAGAAATATTTAATCAATTCGGCGAAGTTTCTTTATTGTTCTACTTACCTATTTCTGTGACGCGAACTTTTGGGTTTCTCATTTTTAGTTAGGGTGAGGCGTTATCAATCAAAACTCATCCTAATTTGAATGATATTCCGCCCTAATTGGCAACCCTCGTAATTACTTGGAACTGGAAGGAGGGTGTCGAAAATGCATTGATTAACTGAAAAATAAGATTCAGGTTATGTTTTAATTTCTTCTTATTTGGAAAGGAAAATATTTGGAAACATTTGAATATTTGGAGGTTAGGAAATCAGTAAAATCAACAGAAATGTAGCTGATTTCAAGTTTAAATAACAAAACACCTACCGTCCTTTGTTTTTAACTAAAGGTGTAAAGTAGTAGGTACCTACTTTACTTGAAGTGAAGTGAAGAATGTAAGTAAGTACCTTAGTTGGAAATTTTAGGTTAAATTTAGGTCTTGACCTAAAATTACCTTAATAATTATAATTAAATTAATAATTAAATATAAGTACTTACTTTTAAATTTAATAAAACAAACAGGTCTCTGTTTCCTAATTTCGTAAAAAGAGACTAACATTGCAAACACAACCACGGGTGTCAACTAGTTTTATTTTAATCAAGGTTGACTGTAAATGAAATAGAGATTTAGGTATAACTTATGCGCATTATATTAAAGGATAACTGATAATTTAGTTCACTGAGCACTTTGCCAAATCTCTCATTTCGTCTCGAAGGTATCTGTTGAACCTTTGAGATAGCTTAAGTTCACAGACTGAGTATGATGTAACAGAAATTAATTAAGATAACCTAAGTCGGTATCTACCTACCTAATAGCTACCTGTTTACCATTTTCAGGTGATTATATAAAAATAATTTCTTAGTTGATTTACCGAAACTTGATTACATTTTTATAGTACCTACAGAACAGTATATTATTTACATTTACAATCAATGGATATAATGTAAGTATAGACAGTTATCTCATTGAATATCTACTAGGTACATACATATATACATAATATCTACACAACATAGAAATAAGATTTTGCGCTATGTGGCGCGTGACCAATTACCAATCAAATCAAAATACTTCCTCTGAATATTATGAGCTACGATCTTAGATAAATCACGTCTGTTTTCCAAAGAAAATGAGGGAAAAGCAGAAGAGATTGGTTCTCTAATGCTGTCATGCTGCATCCCATATTATGAATCTCATCACTCATCAGTATACAAGCTTATATTAAGTATGACCGTATGACCTAAACCTGAAAGTAGTTTGTTCAGAATCAGCAACTGAATCGATCGCAATAATTTTTACACTATGTTATATTTTGTCCAAAAATAGTTAAGTATTTGTTATAGGTACGAGAGTGCAAAGTTGCTTTTTAACCGCGTGCTCAATTTTGATGACCGAGCAAGCGAAGGATTCTAAAATTGAATCACGAGCGCAGCGAGTGATTCAAAAATTAGAATCCTGAGCGTTAGCGAGGGAATCAAAAGATCACGAGGTGAAAAATCTTTGCACTCGAGTGCAACACGTAACTTTTCATCCCACCTCAGCGAGGAAATGACTACCTAAATGCAAAAAAAAAACATTGCGCATTCTTCACAGTTTCAGTCAATTCTGTTGGCATCAAATAAACTTCCTCGTCGCTAGAATCACTCATTTTAAGTTTTTCACTTGTTTCCAAGTTTCTTGTTTTTAACCTAATATTAGGTTTTAACAATATGACAATGAAAGAAAATGACGCATGCAAAGTAAAATAAAAAAAAGTTAAGTACACCTTGAAGGTACCGTGTCTGAGTTTTTATCAAATTAAAAAAAGTTGTATGATAAATTCGGCACCATAGAGGTAGAAGTAAATAGGTTTGATGATGTTTTGAATTCACAAACTTAGTGCATACAATGTTCTAAATTTAAATTTACTTTACCCTCTAGCGGATAAAAACGGCTTTTGCACTCAGATATCGAATAGCAAAAATACTCTTTCCGAGATGGGGGGATGAAAAATTATTTAAATGGTGCAAGTTTGGACAAGTTTGGCATCCATAAAGCCAGCCGACAGACTCGGCGGCGCCGTGCTGCCCGCGCCCCGCGCCGCGCGCGGCTGCGTCAGCGTCAGTCGCCCGAAAGCTTGAGAGCACTGCGCATGTGTCGCTTGCGCCCGCGTTCCCGCCAAATCACGTGTTTCGATTGAGTGTCGATTTTTGTTTTGTTTGTTATTGTTTTGTTTCTTTTGGGAGTGAAAATGGCGTTTTAATTTTCTAACTAAAACTAACTAAGTAGGATTTTGCGAAAGCGCGCCCGTCTGTGCATTTGACAAAGAGGCGACACTTTGAACAATTACTGCGTTATGTTTTAAGTGTGAATAGTGCATAACAGTGCAGTGATTTTGTCGAAATTACGTTATCAAAACGTTACCACCACAATAGAGGACAACGATGCAACAGAATAAGCTTATAACTATGTAAGTACATTTTTTAATTTTACTTAAAATTATTGCGATCGATTCAGTTACTGATTCTGAACAAACTACTTTCAGGTTTAGGTCATGCTTAATATAAGCTTGTATATGGGGATGGTAACTGTTATTTCGAGCCTATAGTAGGTATTCTGTGAGAGAGTGTAGCGCCCGCGCCCGTCGAGCCCATTCGCGCTGAAATCAGGTTGGCTCTACTAAAATGTTAGAAATGCCTTCGATTCATTTATGTACCTACCGAGACCGCTGTCGCCAGTTTTACACATATATTTAGACTTACCGGTAAAAAAAAATAGTGCCTTTTCATACACTGAACTCTTTATTTGTTGCTTTGCAAAGTAATTACAGCGCACGACAATATTATCAGTATTGTAAGCTCTTCACCATTTAAACGGCGCTCGACGCGGGCGACTAACGTTCGTCGCGAGTTGCGGAGGCCCCTTTCCTTATAATACCGGCGCGCCTCAACCGTTTACGTGGTATTTCTGACCTTTTTTAATGTTCTGTGGCTCTACCACTATTAAAATCTAGGTTGCGTAATCAGTACCTCATTCAAAATCTTGCTGTCTAATACAAGGCTTTGATTTTAATGGCTTTCAGGCTTAAAAAGGCTACAAACAATATAAAGGTCTTCTGTCACAGCTTGGGGTTCGTTGAGGACCTAACTAATTTAGTCCTAGACTTATTGTCTACTAGTAATCTATTGTGGGCGACCCTAATACCGTCTCGTGGCCTTGTGATCCGGTGTTTGGGTACGCTCACTGGCGAATGGGTAACCAAGCAATTATATAAATTAGCGTCTTTAGTTTGAAGCAGTTAAAACAAAATACCTACTTGGTTTTCATAATCCGTGCGATTTGGCAAAAAGACATTGCCTACTCTGACAGATAGGTAGACGACGAATCAGTGAAATTAAGTAGTATTTGCATGTACTGCCTACCCTGACGAAAATGTCTGTGCACGCCCCTACTCGGATATAACCAACTTGGTGATTGGGGGGGGGGGGGGCTCATAAAGTGATTTCCACACGCCATAAATAAAGGTAGAATTACTGTATAAGGTGGGCAAAAAACAAGGTGCTTTGCAGGAGTAAGTAATCCTACGCAATTCCTGGGTTCGATCCCAAGGTGGGACAAAGTGTTCTTGGATTAGGTATTCCATTAGGAAATTCTCAATAGCAGCACGAAGTCTGGAATGGTAATGGTAAGACTCGCCCCCTATTACATGGGACTTATAACAATAGCCAGCGAAACGTGGGTGTACTGCATACGCCTGATACACCTCTGCCTACCTCCTCTAAGGAAGACAAGCGCGAGTCTATTTAATGTTGAGTCTACAATTTTTTTTTTATTTATAAAAGGCAGAGTTTTACATTCTAATTTAGATAATCAGCTCAGGACAGGGAGTACCTACCTAAGTATTTCGTAATTATCAAACTACACTATTCACGTTTTAGCCAACTTTGCCGCCAACGCTTGGCGTTGCTTAATTAAAATTTTATTACAAAATGCTGGAGTGTTTAGACACTCCAGCATTTTGTAATAGAAGTTTCGGCAAATTGCCTTATAATTATAATTGAGTTCGTCGTTAATTTGGGTGTCATTATTGCACTATTCCTTCAATGATTCAGAATGCTTGATCCTTTTAAATGGTAGTGAGCGGAGTTCGAAATTGAAGTAGTGTACGTTCCTGACCTAGTTTTTTTTACATAATCTGTTAATAGCTGACCCGTGCCCTCTTCATTGGGCGGTAAACATATGCCTCTGCCTATGACACGCTGAAAGAAAGAAAAGCCATTGATCCTTCGTCTGATCTCTCTCCGGTCGAGTAAGATTTCCGTCACATCGGATTGATCTCTCTCCGGTCGTGTAAGATCAGACGCAGGATCAATGGCTTTCCTTTCTTTCAGAGGGACGGAGCAAGTAATAATTATGTGAGATATAATAGGCTCATAACTTACGGAAAATCAGAGATGTGCGCCAAGGGTTCGAACCTGAGATCTCTGGCTTGCCTGTCAATGGTCATCCACTAATCCTTCACAACTTTATTTCTTTTTATATAGAGAAAATAGATAAGCAAGTACCTACATAACTAATATCTAATCATTTTAAATCCGCTCCGTTGGGTCAAGCAGAGGTGTACTTCCGTTCGCGCCGGTTCATCAGCTATGCATGGATAAGATTCACATGAACGTGCCCTTTATAAGGAATTCTCATGACTTCATTTAACATCAACAGCTGTGACCTGGTACATTCATATCGTAATCTAAAATGCACTGTCAGCAAGTCCACACTTGATAATATTTTTATTAAACGCATGCGAAATGCAAACCGAACTCTTAAGTAAATAAAACTATTTCGAGTAGAATTTGAACTGCAAAGTTAAGTATAATCAGCTAAAATAGTAAAGCATAATTAATTTATCATAGGTACGCTTAAAACTCAGTGGTGCATGCCAGAAAGGGTTCCAATCTTTGACTTTCCACATCAACCTCTATACCAAAAAGTTGACCAGAGATCATTTAAGACTATTATGTTCAGTCACAGATAATATAATACTGTGTTCAGTGTAGCGAGCCCAGGATTTTTAAAAAAGGATGCTTTGCTATGAATATGAATACGAATGCTTTTTTATAATTGAGACACAAATCACTTTGACCTTAAAAGTAACAAAAGTTTATTAAAATAAAGAGAAAATGCAAGATAACATATCGAAAATCACTACAGCACAATGTAAATAGTGAACATTTAAAAATAAACATTGAACAGGCGCAGGTGCGGCCTCACACCAACAAATCCTCATATGTTCTTCCCTGAATAGCTGCTCGTACAATAAGCGGAAAACCCCGAAACCCCCCGAGGGTAATAGCGGGCCTACTGACTTACAAAATACTGAGATAAAATCATAAATAAATAAACAGCAATCTACACCGCGACCTTCTTTCTCCGCTTAACCATTAGAACGGACCAATTTGTTTTTACATGTTTAACATAGGCCAAATAATCTGAATTGTATAACCTACGGGCTTTTGAGTACCTACCTAATGTAAAGGAATTAAGAATGTAAGGAAACCGTTATTTTTTATAATATAACTTTTTGTGTATATAATTATCCCAAACATTTAAGAACTCTTTAAAAAGATAGTATAATTACCATTGTTTCCTGTATCTTTGATTTGCTTTAAGGTTACAAGGTGTAAGCATTTAGGTTTAGATTATTTTGGATCCTAAAAGCATATAACAATGCATTTTTAAATCATCATTAAATACAAAAAATATCAGTAATAAATAAAATAGTGCGACGGGCGGTGCATGCAAGAAACTGACCCCAACTTGTTATAGGGTAAAGTAATGCAAAACCCTTACAAAACTGATTTAGATAAAAATTGTACCTGTTTTACAAGATATACATACAACACTATATCTAAACTTTCCCATTATACTCATTAATTGGTAGAGCGTCATGAAATGCCGCACCCAAAAATGTTATAAAAGACAATTCAATCGATATATTCCATTTTAATTTTATAGTAAATACAAACCTTTGTCGCGTTTAACTTTGTCAAACTTTTTCCAGGACTTAATCTGTTTATAATTCCTGTTATCTTGTAAATCATGTAGAAACACCACGCAAACGCAATTACTCGGGAATGCTATCCTTAGTAGAATAGTGTGTCCACATATTTTGTTATGAAACCCCCTGTTAATTTGCCGAGTGCGTGTCAGGAAGCAATATGGTATAGATGTTTACGGGATTAACAACATATTGTAAGCAACACTTTATTAGTTTGCGTTACTCCTAAATCATTATAACAGGGTTTTCGTAAATGGGTTGTGCATTAAATAAACTGCTGCCATCGTCACCTGAAGGGTAAGAAACCCTGTTACTGCCAACAAAAGAAAAACTATTCTTGAGAGTAACTTAGGGCCTCGTGCATTGAAAATATCTAGCGCCGTTATCTTACAAAAAGACATTATGGTGTTATGGAGGTAATTTGTAAAGTTAACATCCATATATCACTGTAGGTTGGTATACAAACCTCAATACACTCGAACTGATTTTATTTTAAATCATTTAGACCATGTAAACTTGAAAAGGCACATATGACATTTATAAGCTAGTTGTATGATTCTAGAAGCCACTGAGATGTTTTTTAAGCTTGCAGACACTTGACACACACACAGACACAGTTTTTTAACTTTTACTCATTTTAAAAAAGTAATATGGATAATGTAAACCGTTCTAGAAAATAAAACACTTTCCGCTTTGTTCGACTTGTTATATGGTTTGACCTTTTCCGGAGCAAATAAAAGATATTTAAAAAACACGCCCCGATCCTTTCAAAAAAGGGAAAATATATTTTCCTCTGACGCGAAATTTGTTTTTGATAAGTGTAGAAAGGAATAAATGGGAGCTCTTATAAATATACACAACAAATATGCAAATGCGCACCCAATTGAATTTGTAACAAAAAGTTTGGCGATACCGGTATTCTGTTAACAATAGTTTCAACAATCTATCTATTCAATATTATTGAAGCATAGTTAACGTAAAATAATTAAGTAGGTACCTATTGTTCAGAATGTATTATTGTGTTATTATGTTTATTTATTGGCTTAGTGTATATAACGTAAAAGCTCCTATTAACGACCCCCTAAAATGTGTACTCTATTAACGATCTAATTTTTTAATCACTCATATTAGACATAATTTAGGGTTCCAGAAAAATAATACCTTAAAAATTAGTTAGGTATTTTTGTTGGACAACAAACAGAGTAAAGTTTGTGTGTTTAAATAGCCAGTTAAAGAAATAATTTGACAATGAGTGGGACATGCCCGAAGCGGACGCACATTTCATAGTGTCGCGTCTCCAGCCACGTAAGTACACCTAAATATTACTTAAGGAAAATAACACACTAAAAATGGATTTGTATTCTTGCTATCACATTACAACTGTAACTTATATATTCGTTTTTTAAACTAACTCTTAATATAATACTTTTTATTGGTTTTTGTGTTATAAAATCATGTTTTAATTTTAGGCGGTAATAGAATCCAAATTTCAAAACTTGATTCTAATAACGACCCATGGCGTTGTTAAATTTTGAGAGCATTTTGTTATTTTAAAATAATATCTATTATAAACTACCTTATTAAATTTCATTTTTTTCTTGTTCAATTCTTAAAATTATTTTACTTCGTTAGATCTATTAACGACAAAGCTATTTCTTAAAGTTTTTGTGTAAAACTCGATTCAAAGTTAGACAATATCCCTATTATTATAATGATATTGTACTGTAAATAACCTTTATTATCTCAATTAAAGACTAACTGACATTAAAATAATTAATATAGCAATGAGATCGAATTTAATAGTATTCCATAAAGCAGATATTTTATCTGTTTATTATAAATTTTATAGGTCGCTAATAGAATATTGTAACCTTTATACTTGATTCTATTACCGACTCACAGCTATGACGATATTTTTGGTAGGTAAAAAAAAAACAAAATGTATATTTTTGAACAAATTGGTTAATTTCTTGCATACGTGACGTTTCGAGAGATTTTGTCATAATAATATATTAATGTAAAATAATATTTGCTATCCAGTTTCATTAATGGCTTCCTTCATAGAATTGGCTATATTTCTTAAGTTTTCAAATCAAATAAAAATGGCGGGACGGAATGGGGGACATGTAACTTTTTTAAGGTTCTTTCGAAGAATTAAATTCTATATCTCTTTAAAGATTGTGTTCTTTTATAGAATCATGGAACCGCAGAAGCGCAAGCAGTATGCCTCTGCTCAACTAGAAGCTGCGCTTTTAGCTATAAATGAAGGGAACAGCATATACGAAGCTTCAAAAATCTAGGTATGGCATTCCGAGGACAACTCTGCGTGACAAGACACGTGACAAATAATAATTATTTGAAGACTTGTTTTCTGAGACTGATTATACTTTTTATTAATTAAAATAACAAAAAATGAGTGCTCTAAGCGTTGCAATAAATAATTATGTTCATATTGTAATAATGTTGATCTTTTAACTATTGTTAATAAATACCTTTAAAACGTTTTTTTTTAAATTTTATATAGAAGTAGTGAGAACGTCGGAGCGGTCGGTAAAAGAAGCAGAAAAATCGGTAATAGAATCTTGCCGCATTCTATGGGTCGGTAATAGAATCAACTACTCTTTTGGATTAAATAATTATTTAGTAACTACTGTGTTATTGAATATTGAATTTAAGTACTGAATCGCAAAGAATACTTCGTAGAGATTAATTATAAATTATAACATCTTTCCTAACATAACAGCTTATATCTATTTTTTTAGAGTGAATCCTAAGACAGCTAAAACTGGCGGTAATAGGAGCATTTACGTTAGTAAAAAAGATTAAAATGTAGAGGTTGGTATTTTATTGTAAGTATCTTAAATGTTACATTATTATTAATTGAATATCTTATAGATGTTCAGAAAAGTCAGAAAAATATAATATAAAGCTACAATTCCGAGGAATATTCAATTTGATGCAGTGTAATTTGCAGGCGGTTTCAAAATGAGATTTCTAATTTCGTTTTATTATAATTTGTTATTAGGATCAGCATTTTTGTACCGACTCGTACATGTTACAATACTGTTTAGAATTAAACCACACATAGAAAACAATTTTATTCTAGGTCTAAATTACCCAATTGCTCAAAAGTCAAAGCAACTTAAGCAACATTATTCATTCGTCCAGAAAATCTGAGCACAACAAACTAAAGCTAGATAATATTTCGAATCCTTTACGCAAAGCTATCGAAGTGTGAAAATCAGTTTGAAGATTTAATTTAGCGTCGTCTGGTGCTCGTCTATACATCATAATTCAATCTGTTGGATGAATCGATCAGCGCCAGGAAATATACACTTCCTAGGCGTCTGCCTCTTTGTAAATCTATGTATCCGGGAAAATGTACCTTCCAATGTATTTCTGAGTAAAAATTATTATCGTATTTTAAAAGGAAGCTTTGATAAATCGTTTTGTATCTACGGCTTGAAGTTTTAAGCTTTGATTAATGGTTATTAAAAGATTATTTTTTTACTTTTAAGTGCCTTTGATATTATGGATAGGATTAGTAAGTAGGTATAAGGCATAAGTAGGTACTTTCTTAGTTAATCTTCTTAGATTAACTGACACTGACTGACCACTGACAAACGGTGTAGGAAAACATCGCAAGGAAACCTGGACTTTAATTGTCTGAAATCGCCAACCCGCAGTGAGCTAGCGTGGTGATCAATGCTCAAACCTTCTCTATATGAGAAGAGGCCTTTGCCCTACATTGGGTCAGTTACAGGCTGATTTATTTATTTATTTTAGAGGGAATACGACAATCTCTATTCTTTGTTGTTATAACAATATAGTTTACATTTAGGTAAGTAGATATCATTTTATTTTATTTTATTTTTCATAGTTGAAATAGAGCGCGTTGTAGTGACTAGAGACTCTTCTTTTTGATTGACGTATCATATCACTATCACAAAGATAGTGGATCTTTAAAAAATCATGTTAGATTTACATGATCAAACATTGTGACGAAACTGGCACTCCTGACTTGTAATGTTTGATTATTGACGAAATATCTAGTTAACATGTTGGAAACTCTGTTTTCAATTGAAGTGCAACTTGTTTGATGTTTCGTAGCTTGTCAAATTGTCCAAGAATTAACTAAGTTTTCTCGGACAGTCGCAGTTCACACTTCTACAAGTGTGAACGTAAAGTAATGTACAAATCTCTGATGAGATTTTTCGCTGTGACGGACTGTTGGTCGCGAACACTAATTATAACGTGCGTTTTTAACTCAGACACTAATGACACTCTTATGAATACGAGTTATTTCAGTTGTTTTTTCAAATTTCTTATTAAATATTTATATTACTAAGCTAACATATGCTATAACATGTAAAAAATTCACAAAAAATACTAGCTTTTTTCTTTATCGTATGGTTGTTGACCAACCTGGCATCAGAGTTTAAACTGCCCGCCTAAAGGCCCCTGACATGGCTTTACATGCCGTCGAAAAATCTCTCAGGTGTGCTGATTTCGGTTTCATATGAAACCGAATGAAAAGTCAGAGGTGCGTGCCTGGGTTTCGAACCTACAGCCTTGGCAGTCTAACGGTCATACCACTAAGCTAGCACTACTATAAAATACTAGCTTGCTAAATTATTATTGGTTCGTAATATAAGCCAGGATTTAATTCTTAATACACAAGCAGATTCACAGGCAAAGCCTTGTTCTAAGCCTATGATGTGATCTGAAAATGACGGCTCATTGTTTGTTAATACCTATAATTTATCATAACACCGTGACAATAGAAACCTTGAATGAAATTGACATCTCGTCGACCGATCTCAGGAGTTCAGCTATTTCAGAAACCTACCTACCCTTGTTTGTAACAATGGGCCGCTGTATTTCCTTGGATAGAGACGTGTGAGAGAGATTATATTTTTCAAAATCAATAGGTACCTGAATCCTAAGGGTTATGGTACCTATTGAAAAAAATCATATTACGCCATAGTGCATTTGAATTTGAATGACTAAGATCGCTCACCTCAATCTTACAAAGGGGAAAAAATTCAAATGAACAATGAAAAAAGTTCACAATCCTCTTGGATAATTCTTTTCATATTTGTAGACTGATTTCTCTGTAATTGTGGCCCGTTTTAGTGCTTTTTTGTGTGCACTCATAAATATTTTATGAAAATTTGGTTCACAGATTAACTCGTACTACGTAGTAATGATGATATTTGATGATCAAGTCAGCAAAAAAAAAATGCCTCATTGTTTTCTTGGCTTCGCTACTAAATTCGTTTAAGTTATGTAGAAGTCTTGTAGCGATAGAGAAATTGTTCGTCTCAAATAGGTTTAAAAAATGGCACTTATTTAAAGAGACAGTTGTAAATAGCGGTTTTGGTAAGTTAAAAATTATAAATGGCACGTTTAATAACTAGTTCAGCAGTTAAAACTAAGCAGTAAAGTAAACAAAAATGAGAAATAAAAAATAATGAAATGGATCAGCGAATATATAATTGAGTAGGAAAATAATTAAATGGGCGGTAAAAATGATTAAACGAGCGGTTACGTGTGAGCAGTAATAAATCGGAATTTGTCGGTAAGAAATCTCATTCTAAGCAATTCTATAAACAATTAGGTGTTAAACGTAGTAAACGATCATTTTGGTAAGCCATAAAATTTATTTTATTTGCTAATTAATTTTATTCGTATGACCTTATGCTTTATATCATATAATCTTTATCATATAATAGACGGAGCTCCGCTTCGCGGGGCTCCTACTTCTGGGTGGTTTTTAAAAAAATAACCACGAAGGGGAAGGCGAGGTCTATTCGCTCGCTTCGCTCGCTCACACGACCCCGCCATCCCCTTCTAACCTAACCTGTCCGAGTCGGGGTGCCCTAAAGTCCATACACAGAATCGTAAACTGCCGAACTACACACATCAAAAGTGTCTAGGGATCAACATATATTTTTGCAATAACTTTTCTCCTGATTGATATTAATTAAAATTTTCTTTAAGGATTCATCAAATAAAGTGTTTTCGTTTGTCACAGTAACGATAAACCAAGTCACCTTTGCATTAATAAAGAAATTTGCCATTTTCCTAATAAAGGGATTTTTGACATTTGAACCACTAACATTAAAGTTCAAAAAAAAGACTGAAATAACAGTTTTCTTTAAAATTTTATTGGGTAACTTAAACAATTAATAATCCGTGTTTCTACCGCGAACACTAACAACACAAGAACATCGGTTTGGCATACTCAAAATGAGTTCATCCAAATCACGCTGTGGAATGGCCGCCCATGTTCGTTGCAACAACAAAAAAAGGTCTTCTTGCGACGGGATACCCTCCATATTCGGCAGAGCTCTTCTCTGTAGCATATCCCATGCATGCTCAATCGGGTTCAAGTCTGGCGACTGAGCAGGCCAGGGCAGGACATTGACGTTAGCTGCGGCGAGAGTATGTCTTACAACTCTTGCGGTGTGCGGTCGTGCATTATCATGCATTAACTGAAATAAGGGACCGATTTGCACTTGTAGAGGAACGATGACGTCTGATACAATCGTCTCAGCATAAATTTGAGCGTTGAGGTTGCCTCTGATCCAAATCAACTCAGTTCTTCCGCCGATCCAAATACCCGCCCATACCATGATGGTTCCACCACTATAAGGATGGACTTCCTGGCAGGATTTTAATCGCTGTTGGCGTCCAGGGGTTCTCCAGTGTCGTATACGTCTTGTATCCGGTCTCATACCAAAACGAGACTCATCAGAAAAGCACACGAAACGCCATTGTTCTTCTGCCCAATTTCTGTGTTCAAGAGCCCATTGATATCGAATCCTACGATTGTGCATTGCTATAGGTGGTACCCGTAGCGGTCTTCGGGAATGAAGGTTCACTTCATGCAAGCGGTTTCTGACTGTTTGGTCGCTAATTAAGTTCCCTGAAGAGTGATGAAGCCTCACGGCTAACATCATGGCGGTTATTGTTGGAGCTCTTCGAGTTAAGATTTGAATGTATCGGTCTTGTCTCCGTGTGGTGCAGCGATACCGTCCTCCATGGCGCTCAGCCACGGTACCAGTGCTTCGGTAACGTGTCCAAAGTCGACTGATAACACTCTGACTTGTATTCAGAGCTAAAGCCACAGTACGTTGCCGGGAACCAGCTTCTATCATTCCCACGGCTCTGAGCATTTCTTCCCTGCTTAAATGACGTCGCCGCTCCATAATAACGTTGGTTTTAATCAGTAGTAGGGAAACAGTAGCACTAATAATGTCTTCAATGCGTTGTATGTTTTTATAGGGAAAATATTGACAGCTGATTTTCATCTTTTACTCGAATTTGATTCACAGTTCCTGATTCAAATTATGAAATGCACCAAAAAGGATCCATATAAATTTATAAAATCATAAATTTATTACAAAGCCACATCTCAATCTCAAGAAATCCGCATAAAAATGCTTGATCCCTAGACACTTTTGATGTGTGTATTTATCGAACTGCTCATTCCATCATTTTTACCGCTCATTCAGTTATTGGACTGCTCAATTATTTTTAGAATTGACATTGTATGATAAAATAACCGACTAATTATTTTTTTATTACTGTCCATGTTTTACTGTCGCAATAATTAATCAACCGCCATTAAATTAAATAACTGCTCAATATGTTTTTCAACTGATCATAATAACATCTCGAATGTTTAAATAACAGCTTAAAAAATTAGTTCCCTTAAAAAATGTCTGCAACAAATTAAATAGCTTCCAAGATAACTATTAAACTTCAGTTTTTTGCTACTCGAGCGAAGCCGGGGTGAGTTTCGCCAGTCCAATATAATTTTATGCACTGGAAAATTCATTCGCAAAAATGAAAATATATAAACAAAATTATTATGTCATTTCCAACAACAATAAACTCTCTCTACCCTCTATATATTCTGCTATCTCTCGTGTTTAAACTCAAAACTAAACTGCCGTTGACTTTCGTATGAAGCTACATAAAAATGAACAAAAATAATTCAAGCAACACTTTCAAGGCTGAAATCTCTGCAGCTATTATTTTTCGTTTCCAAACCGTGAGTGCATTTTGTCTCCATTTTATTGAATAGCTATTTAGATTATTATAATTTAGCAGTCATGCAAAAAGTCATGAAAAAAGTGATTTATGTACTATTTCATTGCATCTATCTCTATTCTAAAATCAGTTGATAGGTGGTTTATTGACGTTTGATTGTAAAGAAAAATATATTAGTTTTTTTTCCTTTTTTGTCTATTTTTATATTTCCGAGGGAAGTGAGCATTTAGTTACGACAGCTACGAGTATTGAATGGGTAGGTATATTCATTAGGAAAAACTATAAATAACTACGATGCAATGTTAAGTTTAGGTAGGTATTGAGGTAGAATTATCCATTTAGCGACACGAGGTTAAGTTACACTTATAGTGCGATTACAAATGTGTTTTACTTTTCGCGCTGAAGACTAAAAATGACTGACTCGATCTTAGTCAGACTTAGAACATTCTGGAATTAAGCGCATGCACGCGCATTCATTTGTAACTTCTCGCATGCACGCGCGAATCACAAGAGCGTCAAAATTTGAGCTCATATGCCACATCTGGTTCAATTCTCACACTGAATAAATGTTTGAGTGATGGACATAAATTATTATGTTAGTAATTACCACGTTAAAGAAGAAAATACTAAGTATAGGCTTCGTTTAAAATATACTTTTTTACCGAGCTTTTAGTAAAAGAATCCCAGTACCGCTATTAAACCTAAAATTAACCTTAAATAAACCTAAACTTAACCTAAACATCATCCTTCTAGCCTTATTATTCCCAAACTTTGTTGGGGTGGGCTTCTTATCTAACCAAATGCAGCTGAATATCAGTTTTCTACGGAGCGACTGCCTATCTGACCTCCGCAACTCAAACGGATACGATATTCTAAGGTTAGATCAGTTGTCAGGGCTATATAGCCCGGTACAACTCCCTATATCGACTGTCAGAGATCTTCATGACAACCGGGGCCAACAGCTCAACGTGCTTTCCGAGGCACGGAGCAGGTGATAATTAATTTATAAAACGCACATAACTTACGAAAGTCAGGGCGCGCCTTGGATTCGAATCTGAGAAACTTGCCAGTCAACGGGCTACCACTAGGCTATCACTGCTTTTTTAAACACACCTAAACACTTAATTAAATTACTTAATACAAAACGTAAATTAATAATTCAATGGAAGTACACATTTTTCATAGCTGACAGGTTTCCGTGAAGTTTTCCTGTGAGTGGGGGAGGTGAAGGTGACCCAATTAAGGTGTCATGCTCCCCACAGACATTAACTCGACGAGGTGATTAGTTATGTTTATTTATACTTACAGATGATTTGCATCAGTGTAAATATCGAGTAACATATTTGATTTGGTATGTATAGATATTTCCCTAAGATTTTTTACAAAAAAATACAAGTTAAAAAAAAAAAAAATTAGCTTGAAGCCAATTATAGCTTGTCATATGTACTTTCTTAATTAATCTTAGACATCACTGACAAACGGTGAAGGAAAACATCAGAAGGAAACAGATTAATAAGTCTGAAATCGCCAACCCGCAGTGAGCTAGCGTGGTGATTATTGCTTAATCCTTCTCTGTATGAGAAAAGACCTTTGCCCTGCAGTGGGACAGTTACAGGCTGTTTTATTATTATATTAGCTTAGGGCACTGTTTTTTGAGAAAAAGGAAAGGCGATAAAACGATTTATAATCTACAGAAAACATAATTATAAAGAATTTACAAGGTAACTGGGTTTGAAAAGGTCTATATTGATTTGATGTGAGGTAATGAACGATACATAGGTAATTTTTGCGTAATAGCATCCCCTAAAACGACACTCTGACCACGTTGCTTTACATTTCTTTTTAATTCATGAAAAAAAAAACATGTTTATCTACGACACTTACAAGATGATAACTGGTATTGTGGTCTAGTCTATGACAAAACACTTCTTTTATTTAAAAGATCTAAATTGTAGTGTAGATTGAAATTCGTCACTTGATTGACCAATAATAATTTATTTTTTAATCTGTGGTATTATTTTTAAAGTGACATAATAGCCATCCGCTATAAAAAACACAGCATCGCTACGAGCTAATAAAATATGTACTGTGTAAGCTTCTGTACATAACTAATAGTACACTTACCTACTAGTACACTTACATAACTCCACCTTGTTAAGCTGTAAAGCATATTAACGCCAAGTGTCACGACTTGGCGCTCGGTACACGCGACTCGAATACGTCATATATTTTTTCCTCTTTACTTGCCAGCTAGCCACGAGAAGTGGTCGATATTAGACGTGAAGAACCTTACTTACATTAACCTTATTATAGTTACAGGCATTCCTATTAAAAAACCTAATTTTTTGCATATTAATTGTTCTCTAATAAACACATTATTTAATTTGTTACAGATAGGTGTTGATTATCTTGCATATCGTACTGAACTTATTTTAGTAGGTACTATATTTTGGAATATTAATTAATATTGATTTTGTAAATGATATGAGGGTGTGAGTTCGAAAAAAAGGGGTGTGTTTGATCCTGGAATGTACTTTCAATATTTTATGTAATTTATTATTTAATTTAATACACCACTGACTAACAGTGAAGGAAAACTGTGTACTTAATAGTCTGAAATCGCCAACACGTACTGAGCGAACGTGGTGATTAATTATATCGTGACTCGTAACTTTGACAGTTACAGGCTGATTTATTTATTTATTTTTACGTTCACGTCCTACAAAAAATCAGTCAAGAAAAAAAAACTATTGCATCCCACCAATCAGATCATCGGTGAAATTGATCGTTTTGAAAAATATGTCACACTCCTCACCGATAAACGGCCGCGTCCTCTTGCTAGGGAAGGACGTTGTGTCAATGTTGTCTTGTGCCGTTGTCTTTTCTTAAAATTCCTGTCCATCCAAAGGTTGCTTGGAAGAGATCGCTGTGTGCGATAAAGACGCCCATTGTACCTAAGTATGATTTGAAGTTATATTTTTATTTGGTGTAGGTACAATAAAGTGTATAATAAATATATAAATAAATAAAAAATGCGCTCGTGTACTTTGAGTCGGTCACAAAATCAGTGATAAAAGTCGTTAAATAAATGGGCTAAATTTTATAGGACTTACAAAGAGTCTGATGTGGGCGAAGCGCCTAACGCATGAAACAACACTGTTTGCAAGCTCAAATAACATCTTTTAATATTATACGAAATGGGATAAAAATGCAAGTCATTTTAATACGAAACCTGAAAAATAATTAAATATTCCATTACTAACTTGTTCATATTATAATGGAAAAGTTTTTCAATATTATCTGAATAATGTTCGCGAACTTATATAATTGCCTATCCTCAGAAGTTAAGAATTATTCAGATAGCAGACTTGTCTTTGGAATTCTATTATCTGTACTAGATAATGGATAATAATAATTTTTAAAGCCTCTTTTCTAGACTGATTTTACGGGACTGTTCCATACTGACTGTCCATAAATGATTGTGTATCTCGATGATATGTGGACCACCTCCACATCACATGTAAAAAATCGTTTGTTGCCCTTGAAGGTACTAGCATAGTCTAAACATCATATAGTCAGTCGACGCGTTTGATGTTTTCGGAAATGCCGACAACGTCTAGACATTCGTCGCGACGTAAAAAGTGTTAGGGTTGACACAGGACTAAAAACAAAAATATGTTTTTATAGTGTTTTTTTTTTGTAAGTATATATAACACGTTATCAAAATTGGAAAACGTGGCCGCCATTTTGAAATTTTTATTTACTGGGCCGATTGCTTTCAAAATCGACATCTGAGAGTCCGCATGGTCTCCGAGTACATAACCGTTGTCAGAATTGGAAAAGGTGGCCGCCATTTTGAAATTTTTATTTACTGAACCGATTGCTTTCAAAATCGATATCTGAGAGTCCGCATGGTCTCCAAGTACAAAGCCGTTGTCAGAATTGAAAAAGGTGGCCGCCATTTTGAAATTTTTATTTACTGGACCGATTGCTTTCAAAATCGATATCTGAGAGTCCGGATGGTCTCCAAGTATAAAGCTGTTGTCAGAATTGAAAAAGGTGGCCGCCATTTTGAACTTTTTATTTACTGGACCGATTGCTTTCAAAATCGATATCTGAGAGTCCGCATGGTCTCCAAGTACAAAGCCACCCCTGAAAACCTAGAAAACGATACCTATATTGATTTTTACTCAAAATTAGCGTTCGCCATCTTGGATCTCAAAATTAATGTCATATTCGTTATCACCGCCCCCGAAAACCTAGAAAACGATACCCATATTGATTTTTACCAAAAACTCACGTCCGCCATCTTGTATCTCAAAATTAATGTCATATTCGTAATCACCACCCCCGAAAACCTCGAAAACGATACCCATATTGTTTTTTTTTACTCGTATCCGCCATCTTGGATGTCTAAATAATTAATGTCAAATTCGTAATCACCCCTCCTGAAAACCTCGAAAACGATACCCATATTGAGTTTTTTCAAAAACTTGTATCCGCCATCTTGGATCTCAAAATTAATGTCATAATTATTTATAATCAACACACCCGTTGAAAAATTGAATCAACATTCAAAATTAAAATAAATAAAATGTGCCACCCACTAAAAACAAATGACGGTGTAGTACCCGAATGGAGTATGGAAAAAGGTACTGACAGCCGCGGCCCCCCCTCCGTCCCTCGCCCCACACACCCCGCACGATTGCTCTGTCTAGACGTGTTCGTTGGACTACTGTAGGGAAAGAGCTCTTTATACTGTGGTACTAGTAACTATTATATAGGGGATTTACTTTGATGATTTAATACACCTTATTTTCTGGATTTACTGGATTTATTTTACCATCTTACTGCTACAGAAATTGAATTACTTTTTTCGTTAAACATCTGAACAAAGGATTGTCAAATAAACCAAAAAAATGACAGATTAAACTAAATATTATGTGTAAATAATATTTCGCTAAACATCAGCTCGTTAATAAAATTAATAAATCTTTTTCTTCATGATTTTTTCAAATAAGCTCAGTTGATAAAAGGAGAAAAGATTAGTCTTTGATGTTGGCCACAGATAACTTCATTAAGCTCAAAAGCCTGTCATAAACTGTCATGCCCCATGCAGCGGCGCCATTTCCCATGGGGTTAGTCTGAAGTTTACCTAAGTACACTTACATTTTTTCAGTTTTATTATTAAGTTCTATGTAATAAAGCGAGCTTGATGCCTTTAACCGTTCGCAATTTCAGACTTTATTCTGGTATTAAGAATTTCGTATATCGAACCTTGGACCTTGCCCTCAGCAGTCGTGCTTGCGACCACTGGATTATTAAGGCAATTAAAATAAAAATAACTTTTGTTTTAATTATAGTACCTATTTAATAATGTCTTAGATTTTCGCGAGCACTACACATAATCAAACAACGTATTATATAACGGATTAAAAAAAAAGTGATGCGAAAAAAATACATTGAATACATGAAGTTTTTGAATCTTCTTCGAATTGATATACCTTTTATTCCTTTTTTTTTGACCCGGGGGAGCCAGAAATGAAAAGTAATCATTTTATTAAAAAAATATTTTTCAGACTTGTTGGTACTTCGAAAAGAATTTTCAGTTTTGTGATATAAGCGATAAGAATACATATTTCTAGTTAATTAAATCATTTTTCAAAAATTCATGCACTTTACAATTCAGTGGAGCCGAATTACAAACCGCGGAACAAAGGCAAAAGCACTCGTAACACAAATATTTAAATACGAGGAAACTACCAAACCCGACACAGAGCGGATTATGCAGAAAAGTTATTTGAACTGCATAAATACGTCGTTTACGTCACAGCACCATCGGGAAACTACAAACAGTACTGGGGATAATATTATTTTCAATACTCGCCCCCTAGATGGAGAATAAATACGACTGTTAGGGTCTGTGCACACTATAGCGTGCAGTTTTGTTCGTGTTTATGGTACGAGTTGGCGAAAACGGATGCCATCTCTCCCACTGTTATAGCACAGAATAACTGAACAGAATGAAAGCTTCATACTAAACGTCGTGCGCAGGTACACTACTACACGCACAGCTGTGTGCGTGACCTGTCACCGACAAGGCACTTATTATCTGTCGGTTATTCTGTGGTTACAGGGCTAAATATTTTGGTATCCCAAAAACTTTCCGAGAGATTTGCAACAGCATCAAAAGTTTGCTAGCCTTTTATGAGTAGTTTGAGTAGATCGAATAAGTTTATTCTCAAATACACACTATATCGTGAAAGCGGTCCCCTATACCAATATTAATACAAATAAAATTAAGAACTTTTTTCACGTCACCAACGATATACATAGTAAACAACATAATTTTGCACTCTAACAACTATTATCATAATAATCTATCATGAGTCATGGCAAATTGATGGCCGCAATATACTTACTTAGATCACTCCACATTATTTTGGCATATTAAATCCTAAGTTTTTTCTAACAACATCTGCACCTGACCAACGAGTTCGAACGAACCAAAATGTTTTAAATCGTTTACCATTACATTAATGGGTGAGTACCTTTAGCTAACCCTTTTCACGGTTTTCTAATGTCCCCGGGCAGGTGGGGTGTCCTGCGACCTGAACTTCCTGCCGCTGACACTGTGATAGCTCAATAAAGGAATGAGATTGCACTATTGCTCGACTGCCTTGTGGCTTCAGTAGTGCCCGAGGCTTTGGTTGAACTTATTATTGTATTTAGACTTTGGACAGGTTAATCAAGAATGTTGACATCAAAATTCTATTCTGTATTTTACAAAACTGTCAGATGTTGATTATTTACTTTACATAGTAAACGAGACCCTTATTTTATCAGCATTATTTATTCTGATATCGTTAACTCGGTATAAACTTACTTAGATAAATTTCACAATACATTGTAGTTTCTACATCAAATATAGGTACATCATTGATAAATTAATGTGTACCGTGGCAATTCAATATTTAAAGTCGATAAACTAGAAGTATTCTTATTGGCTTTTTGACAAACTTTGACCTGTCGCTTCTAGGCACCAATCTCCTATTTTTGATATTTCAAAAAGCCGACAGTCGTATTTCTCATACGTCGAAGCCACCCAAACATTTTCTTCGATTCTTATACCAAGAGACACGCTTGCATTATAAGATTGTGTTTGCATTTTCCATGAATACGTTCTGATTTCCTGCAAAATTTTGATAGATATCTCCATAAAATTTAATCCGAGACTTTCAATCACAATCGTCATGAATTCAATTGGGGACTTAAACGGATTTTTGCGATTTGCATGAAAAATCGTGAACATAGAAAGGCGTCTTGAGGCTCGAGGCGCATCCCGGTGCAGTCAATATTTCACATTTTCTGTCTCGACGGTGCCCCCAGGAAGACGATGTGTGCATGAAATTCCATTTTGCATCATTATTTTCGAGTGGGTACGGCATTTTGTAGTATACGCTCTATATTTATGGCGGGTCGGTATTTGGGAAAGCAATTTCTGTTTATCTCATAGACGAGCTGGCGTCTAGCTTGCAGGTAAAGCTTGTAAATGTTTAGTTGTAGAACAGGGCAGGTGCGTGATTCTCAGCGTCAGCGTGGTTTGCTAAAAATAGAATACACGAAGTATATTTTGAAGAAATAAATTTTGATGTAAGTTTATGTGTAAAGTTGCGATAAGCGCCGAAGTCGTCACGTTCATAAGTTATTAATCACTTTAGAAATAATCTGCTGCAATTAATTATTCGTTTGAGTAAATTTCACAGTAATAACAGTTACTATACATTGATTGATTTTATAGCCCTACACCTGTAGGGGTTATAAAACGGCAGCCTCTTTACAAGTTATTGTATAATACAAAAAAATGACAGACAATCTATCTAGAGAAAAAAGTATAAAATTATTTTAAAAGCTTAAAATAATTATATCTAGTTAACATACTCAGTTTTCTAACATTTGCTGTGAGCGTTTTTTAGTACATAACTCAAGGAAATTAAAAGCTTCCAATGTTAGTTTTGCAATCTGTTTTCCCCACGCGTAGTGGTGTCGTTCGGAAAACCTGTGAAACCTCTTAGCAACAAAATAAATCCTCAACGGATAAGGGTTGAGTAACGGCACTGATCAAAAATATTGGGGTGTGTGCGAGTGCTCGAAAGGGTGGAAAACTGCAGTAAATCGTTTTTATTGCATTTTATTACATTTAGCGCACCCCCACCCTTCCGAATAAATGGCGTGAAAGAATTTACATATGAAAACTCTTTGGCGTCACCCGAATATTAATATCTTGTTTAATAGTACTGCGTTCCCCAATCTTCATGTAAATAAGTTTTAGGTAATTTTTGTTTTTTGATTAAATAATATTGACTGCCGTTAAGTATGCAGTTTTTCATGCAAAGAGGAATTGGTAATTTTTAAACGGTAGAGTCGTGCTAGAAGATTTGGATACTGTTGTTTCATAGCGGATGCTAAATCCCCCTTTATAATCCACCGTCCCTCCTCTTCCATAACCCACCTCCCTTTCGATAATCCCGCATATACTTAGGGCCGCAAACGCTGAAGTAGTTCCCCTTGCAAGCGCTCATAGGTTTCAGTTATAACCGTTTACTACCACAGCGGGCAGTATAGAGCCTATTTGCAACTTTAGTAGTACGCACGGATCAAGTCGCAGGTTCTACCAACACAATTTACAAATACGTCAGAAGTCTGATTTGCATAACCATCCCATCTCCTTAACATTCCTAACTCCCCCAAACCTCTGCGATCCCATAAATGAGGGTAATGTTTACGTTACAAAAGTTTCATTAAACCGCTACGTGTCCGCCATTATTCATGGACATGAAACATTGGTTTCCGTGTGAACCAAGAAGTTTGTCACATGGAGTACGACTATAACTCTCAGTATGATCTACTATCAGCAGAGCCGGGTCTATACATCTGGAAGACTAGAAGGTAGTAGAAGGTATCAAAACACACATAACACAGGCTACGAGCGTATGTCATTTTATTTTTTGAGCGCGACATGGTCAGTTTTGAAGTAGCTTAGCTTTTATTAAAGTAAAAAAAATATATTCCATTTATATATCTCGGTATATATCTCTATTTAGTACCTATCCACGTGCTAATTTTGGACAAAATCGTGCAATTTCGTCATCGTTCGCGTGTCTCCGTAACAATGGTATCATCAATATTCTGTGTGAGCTGCTCCGACAAACTGTAGCATGTTGCCATATTATTGAGTCCCCTCACAACCATGACCCACTCCTATATTTCACACACCACAGCATAAAATAAAACGTTAACCAAGACTGTGTATACTGCGCGAATGATAGAAGGAACTTGAAGGGTAATATTTAGGCTGTGTGCTGAAAATGGCCGAGGTCCCCCTCTTTATGGTATGGGGGATCACGAATTTATCACATATATTTTCTATCTATTGAGAAGTATAAGGACAAACGAAATATGATCTACGACGTTATTTTCCTTTAGTTTTTGTGATATTACGTGAAGCGAACTTCGGATCCCTATTTAAGAGAGATTTACATTACATTACATTACGTAGGTATCCGACTCAGCGTTACAAACTTTGCAGTTTTAGAAGGTTTTGCATTTTAAGAATTTAATAAAGTTTATGTCAAACTTGACGTTTATAATTGAAAAACATTCGATAAAAAGTCGACAAAACATCCATGCTTATAACCCTGTTATTTTACGCCAATATTCTGTTAGAAGATGACACTACCTTGATCCAGCCTTCCCCATTTATGCTAAAACTGGCATGGCGACACCACCTTTTAAAAAGTAAATATATTTTCTAACAGCAACAATAATTTGCTTCATAAATCCATATTCATTTGTAGAAACTGGTAACTTTAAGCAAACTCGTAACCACATTTACTTAAGAATTCATTACTTAAACACAAAAAACTGCGAGTTGCAGACGACAGGAACTTACTTGTTACTTGTGGCTCTCGTTAAGTAGCTTTTGCATATCAAAGTGTGTTGACAACCCGCCCCGGGGCTCTCAGGAATTCTTTTACAGTTATACACCTACAGCCCCTTGATTTGTGCTGTTCTTTGTTGCAATTTTCTTTTACCGTGATTTTGTTATTTCTGTAAAGAAATAAATATGTTTTTATAAACAACGTTTTCAAACCAAGCTAGGAGATAAATACATATCTAAATTAAACGTACGTATATGCAACATAATGCTCTGTAGCTTTGAGATCTTTGAGAGATGAAAATCACATGCCATTGTTTTCTGCCAGGTTATGGGAGTTGCAACTTTTGCAAAGTTAAAATAAGATTGAGGTATTCTAAAAGTAAATCCCCAGGTATTGAAACTTTCGCACAAATAACAAGCAACTCGTGAGAGTAACTTTTATTATCAACATTCTACAAACCGCAAATGTTATAAGACTTCCAACATGCTGGTCGTAAACCTGATTTTAACAAATCAGACGCTTTTTAGAGCAAATCTGTGGCTTCAGGCGGATTGCTACAAACCTAACGGTAAAAAATATATTACTCCCAATTTCTTTTAAAGTAGAACTAAAGATAGAATATTGGGATAGATTTGGTTGGCTTTATACCTCGAACAATCAAACATTGGAAAACCAATTGAATTGAAACACTTTTTTACTTAACTTTGAACTCTAATTACGTAAGTTTTAAGTCGATTTTCGTTTGACATTCAATGTAGATGGAAGTCAGAAGGAAGCAATCTTGGGGTTGCCAGTGTTAATTGATTGTTACTTTTGTTAATGTAGACTTTTATTGCGTTCCTTGAATACGAGGCATTGTTTGGTAACGTTATTGTTTCATTAAATGTGTGAAATTAAGCCTTTTAGGCATTCGGGATTTACGAGTGCCTATTTTTAAACGGTGTTACCTGTTTATTATTTGATTCAAATTTAGTAATCGACATTTCACCCACTTCCTGTTGACAGATTGATCTTATATTTGGTACACAAAACTAAAGCTAGTTTTGATGACAAAACCGTTTTACGTAAAAAAATAATTAATAAGTGTAAAGACATCTTATGGAATCTGTTATAATTCGTTTGTTTAAGTTCGGTTAGCTTGATGCCAATTGATCTAATAAATTGAGTTCTTCTTCTTTTTTTTATCTTATGGTTGATAATCAACAGAGTTTTAATCGCCTGTAGGCCTCTGATATGGCGGTACAGACCGTTGAAAAATCTCTCAAGTATGCTGGTTTCCTCATGATGTTTTCATTTGTTTCAGCAAGTGATACCTAATTAATTTTTAAAGCAAAAGAATTCGTAAATTTTGAGCTGCGTCCTGGATTTTGAACCTACGATCTTTGACTTAGTAGTCCAACGGTTATACCACTAGGCTATCACTGCTTACCCACAACCGTACATACCATACTATATAAGTTTACCATAAATAAAAATGTATCCCTGCCGAACTGTTGACAACATTAATAATAATAACCTGTCACATTTCAGAGCAAAGATATTCTTTTTCATTTTATTTGCTCCATCTTTAGCGGTAAAAGTTACCATCTTTTTAAGGCAAAAAAAAACACGGAAAAGGTACAAGAAAGTTCCCACTGAAACTGAAAATTCTCTTTTAAATAAACTCTGGTTTTTACAAACGGAATCTTAATCAAATTCTACGCATGCGCAGTTGTTTTTTTTTAAAAAAAAGCTTGTGGAGTTCGTTCGACGCTTTGATCGCGGCTAGCCCATATTTGCTCAGAACTTTAGTTCTAATTGCTGATCTTGGTAGGTCAGTAGCTTTTGGAACTGTAAGGCTCTTTTAGGTAGGTAGAAACTTGCATTTTAATCTTAAAAAAATATGAAATAAATGAACCGCATTTTCTCTTACAGAGAAGGATCGAGCATTAAACAACACACTAGCTTAAAGCGTGTTGATGATATCATACTATTAAGTCCAAGTTTCCTCACGATGTTTTCCTTCAACGTTAGTAAATGGTGTCTTAAATTAACTAAGAAAGTACATATGAAATTGAAAAAGTCACATTGGTACATGCCAGGTTTGAACTAATACCCACGTGCTTGCAAAGCGGTCATTACAGTTACCTTATACATTTTAAATATTATTACTGCATCCGAAAAGGCAAACCAAACGCATATAAACACAACAAACCCTTACAGAATATTACGATCAAACAATATTAGAGCAACAGTCAGTAAATCAATTACAATGCGCTCAGGCGCACAGCTACGACAAAGCACCAATCACGTTAGATCAATTACCCCTAAGTAACAATGCCTGTAGCTCGGATATCTCAAAATGTACACCTATCATGAGTGTTGTCATAGATCATACATTAAGTGGAGCGGGGGCGTGTTACGATACATGTTTCCGAACTCTGGCTGAAGCCCTTCATAAAAAATGTAGTAAAAACACAATTGAAAAAGAAAAAGCATTATTTTTTTTCAATGAAACCTTAGAAAGTTTTTAAGCTTCCATTGTTGTTAGGTACTAGGTACGCCACTGGGGTGAAGATTTGAGATAAGAGCTGATTCTACATAATGCGGATATAATTTTATAAGTATTTAAACAAAAAAATTTGGTACGCGGTTTTTTTAAACATTAACAGAACCTAACGGGGACCCTCTTGTCCCTACTGGTATTTTCTCCTAAATCATTATGTACAATTTACAGACATATAATTTAATAATGCACCAACACCCAGACTGAAACATATTTATAATAATATCTGTGATTCTGTGGATCATACAAATATGGGTATTTTTTCCCGTTCGGATCGATCGTAACACTTGGGACGTCAAGCCAAACGTGACAAACATTAGTTTTGTTTATTTTTCAAATAAGTTCATGTCTATGAGTGTGCTGATGCCAAGTCCTGATACACTTGAGTGTATCAGAACAGGCGCCTAATCTGGGGATCTAATCACGTACATAACAATTGTGCTTTCGACCGTTTTATTCTTCTTGAGTATTATACTATATAGTATAACTAGTATAATAATACTTATTATGTATTATTATTTTGTCATTGGTTTCTCTGTTCCGTAGTCTATGGTCAACGCATAGTGCCACGCTGAAAGCTTTGCTCAATTTGATCAAAATTGAATTATCCTAGACGGATTAGCGTCCAGTAGCTCTAAAGCAGACATGAATTCTTCTAATGACTTTAAAACACGACGTAATTAGAAGTAGCGTTAATTAAATGAAGGCTGAAGTTTGAATAAACTTTGAAGAGAAAATGGTTTTAAAAAGTCTACAAAAACTAAAAGTTTTGTGAAAAAAAGAAGTGTCGACGCTAATTCCCTTTTGAAGGACCCTCACCTCGAGGCGGTGGCGTGGCCTTGGAAATCTTTGAATGGACTTTAGAATGAAGTTGACGGAAAGAAAAAAGATTACTCTACTAGAGTAGGTATCTATGTGCAGCAGACTATGAAAGCCCCTTTTTATATACCGCACCTTATCTGAAGCACACATGACTGCTCGCTAACGATTGCTCGCTAAGGGATGCTCGGTAAAAAATCCTCACTATTGATTGCTCGCTTCCAAATGCTTAATCTTAAATACTCGCCAAGGGAACACACAACAGTATCAGTAAATCTAATATTACAGGGTTTTTTCTTGTCGATCGGCAGTGTGAAGCTACAGGATATGATTGACACATGTTAATCATTATCACAGCTTCCAATTAATATCAGAAATTGGATGCTTATAAAGATTTATAATTAACATGTGTAGACGGATAGATAGGTGCACCTATAACCGCGCGCGGGTCGGTCTTAATTAACAAGGAACATCTATCAATTAATTAGAATCGTGATAGGTACCTTGACTGTTCTAAGATTGGTGTATGTCTATAATTATAACTACATAGTTGTACGTTTAACGTTTTGGGCTCAATCTTTAATTGTTTTACTTAAAATAGGCAGATTATTTGCTTGACATTTTTAACTTATGTGGGTAATACATACATGGATGCAAAAGTGATGTAAGGATAAAGGAAAAAGATGTACTTGGTTTTGTCTCTTGTGTCTTGGTATACATATAAAATGGCGGAGGCAAACTCGACCTATACCTACTTATTGGTCAAAAATTGATATGTTATTAATATGTTATAATTAATAGTTATAAAGAGGAAAATTAAGTCTAAATTCATTATATTTTAGTAAGTAATATTTTTTTTACTTAAGTCTAAATAAGTTTAGAGGTACGGTAAAAGAATTTGCGCCAATATGCGGCTACAATTTGAAAGAGCGTTCTAGCTTCAACAATTTATAAAATTCCAGTTGAAATGAACTAGACTTGTTTGGATATATATCACGCGAGCCTAGCCTACATAGTGTTAAGTATTCAAGCTTAGATTTAGCAGGTCATGGTACTTAAGTTACTGCCTTTACAAGTTATGTCAAGGCCGTTTAAAAAGTGTCGCAACGATCGATAGAGAATGACATCCATTTATATAAAAGTAGTAATAGCCTGGAGGTATAACCGTTAGTCATAGGTGCGAAATCCAATCATCTCTGACTTCTCGAATTTACGTGCGTCATTCAAGAAAACAGCTTAAGGAAACCAGCACACTTGAGACATTTTTCAACGGTGTATAAAGCCATGTCAGAGGCCTACAGGCAGTTTAAACTCTGACACCACGTTGTTCAACCAAATGATAAAGAAGAAAGAAAGAACTACACAATTTAGAAAATTATAATTTTGGCATTTAGCGACTGATTATTTTTTCTTTCCATCATCATCATCAGCTTGTATTAGTCCACTGCTGAACATAGGCCTCTCCCAATGCGCGCCACTATTGTGCGCTCATTGCAGGCATTTGCCCATAATCGCCACGCTGGTCAAGCGAGTTGGCGATCTCAGTAGCAGATGCTTGCTGTTACACAGAAGGATGCTGCTGCCTATTCTCTGGATTTTTTCCTTTGTCGCTTCTTACGACACCCGCGGGACGAGTAGGGTTGGTTCTATTCTTAGGCCGAAAACCACACGGCAGATTTTCTTTTCAGATGTCGTGTTATTTATTAACCCTTTCTAAGAGCAATTATGTAGTTGCTATATTTTTTAAACTTTATGCAACCACCCTGTTCTGGTCAGCCACTCTCAGTGACACCTAATTATAAATCCTCGAGTTCCCGAGCAAAATGTGGCATATTATACATAGTAATAAGCTTGCCATCACGTTAAAAACTTTTTCATTCTCTCTCCATCTCGGGTCAATGATATTGTGACCTCCGATGCCCTACTTATAAGGCAGCTCGATTCAAAATGATTAATCCCTTAATCTCGACTCTGGTGACGAGGCAGAAATTATTGTTTTTTTTTTTTGCTTATTATTTTTCACACGATAATTTAAAGCATGTTATTATTGAGTTTGACTCGAGCTCCTAAATTAGATTTCTAGACTAGGAAAATTGTTACTAGAGAACTTACAATAAACTGCTTTAAGAAATATATTGTTTTATAACTTTATCTATTTTAAGGTTCCGAAACCTCAAAAGATAACCTTTATAGGATCACTTTGCTGTCCATCTGTCTGTTTGTCAAGATAAGATAAAGCTATAAAAACAATATATTTCTTAAAGCATTTTATTGTAAGTTCAGTCGTCAGTAAGTAACAATTTTCCCAATCTCGAAATGGAAAATATTGTCTATCACTCTGTAAATAAAAATTTAAAATATGTGAAGTGAAGTAGTTTTTGAAATATTCCTTTCATATCATATATTATATCTAAGAACAAGACACTCGAGTATTCAAATAGATATTACATTACCCAAACGCTGTTTCGTAGGTTGATATATTCTTGTAAAAGGGTCGTTAATTTTAAATATAAATGGATTATATCTTTGTAGTGCTATAAATATTAAATGTAACTGCTGGTTCATACTGGGTGGATTAAACACGGCGATGGGTTCGACCACTCGGGAAAAACGCCAATAAAATGCAGGGTTTTATGTCCGGTAAGTTGACACAGACATACACACACATTACTGGTACTTTTTAGTATGGAATGAATGAAAATTATTAAACTTGGTTCGATCCTTAAGTGTAGTTAATAAACTTATTATTAATTATTAACTTATAGTTAATAAATTTATTATATCTTAGCTGAGAAAAGTTATAACTTAACTACAAATAATAATAAATAATTTCTTTGCGTAAAAAAATGGTACACAATGAAATTTTTATGCATGAAAATATTAGAAAAAGTAAAATGGTATTAAACAAATCACTGTAGCGGTATTTTAGATTAAGTTTAATATTTTTATTTTAGTTTATAATCACTACAATATGTAGTAGTAAACACAAAGAAGCCGCGGGCATCAGCTAGTATTATATCTATATATACAATTGTGTATAATATAAATATGTATAATTTTTTCAGAACAAATCAATCTCAAATAAAACTAATAACGAGATTTATTTGTCATTAAAAATTATATTGTGTTTAGGATACAATTTTAAATATTTGCTGAACCAGATTATATATATAAGAACAAGATTGAGAAAGTGAAACTAAGTATTGTATTTTCTACACAAAATAATACACTGTAATTGCAAACATACTAGCAATTAGAGCAATAATTAACCCCCTGTAGCTTACATAACGAAGTAAAAGCCAGCTGTAACATTAACGACACGTGTCCACCAAAAGGTCATAGGTTCATTCTTTCCGTGGTATCTGTTAGTACGGTACACACACGTCAAGATATACAAAACCAGTCTGAACTGACCTCGCATTGTATAATAGGCTCTTCGTACAACAAGATGTCAGCTTATTCTGGAAATTTATAGCTTGATATGTAGGCGTGTGTACAATGATATAATTAATTTGTTAATGACGTTGCTCTGCTAGTTTGTAAAGGCAGATTAAATCTTGTATAATAATAATTGACCGTAACTTGAATGAAACTTTGGCAAGACTGCATTAAGTTTCGCTACGGCGTAGCATGTGATCGTAGCTGTGCTACGAAGCGGCTACGTCTTGTTTTAGTAGATGGTAATTTTACATTTATGGTTTATGTATTAGATATCGTATAGGCCTTCAAAAGTATTGCACTTTTACAAAATTAGGTATAAAATAATAATATGTATATTTTAGAGTTTTCACTCGTTTAAGGAAGGGTGTGAGGGGTGAAATTTCCAAAAATCCTTCCTTAGTGTCTAGGGTACTAAATTTTTACTTTTAATTCTAGATCCGCCGGTTTAGGCTGTGCGTTGTCAGTCAGGTACAGAATAATTGGTACAAAAAGTCCATCACAGATACAAAATATTTTATGTCTGACTCATCTGACATTGTGTAGGTTTAAAATAAAATGTTTAAATTTAATCTTGTTCAATAAAGAAATGATTTAACCTAAAAGACAGATTAATTTTAATGTTTATCTATACCGCGGTACCCCACTAAAATTTAGACTGCAAGTTAAACCGTTCATCATCACCTATAAATTTCAATAAACCTCCCATAGGTCCTCCCCTGCACCCAAAGAAAGGCTTCACTGTAAAACGATAACATCATTCTAAACACTCATAATTTCCTAAACTTGTGAGAATTCGTTCCAAGGGCATAATAAAACAAGGGTACGTTGTGTCCATTCCCCCGGGCCGACCCGTTTGACATTCATCCCCTAATTCTTGCCCAATACCCCTGTTCATCCCCTTACGTGTACTATTTCAATTTAATTTGTCTCGCTTGGATACCATCTTACCTTATTTGAGAAAGTAAGTATCTTACTTCTATTTGAAGGTACAGTGGATGTGGATGTCTTTCTGACCGAATTTCGGTCACAACGGCCAATCTCAACGGAGATTAGCCAACTACGCAGGAGATATTATAGTGCTTGAGTGTGTGCGCAAACACTGTGCACTCTCTCGTACTTTCCGAGGCACCGAGTAAGTGATAATTAATTTTAAAATACGCACATAACTTGCTTAAAAACAAAAGTGCCTTGGGTTCGAACTTCAGACCTCTGACTTGCCAGTCAACGGTCACCATCACTAGGCTATCAAATATTTGTTTTAATTTTTTTTTGTGTTAATAAGTTAATATTCCTTCATTTAGGGTTATGTATTAAAAAAACTATAGCCAACACTAAAAGCATTTCTCGTCAACAAATACAATATTTTTTTATAGTTTAATCGTGGCAACCCAGCATACCTATAAATCTTTTACGTGGAAATTCAGTGTACAGACATGTAATACTGCTGTATTTGAGAACAAGAAGGAACGTACAATATTCTGCAACACAGAAGCTTAACTGGCATCCCGTCTTAATGCGAGCTCACTGTTTGCTTACCACATATAGTTGCAAAGTTTAAAGCCAGCACTCAAATCCCAGCTGTATCTTACGGAGCTCCTAAAATCACTGACAATTGTAACGCGGGAAACTGCAATGGCAGTCCAACTCCCAGTGAACTAGTGACGTAATAGTTTGCTTGATCCTGGAGGAACTAAATAACGTTACTGTTACCCCCAAAGGTAAAAGTTAAAACAAAGGTGATACACACACATTTCGCCATTTACTAATACTATTAATGATATTCGCCAATTAACAATTTGACCATGTAATAAAGGGCGACTTATCGCCAAGTGCAGGAAAGCCAGGTGCAAGTCCAATAAAGGGTACCGTATTCAAAGTTAGGTTAGGTTAAAAACCCTAAAAAAAAGACAATTATGCATACAATATACATCACTACACACACACATTCTATCTCTCTAACTCACACATACTCTGTGTGAGTTAGAGAGATACTCACACAAGGGTGTGTGAGTATGTGTGAGGTAGATAGGCATACACAATTGCTCATACACCCACATTATGGAATGCTTAATAAACCACTCTCGCTTACTAACATTTTCAAACCCTATCCTACTACAGAGAATTATCTGCTGAAAAAACCCAATAACACTTTTCTTAACTGGGAACCGAACCTCGTCGCGTCGCTCTTATACTTCTAGCTCCCATATCAAAAGGCACAAAGCGATCATTATTCCAATATGGCCGCCGATATGTCACTGTCATTGTGTGATGGCGGCACTGATGCTTGTAAATTAATTCAAGAGACCGACTAATGTGTTGGAGTGTTAACTGCTGCATTCTTAGATAAATAGCTAGTAAACATTTTGTTTTTGATTGTATAAATAGTGTAACTAGGGGCAAAAGAGTTCTGTTTAAATAATTAAAATGACGAAAAATATCTTAATAGATAATAATAGATACGCGAGGTATAAATATATACGAGTCAATGTAGTAACCTTCTCCTTTTTTTCGTCGTTTAATATAATCTTTTAAAAAATATGCATCGAATTGAGAACATCCTCTTTTTCGGAATTCGGACTCTTACAATTATTTTATAATATTAATATTAAATAATAATAAATAAAACTCTTTATTTTCGAGCTACTGTGTCTCGTAGATACATACCTTATAAACTAACTAACCTATCTATAATTATAATACAGTTTGTGTTAGTATATAAACTTAAGCCTATTGATTATATTTTGAGCACCCTACACCTCTTACCATCACAAATTATCACACGTATACAGCTATTTAGCTATGTAACAAACAGGAAACAAGCACCCATTACCGACTCGTCGTAACGCGTCACAATTTCCGTGTTCAATCATTTTCACCCGTAGGGCTTGGTCATCACAATACAGGGGTGATAGCTCATTATCGGGGATAAATTGTGGGGAGATGGGTAACTGTGCGCTGATTACTGGCAACATTGGTAGCTAAGCTGCTTATCGAATCCCCATTCATGTTGTGTGTGTTAAATTTCGTGAATATTAAGAATTGACAAATTATTTTGTGGATATTGAGAATTGTCGAATGGGTGTTACGGTTTTTGCTCGAATTGCAAAAAGGGTGATGTTCTGAATTCGATATTTTTGTATACCGATTACTTCGTGATTAGTAAGCCGATTTAAGTAATTTTTTTTTGTTAGTCTAGTTATAGTAAAAAAAAATATGGGCTTTATTATTTTTGAACGTTTTCTTGTTGAATGGAAATTCTTATTATAAATATCTATGTTACATATTTACATAATTATCATACTTCATCAGTATGATATCTAAATATCTAATTATATTATCTCACTAAACTAATCACTAATTCTTACTAATCAGTAATACTAAACGCAAAAGCGTGTTTATTGGTTTGTTCATCTTTATCATCATCATCATCATGGAGCAACCGATTGACATGATTTATAACATAAAAGCCATGTCACAGGTAATTTTTATCCTTGAAAAAAAGGAAATGCGTAAAGGAAATTGAAGTTCCAAGTTGATACTAATAATTAACTCGTAAGCAACGTAGTGTTGATGCTGTAAGAAATTAAAACACAACATTAACACAATTCTAGCGTCCGTATAAATTAAGTTACTCAGACTCAGGTACAGTCAATGCCAAAAATAGCTTAATGTCTGACATGTCCAATATGACACGGTATGGTCACGACATTAAAAAAACACTATTTTTTAAATAAAGTATTTATGCATAACATTAACTAACCTTGTAGTAAGAAAGTCGATTACAAGCAGGATTGGATTAAAAAAGAACACACTAAGCCAAGTACTAACTTGTTATTGACATACCACACTACATACATATTGTACTACAATTATTATGAATTATTATGATTTCGTCGAAGATCGTGAGTTCGAACCCCATCCGTATCAGATGTTTTTCAAATTTTCTCATTAAATAATTATATTTAATAAGCTAAGATGTAAAAAAAATACAAAATATTATGACTTGTTTAACAACGTGATTCTTTTTAAAATTTCAAAACTTAAGCTACTTTTGATGCTGACTGTACGAGGTACAAGTTACTATTTAGGCCACGGCTACGCTACTACGCTTAAGCTACGGTTCGTAGCTACGCTCATTCTACGGCTACGAGAATGCGCTACGACTTAATAATTAGCGTATCTTTTCTTAGCTTATAGCTTTAAGCTACGTTACCTTGAAAAGTTAAGTAACTATTTTTCTTTTTTAAATGGTTTATTTTTTGTTTTTAATTAGAAATTGGGTTTACTTAGATTTTTGAGTATAAGACATAGTTTGTTGAGAAAAGTATAATGAGACACTAAAAGAAATCAATTGTTACTCGACGCCGGCGTCCTTGCGGGAGTTAAATATTTAAACCGCCTATAGGCCTCTGACATGGCTTTTCGCACCATCTTTTAAGTGTGCTAGTTTCCTCACGAATATTGTTCATTGGTTAGTTAGAATAATACATATTCGCGGTGTTCTAATATAAAAGGTTGTTAAAAAAATAGCAGTAGAACTTGGGTCCCTCAAAATTCCAGCGACCCAGCGTAATCCATGATGCGCATACATTCTCTACTTATGATTTATTTTAGTAATATATCCCCACATATCCGTATCTCAGTTTGATGGAGGGTGTTTCGCGATTACATCTGCTCTACTTTGTTCGCGCACAAATCATGTTGAACCTTGATTACGTATCTTTAGGCTGACGATTGCGCGATAGCTGCTGCCAAGTGCTTATATCACTTGGTGGAGCCACTGTCTACATGTCGAGTTCTTCATTTACCCGAAATTGATTAGGACGAAAAATTTGAGTACTGACTGCTAAGCCACCGTATCCCAGCAGAATCAGTTGAAATTTTAAACCTCTTTCTATGCCTTTTTTTTGTGGTTGGTGGGAGTAAAAACTGTTCCTACCGCATACTGTAGTCCGAAGTCGTAAGGTTATATGTAAAAATGCATCTTCCCCTGCGTGTTCCTTGCATTATATCGGTCGGGGCCGGATACCTACTTCTAGACCTCTTTCTACGTCTAGGGGGTGTGTTTAATATCTATCAGAATACATTACGCATTCGACTCAGTGCTCCAAACTTTACAGTTTAAAAGGCACCGATGCGATATTAACAATTTTCTGAAATATTATAACTATAGTATATATCTATATAGATAACTATTCTTATTTAGTTTCAAAAGTGCAAATGTATACATGTCTGTGCCCGTGACTGTACCTCTCTCTTACAGAATATCGGCGTATATTAGTAACATAAAATTTGAAGTTTGAGGACGCTGACAGCTCATACAATTTACGTCTGTCGCGATTTGTTTGCTTAATACGTAATTGACACGTTTGACGGGGGATATGAGGAGTTCGGGTATCCTGTAATCTTTATGTACATTGTAGTATCTTCTTGCTGAACTAAATTAAATATTTTCGTGTCATACATGGTAATTTATGAACTATTTATGAATAATTTATTAAAAGAATATTGTAACCAAGTGCATTTTTAACTGTCGTCGAAAACCTCCCCTAATGGCTGCTGACCCTCCTTCTAGCAATATTTTCTCCTGCGCAGTTGCCTAATCTAAACAAGGATCTGTCAACTACGCAGGAGATATTGTACTGCACAGGTGCACTCTCTATTATACTCTCATAATCCGATGGGACGGCAATCCGACACGACTGGAGAGAGATTAGGCACAGGACCAACGCCTTTACGTGCTTTCCGAAGCACGGAATGAGTGATAATTAATCTTTATCACGTACATAACTTACGAAAAGTCAGTGGTCGCGCCTTGGGTTCGAACCTGAGACCTCTAACTTGCCAGTCGACGGTCATACCACTAGGCTATCACGACTCTCATGATTCTCTTTAAATAAAACTTTCATGTAATGTTAAAGAAACTTGATTAAATCGTAGCTCAGCATTTTATTAAACCACAAAGCTTTGTAGTAAGTATTTAGTAATCTGTGGCTTTACTAAAAAACGTTTTGAAGATCACTTATGGAAAATCCCATATGTTTTTGAGTAAATAAATATTGCCGCAGCTCACAAGGGGAGGGTTGAGTGGTTGCTTTGCTTCATATTTATTTGCGAACATTACGTTAAATATAGGAACGCTTGCTTCCCTAACACTCCTGTCTGAAGAGGCACTTATTTTCCCTCTAAATATCTGCTAGATTATCCAGCTCACAAAGAAAATCTAAATTGAAATGAACAAAATGATGACTGACTGTTTTTAATATTCATTCCTCAAGGAGGTTGAACGCGACACTCCAAAGAATTATTGGCTTACTGACTTCTTTTGAAGTTAATACATAATTAATCGAGGGCCCCCGGATATAAATGTAAAAGCCATTTTTTGTAGGAAAAATTGGGTTTCATAAACTTTGGGGAAACGGATGACAAGTCATTAATGTAATCTTGTGAAAATTTCGTCCATTCCCTTCCGAGAGGTGGGCAATGCCGTCACGTCGCAATGAATATTTATGATTTAAATAAGTAAATCACTGCATAATTTTTCAATAACAGAAATATTGGTCAAAAATCAAAATGTATACTTTATTATTTTGCAATTTTTTATTTAATTCATCTTCGCTTCAGGTTTATTTATATTTTTTTGTCTAAGCGACGATTAAATTTTAGGTTAAATTAATGATACGTCATATTTTGCCCGCAGACACTTAAATGGTTAGTCGCATGGAGGTCGGAAAAACATAAGAAGTATCCAATATGTCAATCAAGGAAATGGTTTTTCTGTGTCAAGTTTTCAGCAATGGAGGAATTTTAGAACGAAACTTGGTCTGTGTGGGTCTGAAAGAATCTTTAGATTTTGAACTCTATTTAAATGTATGTAGGTATATAAATAGGTATTTTCTTACTTCTATCTAAGACATATCTTCTTCGAATAGCCAAGTCAAAGCCCTGAATTTAATAAACCCCTTACATGGCAATACAAAGACTCTCCGCACCTAAATTGCAAAACTTTACCAAATCTCTGCTTCACGCTCCGTCTGCTAATAAGTTCTTATTGAAAAATAAACTTTTCCCACAAACGTTAATTTGTTTTTATTCTTGTTAAACAAATTGTTGCGAGAATATTTTTCATATCGTTAATTAAAAATGAACTTTTACAAAGGGATGTATAAAAAATATACCTATATTTACCAGCATGCCTACCATGTATTTTTTCGAAACAAAACGCGCACAGATGATATATATTTGTTTCTTGAAACTGCATGTCGATTCAGGTCATGCTTACCATAAAAATGCATTGTCATCGGAACTAAACCAACATGAAAAAATTCAACTCCGTAAGATAAGTGGAAGTGGTTCTAATTCAGCTTGCAAGATTCCACCCGAACACACATTGTTACATACTTATTACATTGCAAATTAAATAAAAGCTTAATAAAAAAGAATCAAAATCAATACTATTCTTCACATTCCAAACTTAAAATAATCACCAATACTATATAATAATTATGGTTGATAAGCTATCTAATATTAGAGTTCTAAACATATATTGATACCGCTATTATAGAGAAGCTAACCTTTAAAAGCTTGACGCTTTTAAAGGTTTTTGCTAAAAAAAAACTTTTACAAAAATTTAAAAATAATCTGTAGTTGAATAATTATTGTTTCCAGGGTACAACGTCATGAGAATATCGGAACAAAGCTTTCATCTATGTCGTACTACACAAAGCATATCCTTTGAGCTCGAGCTAGACATCAAAGCTAACTAACATGTTAGAAAATACCTCATATTTTCTCTTTATAATTTGCAATAAAACTACAAACCTTTCAAAGAACTTTGAACAGTACAGAAATAAAGAAAGACAGAAAATAGTTTGTTTCATTGTAAGGCTGAGACATCAAGAGACTTTAATCAGCGCTCTCTGCGTCAAATAAATTATTGAAATAGCAAATTATTTCAGTATATTATTAAATATCAATACAGCTTCACTCTCGCATTAATTTCGGGGAATGCCCGACTAGTTTCGAACTCAAACAGAGTCCATTTTTAAGAGCGAGTCTAGTTTTATAGTGTAGTCCGCACCGCGACTCCGCGTTTACACTCGCTCTTGAAAATGGACTCCGCTTGAGTTCGAAACTAGTCGGGTATTCCCCGACTTTAATGCGTGAGTAAAGCCGTATTAATATTTAAGACTCACGATAGAATTATTCTAAAAAAATATATTTAAGTAATATCCAAGAGAGGGCTTCACTGCTTATAAAAATTAATAGCAATCTTTGATTGGTTTTAACTACAACTCATTAGCAAAATTGAAATCAATATCGCTGATTGCATGACTAGTTTCATTATTTTTATTACTGACCAATTCGTTACACTGCAAGGTAAAGGTATAAGGTAATAAGATGGATGGGAACATCTATTTGTCTCCATTTAGTGCCCCAATGGTCTAGCTCATGCTTTGCTGCATGCTTCATGCTCAGCGCCACGGTTTTTCCAAATAATGTCTGTGGCTATATTACCCGTATAATCAATCGCGATGGGAATTCCAATCGTAATTCAAGACAATGCCTGTTTCAAAATGATCTTTATTTTTTTTAGCAGCCGCATTACAACTGTTTTATATCATTATGGAGCTTATATGTATAGCATGTCAACGCAATTTCTGATTTGTTTCTCTCAGTCGCATTGCAAATCGCGGCCTTATAAATAAAATAGCTCAGTATAAATGAAATACATTCTGAATGAGTTTGCTCTGTAATTTTTAAATTACGACTTATAATTTACGAAAGGTATTTTAAAACTTAGTGCTTGAAATAGGTATTTGGACTGCATACTTGAATAAGTTTATTTTACTTTTGAGGTTATGACCTGAAAAAGCTTTTAAAAAGATGGGCTCTTTCTATGATTACAATCAGACCTTCAAACGTCAAAAAAGATATTATTTTTATGCTTGATATAAATACTTGAATTTATATATTACGGTTTAATTTATTTAATTTGCATTACGCAAGTTAAGAATAAGACATTATGGAAAAGAAAAAGATCATGTAACTAAACCTTATCAAACAAAATGTAAATTTCGAGTTTCTTTACGTCGGTACGTATGTTTTTACAAATATGCGTGGAATAAGCTGCACTATAAGTTGATGTATAATTCACTGCAATATAGTTATGTATACACATTCCTATCATTTATTGATTACTGACATGTAGGTACCTACTTGATTTACAAAATGTATTTCATTTTTCATTATTATGTTTCCGTGTTCTTACATTCAAGTACATAGTCAAACAAACCTTTACATACGTCGCGTTGTACAATTAAATCTCGACGTGTGGCGTGCTCCGGCAAGTTGGCGTGACACACGTCAATCTCTCTTGTCACGCCGCTGTGACATCGTGTAAAAGCACGACTGATCTAAGCTCATCGGTATAGTTTAAAATTAAAAGAAGTAATAGTTGGTAGTTTTAAGAGTATTATGTTATTTTTCTAGCAGATAGTTCTATTGTTTATATTAAGTGATGTACAATAAGGAATATACTTAATAAATAAATAAAATAGTTCGCTACCTACTATATCTACTAAACCCATTTAGGAAAATTGTTGTTAAATTATGGGAAATTTCACATCCCTGTCTCGTTTTTCTGTTCCGATGTATGGAAAACATGATCTGGCGACACTAGACTCGGTCCATTATTTTTAAAACATTATACTTATTACTACAGACTTTAATTAAACTTTATATTCAGTTTTCAAAAGAGAATAGGCTAATACAAACTCAAACTGGCTTCGCAAAGATCCCCAGAGTGATTGAGGTTAAAATAACGTACTTACTTGAACTACTTGCGTCCCTCGGGGACTCAAACATCAGTCATCTGAAGGGCGTAGGGCTGACAGATCCTTTTGTTGGGTTTTTCATTCATATTTTTATTTTTGTTTTAAGTTTTGACCAGTTTTTTTGCCCGTTTTTATAAAAATTAGAAAGTTTTCAAAGGGTTGTTCAATTTTCTTTTAAAACTGGCTTTTACCAGTCTGGTACCTATCACAATTTTTGTTGCTTATTTTTGTACGTCATTTGAGGATCGAATAGAAATTATTTTGACGTAAATTATCATTTAGGAAGGAAATCTTTGAGTCGAAAATACAAAATTTATACATACAGACTTTTACTAAGTGTAATTATATAAATTACCATAGTAAATATATTGTTTGAATATAAAATAAATACATTTTTACTAAGTACATTTTTCTGTAATTATTTTTTATATGCATGCAATTAAAAGTTGTGTAATGATGACAATGAAGTATTTTAGAATAATAATCCGAATAAAGAATGAGGTTCACGACGCCACCGCGTAACTACACTCGCTCTTGAATTATGGACTCCTTTTGAGTTCGAAACTAGTCGGGCATTCTCAAAATTAATCCGCATATGGAGCAAATATCCGAAATTAATAAAGCCGTTATAATATTAATTAATATAGGCAGTAAAGTAAATATGGCTTTTATTAGAAAATTATTTATATTAGCTAGGATTTTAATAAAACAAAATTATTCGTACTTGGCTAGGGTTGGCAGAAGAATAAACTAAAAGTTTTTTAATAAATTTTAACAATTGCAATATTACTTTTCGACTTTATTTAATAATGCGTAGAAATGCGTTCCCTCACCCCCCTATCTCCGAAAGTGTATCATACCATATACAGCCATAATTGAAAATTTCCACCTTTAAAATGAAATTCAAGACCTAGTACAGTTTCCGATAAAAAAACACTTTACTTAACCTATACTATGGAACCCTTTACTGCGAGAGTCCAACTTGGCTGGTTTTTTAATGCTTACCAAAGTTATTCAAGCCACTCGTAGAATAAATTGGCTGTCATGTACGACGCAGACGTTTACGACGAGTTTAACGTACTTTCCCAATTACTGACGTACGTGGAATGAAAATAGCTCAATTTGTAACCACTTTTTATTTCAGCGTGACACCCCTACTACGGGAGATCTCGATGTGACGTGACGCTGGATTTGTTGTGACGTGATCGATACGCCATGGCAGGCCTATGGCCCCACGGGACTGAAGGAGATTAAATCACAAATGGAGTTATTGTTTTGGGTATGAATAGATAGGATTTCGTTTTAAATTGCTAGGGATGGACTAAATGTAATGGAAATTTTTGAAAATAAGAGAAAGGTGAAGTGCGTTAGTCATTTAAAAGGTTGAGATAAATAAACTTTATTTAGCAGTTAGGCTTAGCGGTATCCCTGTCCCGCAACTGTCAAACTTCAACGGCAAGACAGAGACGGGAACATGTCTTAACCGATGCTCGTGCTAAGTAATATTTATTTACCTCTAGTCGATTGTGATATATGCCGTATGCGGGGTGCGAAAGATTGCACCAAAAAAAAAATGACGCAGAGGTAAAACGTTCTTCTTGGAATATCATTAGTTTCTTTGCTGTGCTACACCATAAATTATCTATTATCTTATGACCATAGATGCAAATGGTGGACTATTTAGGACTATAGCACTTATAGTACTATTCTTAATTCAGTCATCCTAATTAGGATGCTTACTAATTCAGTACTAAATTTAGTTACTTAAAGCGATTACCATTGTCGGAATAAACTAACGATGTCATAGCGGCACTGATAGCCTAGTGCTATGACCTTTTTTGTAGACGCATGCCATAGGCTCGCTTAAAACGATTGATGTATTTCATTGGCCATTACAGTCCCTGCATGCTGTATATTTTTTAATCTAAGATATATTCTCGATGGTCGGTAAAGCCATGTCAGAAGCTTTCTGTAGAAGAAAGTGAGAGAGAAACGGTCTTGTCTATAGTCTGCCGCCTACTACGTCACAAACCTAAGTCCCGCGGATGTTTCAAGAGAGGTGGACATTAAATCAGGACTCTTTAAGAGCATTATTGTTTCCTAGTGCCCGTTGTAAACACGTTCGTGTACTCCACGAGCGAGAACACTAAGACAGTTTTAATAGTAGGTAACATATCAAGCCGTACTTTTCCAGTATAAGCTGATATCTTGTTGTACGCAATGCCTATACAATGCGAGGTCAGTTCATACTGTAAATGTATAGCTTGATTTGTAGCCGTGTGTACCAGTAAATAACTATTAGTTAGTGGTTACTAGGGTTTCTATTTACCCGAGTGCAAAGAAAGGGTTATATTTTTTAACTTTTAGGTCCAGACCTCTAACAAGATTTGCCTCTATCTATATTTAAACTATATCCAGCACAATGATGAAATCAGATTGTCGTTTTATGGGCAAAGTAATTAAATAATTTATTTATTTTGCATTTATCATCATCATCTTTAACCATAACCTGACTCTACCCACTAATGAGTAGATATAGACCTCTCTTTGTTATTGCCATTTTCCTAGATTTTGCTCTAAAATATTTAAAATACTTAGATGTTTTGGGCACGGTTACACTGAACTGAGAACTTTAAAAAAAATGTTTTAAAAATATATTTTATTCATATCGAACTTACTTCTGCTAAATTAGTTGTACATATCAACGTATTTAAGGAAAATAAACCTTTTAAACGAGTGTCTACCCGTATCTTAAATGCTTAGACTTACACTTAGTTCATTGAGCGATGTGGGCTAGGGTAACAATGGAATTGGTCTTGAAGTTTTCATTTCTCTATCTTCTTTTATTTTTAATTCAAATTATTGAACAATGTGGACTATGGCTTAGGCATTTTCTACCATTACATTATTTTCCTACATTTTTTACTTTGGTAATGCAGAGGTTTAAGCGGGCTTACTGGCAAGCACTGGACGGGGCTGCGTAGCGCGCTAGCAGTACCCGGCCCCATTCGATACAGTGTGAAGAGCAAGGGGGAGATGTTTTTAGTGGGTGCGAGCGTAGGAACAGACCACAAAAAAGGGTGAAACAGAGGTAGAGCGTTCTTCTTTAAATGCCATTAGTTATCTTGCTATGCTACAACATTCGAACTATTACCTTATGACCATAGATGTGAGTGGTGCACTTATTATACTATCCTAAATCAGTCGTCCTAATTTTGGTGCTTATTAATTCAGTACTGAATTCAGTTACTAAAAACGATTATCCTTGTCTGACTTAAGTAACTATGTCATAGCAGCAGTGACAGCCTAGTAGTATAACCGTTGGACTGCCAAGTCAAAGGACGTAAGTTCGAATAAAAATTTAATATACCTAAACACGCACCTCTGACTTCTCTGATTCATGTGCGTTTTAGAAACTCAATAGCACTTACTTAAACATCGGCATCGTGAAACCACCGCACCTGACAGATTTTATTCAACAGTATGTAACGCCATGTCATAGGCCTACCGGCGGTTTTTAGCTCTGACACCTGGTTTATCAACCATACGACAAAGAAGAAAAGATTGATGTTACGTTAATACTGTAAATACAAAAGTTAATGTTTACAGAAACACGCCAAATGATAGCTTAATGTACAATAGATTACCATTTAATGATGTCCAGAGTTCAGCTGGCCACGGTCCAGGTGCATGCAGCGATGTAGGGTAAGCACGTTGAGACATCGTGTAAGGAATTTGTGAAGTGATAATTTTAAATTTATTTAAGATCGAGAAATGATTCACTTCAATCCAAATCTGGAAATCCATTGTAACTTGATTGCGGATCTTTACATGTTTTTTTTTTATCTTTATTATATGTATGGGAAGAGCCTTTGCCAAGCCGTGGGATAGTTGCAGGCTGATAAATATTTTTGCTACAAGCTTGTTTTTAACCCCATCGTTGCTCCTAAACGAATGGACCGACTTTGATCAAGTTTTTTTTATTTGAAAAGTGTATTGATCGAGAGTTTTTTTAGCTAAAAAAATTAAGGTAATTGTGTCGAGAGTTTTAAAATATTGGTTATATCTCTATTTTTGAGATGTTCCTGGACCTGAATTTTTAAAATATTCATCTTATTATGAAAAAACCTTTGTGAAAAACGCGTACCTACACACATAATTACTCGTAACTTAATAATAGTTAAGTATCAATAATCAACATGTAACTAATACCACAATAATGATTATTATACTGTGCTAATACTGCTAATACCCAGTAAGTTAATTGTCTCATGTCGCGACAAACAAGTGAAGATTGATTAGACAGCTCTACCACTCATTTTCATTAACCAATTATTCTCAGTTCTTAATGGCACTCTCACGAAAATTACAATTTTGACATAGATAATTTGATAAGATAGTAAGTAAGTAAGTAGATGAAATATATACAATTTAAAGGTGCCTGTACAACCACTTTGGTTGTAGTGTAGGATTTGTTACCACAACGAGGTAAAAGTTCCTACACAACGACCAAAATGGGTGTGTTTCTATGAATTTTTTTGTCAAAAATTAAGAATAGCATCAATTATACACTAGGCTATAATTGCTACCAGTCTAAATTAGGTTACTGTTAGCTTAAATCATCTCATTGCTAGGTAAAAGCCTCATAATTTCTATATAACCTTTCTGTATAAAGCTAATGCAAACCATTGAGCATTCACCTTATCTAATCCATCATGTCATCTTCTACGTGGTGAGCCGCGACGCCTAGCGCCGTCTCGCTGTCACAGGGCTCTACTCAGTGAAGACTTTACGTCATACGCAGTCCAATCATACGTCAGACGCAGTCCAATCCTATGTTTGTGAGCTACTTAGGTAGGTAAGTGATAGGTAGGTAACCTACTAAAAAAGCGGTGATAGTCTAGTGGCACGACCGTGAGACAACGTGAGGAAACCAGCACATCTGAGAGATTTTTCAGCGATGTGTGTAGAGCCATGTCTGAAGCCTACGGGCGATTTAAACAGAATTTAAACCAGGTTGTTCATTAACCATTTACAGCAGCATCAACAGATTATAAGTGTAGATTATACGTATCTACTGATAATATTATTGGAATGCCAACTTCACACGTTGTAGGTTTGTGTACGTAAATGTTTTAGACTTAAATAAAGTGACAAACAGAGCTGTCGAGGTTTCCACATACAGGTCAAATAAAATTTGAATTGGGTCTTGACTCGACAAGAAGGAGGTGAATGTTGGACACCGTAGTGAACGTCTCAAGACGTTATTTACCAAATCGTCGAGTCTCGCGTGGCTCCAGTTACCTGAGTAAGGAAACATACAAATTTATATTATGTACTGTACGTATTTTTTAAGGTCTTTACGTAGATTTTTATCTGAAGTACATAGTACAGAGTGCTAAATAAACAATAGGGATTCCTACTTCTTATCGTATGGTTGATGAACAACCTGGTGTCAGGGTTTAAACCGCCCGTAGGCCTCTGACATGGCTTTACACACCATTGAATAATCTCGCTGGTGTGCTGGTTTCGTCACGATATTTTCCCTCACGGTTTTAGCAACTGATAAATAATTTATAATACGCACATAACTTACGAAAAGTCAGAGGCGCGCCTTGCGCCTTGGGATCGAACTCGAGACCACTGACTTGTCAGTCGACGGTCATACCACTAGGCTATCAGTGCTTAACAATAGGGATGACTATTTTTTTTTTATTCCAGCCTGCCAGCCTGCTTTTGAACCAGTCCATTCGTGTTAAAAACAACATAAATATTAACTTCATCGAATGCAAATTGAGAATATAAATCTCTATAAAATTAAAAATAAATGTTTCTCTGTATGTTTGTCCTCTATGCGTTCCCGAAACGCAAAACTAAATGACAGACAAAACTACTAATTACAATTAAACAGAAATTATTGGGAAATTTGCGTTTGATAATCTTCTATATTATGTTACGATCTGAGACCTTGGATTTTGGGAGTAGCATCTCTAGCCCAATAAAAAAATCGAGACAGTGACGTGTCATAAATAAATATAGGAACCAATATCTATTTATTTATTTTAAACTGAAACTAAATATTAATGATACAAATTACTAAAATAATTTATAAACGCATTGCCGTGCAATTGGAATCCAATATGTGTTTCACAATGGGCCGTTTGCAGTAATCGCACATAGTTTTGTAAAATTAATAACGCTCTCTAAGCAATTGCAAGTTTAATATGAATTCGTTTTAATTGCAGTGCAGTTGCCTCGTTTAAACTGCATTGTTTTACATTGATGTTGTAGTTAATAATAACTAAAAAATAAATAATTTAAAAACCTTCATACGGAAAATCTCAATTTATTCACAGAGGACACTCTCAATCAAACCTTTCAAATAATAAAATTTAATCAAAATCGGTTTGTCCGTTTGGGAGCTATGATGACACTTACATGTGAAACTTATTAACACCCCTCTTATGTCGGGGGTTAATAATGATCAAGATAGAATATTAGAAGTGTTGTAATAGGAATTACGTAGAAACTAGAACTATTTTCCTAATATTTCTGATCTACTGTTACTGTTAGCCCATATCATCCCACTGCTGGGCAAAGACCTCTCCCTCTGATTTTCACGTTTTTCGATCCAGAGGCAGTGTGGACCAGTTACTATTGGTTCTGTCTAATTCATCCTGCCATCTCGTTCTTGGTCTGATCTACTAATGTAGGTATTTAACTAATGTGTTTAAACTCTGATACTGTATAACAATCATACTAAAAGAAGAAACTAGTCACGATTTTAAAAAAACGTACAGTTCAACACAAAATACACTCCCGTGTATACCCTGACATGTTTGCTGCAGTCTCGCAGTCCTGTAACTGGTGGAGCGAGCCAAGTCGACGGCGCAAACAACTTTTATGTCGATAACAAACTATTGCCCTGTAATATGTCCGCGCTAGTACCTCGCATTGATTGGAAAACTCACATATTTTCCCGTTGAACGGGCAGAAAACAAGTTCATTAACTAGTTTCTGGGATACTCTTCATTATAATATCGCTGGATTTTAGTAATTGATATTGTGACTAAGTGAACTTGTTAATACGGTTACGTTCCTGATTGTACTTGTACGTAATGAAAATTGTTTGCAAGTACTTGTAATTCTGGTGTAATCATTCGGATAGAAACTTGACTAATTAATTATGTTCAGTGTCTTCTTGAAATCAATATAAAGTTGTTTGTACATTACAAACTATTTACTCACTTTTGAAATATATTTAGGTAGATTAATGAATCTTCTTCATGTCAGATGGCCTACAGGTGTTCCGTTGAAAAATCTCTATTTAAGACGTGCTTGCTGGTTTTACAATGTTTCCTTTCACCGATTTAGCAAATTCATCATTAATTTCTAAAACGCACATGAAACCGAAAAGTCAGAGGTTCGTGCCTAAGTTTCGAACTTACGACCATTCGACTTGGCATTCCAACGGTCCAACTGCTTATAAATATTAATGAATAATTTGCAGGTTATAGACTCACGCCTGTATTCCCCAGAGGGGGTAGGCAGAGGTGTGCAGTACACCCACGTTTCGCCGGCTATTTTATAAGTCCCATGTAATAGGGGGCGAGCCTATTGCCATTAACCGGGCACAATTCCAGACTCCGTGCTGCTACTGAGAATTTCCTAATGGAAAAACCCAATAACACTTTGCCCGACCCGGGGATCGAACCCAGGACCTCGTGCTCAGCAGTCGCGTTTGCTACCACTAGACCAACGAGGCAGTCAATTTGCAGGTATCTGATTGGATTGTTTAATATATCTTTCAGTTAATCGATACGAAAGAAGAAGAATTAATTTAAAAAATATTGAAACAGACAACAATAAAATGCAGACATGCATGCAAAATGCAACTAAAATAAAAGAGAGACAAAAATTAGATACATCTTATTTACAATACTTTCAATCAACAATCTATAGGAGATAATAAAATATCCTCCTGACCGGATTTCGGTCACTGCGGCCATTCTTACGAAGGAGGTATAATAGTGCACAAGTGTGCTTTCTTTCTTATTATCCGATAGAAAGGCAATAATAATAGGAGATAATATAATATCAGATTTACCGCGTTACGAAATTGTAACCCTTAATTGCATTATTAACTAATGTTAATTATTGATAATGTAATTAAACATTAATTGTGCCATGATATAAAATTTACCAGCGAATGTAAAAGCGAAATATTTTATAAACCGCTTAATTCCGTAGATTGGGGTTGCATACGCGGTCAGACGTCACAAACATTTACCTTGGCCATGTAAAACCCAATAACTGAGTATAATCTATTCCAATACAATTTTTTTAAGATTTTGAAAAAAGGAGCCTAGTACGAATACAAAAAGTTTATTTTCCTTCGCAAATTTAAAAATTTTATGACATTTTCAATAGTTCTAGACAATCTGAAATCACATTTATTTACACTTGTGTAGAGTTCATATCCGTGTAAGTTGCAAAAACGTGTATTTTTTATTTCGATTGAGAAGGACTGTGTTTTATAATTAAATCTCGCTTCCCTCCCTGGTTTGATTGTCCGTAATCCTTTCATTTTTTAACACCCCGCGTTGAGGGGTGGTTGCTTTTCGTACAGGTATGTTTGTTTTTGCTCAAGTGAAATGGTTATGACGGTGTTTGAATTTTAAACGTTTTTTTAATTATTTAGTTGGTACAGTTTAAACTGATTTTCTTTAGGAGCTATTTAATCTTAAATTTAATATTTCTGTTTAATAACTTATAAACCAATTACAATAAAAAAAAATTAATCGTACCATTACCAAAAAGAGAGTAATATATTTTGACACTATCTTCTGTGTCGTTGGCTAGTTTTCATATTTGTAATTAAGATTGGACGCTGTGATCGAAATTTGGTCAGAAGAACATTTTCACAATTACAGATTATTAGATTAAGAGATAGATGTATGGAAATGTAATAATAGAGTACTTATGTAATGTGTATTGTCATTTGGTCAAATCAAACTAATCTGAAACTGAGAATCTACAATATACTTATATTGTAATTTTTTTTATTAAACTTGGCATAAACTAACGAAATGGAAAAGGAAAAGTCGCTTTTAAATAACATAACAACCAAACTGCTAAATGAAGTTATGTAAAAATAAAATAATAAAACAAGTTAACAACACTTTGAATACGAATTCATTTTTTATTTACACCAAGTTCTGTTACTAGCGTCAAACATTTTAATACATATTCATTTGTTTTTATTTAATACCTGTACAGAAAATTCTTCCATGTAAAAAATAAAATGTTTGTTATCCCTTTTTTATATAAACATGAAACTTAACATTTAAATAAAAATGTTGAAAATTTCATTAGTTGATTCAATTTAAATTAGAGAAAGGTATGTTTGTGAGTTAATTGTTTTTTAACCGGAGGCAAATTTAAATATAATGAACATAGAAGCGCCACAACACATATAATATATACATACATGGTTCGGGTTATTTACACCATTTGTAACTCAAGAACTGCTGGGCCGATTTTCATGGTTTTGATTTGTTAGAATTATCTCCGCCTAGCACAGCAGAATAGGATAAGAAAATGGAATTTTACCCCTAGGATATGGTAGGCGAGGTGTAGGGGTAGGGTAGGGTAGGGGTAGAGTAAGGTAGGGGTAGTATAATACTACAATTAAGTATAATTTTATGTTTTTTTTTACATGTCAGGTTATTAGACATTTCGGCTGATGCTGGTAGGATACGGTGGCTTAGCAGTCTGAGCGTTAACACGGTATGTCGAGGATCGTGGGTTCGAATCCTATCCGTATCAGTTGTTTTTTAAATTTTTCTTAGTAAATAATTATTACGAATACAAGTTTAATTAAATTTTAACAGGACAACGTCTGTCGGGTCAACTAATTAATAAATATAATAAATTTTTAAGGTTTGTAATTACATTTAAGGTTCCATATCAATTTTCAGAGATGCCCGTCAAGTTTTGGGTTCGACTGAAGCCCTTGGCTGCGGTCACGTGGCTAAATATGATCACGCCACTGGACAGCACCGAAAATAAATTCCTTGGGTAAAACCATTACCATTTTATTGCTAAGGCTTTTATTATAATCCTGTACTTATATCAGCAACGAAACTCATATTTAAAAGAAAAATAACAATTCGTAAACACTCTGTAATCGCTCTAACCGCTGAGCCACCGTATCCCACCAGCACCAGTCGAAATTTCAAATCTTTTTTACACGCCTAGGGCGTATGGCGACATCTATCGGAATACATTACATATCGTGGGTTCGAATCCCATCCGTATCAGTTTTTTTTTCAAATTTTCTTATTAAATTTTTATATTTAATAAGCTATCATGTGCTACACATGTAAAAAACATGTAAAAAGATCACAAAAATACTCTGTAATCTACAACGTGTCACAAAAATAGTATAACAAAAAAAACCCTTTGGGAAGTCAATCTACTTATGAAATTAAACAACTTGTTAAAACTTTGAACATCAGTTTGTATAATACGCGAAAAAAAAATCAGTTCCCATACAAACTTGCCGATTAGCTGACGATCTTTGTGTCAAAAACCAAAAAAATTTTTTTGCGAATTTTGTAAACTGAGGTTTTACAAGTTGTTCAGTTTAATGTAGATTAAAAAGGTTCCTACACTACTTAAAAAAAATATATCAGCTGTTCCATACATTTTGTGAACATAAATGTATGGAACAGCTGATTTATTTTTGCAATTTCAGGGTTGGTCCCATAGTAAAAGTTGTTCATAATAATGAGTTTAATGACCCCTTTTAAGGATGCTGGTGTTTTACAGATAACCCTGTATATTATATTTTAACTAAAGCATAACGCGGTACCCATTAAACGTAGAGAAATAAATCTGTGGCTGACAATGACGTATAAGGCCGCACGGCCATCACTCACACAGTTAATTAAGCTCACCTTCTGCCGACATCCCTGTCACCACGTCAACATGTGTCGTCTTACAACACGGTACAAATTGCCTCACCCAGGGTTAGGCAATCTTCGTAATTTATATTTGTCGCAGCTATATCGTTTAATTAGGCAATTAGATGTCTCGAAAAACTTTTAACTAATAATATAGCTGTAGGATAAGCGTTATTTAATGACATGATTGGCGTAGCGGTTTGGGAGATGTGATTTGATTTGATTTGCCTGGTTTTCAAACCAATGACTTTTGATTTGGCAGTCCAACGGTCATACCACTAGGCTATCACTGCTTCTAAAGCCATAAAGTAGCAAATATCAAGTTAACTTTACTTTTATTGTGTTAGTGAGTAAATAAAGTTTAGTAAAATGGCAAATGGAAATAAATGAAATAAAAACATGTAAAACAAGATGCTCGCAGTGCCTGTCAAAGAGCTCGTAAAACTGTTATATGTAGCCCATGGGCTATGGGTTGGGATACCCTTCATTACTTATGCACTGTTCCACTTTTAAACTCCTTGCTTTACGACTACCCATGGACAAATTTTATTATCTTTGAATGTGACTATTTTATGGTACTTTTTTTGAAATTCGAAAGCTTTAGGCGCACCACACACAAAAATTTTATTATTATTATTTTAAACTTGTCAAAAAAAAGAGTATCTACATTATTTTAAATATTTCGGAAAATTAGAAAGTAACAAGGTATGTTCAAATGAACATTCTTTACAAGACAAAGCCGGCATTACCAACATATGACGTCATTATTTCTAACGACGAATTCAAACTGTCACTACAGACACCGCGATCAACCGCGTTTCCTATCTTTTTTCATTCTTTTGATAACAAAATGTGGGAGGTTTACGGGCGATTTTAACTGTACTAAGTTTCCACTAATAGTTTCGGCTCTAAGTATATTCACTTAGAGCCGTTTTCACCACTGACACTAAACGCAATCAATCAAGTTAAACTCGGTTCAAGCGTTTAACTGAATTCAGAACTGCAATTTGTGTAGGGCTGAACTTAATTTTATTAAACTCGGTTATTAAATTGGGCCTTAGAGCCGATTTCACCACTGACTAAACGCGATTAATCAAGTTGAACTCGATTCAAGCGTTTAAACTGAGTTCAGAACTGCAATTTGCGTAGGGCTGAATTTAGTTTTATTAAACTCGGGTTTTGAAGTGAATGGTGAAATTGGGCCTTAGATGAGGAAGAAGCTATTACGAGTTAAGATAAAGATCTAAGTTTGGTTCTCAGTTTGAGCAGAAAGGCTATAGAAAATTCTTCGCAGTAACTAACTCGCTTGCTAACTGGCTATCGTTGTTAGGATAACAATAAACGTCACTTTATTAAAAAAAAAACAAGAATACATAAAATGAAGGACACAATCCATGACGGAAAAGCTTTTAAAAATATTAGTTTAAATCAAAGATTTAGTTAAAAGCTTTTTTGTTGACGCGGGAAAAGCTGCAGGCTACAGACAGCTTTTATAAAACCATATAAAATTTGACACGGTAAATTAATTTAAGCCTGTAAAATTTTACTTTTTTTACTACCAAGGTAGCAAACATGAATGATGATAGCTTTAATGAGAAGTAATGTAAACTTCTTCGTCATGGCGCATTGGTTACAGGCCCGTTTTGCAAGCACGTGGGTATAGGTTCGAACCTGATATGAATCAATGTGACTTTTTCAATGCTATAATTATGTACTTTCTTAGTTATCTCATTGACTAACGGTGAAGGAAAACTTCGTAAGGAAACCTGGACTTAATTATAGTCTGAAATCGCCAACCCGCAGTGAGCTAGCGTGGTGATTAATGCTGGATTTTTCTCTGTATGAGAAGAGGATTTGCCCCGTAGTGGGACAGGCTGGTAAACTTATAGGCTGGGCTGAAGTTAGTCATGAACGGCGTCGCTGCACACATTTTAGGAACTAAATAGTGACAAGAGGCGAGGTGTGTGGGGAAGTCGGGCCGGGTCCTGACCGGCCGACCCGGGGATTGAACCCGGGACCTCGTGCTCAGCAGTCGCGCTTACTTCCTCTAGACCAACGAGGCATATGTTTACTAAAAGCCTATAATAATTTTAATTTCTTCATAAAAACCTTTCACCCACTACCTGATTATTTCAAAGTCTTAATATGAATACAGATGAAGTAATAAAGGCAGTGGAACGAATACTTTCCGCGTTTCGTACAAAGATTTAATCTTAAAGAGATTTTATGAAACATAAAAAACGTTGTTCGGATCGTAAACCCGAATCACTCTTATGGAATACTGTCAAAGTATTTGACTCTTTAAATAAGAGTACTTTTTCAGTGCAAAATATTTTAGAAGGAAGATTCAAGTTCCTCAGATTCTTCAGGTTACAATATTACAGTCAAAATCAAAATCGAAAATCAAAATATTTTTATTCATGTAGTCCATTTTAGGCACTTATGAATAGTCATAAAATCTTCGCGTCATTCATCAGTCTTTTAAAATCTTCATTTATTGGCGTGGTACACTAAAAAGGACCATTTAAAATAGTATTTCAACGATTAATCGAAATGGTTAACTTTTATCTCTTACTTTTCTAGTACCTATACCTCTTCTTTACAAAAAATAAACTACTTATAGAGTGAAGAACCTTTTTGCTTTCATCGGAACAAGCAAATCATGTCGAGGGGCCAATCTTTACGACTAGCTTTGAACCGTAGAGAAGGGTTACTAATGATGCTATTATTTGCCTGTTTGAGGTTAAAACGCAATCCTTAAATCTTTAATAATATTGTTAGAGTTTGCATGTGCCAATAATATTAGGAATTTTTAGGATTTGATAAAATATTTTTGAGTTAGATAGCTCGTTTATTCGGAAAAAACATTCCGATCTTTTGTTTGTCCTATGGTTGATGAATAACCTGGTGTCAGAGTTTAAACCTCCCGTAGACCTCTGACATAGCTTTACACACCGTTAAAGAATCTCTCAGATGTGCTGATTTCCTCACGATTTTTTCCTTCACCGTTTTTGCAAGTGATAATTATTTTCTAATACGCATATGAATCCGAAAAGTCAGAGGTGCGTGCCTGGGTTTTAAACCTTCAACCTTTCACTTGGCTTAAACAATTAAAAAGTTATCACAGCTTTCGTATTTTTTGCCACTTCGAAGTATAATTTCTATATGTCGATCTGATATCTTTTATAAAAGGTTGTTTTCACACAGTTTTTAAATCAAAATGAACAAGAAAACAACCAGTATTATTCAAACATCAACTCAAACGAACCACAAAAAGTACCCCTGGTTATTATAACGGCCAAACAATAAATCCGCATAATTCTTGTTCGCCGTTTATTTGAATGAATTGGCGGTAAACGGGCGCCATAATGAATCGCAATTATAAATGAAAAAGAAAATTCAACAGAGTGAGAAAAAAATAGAAAAAAAGGTGCGTCAAAACGTATTAGAGGAGGGGAGGCTTGAACATGATTGAAAGCTGATTGGAATGATTGGCGGGGCGTTTTGGACGATTGCAATAGTCTGGCAGACTGGCGGAATTGCTGGCGTGATTGAGGGGGCTCGCGTATCTGAGGCTTTGTTTCGACGCAGTTTCCGTCATGGGAAAATTGAGAAGAGCAATGTTATGTCGATTTGATAATGCAATTGTTTTGTGTAGGTTTTTTTGGCGTCGAATGATTACAATGCGCCATCGTCGGATGTTAAGTGCATGGACAAGAGGAAATAATGTATTCGGTCATGTCTCTTGTGGGTGGGTTTAAATATTGTTTAAAATGCGATAGAGATTAGCATTTTTTTTGCATATCATTGATTTTATATGCATAAATTTGCGCCAAAACTCTAACGTCCTGTTCCATTTTGTCGAATTTCTCTAAAACATCGCAAAGACTCCGGGGTCTTGGCGTGAGTAGTAGAGTTCAAACTGTCTTATCTTTATAATCTGTATTTTGTGTGAATATTTATGACAGGAGTGCCTTTTGCAGGGTTCCCCCGTAAACAAAAAAAAACTTGTGTATCTTTTAATTTAGGAAACATAGTATATACCTCTGCCTAACCCTTCGGGGCTACGCAACATTGCAGTAATGATGAACCATCGAAGAAAAATACCTATAAGAAAAACTAATTCCAAAGCAATTCTATCTTATAATTCAAACGTGCTAGATCAATTCTAGTCGTGATAATTTCCCCTGGGATCTAAAAGATTTCTTTCCCTGAAAATAGCCTTAAGTTATCTATGTTCAGGTACTTACTTATTACTTACCTTCAAGTAGGCCACGAGCCGATCAGTCATTCCATAAGGAATATATACAAAATCAATATTTGATGAAGTTTACTTCAAGTCTTCAAAGATTAATTGCTTTAGCTGGAGGCCTTTAGGTCTCGCTAGAAGTCCGGTTAATCAGTCTGAGCTCCCTAGAGCTATAACTGAGAGAGACCACGTAGAAGAAAAAAAAAAAAAAAGTCTTCAAAGCAAAAGTGTTAAATGGACATAATAATAATTTATTATAAAGTTAAGTGAATATAATTTCTTACTTTATAAATCCGAAGGTAATTTTGATAAAAAATAACATTAAAATATTGTTATTATTCCATTTATTAATCATTCTTCATTATTTTTAAATATATACATAAAAAATAAAACATATACCTACATCTAAAAATATAAAAAGTAGGAGCCAATCGGAAACACAAAATGTACCATTTTCTCTTCTGTTTATGAATCAATTTCTATCATTTTTATTCTTGCCTTAAAGCCATTGACGAATTTTAATGGTAAAATAAAAAAAAAGTATTTTTTTATTTAATTTTTCTTTTATTAGTTACGGTGGAATTTTGACCACTTAGCGACCATTGGTACTTCACAATTCACCAACATGACAAGCTAGATGTTTATTGGCACGATTGACCACAGGTGGAATGGAAGGAGGGGGGAGGCCTGTGCCCTACAATGAGACGATAAAGGCTGAAAATAAAGATTAAATAATACACCACCACCTAGACCGCCCACATGTCTCCTGAAATAATTATTCTACCTTCTAACAACATTCATTCCGATGTCTTCCTTCGCCTCATTCATGTGTAAGTAGCTCGCAGATAATTCAGCACATAATAAATGCTCAGTGCCTCGTGGCTCTTACTTTGCAATACACTCCTTGGAAATGAAAATTCTTAACGTAGGTACAGTCGGCTGCACATCAGTGTTAACGATTTGCACTTGCATACTTATCCTTTTTTTTAAGTTTACTTTTTTTGTTGTGTGTAATACCTTTCTAAAGCTCATCATCATTCATCATTGCGTACATGAGGCATTCATCCTGCGTAGATCAGATCTCTAAAGCTGAATAAATATTGTCATTTTTTCTTTCTTTCAATGTATCGCGTACAAACACCCTTATCGTGTAGAAGTAAAGGTGTTTTTCGTAGTGCAGGTGTTACCACTATCATGAGATTGACTATACTATGTTGTTCAGAAGTGTTATAATAAGTTGCTGCGTATAGATAGAAACATCCTGACCGAAAGAAATATCTGAGTATCACACAAATATTTGTCCCTTACGGGAATCGAACCCACAACACCAAGCGCCGAAGGGGAATCGCTTAGTCGCTACGCCAATCGTGTCGTAATTGATAAAACAGTATGTCTAACTACTAACTGTAACTACTCAATCAAAAACAATAAAGTCTAATTTATTTTAGAAATTTCTAAAAAACTTTTTACGCTCAAAATATAAAAGTTTCCGTTAAAATGTATTTTCGATAACGTGTATTGATTGTTTCGTACTTTTAAATCCAACCCTTACGGAAGAAAGAAAACTAAACTTAAGTAATTTCTTAACGATTCGAAAGAGTTGTTAAGTTCACAGCGGAAATTTTCAGATACACTCAAACCTACTTAAATAAAATGTTTCAATTGATAGGTTTAAAAACCACTCTGGATAAAGTTAGAAAGTAAATATAAATTTCTATAAATTGTTAAAATATTGGGAAAACTTTTCTTAGCTGAAATATCACTTTTCAATCTAAATATAGAGCCTAGACTCGTCAATATTGAACTGAAAGCCAACATCATCTGCCTAGCCTTTTCCCAACTATGTTGGGGTCGGCTTCCAGTCTTACCGGATGCAGCTGAATACCAGTGTTTTACATGGAGCGACTGCCTATCAGACCTCCACAACCCAGGTACTAGGTTACACGGTACCCCTTGGTAAGACTGGTTGTCAGACTTTCGGGCTTCTGACTACCCGTAACGACTGTCAAAGTTCTACAATTGACAGCCGGGGCCAACAGCTTAACGTGCTATCCGAGGCACGGAGAGTGATAATTAATTTGAACTGAAAGCCAACACTGACCTAAATAATCGTTCGTGTACCAATCTCCTAATGCAAGCCAAAAAAAAAAGTCTAAATACCTCACCTCTGCGTGTAGACGTCAAAATAGAAATATGATGACGATACTTTGCCTCTCTAGAGGTTTCACAGCAACTTTATACCTACAAAAATTTTCTTTACACGCCAAAAACAACAGCAAACCTTATTACTAAGGTTTTAGGTTTATTTTTCTTCGACAAAGGTACCAATAAGGATGATTCTTTAACAAGAATTAGGTTGGAGTTACACAGGTGTGTCTGCATCTTTTGACATTTTGATAAATGGGCTTATCTCAGATTTATAGACGGGAACGCGTCCTCTATTATTTATGTTTTGATATTTGTGTGCGTGACAATAAATATGAAGATAAGGAGTTCTTGAAAAAATTGGATGTTCGATAAATGTCGCGCGTCAAATGTTACCTAGTGGATACGAACCTTTATAATCAAATGTGTGGCACGAGTCATGATAGCCTAGTGGTATGCCTGGCAAGTCAGAGGCCTCAGGTTCGAACCACCTCTAATTATTCGTAAGTTATGTGCATATTATAAATTAATTAAATAATAATTTACTCCCTCCGCCTGATCTCTCTCCGGTCGTGACGGATTGCCGTTTCATCGGGCTACGAGAGTGAGGGAATAGAGAGTGCAGCTGTGTTTGCGCACTCACTTGTGCACTAATCTCCTGAGTAGGTGGCTAATGTCCGTTGAGATTGGCCGTTGTGGCCGAATTCGGTCAGGAGGATATTACTTAGTATTATTAATAGTGTTGCATAAAATTCTGACTTATCCCATCTATTCATATCATTAAAAGCAAACCTAAGAATTGACTGCGACTATTACTGGGAAACACTCACTATTCAATTTTAAAGTAACATAATTTCACTTCAATATAAATAGCTTTTAGTTCAGTACAAAATACAATTCAGAATTTCCAATTTGAAACAAAATTCACAATCTTTGAGCCATTATGGGTAATATTGCAGAACAGAGACGATTCCAATCATAAGATAACCGGAAATATCAGGAACGCGCCAGTTTTACCCGGGTACGGTCAAGGCAATTACCGCGGCAGGGTAGTTAACATATTTTATTAAAAATGTATACTTATATAAACAACCCGATTGGCGTAGATAGAATTTTGTGTTGATTGTCGCAGGTTTGATTTCCGTATAAGAAATAATTATGTAGGTTAAAGATATTTATTTCTATTATCAGTAGGTTCTCGTAGGTTCTCGTAAGTTCGGATTTATGTGCGTATTTGAAATTAATTATCACTTGCTAAAAACGGTAAAGAAAAATATCGTGAGGAAACCAACACACCTGAGAGACATGTCAACGGTGTGTAAAACCATGTCATGAGGTTTAAACTCTGACACTAGGTTGTTCATCAACTATCCGATGAAGAATATATCAGTCTCTGTTAACCTAAGGTATGACCTTCGGTTAAATTAAGAGACATCAAAGTTGTAGTTAAAGTAAATAGAGAGGTATTTACTCCTCCTCCTATTAAGACTCCGTCTGCCTTACATATTATTATGTGTACAAAAAAAAAGATTAAAATTATGTTGTGACAATGTAAAGGCGTGATTACACCGAATTGCTCGTTTGCTCGAATTCGATTGCCAATAAAAATTCTGGCAAACGGCTAAGTGTAAATGAACTGGGTCGACTAGGGCTATCTCGTCGGGCTTCCTGATTCAAACTCTTGTTAGTTCGTATTCCATTTAAAATGACCAAGAGTAATTGCGGCATCGGGTGCCCGAATTCGAGAAAAGTTATTCGAACCCCCGAATGCGGGCTAATGACCAAGTGTAATCGCGGCATGATATCGGTGCATGTGGTTTGTTTATTGTCGCCCATAAAAAGCGACTAGACTGATTTAAGTTTACACCGAAAAATAATGTTCAGATCAACACAAAGAAACTAATAAAGTTTCAAAGAACACCTAGACCACAGACAATATTAGCATAAACATATAAAATCTTACAACGAAGATTTACATAAAACTAACTCCATTATTTTTTATTAAAAACACAACAATAAAGAAAAACTTACACTTAACATACACAACTTTCTAAATTTAAAATATATACTTAACTGTTCTAGCTTGAATAGTCCCATTGCTGGGCCTTTTCCCGTGATTGAAGGATTCGTTTACTGCCCAAAAAAAAACCTTATGAAGTTCGCACTTTAAAAAAAACAATAAATATTCGAGAAGATAACATAATCTCAGGCTAATCTTTGAATTCATGAGTCACTCTAGATTAAAATTAAAATATCCCAGTCTCTACGCTTTTCGTAGCTGTCTACGCCGTAGCCCGTCGTAGACAGCTACGCCGTAGATGATATCAGTTGGAAACGAAAAATTGTGTTGCCAGAAAGATAAGAATTAATTTGAATTAATGATAGACTCTTTTTCGAAGATGATTGATGACCGATAATAAGATATATTTTACTATCTTCGCTCGCGACTACATCCTCGTGGCTTTTGTATTTTTCACTTTTTTTTATTAGAATTTCCAAAAATCTTACTTTTTATTATTGTTGTATTTCCAGAAATCTTAGTGCAATATCGTATCAAATATTGTAAAGCATGGACACATCAATTTATTCTCGCTATCCTACGGTTGTGAGAATAAATTTTGTCGTTTAAGTTAGCAATTGCTATAGCGTTTGAAAATACGTGTTTTTTTATTATTAACAAAATGTAACGTGTACCTATAATAATATGTTACTTACATATAATTTTTATTACACGTGCTCGTACAAAGGGACGTACTTTGCATGCTAGAAAAGCGGAAGATAAATTTAAAATAGGACCCTTATAGAGCGTAATGGATACGTGATATCGTATAGATAAAATACTTTATCCATAAGATCTGTAAGATGATCATAAAAGTATAAGTTATAATTATTCTACGATGTAAACGGTAAAAATATTTATCGGTAACCATACGATATTTTTTGCCGGATAATATTTTTATGAAGAGAAATATTTTTGTTTGAAGCAGGAAATGAGATTTAGAAATTTGAGATTGAATTTGATTTACAAGAAATATTGAACTTTGAGTACGGCAGGTGTTTGTGGGGAGCAAAATAACTTTTCTAATTTCTGCACCTTTCGTTTGTAAGCTGACGTAGGCATTCGTGGTTGTTTACTCTTTAAAATACAAAATATTACTCTCAAAGGTATATTTTATATAAAAATTTTCAAATTTTAAAATTTTCAATTAGTACGTTAGATTATAGTTTTTTTTAATTTTTGTATTTGGAACGGTTGCTGCATTGGAAGGTTGCATTTAATTTTAAATAAATAAATCAGCCTGTTTGTCCTATTGCAGGGAAAAGCGTCTACTCATACAGAGAAGGATCGAGCATTAATCACCACGCTAGCTCACTGCGCTTTGGCGATTTTAGACTAGTAAGTCTATGTTTCCCTACGCTGTTTCCCTTCACCGTGTCAGCAGTGTCCCATCACAATATTAACAGTGTCTGAAATGAACTAAAAAAATGCATATGACATTGAAAAAATTACATTGGTACATCCGGCAAAGGAGTTGGGTAGGCAGAGGCGCTAATTAAGGTTGTAATTATTTCAAGATGTCATCAATATAATTTAATTTTACCATAATTTTTGAAAAGGTATGACCGAAACCTAACTGCTTTGCCGACTGTACATGCCAAGTTCGTATTTCACCACAACCTTTCAAAGCGGGTTAGTAATCGTAACCCATGCGTCACCACGACTTCAATATAATTCAGAACACTGTAAATAAATAAAGAAAAAAAAAAGGTGAACGTCACCATAAAATGTAATATTAAGGTGACGTCTTAACCACAGAGTAGTAAAACGCTTAACTCGCCCAAAGCCTCCGTTTTCCGGGATCTGTAGTAAATCGACCGCGACCTACAAGTTTAAGTGTGAAATTGGGTCATCATTTTATTCTTATTTCAACGTTTTGTAGGCTGCATGATAAAATATTGTGGGACTAAGTAAGTACCTCAAAAGTAGCTGGACGGCAATAAATTGTATCAAAAATCAAAATATTTTTATTCATGTAGACCATTAGGCACTTATGAATAGTCATAATTATAATATTTTTTGTTGTAAGAGTGACTCTAATTGCCAGTTCCAAGGGCAGCCTACCCTTCATGGAGAAGAATCTGGCAAGAAACTCCATGGTTGCACTTTTAAATATTACTTACAATATTTTAGGGTACATTGTTCTGAGGTCTTATGTGAGTACAATGTCAGTCGACTGAACATAAGTACACCTTAAATATATTCATGCTTTTGATAAAATTATATATAAATTAGGAATACATAAATAGTAGTGTTATTTATTAGGTTTTTTTTTCTATTCACATTTGTAAACCGCTGATGATTAGACATAGTGACCATTATTTATAATATTTCATGTACGTACATATAACATCTTTTTACCTGTCTATGTTCTACAAATAAAGAATTTGAATAATTTTTATTAGTTGACCTATGTTTTTTAGGAAAAATAGTTCAGTGTCATTGACCTGATTGCCTCCTGAAATATAGTTGGGTATTTCACGCTGTATTGATAAACTAAATTTACTTAACTTAACTTTGATCTTGTCTGCATCCCACTGTAACTTATTTCAGGCACAGACAGGTATTTCTGTGCATTACAAATTAATGAAGGGGGCATTGAACCAAAAATAAGATCAATTTGTAAGCACTATACTTAGGTATTGATATAGAAAATGTTCCAAGGAAAACCGAACTTAGGACCGCATTTACAAGCCGCACTTTCATACACTACACCAATGAAGTATTTAAACAATGATTTTCTGAATAACAATGAAAAAATTAACAGCACCATTCAGTCTAGACATCAGAAGTACAGAGGACCCTTTACAAAAACGCTTTATAAACACACGCTTTTATCTTATTATATATACACATAAGGGTCAAAATGCAATGGCAATTAAGCTTTCTAACTGCATTTATAAAATTGTGAGATGCGTTCCTTGGACGTGACTTTTGTTAACGACGCCTTTCAGGAGCGGCGCGAGTTTATTGAGAATCTATGGACGCCTGACCATTTGCATTTCAAATTTAAATTTAATTAAAATTCTCTTTTCTATATCAGGAAGGAATTAATATTTGTTTCGCGAGTTGGTTAGGTATCTAAAAAACTTCGTAATAAGGCTACTTAATAGAATGTCAATTGACTACCTAGTCAAGAATCTCAGGTTCAAATCCAAGAAGAGATTTTTCGCCAGGTACGCGTATTACAAATTAATCATCAATTGCAAAACTTGCTCAATATAAACATACTGCATAACTTAGTATTTTTTTATCATCAATTGATGATGACTAGGAAAAACGCTAAAGAATAAGCCTAATATTCTAAAAATCTGCCACAAAAATATTTTCAATATTGCTTTCAGATTTTTTTATGAATTAACGGTTAATTCATCAATTATATCTTCAGTAAAACTAAAAAGACTTTTCAAAGTTTCTCCGAGTCACGTTGTTTTTACTCCTAATGAACATAACTGAGGCGCCATCCAGCGAATCTTGCCAAAACTAATGGCTCTGACGTAAATTTCTCAAAGTTTTATTTTTTGCGTACCTACTTGTAAAAACTTATAGTAAAAGTGATACAGCAGTGGTTAGTGATAGAGGTATGACGGTTGGACTGCCAAATCAAAGGTCGTAGGTACGAAACCCAAGCAAACACCTCTGACTTTTCGGATTATTGTGTGTATTAGAAACTATATCACTAAAACGAGAAAACGAGCACACCTGAGAGTTTTTAAAGGGTGTAAATGTCATTGTCCATGTCAGTTAGAGGCCTATGGGCAGTTTAAAACTCTGACACCAGGTTGTTCATCATTCATCAACCATACGGTAAAGAATAAGTAAGATGGATAAAGTGAAAAGTATTACCATATTTTAGGACATGGACATAAATCTTATATAGATCAAAGTTCAAAATCTACAATTTATTAAATTTAGATAACGGGGCAATTATCCGAATAGAGAAAATATGTAACACGTAAGGCCTGCGACGAGATGTTCAGTAGAAAAGTGATGCAGGGATGATGGCTTTAGCATACAGAATAAAACAGCCCGGTGATTTATATTAATATTATTATAAAGGTAATTAAAACATGTGGCCCTTGGTTTCCTTAAAGCTACGGCTGCCTGTCATATAATACATTTATAAAAAATAGGTACCTACATAATAAATAATATTAGTAAACATTTTTGTTATATATAACAGTTTTGTGATCAAAACTAAAGCTGTATACCAATAGATCTATCTGGCAACAGAAAGGGGGTAAAATTTAAAATACTTTATTTGAACCCAACAAATAAAAAACAAACGGCAAGCTAAATAAGACCATTTAAAAATATATATATATGAATAAAGATATTGTCATATACTGTTTGAGAAACGCTGTCTCCGAGGGTGACAGACAAGTCCCTAAAGTAAACATTTCGTAAGAACATCAATCTCTTTTACATAAAGTGTTTTATGAAATTAGTGTCACCTTGTCCCTCAGAACGTAAACAAGTGTGGAGTAAACAATTCTGAATGCTTTTATCATTTGACACGTTAATGTGATTATAGAAAACCATAAATTTGGTAAGGCTAATGTTTATTTATGGAGACCAGTTGGTGTATTGGTAGCAAGCGAGAATGCTGAGCTATTAAGCTAGGCGCGCACTGCACCGCAGTACATTAAACACACGATATTTCGTCAAATGCGCTCAATATAATGCAAAACCCTTTGTTACAATAATGCGTTCGTTGCGTTCACGTAGGAAACTCAACAAATATAAACTTTCTTCTGGGACAGTCTGTATAACATAGTATAAGAGCTTACTACCATTTGCCTTCAAACACAATACTCACCCACTTACCAACCAATTCGGGACTACGTTTTACCCACAGATCGCTGTTCATCTCTAATGCTCAATATAACAGTAATACGCTGAATCTATTGTGTCTTTGTAAGTGGTACATATTGATAAAACATCTTTCAGCAAAAGTAATCTCTTTATAGGTTTGTTACGTGAATTTCGGGATATAAAATTGTATGATAGAATCCATTTTATTTCGTAAGAAAGGCTTATTTTTGGGCAATGCTTATAAGTTGATGAAATTATTGTTATTTTCAATAACTCTTTGCTTATTTTTTGAGTCGTATGAGCTGATTTTATTTAGTAATCGTAAATGGAGTATTGGTAAAAGGAATAGACATCCTCTTGACTATTATTGTATATTCCTTTACGTTCTATCCTATTGATTGTATTTGTGAGAACAAAAAACATTGATTTCTAAATATGATTAGTGTCCCTTACTAAGCAAATAACGTAATATAACAGTGTATTCTTACCACTAGGGCAACAAATCACCGCTTACCATCCATCCTTCTACAGGTACTATGGTACACTGGACCTCTGTAGGGTCCGGAGTCACCGCTATATTTACTATAAAAAAATAAAACAGCTGATTCTGGTCAATGTTGATTGAAGACTTCTTATTTATTTCTATTAGAAAATTTCACTTCAGAACACAACACATTTTTAAAAAAGGTGACGCACATCATAAAAAAAGAAAAGATGAAGCCGCTCATTGCACTATGTTCAGCACAAATAAAGGAGGTTAAATAGTTACTTCAGTACCAATTATAAAAACTACAAACAACGAAAAGTAATAATCAACAGTTGTTTGCATCGTGTTTAATTATAGAACGAAACCCCGAAACCCGAAGTTAATAGAAATTTCCTACCGAAACGCCGAATTCTTTTTTCAAACGTACAGTTTCAATACAAACCACATCTGTTGGCCGCAGTTTACAAATGAAACTATCTAAATTCCGTTCACGACAAATGAATGCAAAACTGTGCGAGCTGGCAACACGGTGCCGTGTTCAAGTTGTTATTGCGGTCATTAGTCGATGTGTTTGTGATAGTGGAAATTCATTAAAATTTCAGTTTCTTGAAGTAGAAGTAGAACTAAGAAATAAAATGGTAGAAGCTGATAGCTGTAGGCCAACTTAGAAATTGACCGCCTTTTTTATTCTCCTAATGCGGGTGACAGCTGTTAGTAACGCTGTTTGCGCTTATTTGCTGTGTTGTATGCTGTAGCTGTCATTGTCCGTATATGGTATTAGGGTGCAGCCAAAATTGACCCAGGCACGCATCACCACGCACATTTTTCGGATTCATGTACATTTTAGAAATGAATTATCACTTGCTGAAAACGGTGAGGGAAAACATTGTGAGGAAACCAACACAGCTAAAAGATTTTTCAACGGTGTGTAAAGCCATGTCAGAGGGCAGTTTAAACTCTGACACCAGGTTGTTCATCAACCATACGATAAAGAAGGAAGACAGAGAAACACACGATAGTACGAATAGATACTATTGTTTCACGCCGATTCTGAGAGACTAGACGGTACTTCCCCAGCTGAGCTTGCCAATTTTACTGAAGGCAATAAAACCACAAGCCTGTTAGTAAATTCACTTTACGCCTACATTGAATTCTCAACTTGTAACTCGGGTTCAACCGAATCACTTAAAATTGTTGACAAGTTCCAATCCTTTAAAGTACTATGACTATAAAGCGAGTTTACAACAAGAAACAATGCTACCACAATGGACAGCTAAGGGTCTCCGCACACCCGCAATGCGACGCCCGTTACCACCGAACTCAAACAGTTGAGCAAAGTTTACCAAAAATTCGGATTAGCGGTGGACATCGCAAATGGCATTTTTCCTAACTTCGTACGTTCGTGTGCAAACCACCTAACACCTCCGGGAATGCTTTTCGAAAACTAAACGGGAAATTGAATACGTGTTCAGAACCTACCCCGGTTTACCTGTATTGAATATTTTAAAGTAAAACCGCTTGGGTTTTCTTTACATGGGAACTGCGAATTACCGGGGCAAAGGTCGTGGACCGTAATCCCTCGCTTTCGAATATTTCATTTGAGATCTGATTACATCGTTTTTTAATGAGCAAATGGATAGCAAGGGATTGCTTTTGGAAGTGTGTGATATCGGATTTATTTTTGTATTCGTAAAAAAAAAGATGGTTATATGTGTTATGGACCTTTTTTACTGAGATTTTCACAGAGAAAAAGCTTACAAATAAGTTATTTCATACAAATCTTCATGGTAAAAATGAAAATGCCTAAATTGATACTGTTATTACTGATGAGAAATTCCGATAAAAATTCCAGACGATTTTAGTTCAATAAGGATTTGTCATGAAATAACACAGACGCACGGACTGCCACGTCACGCACACAAAGGCACGTTTTAACTTTTCAGACCCAAAGCCACAAAAAATGACCTCACTAGATTAACTACAGTCATACCTACATCCCATTTATGTACTAGGGCTGTGAGCAGAGATATTTATAATTTTTTTTATTTCTTTTTCTATACGGATTGTATAAGTCGAACTTATAGCTATAGGCATTTTCTACCAGTCAACTTTTGGGTGATGCAGAGATATAAAAAACCGCTTTGCAAGCTTGCAAAGCAGGTTCGTAACCAATGCGCCACCATGAATTATTTTTAATTGAACCACCAAAATGTTTTTATAAATAAAATTTTAAAATGGTCTGCAGAATAATCTCCTCCTCACCGAATTATGGTCACAGTGGCCAATCTCGACGAAGATTGGCCATCGACGCAGGAGATATTATAGTGCACAAGTGTGTAGGTACGCAAACACAGGAGCACTATCAATTCCCTCACACTCATAGTCCGATGGGACGGCATTCCGACACGTCCGGAGAGAGATCAGGCGCAGGACCAACGGCTTTACGTGCTTACCAAGGCACGGAACAAGTTATAATTAATTTATAATACGCACATAACCTACGAAAAGTTAGTGGTCGCGCCTTGGGTTCGAACCTGAGACCTCTGACTTGCCAGTCAACGGTTATACCACTAGGCACTACCAATGTACCAACAAACCACAGTATGACTTTTTAATTTATCTACATCAATTTTCAACATTCTAATTCTTTATTGCTGTACTTCTAGCGCGCTTTCTTAGAGGACTAAAAGTCCATGACTTCATAAACTAACTGCAATAAAATTCAAAACGGAACATTACAGCGGCCACGAAATACGACAACATCTAACCCCAAACTGCATTGTAGTAAAAATATAGTGGGAAATAAATAAAGACGGGGCGGACCGCAAGCAATCCTGTGATTGAGAACGTGCCTGAAAATACCGGGCGATACTTTACTAGAGTGGAGATTCGAGAAATGGAGAACGAAGAAAAAAATATAAATAAGAATAAATTGATGGCTTTTTTTTGCTTCATTCCATTATGCAGTGGAAGGTTGGCTGTGCTTTTGTTTATTTAACACAACGCAACTTAAATTAGAGTAATGAAATGCAATACGTCGAATGATGTTTTTTTTATTATATTTTATTATGAAAAATGTGATAGGTGGTAGGTTACTGCATACACCTCTGCCTACTTCAGGCGTGAGTCAATGTTATGTTATGTAATTATAGTTCACCCACCTGCTGATAAGTGGTCTACGATGGAGCTCCTACCTCTAAATGATCCCCAAATCGTGATATCTGGTCGAAATGGCGTACCGCAACGGATTATGCATATCTTAATACAGGGTTCAAGCTAGCCCCACGTTCAATCAATGTGATGAATGCGAGCGCTAGAAGAGCTGAATATGAATTATTTCTAAGTAGCTCCTATCAAATCGATGTTATATTCAATTGATACAACCGTTGCGAGATCATTATACATTATAATGGTTCTATTTATATTCATATTTTACGCTCGCTTCGCAAAATTAATTAACCCAAAATTTATTCAATTTTATATATCTAGTTATCAGCTACTCGAATATTGAAATGACAAATAAATTGTGGTCCAATCTAGGACCTCATATTTTATTGTCTGGATAGGCACCAACTGAGAGATAAATTTTAAAATATTCTTAATTTGTATGCAATTAGAAACCTGATAAACCGCTAATTTTAGCGGTTAACGTGGACTAAAAGAAAATGGTAAAACGGGTATCAAAGTTTGTAAAATCGCTTAGTCGCTCCTGCCGACGTCATTTATCCTACTTAATCCTACTAATATTATAAAACTATCACATAGTTGGTGAGGATATATGGACGGATGAGTGTTTGTTACTCTTTCACGCAAAAACTTCTGAACGGATTTTGATGAAACTTAACAGTTATTTAAACTTACACAGGGAGTTGCTTTAAAGATCTGACAAATTTTAAGAGGTAATAAAGTCAATGAAACTGTACAACTTTCCCTAAGGAACATGGGTCGAAATCTGGAAACGAAAATTTAACTTCTCATACAAATTGAGTCACGTGACCATATACTTTATATGAAAAATCAATAACACAAAAGCTACAATTTATTAACAAACCACGCGAGCGAAGCCACGGGTGGAAGCTAGCGTGTTATGTATGTTACTTATACGATAAGAGGTAGGTACTTTCTTACACTGTAAGACTCATTTACTAGAAACTTTAAGAGCTCTCAAAAGATAAACTAAGAAAATTGTCAACATCATCATGATAGCGATGTCTAAATGACCCTAAAGACCTTTCATAAAGTTCTGCTCAAAGGTGTACCCTAAAAAAGGTAAAATCACAGATAGCGTACTAAATAACTTGTTACATAGTACGTTACGAAAACATATCGTTGTGAAACACATTCTAAAGCCATATATGTTTATGTATTGTATGTAATATGACCTGTAACACCATTGTATTTACCTATATTCAGTGAATAAAGATTATTGCATTGTAACATTCGGCTGTACACCATTGTTGCATGGATTCTCACTAATCTGCCATCTCACTCGCACATTCAAGATATGAATCAATGAATAGAGATATGAAAACTCGTAACAACCAAGTAATGGACAACGACATTACGATTCAGCAAAAATATCAGTTTGATCGGAATAAGTTTTCACACGTAAAAATAAGCTTCAAAAGAATTTTGATTTATACGATTTTTTGAAGTGATAGCCTAGTGGTTTGGGTGTTGGACTGCCAAGTCAAAGGTTGCAGGTTCGAAATCTAGGCACACGCCTCTGACTTTTCGAATTCATAAATGCATTTATCACTTACTAAAATAGTAAGGCAAAACATCGTGAGGAAACCAGCACATCTAAGAGATTTTTGTACAGTTTGTAAAGCCAAGTCAGAGACCTACGGGCAGTTTAAACTCGGACACCAGGTTTTTCATTAACCATACGATAAAGAAAGAAAAAAAAGAAACTACAGACAAACCTAATTCTCTCAGCTATTCGCATTCAACTGCACAGTCTTATTTAAACAGAAAACACGAGCCAAGTGACCTCCGCCAGGACATTGCCAGAAATACCCAAATACTCATTAAGTAACAAGTAACTTTAATTTTCAGTGGAATTAAGAAACAATGGTGCTAATTCTCTTGCACACGCTCTAAACTAATTTAGACTCACTATCTCTCTTTCTAACGGAGATCATAAGAAAAGGATAGAAGATTTTTAGAGCTGTCAAACTAGTCCATTTGCGTGATATCAACGAGAATTTAGTCGGCATGTCATAGAGGTCTCGTCTAATTTCACGTCAATTGGAAGGACGTAGACTAATTTGACAGCTCTAAAATTTGCTGTCCTTTTTCAATGGTGTTTATTAGAAAGAGATATAGTTAGACTAAAATTAGTTTAGCGGGATGTACAAGAGAATCAGCACCAATGTCTGTTTGCAAGTAGGTCGGTCCTCGAGGCATCCCAGCACTCGGTCACCGAGGCACTACAAGAGAGAATTAGTGAAATTAATGGCTCTACTGTAGCATAGTGTTGCACCGGTTAATTACCTACCGTCGGGTCGGCTTGCCAACGTAACGGATGGTGCAGCCCCGGCTACCTAATTGGTACCATATTTTGGTCCTAAAATAAAAATGAAATAGGCGCCATTTCGGGGTTACATGTTGAAAAGACTTGTCTGTTTTTTGACTTCATGAGTTGTATAGATAAAAATATATCTGTAATTTTGTAATTTTACAGTATGAGACTTCTAACATAATAAATAGTACAAGATAAATAGAAAAGCAAAATTATTGTACTATTAAATAATAATTAATTTACTCGGTTTCACTTGGTCAGACTCGGTAACTTGGTATAGCGATGGCACGGCACGCCAGGGATCACGGGGTCAAGTCCCGTCCGATTCCGTTGTTTTTGAGAGTTTCTTATTAAATAACTTCATTTTATCAACAACCTTTTTAAAACTACTTTGAAGTAAAAAAAAAGTTTTTTTTTAATTGCAAAGTAGTTAATCAGTGAGCTTTTTTTTTTACTCACAGAACAATTAATTGATCATCATTGTGATTTGCGAACATAGCTGTTATCCAGAGACATCAAAACAGAGCATCGTTTCTAACAGGAAGGAAATAAGAAAAAATATTTGTATTTTTTTTTACATAAAATGGTTTTGTCATCAGAACTAAAACTGTGTACCAAATATCAGATCAATCTGTCAACAGGAAGGAAGTGAAATATCGATTAATAAATTTGAACCAAATAAGGGCAAGCTAAGTAAAACCGTAAGGGTTTTTCAAAAAAGGAATAAAGAATTTTACTGCTACTGCACAATGTAAATTAGTTGAATAGCTTTTTATTAGCTGTAGAAATGCAAATATTATGAATATTGCAAAATATAAGCTTAATAGAAAAGTAGCATTATCTTCTTGCTGCAGTTCTACATTAAATTTACTTTTTCTCTTTCCCTGGTTAATAATCCTCGCATTTTTATGTAAAATTCTTTTACCTTGTGGTTGTAAATTTATTTGTAGCCGGGCAACACCTAACGGGATTAGTCCTTTGTCTGTGGTATGTTAACTCGTTGCTGTCACGTCGGGACCACTACTAAGTGTTACCATTTTATTATGGTCTCTTTACTTAAGCAGATCTTTGCGGAGTATTTTTTTTTATATGGGGGCATTTTCTTTTCGTACTTTGTTTTTTTAAATACTTAATATTTTAAAGATTTAATTTATGAAAGATCCTTCCATGAATGCCTCGGTAATCAGGCAAAGTATTAGATATCAAGTTTGTTAGCGTAGTATTAGCTTGAACGTTGATTGTCAAGTTAGAGGTATCATGTTCAACCTAAGGCGCGCTGTCTACTCATATTATGAGCGACGTAAAAATTATATCATCTGCCCCGTGCCTCTGAGAGCACGTAAAGCTGTTTTTGCCAACCAAACAATTGATTGCCAACCCATTCGACTACGAGAGTACTCCAACGTCAGTGCAGTCACTCACTGGTGCACTACAATATCCCCGTCCTAGCGGGTAATCCCCATTGAGAAAATCTGCTTGGAGTACATAATTACGTTTGTCTCTAGAAGACATATGAATAGTACAGCACACGGCTGGGGAGTTTGTATAACTATTTCTTCTCTTTTCTGACGTGGGTATTACGTGGCAGACACACTACCAATTTTCTGCTACGTACGTACGTAATATTCTGTCCTTAGATGTAAATCGAGCTTAATAGTGCCCTTAAACATTCACTCAATGACCAAACAAAAACAAACCACAACAAACCAGGAAGGAATTACCAGGAATTAATGAATAAGTAATTAACTCCAACGTGTTTTAATTGAGCTTAGAAAGTGAAAGGAAAACAGTCCGTCAGCTAATCTTTGTTCAACTCCGGGGGATCGATTACTAAGGTGCTCGTTAATGATCGCCCTCCGTTAACTCTATTTTAACTACGTTTAGCTCCGAGTGCTCACACGTTTCAGTGATTTGTTCGAATATACTTTTACTCAAGCGTTTAGTTTGCATGGGGTAAAAGATTGACTACCACCCCTTATTTTGATTTAACCTGTAAATCAATCAATAATAAATCAGCCTGTAACTGTCCACCTTCTCATACAGAGAAAGATTAAGCACTAATCACTGCGCTCTCCAGCGTGTTGGAATTTTTAGACTATTAAGTCCAGATTTCTTCACGATGTTTTTCTTCACCGTTAGTCAATGGATTATGCGATTGTGACATTGAAAAAGTCAAACTGCCAAAGCCAGTTTCAAACCAAAGCGCCATCACGAATTATTGTTTGAACACGTGGGTACGTGCTTGCAAAGCGGTCCGTAATGCTTCGAGTTTCCTTGATAAAATCCGTCGCGTTCTAGGAAAAATATGCAGCAAATTACCTAACAAAAAGCTTGAATGCGTTTACCAAAAAATTGTGAACAACATTAAGTACTTAAATGTCTTTATTGAAATTAAAAGTTTTTTGAAAAAACTGTGGACTGTTTTATTTTCTTGATGTTGCATGTGCTAGCGGATTTACCGTTTTACATTTCGAGCTGTAGTTAGGTAATTATTTTCTTAAGTTTTTTTTTTAATACATAAAAACATACTTGCTTATGTTTAAAAATAATTATTTTCACAGTTTTACATTCAGCACTTGGCGCAGGTGGAACTTGTGCACTTTAATCATTAGGGATGTACTAACATGTAAATCAGGTTTATAAGAGATGTACAGCAACTTAAGCTACTTAAATAGCGTTTAATGCGCCCGATGCGACTGCACCCATGCATGACCAACACTTGGTCCTGGTATGGTTATTTCTGCCTGAGCACGGCTGGCAATGCCTTATTTACGGCACTATACTGCAATAGTAACACCATTACATATGAAACAGCCAGCCAGCCAACCGTTTTAGCAGTTGCTTCGAATAAATTACAACTACTTACAACTCTCACTGTATCGATTCATTGTAGATCTATAAATTATTTATTAATGATAGGAGTAACAGACTAACGGATAGACTATGCAGGGTTCATGACAAGGTAATCCAAGTACTCTAAGATATCAGTTAGCAGCACAAATATATTTTTAATTATTCTATATAAATTAATTAAATCTGTTTAAAAAATGTATCCTAACGGCACAGGCATCTTGTTAACGTACACAATAAATTAATTACATATAATTAAACGACTGCTAGCTTTTCTTGAGCAGTTCAAGAGTTCAAGAGTATCAAAAAGGTTTAATCCCACTCGCACGTAAAATATACGCTTAATTATAAGATATTAAAATCAGCCCGTTATTTGAATACCAATCTCCTCATACATTTCTAAGAAGAAATGTGAGATTGATATGAGGTTTAATATTTAACATAAATATTTAATACTTCTTCTTATTGTGTGGTTGATGAACAATCTGGTTCATCAGAGTTTAAACCGTCTGTAGGCCTCTGGTATGGCTTTACACACCATTGAAAAATCTCTCAGGTGTGCTAGTTTCATCACGATGTTTTCCTTCACCGTTTTAGCAACTGATAATTAATTTACTCATACGTACATAACTTACGAAAAGTCATAGGTCGCCTTGGGATCGAACTCGAGACCTCTGACTTGTCAGTCGACGGTCATACCACTAGGCTATCAGATATATTTAATACTACGCTATTAACATTTAAGAGTTAATAAATAACGCTTTATCAAAGGTCTTTTTACGAAGTAATATTAAGTTTAGGAGTCCAGAGAGATAAGCAATTTTCAATGCGGCTAATAAATCTTGGTAATCTTATTGTTTTTCGCAGACACTCGGCCACGACTGGATCCAAATTTTATTATCTGTACTCCGTCCCACCCTTACAGAGGATTTACTTGTAAAATACTTGGTTGCTACCCGTCCAAGACGAATAAAAAAGTTTTCGAGATCATTGGATTTAGATTTATTTTAATACCTTTCAAGACTTTATGAATACAAGATATTATTTTATTTCATTTTACGGATAAATCAGAAGCAGAGATAGCCTAGTGTATGACCGTTGACTGGCAAGTCAGAGGTCTTAGGTTCGAACCCATTACCTTGCCTTTGACTTTTCGGAAGATACGTGCGTATTATTTATTAATGATTACCTGCTCCACGAAGCAAAAAAAATTAACAATCTTGTTAGTTTACGTAGTAAGGTAGATTACCTAGTTATTTTTTATTATTTTACGTTTGGCATGGTTGCTACATTGAAGCCATGATGAAGGAGGTATATAATTTAAAACCCTCTTTAAATAAATAGAAAGAAAAAAACCTTATGCTGTCAGTCTGATTCCCAATAGTTATCGCATAATGAACAGACTACGGCAAAGATTTAATATTCAATTAATGCGACAATTGAAACAATTAATTAGCTATGAAATCATCTAGATAAATTAGCAAAAGTTTGGAGGAATATCAGAACCTCATCCAAATTCAAGGCTCAAGGCGAACGGTGCCCATAAATTCATGAGAATATCAGAAGAGTATACTTGATCCAAATGTAAGTACCACAATATGACGTAATTTATTGGTATACTTATTCTTTGTTTGGCAAACTCATATATGCGGTAGGGATTATCTTGACGCAGTATATTCCTTCTGTGTATATAATATTTAAGTGTAATTGTATGGATACGTGAGCGAATCTGAAGATGTACTATAATTTTTATGTCGTTGACAAATTCTATTTTAGATCGTATCTTATCAAATAAAAGTTTCTAAATGTTACGAAGTTGAATTATAATAATACGAAGTTAAAATTTCTAAATTAAATTTAAATTGTATTCTATTCGTATTATCTGGGTGTGATTTATACATAAGCATCACGTTCCTAGTTTCACGACTCAATCCTAAAAATGATATCAAAAATTGATCTTAACCCTCCATCAACCACGTTAAATTTTAAACAATATGTGATGTAGAACAACATTGTTAAAAAAAGTAAAACAGTTTACTGAAACGAGATGTTTATATATTAACGGGTATACGGGCGCCCGCCTCCCCAATGTCCAGAAGCAATGAGCTTCCAATATTTACCGAGGGTGTCATGTTGTGCGAGTTTGTAATTAAAGCTTTTTATTACCCTTTGCATGATAGTGTGAGATATTGTCTCGTACTGTTGTATTTGTAGGGGGAAAAAAAGGTAGGAAAAAACCTTCATCTGTTTGTACAAGTCGTGGTGATGCATTGACGCCCGCTTTGCGACCAAGTGTGGGATTGAACCTGGCATGTGCCAATGTGATTTTCCAATACCACAATTTATTTTTAACGGGGGTAACCCTAGAAAAGCTGATAGGTTAGTTTAGTCTGTCCTTATATGGCCTTTGTACAGTCTATGTTAGGAATAACTGATTTTTAATTTTATGTAAATTAACTTTGCTGTGCCCAAACAGGGTCCTTAATGATACTTTATTTTTATGTTAATCTTTTATAAATATTGTGGAATTGCTAATAAAGAATGTGAATACAGCCAGATACATATACCAGCATAGGTGAGATCGTGACCTATTCGGCAAGGATATTCGAGTTGTAGTTTTTATTTATTATTGCTTTCTGTACTTATTTATTTACTGATCTTTTTTCTTTCTGATAGAAGGCAGTTATAAGCCAAATTACAGACATGCATCTAGGTCCTGATAAAAAAGACTTTTGACCCTTAAAAAAATATTTAGGACAGTTAGTCCCTGACTAATAAAAGATGTTATTGTAATATTTGATTTCCAGAAAAGCAATATGTTTACATTTAAGTCTAGACGTTGTATTTAATGGGTCCGAACGACCAGAACTTCCAGTGTCCGTGAGCATTCAATATTTGCCATCAGCGTCGGGTTACTGGCTATCGTGCTTCGTAATTAAACTTTTTTATACGATAGACGACATTCTGTATTGTCCCCTATTTGCACAGCGTGTTTACAAAGTCTAGACATGGATAATAGTATATCTTAGGCTTTACAAAACTGTAAACGTTAATTGCAAAGGAGGTATATTTTGTTTGTTTATTGTTTTTGCAGCGATTTATTAGAGATACATATTGATCCGAATTCGGTAATAACGGTACTGTTTTTTTCTTTTCTCTTTTTTTATTGATAACTAAAACTCGTAAGTTTTAGTTATCAATAAAAAAAGATATATATAATAGCTTCTAAACAAAACAAATGATATATAAAAAGAAAAATATATAATAGATATTAAATAGTTTTTTATTATTTAATATGACCCAATGAGAGCGATAGTAAAGCCAAAAGTAAGAATGGGTGGTACTACTCAGAGAATATCAGCGTAACTAAGAATATTCATCATAGAGTGAGACTGAGAGCACCGGGATACCCTCTTCCATAACTTTCGCCCCTCCCCCCTCCTTCCAGAATCCCGCAAAGGGTCATCAACGCGCAAGTGATACCCCCGTGTAGCAAAGGTCTCGTGAGTTACGGTAACCGCTTTCCATCAGGCGGGATATATGCTTGTATGCCACTCTATTAGTTTAGAAAAAATTGACACCTAAAATTAATACGAACATCTTTAACTTATTCGTTTATTCCCACGAGTTATAATTTACTCACCGTCTAAACGTACCCTAAATTAAATAAAGCCAATGCGACGGTTACGCAATTCAAAATATTAAAAATGATATCAGTATCTAGACAGCAGTCTAACGGAGGTAATGTCCCCAAAACGTTATTTACGTATTACACAGCAGTACCGAAAATAAATTTAATTTATCTGAAGAGGCAATAAGGGCCTTAATACACGCTTTCGATACGCCGTCTTTTAGGAATAAAACGTACTTTAGCGCTCGCACCAGATAAAAGGGTACAATCCTAACACAATGCGAAACTGAAACACCCACGGAAGCCAGCGGGCCCCGGTCCCCCTGGATTTCGCTTGCCTCAACATTTAGCCAGTTAATTGTAGTAGGTATATCAACACTAAATTTTTTATTTGCCCCATCACCCCCCCATGTACTAGTTTTGGATTTAGGTTTCCGTTAATCTGTCCGTTAAATACACGCACACATCATCACATTTCGTAGTAGTAGGTAGGTGTTATGTGTGGTAGGAGGTAGGTGTGGTAAAATTTGGTAATATCTAAACTTAAACTTTTTATCAATCTGTATTCGATGCTTAACTCTTTATGACAATAAAAAATAGTTTTACTTCAATAGACGATCGGGCCCTTTGCGAGTCAGTCGTTGAAAACTGTCTAAACGTCGGGTCGCATTAATATCGCGACTTAAGAATTGTCGCGGTGTATAAAGGCTTTAATATCTTTTACAAAGGGCGCCGATTTGTTGTCAGATCTGCGAAGCTCATCGACCCATATAATACCCCAAACGGTTTTATTTGGACTCCGCCAGACGATAAACAATGTTTTTGTTGGAGAAAGTGTTCACTTAACCGTCTTTTATTGTCAGTGCTCAAAATAGACAATTGTGCGCAGTTTTATTTTAAGCCTGAATGATATCTAGCATATTCCAGAAGTTTAGGGTACTGGGGTAGTGTTATGTTTAAATTTTGATGAAATTAATTTGCGGTGAAATATTAGCTCCAGTTAGTTTAGGTTTCTACCACTTTCTATCATTTCCAAATGTAAACATGGTAAAAATTTAATAGTATCTATTAAATTTGGTAATAATGGAAAGTTCTGAATAGAAGGCTTAATGACCTGATTGTTGATACTTTAAAATTCTTTATGGCAACGAAACGCAATAATAAAAAATAAAAATTACGTTCCATTCCAAAATCAAAAACAAAAAATCTATCTCCTACCCTCTCTACATATAAGATGTTACCGATACAGTTGTTTCACGCTGGCAGTGGGCGGCAGTCCACGCGTCAAATATTCAGGGCGCCCTCTACTGTTTTATTCATGTAACCATCTGTTGTCTCGCTGTGTTACCTTGTGCCTATGTACACGCATAAATTGTGAGTAAAGCCACCTAGGGCTGGTCGACCTTGCGTTTTTGCGATTGTCGTACATAATTAAATGACAATTTGCAATAATTTTGGTACAGTGAGCTGTAATGATTGCAGTTTGCCATTCGAAATTTAAGTTTGTTATTCGAAATGTAAGGCTGTACAAAACCTCTTCTCTACACGTACGGCTCTTCGTACAAAAAGTTGTCAGCTTATACTGAAAATGTATAGCTTTATGTGTGTTTACCCGTGTGTACATCATTATAGATATTTATTTAAGGCTTTAGACTCCGAATATTGAAACGCCAATCAAGTCGTCCCTCCTCTGATCTGTGGTTTTGACATTCGGTTCACTCAGAGAACATCAAGTTGCCATAACGATGAATTGGGGTAAGTGTGAATATACTGCTTTAGCGTTAATTTACTAAACGCGCACACTTAATTAATATGAACTTTAACTAGCAGTGGGGGAACTAATTGCACACTGCGTCTGTATGAAAATTTAAATTAATATATTTATGATACCATTTATACTTCAAAGCACACAAGATGTCGACTCGAGAATTGTTAAATATCTTATTATTTCTTATATTATTTATGTATGACACTTTTGTAACCAATTTTATGGCAAATAAATAATAGATTGAATGATTGATCTACTCAATATGTTTCAAGAAACAAAACATAGTGTCAAGGTGGTTAGGCAAGACTTACTTTACATTACAAAATACTTTTTAAATATTTTATAAAGATATCAAAGTTCAAAAAAATTACCTTTACCTTTAAATTTAAAATAAGACCTTATATGTATAATATAGAGACATTAACATTTACTTCAAAACCAGTTTATTGTAGATACGACAAATCGCAACGCCACAAAATGCGATATCCCAGGACACAAACGCACGCAGGCTTTTTCCGCATTGTGCGTCTGTAGAGTTTGGTACCTTTGATGTGGTTTATATCAAATACCTATGTAAGTTGGGCCGTGTTTTTTGCTTGGGTACCCAAGAAGGCCACTGCTGTGGTTGCACAGTGGTCGCTTTGTACTCGTCTAACCTGGACCGAGCATTTAATGCATATTTAAGTCGGCTAACCAAACATTCTTTGGTAGTCTTTATTATTTTTCATAAAAGTCTGGTAGATTTAAGCTTGAAAAATTCCGTTAAATTAGAAATCCAGACCCATTTGCAAATAAATTAAATATACAGAGAGAATAAACGGAAAAATCATGTAATGTTTTTTATACACATTATATTTTTTAAGAAAATTGAAAAAAGTATTTGATACGAATATTTGTGTGATTAATAGATGTTTGCTTCAGTCCGAATATAAAGACATGAAGGTTATTTATGCACTTCGAAAATATATTTTATATTTGCATCTACAATACAAGGGGCAAATTATATAATAGTGTAGAGAGCATCGTTTCAAAAAAGAATTTAAAAATATTAGGTTGAAGTGTTACAAAAACCGACGCTGTCGATTCGGCTTATCCCGCTCGTAAATTTTCAATGTTTGGCCCAGAGGACTTTTATTGGAAAAAATAGTTTTCGACGATATTCGGAGGGGAAACATTAAAAGTTCATAAAATGTTTACGTTGCTTACCTCATGTTTTATTATTTCATTTTGCCTGGTAATAAATTAAGTAATATAGGTGATTAAATGTGAAAAAGATTTTGTGTTATTGGCTGATTTATTATTTTATTTATGATTAAACTGGTGAAAAAGATTAATATGGATGAAATGTTTAGGTATGACTAAGCACAGTGGGTTCTTTTAAATCCTTGATCGGACAGTATCGGGATCTACAATATATATACGGGATATAGAAATACTATCAGCCAACAATAAAAAACAAATAAAGCTTGTGTATTCGTCACACTTGGCAGAAAAACCACTTATGATTGAACTTACCTATTGACGTTCTAAACAGTATTTTTTTTTTAACCTTATTTGTAATGTGGCTATGATTGATTATTTTATACTATTTTATCCACGGAGGTTGAGGATCTATTTTCTATAGTAAATTAAATCCGCAAATTTAAACCTTAATACAATTCATGCATAGGAAACCAAAGCCAAAACAATTCAGTTCAGAATAAGATGATTAAATGCTTGCCAAAGATACTATAGTCAAACTAATTTATGACAAACATTTAAAGGAATTATATATTTTTATACAATATAGAAATTTTCGTGTTAAAATTCAAAGTAAAATATTTTAAAACAAAAGTACCCTTTTCTCTTATACAAATTAGAGAGGATTCCATAGCTTTCTCTATAATAAAACGAGCGAGTCTGTAACTCTTGACAAAATTAATTACTTCCCATTGTACAACAAACTTTTGTACGTAATCGTAATAATACAATTTTGTGCCAACTTTATGTATAATTGTATCAGTGGGCTGAAATATACATACAATTAACCACCTTATTATTTTATAAATAAAGTTTAGAATGTATTGCGGATATTTTTTAATTATCATTCCAAATTTCAAATACAGATATATTTTGTTAACTTATACATATTATATTTATATATTAGATATTAAGGGTCTGTAGCTACAACATTAAATTAAGCAAAGTAAATATTGGTGTATCCTTTTGTTATCTATGGTAAACAAGTAATTAAATACTTGCACAACTCGCCTTAGGATCGAACCAGGAATTTTTGATTGCCAGTCAGTCATACCACTAGGCTATCACGAATCTAAAAAAAGTCAAACAAACAATGTAACTAAACAAGGTAGACACGTGTACCTGTACACTGTCCTCGACCTTTAACAAAATGCAAATATCTAAGTTCAAGTCTAACACCGTAGGTATTAACATAAACTTACATAAACATTGCTAGCTAACGTTGCTAACTTATATGACTTCGAACTTGGAACGTCGCCTAAGTATCGCTAAGATATCCCACTTGACCTTTGCTTTTACGCAGCCATTTTGCTTAAAGTTTAAGCTTAATGGTGCATTTACACGGGCAATTTTTCCGGCGCCTAATCACGCTTGTGTACCGTACAAGTATCAAGAACTCTTCACAAGAAGACTCCGACATCAAGAAGAAATACTTAGACAGTTGAGCCTTGTAGAGTCCCTGCCCAGTGGTACATTTATGAGACGAAAATGCTACATTGTTTTAACAAGCTACTAAAGATCGTGTTAACCTATAGTTCGATTTCCTATTGTGTCTTATTTCGTCAACTTTAATAAATAGGTACTAGAGGTCGCACACTTTTTAGTCGAAATTCGACCGTAATGTTTTTTTTCTTTTTTCCTTTTTTAATTTGATAAAAGCTCGGCAATAGCTACTAAACAAAAAAGAACGATTAACAAACCGACAGGAAATGATACTGAACAATTTTGTATTTACGTATTCATGATTAGTCTCCAATTTTCAAATCTAAAACCGAAATTTAGGCTGTGCGTTGTCTGTCAGTCAGTCACGGTACTGTTGTATACTTAATAGATAAAGTGTGAGTGTGGGTCGTAAAAAAAATTGTTTGAGAAAAGATCTCTGTCCTGTTAATTAGTTATCTGCCATGTTACCTTAGGTAAACACATTCTGTTTGTATTGATCGAACTGACCGCCTGCCCGGCGCCCTAAGGTTTAGATAATTATTGAGACAAAGTGAAAAAGGCTACAAACTAACGTGGGACGAATTGACGTCAGTAGCGCATAATTATATAGTTACCATTTCACCGTCATAATCCAGATAAATAAAATTAATAATAAAACTTTGTATCAACCCACACAGTCCATATTAAGTACGTAAATAAATCTTCGATCTTTAATGCTATGTTTATTTATGGGACTGAAAACGTCAGACTTTGGTCCAACTTTATTGGTGACATCTGACGTCAAAGTAAACGTCATCGTCACGGTCGACGTTTATTTTGTCAGTAACAACGTCAGCGTGAACCTTCACGCTGACGTTGTTACTGACAAAATAAACTGCAATGTACTGTTGCGGTCTCTTTGATACCTATCAAAGAGACCGCAACAGTACATTTCTATAGCCAACATCGGACGCAGCGTACGGCATGTCAGTCAGATCACCAGCTTTTGTATTGCTTCTGTATTTGCTACTAATGAAACAACTCTTTCATTAACGGATTTCTGTCGCGAAATATTATTTATAACTTGTCAAATTTACGTTTCGAAAGCTTTGCAGCTCTCGTGGTCGTAGACAGCCTGAGGTGTCAAGCGTCTGAACAGTTATTTAAAAATATTTTTGATCTACCGTCAATTAAATATTGTAATTATGGCCATATTATGTAAAAATGTTTCATTATGTTAAACATTCGCGCAAGTATGAGACAATAATTATACCTACTACATTGGGTTACCGAAATAATTTAATTTTTTCTGCAAAATATTTTGAATAGAATTTCCTGGGGATTCTTGATAACAATATCATTTTATTTCTATTTATTGTATTGATGATTTTATTATCTTGCCAGATTGATGACGTACACGCATAATGTAATTGTTTTTCAAGAAACCCTACGACTTTGAGATTTTTTTTATTTTGTATAAAAACCCAACGCAAACTGTATTGCCAATGCAACTGGTCCAAATTCGGTCAATCTCCTTCCTCAATTAACACAAAGTCGTATAGAAAGATTTTTTAAAAGTATCTAAGCATATAAGAGTTTAGTAATATAGGTACCATACCACGTGAGATACTATAGGTAGGTACGTAAAATATACATATAATTGGTACCTACTAATAAATCTCCCCACTTCATCTCGCCATTTAAATTCAATTTAAAACATAATACATACCCGTTCTCATCGCCTCCTCTTGTGCCAAATGTATAAGTTGGTATATGTATAGGCACAGACAAATTGGAAAGCCTCAGAGTTCGAAAACTAGTTTAACTAGTTAAGCCATGCGAGTCGGCCCAAGCCACAAAATGTCTGTCAGGTTTTCTTCCTATACTATTATAAAACTAAATGTTTCATACAGCTTTTCCCGCAAAATATTTTTTTTGTAAAACGAAAATAATATTTTCTTTTCACACGAAGAGTTCGTTTTAGAATGTAATTTTATGTCAAACGTCGTTTTAGAACGTAAACAAGATTATCCGACTACGTTTTTGATTGTGTATGTCATGTTTGAACGTTGTATAGAGGTACCTACTACTTATTTATAAATTGAAACTAAAGCCATTTCTCTCATTTTGTACCTACTAAGTTGATTCTCTCAGATGTCGACGCCCTTGGCGTGACCAAACATTCATTTTAATAAGTGTGTATGACTTTAATTTGATGCTCGATCCGAACTGAAGGTCTAAGTTACAGTAACGGAAGGTAAATTTTTCAAGAAGTAAGCCGGAGCCAATCCAGAGCCAATCTTATCTATTTGGGTTGCAACTTGCAGTGGTCTGATAGACAGTCGCTCCGTAGAAATCTGATATTCAGCTGCATCCAGTTAGATTAGAAGCCGAGCCGAATAATAAGGTTAGGAGGATGATGAGTACGTAATACTAATAATACGTAAGTTATAGTTGATATTTTTTTATATTAGGCTGAATAGTTAAATAAAATACAATCAAAACAAATCTTTACCTATTATAACCAAATGTTAACAACTTTTCGCACTATATTTTTACAAATAAACGTATTCTATTCTATTCTATTCTACATAACCCCAAAATGCGCAATGCGCTGAGTTGTTGGATCCGTCCTTATTTTTTCGTAACATTTTCATAAATGGTTTCTCATATATCTATTCGCAAATCCGCTGCCGGTTATAACACCTCATCTCAATGGATAATGTGCACAATATACATTAAAATGTATTCACGCACCACGCTACGTAAATTATTAAAAAAAAACGGCATAGGGCGAGTAAAACTCTCGCACTGAGGGTTCCGTATAATATAGCCTAAATTTATGTAGCACTTTCGTTTTTTCGAACACTATTTTGCCACATATCTCTAAATATAGACCCAAACGATCTGTTCCATGTATGTTGGCAGGCGTTGGAATAATTTGGGTTTTACCGGATGCTGTTAAATAATATTTATTCGATCAAATACCTATTTCTCGATAAATGGTGTTGCGTAATTAAACTGTTCGAACAAATTTGGATTCGATATACTTATAACTTATTTAAACATAGTTACGTCAATGAAACACGTTGTAATTCGAAAATTAAAGTGTTGGACCTATTAAAGCTTTATAAATTTAAAATATTTTTCTAGAAATTCGTTTTGATTATCTTATGTGACACTAGCTGTCAATGATTGCTTTTAATATTTTTCACAGTTTAAGCTGTAGGCTGTAGTCAAGTTTATTCCATTTTTATTGCGGAACACTAAAAATGATTTGCGTCTACCCGAAGTGTGAAGAGGAAACAAGAGGGATGATGTACAATGCGCATAGTGGGGTGAAAGGTGTGTAAATATCACACAAAAACAATCTCCATGAAAAATTCTTCATAGATAAATTTTTCATGACGTTTTTTTTTGTAGCCATCGAAGTTTCAACACAAAGTTGATTAATGAATCAAAATTAATGTTGATTGTGTGGATTTAAGTAGATTTTTTTTTACATAGGTACTTAAACCCACACAAAAATTGTTATTATAAATGGTCCAGCCGCTTTGAAGTGATGCGCGTAAACATTTGTGGCAATTGATTCTAATTTATGTAGAGAAAATCGTAAGATAAAATATTTTTTATCTTTGTTGTGCGCTTTATGCGTACCGACAAAATAGTTTTCTACTTCTCAAAAAAAAACAATAGAGCTAATCCTGAACTACTACTAAAACAAAGAAATATCAAATCATAAAAATATTTGGTCAAAACCGATTATCGTAGTCACTCATTACCAACTTAAATACTTAAGGTATACAGTCAATATATTATATTATTACTGATATTATCCTGAACAAAGTGGGCTAATAATAAAAAAAAACCTAGGTTGTTTATTCTTAGATTTACCTCTACAAGTAGTCTACCATTTCCATAGTAAAGAGTACTGAATAATGACAGTATCTAGTATCCTAGCACAAGTACCTTCTCTTTTGTCGTCAGGGTTGCCAGACGAGAATAAATACTTGTCCTGTTTAAACTTTCAAAATTCATGTTTAAAAATCAAAATCTATATATATAAAGTAAAAATCTTTAACAAAATCAATATTTAATTTAAAACATTTTGCATAGACTTAAAGCAATTCTATACAAAAGAATACACATATTTATAAAGTACTAGCTGTCGCCTGGGATTTCATCCTTGTGATATATTTTCAATCATGATTCAAAAGACACGTGGAACCAAAGAAATATCCTTTCTAATATCTTTGCGTGGAACCATAGAAATATTAATATCTTTGTGTGGAACAATCTATTATTATAAGAACGTTATTGTTGTTTTCGCGATGAAAAGTACCCTATGTCCGTTTCTGTACGACAACGTATATGCAAAATTTTAGGATTATCTGTTCAGTGGTTTAGAAGTGAAAAGGTAACAAGCAAACTTAGTTTCACATTTATAATAGGATATATACAGGTATATAGTTAGAATAGGCCAATTGGGATATTTTTTAGGGACTTTCATTCTGTGTAAATAATACAATCCCATTTAAGATATTTGGCAACCCTAAAGGAAGGAAGGACGATAGCTCGAACACTTCACGGCTCCATTTCTGCACTAGAGCCTGGAATAAAAATCAAGCCTCCGTACACAACTGTTGTTTTCAAACTAAATACAAAGTTCTTCGTAATTTAATCCTAGATTAAACTTTCAGATAAGTATCGCCTGTAGCTGACGGGTAAAACAAAGAGGTGTAGCTTCTTGTTTAGCACCTGTTGTGGAAAGAAAAATGGAGAAAATAAGATTTTAAATTAATTTTACATAGACTAAAACGTTTGAAAATGTATAATATATAATAAATTAATTATCACTCTCCGTGCCTCGGATAGCACGTTAAGCTGTTGGCCCCGGCTGTCAATTGTAGATCTTTGACAGTCGTTACGGGTAGTCAGAAGCCCGAAAGTCTGACAACCAGTCTTACCAAGGGGCGTGTAACCCAGTATCTGGGTTGTGGAGGTCGCTCCATGTAAAACACTGGTATTCAGCTGCATCCGGTAAGACTGGAAGCCGACCCTAACATAGTTGGGAAAAGGCTAGGCAGATGATATGAGACTCAAACTGTTGAAATAAGTTTTTGTAAAAACAATGTTTTAACCAAGTCTTTATATTAAAACTAAATATATACCAATATCCAAAAATTTGTACATGTGCTGGCCGCTGAAGAGTTCCTTTATCTAGAACTAATTCTGGATGTCGATTCAGGTTGTCCTTTCCATAAAAATGTATTGTTATTGAAAATGAACTAACAAGCAAAAAATCAACCCTATAGGATAAGAGTAAGTGGTTCTAATTCAGCTTGCAAGATTCCACCCGGACAAACATACTATACAATGCAAGTTAAATGCAAGGTAAAAGCATCAGTTGCAGCACAGAGTCCTGAATTGTGCCAGGTTAATGGTAATAGGCTCATCCCGTTTTAGGTGCATAGGAATTGTGTGTAGTGATAGCCTAGCCTAGTAGTTACAAATAGAAGCTATCCATACTCATTCAGCTCAATTAAGCTTTTGTCTATAGAAAACACCGATTTTGTATGGAGAGCGTTCATCTTTCCGCGGCTTCATACAAAATCGTAGTTTGCTATGGAAGTTTTAATATAAACATAACATTACAACTTAATTTTAATCTCAGCCAGTTTCTCTGATGTCAACTACCATAATAAAAAATTAGGCAATCAAAAGATCTTCAAACCCTATCACATTTCACACGTGAACACATTGCAACGTTGGTGTAGTTGAATAAGGGAATTGCAACTTTTACATAGTAAAAAAATATTTGTATTAGGCTTGTAGTTCAAGAGTAACCTAAGCATTCAGTATGCAGCATTTCTAGTTTTTATTTTACTGTGACAAAGAAACATACACAATCCAATCCTTTAAGCTCAGACACGAAATATGTTTTTGACATGACACGCTCTCGTATCATTAAATTAATGGCGATGGAGGGGTTAGATAAGTAGCTAACCCCCCAGCACCCACTTGACACGAGCTACTGACATGTCATTAACACATCTATTCATTTGACAATTTCAACAACAATCACAAAAGGCCTACTTAAAGATTGAAGTGTCATAACTAAATTAAACAGCTGAATATAATTATTTAATAAGAAAATTTGAAAAAACAACTGATACGGATGGGATTTTTTTCAAATTGGGTTGTTTTTTCAAATTTTCTTATTAAATAATTATATTTAATAAGCTATCATGTGCTATAACATGTAAAAAATTCACAAAAAATAAACGGCTGAATTTAATTAATTGTATATATCCTAAGTTACTGAGAATACTTGTCGCTTTCAGGCAATGTTAACAATAATTGCCTCTGATTTCAGGATCTTACCACAGAGTCAATATCTTCCAACGATACTGTAACTCTAATGGCTCTTCTACACTCTCGGCTTTAGGCGAGGCGACGTTCGATGAGGTTATGAGATGATGCGAGGAAGTGTGTCTGATAAGAAAGAGATTCGTAATTTGTACTAAAACGGGCAAGTCTCGGCAGCTTAGTTGGTAAAGCGATGGCACAGCACGCCAGGGATCGCGGTTTCAAGTCCCGCCCGAGTCAGTGGTCTTTGCGAGTTTCTTATCAAATTATTTAATTTAATAAGCAAAACTTGTAAAAAAAAATATTAAATTTAACAAACATATTCTTTTCACAAAATAAGTTTCCCCTGAGAATGTATTTAAACGAAACACTATCCTCGCTATCCAAAACAATATCTATGTTACTATCTATAACTATAATTGTCTATATAACCTATTTCAACGAACACATTACAGACGAAATATCCATTAATTTTGATACAAAATTTGCTAAGATTCGAATCCACCTGTATTGTACAATTTACCGCTCAGTCACACGCCCTTGATATAATCTGTGAATAATAATTCCACTCGTCCATGGACCACGTCAACTTGAATAAAGCGATCGGAAATTCCAATAATCAATCTGGATTCCAATCCTATAATCCGTTGCCATCACCAAAATAGATGCAATTTGAACTGCATTCAAATGAATTTGATACTTGCTAAAATAGTTTTTTCTTTCCAATTCGTCATGCATGTAGCATAATTTATTTTAATTCATCAAATCATCAATGTTACACATCATTGAGAAACAATGAAAAATCCATTGATCTGCTACAGGTTGCCAGTATGCAAAAGATCTTTCATAGCTTTAACTCAATTTGGACCATTTCATACGCTACTCTCGCAAAACAAACCACTAATAAACGTAGAAATAAAAATTCTGTAATTTACTTAAAGATTCAAATCCTGCTCGTAATCAACTGTTCTATCTACAAAATTTATAACTTTGAACTGGACTACTTGATAAGATAATAATCTCTTTCCTTAATTAAGTCACTCCAGTGGTTATTATAAGCGCTTGTTTACTTAAACTACTAGATACTATCCATAAGCTTAAGGGGACTATTCTAGCAAAAAGTTAACACAGGCAGGCTTCTCCTATATTGGGCATTTCCAGAATTTTTGTTTGCATTACACCATTCATTCATTTTAAGGTCTCGTGTACAAAAACTGACAGCTTGCTGGTAAAGCACTCTTTATTTATACGAATACCAAAGTTCGAATGAAAAAAGAAAAAATGTATCCTGATCCCGCTCGTGATCGATTTTTTCTTACTACAAATTTCGAACATTACTTTTTATTTATTCTATAGTATCAAAACCCTTTGAGCAACGTACAAGGCTTTACAGGCGCGTGTAGTGGGGGATCGAGGGATGCAAGCAAATGAAATGTCCGAGCGAGTCGTTGAATCAATATCGACCACGTTACTTGCCTACTCAGAGGCCAGAAGCCATTTTATTCGGTTCATAATAAAGACAGACAGAATAAAAATTGCATATAATTTAAGAGGTAAGTTTGACTTAGGGGAAGGGAGACAAAATATCGTGTCGCTCTCCACCTCCACCTAATGCAGATTGAGCTGAAACATTTTTTTTCCTAAACGCAGCCCCCACACTAGAATTTACTTTTGTATCGCGGGTGTAGTTACAAAATAATTCTTTCATAGTGTACCTACAAACACCCAGACCGGAATCATCGATCACACAAATATTTATTGTGTGGGAATCGAACCCGCAACACCAAGCCCAAAAGGCAAAGAGAGAATACCAGTTGAAAAACATGCATTTTGATATAGGTACTTACAACACACTTGTATCAGATTTGACTCTGTATCAGATTTATATAATTCATAAATCTACTCTTAAACTTTTTGTTTTTTTTTTATTTGGTAAGGCAAGATATTAAATTATTCATAAATAAAAATAATAAAATATAAATAAAATATTTTAATTTCAACGCTAGTAACCAAGATTGCTGTAAAAATTGTAGCAAGCAACGTCGAACCACTCAGAGCGACTACCATGCAACGTTCAGTAGCGAGCGTGTAGGGCCACCATATTTCATCAAATAAAGGAGAAACCTAGTCTTATTATACTCAAACTTCTTTTGGAGCTAGCTTCTTATTCAACTTACCACAGCTTAATACCAACTGCCTAGTCGCTTCCTTTAAAATTACAACTCGAGTGTACCTTTTTGCGTAGTAAATAAAGTTCTATGTTGTATTGCATCTTAAAATGTGCTCGCCACTTTGCGTCGCGTCTCGGTCTCGTCTCAAAACCTGCGGTGTCCGGTAAGAATCACGACAGCCATAGAAATCCTTGCTTTACTGAGAGTTAGCAACTCAGTGATGAATTTGCTTGAGTAACCCTTGATAAGGGTTATTCTTTTTGAAAAACGACTTTTATTCAACAACTTTTTTGGTACCTTGGTATTGATCATGATTGGTTTTTGATCTTACGTAGTAAATACTTAAGGCGCTTTCACATATTATCTCCTAAAATGAATATCGAATAGTCACCCTACTGAATACAATTTTTAATGAAATTTGTACTCTGTGCCGGGTCGGCTTGGTATTAAATATAGATGTGGCCCAATTTCTCAATAATCACGTTACAAACCGACTCCAGCTGTACAACTGCAGTTTGGGTCACTTTCAACATAGTGGTTCGTCCGATTGTCATTGATTGGTCCCGCGGTGGCTGGTATCTAGCTATACTGCAGCAATAAATAGTGTGGGATCCTATAGAAGGATAATCTACTCATAAAATTGAACAACTTGTAGAACTTCAGTTTGCACATATACGAAAAAAAATCACTTCCCATACAAACTTAGATAAGTGGATTACAGCAGTGGACTGATAAAGGTTGATGATGATGAAGATACAAACATCAGCCGACGCTCTGTTTGTTGTTCTACAAATTACTCAGTTTCATAAATAGATTGACGTCCTAAAGGATACCACACTATTTATTCTACAACTTGTATATGTTATTACACAAAGAGTGATTAGATTGGTCCCCCAAAGGCCAGTTGTTAGCAAATTATCATGTAGTATTCAACAAAAGCAAACGAGGGCTGGAAAGTATCTAAATTTTATGACTCCGTGGCCAGCGACCGTATGCTCTCGGGGGTTTACGTAATGCGCCTTTAAGAAAAAAATATGAAATAAACTGCCTTGTTTGTGTTATTCTGTGTACTTATTATATACATCATAATATAGCTACATACTCTGGACGATTAAGATATCCTAAGTTTAATGTGGAGTCAGCCAAAGTAGGTTTTATTATAAATATTTTTCCATAATAAGAATAAAATATCGAAATTTTCTTTCTACAAAAAAATTATACTTTAGAGTTTGTTTTTAAAAATGTTATAAAATTAGAAGGATTTATTTAGGATATTATCGATCACCCCCTTGCAGATGGAACTTCGACCCAATTTCACCATTCACTTAAGAAACCAAAGAAAAGGAAAAAAAAGTATTTAATAAAACTACTTTCAGCCCTACACGTCAGTGGTGAAATCTGCTCTTAATCTTAATTTTTTCATCTCAACCATATATTTTTAAATCCTTTTCCCTATTCAAATTTTAACTAAACTCTGTGTATCACATTTACAGACAACAAACCTCTAACTGAACACAAAGATGGCAATAAAACGCCCCGAGGTACATACATTAACAGTACTTAGCACTCAAATCCGAACCCACCGCTATCCAGAGAATTTCATCATAATAAAATGTAACTTCGGAACAGACCTATAATTTTTATTACTGCTAATTATGTGTCATACCGAGGCGTCTCTGTCGGCCCCAAATTATTTAAATTAACTCGTTTTTATGCTCTCAAAGCATTTCCTCTTCCGGTTAAGTAGGCTAACCCGTAAAAGCTCCGGATAAAGATCCGGATTTGTTGTTGTTACCTGTATGAATACTTTATTGGGGTCTTTTGTGACATGAAGCAGAGGCAGAGAGTGAATATAACCTGTGCGCATTTTAAAATAAATCTCAAGTCCTTGTTGTTTGATACGTACTTATTAAATATGCAATGTCGCCTGATAAACCGTGTTCTCATTTATAACTTCGAAATAAATTTCACTTAGTCCGTGGCGCGGGGAGGACGCAAGGTCCAGCGGATGACTTGAGGTCATTAGGTCATAGGCTTCATCATGACGATCACACAAATATTTGCCCTGTAAATTGTCTAACTGCTATGCAAATCGTATCGGATTGGCGTTCCATAAGAAAGTGGAGATCTTCATCTGTGTTTGCGCACACCCTTGGCACAAGGGCCTTGTGCGCTATAATATTTTCTGCCTCGTTGGCAAGCGTCTGTGAATAAGTCGGTGTGGCCGCAATTTGGTTAGGAGAATAACATTATTGAAATATTTAACAATCAAATTAAACTAGGTACTACTAGATAGCGGGTTCAGTTAAAACTCTCTCGATAAAACATTAAGTTCAAAATCAAATTTTAATACAATGTGGTGGTGAAACTAAGCGGACATCCTAAGTTAGTCTTAATCTAGTAAGATATACTTGGACAAAGCTCTCGTTCTTATTGACTTAGCCTCTGTGTAAACAACATTTGACTTAAGTTGTTACTTAGGTAACAACCCTACATTTTTTTATTCAATTTGTGAAAAATTCTAAAACCAGGTAAAATATTAGTAAATAATATAAGTTTTTTCAAGTAGTTAGTAGTTTTGAAATTATTAGAATTAGTTTTTAGATAGTTATAACTTTATTATGGATTGAAATATTCAATTCGCTTCATATATACCTTTTACCAAGGAATTTATTCGTAATTTCATGTTAAAAGGTTCAAATCTTGCATGTAATAGAGTTTTCTACAAAAACTTTCTAACCTAATTTAAATGTACAGCAAATCCACAGAAGTAAAATTATTAGGAGCCAAATAAAAACTCGGTAACACTGGCCCAGTTAACAAACTCGAGAACTGGGAGTTTACGAATTAAAAACTTTTATACTACTATCTAGTAGAGGTCGTGACTGTACTAAATATTTCTCCGCAAGAAAATTAAACAATAAAAATAACAACCAAACACTCCTTTTGCCTCCTTGCTCCTTGAGCTGATGATATTTTTTTATAAAAGTTAGTTAGTTTTATTTAATAAAAGGTGGAACTCGTTAGGCTTGGCAGTTGGCACCGACTTTAAAAGGAACATTATTTTGTGTTAATTGGAGTTTTTAAATATTTTGAAGTCGGTATTTTTTTTATTAAAAATCATTTGTTTTTTAATTTTGAATAGCACATTAACGTTAATCACCCCCCATTTTTTCGGAAGCCGGTCTGGCCCATTAGTATTCAAACTTAAGAAAAAATTCAGCTATCGCTCTTTACTTCTTTATTATAGTATCAGAACAGTCAGTGGCAGACTCAAAAAAAAATTAAAAGTAATAAATAAACTTTATTCCTCAAAACTTATGAGCTATAAATATAACATCTAGTACATGTTGTAGGATACCCTTCATATTTTATAGGAGGAACTAAAACTGGGTAAGGCGCAGAAACCTGTCGATTTTCAGTCAAACCTGAAGGGTACAGGGCAACAGAATTAAAATTTTTAGTCATAGTTGAAAGTGCGTTAAGTGCAGAAGACTGAATATTTTTGAATAGTTCTGATAATGGCTGCCCAGAAACTTGGTAACGAGTGACATAATTTTGGTTTTGTTGAGGAATTGAAATCGTGTTAAGGGGACGAGAATTTTGATTTTCAGAAACTGAAATCTGGTAATGGGGACGAGAATATGGACTTTCAAGTGGAAGTGACATCGGGTAAGCGCGACCAGAATCTTGAATTTCAGATGATACTGAAACAGGGCAATAGGGACAAGAATCTTGACTTTTAGATGAAACTGAAATCACGTAATGGGTATGAGATTTTTGGCTTTCAGATGGAACTAAAAACGGGTTAAGGAGACGAGAATTTTGACTTTCAGATGAAACTGAAACAGGACAAGGAAGACAAGAATCTTGATTTTCAGATGAAACTGAAATCTCATAATGGGGACGAGAATATGGACTTTCAGGTGGAAGTGACATCGGGTAAGCGCGACCAGAATCTTGAATTTCAGATGATACTGAAACAGGGCAATAGGGACAAGAATCTTGACTTTCAGATGAAACTGAAATCTCGTAATGGGTATGAGATTTTTGGCTTTCAGATGGAACTAAAATCGGGTTAAGGGGACGAGACGAAACTGAAACAGGACAAGGAGGACAAGAATCTTGATTTTCAGATGAAACTGAAATCTCATAATGGGGACGAGAATATTGACTTTCAGGAGGAAGTGACATCGGGTAATCGGGACTAGAATCTTGAATTTCAGATGGCACTGAAATCTGTAAATGAGGACGTGTATTTTGACTATCAGATGAAACTGAAATCGGGTAAATGGGATGAGAATTTTGACTTTCAGGTGGAACTGAAATCGGGTAAAGGGGACGAGAATTTTGACTTTCAGGTGGAAGTGACATCGGGTAAGCGCGACCAGAATCTTGACTTTCAGATGGAACTGAAATTTGGTAATGGATATGAGAATTTTGACTTTCTGATGAAACTGATTTCGGATAAAGTGGACGAGAATTTTGACTTTCAGGTGGAACTGAAATCGGGTAAAGGGGACGAGAATTTTGACTTTCAGGTGGAAGTGACATCGGGTAAGCGCGACCAGAATCTTGACTTTCAGATGGAACTGAAATTTGGTAATGGATATGAGAATTTTGACTTTCTGATGAAACTGATTTCGGATAAAGTGGACGAGAATTTTGACTTTCAGGTGGAACTGAAATCGGGTAAAGGGGACGAGAATTTTGACTTTCAGGTGAAACTGATATCGGATAACGGGGTCGAGAATTTTCACTTTCAAATTGAACTTGGTAATTTGTTTGAGAATTTTGACTTTCAGGTGAAACTGATATCGGATAACGGGGTCGAGAATTTTCACTTTCTAATGGAACTGCAATCTGGTAATTTGTTTGAGAATTTTGACTTTCAGGTGAAACTGATATTGGATAACGGGGACGAGAATTTTGATTTTCAGGTGAAAGTGATATCGGATAACGGGGTCGAGAATTTTCACTTTCAGGTGGAACTGCAATCTGATAATTTGTTTGAGAATTTTGACTTTCAGGTGAAGCTGATATTGGATAACGGGGACGAGAATTTTGACTTTCAGGTGAAACTGATATCGGATAACGGGGTCGAGAATTTTCACTTTCAGGTGGAACTGCAATCTGATAATTTGTATGAGAATTTTGACTTTCAGGTGGAACTGCAATCTGATAATTTGTTTGAGAATTTTGACTTTCAGGTGAAGCTGATATTGGATAACGGGGACGAGAATTTTGACTTTCAGGTGAAAGTGATATCGGATAACGGGGTCGAGAATTTTCACTTTCAGGTGGAACTGCAATCTGATAATTTGTATGAGAATTTTGACTTTCAGGTGGAACTGAAATCGGGTAAAGGGGATGAGAATTTTGACTTTCAGGTGGAAGTGACATCGGGTAAGCGCGACCAGAATCTTGACTTTCAGATGGAACTGAAATTTGGTAATGGATATGAGAATTTTGACTTTCTGGTGGAACTGAAATCGGGTAAATGGGACGAGAATTTTGGCTTTCAGATGAAACTGAAAGCGAGCAAAGGGAACAAGAATCTTGACTTTCAGGTGAACCTGATATCGGATAACGGGGACGTGAATTTTGACTTTCAGATGAAACTGAAATCGGGCAAAGGGGACAAGAATCTTGACTTTCAGGTGAAACTGATATCGGATAACGGGGACGTGAATTTTGACTTTCAGATGAAACTGAAATCGGGCAAAGGGGACAAGAATCTTGACTTTCAGGTGAAACTGGTATCGGATAACGGGGACGAGAATTTTGATCTTCAGATGGAACTGTAATCTGATAATGGGTATGAGAATTTTGACTTTCAGGTGGAAGTAAAATCTGGTAATGGGTATGAGAATTTTGATTTTCTGGTGTTACTGAAATCGGGTAAAGGGGATAAGAATTTTGACTTTCAATTTCCCCCAGATCAGAAGTTTCAGTTTCAAGAAGAACTTGTGAATTAAGTTGGGAACATTGTCTTCCGTAAGGTTGGGCACATTCGGGATGATTGCATATTAACTTGCCGCTGGGTTTGCCCATCTTATAAGGCAGTTGTTTTACAAAATTTCCGCTGAAATAAAATTCAACACATTAGTAAATTGTATGGCATGACAAATAAAGGGAAAATTTATACAGTATGGGATAATTATGGGATCAACCCTGAAATCGCAAAAAATATCTGCTTTTCCATACATTTTGTTGAGTTATGTGAACATAAATGTATGGAACAGCTGAATTTTTTTTTGCGATTTCAGGGTTGGTCCTTTAGTAAAACTTGTTCGTAATGATGAGTTTAATGACCCCTTTTTAGGTTGCGGGTATTTTACAATTAACCCTGTATATAATTTTAAAGATTAGGATACGAATCTTACGCCGTACAACGTAAAATGAGGCATGAAGATGATAATGACAAAAAAGTCTTTTCATCCTTATTTTAAGAGACCATAAACCTCACTTCAACAACAGTTCACTACTCACTGGGTCAACGTGGTGGTAAATGTCTCTGTCACATAAATTTGTAAGAATAAGCTATTTCCCATCAGTAAAACTGTTTGTTTAAAATTTTCAGGTATAAAGCTGCAATATACTTGCTCAGTAAAATTTGATGATGTTTAAATAAAGTTGGTTCTACTTACTTTGGCCCGTAATTGCACATGACAACAAAACTTAACATCCAGCCTTTTTTCTCCTTTGATACAGCACAGCCAATGTACAAACTGTTAGACCACACCATCTGCAAGTAAATGTCATTTGAAGACAAACAGAATTACAGACGCGCTAATTGTTAAGTCATGGTGGCGCTTTGGTTACGGACCCGCTTTGCAAGCATATGGGTGTAGGCTCGAAGGGCATATACCAATGTGACTTTTCAATGTCATATGTACTATCACGGACACGAACGGTGCACCACTTTGCGATCCAAATGCTTTGAACGATGCTACGTGCGTGCGTGCGTGTGCAAGCGATTCTAACCTTAAGAGTGGTGCACTGGCTTTGTCCACGATAGTACTTTTTTAGTGAATCTAAGACACCACTGACTAACGGTAAAGGAAAACATCGTGATACCTTGACTTAATAGTCTGAAATCGCTAATACGCAGTGAGCTAGCGAAGTGATTAATGCTCGGTACTTCTCTGTATGAGAAGAGGCCTTTGCCCTGCAGTGGGACAAGGCTGGTTTATTTTATTTATTCGTTTTTTCTGTTGAAAATTAATCTATTGTCTCGTTTGTTGCGTTCTTGTCTTGGTACAATTGAATGTACAAACCTGTGTATAGTGACCAACGACATGATTGCCTCCCAAAAAATGACCTATTGCCTGATACCTAAAGTCCTTGTGTTCACTAAACCACGACTCAAGAGCGGCATCCGGGTTAAATTCGAAACGTGGATTGCTTGTGGATTGCCAGTATAAATTTTCACCCGTAGTAAACCTGCTGGATGCTGAAAATAAGAAAAAAATGATGAACAGACAATATGAAATATCCCATCTACGTCGTTAAAAATGCAAGTTTTGTCATTGTTTATCTCGTCCGAGAAAAAAGGTACTTGTTGCAACCCTCGCGTCAACGATGTAGCTATCTCATAGCAAAAAACTTTTTTTCTATCTTGTTTTGGTCATTTCTTTTTATACAATCCAAAGTGATCCAATTCAAATCTTTTTATGTGTAAAATTACTTTTTTTTTCTTGACAAATCACCCGACATCTTTAACATGACCGCTTTTTCGTCGATAACTATTTGACAAAAAAGGATGAAAAAACGTTTTGTAGCACATTTTTTAAACTTTCGCGACTCGAACTTATGATTCAATTAAAATGAAACGAGCTCTAATCGCGTCATTACCTTGTAATTATATTTTCCGACGTTTCGGCTGAGTTGCATCAACCGTGGTCACAAGTCAAAAGGCGACTGAAGTATACTGCGAGATCCTCGTCGACAAGCACGAGCAGTTTTATCAAATACCCTCACTTGAGATATTGTAGGACACGGAATATGTACTTTAGGTTGACACAGCGTAGGGATAGGGGTAGGTGTAGAGTAGGGTAGGATAGGATAGGGTAGGGTAGGGTAGGGTAGACTAGGCGTAGAGGTACTATAATCATGCGTAGTCGCGCCGGGAAACTAGTTCGCTTATAATAATGACGCTCATTAGCCAGAATTTTCGGAATTTTTAGTAATGATGCGAATAATACCCGGATCGTTTTAATTGAATCATACAGTAAAGCTTACTTACGGACAGTCTTATCTGGATTGTGTCGATGGGCATTACCATAATGACTTGCTGGATCAGATATCCACTCATATGCTTTTGCAGCAAGCTCTTCGTCCCACACCTTAAAATCAAAAACTTCATTACAATTTTGACAAACTACCTACTTACTTCTTTTAGGGCTGTCAATTTTTCAATTTTAAGTAGTCCGTGATTATGATAATGCTACGTTCAAAGTAGGAACCACTAGCCTAGCAGTATATATTTAATGGAAGTGGACCAATCATGTCTTTTTTATGTACAGTCACGACTACAAACATGTAAACACTATTTTTTTTAAACTTACAGAAAATATTACTAGTACTACTATTACTACTACTACTATTGCACAGATAATGAATTATGTAACACAGATAGAAGACGACTGCAGAAAGGAATACTAGTCGTTCTAGCCATCAAATTTTTCTAATGTCAAACATCTAAAGGATTTGTCATCGATAAATCAGAGGCCTAACTGGCTTACACTGTTAAGAGTTTATCATCAACAATAATGAAAGAAAAATAATATATCAAAAGAGTAAATGTATAATTTCTTTACCACTTGATTCATTTCCGATGCGGCTGGTTGTCCTGGTAGTTTGCCTTCAGCAATAAGCAGACGCCGCCAGTTATGGCCATCAACGAACTTGCGAATAGTGTCACATGACAAATTGATCACTAAAATGTTAAATAATGTTATCAGAAAGAAAGAAAAATTTATTCTAGGTTCTAACAAGTTAATTTGTCAACATGAAGGCTTGGCTTCAAGAAAAGATGGTACGGCCGTGCCTGCTTCGCTCGAGACATGGCGGGGGCACTGCCGTACCTCCAGATACACGAATAAAACTTAAAATTCCAAAAATCGTGTCAGGGACACAAAAATTCTCGATTTTTTTTTAGGTAAGAATAGTCTTGATCATGTCACCTTACACATTTAAAAAAAAAAAAAATCATAATCGGTGTATTTGTTGAGGAGCTACGATGCTACAGACAGACAATCAGATACTCATGTTAAACTTATAATATCACTCTATTTTCGTCGGGGATTAAAAAGAAAAAACCTCTCCTAGGCCAAAAAAAGGTTCCTATCTCAGCTAATTCTGCAGCAAAAATGCTGCAGTACTGAGATTCTGATGGGTCATAATATTATCTTAACCCTCTATTACGTCGCAATGAGCATGGCAAAGGCCTGCGTCCCTTCCATCCTCCTATTTATTTTTATCTAGTGTTCAACACAACCAAACTAGTTGGGTATTTTTTTATCTGTATAAATGATTTAGGAACGCACACGTCAAGGATAAACCTGACACTAAAGTTTCAGTTTAAACGAAGACTGACGTGACGTGGCTTGAAACATCATCGAAAAACGCCGCTATATAAACAACCACTAGACTCTTAAGGACCCCGCACACGATTAGGGATCACAACAACGGTTACTGGCACGGCCAGGTTTAACTACAGAAACTTAATCGACATTATAATTATGACTTATGAGCAACTGCAAAAACAATTCGCACGACTAATCGCTTCGCCTTTCAAGAGGATATATTCAATAGCTTCATCTTCTAGCAAGACATTCTCCGCCCAAAATATAGGAATGTTATTTATATATCCATCATGATTTGATTAGCTTAAGGCAGCATCTTGGTCAGAGCTTGTGCGACCAAGGCTACTCGACCGGCCACGCGGCCACGATCACGACTGGCGATGGTCATGACCTCACAGAGCCCGAGGTCCATAAAAGGGTAAATGTATTAGGTCAAACTTACTTTCGCATTTCACTAAGCTGATGACGGTCCAAAAGAAGAACACGACCAACTTCATTGCTTCTCTTTCAAACAGTCTGATGTGTATCGATTTTGATTATAAAGTTAACGGATCATAATCAATCAAGTCAATTGTGACGTAAATAAACTGTAACTTGCTGCTTGGTTTCTTTCACAGTTAAAACATAAATCCTGATTTCATAGTGATTTTACACCAATTGGTAACTCTTGAAATTATAACGGTAAAAGTGGATAACTGTAGTCTTTAAAAAAGGTTTAATTTATTATCTCAGTTTCGTGTTTGTGTTTATATCTGGTATTCATTTTACCACCGGTTTTGAACTAGCTTCCCGATGAGCTAGAATTGATGATGAGATTAAGATTGAGATGATGAACTTTAATCATAGCTCTGAATTGATCACAATACAATATTTACTCTCTGTTTGTTTGTTTGTTTATGTATGAAGTTATAAGTACCGCGTAATGGATCGATATCGAGCCGTTAATTTTTTTTTTTCTATATTATGAATTGTCAAATTAGTATATAGATAATTACGATGACTACCTCTTTTTCCAGAAGACGCTTAATAATAATACATATAAATAAATAGATAAAAATAATTGCGGAAGATAGACGAAATTCGTTAGAGTTTTGTCTTAAATGCTTTTTAGAGCAATTTGACAGATTTTACATTTTTTTTCATTCAAGTAAGTAACTATACTTTTTCATCATAGACTATATTCATACATCAAAATCGGACAAGTAACAACGAAATTGTTGCGTAACAAAGATAAAAAATAACATTCCAAAGTCTGTCAAAAAAACTCAAAGCAGTTTAGGAGCAACCCGAAATCTTCCATCTAAGCGCGGATTATACAAAGCCCTAACCAGATTTAACTGGTTAGGAACGGGAGGGAATGGTATAGGTATAGTTACAACAACCCCTTATGTATAGGGTATTAGAGAGGTTGGATTATGAGCACACAGAAAGCGTGTAGCGTAGGACGTTTAAGAGAATTGTTCCCCGAACGAATGGAGCGCGCTAAACGCAAACAAATTTTGATTTTATTTTATTTTTTTATTGGATCTCTAGAAGATGAGATTGAATTTTTCGATTCTCGTGCTAAGGAGTTTCTGATTTACTTAAAGTTCCAAAATGAAATTTTGTATTTGTTTAAAAAATAATTAATTATAGTCTCTAGACCTTGTGGTCTAGAGACTATAATTAATTAATTTTTGAGGTTTTATATTTTTGGGAAAATTCTATTAAAATATTATATTTAGGAAATCTAATAAATCTAATAATCTATAGACTCAATATTAGTCTCTTGATCTTGTTAAAAAAATTTCATTGATAAAGAGCTTGCTCGAATACGAAACATAGACACGGTACCAGATTAACTTAAAGGCAAGGTAGTCTAAGGTAGGCCTAGGTCAAGGCCTATAAGCCCAACATCGCTTAACCAATCAGAGAAAATAAAATTAATTCCATAATTTCAGGTGGCAAAGAGACATAACGGCAAGCCTGATGGTATGGCGGTACCGTATAAACTATGGACGTTTGCAATTGTATTGTGTATATGTTAATAATATTGGTAGAATTTTGACCGTTTATATGTATAAAAATAAGAAATAGAAATTTTTACGCTTAACTAGCTTCCGTCCGTGGCTTTCGTGGATCTACTTTCTAAACTATATCTATTTTAGTATAATAGCCTAATTTGTGTATTTTTTTTGTTGTGTATTTTGAGTTATTTAAATTAATTTTAGTATAGTAACTGTAATACTGAGCATCTATATTTAAATAAATAAATAAATTTGCTTTAATTCCCGCACGGGGCAAATAAGTAAGTAAATTGACATATTTGTTCCTATCTAGGTGGCATTGTGCATTGAGAAAATACTAGTGCGGAGCTACATTTTTTTTTTCAAATTTAATATGAAAACATTGAACAAACCAACACACGTAAGGATTTATAATGTTAGTACGTATGTGTACACTTTTAAAGTTGTAAAACCACTTTGTTAGCAAGTACATTTGTAAACTAAGACTAGTTTAGCGTAAATAGCGCGTAAAGACTCTAAAACTAAATATTTATAAGCACATTTAGCGTAAATAATGTTTACTTCAAGCGTTTCAATGTCGGTTATGCATTGACAAATTGTTATAACCAATTTCTCTCGCATTTTATTCGCTTATTACTTGATTATTTTTGATAAAAACGTCTATTTTTACCCGATTACGGCGAAGCAAAAAGGAGGGTTAAGATTTTGACCTGTATGTATGTATGTATGTATGTGGGTATGGATGTTCATCTGTTCCCTCATAACTTCTAAACTAGTTATCATAATTGGACAAATGAGGTGTTGTTGGAAGCCTCCTGATTGTCCGCTGGTTATAGACTACATGACGTCACATTAAACTGACGTAAGCGCCCTCTAGGGGACTTAAAGTAAAGAACTTAAAACAAAAATCTTGGCAGTGTCGTGTGGGGTATCAAATGAAAGAGCTTTATTAGCACATTTCAAATATGTAAACATTATTAGAATTCACATATCTCCAAAATACGTTAAATAAAAATATAGTTTAAAAACTAAAACCCGACTACTTAAAATCTAAAAACAAGCTTCTTAGATTTGAAATAAAATTCTGTAGTCGGAGGCCACCAAATTTACCAAGTATTTACCTATAATACATTAAGGCCTCCGACTACAGAATTTTATTTCAAATCTAAGAAGCTTGTTTTTAGATTTTAAGTAGTCGGGTTTTAGTTTTTAAACTATATTTTTTGACTAGTAGTAGTTAGCGACTTCAAAAATAAGGTATCAATTTGATTCTTTTTTTTTATTGTACGTAACGCGATATTTCGAATCTGGTTAGGTACGAATTTTGACATTTCTTTTTTGTTTAAGTGAGTTTGTCAGCAAAATAATCCCATATAAATTAAAAATTATTATGTTGTACTTCGGAGATATAGATCGGAACTCTTTATCGGATGGTAGCAAATCTTAAAAACAAATTTTACGGTTAATACGGCCTATCTATTAGTAAGCGGTTACCGTAACTTATGGATGCACCACCAATGACAGAAGCGTGGCTACCATAAATTTTTCCGAAGCCTAGATATTTTACAATTTATTCCAGTTCCGCGATAAAAACGTATTTAAAAACTACAAAATAACCGGACTAATTGGACTAAATGGATAACGATAAAACTTTAAAAAATTTGTAGAAAAATCAAAAATCTGAACAAAAAAATTAAGAAAAAGTTTTAAAAAATAAACAAAAGTTTTCCATCAAGCTTTTAAGCCCAAAAAGGTCACCATCTCATATAAGCGGATGACTGGCAATAAAACAAATCTGGAAACACCGCACATAATATTCCCTTGGCACATAAAGTGTGGCAGGTGGCGTGTGACCTAGTTCGTAACTGGCAACTCTAGTGGAAAAGTGCAGGGGGCCGATTCTCGTGATCTAAACCGTAACGATATCTTAGCGACTTAGTCGTTGAAATCCATTTCGTATTCATATCCGTCAATCGAACTTGAACGGTACCGATTTTAAAGTCGTTCGATTCTATTGAGTTGAAGTCCTACCAAACTACAATCAAGATAAAAGTGAAATCAATAAGCCTGAAACTGTTCCACTGTAGGCCTTTTCTCATACAAAGAAAGATCGAGCATTCATTACAACGCGGGCTCACTGCGTGTTGGCGATTTCAGACTTGCTCCAGGTTTTCTTTCGATGTTTTCCATCACCGTCAGTGAGTGATGTCTTAGATTAACTCAGAAAGTACTTGATATTGAAAAATTCACTTTGGTAACATGCCACGTTCAAACCCACCCCCGCGTGCTTGCAAAGCAGGTTCATAACCAAAGAGCCACCACGGCATTATCAAGTACAAGTAAATATTTAAAGAAAAATCCTTTAATTTGTCTAAGGCCGTACCTTGTATTAAAAATAAATATTTGATTAAGTGAATATCAAATTGGGTAAGACTTCGATCGAACGACACTAAAACTTCAGGTATATTTTGGATTGTTTGTTTTTACGAGAATCGGCTCCCAGGGGCCGCACTCCGACCTATCGATATTAAGTACAACCCTTGAACTAGCTTAGTCGGCGTTTTAAAGCTAATGTATCGTTGCATAGAATATTGTTTAGATACGTACGTATCGTGCGTATTTTCCAATGGGTAGAGCTGTCTTTTGTTTATGCCCTGTGGTTTCCGGCCTAATAATAGAACCACCCCTATACATCCCACGGGTGTCTTAAGTAGCGACAAAAGGAAAAATCTGGAGGATGGGCAGCAGCATCCTACTGTATAATAGCAACCATCTGCTACTGCGATCGCCAACCCCTTTGCCCAGCTTTGCGATTAAGGAGAAATACTTTATAATGAGCGCACAAATTAAGTGATGCGTATGAGAAGTGGCAGTCCAGCAGTGGACTGATACAAGCTGTGTAGGGAGCTGTTTTTAGGCTGGATGAATGGGCCGGTTTGACGGGGGTAGTGGAATATCGGCGTAAAATACCTAACAGAATTCGTACTGTTTCGTACGATCAGCGAAAACAACCGGAGGCCGTATTTCTTTCTTAATAATTTCCCCTCTCATAATCCCGGGTCTCTCATATCATCATCAATCTCATAATCTCAGGGTCAGCAACGCGCTGGTGATACTGGTGGTATTGCAAGCATCTGTAAGTATGGTAACTGCTTACCATTAGGTTGACCGTATACTTGTTTGCCTCCTTAGAACTTAATTTCAATACGAATGGGACGACTTCACTCGTACCTACTCATCTAACAAACAAACAGATACATAATCAGATTTATAATATTATATTATTTAGGCAAACGCGACTCCCACACTCCTACGTGAAGTGGTACACTACTCAGTCAATATACCTCCTGATGTACAGAGGCGTTCGTAATTAATTGCCAATCAAAATGAAACGCGACAATAATATTTTGAGAGTTTATTAAAAATAATGAATTCAACTCCCCATGAAATTATAGACACGATAAACAGAAACGCTCACAACACAATCCTAACACCAAATCCTGTATGATTTAAGACAAATTAACACCTCCATAAGCCAATAGGACCATAAAACCTACATCACATAAGCCTATCGCGTAGATCTGTATTGTCTAAGGATTAAAGGTTCAACGTCCAGTTAGGCCGCGTATTATCAAACACTGCAAGCCGTGATGTTTGGGTCATTATGTAAATTTAATATACTGCGTGCCATTAAAAGATTCGTATGATGAGTTTAGTACTGAAGGTTTGTTTAACCTCCCGACGCAAAAAAGGGGTGTTATAAATTTGACGTGCCTGTGTATCTGTGTGTCTATCTGTGGCATCGTAGCTCTTAAAGGAATAAACCGATTTTGTATTGAAAAGTCGAATCGAGAGATCTTTGCTAAAAATTAATGTTTTTTTTTGTTTCACAGGTTTTTAATTTATAGTTATTGATTATGAGAGATCATTAACGCAATATTGATTTAATTGGGTTATTATTTACATAATTTTGTATGGATACAAAAAAAAATATTACAGTACTCTTGACCGGAATCGATATCCAGGATTAGTGGAGCTAGATACCTAAAAGAACTTTTCAACTGTCAACAGCACAGGCACAAAATTTTGGATCAAAAACAAACAGCAAACTCTTAACATTCGATCCAATACATTATTTTCAAATCCAATCAGACCTTAAATTCAAAATACGAAAATAAAAATCTACAATTTGACCATTTATCAAAGACCCTGGACTTGGCCCTGTGGCTTTTGTGAATTTTGAACGCTTTGTCTGTATCAATTTATATCAAGCCTGCTAGCTTACAATGACCTTCACCACGGTAGAAAATTGTACGACTAAAATTGTAGTACACAATCCATTGCGTTGTTTTTTCATAATATCAAACCCAAAGCCATAACAAACGGATCAATGAAACGCAAACTACAAGCACTTCTGCCAAATTTTCAGCAAATATTAGCAAAATTTTCTATTTGTGTGTCGTGATATCACAGTAGAGATAGTAAAGCGTAACGAACGCGTTTATCTTGGTGATGGACCATTACACCTCGACTGGAGGTGTTTTTGTTCTCAGTGACTTATTGCATCGGAAATGTTCGGAAGTAGCCGCTAACGTTCGTGAATGTTGAAGAAAATACGCAGCTGCTTGAGTCTCTGCTACAGATAACAAATTGCCTGGCCTTTTTACTGAATGGCGGAGATATTAATTTTTGTTGTGGGCTTGGGATTTGAAAAATGTTGAGTGTATTGTCGAGTACCGTCTTTTGGGATGTAATCTGTGGTCTTACGCTTGAAAACACACCTGCGCACGGCTGAAGAAGTATATTTTTTTTACTTTTTATGCCTATATAATTTAATACGGGTAATATTATTTAGGTTAATATTATTACGGGTTGATTTTAGGATTGCTTGAGTAGATTTAGGTCATTATTCCAATCTTGTTGTTAGAGCTTATATAGTGATATGTCGTGATAAGCATTATTATTCGTGGAAACCTTTAATTGACTCTTTGTAACTTACACATGTATAACTTACACTGTTGGTTTTCCTATCTTATCCTATGGTTTTAAATAAATGAATAAACATACAAGGATTATTTTTGTGAATTTTTTACATGTTATAGCACATGATAGCTTATTAAATATAATTATTTAATAAGAAAATTTGAAAAAACAACTGATACGGATGGGATTCGAACTTACACGCCTTAGGCGTGTAAAAGAGATTTGAAATTTCGATTGATGCCGATGGGATACGGTGGCTCAGCGGTTAGAGCGTCGACACCGTGTGTCGAAGATCGTGGGTTCGAATCCCATCCGTATCAGTTGTTTTTTCAAATTTTCTTATTAAATAATTATAATTAATAAGCTATCATGTGCTATAACATGTAAAAAATTCACAAAAATATTAAGAAAATTGGTGATATCGCATCGGTGTCTACTTAAACTGCAAAGTTTAGAGCACTGGGTCGGGATACGTAATGTATTTCGATAGATGTCGCCACACGCCTTAGGCGTGTAAAAGAGATTTGAAATTTCGATTGATACCGATGGGATACGGTGGCTCAGCGGTTAGAGCGTCGACACGGTGTGTCGAAGATCGTGGGTTCGAATCCCATCCGTATCAGTTGTTTTTTCAAATTTTCTTATTAAATAATTATATTTAATAAGCTATCATGTGCTATAACATGTAAAAAATTCACAAAAATATTAAGAAAATTGGTGATATCGCATCGGTGTCTACTTAAACTGCAAAGTTTAGAGCACTGGGTCGGGATACGTAATGTATTTCGATAGATGTCGCCACACGCCTTAGGCGTGTAAAAGAGATTTGAAATTTCGATTGATGCCGATGGGATACGGTGGCTCAGCGGTTAGAGCGTCGACACGGTGTGTCGAAGATCGTGGGTTCGAATCCCATCCGTATCAGTTGTTTTTTCAAATTTTCTTATTAAATAATTATATTTAATAAGCTATCATGTGCTATAACATGTAAAAAATTCACAAAAATATTAAGAAAATTGGTGATATCGCATCGGTGTCTACTTAAACTGCAAAGTTTAGAGCACTGGGTCGGGATACGTAATGTATTTCGATAGATGTCGCCACACGCCTTAGGCGTGTAAAAGAGATTTGAAATTTCGATTGATGCCGATGGGATACGGTGGCTCAGCGGTTAGAGCGTCGACACGGTGTGTCGAAGATCGTGGGTTCGAATCCCATCCGTATCAGTTGTTTTTTCAAATTTTCTTATTAAATAATTATATACAAGGATTAATCGAGTAACCCTTCACCGCGCCGCGACCACGAATAATCTGATATTCAAGTGCTTCAGTTTAATTACATTTATTGAGACTAGTTAATTAATTACTTGTGGATTTATATTCTCAACTTAAAGTAAAACTTCTGAATGATTGACATTGATTGATTGAATGATCCGAGACACCCATACCTATGTCTCGGTGTGACAAAAAGAAGACTGGAAATTATCTGTGTCGTTTTTTTATTTGGTTTAAAACTATTAACATTCGGTTGGCATATTATAATATCTCTACGGCAAAACTCATACAAACCTATTGCACAAATTCTTTTTTTTGTCGTGTGGAAAACTCTTTATAAGCAGGTACTTGGTGATGGGAACCAACGGACTAAAAACTACACGGTGTTCCTCCACGAACCTCTGGGCGGAAATATGACTTTCGCTTACGTCTGGTCTTAGGTCCTGAGATAAGTTCAGTTGTTTTTTCAAATTTTCTTATTAAATAATTATATCCTAAGATAAAATTTTATCAAACTCAATGTTAACGCTACCATATAAAAAATCGTCATAAGTATTATAATATTATAAATATTTAATAAGAAATTTGAAAAAACAACTGATACGGATGGGATTCAAACCCACGATCTTCGGCGTTCCGTGCCGACGCTCTAACCGCTGAGCCACCGTATCCCATCAGAATCAGTCGAAATTTCAAATCTTGTTTTTTCAAATTTCTTATTAAATATTTATATTTAATAAGCTAACACGTGCTAAAACATGTAAAAATTTCACAAAAATATTATAATATTGTAATGTAGTACTTTATATACCTTATTACTAGCCCACAATACACACTAGTCTTCCCTTCCCCCATACTTCACGGTTCTATTAAGCTTCGCTAAGAAAAGATACCTACCTAAACTTGAATCAAATCGAGCGAACGCTCTTTCAAATAAACATGCGAAAAGAAAAAAAAATTACTTAATCTTTTTAACGGTTTTATTTAGCTTGCCCTGTTTGTTTGTTTGGTTGAAATTGAAGTTTTGCCCCCTTACTGTTGACAGCTTGGAAGAATCATCATGTTGACAGATTGAACTGATATTTGATACCTAAACCTTTAATTCTGATAAAAATTAAGCTTCCGTAGTCGAATTGAGAACCTCCTCTTATTTTTCGTTGGTTAAAAACGGACGCAGGCCTCGACATCGTAAAAGCTCTTATATTTGAAACAACATTTTTCCTACAATATTTCAGGTAGCTAGTAGGCACGTAACTCAACATTATTCTGCGGACGTGGGCTATGTTCACGCCATAAATCCGCGGGGTAGGCAGGCAAAGGTACAGATAGGCCATCACGTTTGCTATGCGCGGTCACGCATCGCCTGCAACCATTTGCATAGTGTGACTGCACTGAATATTCACTGTTACAGCCTTAGAGGTTCCGAGGCTTGAGATGACGTGTTTATGAGAGCCATATTATGTAAGAACACATTGGCGATGTAAACAGTAATTATATCTACGTAAGGTTGAAATTACGTCACAGGATATAAGCTGGTTTTTCTAACCTAGCTAGATAAAGGGTTTATCGTAAGTGTAATTGAAGTAGGTTTTAAATTATGACCTTTAATTATTAACTTTTTTTATTATTTATTGTTATAGCGGCAACAGAAATACATCATCTGTTAAAATTTCAACTGTCTAGCTATCACGGTACATGAGTGTAGCCTGATAACATGGATAGACGGACGGACAGCCGAGTCTTAGTAATAATAGGGTCCCGTTTTACCCTTTGGGTACGAATTCACAAGCTGAAGAGAAAATGTTACATACTGAACTATTTTGTGTTTGCCTATTTATAGATAGATATGATCTAATCAATTATATCAGGAAGTTACAAGAAAAAGAAAAATTCGTTCAGATTGGATAGTTTTTTACCTACATTTAAACATAAACTACATCCAGCATTCATTGAAATATACCTTCAGGCATACATAGATATTTCAAACAAAAATGAGCAGCTTCCTCTGGTAAACAAAAGTGCATCTAAATAAACAAGGAGCAACGCTCTCAAATATTCGAGCACGAGAGATAGCGTGTCTGGACCAGTTAGCTACGAATCTCCCGGGCTACGATGCTACGCCGCTACGGTACACGTAGTACCCTCGTAGCACGTAACTTACAACCTACGTGCTTGCTACCAGCATTGTCTATTCAAATTCTATTGCCTTTGAAAACAGTGGCTATTCTAGTAACCATAGGGAGATCAATAGTAAATGACTTAGGGTTAAGTAGTGGTGTTTTAAAGCCCCATGTAATAGTTTATCCTACCTGATAATTGACCCCGGGACCTCGTTTGACCATTTGATCTTCGCGGCTGATGACTAAGGCTTTACTTTACTTGCAAGATTTATGGGGCTCTTTATTTTATCTTGGTTAATAAACAATATATTTTAAACGATACTATTCCATGTGAAAAGTCATCCCGCAGCTATCTTCACAGACGTACTGTACATTAACATAAGTGTTCTGTACATAAGTGAAATGTCCATTAACATAAGTGTACTGCAATGTACGTTTATTGTACCAAATTAACTTACAATGTGAGCTTCTTTATCAAATTAAATATGCAGTATATTTCTGTAGTAGTTGCATTAGTATTGTACGGTTATGTAACCATTATGCACCTTGATTCTATAGTTAATCGACTGCCTCGTTGGTCTAGTAGCAAGCGCGACTGCTGAGCACGAGGTCCTGGGTTCGATCCACGGGTCGGGCAAAGCGTACACCTTTGCCTACCCCCTCTGGGGAATGCAGGCGTGAGTCTTATATTATGTTATTTTATAGTTAGAAGTACAATTTTTTTTAAAGCTCCTCATAAACCAATAACACTGAAATCAAATTTTCTTTTACTACGTACACTTAATGTATTTATCGGAGTTTTCACTTAACTGCGAAGCGGGGAAAAGGAAAACTAAATAATTTATTCAATTCGTTGAACCGGAAGAAAAACAGCTTATTGTGCTAAAAAAAATTGCTCGCAATTTGATAGAGAAAAAATGGATAACTAGCCGCCACTAGGCGCAGTAAGGAAACGGCTATTAGCAAAGTTTTACACATTAACGAACTTTAACCATTACCGCTCGTTAAAAATATTGTTAGCCGTTATTATAATGGCGCCCATCGGAGCACCCACGTCTAAACAAAAAAAGATTTAGTGTGGAAATCTTTGGGAATTATGGCGCAGTATTTTTTATTAAGAATGTCAGTTTGACAGGCAGTAAAATGGATTTAGGTGAGTCGAGGAAAAACCTGATATTTTTGCAATTTTACCGATAAACGGTGTACTAAAATGCTGTGTTTAGAAAACTGTTACGAACGTGATGTGAGCATGATTTTTCTTTGTGTAAATAAAACGTAGACTAAGAATTTTTGCAAAATTGTGAGTATTGTTTTATAATTATGTACTTACATATAATTTTAAAATGCAACATCCAGATCGAAACAAATAGGTATATCTGTTGATCACACAAATTTCGAACCTGCGTTACCAATCACAAAGAATTGCTTAACCACTGCGCCAATTATGACATCAATCTTTATTTATTAATAAAAAAAATTAGACTACTTATATCTTTTAGTTCACACCAACTACACCAAAATCTATCATACTTCTTTACCAAATACAACATTTTAATCACATGTAGGTACAACTTACTCTAAGGCTGAGATCTAGATGACTAAACTTTGCCTTTACTTAAACTTAACAATTAAGTAAAACTAGTAAAAATAAAAAAATGTTTGATATTTCATTACATTACAGCAAAGACGACGGGTAACAATTAATTTCCTAATGTCTCATTTTCGGTGTTTGACACAATTGATTTCCTATAGTGTCTAATTTCTTGGTGTTTGATAGAATTGATTTCCTTTTGCGTTTCATTTCTCGGTGTTTGACACAAGTGATTTCCTTTTGTGTCACATTTCTGGGTGTTTGACGGATGGTTATATGTATTAGTCTCAAGTTGTTAACAAGTCGTCGATTTTCTGAACTTCGGCTTTGTTTAGTACGCGCTCAAATAACCCGATCTTGCAGGTAAAGTCAAAGTACCTACGCTTTATAGATCTCGGCCTTAGAAAAGCCTTCCAATCACATACATTTGTGTAATTACTAGTAACACAACTATCATATTATTAAATTACCACACTTCACAGAGCAGATCAAATTGGATAGCAAACTAACCTACAAATTAGAGCCTTGTTGGTCTCTAATTACATTGGTATTCCAATTCTGAACAATAACAATGTGTTTTGCCAAGAATTTATGAATGTATTTGCAACATAATTCACTGTTATATCAATGGCTTAACTTAGGGATGGCAAAGGTTACCTCTCCCCCTGATTGCAATTTGCAACGTATTTCGATCCAGAGACAGTGTGGACTACTCATTATTGGTTCTGTGTAATTCGTCCCGCCATCTCTTTCGTGGTTGCCGCGACGCTGAGACTTGTCAGGACTTCTTTTGGTGGTTATTTAGGCATGCAACATCTTCAGCGACCACAGTCTTTAGAACTATGTCAGCGATGCGATTAGTACCTAGTATAAAATTAAACTTACAAAGTTGATATTTGAATTGAAATACTAGGGCTTAAGTCGGTCTAAACAATATAGTCTTAATCCTTGCCGAGAAGTCATACAAAACTAATAACCTACCAAAGAAAAATACAAGAGTCGGTCATGCTCCTAATTTTTTGGTAGTTCATTGACTTATTTAATCAACCATTTTAAACATCGCATCTTAAAACTCTCGTAAATTTTACGACAATATCTGGAAGAATCCTCGGTTTATTATTTTTGAAGATGGCACCTTCAATTGTTTTTTTTTCTACTAAGTACATTTTCCTTTCAGCTCAATGAAAAATTTTATTGCTTTCTTTTCTAAGTATACTCAGTTTATGCTTGCCATCCCTGGCTTAGCTCCTCTCCATCAGTTGTTAGTCAGCTTAAAGTCACCCGGTACTCCATTAGCGCGCAATAGAGCAGTGTTCTAAAGCTTAGTTTTCACGCCCAGAGTAAAATCACTTTACTTCGTGTAGGTGCTTGCTCAAACAGGAAATGCAAGGATGCGCGGTCTTTTTTGCATTTGAAATAACTTATTGCGTTTTTTGTGTAAATATTTGTATCGTTTTATATATTGTGTGTTCAGTGGACATTTTAATTAACGTCTTAGATTTTTTTATTTCTAAAGTAGGTACTAAGTAAGTATTTACAAGTCAAACATAATATTATAGCGCTATCTACTATCCGCATAATATGTACCTACACTACCTACTTAAGTTTTATTGCCAATTAACGTTAAGTAACAACAACATAAATTATGCAATAATAATTATCAATGTGTATAAAATTTACATAAGTAGCGATCAAGATATGCGGTAACGATATATTCGTCAATCAATGTTGCATATAGCTAGATTGCTACTTGACATAAACTAGCAATCCATTTTTTTCATTTTATTTGACCAATATGCAATTTTTTTTTTATGACTCAAGGAATCAAATATTATTATAATAATATTCCAGAATTATTTTCTCAAATATTTTATAAAATCTGCCTCCAACTCAAAGAACCTCAGTGCTATCTGGAACTGGTCAAAGGACTCCTTTGTGAGTCGCGTTTACGGCTGCCGGGCTACCTGAGTTCCGTGAACAGGATATCATTACTGTGAAACTCTGACCTTTGTTCCGGCCACAGTAACGTCAGAATTCTGTTCAAAGCTGTACGAAAGCTACTCCTATACCTATGTGGTGTATCTAACACAAAAATGGCCGTCGTCGATCGATTGGTCTCTAGAACTAAAACTAGTTTAGTAGTTTTAAACTAGATATTTCCCATGACCGGTGGGTGAAACTACACAGTTACGTAGTTGACTGATAGTAATAGGTCTTGAGAATTGCCAGGTGTACGGCTTTTTACCATTAGTGTCCGGCATGTGTTAGGCTTTTAGTCCACCCGGCCTTGCCAAAAGATGTCAAGCAAAACGAAAGCTCGCGAGCTACTTACGCAAAAATGCATGTCTCGCGATCTCGCAACCGTAGTAATTTAAACCTAACAGGCAGGTAACCCAACGAAACTGAAATAGAAATTGATATCAACTTTGCAGTCGACACAAAACGAATACACAAATGTTTGCTTGCTTCCCGCTTAAACTATCAAAGCAGTCTGTTGAGGCAGATGAAACCCTCCATCAATATTGCTTGTAGTGTCTCCCAAAGAGAACAGTAATCACTTTGCATTGACAAATCACACTTTTCCGGTTACGGTTGACAAGGTTTGGTTACTGTAGACTATTTGGTAGAAATAGAGGTTGCTAATTGGTCAAAATTCAACGTATTTTTTATTGATAACATTATAATTCGTCAATATTTAAAAACCAAAAAATTGATTCACAAACAGAAGAGAAAATGGTACTAAACTATTTTCAGTTTACCTTATTATAAGTATAGATCACAAAATTATATAGAGTAGGTAGTAATTTATCAGGTTGTCGTTTATTGCGGTACTAAAATTTTCATGTGGTATAAAAATGTGAATTTATGGTATTTGGTGACCAATATCGTAAATGTTATTATTGTCCAATATTTACTAAACAATAGGTACATTTTTCTTTTAAGTATTCTATTTATACCTACCTACATATATTTTTTCGTGATAGCCTAGTGGTGTTGACCGTTGACTGGTAAGTCAGAGGTCTCAGGTTCGAAACCAAGGCGCGCACCTCTGACTTTTCGTAAGTTATGTGCGTTTTATAAAAATTAATTATCACTTACTCCGTGCCTCGGAAAGCACGTAAAGCCGTTGGCCCTGCGCCTGATCTCTCTCCAGTCGTGTCGGATTGTCGTCCCATCGGACTATGAGAGTGAGGGAATAGAGAGTGCACCTGTGTTTGCGCAAGCATTTGTGCATTGGCCGCTGTGACCGAAATTCGGTCAGGAGGACATTATATTTTTTATAAATCTTCAGTCTTCACGATATATAATGTCACATATTCACAATGTAACATAAACTTCATAATAATGTAAATTCAAAAGACGTAGGTACATTCACAAAGATCTTGAACTTTGCCGAAACTTCATAGTTATCTCGAAATTTCTCCTACCCGCAAGTGCGGCCCAAGTTATTGAACTCGTTTTACAGTCACAACTTAGATATTGAATTTAACAACGACTACATAAGCTGGTTTCTAAAGTAGAAACTTCAAGCATAAAATATTCGCAGTACGTCCCCAGTCGATCACTTACCCAATATTGGATTGGAAATAAATTATGTTAGAATAGGAAGGTAGCTAAGTACCTTTGAAGTAAGGATATTTATTAAAGAGCTAAACTTAGGTATATATTAAGTTGTGATGGCGCATTGGTAACTGTGGCACGTTGGGTTTGAACCTGGCATGTACCAATGTGACTTTTTCAATGTTATAAATACTTTTTTCGTTAATCTAAGACACCACTGACTAACAGCGAAAGAGAACATCATAATAAGGGAACCTGGACTTAATAGTCTGTAAGCTAGTGAGCAGTGATCTAGTGTGGTGATTAATGCTCTATCCTTCAGAGGCCTTTGAAAGCTCAATAAAGCGCCATAATCAATCATCGGACGGACGCTTATTATGGGCAACTACCAACACAAACTCAAAATCTGATAACAATGACTGCAGTGTTAAGTCATTGATTATTCGAAATTAATTGCTAAAACTCAGAATTGGTCAGTGCCGTAGCTAGTACATAGATACCTACATTACTTATTTCTGAAACAACAGCCATTTTGGCATTCAGCCATTTCCACTATCGATAATGATCACAACAAAAATGCTTAGTCCGCTAGTTTTGTCCCTCGATATTCATCGCAAGGTCAAGATTGTGTAGAGCTCTCGATATGGACTATTGAGCACAAACGATCATTCTTTACTCGCTACTTCACGAGTTTGGGAAAGGTTAAGAGATGCTAGCTTCTAGACTCCTCGAGAGCCCTATTTATGGAATGCTAGGTACTTTAGCCTTATTAAAACTTAATAAATTTTATTGTTCTAGGCAACATAATATAAAACAATACAATAATAAGGCTATCAGTGTTTCTAAAAAATAGAAATGGCGGAAAAAAACTAGTAAATAAAGAGCACGATATTGTATCGTTTGACTATAAACCATTTTTCTGCTGTGTTCTTTTATATTCACAATTCGTAACTTCTTGTATCGCGTAGCACATTTGCAAAACAATTTGCGGAATCTTTATTATCTTATCATTCTTCTATGAGATCTTCAATTTATAGAAAAATATAAAACCCGAATATTGGTAAATATAAATTGATACTTACTATAAATGAATACCTACTAGTAACAACACTGTGTATTCATCTGTGTAACACATTTTCCAACCAACAACTTCATAGATAAAGTTAAACTCACAACATGCAGATGCATTATTATTTTATCGCTGACCGTACAGCTCTAATATTTCCCTCACTATATCGATAATGGTGTTAGCACGGAAAGAGGAAACGATCTGCACGTTCTATCTCGGCCGGGGATAGGGACCCGACCCGCGTAAATAACGCCACACGCACAGGTACCGTTCACTTTATTTATTAGATACCACCGTAAATATGGATGGAGTTTCTTTGTCTTTCTTTCGTTTTTTGAGGTGATTTTGTAAATGGTTTTCTTTTTAACAGAGTCCAAAAGGAAGATGTGAAAATGAGGATGAAATTCGATGCATATTTTTAACTAGCTGTGCCCGCGACTTCGTCCGCGTGGAAGTCACAAAATAGCATGGAGAGACAGGTAACAAAATGGTGCATTATCGCAGTATTTACTATTAGTTATCGGGTATACTCGGCTCCAGGCGGTTGGCCGCAGCGATGCGTATTTCAATGACCAGAGAATCAAGACCTCTACGATTTAAGAAACTGCATGCAATAGGGGTCAAAGAATTACTTAAAATCAATCAGAAGAACTCAATTAGAAGCTACAATAATTATGCAAAATGGCTTAAATCTTTCTGAGGAGACCGTTATAGGAGTTAGCTTTTTTTTAACTTTTGACATTCACCTTAAATTCACATTCGATTGGTCAGTCTTTATATGGAGTCTTTTATTATGATCATATTTCAAATTGGCAAATTTTCATAGTGCACCGTCGCCGGTCAGTTTTTAAACCGGATACTAATATGCGAACAAAATCGCCGGTAATAGCTATCTTACTTAATATTTATTATTATATGAAAATTTGCATGTTTGTCTTTCAATAACAACTTAAGGGCTGAATGGATTTGGATTAAATTTGGCACATAAGTAGATAAAGTCTCGGATTAAAACATTAACTACTTTTTATCCCAAAATAAAACGGATCAAGTCGCTGCAGAAACTACGAAAAAAAATAAAACAACAATACTTTTCGCATTATCTTCATATTAACATGAAAAACATAACTTGTCATAAATAATATTATTTTACATTTCACAAATCGCGATCTCAAAAATATGAGCGAAAAAAATAATAGTTATAGTACATTGAACAGAGAACATTACAATAAATAAAGGAAATAATAATGGGGGGTGGGAAAGCGATTTATTAATTTAAATTAATCAAAATCAATTTGTCAAGAAGCCTAATCTATCAGTCATTTGAACATAATTTTTATAGTTTATAAAAAAATATCAAAATGATATAGTTTTCACACTTGTTTGCTAATGCATCTGTCAAAAACTACAGTCAGCGGAAAAAAATATATACTTACACGTTTAAAATCGCCTGAAATTCATAACTCTGATCTTAACACTTTCAGTTAATGAATTTAGAAATTAATATAACTACATACACATATAGGTAAGTACATAATTATGAGAACTTAATAATATATTGAGCAACTTTGGTCGTCTTCTGTACAAGCAAAAATCAACAATATACCTACCTAAACTTGTTCGACGTCTGAAACAATGGCGTATTTTTCGACACAAAAATTCATCATTACATTTAAATACAAAATTTGTAATCATACTTCTATAAGCCACAATTTATAAGGATATAGTAGTACTTCAAGAACACATTACATACCTTAATAGTAATACTTCAAGTAACTTAGAGCACACTGGCACAGCAGAGGCTTAATTTTAACAGTGAAATTTTTTTATTTTTTATTTTAATTATTCAATCTAAATTAAGTGTAAATTTTAATGATCAGAGAACGACTCCACTATTGCGTCGATGGTCCGCTGCTACTGTTTTGACATGTTACAATGTGATTCTTTTGTCAATTTCCGATATTAACTACTAGCTACTTTTGATGCTGACTGTACATCTATGATAATGCCGTTTAGGAAGCAACCAAGTGTGAAAACTCTGTTTATACACGAATTAGACATAACATTTCATTGAAACGCTAACAGCAATAAACTATTGTACACGAAACAGTACAGTAATAATATACCTAAATTTATACGCAATAAGGCCCAAATTAGATGAGCAAAAATTATTAAATAAAGCCAAATCGCTTAGAAAACTTTTTTTTGACAATTTCAGCACTTTACCAACTCGATTGAAATTCGAATGTATTTTCCGATATTTAGAGCTTTAATTTTTTTATAACTATGTTATGTTTCTACCCGTGTATAAGTTATGATGACTCTGGACAAGCTCAAGTATCGGAAAATCAATATCGATAATTAAAAACAAATCGCAAATCGATTCTACAATTGCCCATGTATCGATACATAAATGTAACGCAATATCATATCAGTCTAAGTGATTGGGGCCATAAAATTGCGGAGAACAGTCTGAATAAATTCCTCATAACTTAGTAATGCTTTTAAGTTTACTTAGAAGCAGTAACACAACGTTCTATGCCCCGGTGCTTCTACAACTGCGCCCATGCATGATTAACTCTTGGTCTTGGGGGGCGCGCGATAAAAAATCGCAATAAAAAATAACAACTAAAAAACTTTTGAAACTTGATCGCACAACAACTTTAGGAACGTTTCGTATCACGCTAATGATTTGAAACGCAGTGCGCCGCGACTGAAACGTGACCGCTGTCAAATCAATAGTTTTAAAAATGTTTTTTTACCGTTGCTACGTTTTTATTTCGAGAATTCTCAGACCACTCTCCAGTATATTCAAAGCCCAAACAAATGACGTCAAAATAGTTTTACATAAATGTAAAATATAACATTTGCACAAAGTTGGCAACAAGTACATTATTTTATTAAAATATAGCCCGTAAGCAATCACTTCGAAGCAAGGTTTCATAACCGTTATTTCTTAACCGGATTATAATATCCGGTTTTTACAAAACCGTCCTTATATATTTCATCATTTTACTCGGTATTTAAATTATCATTTACAGAGTGTAATTAACCGATACGTTATTAGTATCTTCTCTTTTTATATACATGGTAAAACAACGATCGCATTTACAAAAATATCTGAATATGTGTCGCATTCGTACTACATGTTATTAATTTCAACAATTTTCAAAGTTTCATTGACAATTGCACACACTGCATCGTCGTCGACAGGAAATAACAAATACTAGGACGCTATATTCTCAATTAATTTTAATTATTGCAAATACTTAACAATTAGAGAAATTGTTGTAATATAATATTATGGTATTTTAAGAAATGTCGGCCTATCTGTTCTTTACTCCAGAATATTGCTTTCAATACAACACTAGAAAACGGAGTCTGTTAACGTATCCAATATAATAATATAACCTTTTCATAAAACCGAAATCTTTATTAACAGGTTACAACCCTTGCTTCGAGTGTTAAATAATTATAATAACTTTACCTACATACATTCAATGCGTTATCAAAAGCTACCATTTACATAATCCTGTGTTATGAGACTCTCTAAAAGTACGAAACACGTTCATTTTCATGACATATCTACAAATTATTTTTTAATTCCAAAATAATTTGTAGAGACTTGTAATTTGTACTTTTTCTCCATATCCGACCGTGGATATTACAGATCTTAAAAACAGTTATTTTGATCTTCGAACTATAAAAATTCCTTCAAATCACGAGTGCACTATGCCTGTTATTTATGTTATATAATTGCACACGTGACTTGTAACAACTATAATAATCTGATCACACTTGCCCACTTTTATGTTAACACAGACTTTTTACATCACACCGAAACCGCCAAACCTTATTCGTTACAATATTGGACCCTTGAAAAAAACGGGCGTCAAATATTAACCAATTTAGAGAATGCAGTATAACATTCATGAGTATTTAAAACGTTGGCAAACGAATTTCCTTAATACATTACCAAAATTTTAATAAACCGGTTTTCGATAAAAACATCTCCACAGTCGAATTTACCATTAAACATGATTCCAATATACATACGCATACAAGACACCCATAGTATCAACAACTAAATTACACTATTGTAGTTTTACTACATTTCGCTATTTTCACAAAAATATTCATTTTGCGAGGGGTTCTAGCACCTCTGTCGTTGGAAACGCGTATCCAACTCTTTGGAGATACACTTCAAATGTGAAATATACAGTAAGACCCTTCTCACTTGGACGAATTCAAACTAAACTGATGTAATGTAATACTAACTTTGTCTTACATTAGTTTTCTCAAATTACTTATCAATAGCTACAACCTTCATTGAAATACAGGAATCATATACTGGCTCTCCTGAATGTAGGCTTTGCAAGCGCTTACATAAAGCTAACGACTAAGACATTGAAACCTGCCTACCACCTTTCGATGGCTTAGTCGTTATCACTTCTCTGAATAACCACTGGCCAAATAACTTAAATAGCTCAAAGGCTTACCATTGCCACCCAGTGTAGCAATGCAGCCAGCATTTTGGTGATGTTGCCCACTGGTAGCGATCTTTTAGATTAGGTTTTTCATTTAAATTTATTTTTAGTTTTTAATATTAGGATATAATAATTGTAAAATACTATTACAATTATTTGAAAAACACTTTTTTAAAATAATTTTTTAAAACATTTACACTTTTGACAGCCCTATATAGTATAGTCTGAACTGACCTTTATACTACTACGAACTGCTATATCTTACCGGTAATCAGTTTTAGTTTGAGTATCTCCACGTGAAAATAGTCCAAGTAATAATGGAAGATGTCAACAGGATAAATTAAAAAATAAATAAATTGAATAACACTCCTCGTCGATAACAATTTGTGAACTTAATGTATGTACAATTAAATACTTAGAGCTAGACGTAGTATATGCTATCCATTTAGACAATTCCATAAATGTAAATAATCTGAACATATATTTTTATCTCAATTTATGATATCTGTATGATATCTGATTTACTTAAATTTAATACCCACACAAAAAGGTACTTAAGACATTTTTTTAAGTTTTTTTTTTAATTGTATATTTGGATAAAAAGATGGTTCAACCTTGTTTACATTTATGGAACAATCTGCGGACAGACCATAGATAATATCATAAGATTTATGACTGGATAACTCACTGTCGTTCGACTGAATCACAAGCGTTGCTACTATAACTAAAAGTCACTTTCTTCTCATTCGTTTGTGTTTACGGTTCTTCTGATATTATGTGAACTCATTAAACTGCGCCAGAGCCGTCTTCACTCTGAAACGAGGTTAAAGATAAACTTATTAATTAGTATTAGTATTTCTTAGGATTAGATTGCAATAAATCCCAAAGAAGTATACACTTATACAAGGTGTATTGGTATACCGGATGCATTGTAAAATTCAGGATATAATGCAGTAAACAAGATGTACTATAGCATATAGACTTGCAGCAGCACGCCGCGCCGCCGCGCCCGCCTCGCCGCGCCACACCAGGTTGTACTGAGCGTTCAGAGTATAGTAAGGTATGTACTTGTCGTGCAGATGAGCGGCGTCGTGCCTTGCGCGCAGCAGCTTGAGCGCGCGCAGCACGCCGAGGTCTGCCAGGCGCGCCTGCCGCGCCGCCGCGCCCGCCTCGCCGCGCCACACTAGGTTGCCCGCCACGAACAGCGCCGCCTCCTGCAGCTTGCTCTCCGGATGGGCCTGCCCACAAAAACACGTACGTTAAAATTTGTTCTGCAACATTAGCTCTTAAAAAATTTAAAGTGGGTTATGACGCCTCACGAAAGCATAACCGTAACGACGATACCGCGCGTTTGCCGCCACTACAGGTATTCACACTTTTCCGCATATCAATCCCACAGCTGCAAGTTGATTGAAGACCGTGGTCGTTAACGCTCATATTTTATATAATTATGTACATTATCTTATAATTTTTTAGAATACATTATTATTTTAATTTAGCTTTCAATTTATGCTGTCAATTGGCAGACACAATTTAAATTATTTTTAGGCCGATTGGAGGTTAGATGTCGACTTAGTTTAAATAGAGGTTAGACAGTCGAGACCAAATACAGATTAAGGTGCCTTTATAAGCATTAATAACAAAATTAAACGCTGCTACAGGTAAACATCGCAAAAGGTCATGAGACATTATTGGCATTCCCAAAGGCCGCCATTTAAATTTTTGAATAATTTTGTAGCCACTTTCCAAACATCATTAACAGCAAAATATCTGAGGACCCCTTCTAAAAATTGTTTCTATAATCTACGTCAAATTTCTGAAGTAACTTGCTTTATTATACTCTCCTACGCATGATTCAATTTCTAGAAGTTCTAAGAGAGTGTATCCAACTAAATTTTATTACCATTTTTTTTTTTTCATTTGTTTATCATGCTAACCGGTCAAACACAGTTTTGGGGCTAAGATTTAACCACCAGTTTAAAACCTTAAAACATGTTTGTTTGTTCTGATAATTATCTTCTATCGATTTATAGATGTTTTAAAAGCGATCACTAAATTGACTGCAAACCAAATATATGTCGATGTGCCAGGCTAACAAAAATGTCCCAAATCCCTTTTTCAAAATGCCGAGGCGCTAAATGAAAGTTTTTAGTGTTCTAAGAACTACCTACAAATATTATATTATATTAAAAATAACGGGAGGGCTGGTAAGTCTCGGACATGAAGCAACTCACATACACATCATCCACATCGTTTTAATATATTACTACACGGCTTGTGTAAATAAAATGCATTGATGGTTCAAGCTGCTTAGTGGTAATTTGTCTCAAGCGCTTTATATCGCTTTTATCGCAACGGCATTCACTCACTCAGTCAGACGGGTTCGTAGACTAGCACATACCTTCCGTCGCCTTTTGCATCGCCCATTGTATCGCCCTGGTGACGTACTCGCTGGAAGTTTGTCCCCAGGACCGATTGGATGCTTGGACCTAGGGCCAACATCCCAATATAACCGACGACATTCTTGCAAAAATGAATATTCATTCATTTTAACAGAAACGTCAAATATTTTTTATTTACAAGTATTAGTGCCAGTTTCACCACCTCCTGATAAGTTCCCATCGACTAATCTGGCAGATAATTTTATACATATTCTGTCCATATTAGAATTTATCTGGTAGTTAGTGCCTATCTGGACACCGTGAAACAGGCCTTTGGAATTTATGTTTTTTAAGAAATTTTTATACATGGTGTAATTAAAATAACTTAAAACTAGTTTAGAATCGAAAATGGAATTAATTGCACTACTTTTGAATACTAGTTTATTTTCCCAAAAAAAGAATTGTATCATTCCGTCTGTATAAGTTGCGTATACGCACTTTACGCAACTTTGCTATGTGAATCATTTACTACCAATGCTATATAAACATAAACCATTTACCGTTTTCCAACCACAGGAATAAATACAAATATTTATTACAATAATTCATGAAAATATCTGTTTATTTATTACAGAAAAAACTAGACGGGGTGTCTGATTTAAATTACACCGTGTACAGAGTAGGAGAGGTTCTATTATATCACAAACATATAATTTAAATTATGTTAAATACAAGATGTCTTCTCTAGATCTTTATTCGATATTTGCGAATAATTTTATTTTTTATTTTTCGTATAATTTTTTTCTTCTAAGTACAAGCTTGAAGTCAATACAAAAGTCATTTATTTGGGCATTACAATCAGATATCTCTCACACATATTAGTATTTTATAAGATCTTCACACTTTCATTCTGTACCATGCATTCATTTCAACGTTTTAATCAAATATAAGTTGGAAATTATACAAAAGAAAATAATAAAAACGTAAAAATTTAATAGAGTTGCAGTTTGTTTCCTTAAAAAATAAAGTAGGCAGAAATCCCTAAATTGGCTAGGCTCAATAGTAATAATTATAATACAGCATAAAATTAACTTTAAATTTTCATAAAACCGTCATAAACAAAAAGGTTTTTTATGACCGATCTGATTGTCTTCAAGGTAAGAATAAAACTGAAATCAAATTGAAATAAAACGCAGTTGTAATTAAAAAAAAATCGTTCAGCAAGCTTGGGCAAACAGACTGTTGGAAGGCATTTTATGTCATGTAAACTGTCATTACTGACTTTTTTAGAATGACTGAATGACAGAACTGACTGAGTGAATGAATGATGTCAGCAATTCGGTAACAAAAAGCTATTTAAAGCTGAAAACTAATAAAAATTTACACAAATTTAATATCACAGCAAAGAAGGTTAAACATTTTTTTTAACATCTGAAGTTATATTAATTTTGAATTAAAAAATAATAAAAATTGGTTGCTCAATTAATTAATCAAAGATCGTAAAATGAGTCACAATAGAAAATCCATTGTAACGCTCCTCCGGCGTGCGAAAATATGAGCTTCCTAAATTTCTGACAGAAGTAACCGAAGGAAGCTTGGATTTGAAAAAAAATCTTGAACATCAGTAGCTTATCAAGACATTTAGATAGTTGTGCCTTAAAGAATATTTAAACGCGTATAACTTTGACATATTCCTTTTTCAGTGTTTATTACATTTTTACGGTTAAAAATAACGGATAAATACTCTAATGCTTAACTTAAAGTCCAATGAATGACATCTCTGTTTCGTCCACTCTGTCTCTCTTGCGACAAAATGCTTCAACGATACTCGTATTATTCCATACATGTCATGTCAAAAATCGACACAAAAAAGCTTGTGCTCTGCAGTAGCTGGATAAAAGCTGATAGTGATAGTGATAAACATGGAAAATGCATAGCCAATTAGACAGACGACAATAAAAAATCATTTTTGATACCCTGTTTGCCGTCTATCTGTCTACATAGACATAGTGTGGATTGAGTCTTTACTGTAGGCTGTTGAGTACTAGCGATCAGAAATTTGTGACGTGACAAAACGAACGGGCAGCCAGTAATTGCCTCTTTTTACAGTACAGTACTGTAGAGCCTCGACCTTCGTGGCGAAGATGTGATTATTATAAAAAATCGAACATAATCACACTTGTTAATTTAAAAACTCTTGAAATTTTTATATTTTTCGTTGGTCATGGAATGTAGTCCGGTGGACTGTTTATAGTTTTTTTTCGACCTAGAATACACCGTTACTAATTTAACGGTAAATTATTTTTTTACAATAACTTGACTTCTATTGACCAGTCTGAGGTATCAATTTATAATATTCGTGGTGGACGCGAGGTACTATCGCGGAAACCCCTGCCTGACCTAACCCAAAAAAAGGGCTCTTTAGCCCCGCCATATAGGTCTAATAGTTCGTCCGTAAAAATCTCAAAATGAGTAACGTGATACGTCACTTAGCTGCGCAGTGTTGCAACTAACGTTGCGTTATCGTTTTCCTAATAGACGCGAAGGGGGCGTGGTTTAACGCACCCGCAGAATCTAGGCGAAATTTTCAGTGAACAGGCGGAAAAGGCCGCGATAGTACAAGCATTACTATTACAGTACAGTAAAGAGGCAGATACTGACCGCACAGTCGCTTTATCTTTTTTGAAGTATTATTTTTTTGAGCCTATGGCTATCCATTCTCTATGACTATGGTCTACTACAACTTACCAAGTAATCAACCAGTTTTCTGAGCACATCTTCGTTGGCCATAATGAGGTCCTTCGCTTTCTCTCCATCGCCGATATTGCCAAGGATACATAACGCCTGCTCTTTTACCTCGGCGGGGTATGAACCTTCTAGAACTACTATCACAGCCTGGGAACAAAGAAATGTGATATTAAAAACTGTACATTGACTTAACATAGGATGCACAGAAATCCTAGCAATATTTCAGACAAAGTTTGCAAAGTAATTTGAGCTCAATGGCATAGGTGGTAAGGTCCATTGATTTTGACTATTTGTCAGCTGGGCATCAACTACACAGCCAATAAAAAATATTGAAATGGGTTTATGACTCTCATAACTTTTAAAATAGGTACTATTTTCCAAGCCCTAAGAGCACTTTTCCTTTACTCTAATAATAATCGGGTATTAGATCTGATAGGAGTCATATTATATAACTAAACTACGATTAGAAAAAACATTAATGTTGCAGAGGAAACTAAACTTTGTGAATATACATTAGAGTTAATTTTACAAAATGTTATCTAAATAATATTTAATTCTTTTGCAATACATACATACCTGCATTACTTGAGAAGAGTATTCGCTCATAATAGCGTCTATATGGTGTCTTGTCGACAACAGATTTCTTAACAATCCTAGCGTCTTCATAATGACCCTGGTGTCACTGTCGCCGAGCAACCTGAACATCTGTTCGGTGCCCAAACTGCATAGGATACGCTGCTTCACTTTCTGTTCGGCCTAAGGAAATATAAACAGATTTGAGGTCAAGTCAGCACAAACCGGCGGACAACAGAGTATTTTAAATACTAATGTAATTTAACAGTTGTATAATCGAAATAAAGTATATGTAACTTAGAGCATAATATAATAAAATATAGAGTGATGTGAACAACATTGTCTTGTGCAGAGCGCGAGCAGGTCTCACCATTGAAATGTTAAAATATCATTTTTTAAATTATGTTTTCAAGTTCGCTCGTAGAGCCTAGATGAATCGCAGTCGATCGAGGTATGATCGCGGACGGAGCTCATGTCGCGGCCGCGTTGTTTATACCCGTGCTCACGATTCATACTTCTGTAGGGTTGCTCTATACTTTCTTATATACTCTATGATATGAAATAAAGCATATAATATAATAAATGGCCAGAGAGTAATGCAAATGAAATATATTCTTTATAACCTGACGCCATTCTTATTGTATTGACGTCAGAATACTTGCAAGTAAATAATAATAATATAATCTTAAGTATATAGTTAGCATGCCTCTGGCTGAGCCTCTTTACAAATAATTAAAGAGTAAAATTTTACCTGAAAAGCCATATTCATTAGCGCCCAAATTCCATTCAATCTTAAAGCAGCTTCGGGCCTCTTCGTCAAACTACATAACATTTCCACTGCACCTACAAAATATTCACTGATGTATGACCAACACCCAACATTTGTCTCAAAAAGTACTAAGAAGTTCTGTAACAAACCTTGATCCAACATTGGTTCTTTGGCTGGCGAGAATTCGAGTAAAAGATTGCATAACGTTGATGATCCAACTGTTAATAATTCTGTTCCGGGAGAGTCGTTTAACAATTGCATGAGTGGTTTCCATACGGAATGGTCCTAAAAGAATTATAATTGTTAATTGTATACACATTAAATGGGACACAAATGGGATAGTCTACTGGTATGACTGCTGACCAAAGTCAGAGATTTGAAACCCAGGCGCATCTCTTTTTCGTAAGTTATATGTGTATTATTAACTAATTATCACTAGCTCTGTGCCTCCCAAAAAAAATCTTTCAGTCTGTTTGTTTCGGGTAATCTCTTAAACAACTGGACCGATTTTAACGAAACTTTCACTAGCAGGTAGCTTAATGCTGATCACGATGTTGGAGACGATAGCTTAAGTTTAAAATTAAGTCTACTTGACAAAAAAATAATTAAGACCTTGCACCATACACAATAAAGTTCTTTTTCGAAAATCACAACAATCAACATGTGCGATTGTAAGAGACCTAGATTCAGTTGGATACGACAGAATCAAAAGCAAAATTGGTTTTTTAAAAGATTTTTTTCTGTGTTACCTGAAATGTCGTTCTTAACTGTTGGACTGATCTTGATAAGGAGTGTAAACATCTTACAGCTGCTAATCTTACCTGCGAATGATATAAATACAAAAAAAAATGATATAGATGTATAATAATACGTTCTAATTTGGCGCCATATTGGTTATCATCATCATCATCAGCCTCTAATAGTCCACTGCTGAACATAGGCCTCTCCCAATGCGCGCCAGTATTGTGCGCTCATTGGAGGTATTTGTCCATAATCACCACGCTTGGCAATCGGGTTGGCGATCGCAGTAACAGATGATTGCTGTTACACAGAAGGATGCTGCTGCCCATCCTCCGGATCTTTCCCTTTGTCACTTCTTACGGCACCTGCGAGACGAGTAGGGGTCGTTCTATTCTTAGGCCGGAAACCACACGCAATATTGGTCAATGATGACTAATAAACTTTAAATTATCAAATCGTGTGTTTAATATTTAGCTCTTAAAGATGATATAAATAATTATACAAATTTTAGTTAGCTACAGTTAACGCAGTAAGCGTCGCTACTTTTTGGGCAGCTTCAATATAATAATTTGAATTAAAAATTTGCTATCGAAACGATAAGAAGAAGAAGTTAGCCACATAACTTACCGAAGCCTCAGCATTATTCATTCCATTGATAACATGCACCATAAGCCCATGTGTCTCTATGATTCTCTTCCTAATATCCTCATCGTTCGCGCCAAGTGACGCGAAGCATTTGAACGCACCCTGTTTGGCCGCCGCCGACTGACAGTTGACGATATCCGCTAGTGATGTCATCAAGTGATTCGATATCGCTGCTAGCCTTTGGAGGGATGTGTCTACCTATAATGTGAAAATTCTGCTTAAGATTTAAATAAATGCTGGTCAATCTGGTATCTAGTGGTGGTCTCGAATGAATTTTAGTACTTTAAAAATCCTAATTAAATTAGTTATTAAAACATTAAATAAATTAAACTCATATTATTGTTTGACCAATGTTTGTGACAAAGCTTCAACTATTGCAAAATTAACTGTTTTGGAACAGGGAATGCATGGAGTAGTATTATTATTTTATTGCTTGCCAAGCTTGACAAAAAAGCCAAACTTAAAATTAGTTACAATATAAGAACGCATTAATATTGCTCAAAATTTAAGTCATAACATAGACGCTCGAAATTTTAGACTACTTATGTAACTTGGGTAGTTTAGAAGAGAATTTTCATTATTCTTAATCCGCTACTCAAGTCAATACAAAGACGGTGTGTACTCAAGACTACTCGTGAATAGCATGTTCCCTTACATGAAGCAACTGTAGCATACCTCTGCTAAGTAAGCTAAGGTCTCGGCGGCCGACGCTCGGATGTCTTCGGGCATCTCCTTCGTGCACAGTCGGGCGAGGCACGGTAGCGCCCCGAACACCACTCTAGAATTTAAACTATAAATTGAAATATTTAAAAACCTTAGACACAAAAATACACACAATTTATTAGCTAAGAACATTCGAGAACCTTTCAATCTAATAAAAAAATATATTATTAGCGGATACGCTGTTAGAAGAGTCTCCAATCAGATAGTAGCACCAGTCACAAATGTTTGATCACTAATAACATCTATTTATCCAAGTTGCATAATTATTATTGTATTCTGTTCTATTTTATCATAGATGTTGTAAATTTCTAATTGGATGTTAAGTATTTAAAAATATAAAAGAAAACATTTATGCCAACTCCAAAACATCTATTTCTTCCCGGCCCATATTCGCGAAAATTGATTTATGGTAATTTTTTTAAATATTTTTTTATATATATTTCAGAAAAAGCATGTGTTTGACCATGAACCCAGCTAACAACTATAGTTGGAAAGTAGATACAATGATGATTTTGATCAATTTCTTTACTCACTTCATTATTATTCGAATACCATTTCAATGTGAAAAATTTTCTCGACTAATTTCTGCATATTTACAAAAATCACTTCTGAAAAATGGCACCAGCGTAAAACCACGGCAACTTATTAAGTAACAATTCATTATTTTATCTAACAGGATACGAACTCAACGTATGCAGTGTACATTTGTTTTGGTATTAGATAACCTAACATTTAACCCTTGCATGGATTATGAACTAACAAAACGTTAAAATAACATTGTAAGTATTGAAATTGTAGCATGGTTGACTTCCAGGTACTTAGATAAAATTCAGCCAATCAGATTTGTGTTACCCAGCTGCATTCACCAATACTATACAGACTGGCACATCAAACTACCCGAAACTGCCAAATTTTCCCAATCAACTTTGAACCTAATGCTTTAGTGAAAAAGTTGAAAATCTATTAAAGAAATTTGACAGATTGTAATAGCTTGATGTGCTAGCGCAGGGTTTCCCAAACTTATTTTGTCTACTGACGACTTTGAGAATAAATTATTTTTTAGCGCCCCCATTTTTTCACCTACTTAAAAACCACTATAACTTAAATAGGTACTTGAATAAAGCCTCTACACAACGCCCTGATTTTTTTTTCTGGGTCTCTTACCCCTTTTGGACTGCCCGCCCACAATGAGACGTTATCGCCCTCTTAGGGAAAGGTTGTGCTAGCGTCTGTACCACCGGAAAAAGGTCAAAGATTAACCTCGTCTGACATATACAGCACACTACTGTTGTTTTTAATCTTTTCTGTAGGTGTGTACTGTGGAACTCTCGGACCTCTATAATGCCCAGACTTACCACAACGGTCTTACTAAACTATTTTCTACTAGGTATTACACAATAAAACACTGATTTATCTGAGAGCTGAACGTAGACTGACTGTTTATTTTATTTTCCAAATTTCACTTCAGAATATCACACACTACATTTAAAAAAAGGTGACGCAAGTCATTAAAATAAAAAAGAAAAGATGAAGCTGCTCATTGCACTATGTTCAGCGCAAGTAGGTTCGTAGCTGAATAAGGAGGCTGCATGGCAAATCACTGCAGTACTGTATTCTACTGGCCGTTCGCACACTCACCGTCAATATTACTCGCCGGGAAGGATCGGCTTCCGTATTCACCTACCTGGAGTCGTCGGCAGGCAAAGCTTGCGCGCGGTGCAGGAACGTGAGGCAGCGCGCGGCACCCATCGCCACCGGCAGCGGTTTGTCGCGACACACTAGCGTGGTTAATAACTCTGGTATCGTTTTGTCACCGTGCCTGGAACAACGGATTTATATGTTATATGTTACAAAATGTAAAATTTATAAAGCTAAAAGGAGTACTATCGCGGACATGAGCGATACACCACTTTGCGATCAAAATGCTTTGAACGATGCTACGTGCGTAGGGTTGGGACCCCAGGTGTAAGCGATTCTAACCCTAAGAGTGATGCACCGGCTTTGTCCACGATAGTACACTATCGCATTTGGTTTAAAAAAAACCTGTAATGATAGATGTAAGTGTGTATATAAATAATAACAATATTTTTAAAGGTGTATATAGAAAAGTTTATATATAAATTCAGCGGCACTCATGACTTTCTTTTATGGCCGGGGTATGCTAAATCAAACTCAATCTCAATTTGTACACGAACTTATTGCATCGTCAGTGCTAATTCGCGCATTGTTCCCTTAAAACATATGCCAGTGCGCGCATTGTTTTCCTGAAAATGATTTTTACCTTACCCAACCTTAACATAACGCAAAACCCCAGACAAATCAGATAATAATTTATCGAACGCAAATCTTATGCCAACTGTCGCATTTGTTATTTAGATCACTTCCTTTTTCTTGGCAACCGACAATGAACTCCGTCAAAGTCAAACCAATGATATAATAAAAAATATGCTAAAACCGGGTCTTAAACAGAAAACGTCAATAAATCTCTTTGCTTTATTTAAAAGGTAAATCTTTATTCTGCAATAGGCTATTGACAAAATCCCAGTTAAGAAAAAGTAGTATAACCATCAGACTGGCAAGTTAAAGATCGCGGATTCAAACCTAGGCACGCACTACTGAAATAGGCCCGTCATACCAATATCAATGACCCTTATACGTCTTCACCCCCGTGGTTTTAATTTAAACAGATTGCAGCACCACCTACCGGTTCCAATTTTGAACCTAAACTATTTAGGGACCCACACAAACCCATACAAAAAGAATCATCAAAATTGGTTTAGCCATTTTGCAGTAATGCGCGGACAAACATTTGCAGCAATTGAGTTTTATTTATATAGATTAACTAATTTATTTTCAAACTAAATATGTTTGAACTTAATTTATTTTCCTTATTAAAGTAAATATATTGTGACCTAGTTAGAAGACTGCAAACGGTAATCAAATTATAAACCTATACCTACATTATTTGACAGATTTAATTTGTGCCTTATAACTGAAAAAAAAACAACTGAAAACGAATGCTTTATTTAATTTCTTGTTACATTGTATGCCACAAAGACATTTTAAATATAATATCTGTGGTGAGCAACAATCATAACTTAGTAACAAGCAAGAGCAAATGTTATCACAAATTATGCTAAGCAAAACTATCAATTTTATAGATAAGATAAACAAATATTGACATAATAATATGTTATATATAGTAGTTATAGTTATATTTAGAATTAAAAATATAAAAATACATCCAATATTTTCGTCGGCGTCGAATTATTTTTAAGCTTAAACAATTAAGTCACTACACATCTGAAGATTAAATCCCCATTGCAGTCTAGTAGTTTTCTTCTTCTTTCTGGTGTCAGAGTTTAAACCACCCTTAGGCCCTTATCCTTTGACATGGCTTTACAAACTGTTGGAAAGTCTTTCAGGTTTGCTGGTTTCCTCACGATGTTTTGCTTCACTGTTTTAGCAAGTGATAACTAATTTCTAAAACGCACATGAATCAGAAAAGCCAGAGGTGCGTGCCTTCGTTTCGAACCCACGACCTTTGACTTGGCAGTCCAACGGTAATACCACTAGGCTATTACTGCTTAGTCTAGTAGTAAATTCAATTGAAATATCATTTATATCAAGATTAACAAGAAAAGGTCAATCAGGTTCAAGTTTTTATTACGAATGTGTTCAAGGCCAAGATCACTACGAAATTACTATTAACACAAGTTTTTATGAATTAGGTTCTGACATTATGTCTACACAAACGTCTGTCTATACATTCAAAATTATCGAAGCAATTTCAAAGAATAGATGTCATACAAAAGTGGAATTTGATAAGGAAGTTTTATCCAGTTGGAAGTGACAACTTATTTGAAAATATATTTTTAAATAAGTTGTCACTATTTTAACTATAACTAATATTATAACTAAAACTAAATTTTAACAATAAACTAAATTTTAAGGCACATATAGTAGATATAATGATTCTTCTTCTTCGCATGTTGATGACCATCTAAATTGTGTCAGCCCAGATATAATGATTTAACCCCAAATAACGGGGGAAAAGGGTTAGAAAATAACACTCACAGTTTAGTTAACATTCACAAAACTTACCTAGTATTCAGCGCAACTTGTGCCACATTTGTATTTTCGAAGCACATAGCGGCTAAGAGATCTAGCGCTGGTAGTGCGAGCGCGGCAGACGGCGCGGCTGCTAGCAACGCCGCGGCCGCACCGCACGCGTCTGCGGCACACAGCGCCTCCTGCTCCGCAGTGCCGGCGCACCAAATGGCTAAGATGCGGACCACGCATGCGCGAGCTGTTGCTGAACCCTCCCGGGATATCTCTGTTGAGTATAGTTTTATGGTGATTTATAAGAATGTTCAACCTTTAATAAGGGAATATAGAAATTAAGTCATATTGCAATAATGACCTTAATGTGTACTGCATTTAAGTATCACAAGATAAAAAGGAAAAATGCTGCCCCTCAGGTAATGTGTTGAAATAAACAACAATACCTGCTAAATTTCAAATTATACAGTTGATGTAATACAGTTATAATTTGGAAATTAGTTACATCAATCAATTCAGACTATTGTAGTCAACAGTTGCATAAAGGTGACTCTTGTTGCATCACATTTTAATATGGATCTGGGTATAATATATAAAAAAATATATATATTTTATTCCAATATTGGGCATAGGCCTATGGCATCTTATTTATTAATTAGCACAGTTACTATTACTTCTTAGATTTTTAACTGAATATCCTAATTACATTTTTCATTGTTTAGGTAAAATGTAATAACAAAAATGTATATAACATTAACAGTAGGATTTTTTCTATGAAGTTCAAAGTCCAAAATCATTTGAGTAACACTATTTACATAAAACATAGTCATAGTAACATCTTAGTATAGCAATATTTTATTTCACAACCTTGAAAATTTGATGCTTGAGTAATCAATGTTATTTAGGAATTTAGTTACAAGAATCATGTCTATTTTTAATCCCCAATGCCAAAAGAGGGGTGTTATAAGTTTGATATGTCTGTGTGTCTGTCTATGGCATTGTAACTCTTAAACAACTTAAAAATTTATACTTATATTTTTAGACTTATATTTCTTTTTGTATGTTCACTGATTTCTCAATCAATTGTAACCCGTTTTTTAAATTATTTTTTTTGTTAGATGCATGGTCACCCCACTCACCTCCAAGATTAAAAATATTGTGTGAGGTATCATTTGAAAGGGCTTTTCATAAGGATTTCAAATATTAGCCTCACTAAAGTCTGGGGTTAATCTTAGACACCACAAAAATCGTGAATAAAATTTCGTTTTATTTGAAAAGTGACTAAATCGAGAGTGTGCTTAGCTAAAAAACATTGAGGTATTTGTGTAAAGGGTTTTTAAATTTATAGTTACTTGAATTTGTATTTTTTTTAAATATAATTTACATTGAATACAGGAACATTGGTCTTATTATTGCCTTATTTATACAACTAAGAGGTTTTTTATCCTGGTATTACATTACAAAATTTACCAAGAAATTTTATGAAATTATTAATAAACAAGGCAACATTCATTAACACAATTTTTTTTTCATAAAACTACAAATTCAGACTTACGTGTCAGCCTTGTGAGAAGCCTCATGTCTGCTGGCAAAGCAGATATTGGTGCTGGTGGATGAATGAACACACTCCGTAATGCACATAGTGCTGATTCTGCCAACTTTGTGCCAACCGGTGCAGTCTTGAGAAGCTCAACCAATGCTGTGGCTGCTCCCTGCTCTACTAAAGCGGTAACATTCTCTGCTGTGCCTTTTGCTAGGGAACCTGAGGAAAAAATATGATATGAGACTTTTATTACCTTTTCTGTGATAAAATAGAATAAATAAACAGATTAAACATGTTGTTTTTTAAATATGAGTAATTTCTTTATACTTTTATGCTTTGTTTATACACAATTTAATTAGGTTATTCCTATTTGTAATTGTTTAGAAGTATGTTAACCTATGTTTCAAGAAATGATGTCACAGAGGACACCTGTTTGGTCAAGATTTCACATGACACTCATGCTGTGACTTAACCCAATTTCATATCATAAAAGCTGTTCTTTAAGCTATTTCAACAAAAACAATACAATTTTTATTACCGATTGTGATCGTGGCTTCGAGTCTTATGTTAGGGTCCAGTGATTCATCAGACATTAACTGCAGAAGACGGGGCACTACTCCTTGCTGTATCACTGAGCTCTTCTGTCTGTTGCTGCCTATCACTGAATTCTTCAGCGTCACTAATGCTTCTACAACCTTCACTGCATCTGACGAATACAGCTCGTCGATATACGAACGTGAACTTTCAATATCCTATCGGCAAAACGTTTTAGGTTAAGATCATTATCAACAATCAAAATATGACTCCTAATTGTAACATTTGTTTTATTAACTCACCATGAACACTGTTATTTGTTGCATGTTTTTATATTTATTTTACGCAGTATTGTTGGTAAAAATAACGTTCGAAATTTCTTCCGAGGCCGAATACGCTGTCAAATGTCACCTCACCACCTGTCATTGAATGAAGCACGACGCATAGTCAACGATACGATACGCAGAACTGCAGACAGAAGCAAGCCAAGGAAGGAGCAATAGACGCACACAATGTCTAGCCGAGTGTTTTGGCTTTGTAGATAAATTGATATTTTGACTACTAATATGAACACGCTCGCAGTCTTTTGTGCGTCTATGGTCTAGAAATGAACAATGTCGAACAAAGACTTTTTAACAGAATCGAATGAACGTGTTGCAATATTGAAAAATAAACAGGTGAAATCGTGAAACTTGAATGAAGTGAAAGAAAATAAGAATGACAACTTCCCAGACAGCTCTTCGCCATGTATAAACAAGTAATTTTACTTTTAGTTCTAAAGTTCTAATTAATCACAATTTCTCTGTTTTTTGTGTGTGTTGGTATCGAAGTGCAAGTGGCGTACTAACTGGGTACAATTTTTGTTACACTTACCCATACGTTTGTGAATAAACAGACCATGGCTGATTCGGGAGTAGACACCAGTAATGAGAGCAGCGATAATCCAATATTTGATCACTCTCAGTGTATTTTAGAATTTAGTCCACCAGCTATACCAATAAATCAAGCAGGCCAGCCGATGCCAGTTGAGTTTTTAACGGAGCCTCACGATCATGTTGGCAAAATTAAATGTTCAACTAAAGCCAGACATTGTAGACTGAAATATAGATATGGAGGTACTATTTGTTCATCAAGAAACCATAAACTACGTTTTGCCGCATCCACTAATAACACTGAGCTGGTCGAGAAACTCCTATCATCAGGTGCTGACCCAAATTCGTCAGATGAACATAAAAGAAGTCCACTGCATTTGGCTGCATGTCGCGGCTATGTTGATATTGTTAGAACTCTTCTGAGACATGGTGCCAACCCCAATAACAAGGATACGTTGGGCAACACACCTTTGCACCTTGCTGCATGTACTAATCACATTCCAGTAGTGATAGAACTACTTGATGCTGGTACAGATGTTAGTTCTCATGATAAAAATGGCCGTAACCCTATACAGTTGGCTCAGAGCAAGCTGAAGCTCATTCAGATGCGTCCAAGCGGTGCAGGTCACTTTGAAGAGACCAGACAACTCATTGGTGAGATATGTTTAGTTGTTGAAATGATGTTAAAGTATATGAAGATGCAGAAAGCAGATGCTGGTGACTTGGAATCTGTTCGCCAGAGATTAGAGCAAGTCAGCACTCGAGAGCAGGTGGATTCAGAAGTACAAAACTTACTTGACAGCCTAGATTCCCTTAAACTGAGATAAATTATATTACTGTTTTATAAATGTTTACGAAGACTGTTTGTCTAATTATAAGAGCTCAGTTTAATGTTTAGATATTCTAGACATGTTTTTGATAAATAGAAAACTTACATACCTAATTGATAAGATAATTACTTAATGTTATCTTTAATATTCTTTGGAAATCTTGTTTATAATTATTATTTTAATGAAGATTTAATGTGTTTAAATTGCCATAAGCTAACTATAATCAAAAATATAATTATATGGTTTGGTAATGTGTGTTGGTCATAATTATAATGATTATTAGAATACTTTGAATAACTGATTATGTCACATTAGTTTTAAGTGTATTTTAGTTAACTATTGAAATATCAATTAAAGTATCTGATTTATACTATTTTTCTTTTAATACAAAAAACTCAAAAAACATTTGATTTAAGATTTATTGACAACAGTTTCATAAAATTGAAAATTATATAACTTTTATTCACAACATTATCCATTAAAATTTGGCTAATATGCTACTGATTTAATATCTAAAATTATTTCATTACACTCAGTAAGTATTAAAAAGCCCAGACACCTTACAACCATGGAATGTACAAATAAAAGATTTAAAATCCAGTAACAAACCAACAAAATAGATTTAAGTATATTTTCTTTTGCAAATTGTGTAAAATACATAAACCCGGACACCAAACTTTTACCACTTTAGATAAAATTCGATTGCATTTAATTATGTACAAGACTTGTTGCTGTAACATTAATCTAAATACTATAGACAACAGTGGATCTCATTTTTGTACATTAAATCTTTAGTAAGAATTGGACAAACATTTTTTTAAGTAGGTAGGTACTCTTAGTTACATCAAGTTAATTTCAAAATATACAGTAATTATCACAAACTCCCTAAATTCTTGATTCAACTGGGGTTTAGCTAGACATATAATTCTTACATAGTACATTTATAATGGAACTCTCAAATGTTATATGGCAGAATAGTTATTATCACAGAAAAAATAATTGCTATAAAATTAATACTGCTAAATAAATTATATTAAGATAAACCAGCAGTCCCAAACCATTATCAACATTTAAATAATTAATTAAAGTAATATTTTTATTAATAGTTACCCCACTTTCCACACCACAGTATGTATCAGTATTAGGTTTAGGCAAGTTAATTAAATGTTTACAACTTCATAAGTATAATGGCAAATTGTCGTTGTAATAATATCTTATTAGAAATGCATAAATCAACTGTTTATACCATACCATAGAGATAATACAAAACATGCATAACATTCAGTTATATTGAACAAAACACGTAAGTCAGGCTAAATTGAATAATATTTTCTAAAATATTCAAGAATATTATGAATCAAGATGTATTAAGAGAGCGTAAATTACTATCTCTTAACATCAATATGCTAATAAAACGTATTATATAACTTGCTTTGAGCTACATATTTTACATTAAATAATACATTTTTACATAGTTTTGTAAGTAACATGATTGCTGGAATAATATCCAACAAAGGAATTAAAAGTGCGAACAATTGCTCTACAATTGAGCAAAAATTGTGTAGTAATCAATCCCCTTATTAGAATATAAAGTGAATGTATTTATAGTGCTTACATTTGGCACTTATTCATAGTATACGCGCACGCCACGACTAGACCACATGCTCACAATAGGCTTTCAAGATGCACTTACAAAAAAAATATATCACATTTTCAGTTATTGAACCAATTTAAATAAAAATTGTATAAAATAAATCACAACATTCACGGAATGATCAACTCAATTGCCTAATTAATTTATTTTATTTAGATAATCATCTCTCACACAACCATTATTCTTACACCTTGCTTGGAATGATTAAATTCCCTTGTATTGCACTTGCTTCGGCTCGGTTATGATTCAAATAATTATATCAGTCACTAAGAATATCGCATAATAATTTAAACTTTATTTTACTTTGACGTTATTTCGTATCTGGCACTAATAAATTAATTAGATTGGGAAATATTTCCGCTTGTATGGGTCCATACTCGACAAGCTCGCCGTCCACTGTAAGGTAACCTGTATTGCCCTCTGGAACTATTCTAAATGCACTGACAGGAATCATTTTGATGTATTCGTTATTCATATCAGCGTGCGCACCCTGTCCCACACCCAAAAGGAACGAAAGTATTTGAGATCTGGAAATTCCTGCTTTGATGATCAACATCCACATAATCCCATCGGACAGTTGTGAACGTGGAGCGAAAAAGAAATCTTCGCCGATGTATGGTTGATAGGATACGTGGACCATAATAAATTCGCCATGTTCGTGCACCCAGTGCGAGGGTAGTTGTGACATGAGGCTGGGCAGGTGAGAGGCAGGCCCGTGCATGCACGCGTGAACAGGCGAGCGCATCTCGGAGCCGCTGCTGGTGACGCTGTGGTACTCCGATCCACGCGTGCTGTAGAACGCACTCCTCCGCGAGTTTACTGAGTACCATGAATCCACTCTTTGATGTTGTTTTCCGTTGACAGCGTTCACAAACACTTCCGAGTGTTCGTCGCAATCAATGAACGCTTCCGCATCAGGGGAATCGAGCGCGCCATCCTGACTGATGCTGTGACTGAGGGTGAGCGGTTGTTTTGGTTTAGGAAGATTACTGACATCCTTGATTTTTGCGTAACTCACTACACCTTTATATGTCCTCAGACCGACGAGTCTTGCGAGTGCCCAAACAGCGAATCTTTGACCCCCGATGGCTCGTAATCTTTCACTTTCAATATCAATGTCAGATAGGAGGCCCCAGCCGACGGACAAAAACGAAAACATTATCTGCAAAAAAAACAATATTCGTTAATTAAAAATATGATTGTACAAAAAAAACAAGCGGATATAATATAACGTCATTGGGTTGAGAGAACGTATTAACATTGGCCTTTTAGACCGATAGCGGAACGTCGTATTTTGACCGTAACTTATAATTTTATTAAAGTCATTTATTTTTGCACAGGAGATTAATTATGTATATTTAGAGCTTCTATTAAAAAGTTAGAAAATTTGGACCGTTGCTTTAAGTACAATTTAGGTTTTTGCAAAACTGCATGTCAAACCGTGAATATAAAACTTAAGTCAAAAATTCTAGTCGTGTGTGATTAAGGACAAAGTAATCTTATAGTTATTAATTTATTAGAAAGATTGGATACATGGAACTGATGTAACCGATGTTTTACGTCCAAAAATTGTAAAACTAAATATTAGAATTGTGTCCTCAATAAATTATTATAGTGTCTGGAAATAATTTTAATGAATTGGTATTGTATATTTTTACGTACTGTAAAAAGTTTAGAAAATTATCTAAAGAACTTTCCGAGTTATTTGAGTTTTCAGTTTCATAGTTTTATAGTTTGAGTAAGTGAGTAACATAAAATTTGAGTTCAGAAGTTGGTGGTTATTTGACCATAACAATATACTCTATCATCATTCAAAAGATTAGAAAGATTGGATACATGGAACCTATGTTATAAGGCCAAACATTGAAAAACTATAAATATTACAATTGTGTTTTCAATAAATTATTCTAGTATCTGGAAATAATTTTAATAAATTGGTATTGTATATTTTTACCTACTACAAAAAGTTTAGAAAATTATCTAAAGAGCTTTCAAAATTATTTGAGTTTTTAGTTTCATAGTTTTATCACAGTATAAAGAGCTCTTTCCCTACAGTAGTCCAACGAACACGTCTAGACAGAGCAATCGTGCGGGGTGTGTGGGGCGAGGGACGGAGGGGGGGCCGCGGCTGTCAGTACCTTTTTCCATACTCCATTCGGGTACTACACCGTCATTTGTTTTCAGTGGGTGGCACATTTTATTTATTTTAATTTTGAATGTTGATTCAATTTTTCAACGGGTGTGTTGATTATAAATAATTATGACATTAATTTTGAGATCCAAGATGGCGGATACAAGTTTTTGAAAAAACTCAATATGGGTATCGTTTTCGAGGTTTTCAGGAGGGGTGATTACGAATTTGACATTAATTATTTAGACATCCAAGATGGCGGATACGAGTACAAAATACCAATATGGGTATCGTTTTCGAGGTTTTCGGGGGTGGTGATTACGAATATGACATTAATTTTGAGATACAAGATGGCGGACGTGAGTTTTTGGAAAAATCAATATGGGTATCGTTTTCAAGGTTTTGGGGGGTGGTGATTACGAATTTGACATTAATTTTGAGATCCAAGATGGCGGACGTGAGTTTTTGGTAAAAATCAATATGGGTATCGTTTTATAGGTTTTCGGGGGTGGTGATCACGAATATGACATTTATTTTGAGATCCAAGATGGCGGACGCGAGTTTTTAGTAAAAGTCAATATGGGTATCGTTTTCTAGGTTTTCGGGGGCGGTGATAACGAATATGACATTAATTTTGAGATCCAAGATGGCGGACGCAAGTTTTTAGTAAAAATCAATATGGGTATCGTTTTCTAGGTTTTCGGGGGCGGTGATAACGAATATGACATTAATTTTGAGATCCAAGATGGCGAACGCTAATTTTGAGTAAAAATCAATATGGGTATCGATTTCTAGGTTTTCAGGGGTGGCTTTGTACTTGGAGACCATGCGGACTCTCAGATATCGATTTTGAAAGCAATCGGTACAGTAAATAAAAAGTTCAAAATGGCGGCCACCTTTTTCAATTCTGACAACGGCTTTATACTTGGAGACCATGCGGACTCTCAGATATCGATTTTGAAAGCAATCGGTCCAGTAAATAAAAATTTCAAAATGGCGGCCACGTTTTCCAATATTTTGATAACGTGTTATACATACTTACAAAAAAAACACTATAAAAACATATTTTTGTTTTTAGTCCTGTGTCAACCCTAACACTTTTTACGTCGCGACGAATGTCTAGACGTTGTCGGCATTTCCGAAAACATCAAACGCGTCGACTGACTATATGATGTTTAGACTATGGTTTTATGGTCTGAGTAAGTGAGTAATATAAAATTTGAGTTCAGAAGTTGGTGGTTATTTGACCATAACTATGTACTCTATCATCATACAAAAGATTAGAAAAATTGGTCCATGGAATTGTCAGAAAAATTAAGATTTGTTAGCAAGGCATACGAAAATAATACGAGGGGTTGTGCGGGGCGTAGGGGGTTTTATCGCGCTCACTTCGTAGCCGGCCGCCGTGCTTTCGAATCGCTGACAACAACATCATAAAAAAAATAAGTTTTTAAAATTATAATATTAATGAGTTTATGTTCTTAGTCTGTGTAATATAAAAAATTTTGTTCCAAAGTTAGAGGCTACTAAAGATAATAATATAATACACAAAATATATCGATATAAAAACCGGTTTTTTTATTTTGTTCAACCAATACCGGTTTTTATCAAAATCTTGTATACATTCAAACCTTTATTGAAATTTGAAACAAATATATAATTTAGGAGTAATATTTTTAGTTAAAAATTAGGTCTAGTCGAGTATTATTATAGATATTTCAATCCAGAATATTCTTGTGTAAAAAACAAAAGGAACGAGTAATATAAAGAAAGGCAAATAACAACAGATAAAAATCTAAAATAAATTTTAAGAAATATTTATTTAGAAATTAAATATTTTTTTATAAAGTTTTCTAATTACAATAGGATAAGATCTCCTTTAAGAAGAATTAGCGTAATTAATTAAGAATTTATAATTATTCAAAGAGAAAGAAGTCAAGAAAGAGGTCGTGGTAACAACGTGATTTTTTGAATGTCATATATGTAAATTCTTAGCTAATCTAAGACACCACTAACTAACAGTAAAGGAAAACATCGTGAGGAAACCTGGGTAATAGGTATAAATAACAATATCAAAACATGACAGTGACACTGTCATGTGACAACATTTTCTATAAGATCAGTTAAAGATACATCATTCGGTGCGGCCTATAAAATCATTTATAACTTAATGAAAATTAGATTTTTTTTAAATCTGAATAATAATGTAATTTTTTCTAATTAACCAGCAGTTTTGGTTAATTGGAATGGCCAATTAAAATTAATATTCTCCTGACCGAATTTCGGTCACGGCGGCCAATCTCAACGGAGACTAGCCAACTACGCAGGAGATATTATAGTGCACAAGTGTGTGCGCAAACACAGGTGCACTCTCTATTCCGTCACTCTCATAGTCCGATGGGACGGCCTTCCGACACGATCGGAGAGAGATCAGGCGCAGGGCCAACGGCTTTACGTGCTTTCCGAGGCACGGAGTAAGTGATAATTAATTTATAAAACGCACATAACTTACGAAAAGTCAGAGGTGCGCGCCTTGGGTTCGAACCCGAGACCTCTGACTTACTAGTCAACGGTTACAACGGCTATCACGATTCTTAAAAATAAATATAATAAATTAATAAATAACTAATTAATAATTAACTAAGCTTAATACTTTTTTTTATAAATGATGTGAATTTAAAATTATTTTTGTCTGAGTCTGAATAATATTATTATTTGAGTTCCGAAATTAGAGGCTACTTAACAATTATAAAATACTATACCGTCATACCTACAGAAGAATAGAAGATTTTGTGTGGAAGAAGAAGATTATTATAAAAACATGGTTCCTATAAGAAAAGCCACGCGAAATTCAAGGATAGAGAAGGAAAAACCGGTGCGATATAAAAAACCGGTTTTTATTTTCAGTGTACTTCCAATTAAACTTTTAAAATTAAGCCCTGCCCGAATTAGCTTTCTTTGTCCTATGGTTGATGAACAACCTGGTACCCGAATAGGAATAAATATTTACTATTAATTTTAAACAACTGTGTTTGGCATTAATTGTACGTTAGTTATGTACGAAATAACCTTGTTCATCTTCAAAATAAAACCCACAAAAAATATTTTTTATAAATGTAATATACCTACATATAAATAAAACCGTAACGCTCTCACAGTATTATACATAGAGTCTACAAAATTAGGTGATCGTCAATATTCGTCAAGAGGGCTGGTCGGACAATTGGCGTTGAAACATATTCGAAAACTTGTAAAGTCTATTGAATAAAAATCCAATTGTAAAAATATATATACCTAGGTACAAGTCAAATTGAAAACCTCCTCCTTTTTTCCGTCGTTGGTTAATAAAGAGATTTTATAGGTTTTATAATTTTATGTAGTTCACATGGAAATCAAAAACAAAAGAACAATAAAGTATGTAGTTCTAAATTTAAATAATTAAAGATTTGAGTACAAATAAATATGAAAATTACTAGACATGGAGATAATACATTCGGGTGAATACGGAAACCCGAAGATTACCGATGTGTTCACCGTTTGTAATGGATTTTGCAGAAACCTAAATTATACCTAAAGCATTGGTCTAAATTTTCTAACTTTTTAAACGAAGCTTTAAATACACGTAACTAATCTCCTGTGCAAAAATAAATGACTTTAATGAAATTATAAGATAGAATCTTACTTCTACTGGGCTATTTAGTAGACACAATGGGTTAGCGTCTCAGTAAAGTTATCTTATAAGATAATAAGTAGTGACAATATCAACACTGCAGTAACAACGTGGGGCTAATTGTATCCGCGAAGCGAGCACTCCTTGTTTGTTGTGACGGACGTACTCAATTGAATATTGTAACGTAACACACCGGTACATTTGCGAGATACCTTGTGCTATATTTTGCATAAACTAGAACAAAATCAACCTACTAAATGTACTTACTTTAGATTTGGTTTCAATTCTGACTACGTCCATTGGAGCTGTTCTTCCCTTTGCTATTGCCATTGAAAGCCCTGTTAAGTTTTGAGGAATGTATGGTTCACTGAAACAAAAGAAGATTTTTATTAGCATCACACAAATGAACTTGATTTGAGTTTGGTCGGCAAAATATCCTTGAAGGGTCAAAAACTCGATACTCGTCGGAGACCTTTACCTGTATATTTACTTAATATCCTTTAACGAAGATTAGCATTAATTCGTGGGTCTTTGCGATGTAGGTACCTAAATATTTTTTTAGCATTAATTATAATTTATCTGACCTCCGGTCGAAAAGAATCTGTGATTTTGATTAATGATTGATTACACATGATAAGAAATGATCATAATTTAATGCACTATTCAGCGCTAGCGTGGTGGTGATCCTAAACTTCGGATCCCTTTTCTTGAATATTACTCGCAGGAGAGTTAAGTTTGGTATAATTAAAGTTTAAGGAATGCAGAAAGCTAAAATATTACGGTCGAACTGTATAAAATAAAAACGCGTCACATGCACGTTTTTGGATTGCGTGGCTACACGCACCTTGTCAATTTGAAAATTGTTGTTTAAACCTTTTTCAAGTTCAGAATAATATGTGTTTTTGCTAAGATCTAAACATTTTACCCCCGGGCGGGGCGTGTCTGCAGCCCTCACACCTGATAACAGCGCGAATCAAACCTCGTGCTCAGCAGTCGCGCTTGCTACCACTAGACCAACGAGGCAGTCATAAATATTATTATTGATTAATATCTATTACTAGCTTCCGCCCGCGGCTTCGCCCGCATGATATGTTGATAAATTGTAGCCTATGTGTTATTCTGATGTATAAGCTATATTGTGGTGAAGTTTCATTCAAATCCATTCAGTAGTTTTTACGTGAAAGAGTAACAAACATCCATACATCCATACATCCATACTTACAAACTTTCGCCTTTATAATAGTAGTAGGATACCTAAGAAGGAGAGACTATATTGTGTGTTTACGAACAAAATATTGTTTATATTTAAAAAATTGTTTATATGTATAGTGTAGTAGAAAAACACACAGAGCTTTGTAACTACAAAGACAGTTTTGTGTTAGTGGGTCACAAAAACAGTTAAATCCGATTAATAGGAAGCCTTAGTATTCAGTCTTGTAATAGTTTGCTAGTAGATACTTCAATGCTGTTAGATTTTCAATACAGGTACTTACGTAAATTTTCACGGTTTCGAAATCCTACTTAGTGTTCCTAAAATGCTACTAATAGAAAAGATAAATTAATTTCTAAATACTTGACCAAATGATAGTATATTCAATATATTTATAATAAATCTCAATTATTCTTGGTCGACGGCACATTGCTTTAATCTAATCAAATAAATCCAAGGCCAATAAATCCAACTTTGGTTTCCATTTATTGATATTAGATAGAAAAATTAATACTTTTACAAATAAAATAAGTAAGAACGTTTTATTACCACAACAAAATTACGATTCAACGTCATTGTAGGATCGCTATTGTGTTGGAACGGGTGTCTTGTTAAGAATGCTATGCTAGTTGTTCTTGGAATGGACAATCTCATACGTATGTAATGATGGCAATCAACAAAACACTAAATTTACACTATATTTATATATTGAAAATACACTTAATTTAGATTAAAAGGTGAAGAAATTTGCGAAATGTGGTCGCAAAGAAAATATTTCTACCTAAAACTTCGAGTAAAAGAAACGTTTACGATGGCGTTTATGCTTGCCCTAATTCATGTCGTTCGCTAAATGTGTGAGCGACATGTCAATAGTTCGACTAGTCATCAGCCAATAGTTGTTGAAGATATATGTCTGAAATTCGATAGATTGTTGACATTCATTGAAAATTGATTTAAGACACTGCTAGTCTCTAACTCGGTACCTAAGTACGCAGGGGATTCACTTCCTTCATTTAATTCGTCAGGATTTTTTAGGCCAAGAATACATAAATAGGACGCAAATAGGAGCTTTGCAGGGCTCTATTAATGTCGCCTTAAAATACTCATAATATGATCTTTCAACATTCACCTGTCAATTTAACATGTCGCTCTAACGACACGCTCGTACAATTTGTAGAGATTTCACATAATTACAGTCCTCTGAACGGTGTTTAGGATTTCAACTTGTATGCTATACATATTGTAGCGAGCGAGCGTCCCCTTTCATTCATTCATAAACGATCTAGAAACTATATAAATGTCAATATATACCTATCTAACAAAGGAATCGACATGACAAAATTAAATAAACGTGAGTCAGTTATAGAGGACAGAATAGAACAAAGAGCCAAATTCGATGAACCGTTCTGTTTTCCTGAGAAAATACATTGTGCTCAAAGTGTGGAAATATCAGAAAACGGTAGTATTTTTCCTTTGCACGCACTTATTTCTGTTTTGGATGAACTTATTGCTATATTTTCCAGTTTGACCAGAAAATTATACGTCTGAATACGATACATGTTGCTTTATTTGAGATATATCCTTACGATGTTTTTACTGCCTCAAATTTGGTGATTTTAAATAATTCTAATTGAATTCACTCAGCACTGCCGAAATAAGTAAGCCGTTTAGCAAAAACGGGATTGGGGAAAATGGGTCACGCTCACACTTCACCTCGCTGTCTCATTGCGTATTAATTGTTGAAGGAAGTCTTATTTCCCAACCCATCCAGTTGCCTAACCTTAATGAATAAAAATTATTCTTTGCCTTACTGTTCTTGAGAATCACTGCCGGTGCTGTGAGCACCTCTCACCCGTTTTTATGAAAGTATCCCCGACTGTTGTTAAAAGTGCATATGGAACCAATAAGAGACCTTGGTTTTATTCGATAAGAGGTAACGTTGCACACATACTCGTACACGGCTACAAATTAGTCTCGCTGTGTACTGCATTATATGATTAAACACAGTCACGCAATACTTATAGTTTAATGTTTAAACAGTACATTTATCGTAGGCTTTAATATTTATTTCAGAGTAGAAGATAATCGTTCTGTGTACCATGCGATATGTCTGGTCTTAAAAAAGGTTAGAGAGATAAAACTTTTTAGTAGTGAAGCATTTACTACTAAGTCTTCCTTATTTGACTGTCATTCTCTAGAATAATACTAAAACAATAACAGCGTCGTAATAATGCAATAACAGCGTCTACCACCAATAAGACTTACTCATCTATATTACTAATCCTATGGTTTTAAAATGTAATACTTAGTTAGTAGCAAATATCTACAAGGGTTTTTACTTCAATATCTAAACCTGCCTAACCAGAGTCGTCAAAAGTTAAAGTTGGTAAAACCTAAAACACAAATCAAGTTTAGTGAGTCATTTAACCGTAGAGAAAAAAAAATGTGAGTCTACTATCTACTTTAACAAGTTATAACACCTTTGATAATTATACATGTAAACAGGTTTAATAGATAGATACTGCTAATAGTAATTGTCGTACTCGCCGTCATGTATGGATCAGAGTGTTGGGCAATAAAAGCGATGAATGAAAGACAATTGCATGCAGCTGAGATGAGAATGTTAAGAGGTATGTGTGGTGTGACCAGAATGGATAAGATTAGAAATGAGTATATAAGAGGGAGTCTGAAAGTGGCACCGGTTACTGAGAAATTGGAAGGTAACCGGCTGTCCTGGTATGGGCATGTGATGAGAAGAGAGGAAAATCATGTAGTGCGAAGAGTATTAGGATTGGATGTGGATGGATACAAGAAAAGAGGCAGACCTAGGAAGAGATGGATGGATTGTGTGAAGGGTGATATGGCGAGAAAGGAAGTAAATACTGTGATGACGGGTGATAGAGATGTATGGAAAAAGAAGACATACTGCGCCGACCCCAAATAAATTGGGAAAAGGGCAGGGAGATGATGATGATCTACGAAAAAGTACGATCTAAGTAAGGTACGAGTATATTTTTCGGCTATTTCAAACTTTTTTATAAACTTTATAGGTTTTGTTCTGGTATTATAGTATTATTATCCTTTCTATCTGTAGATTCCACTCCCTCGGACTTCTTTATCAAAGTCTAGATCCTTATCTCAGATTGCTTTTGTTTTTATCAATTAAAACTATTAATATAAACATTCTGGTTGTTTTTATGCCTCTTATCGTTTTATTATATTACAATATTTATTATATTGCGTATTATCTTGCCCATTGTCAATTTTTCACATATTTGTTGCTTTCTTTGGTGTGCAATAGAGTGTAATCTAATCTGTTCATCTAGGAGGATTTATTAGTATTATCGAACACTCGGAATTACTAACTATCTTATGCATTTCCTGTTGTCGGTAATATAAACTTTTGCACAGGTATTTTATTCACACACCTATGAGGGTTTCTCCACAAGTTAATGAATCAATTAAATCTGTTATTTCATTATTAACATCGTTAATGTCAACATGATCTTTGTTTAAAACACAAACTTATATCTAGTAATAATCCAGTTCGTTCCATCAAGTATTTTAATGGAAATGAAAATTATGTGGACCTTAGGAAACATTTGGAAATGTTTCGTAGATTTCCTTAAAACAATATAAATGAGGTGTCTAGTGGTTATTAAGCTTGATGACGCACGTCACATCACGATGTGAGGTAGGTACTTAGGTATTATCTGCGCAGCATAATATTGAGAAAATTATGTTGTTATAAACTCCACCAAGATGAGCAGTTTGAATAAGGTAGAAAACTTAAAATGTAAATGATCTAATCCTTTGGTGGATACAGATCCTCAAAATGGATTCCTTAATAATAATATGCTGTTTGGAGCACTGCTTGTGGTTTTGCGACGCGTGATAGCCTAGTGGTATGACCGTCGACTGGCAAGTCAGAAGTCTCAGGTTCGAACCCAAGGCGCGCACCCCTGACTTTGCGTAAATTATGTGCGTAATATAAATTAATTATCTCCATGCCTTGGAATGCACGTAAAGCCAGTTTGCCCTGCGCCGGATCTCTTTCCAATCACATCGGACTATGAGAATGAGGATATAGAGAGCGCACCTGTGTTTACGCACACACTTGTACACTAGGTATAATATCTCGTGCGTAGTTGGCTTATCTCCATTGAGATTAGCCGCTGTGACCGAATTTCGGTTAGAAGGTCATTATTATTACCTTTCAGTAAAGCACAATGAACCTGATTGACGGCAGAGAACAACATTTAAAATATGCATACGTATCAGAAACATTCAACGCAAATTGTCCAGAAATCATTCACGATTCCCGCTTACTTGTTTTTCAATACAGTCGCATTGACTGCGTATCTGTTCGAGGTAAAGATACTTTTACGATATCAAGGTAATTATCGTCCGACGACCTTAATCCTCTGATTATTTTTATATTTTTTATGTACTAAACTTTCATGCATTTGCACAAGTGCTAACGGTCCAGACTTAGAATATTTATTTTAAGCACACTGTAGAATCTTCGTTAACCCAGATATTGTTCACTTTGCTGGTGTGTGTGTGTGGTAACTAATGCGTATAAATTACACTCTTGCTGACCTTATGCCATTATGGCCACATTTGCCGACAAGACGACTGAAATCGTTACATAAAATGATTTCTCTCAGCTAAGTATTTTATAAGGTCGTCAGTCGCCACTTATTTATTAACCCGACACCCGAAAAGTACCGCCTCGCTGCTCAGCCACTCGTTGTAGACGAGTAGTCAACTAGGCAAAGGTATTGCATCTTTGCGGTGATGTTTTCACGCGGTCTTGTCGAGTTGACGACGCGCATTCAACGAATAAATTGTCGAGAATTGTTATTAAAATTTTGGTCACGAAAAGTTTTTCTTAATGTTTCGTAGTCGCAGATTTTACTGAATTTATGCAGAATATAAAATAAAAAAACGGTACTTAACCGCAAGCGAGCGCCGCGGCGAGAGGCGCAAAACTCTCTGCACGAAAGCTTGACTATTATTAAGTAAGGCCCAATTTCATTTACTTTAAAAACCGAGTTTAATAAAACTAAACTGATTCTGAACTGCTCTGAATTCAGTAAAATGCTTGAACCGAGTTTAACTTGAATTAATCGCGTTTAGTGTCAGTGGTGAAATCGGCCTCTCAGTGAGCATATAAATATAAGTATATATAATATAACCAAAAACAACCACCTGAGGCGAAGCGGTGCTAGTCAGGTAAATAACGAGCGACGATATTCATAATAACAGGAAAACAAGAGTTAAGATTATGCTATTACAATTCTTGCAAAGGTCACGCTTCAGGGATTACAGTTGTCTATCTAAACTAACCGGTTTAAATATGTGTTACTGTTATATGCTATCCTTGTGATACATAATACATACCTATTGCACTTAGTACCAGTTATAAACTACGTAATTTGCAAGCCGTGTTGAAGGACAGCTACGGATCAAATTCATTTAATAAATCCGCGTTTAAAATTGCATTTTAGCATTATACAAGAATTAGGCTTTAAAATATAACGTAGAAACTATTAATATTACTATAGAATGTTATTAGTTTCGAAACAATATAATATCAATCGATAAACCAATACTCGATACCCATCAGCTAATCTGTGCCAACACCTGATATGAGTTGGAACAGATTATGAAAACATCATTAATTCATGTTAATATGTTTGAAAAAGAATACTTAACCCTTTAACCGCTTGGCTAAATATCAATTGTCGTGCCCCTAGCGCGAGGCTACAAATCGACAAAATAATACCTACAATAAATAAGGAGGGGCAATCGTTGTATCGATAAAAAAAAGTCAAAGAATTTTTTATGTCCCTGTCTCATTTGATTCATTCCATTGATTCCATTACCGACCGCGTACGAACGTGCACGCCGCGAGATCGCACGCAGCCGGTACCTAATGGAATGAATCAAACAGACAGGGACGGGAACGCGCGCGGTGGCGGCGCGGTGGCGGGCTTCGCGCGACTCGTATTCTACAGTGTAACTGTGCGGCGGGCGTCGGCGCGGCGACGACGGCGCGGTGACGGCATCGTGTGCAGAACGCTTATTAAAGTTATCTTTTTTTTAAAGAAACTCATGCACTAGGAATAATTCCTGTGTAGCTTGGGACTTCACAAACACACAAGTCACGGACACAAAACAGCTACACCCAAACTCGAATAATGATTTATGAAAGAGAGAGAGAGAGAGAGAAAAAGAGACAAACGCGAGTGCGAGTGCCTGTCCGGCTTGGTAGGTACTGTCACAGTACCTTAATAATGGTAAGGACAACTTACAACACGGTTCCAAATTTGAACAATCAATAGGATATGTAGGTAGTTAAGTAGGTAATATAGGTAATAACAGAATTACATCACAATATTTAAAATACTATTTCGATTCATCAAGGAGTTACCTAAACCCAACGAAAGTCTTATTTATACCTATACCTACTGAATAATGTGCAAATAACCTAAGAAGAAATTGAAATAGGTACTTACCTCTCCATCACTTCTAAATTCTATCGAATCGGATAATTTCAATTCGTCGTCACACTCGTCGTCGTCACCTTCTAATATTCTTAATAATTCCTCAGTAGTCGTCATTATTGAAAATTGAAATGTGACTATTTTATCGACAATGCACAAATACCAACGAACAACATTAATGGAACTTTCCATTCGTTTGATCCGCTTGTGACGTAGGCAGTGGTCGTATTAATGTGACAGCCGCGCTAGACTAACTAGAGAAATATGTTGCAAGCATAGGAGTCAAGGGATGGGAACTAACGTCAAATGTTGGCATTATACAAAGATCGTGAGGGATATTTTTCTTATGAATAATAAGGAAAAGAATTAATAACACAAGGCAATATGTTAAATTTAACTTTATTTGGTATGACACCGTTTATTTTATGCTGAATGATGCATTATACCTGATTATTTAACTGTTTGTTATTTCGTTTTTAAAATGCGCATTGCATTGTATCCCATCCCTATGGTCATATTTATGCGACGCGCGCGATAGACGCCGAAGAAAATTTCAAGCTGCCAATTACTTATTTTTGTTTAAGTTTTTTGAATGCTTAGAGTTATGACACATAATTTTAAGTAATTGTTGTAAATAATAGCTCTATTTAATAATAGTTTTAGTTGTACCACGCAATTAATAGGACGAAAATAGAACGAAAAAATCATGCATGTTCTCTGTCGCAGAAATACGACACGCGCGGTAGGGACACGGAAATATTTGTCGCATATATGCGACACGCGCGGTTAAAGGGTTAATATAGGTACTTATTTTTCATCACACTTGTTCGTAAACAATGCCATTACATGTGAAAAGCGGGCGATAATGCGCGATACAAACCGGTTTTTACTTACAGTACGTAATACAACAATGTTTTGTTGTTTATTTCCTTGCAAGGTATGATGAAAAACATTGTATGTCACACAGGTAATACGACAATTACTAACGTCGGTCCATTATATCTCTCGCCTGCGGCTGGGGCTTCGAATGCCCCTCGGAAGTAATTGTGTTCTTACCACCCTTGTAACACAATGTAATATTACAAAATCACTTTCCGGTAGTCTTAGTATCTAGTGCACTTTGTGGAAGATGCATAATCAACACCTTTTCGCTTATTGAAATAATACAATCGTTCTGGCTATAAACGTTAGCTAGTCGGTTGGATTGAGCCATTATCGAACCTTATCGATTTTTAACATCATAGTACATACAAAATAACTCTGTAGGAAACATGCTCTCAACTTACAATTTAATTCACAAATCGAGGTACAAAGTTTCCTACCTCTTTATGCGGTCCTAAGTTTCTGGATTTTTCATATTTCAAAACGCCAAATCGATCGAGTAATTTAATATTTACAATGATGATTGATGATATAGTGTCTTATTTTTCCAATGCGAGTATAAGTAAGATTTATAAAGACCAGTTAACCATCAGTCTGGTCTTTGTGGTTAACGAAATATCCTGAAATTCCAAGCTAAAACTGCGTTTGAATTTTGCGTGTAATAGGTGAAAGGTTTTAATTTCTCCTATCGCTAATATTATTATTATGTATCCAGCAGGGCAAATCGCAATTATCATAATTGACTAGTTCTTTCACCAAATTGTCTAACTGCAGAAAAAAATAACACAAGATTTCGAAATAAATCGAGAGTTCGACATAAACATCCGCAGTCTGGAAACGAATACCTAACTAAAATTACTAAGTTACGTTTTTATAAAACAGGTAACATTTTTTTGTATCATAAAAATACTAAACTACAGTACCAGGCGGCCATGACTACGCAACGATAGCATTTTGCCTCGCTTCATTTCCCCTTTTGCTTGGGTCGTAAGCAATAATTGCATGGGCAATTTTATACCACGAGAAATTTATCTCCATTAGAGAACAACGCTGAGGGAATACTGAAGGTAACATAATGGTGCTAATTTTCTTGCACACGCTCTAAACTAATTTAGAGTCAATATCTCTTTCTAACAGAGATCATTAGAAAAGAATAGAACATTTTCAGAGCTGTCACACTAGTCCATTTGGGTGACATCAACGAGAATTTAAGTCGGCATGTCATATATATCTCTTCTAATTTCACGTCAATTTCAAGGGCTTTGACAGCTCTAACTTGGCAGTTGAATTTGATGTCTTTTTTCTATGGTATTTATTAGAAAGAGATATACATATTTAGACTAAAGTTTAGTTCAGCGTCATATATAAGAGAATCAGCAAGAGGCATCAATCCGGTTATAAGATTTGTGCATTCTTAACAGACTAACAAAACGGAGGAGTTTGACAATTCTATGACATATTTTTTTATGTTTAGAAAAAGTTGCGTTGCTAAATAACTAGGTACTTACTAAAATACACGATCACAATAGAAAATATGCAATAAAAAACACAAAGTAATTTACAATGACAGCTTATTGCTTGTGGCGAGAGTAGACTATGCGTGTCGAAGTAAAATAATATTTTAGGGCCTCATTAAAATATCCTAAACTGAGAACTGTCACCAGTGTCCTAACAATGTTTTCATTCGTCATTTAAACAAATGATTAGAAAGTCACGTGATATAAAGTTTCTTGTACTGTCAGCCCATATCATCGCACTGCTGAGCAGAGGCCTCTCCCCCTGATTATACTCAGCGAACCCACACACTCGGTGACAGGCCGTAATCTCCGTTACATTATGACTGCTGACTTTATTACAATATTATGAGAATTTATAAGCGTACAAATCGGTTTTTAATTAAAATTCTACGCCTGATAAATTGGCAGGAGCTAACTAACTGCAGAATTTAAAGACAGATTACTATGGACTAATGTTCACAATTTTTCTAATGAAGACTAACACATTACTTTGTTGTTTTAATATTTCTAGACGGTGACAATAATTACTCTAATTTTGTAAGCAGGTGTTCAAGGCTAGAACGGAAGGAACATTTGGTTGTAAATCAATGATAGATAACAAACAAAATAGGCTATCTACAATAATCTACATAACAAACTCTGTGTTAAAAATGTAATTACTATTGTGTCCGTAATAGGATATTGTGTACTTGTACAAGAAGACGCATTGTATGAAAATTTAACTAGTATCACAAGTATTGAGCAAGTTTCTATGAAACTAGAATTTGCGGTTTTTTATTGCGTTTATGAATACGTAAACTAGTAAATCGCCGTATCTGAAAGAATAAGTGAAGCCATTGATTTCCTTTCTTTAATGAGTAGAACAACATAAGTTAGACAATATTTATGAGTAGCTAGATTTAATATTATAGAATTTGGCGGCGCGTTTTCAAATTCTGTAAATCTTCGCTTGTGGATGTGTGAATAATAAACACCTAAAAGGATAGTCTCTTGGGAAGCGCTGCCATAAACGCGTCATTAATTGCATACACGTGGAGGTTTTGCCGACCCACAATATATGAATTCTTAATTTAAACTCAAATATCTTCTCAAAATAGTTATCTGTGCACTTTATTGAAATTATTCATGATTCGAATTCGCGAACAACTTAAAATCTCCCAATAGAAATCATAAATTAGAGGAAATTAAAAAAGAGATAGTACTTATACGCGCGGGACTTGAATCCGCAATACTTGTTTTTTTATAGAAAGAAAACGTAGATAATGTAACTGATATATTGGTCAAGGTATCTAACAATATTATGGCATTAAATAAATCAATCATTCGGCAGTCGGCATTCATTTCAAATACTTCAGCATTCCCTCCCTTACTAATCTCGAAATCTCTAGAACATCCATAGACATATAAATAAAAATATATGTGACGTGTTCTCTCTTGGGTCTCGATCCTCAATAAGAAAGGATTTTACGGAAAATCCTTCAGGTTCGCGAAATACATAAACCCAATGCGGACCTTTATTATTTTAAGATGCGGACGTAGTTGCAGACCCAACAGCACACCAATTTTTTAATTAAAATTATAAATAAGTAGTTAACCATTCTTTGAGCATTAAATGAATATTATAGCGTCAAGGTTAACGAATCCTTTTTGTTTTAGTTTTGTAGACATCTACTTAAAGCGGTTTTATTGAGCTGATTGTCTTTACTGAAGGTGGGGCTCCAGACAGCGCAATTGCATACCATCATTCAGATGTCTCTTTTTTTAAGTTTTGTGCAAGTTAATTTGGATGCTTTAAATCTCCCTCGGTCTCTTAGGGTAGTTCTCCCTACATGCCCAAATGTATGTTAATTTCTATGTTGGTTGCCATGCTGCATTGCATATTATGTTACGAATGGTATTCTGTGGTAGGTATATTATATTTTTTGTGGTGTGACGTATCAATCTATTACGCGCGTCCACCAGATATATCGATATGTTAGTGTTACTAGCACTTTCCCATTGCTGTCCATACATCCAGTCTGACATTAGGATACGTATGTTAAGAGCTTTTTATCGACAGATAGATACCTATATTGCTATTCCTCCCTAATATTCAGGAGTTTTTTATATTTAGTTTGTTTTCGTTTTAATGTGACGACTCCATATAAGGCGTCGATCACAGTATCGATATAAGGTATTGATGCAGTGCTTAATATTGCACGCTACCGTGATGCGGGAGGGTGATATTTTCTAGGTACACTGGAGGGCAGATTCTTTCCTTAGCGTGAAGTTTGACATTTACGGATTTGGACTCACTCACTTTAATGCTAACAAGAAAGTGGCAGTAGTGAAGCGATCTAATCTGGTACGACATTGTAGGACCCAATACAGAGCCCTATGAAACAAACTTATACTTTAAGGGTTCATGAATTTGTATAAGTGTCAACTTAAATAATAGATTTGTTATGTTAATACAATCATTATAAATGATATTAAGTTAAAATTCACAGTATACCTAAAGAATAACAGGTAAACAATAATGGCATTTAAATTACTTCACTCCATCACATGCTGCATGCAATAAAAAAAGATAAACAATGTCTAGAAATATAATTAAGTTTCAAATTATAATAACAATAGTATGTTTCTTGAAATAATCTTTTGTTACTAATTTCTTAACATCTTGCAAGCCATTAAGTATTGACAACCAATAATAAGTGTATGGTAGATTTACTATAACAGGTTTTAAATGTACCTATGTATATCAGTGGAATAATTCTGATAGTGGAGATTTCCACCATCAGTAACATTCATAACAAATTACTAAGCTGGCTTATTTACCTTCCAAACTCAAAAATATAAACAAAAATGGTATTTCTTGTTCCTTTTTTAGTTTAGGTACAGTACATAATCTTGCTTCATAATTTAGTAATGCCATAATGGACAAATTGTGAAACTTATGCTTTAATCAGTTCAATATTTCTTATCATGTGATATAAACATTTCGAAATAAGTCAATTCTCAATAAGCATGATGGATTATTATTGAAAATTTAAATGAATGTCAGATAAAACAAAATCTTGAATGTTACATTTAAAAATCAAGTAAAACTGAGTATCATATGAGGTTTAGCATCATATTGTTACAGGTAGTACGGTAGGTAACCTACAATTCATTTTCCTCAAAAGGACATAAAACCTAATCTATAGGACAACACCAGTATTTTTTTGTCCACTTGATACATTACAAAAGTGAACTATGGTAAATTAAATAAATAATTAGAGAGTTATTCAAAATATTCTAATGGCCATAATTATAATTCTATTAAGAGCAATAATAAAGACTTTATATTTAGAGGACCTGTTTCAATACAACAATGCTTCAATTAGGTATATCATGTTTTTCACACTGTTGAGTGTTTTTAATTTTGAAACAAAAGAATTTAGGAGGGTTTAGGCTGGGTTGCCATGTGTATAGTTTTTTAACCAAACTGTTCAGTATTTTAGTCCATAGTTTGGTTTGACTAAAATTTTGGTATCTTCGGTAAGATAGAGAGAAAATATTCGGTTAGAGGTTCAGCATTTCTAACTCCAAACAATTAAACTAGACCAATTTAATTAATCAAAGGTACAGAAAAAAGGCACAACAGGAAATTCATTGTTAGGTACGTACCACCAAGTTCCAAATTAAATTTAAATTCTTTCATGACATTTTAAACTTGAAGTTCCCGAAATGTAATGACCTACGTAACCAAAAATATTACTTTAGTAAATCCCTTCATCAGGCAATGTTTCGTAATTTGATCAATTTGATCTGGTAATCTGTTCTGGTCATAATGGTTAAGACGTTTGCATGGTCAATGGCAAATAAACTATGCTTTGTTGACTCTATATTGTTGTTATTTATCCACTTTATTGTGTCTACCAGACCACATATAACACACATACTTCACTGAATACAAAATTTCACACTTCTTATCTCTGTGAATTACAACTTACTACAGTCACAGCTGCGTTTTAAAGTAGATAAGACTGTGTGTTATCATACTAATAAATAAATGAAACTATAGCTATAAAAGATATTAGCGTAGAAAGTCAAATATATTTATTTATTTAGCCTACATCGTCCCACTGCAGGGCAAAAGCCTCACTTCCCTCCTTCCTCCTCCTCCTTCCCATGTGGAAGAAGGGAAGTGAGGCTCATAGTCAAATACTATCTGAGACCAGACCTTCAGATGTGAGTTGAGTTCATTTCGCCACCAAATATATGTATAATTATATTGTATGGTAACCAGAGTAGACTATGCATAATTCAAAGATCAAACAAGAAGATTCTAATTGTAAAAATAAGGAAAAAGATTACTGACTAAAAAGTTGACTTTATTTCAACAGAGAGAGATTTAACCTCTAGTCAGAACTAGCAGAATAATTTTAAAAATACTTACTTGTACAAGTGACAGACAGTTCTTGCAAGCCCATTGCCTGAACCACATGGTAATATAGAAAGTGGCACTTCTGCTAACGCTTGTTGCCAATCCAATCGCTCAAACATACCATTCATGATTTCAAACAACACGCCATCACCGCCAATAGCTAAGATTGCGCGCCAACCATACACATTTCGCGTGCGCACAAATTCTCGTGCATATTGTGCGTATTTGGTAACGTGAAGGTCGTAAGGCACCTCGGCCTCTTGCAAAATCGGCACCACTTTAGACTGAAACAGCTCTCTAGCTTTACCCGGCCCCGACTTTGGATTTAGAAGGACGAGTATCTTCTTATCGTTCGTCGGCGGCGAGTACGTAATCGGCTGACAGGCTATCAAACACTTTATTGTAGTTCTCCATTTCTGTGCTTCCCTATTATTATCTTCGTATTTATCAAATGATCTGAAACGCAGTGTTATTGTTGTTCTTTCTCTTTTCTGAGTGCGACGACTTCGTTTTAATATGTAAGCATAAATGTACAGGTAAGCACTGATATCATTCTCGTCCAGGTCGCCACTGTTTTCATCCACTACCTTGAGCTGATGGTTGCCAACAAAGGAGCTGCAGACGCAGGAACCGGCTCCAGGGCGTCGTCTCTTGCTCCTCATGCATTTGCTACCAATGATATCGCGCAACAATATCGTCTGCTCTTTCGAGTTGCCGTCTGTTTCTTTTGTCAAAGATAAACCTTTAGACGTAAGCCGAACACGAAATACCGAGTTCTTCTTGGAAAGAATATAGAATGTTTCTTCAAGATAAACAACATCTTTCGAAACAGAGTCACCTTCGCCGACGTTTGACACGTCCTTCCCATTCTTTAAATCCGCCATGACTGATTTTATAAAATCATTCATTCAAAAATCAAAAACAAAACTGTCAAAAGTGACGTAACATTTGGACGCAACATTTTGCTCTTGACGGTCATTCGTCATTCATTCCAAATCATGTTTGTTCATTTCAATGTACGAAATGCCAATTAGAGAACTTATCATATCATAGCATAGACTCACGCCTGTGTTCCCTGGTTGTAGGCTGAGATGTGTACAATGCAGTACAACTACACCCACTTTTCACCGGCCAAGTCCCATGTAATAGGAGACGAGTCTATTTCCATTAACTTAGGACAATTCCAAACTCCATGCTACGAACGGGTTACGTTAGTTTAGTACATACATACATAGACTCACGCCTGTTTCCCATTTCCTGTTTCACGTTAGTTTAGTGGAAGAGCGTAATAGCTAGATATCCATGTATGGTAACAAGCTATTACGCTATCATGGTGGTGAGTAACAAAATATGGTCGAAGTGCTACTGATATAGACATTATAAACCATAAAGTCCTTCCAATTCCAATTTCAATTAATTAGCTCCATCGCAATACGGTACTGCTTGGCAAAAAAGAATCTGAGGTGGTGACAGCTGGAACTATAAATAAAAATCTTTTAAAAATTTTTGAGAACTAAAAGAATTTAAAAGTAATTAATTTATTTAAATTTTTATATAAATAAAAATATAGTATAAAAACTAAAACCCGACTACTTAAAATCTAAAAACAAGCTTCTTAGATTTGAAATAAAATTCTGTAGTCGGAGGCCACCAAATTACAAAGTATTTACCCTTGGAAGATTATCTAGTACCTATTTACCTATAATACATTAAGGCCTCCGACTACAGAATTTTATTTCAAATCTAAGAAGCTTGTTTTTAGATTTTAAGTAGTCGGGTTTTAGTTTTTATACTATATTTTTTTTCAATGATTTTTAGTGGTAAAGAAACCAATAAAATTCATTTTAATCACAATTTTTTAGAATGTGGTAGTTCTTAAATAGGTAAATTTCTTTAACTGTCAACTTCGGTTCAAACCTTTAGTCAATGTCATGTATTTTTTAAATTAAATTTATTTCAAAGGTGTCGTCCGCGACTTCGAGCTATTAAAACATGGCCTCATATATTTCTTAGAAGTATACATGAAAAGTAGTAAGAAGTACAGCTTGGCAAAAAAGAGTCTGGAAAAATTGGGGGCGCCGCTGTCGCACTTTTCACACTACAATTCAAAATTACAAGTTATTAAGTGCTTACATATTTCTATGACGAGTTTTTTGTCATTAATTATAATCAAATGAATCATTTTTATGTTATTTTAGTACTCACAAACGTAGTTATTTAAGATTTTTATTTTTAGTTCCAGCTGTCACCGCCTCAGACTCTTTTTTGCCAAGCTGTATAAGTACACATGAAACCTTTTTTGTGGGATATCATCATAGATAGAGTACATTTACCTAAAGTTCGAGGAAGTAAGTAACATGGAGTTGATAATACCTGCTCTAAAATCCCGAAATCATAAACATTACAATTAATTCCCGGGAAATAAGAAATTAATTTTACGTATAATTATTTAATAAGAAATTTGAAAAAACAACTGATACGGATGGGATTCGAATCCACGATCTCCGGTGTACCGTGCCGACGCTCTAACCGCTACCGTATCCCATCAGAATCAGTCGAAATTTCAAATCACTTTCTACGCCTTAGGCGTGTGGTAATATCGATCGGAATACATTAATTATCCGACTCAGTGTTCTAAACTTTGCAGTTTTTAGAAGGCACCGATAGATATTACCACACGCCCTAGGCGTAGAAAGAGATTTGAAATTTCGACTGATTTTGATGGGATACGGTGGCTCAGCGGTTAGAGCGTCGGCACGGTACGTCGGAGATCGTGGGTTCGAATCCCTTCCGTATCAGTTGTTTTTCAAATTTCTTATTAAATAATTTATTATATTTAATAAGCAAACATGTGTTAAAACATGTAATAAATTCTCCAAAATATTAATTTTACGTTTTAAATACATATGAACTAAATTATTATAATAAAAAGTCTTTATTATGTTTTTAGACATCGGTAACAGATAATGTAATACGTAAGTAGTTCGGTACTAAAACTGTTAAATTAATGAGTTTTATTTTACATACAAAATTAATTCTAATAAAAACTATAGGTCAAAATCCAGTCCATATTAATAAAATCCCGGGATTTAATTGTTATGTTTACGATTCCGGGATTTATGAGGAGGTATTTTTAACTCTATGTTACTTACTTCCACAAAACCGCAAACCAACGCCATCTAGTTACGAAAAAGAAATCTCAATTTAATTAACATTATTTTAAAATATAATCATAATTTAATAGGCAGTGATGTGTAGAAACTTTAATTTAATTAGTAAATATTTATTGTTATCACGTTTTCACATTGTATGCAGTGTTATAATCACATATATTTATGATAGTCGTAACGGGTAGTTAGAAGCCTGATATTCTAAGAAGTGGTCCAGAATATATAGATAATATATACATATTCTGAATGTGCTCATCAAGACCTTCCATTTGATATCAAACACGATAAATTTACCTTAACTTTATTTTTTTCGAGCTGACTAATTTATTTTTAAAATCCACCTTATTTGATTTTACGAAATTTCATATATCCTATAACCCGCAGACCATTAAGACGCATCGATAGACACCTTATTTATTGAATTACAACAAATAGTTTAGGAGCTACGAGGGAACAGATGAACAAACTTACATACATACATACATACATACATACATACATACATAGACTGCTAAAATCATAACCCTCCTTTTTTTTGTAGTCGGGTAAAAATTCGTCATGTAAGTATCAAATAACTTACAAAAAATGTTGAATTGTATTATGAAAAGTGCCAGTGGCGCCCCAATTTTTACCCGACTACAAAAAAAAGGAGGGTTATGATTTTAGCAGTCTATGTATGTATGTATGTATGTATGTATGTATGTATGTATGTAAGTTTGTTCATCTGTTCCCTCGTAGCTCCTAAACTATTTGTTGTAATTCAATAAATAAGGTGTCTATCGATGCGTCTTAATGGTCTGCGGGTTATAGGATTTATGAATTTTCGTAAAATCAAATAAGGTGGATTTTAAAAATAAATTAGTCAGCTCGAAAAAAATAAAGTTAAGGTTAATTTATCGTGTTTGATATCAAATGGAAGGTCTTGATGAGCACATTCAGAATATGTATATATTATCTATATATTCTGGACCACTTCTTAGAATATCAGGCTTCTAACTACCCGTTACGACTATCATAAATATATGTGATTATAACACTGCATACAATGTGAAAACGTGATAACAATAAATATTTACTAATTAAATTAAAGTTTCTACACATCACTGCCTATTAAATTATGATTATATTTTAAAATAATGTTAATTAAATTGAGATTTCTTTTTCGTAACTAGATGGCGTTGGTTTGCGGTTTTGTGGAAGTAAGTAACATAGAGTTAAAAATACCTCCTCAAAAATCCCGGAATCGTAAACATAACAATTAAATCCCGGGATTTTATTAATATGGACTGGATTTTGACCTATAGTTTTTATTAGAATTAATTTTGTATGTAAAATAAAACTCATTAATTTAACAGTTTTAGTACCGAACTACTTAAGTATTACATTATCTGTTACCGATGTCTAAAAACATAATAAAGACTTTTTATTATAATAATTTAGTTCATATGTATTTAAAACGTTAAATTAATATTTTGGAGAATTTATTACATGTTTTAACACATGTTTGCTTATTAAATATAATAAATTATTTAATAAGAAATTTGAAAAACAACTGATACGGAAGGGATTCGAACCCACGATCTCCGACGTACCGTGCCGACGCTCTAACCGCTGAGCCACCGTATCCCATCAAAATCAGTCGAAATTTCAAATCTCTTTCTACGCTTAGGGCGTGTGGTAATATCTATCGGTGCCTTCTAAAAACTGCAAAGTTTAGAACACTGAGTCGGATAATTAATGTATTCCGTTCGATATTACCACACGCCTAAGGCGTAGAAAGAGATTTGAAATTCAGACTCTTTTTTGCCAAACTGTAGACCGTTGACTGACAATAATATGTGGTAAACAGACACAGTAATTGAGGGTTGACTCGACATTGACACTGCTGCTGGTGTTGACTAGTTTATCTACATCTAGCCTAATTTATAGCATTGCCATTCAACGTGGCAATGCAACCAGCGTTTTGGGGACATTGCCCACTGGAAGCGGTCTTTTAGATTAAGTTTTTCTCTTTTTATTTTACTTTTAGTTTTAGCGTTAGTTTTAGTATTCGTTTTTAGTTTTAATTGTATTTTAATCATTTATTTATTATGTAATTAGTCTTTAATTAATAAATCTAAACAACTCAGCAGTTAACCATGATAAAAAAAAAATTATAGTAATCTGTGGTATTGACTGTTGTGTCATTGTGTCAGTGTCATGAAATGAATGAAGCCCACGTGACAATAATATCAAATTATCAATAATGCATAAATGATAGAAATAATGAATTATTATTACTTCAGAACGTTGTTTTAATGATAGAGTAAACAATTATGAAGTACAAATTTCCAACAATAGAATAAACGATGTCCCACAGAATATTAGAACTTTACAGTGGGATCGGGGGCATGCATTGTGCATGGAAGGGTATGTTTTGCACCTAATGGAAATATTTTGCTAGTTTGTAGTCATTTACATTAATACCTTGGCCCTTAAAAGTAACCTCTAGTTCAGTAATGCAAATAACTACATGCATTCAGGCTTATTTTCAGCCAAATACACGTCATATAAGTAGGTATTGTTTGTAGCAGTTTTTGAAAGGTCTATGAACAGCAGAAGTTACTGCAATGCCTACTGAGTAGATGACCTTATAGTCCACTGCACAAGACTCTCCCAAGTTGCACCAGGACTCCCTGTCTCATACTTTTAACATTCAGCTCCATGAGAAAGACCACTTCCATCATGTTTTATCCTACGGCAAATTTGATATTTCCACTATAGTGAAAAACTTGTTTTGATTACAGAATCAGGTTTACCAGGAGAGATAATAACTGCAGTGGATATAAACCCAGTAGCCAATGAGGTATATAAGCATAACTTTCCAAAATCTAACCTGCTAAACAGAAATATACAATCAGTTTCTGCTAAAGAGATACAAAAGTTAAATATAGATACAATACTTATGTCTCCTCCATGCCAGCCTTTTACAAGAAATGGAAAATACTTGGATGATAGTGATCCTAGGACTAATTCATTTTTATACTTAATTGGAATCTTGAACCAATTAGAAAATATAAATTATATTCTTATGGAAAATGTTAAAGGTTTTGAGAATTCAACTGTGAGGAATTTATTTGTTGACAAGTTGAAAGAATGTAACTTTATTTATCAAGAGTTTATGCTGTGTCCGTCTACCGTTGGAGTGCCTAATTCAAGACTTAGATATTACTGCATAGCTAGGAGAAAAACGATAGCTTGGCATTTTAAGAGAAAAGATGAAATTGTAAGTATGGTACAAAAGCATTAACTAGAGAAAAATAATGATTAAAAAAAATAATGTTTATTTTTTAATTTTTAGATAACAAATCTTCCAAAAGATTATGGGCCACCACATTCTCTTGAATGTATAATTGAAGACAATGTTCATGAGAAATATTTGATTCCTGACAAAAAGCTCAGACTTGCAAATGTCTTGGATGTTTGTTATAAAGATTCAAAGAGGTCCTGTTGCTTTACAAAGGCCTACACACATTACATTGATGGTACAGGGTCTGTGTACACAAATAAAAGCCCTGAAATGTTTAAAAAATGTTATGAAAAAGCTAATTTAAATGAAGTAGGAAGTGAAGACTTTGTTGAATCATTTAAGGAATTGAATTTGAGATTTTTCACTCCTAAGGAGGTTTTAATGTTGATGTGTTTCCCAAAAGATTTTAATTTACCTACAAATATTACTATGAAACAATGTTATAGGTTGCTAGGTAACAGTGTTAATGTTAAAGTTATAAGTGAACTGTTAAAAATACTTTTTGAATAATAAACAATTTATTTTATTATGTTACACAATGACTTTTTATTACATGATACAATAAATTATATTGCTATTAAAGATTTACTTGAAACAAATAACATTTATTTTCAAAGTTTTGTTGCTTTAATAATGTTTAAAAAAAAAGATATTTATTTGGTTTAATTAATTGCAAGATTGAATGATTATAAATTATCACTAACTTTTTTATTAAACTCATCAGATATTAGGCACTTACAAAGAGTTTTTTGGCAATAATTTAATTACATTATCATCACTCATACTGCAATACACCATAACTAACATACAGACAATATTTTGTATTTGTAACTTAGAAGTGGCAAATTTTATGGTTGAATTAAATAAAAACCTATAAATAACAAAAACTTTTGTTTTCGAGATATGCAGTCTTTTATATTCTTAGGTACGCGGTATTGCAGTATTAGCGACGATAAATTACCAGTCATATCATCTACATACATACATAGTTTTAAAGTATTTACAATTCACGAGCGTGTAACTATTAATCACTGCAATTTGAACTTTATCTGACAGGATTAGAGTCCCAATATATGTATACACTCGTGAATTTATAATACTAAATGCCAATTTTAAAAATTAAACAGGCATCAGTTATGTTTACAAACCAGGTTGTCTGTTTAATTAGCCAAAACCAATGACACTGAAGCCAATAGCCATTAAAGCACAATGAAAAACAACATTAAAACTTTATACTTTAAGGTTCATTTAAGAATCTGTGAAGCCAAATTCATCGATGGTGTAGTGTGCGCCAGTGGCGTGCCTTATTTTCTAAGGCAAGCAGTCTTTTAGGTAAGCCTAAAAGACCGTTTGCCAATACCACGTCATTTGTTTTTCTTCCATGAATTAAATCTGTAGCATCTAGCAGCGGTCGGTCAGATATCGCCGCGGAAATTAGATGGTCCGTATCTTGCACTCACATAATACGTACTGCCGTGCGCCGTACGATGCGCGATGGTAGCGCGTGCCTTGTCGCTTACTCGTTCTGAGTGCGCACGGGCCATCCTAGTATACGAACTGGACGATGTACATGTACAAGGATGGCGTGTACGTATTCAGGTATAGGAACTCCCTACTACCAACCAGTTTTCTTTATAGATTAACCCTTTAAATAGGTTGCTGGGTTGGTCCTAATATTATGTGTTAGGCACGGCACTGGTGTAAGAAGTCGTTTAATAGTGAACAAATTGCTATAACTTCATTGGACTATTGGATTGGCTGAACTACATAGTTAATACATTAAAAACACAAATAATACTCGTCATTAAATAGCTCCATTACTAAGAACTTGTCTCGCTCTTCGTTTCGCTCGATAATTTAACACTCGTAGTCTTAACATGACTGCCATTGAAGAAGCGGCGCCGATCACGAAGGACCATATTGTGAACTTCCAGTACGCTCTCTCTTCTAGATAAGCCACGCGGTCACAACTGCGAATAAAAAGCAAGCTATTATTATAATTAATCCCTAATATAAATAATTACCTTATGGAGTTATGGCTACTTGTAACTTTACATTGCATTTTACTTCATTTAAATATGAGAAATGAGATAATAGAAAATATTGCCATTAACTGGGCACAATTCCAGACTCCATGCTATTACTGAGAATTTCCCAATGGAAGAACCAAATAAAACTTTGCCTGACCCAGGGATCAAACCCAGGGCCTTGTCCTTAGATTTACCACTTATCAGCCTAAAGTGGAGTGCCACCAGGGGCGTGCACAGACATTTTCAACAGGGTAGGCAGGCATAGGTACATGATACAAAACTTACTTTCATTGGGACAAATACCACTTTTTATGTTATAATACCTACTACCATTACGTCGGGCCGGCGTTGTACCCTTTAAATATAGTTGTGTAAGTACGTGCGCGCATATTTCCAGGCCAAAAACACACACAAACATCAACGCATCATCGACCGGCAAGAAAATAATCATAAGAACAAAAATAGAATATCTATCTTTGTACTGTAAAGTGTATTTCATTAATAAAGACATACCTGAGCAGATAGTTATAGTCTTTATAAAAAAATAAGGATATTGATTGCATAAACATATAACAATGATACAACAAATAGGTACCTACTGCGTGCGGCGCGACTCGCGCGCGGCATTCACCGGCCAAAAAATAATACAACAATAAAACTCCACCACTTATCTTCGTTCTGTAAACTGTATGTTGTTTATAAATACTTTATCTAAGTCAACTATGTTGATCGACTTGACTTACCAATATTAATTTTTCTATAATTTGGATTTTAACGCAATTTAACAAACGACAAACACAGAAACACTGTAGATTTTAACCTCTGCAAACAAACAGCCAGCACTCCTCTCAGTATTTTGATATAATTTAGTATTATCCATATATAAAGGTAAATTAACAGACTAAACAAGTAATTAAAATCAATGAAAATTATACTAAATAAAACTTCAATTGAAAACTTTTGATATTTCGCATTGTAAACAGCTGGTTTCACAGAAGCGATGTGATTGGCTCTCCGCGCACGAACTTGAAAGTAATTCAACCAATCACATGTCAGAGTCAGTCATAGAAAGACCCACGTGACTTACTGCGCGCATGCGCGTTATAGGATTTGGTCTACGAGACGATAGGCAAAAGAAGTTGTGCCGGACTTGCAAGTAGCAACGTTTCTTTGAAGGCGACCAGCGCGGGATTCGGTGTTTACGTGCGTAATGTGCCAACAGATGGCGTTAGGGTTACGAATTGATATTATTGAGCGTTATAACCGTGTAATTCTGTGTAATTATATTGCGATTTTAACAATTAGATACATTAAATAGAATATATTATAATAATATTAATTAGAATTTTATCAGGGTAGGCAGTGCCTTTTTGCCTATATGAAGTGCACGCCCCTGAGTGCCACGTACCTTCTAGTAACTGTTTCTCCATTTTGACATTTTAGGATTTCTTTGAAACTTGTATGAATGCATACACCTATGCTCTTACTTCTTATTTCAAAATCTGAAAAAAATAATTATTATTAAGTCATTAACATTTGAAGCAGAGCGTGAGTCTAAAGTTTATAGAATTCTACATGCTTTGAAATGGTTATGTGCCTAGTATGTAACAACAAGCCCAAAAACCTTTTTAAAGGTTAAATTGAAGTACAAAAAAAAGTACTATGTAACATTATTTTATTATTACGCTAGTATGTGTGGCTTTGGCACACCCCTGTTTTGATACAAGGAAGATTATGTGGCATTTAGAAATCAATAAACTACTTCACATAAAAAGTAGATAGTATCAGTAAGTACAGTAAGCAAACTTACTCAGCTGGGCTGAAGTTAGTCACAAATGGTGTCACAATACACATTTTAGGGAGTAAGTGGTGAAGAGAGGTAAGGTGGGGGGGGGTAACTGAGCCAGTATTATATCTAGTAGTAGTATTATATCTCTTTCTTCTTCTGACTGTTTAAGTGCATTCATTTCATTCATTATTGATGCCATGGTCAAACTGTTTATGTATAAATGAGATGCATGCTAAACATTGAAACACTGGTCTAATAAACATGTTATATACATCTTGATCTAAAATTTACTAATTTCCTTTTCCTAGACGTACCTGAACAAGGGTGACATTCACTTATGATTGAGTAAGGTTGATGCATCCAACAAGTGGAGTTATTCTCAGTAGGAAACGTCTTGTTCTTCATCCTGTGATTTCCAGATAATGAGTCTGCTAGGTGAGACTCCAATATTAGCACTACAATCGTCAATCTGCAGGGATAAACATAATTTTATTTTTTTAATTCTTAGCTATGGTTGTTAGTTTTGAAAGCTACTTAGTATTTGTATTTTCTGCCTTGTGTAATTTTATTTATGTATTGCAATATTGGTCACAGTAGTGCTTTCATCATCTTAGGATTAGGACACAAGGGATTGGGCAAACCCTATATTTATAATCGGTTGATTTCTTTGATAAAAAGGAACCAAAATATATTTCATTCATAAAGAAAAAGTCAACTTACACTCCTAAACAGACGGTTCCGAATAACATGCATCTTTTCGAACAAGTTTCAATCATTTTATTCAAAGAAAATATAAATGTCTTCTTTTAATAAAATATCACTGTAATAAGGTATAAAAATGATGTTGTTCTTCTTCTATCCAAAAATCTACAGTTCTACACTCCACAAAGCAATACAGCATTGTATTTCAATAATTGACAGTTGACACTGACAGTTTGACACTTGTGTTTACGTCGTTAACTGGCGTACTTACTCTGCTGCTGTCACTTGTCAGTGTCAGTCAACGCAACGTTGACATCATCAGCTGACCAATCATCAATCAAATAAAATATCCTTGCTGTTTATTCTCACTAACCTTACTAATCAAATATTTCGGAGCTGAGATCAAACGAGCTTAAAGTTTACTTGTGATGATAATGTGGAAATAAATGAACTTACCAATAACATAGACATTGACACTTCAAAGTTAAACTTATCAAGTTGTATTTTATTTTTACAGGCAAAGTTCATTAAAGATCTCACTCTATATAGAGCAAATCTTTTCATCCAAGGTTTCTACAGTTTGACAAAATAGAGTCTGCATTGCAAAAATTGGGGCCGCCTCTGGCGCACTTCTCGAATTACATTTTAATGTAAGGAAAGTCCAATGTTTTTTTTTGTACACGAGTGACGAGTCTATTCAATCCATTCTTAATATTTTAAATCGAGTTAAAGATTGCGTTATCGATATCGACTAAATTGGATTTTGTTGGCCTCTCTCTAGTCTCTTTAGTCTATTTTCCGTCTTTCAAAGGCGCCATGTTTATTGAAAACGTAACGTAAACGGAAAAGAAAGCTGGCTGTGTTTTTTTATAAATAAGTTTAGCGAAAGTGCGATGCTATTTACTTGAGTTTGTTATTCCTGTTTGTAATAAGAAAAGTAGTGTGAGTTATTCATTTGTAGTTTCTACTTTATATGCTATCGACTTCAACAATGGCTATGCCATCAGAAAACCCTCGTATTTTTCGTCTTTTTGTGACCCATGTAGACGGCGAGGGTCATTTTCTTAAAATAAGTGGGCAAGTCGATCATCAGGCTTCATTGATGATTGAGAGCCTATTTGATGCTGCACGTGATAATCTAGAAAAAGGCATAGGAGCAGTGCCACCGGCCGCTATTCACGAGGGTGTCGTTTGTGCCGCCAAATACAAAGATGGAACATACTACAGAGCTAAAGTCATAAATATTTCTAGTTTGAGCACAGGCTTGGTTGGTGTGCATTTCATCGACTACGGAAACAAAGACATCATATCGCTGAGCGCCATACGTTTCTTCGACAACTATGATCCCCTGTTCTTGCAGCTCCGTGGGCAAGCCACTGATTATTATTTGTCTGGAGTTATGAATCCGTCCGGAAGATGGGAAGAACCGCTATTACTCAAACTTCAGAGCTTACTTTGTTATGCTGAATACTCTGCGACCGTTGAAGTGCAAACGCGCACGTTGCCTCTAATTTCGGTTCAATTCAAAGGCACCGACCTATCTACGCACCTTGTCTCCATTCGTTTTGGTGTAGCTATTCCAGTCGCGAAACAGGAGGTATTACTTATGCAACTATCTGGCGAAAATCAGCAAGTACAGAACTGGCAACCCAGTTTTGGTAATGAATCTTCTAATTTCCATGAACATGTTCCATTTTTGCTCAATCAAAACTTTCCATCGAATCCTGCATCAGCGATGCGCTTGCAGCAAACTGCTACACTGCCATTCAATGGAAGCATACCAATGACGCCATCTTTGATTAGTCAACGTCTGATAGTCAACAAAGGTTCTAGAAATCCTGTAAATCTAAGAGCTCCAGTGCGACAACCCCAACATGCCCCTGCAAGCTCTTCAGTTAATGTATCAACACCGCCACCTCCAGTAGTAGCTACTAAACCAGTCTCCCCTATGAAGTCTACCACTTACAAAAGCAGATTATTGGAAGTGAACTCGCAACATAAAGTTTTTGTGTCCTTTGCTGAGGAAGGTCCAGAGCTGTTCGCAGTACAGCTTGTGACTGATGCTAAGAAACTGCAGGATATGATGGATGACATAAATAAAAGACCCCACAGCAGTTTGACTGAACCACCAATGATTGGTACGGTTTGCCTAGGAAGAATGTCAGGGGACCGTATAATCTGCAGGGCTATAGTTATGAATCTCTCTGGATCTCAATGCAAATTATTCTTTGTCGACTTTGGTGACACAGAAATGGTGTCTTACTATGATATTTTTGACATACCTGAAGAGTTTGTGAAACCAAATGTGTTTGCTATGAGATTCTGTTTGTCTGGTGTAAAAAGATTGGAAAAAGGTTCTCATTTGAATGAGACTTTCAAGCAACTGGTTAATGGGAAAGTCATGACACTGAAAGTAGTTGCACCAGAAGGGCCGCCATTAATTCAGTATGGAGAGCTGTATTTAGACAATAAGAATGTGCTGGAATTGCTGTTGGCTAACATGAAGGATAAGTTGCAATTTAAATGGATTGAAATGCTTCCTTTGGGTTCAAGTCGGTCAGTTCTTGTGTCATATGTGGATAGCTGCATAAAGTTCTTTGTGCAGCTCTCTGATATGATTGACCAATTGAATGCTGTAATGGACGCAGTGAGGGCTCACTGTGAGAATAGTTCCTCTCCTGGTGAGTTGCCAGTGGGTGCGGCGTGTTGCGCACGGTTCCCTGACGACGGCAACTGGTACAGGGCAAGAGTCAGAGATACCCGAGGGAACAAAGTTGTAGTTGTATATGTTGACTATGGTAATGAACAAGAAGTTGAAGTGTCAGATCTGAGAACCATTACCCCTGAACTCATCAGACTTCCAGCTCAAGCCATGAAATGTGCTTTGAAGGTGAGTTATAATTTTAAAAACTTTTATCAGCAAAGTTAGTTAGCATACATTTTGGTGAAGGTTGCTTGAAGTTGTTAAATTTGCAAGTCAGCTTACAACAAGATGTGACATGGAGCCCACTTTATAAGAAGCAATACAATATAGAACTTTATTTAATACACAGAAAGGTTTATATCATATTTCACAGTGCTGCACCCCAGGTCTTGGTGTGAGTTGCCCCTTACCACCAACATATTTCCATAACAATAAGTTATACTCTCACACTTTAACATGTTTATAACTTTATAACATGTTTAAATGTAGTAAACTATAACAATATTGAATTCTAATTCCCTTCCTTAGGGTTTTGAGAACAGGCCAGTAGAAACAAAGACATCAAATCAGCTGGAGATGCTTGCTCTAGAGAAGACCTTAACTGCTCATATAGTGGACATATTATCCACTACCATGGTTGTGTCGTTGATTGATGAGACTGTGAGCCCACCTTTAGATGTTGCTAGGAAGATGACTCAATTGTCACAGCCAAGGAGTTCTCATGAGGTGAGTTTTACTTAGTAGTGCCTACATCTGCAGCATTTTAATACTTCTACTGCCTTATCAGTAGCAGACTGCTGCTAATAAAACAATCTAGAAACAATTAAAATCTCAGTCTACTAGAGTTCTAAAATGTTGGAACTCAAGCTGATTTTTATGTGTAATAAAATACTCTAGAGCAGGGCTGTCCAAACTATACACCTTCGCGGGCTAATTAAATTTCATACAAAAGCTGGAGGGCCAGAAAAATATTTTCAGTTGCAAGACTGAAGATAAATAATTATACCAAGTATTGAGTACATGTTTTGACAACGAATAATATTATCCAAACTATAAAATATAAATTTTATAGTTTGGATTGCTTGTTTAACGCGGGCCGCATAAAAACAAGCCGCGGGCCGCATGCGGCCCGCGGGCCTTGGTTTGGACAGCCCTGCTCTAGAGTTTTAAAATGTTTGAACTCAAGCATATTTATGTGTGTATTATAATAGATGAAACATTTTCCGAAATTCCACATCACAATCACACCATAGTATTTTATAATGACATGGGTGTTGGATATTATTAAAAATAGTATGATTCTTTGCAGTTCCAAGCTGCATAATTACATAATATAAATAAAGGAATCCTAAAGAAAATTATAAGTTATTTGATATCCACAGAAGGTTAAAAAATTATTTAAATCAATTGCTAATTACCTAAGTTATAAGTTGTAGAAGATTATGGACAGATTCTTTTTTCTTTCACAACTTCATGATATTTTAATAGCTCTTTGTTTTATGCTTTTGGTTACATTACTGTCTCAGTCTCAAGTTTTTTCCTATCAGACTTAAGGCCAAAGACATAGTAGTGAAAGAAAAGCTGTTCTAAGGATTTCAATAATAAGAGTTTATCATTTTCTTTATAAATTTAATGTGTGTGATACTACTCTAATATTACGTGTTATAAGACGTGTTATCCCACGCAAGACTGAAAAAATGCAGTTATGGGGTACTTAAAGTCAAGGATTTAGTCAAGTGGTTTGGAGTGGCCTTGAATCATTAAAAACAATATTTATGAGTTAGAAAGAAAAATACGATTGTGTTATAGTAGGATAGATTTGTTTATGCCATACACCAACAGACGATTAATTTAAGAAACTTCGAATCAAAAACCGACGTAGGCGCAACAACACAGAATTAGATTTCGATTCACTATTCATTACAACTTAATCGGTTATCCGTCGATGTATTATTATTCCCGATTTATGAGTCGTGATAGCCTAGTGGTGGTGACCGTTGACTGGCAAATTAGTGGTCTCGAGTTCGAACCCAAGGCGCGCACCTCTGACTTTTCGTAAGTTATGTGCATTTTATAAATGAATTATCACTTACTCCGTGCCTCGGAAAGCACGTAAAGCCGTTGGCCCTGCGCCTGATCTCTCTCCGGTCGTGTCGGATTTCCGTTCCATCGGACTATGAGAGTGAGGGAATAGAGAGTGCATCTGTGTTTGCGCACACACTTGTGCACTAGATCTCCTGCGTAGTTGGCTAATCTCCGTTGAGATTGGCCGCTGTGACCGAAATTCGGTCAGGAAGATATTATTATTATTCCCGACGCAATCGTCATTACGCGTCACTTAATAGTGTCACCCAATTGTTTTATAGTTTATTTAAGTGGTATCACCGTCGCGTCGCACTCGCCTTACCGATGCGTTGACGGCCTAACAGTAAATCTTGCATCAATAACTAAGTAACATGAGTCATAGAACTTATTTACATAATTCATTATCAGTGGTGACTCAGTAACTAGCTTCAAGTTCGATTAAGACTTCCTTTCTGATTTTCTGGATGAAATTATGCCTACTAGTTGAACTAGGTCTTAAACTTTTTACAGTGATGTTCATGTTTATTTTTTTATCGGTATTTGAATTATTAATAATGGAATAAATTGAACGAACGAAACGAAAGAATTAACAAATCGTTTTCATTTAAAAATTCATTTAAAAAAATTCGCGTTTTTGTTGTGGAAATGTCAGGAGTAGTGACGTTTCAGAAGTTTTTAACCCAGATTAAATTTCAACCAACAATATCACAATAATAAAGAAGTAAACACAATTGATATGAACAAGGCTCCCAAACTCAGTTCACCTGCATACAGCTGCTAAAAAAATTGCATTTAAAGCTCCTTGGTCAATCAAGTGTTTAAAATTTTTACAGCTGAATAAAGATTAGATAGAATAAAGTCAGTCGTTTTGTATTTATTTATTTTTATTTTCATAATCAGAATTTAACGTATAAACAACACCATAAACATGTTAACTATTAGTATTACGTTTTAAATTTTAAACAGATAAAGGCCACGACGCCCGTGCGCAAAGACGCACCAGAAAGCTTCAGTTCTCCAGAGAGTGTGTCTGATGACGGCAAAAAGAAGAGCTTCCGACGCGAGAAGAGTTTCAAAGATGACCGAAGACCACCCAGAGAAGGCAATGAGGACTTCGCACAGAGAGGCGGCAGTTTTCGCGGAAGGTGAGTAGTTAGCTCGCAAAATGATTATGGTATATTTACAGCTATAGTATAAAAGGACAAATCTACCCCAATATATATGTTATATAAAAGAAAGTCGTGTTAGTTACACTATTTATAACTGCTGAACCGATTTGGCTTAGGGTAGGGTAGGGGTAGAATAGGGTAGGGTTGTGTAGGTTAATGGTAGAGTAGGTGTAGGGAAGGGGTAGGGTAGAAATAGGCGTAGAAGTAGGATAATCACGCGTACGAAGTCGCGCCGGGCAGCTAGTATTTTTTAAAACAAGATTCGTTCATTGCTCCATCATTAAAGATTAAAACTTTATAAATATGTTTATATGAATTGCGTGATTGCAGCGGGGCGCGGAAATAAAAAATAGTGTTTAAAGGGAAACGTGTGTTACCTGTTTCGTAGGTATTTTAATGTTCTTTTTTTTATTAGTTCGTAACTTCATTATTTACTAATTTTGCGGTGCCTCGCGTGGTATAGGAAGTGTCTAGTCAAATTATAATTCAACCACAGGTGCAATGAGGTAGGTAATTGTCTTCCACTTCATTGAACATGTGTAGTGGAAAAATGTACCTACTTGATATCGCGATCTTTAAACTTACAACCGTTATAGAACTAGATATAGTTACCTACAACTCATTAATTTTTTATTAAATTTATAAATTATGGCTTTAAACGAGTACTGTTCCGCATAACATACCTTTTTTTTGTGGCTGGAGGGAGTTATAAATGTTCCTGCCGCATAGCGTAGTCTGAGGACGTACGGTTATTTGGGGCTCGCAGCGCACCCACTAAAACATCTCCTGCGTGTTCCTCCTACTGTATCGGGCAAGGCCGGGTACTGTGCGCTTCGCAGCCCCTCGCATAGCATACCTACCTATCTCCTATCTCTTTAGGGAACGATATTTACAGCGTGACAAACGTATATACGTATAAACTAACCGTTAAAATGTGAAAAAAAAATCACTCCATATTTCGAGTGATTTTATGGTGCCTCACTGGTTTTGCGATTTGATGGCTTCTGTTTTTTTTTTTGTATTTTGAACTAAGACGCTTTCACTAGGCATTGAGGATTCTGGATTGAGGATCTGGCGTAAAAGGCACAGTTGCTAGACACTGCATGAATAGTGAGGTTCTCTCTCTGAACCCTAACCACCGGTAGCCTGGACTTTGTTCCCGGTGATGCGATGCCGGTTGGACCTTATTTTCTAAGTCTTTCAATTGATATGTTTAGTTATTATTATTTAATAAGAAAATTTGAAAAAACAACTGATACGGATGGGATTCGAACCCACGATCTTCGACGTACCGTGTCGACGCTCTAACCGCTGAGCCACCGTATCCCATCGGCACCAGTCGAAATTTCAAATCTCTTTTACACGCCTAAGGCGTGTGGCGACATCTATCGGAATACATTACGTATCCCGACTCAGTGCTCTAAATTTTGCAGTTTTAGTAGACACCGATGCGATATTACCAATTTCCTTAATATTTTTGTGATTTTTTTTACATGTTATAGCACATGATAGCTTATTAAATATAATTATTTAATAAGAAAATTTGAAAAAACAACTGATACGGATACAAAGAGATTTGAAATTTCGACTGGTGCCGATGGGATACGTTGGCTCAGCGGTTAGAGCGTCGACACGGTACGTCGAAGATCGTGGGTTCGAATCCCATCCGTATCAGTTGTTTTTTCAAATTTGCTTATTAAATAATTATATTTAATAAGCTATCATGTGCTATAACATGTAAAAAATTCACAAAAGATATGTTTACTTTTTATTCAAAATAATGTCTGTGAATCTCGCCCTAATGAGAGATTAATTAATATTGTTCATTTTACCTTTCTTTGTAAGTCCTCCTCAATGTAAGGGCTCCTCAGATTTTTTTAAAGATTACTTTTGTAATCTAATCGTTTGTTTATCGTTCATCCAGCTCGCTGTTGTAGTTCAGCTGTGTTAAATAGTATGTAAGCGTTACTTACGCAATGTATACTATTTTTGAACGTACTCTACAGAAATACTCGTTGTACTCGATCTTTGAAGTAAACAAAGATCTTAATCTAATAATAAATCTAAACGAATTTGATATTTATTGTAATCGCAACGAGTATTATAATTACATGTGCTTGTTAGGTGGAAAAGTTTTGATAGGTTGGCATCTTAATAATACAAGATGGAACTAATTACCTACTTAAGTACTAATTAAAATAATTATTAGACATGTTGAAAAGTAAGACGGCCGCGGTGGGCGGCGTCAACACGCATATTATGCCCCGATTGATTGAGTCTATGTACATTATATGTTATTTATTGTTGTCAATGGCGGATTTAGAAATGTTCAAGGTATAGGCTGTAAAGTTTTTGCCGCCCTTACGATTACTAAATGGGGAACGGCAAACTAGCTGTTTTACTCTAGATATGGTTTGCTACCCGAATGTACAAGTGAGAAGGGAAAGTCATTGGCAAAAGTTGCAGAGCTCTATCTGTAAACATCATAAAACCGTCAGATAATTTTGTAATAAATAAATAAACAAATCAGCATGTAACTGTCCCAATGTAGAGCAAAGGCCTCTTCTCATAAAGAGAAGGATTGAGCCACGCTAGCTCTCTGCGTGTTGGCGATTTCAGACTATTAAGTCTAGGTTTCCTTACGATGTTTTCCTTCACCGTTAGTCAGTGGTGTCTTAGAATAACCAAGAAAGTACATATGACATTGAAAAAGTCACATCAAGTTCGAACCTACACCCACGCGCTCGCAAAGCGGGTCCATAACCAATGCACCACCACGACATTATTAGATAATAGATAATTTTATAAACTTCAGAAATATCTTTATGGAATATTTTCAGATAAAAATTATCTGAAAATATTTTCGAGTGAGTGAGCATATCTCTAAATTCTGCTTATCTTTTTAGAGATCAGGCGTGATCTTTAAACAATGTCTGTATCCACTTGAAGAAATCCGAATAAATAATCGAGATAAAAACATCGAGTTAGAATCGAGTCAGTGCAACGTTACACTAAACGTAATAGGAGTTTTTATTTTCCAACAAAAAAAGTAATAATAGATCTTTGAGTCATGCACGGTTTGACCTTGATCTCGGTTCTTTGAACTCATGAGTTTAGTTGGAAAGAGTCTAGCTACAGATATGTATAGGTAATCTGTTCTCTGTGATTAAAAAATGATTTATTAGTTTATATCTACTTATGGTGTGTTCTAAACTATGGGCTATATGTTTTTTATCATGTGGAATTTGTATGCAGAGACAACAAGGATGGCTTCGATAGATCTGGACCCGGCAGACACAGTGAAAAGTTCAGCGGCAGACCGGACAGAGGCGATCGGTATGTTATAATTACTATTAATAGCTATTATCTATCGTGTCTATATTGTTTTGTGTTGTTGAGTGAAGTTATTGAATAGGAAAATCATTTTTCTGCTTTTAGTGATCAGATTTTAATGCAAAATTTAATTCAGTGCTGTAATGTGATGCATACAATAGCCAGCAGAATATTCGCCGCCAATAAATCTCAACTAGTTCATACATTTTATATGTATAAGTACCTAACTGATTATAATCTGAAAACTCAATTCTAAAATATATAACGGACAGTAAAGTTACGACAGACTATTAAAATTTTGCAGTCACATTGGTTACAGACACAATTCTTACAGCTACGACGCCGTGGCGGTAAAATACAGAATTGAAAGTGTACACGTACATACATGTACACTTAAGAAATAGGTATAGTTCTTTCAAAAACAGGCAGAATCATCTTAACCAATTCATACTTTTTAATTATATTAATATTACGTACATACATTTATGTTTATATTTATTATATTTTATGTTTCTCTATCTATAAAAAATTGCATATCTATTTTCACTTCTCAACATTTTTCGAATCAGTGCATATACCATTTTCTTGTGTTTATATCACCCAGATCGACTTGCATAGAATTCTACGGCATTAAGTCCGCCTTTGTGCACATTTGAGCATCAAAGATTATATATATTTTAAAGCGTTTAAATGCCAATTATGTTATTACTAGTATTAGAACACGACCGAAGCGAAAATGAAAAATTGACAGTTAAGTTGTGGTCAGTCGCGCTAATGAGTGTGTCAGTCCGTTTCATATTGTTCTAAAGTTATTCTTAATGTTCCGTAATTCTATATTTTTACGTATTTTATGACTGAAAGACCACGATTACGTAGGACTGTAATTTATTTTAGAAATTTAAATAAAATATTGCAGCTACTTTCAACACTTCTTGCATTGTTGCTTGTCTATGTAATTCTCTTACTTAGAGACTTAAATTTATCAGTTTATGATTCAATTTATATACTTTACAGAAGATACAACATTTTCTATCGAAATGAGTGAAGTTGTATGAGGAATAGGATGCATAATATCTAATTATACTCCTTTCCTTTAGTCCTTCCTACAATGATAGACGTGGTGGTCCGCCAAAACCTCGTGAGAACAATATGCCGCCGCCATCAGTGGGCGATGATGAATGGGAAGACACTCCGGCGCAGCCGACATTCCAATCTCCGCCGAACAGGCACAACAACCGCGATAGGGACACTAACCCGAGAGACAGGGACAATAATCCAAGAGAAAGGTATGTACAACTTCAATCTAAATCCAAGTTTTTTTTTTGCAAACTGTTACGAAAGAATTTGAAATTAATTTCCTGTTCTAAAGTCAATTTATTCAAACGTAATCCCCAAACAAAAACTGAACGCATTAGTTGAAATGCGCGCAACTTTCCCCGATGCAATGTTAACTACGAATTAGACTGTTTTATAAAACAGTTGCAATGATTCGACAGAAGAAAGCCTAGGGAACATCATGATAAAGGACAAAAGCCTGTTTGGAAGAAAGATTCGAGTGGGGTCGGCAAAAGGCTAAGGCAGGCGGCTGAAGCTGCCTCCATCGACGCTCAAAATGCCTTTGCTAAAGGAGTGTCGATACAGGACAGACTAAAACGGTACTGGTGTATGTAGTCACATCACCCTCGCTGTTGACAACGGTTTTGTTTCGCTTTCTGGTTTATACAAAACTAATGCTTCAACTTTAATGCTTTATTTAAAATATTATGCATCCAGATGTCATTGTCAGTAACATTTCGTAACGATTGAATTCAATAGCTGCTTACCGAAGTTAGGTAATTAACACCTTTTAAAAAATATAGTTTTTACTAGTTATTGCAACGCTAAGCAATAATGTAAAGCATTAATAGTTGAATCAGCGTCGTCCTCGTTGTCTCGCCCTATTTGCTTGGCACGCTTGGTTTGCGCCGCACACTCGTATCGAGAGTTCTCAATACGTTGCATATCTGTCGGCTCTTGTTTATAACATTCCATTGCACAGTTACGTCTTAGTGTTGTAAGTTTTCATTTCAGCACATTTTTTACTACTTTTGACATTTTCATTGAATTAATTTGTATAGTATGTCAGCTTGATGTTCAGTTTACGTTGTATAGATGCTTGGTGTGGTTCAATTTTATTAGCACAAGAATGATGTAAAAAGCATAGTTCAGTTTTTTTTGCAAATAATAAATAACATTAAATATTGTTCGTGCTTGGTTTTTCAAGACCTATTAATATATTAATTTTGCACTCTAATACGTTAAACGCGTCACGTCCTTTTTCTATAAATACTTTCTAACTTACAGGGAAAATAAATGGAATCAACATGATGACCGAGAAGAAAGAAAAACTGATGACTGGGGCAATAAGGCCGGACGAGAGAATCGATTTGATCGCTCTGAACGACCTGACCGGCGCGACAATCGTGATAACCGCGACTACCGCGAGAACCGCGACAATCGAGACAACCGCGATAATCGAGACAATCGTGAAAACCGTGAAAACCGCGACAATCGCGGCGACAGGCGCGACAACTGGGGAGATAAGAAAGAGAACTGGAATCAGAAGAGAGAATTCCGACCAGACAGCAGACCACCACGGAGCAACTTCTCTCCTAGAGACCGTGCAGAAAGGTCCTTCGGCTCTGACGACAAGAAGTCTGAAAAAAGCTTCCGCTCCCAGGACAGCGGCCGAGAGCGTGCGGGCCGTGCTCCGCCCTACAAGAGTCGCAGCAAATTCACGCAGGTGCAGTACAAGGAGCTCTCCGACCCGCTGCCACTGACGACTCCGTTCGCAGACCCCACCGTCGAGACTGGTGCTCAGCACGAAGTCTCCGTGACTTGGATCATATCGCCCGATAGCTTCTACACGCAAATACTCTCCTTACAGCCCAAATTCCTTGAAATGATGCACAAAATACCAGAACTATATAAAGGTGTGAAGTCGTTTACTGGAGACGTGCCCGTAGGAGGGTCTGTGTTGGCTCGGTACCCGGTCGATGGAGTGCTGTACAGAGCGACTATAGTATCCGTCCAGCCATTTTCGAAATTCATAGTCCGATACGTTGACTTTGGAAACAAGCAGCTAGTTGACGCTAAAGACATTTGGCAAATGGATGTGCAGTTAATGGAACTGCCTAAAATGGCGGTGCACTGTTCTTTATTGGGCGTGGTACCAATGGAAGGAGAATGGAAGGCTGACCCTGAGGTAGACTTATGCTTCAACGCGCCGCGATACCAGTGCGTGTTCCAGGAGTACGCTGATGACCAGTACAAGGTGTCGTTGTGGAATAATGGTGCTAGTGTCGCCGACATGTTGGTTGAAAAGCAGCTCGCTAAGTTATCTGAACACCAGTCGTCTGTTACTTTGAAAGGTAAGATATTTGAGAACGAAGTTATTAATCTACAACTACAGCTTGGCAAAAAAAAGTCTGAGGTGGTGACAGCTGGAACTAAAAATCAAAATCTTAAAAACTAAGTTTGTGAGTACTAAAATAACTTAAATGCGATTAATTTCATTATAATTGATATCAAAAAAATTGTCATAGATATAATGTAAGACCTTATTAACTTATAATTTTGAATTGTAGTGTGAAAAGTGCGCCAGCGGCGCCCTTAATTTTTGCAGACTCTTTTTTGCCAAACTGAGTACAGTTTAGCAAAAAAGAGTTTCCAAAAATGTTGTAGTAACAGAGCACACCATTTAATACTTTTGATGTAGTTCATATAATTATTTTTAATACACGTTAAGGCCTTAGAAAAATTAGAGGACATTGAAAAAGACATAGGATAGGAGAGGGGCTTCAACCCGCGACGCTTGCCTTACCGTGGCAATGTTCTTATCAACTAAGCTATGGTATCGTTGCCCGCACCTAAAAAATTTAAAGTTTCCTTTCTATATTACTGCAATGTTACATCAAATTTCGTTCATTAGTAAATGCGTCAAAGAGTAACGAACATCCATCCAACCCATATATCATCACAAACTTTCACATACTTAATAATACGTAATAATACTTGTAAGATTTCTGCACAATTCATTTTACTTTAATTTAACAATAGTCTATCCAAAGTAACAGGTATCTACCAGCTAATTTACAATATATACACTAATAATATTACCCGTGCGGATAAATAATGGGATAGAAAATGGCGTCTCCTCCTCATATAACCTGTAAGTGGAAGCAGGAACATGGTACATCAAAGGCATATTGTGCGAGCGAGATGCAAATAGTTCTGGTGCCATTTTCAATCCCATTCTTTATCCGCACGGGTAATTCTAGATTATACTAAACTACTATGGATCTGTAATATGAATTATAATTATTTAATAAGAAAATTTGAAAAAGCAACACGATCTTCGACATACCGTGTCGACGCTCTAACCGCTGAGCCACCGCATCCCATCGGCACCAATCGAAATTTCAAATCTCTTTAACACGCCTAGGGCGTGTGGCGACATCTATCGGAATACATTACGTATCCCGACTCAGTGCTCTAAACTTTGCAGTTTTAGGAGACACCGATGCGATATTACCAATTTTCTTAATATTTTTTGTGAATTTTTTTACATGTTATAGCACATGATTTGTTTGCTTATGAGTTGCTTTTTCAAATTTTCTTATTAAATAATTATATTTAATAAGCTATCATGTGCTATAACATGTAAAAAAATTCACAAAAAATATGAATTATGTTTCAGACGAGGCTATCGACCTGACTATCATCGTAGGTCAACAGATACTAAGCCGCGTGACTTACGTCGAGTCCTTCGAGAAATTCTTCGTACAACTAGACTTGGAGAAAGCGATGCTAGTTGAGAATGCTATCGCCAACTTTGATACCAGCAAAGTAAGTCTGAAGATGCTTGTATATTCCTGTGACTTCTTACGAGACGTAATTCAACTATTTTTTTTCTATGTGGTCTCTCTGTGAAGTTCAAATTGATTAACCGGATTTCTAGCGACACCTAAAAGGCCTGCAGCTAAAGCGAATAAACTAAAGCAACAGCAACTTAGTGCCACCCTAATGGGACTTGGGCCTCGGCTTAGGGCGTTGCTTGGGGACATGCTAGGGACTAGCTGGATCTAATTTTGATTATTTCAATCATCAATCGTCACATCTTTAGGTTCAGTTGAAAACCAGCGTCAGGCAGTAACTGTCTGGCATTAATGCTGAACTGAACCTATTTGGCGCAGCCGCCGGACACACATAAATAATAAGTAAGTAGGTAGTATATGTTAGGTTTTTATTTTATTTTTATTTTTTTTCTTTAAGCTTTATCTTTAAGTATGTCCGAGCGCCTTGTGCCAAATAAATGTTTTTCTTTCTTTCTATTTTGGGACATGTTTAATTTTTATGGTATAACAAGAGTCTGGGACGGCATTTATTAGGTCATCAATAGAGGACGGAATATCGAGCGGTTTCTAGAACTTATTTGTAGTTCCGCCTAATATCTAGTTGAAATTGAACATATGCGGGACTTCTTGTGCGTACTTCTTTCGAACGAATACACTATTCTGTTTAAAAATTAATCCATCTTGTAATTATTTCTCCAGTTGACACCATTGACCGCAGACAGCCTCACGGACGGTATCCACTGCACATTGAAGCATGATGGTAAAATATACCGCGCAATACTAGAAAGCACCGCAGATCCTACTAATATCAAAGCTGTGTTGCCAGACTACGGAAAATCCGTCACTACTACCTTGGAAAATGTGAGTAATTAAACTGGTTCACAGATTTTAATTGCGTCAATTTGAAAGTCATAATAGTAAACAATGGAAGGTTCCTCTCTCTGGAGCGCTGACCGCCTGTAGCTTGGACCTTGTTTCCGATGCCGGTGGGTGGTTGTAAATTTAAAAATATATTTTGTCATATATTATATTGAAAAAAAAAGAACAATAATAGTACCATAAAGTATTCTACCACATAACATCATTAATATTGTATTGTAAAAAAAAAAACAATAAAATAATATTTTTATAAACACCTTCAATTACAGCTCATGATACTCCCGACTGAATTGAGTGTGTACTACTACCAATCTTTGGAGTGCTGCCTGAACAATTACACAGCTGAATCTAACAAGTTGATGACTCTTGAAGAATTGCAGACCAAACTCACTGGCAATAAGGTTATTATTTACATCAACAGTGTGGAAGAAATCAGGTAAATATGTTGAGAAAATAATTATGATATAATATACACTATAAAAACAAAAGAAAACTTCGCTGCATATAAGCATTTCCAGAAATTTCACTTCAAGGCATCCATAAATGTCGTCTATGTTTCACGTTCATGTGCATCCATAAATATCGTCTATGGCACTCGGAAAAAATTTGCGTACGTAGTCTTCTTCTTATCGTATGGTTGATGAACAACCTGGTGTCAGAGTTTAAATCGCCCATAGGCCTCTGACATGGCTTTACACACCATTGAAAAATCTTTCAGGTGTGATGGTTTCATCACGATGTTTTCGTTCACCGTTTTAGCAACTGATAATTAATTTATAATACGCACATAACTTACGAAAAGTCAGAGGTGTGCGCCTTGGGATCGAACTCGAGACCTATCAGTGCTTTGCGTACGTACGTAGCGTACGTAGTGAAAGTCTTTGACTAAAGAGCGATTTGTAAGATGAAATACCACAAACATGACGCGTAGGTAATTAAATATAACTTTGGTATTCCAGCTTGGTATCCACGCTTTATGACGTCGAAGATGGTCGAAAGATAGCTATATTCGAGCCCGATGAGGGCGCGTACGACGAAGTAGTACAACTGTGCATGCGATCAGTGTTCAACTATAACTTTGGTATGGCCTACATCTCGCACGCTGAGAACTTGAATGAGTTCTACCTTCAGAAGGCTACTGATGGCGACAAGATCGCCCAGTTGCTTGAAGATCTTTATAAATTCTACGAAGAAGGTAAGATACATTAAAAACTTATGGAGTATGTTTCAATAAGTAAAATGCTCAATGATGATTAAAAAATGCCCTTTTTTTACTAGGAACACCCGAACCTTTGGCCAGTTTTGAAGTTGATGGCATTTGCGCGGCGCACTCAGTCGACAGCAACTGGTACCGCGCCACAATCATCAGTGTCGAAGAGGATGGCGTCAAAGTCCAATACCCTGACTATGGTAACACTGAAACTCTCCCCAAGGAATCTCTTAAAGTACTTGATTCCACTTTCTATGAGCCTTGCGCGTTAGCCTTGGTAGCCAGCTTAGGTCTTGTAGCCTTACAAGAAGACGCACTTGATAAATTGAAGGAATGGACCAACGAGAAGGAAGTCCAAGTTACTTTGGCATTTGGCGCAGATGGATGGCTCGCGAGCTTACATTTGGACGGTGTAGATTTGTCAATGAAATTGGTTAACGAGAAGTTGGCCACACCACAAGTAATGTCAAATGAAGAACAGAAACAAGAAGAAGAGGAAGCTGCACCCGAACCCATTTCTTTACCAGTGGGCTGCACACAAGTCTACATCAGCCACATTGACACTCCTGGGCATTTCTGGCTGCAAATGGCCGACAAAGTTGACAAGATCGAGGAGATTCAAAGTGAGCTCCAAGCCAATGCAGAATCATACGCAGACATTGAGAACCGTGAACTAGGCACGCTCTGCGTCGCCAAATATTTGGCTGATGATATGTGGTACCGCGCCGAAATTCTCGATGCAGACGCTGATATTACGACAGTTCGTTTTACCGATTATGGTAATACGGATGTATTAGATAACCAACCCGGATTATTAAAGGTATTGCCAGATCATCTAAAGGAAATTGACCGTTATGCGATTAAGTCCAGTGTGAACGCTGTCCCTACTGGTACCGGACAGTGGTCAGAGCCGTCCTCTGACTATTTCACACAGCTCGTTGGTGATTTAGCAAATCCAGTAGATGCTCTAATTGTCCTCAAAGACGTTACCACGTACGTGGATATCTTTGTAAACGGCCAGAACTTAACCGACAAATTAGTATCTGAGGGTTACGCGACCAAATCTGAAGAGACTGATTGTGGAGATCTGCCGTCGTGCTTCGCCAGTCACGTTAATTCGCCGTCTGAGTTTTGGATTCAATTGGAATCAGCAACACCTGAGCTGCAAGCTATGGAATCTGCGATGGTTGACGCTGAAAACTTCCCAGAGCTGACTGATAAAGAGGAAGGTGTTATTTGTGCAGCAAAGTACCCAGAAGACGGGGCTTGGTACAGAGCGCAGGTTATAGTAGATGGTTCGGAGGGAACAGAAGTTCTCTTCATGGATTACGGAAACGCATCCATTGCTAACGAATTAAGAAGTCTTCCAGAAGAACTTAAAATGAAACCTGCACTGTCAAGAAAATGTGCCTTACAGAAACCTCGTGACATTAAGTGGTCACGTAAGTCTGAGATTAAATTCAACGAACTAGCTGCAGAAGGGGCAACTATATTTAATGTGCAGTTCATTGCATCGGGTGACATATCGATTGTAGAATTGTACCTCGAAGGAAAATCAGTTACTGAAGAACTAGTAGCTTTATGTGAAGAACTGCCTACTGAAAGACCAACCCCTGTCGGACAAGATTTATTTAGCAACGGCAAAGTATGCTACGTTAATAGTTTGGAAGAATTCTATGTTCACCTCGATGACTCAACTGCTGACCTTGATAAGGTAACCGTTAAAATGAATGAAAGTCCCGAATTTGAACCGGCCACTGAACTGAAGGTAGGATCGGTTTGTGCTGCGTTTTGGAGTGAAGACGAACAATGGTACAGAGCAAAAATCTTAGAGTTCTGTGACGTTGGTTATCACGTGCAGTTCATCGATTATGGAAATAAAGCTAAATGCGAAGAATTCAGGCAGCTACCTGAAGATCTTGCTGTTATAGAGCCCTTAGCGAAGTGTTGCCGTTTAGCCGCAACATTTGAAGACAACACAATACATGAAAGTGGAAAAAATAAACTTGACGAGCTCACAATAGAAGATACGACATTCCAAATAGAGTTTTTAGATAGCACGAAACAACCAATCCTCGTTAAATTGTTATTAGATGGCAAAGATTTTATTTCTATAATAACAAGTGAAAGCACAACTAGTTCTAAGGAAAAGGATCTGACAGGGGATGGAACTAATGAGGTAACTGAAGAAGCAGCTAATGAGTTAACAGAGAAAGTAGAAGCTGAGTTAATAGAGGAAACAGAAGATGCAGCTAATGAACAATCTGAACTCAACACATCACAACCTGATCTTGACGAAAGTATGGAAAGCAACCACACTGTTATTGAGAACAAATTCTTTGAGGCTAAAGCTGATAGTTTGAGTGATGATGTTGACCTAAAAGATGACACCCCATCTAGTCCTGAGAAAGATAATTCATCTGGGACTCTCGACAACACTGACGACACGATTAAGTCAGTCGAGCAAGATGAGTCTAAAGGTTCTATAAATTCAGACACAGGATATGTTAGTGCACACACAGCATCGGAGATTGAATTGGCTGAGAAATCTGTCGATGACAAAACAAAAACAGAGATGAACAAAGAGACTGAAAATCTTGAGCAAAGAGTATCAGAAACTGAATCTCCCGCAGAAGTGAAGTTGGAGACGGAAAAACCTGCAGAAAAAGTATTAGAAACAGAAAAGCCAATAGAAATTAAGTCAGACACAATAAATCCTACAGAGGTATTACAAGTAGATAAATCAGTAGAAGTTAAGTCAGACGTCGAAAAACCTTCAGATAAAGTATTAGAAACAGAAAATCCAATAGAAATTAAGTCTGTCATAGAAAAACCAGAGAAAGAAACAGAAAAACCAATTGAAAAAATAATAGAATCTGAAAAACCTATTGAAAAAGTAGTAGAACTGGAAAAACCGGCAGAAATAAAGTCAAATGAAGAAAAGTCTACTGTGGAGGTAGCTGAAATTAAAGATAAGACATCACAAGTGACAGACTCTACAGATAAGCCAGCAGAAAACGTAACTAAGACCAGTGCAGAGAAAACTGAACCTGTGAATTAGAATTAAGACACTGTAAATACAACAAAATAAAGTAAACTTTATGAGGCAACATTACTTTTACATTGTATTATAGACTCAAAGCAATTTATGTGACTTACTGTTATGAAACTTGCATATTATACATTTGTTGGTGAAACCAATAGTACCAATATATTGGTATTATTATAAGCAGCTAAGATAACTTTTTTCGTAAGAAGTACTCCTGTACAGTAACAGTGATTTGTTATGTATGTTTGTACTTGTGACTATTTTTATTATGTTTTGTTGAATATGAGGTTTATAGTGAACATGTTGAACAAGTTGAATGTTTCCTAAAACTTTTCATTTTATTATTTACTTTTAAACAAAAGTAAAAAAGAACAAGTTTAATTGTTACTTGGTGTACGCCTGAATTACTTTTTTATATTATTATAAATACTCATTATTGTTTTTTTTACGTTTTATTATTAGTGATCGGTATCACTTAAGCTGGATAAAGCATAGACTTACATAAAGTGTAACAGTTTATTCATTGCAGTAAAAGGTGTTTTATATAAATGTACATAAGTTATTGTAATGACATTCCCTTCATGATACATTAGTTCCACATGTCACCAGATACCGAAGTGTAATGATTGTCGTTATTGTTTTTGTTTAGTAATCATCTTTGTAAGATTCAGGTCTTAAGACCTGCAGAAGAATGTTTCGTTTTTTTTTTAAATAAAGCTATGTAAAAAGCTGATTTCTTTTTATTATTTCACGACTATATTGTTACATGACCCATCGTGGAAAATGGCGAGACTCGATATTATGTATACCTAAATGGCTAATAACTTTGCTTGCTATTGCAATAACTCTAGGAAAGTATGGAAAAAAAGATTCTTATTATTTTCACTAATGCATAAGAATATAATTTTGAAATTTATGAAAAACTTAATTTATTTTAAATATGGCCTCAACCTATCACAATGGCCAGTCTCGAGAACTCTAACGTAAAAGAGACTTTTGACTTGTACGAGGCACTTGTGAGCACGAAAGACTAAATTCTCTATTGCTGATATGAACAGAGACCCAAATAAAAAGAAAGACGTCACATTGGACACTCACGTAGTAGTCATCCCTAGTAAGTATGTGGTCACGTCAGGTCACGTATTGCGTGCAGTATCGTCGACAACTTCATCGCTTACCATCATAACCGCGATGGGTCATTCCCGTTGGGTAACACCCCGCGTCGTTCACACTGTTGACGAACGGGAATTTTTTTCCTAGTCAACGCTGTTGACGACTGGGAATAGAAATTGCCGCTCGTCCACACTTGCTTAGTTTAAGAGTCACAAATGTAGAAAAATATTTCAATTTTTGACCCCGACTTAAAGAAATGGGTGTTTTATTTGATTTAGTTTTTTTTTAGAAATCAAAAAAAAATCAATATCAAAATATTTTTATTCATGTAGACCAGTTTTAGGCACTTATGAATAGTCATAATTCTAATAGTATTATAGGAGTGACTCTAGTTGCCAGTTCCAAGGGCAGCCTACCCCTCATGGAGAAGAATCTGGCAAGAAACTCCATGGTTGCTCTTTTAAATAATGGCTTACAACTGGCTAGAGGTGACTCGATCAAGTATTCTGAGATAAAAAAAAGAAAAGGCTTTGGCAAGATTGATTTTTAAGTTTACGCTCTTAAAAGTACTAGGAGAACATAATCATGAAGGTAATAAGTCGAATGCAGAATTTTCATCTCTTCATAATCCTTTTCTCCTAGTTTAATTATGAAATAAATGAAATATTTGAAACACATCACTTAAAACTAAAAATTTTTGCCAGAGGAATACAATGCTGTTTCATTGCTCAAAGAAACAGCATTGCCATCTAGCGTGGCAATGCTGCCCGCCCAGGGGGCCAATTCTGCTATTTTACCAAAAATGACAATTCTGACACGATGCTATTGCCATTGATCTTTTTAACATCATTCTGCTAACTATTATGAAGCCACCATGGTCGTCATAATTTCCAGATTTTTGAGTAAGTAGACGTGACCGACCAACATAAGTTTTACGGCCGAAATCAAAACCGAACCGGCTTCTCTGTTATTTCCAGACGAAACGGAAACTTATTACGATTTTATTTGAGTAAAACTTTTGCAAACTGCCAAGTATATTCCTATGATTGCTGAAGTAGGTAGGTACCAGGTAAACATAAGCTTAAGGTGTTTCCGCTCCATATAGAGTAGACAACACAGTTCTATAACTGAGAGTTTCAGTCGTAATATTATTGTCTATGCCTTGCCGGAAGAATAAAAACGAGACATGCGACGATATAATTATTTCTCACTAAAATATAGTACTGATAGTTTGTAAATATACGCCCCTAGTACTAGGAGAACAATAAAGAACCATGCAGAATGGTTGTTCTGTACCACCATCCATGGAGGAAACAAATTCGTCCTTCATAATTCTGTTGTCCTAGTTTTAATTAGCAAATAAACTTAGTAGGACGTACCAGGTAAACATAAGCCTATAGATGTTTCCGCTCCATAAAGAGACACTCTTATAGCTAAAACACAAAGTAAGGTAGTGGCACCAAAAAACGTAGTGGTATGACTTGACCTGCAAGTCAAAATATCACAGGGGTCCTACCAAAATCGAACATGGATTTTCCCGATCGAATCGTAATAAGGAAGACAACCAAACGAAAATCTTATACTTAATTACTTACTGTTTAATTGTAATTAGTGCTTTTGTCTGTAGTTTCGTTTCATATCCTTAAAAAAACGTCGACGCATACAATGCCCGACGATTTTTTTGTTTTTTTTAGATGCCCAAGAATAGACATTATTTCAGTGCCCCGAAAGCACTATCGCGTCCATTATTGTTTTGTCATGTGTTTATCATGTGCCCTTGACGCGTCTGTGCGTTTTCACAAATTCCATAATGATGATTTAACGAACGCACAAAGTGCGATCTGTCAGTCGAACTTGGTCGTTGGGAGTAGGGCCCCAGGTTCGAACCTAGGAACTTGAAGGTTTCCTATGCATATTAGAAAATAGTTCATAATACGAATTCTATCCATGGCGTGTCAGTGAACAGTCATGAATTGTAAGGTCTCAATTCCAATCGAACCTTTTTTTCATCAATATTTTGCAGGGGCTTCTTCCCACAGTATCAGATAAGACTATATCAGATTTTGTGTTTGTAATGGTGCCAGGGTAAAAAGCCAGTTTGGTGGTGGTGAACAACAAAGAAAAAATTAGTTGTTGTTGAACATTTTATTCTACATTTACAAAACTACGTAGAAAATAAAGAGATTACTACAAAAAAACATCTATACAATGTTTATATGACAGCTATATCATAGTCCTTACAGAAAAACGATACAAAATAAATGAGAATCAAATGATATTTACAACGGTCCTGCATTGGCGGCGGAAATGGAAAAATACATAAAAATGAGGTCACGTGCCGGCAATAATTGTACCTACATATTGAAAATTAGCGAAATCACGTTCCCAAGAAAAAATATTTTTGTTGATACCGTTTAGACATTACCCAAAACTCCTATAATATAATTATTAGGCCTTTGCGTCTATTGCAGACGATTTATGGTGTAATATCTGCGTCCAAAACTCCTACATACATACAATTTCAGTAAATTATTTGATCTATTAATTAATTGAGAGTTAGTAACAACAAAAAATATAATTTTGAAGTTAGGATATCAACTTTTTAGGTTCGTGATTCGGCGCCTAAATACGTTCGTATCAAAAAAACTGTTAAGTGCAAGTGTTTAATCTATTTATATTACACAAAGAAAACTTACTTTTATTATTCTAGAACAAATACCAGTAATAAAAATTCATTGAGTTTTGCATTACAAATTATTCATACAAATAAAAAAGTACAAACATTATTTTATTAGACCTAACACACCAATATCTCTAAGATCGTCGCGTTTTTCTAAGATAAGTCCTTTTTCATTAGCTAGATGAAGGATAGATAATAAGGCTAGAGGTACACTGAGCGACTCGCGCATGTTAGTGGATAGTTTATTTGGTAATCGTTGGTAGATTGAGAAGAAAGTTGTCGGCGTCACATCCTCTTTTTGTCCTTCTGGTGATTTCTCTGTGAGCATCTTCCAAGTACAATGTTTCAATTGTTTCATATCTACCTTCTTCGCTCGCATTGCGTATGGTATGAAGATCTTTGCAACCTGCAGATTTAATTAATTTTATTAAGAAAATAGTACACGATAAACTGAATTGTACAGTCGGCAACGGAGTTAATTTCTTTTTAATATCCTTTCTGAAAAGGTAAGACTAAAACTTATACAAAACTAAACGATTTTTATAATCACATGTAAACTTCTACAAAAAACTTCATTATTATCTGCCGGCCTAACTCTTTTGCCGACTGTACTTCAATATTTCCAAATATGCGAAATCATAAGGACAAAGATTTCAATCAGACATAAAAAATGTAACAAACTGGATGTAACTATCTCAGAATTCATGTAAAAATTCAAAATATTTACCTTAGTTGGTGGTTCCAACATTTCAGTGATTTCTTCTGGCTCAGCGGCTTTCACTTGATCGTGTAGTTCTCCCGCCGCTGTCGCGTCCTCATTACCCCAGTCGTCGCCATCCTGGACAAACAAATGTTACAAAGTTAACTCACGTTAATAATTTTGAGTCGCACATAGGAGTTGTATCTGAGAAAAAATCACTTGGGAAAAATGTACTAAATAGAAGTTAAATAAAATAAATAGATAAATCGGCCTGTACCTGTCCTACTGTAGGGCAAAGGCCTCTTCTTATACAGAGAAGTATTGAGTATTAATAACCGCGCTAGCTCACCGCGTGTTACAGACTTGATAATCCAGGTTTCCTTACGATGTTTTCCTTCACCGTTAGTCAGTGATGTCTTAGATTAACTAAGAAAGTACATATGACATTGAAAAAGTCACATTGGTACAGGCCAGGTTCAAACTCACATCCACGTGCTTGCAAAGCGGGTCCGAAACCAATGAGCCACCACGACACTACACAAATAGAAGTTATTTTTAAAAAATCAATCAATATTTTAATTGTTTTTGTAACATTAGGTATAGAGTACTCACCGGAATATTATTAGGACAGTAAGACGCGTCATTTTCGTTGTTGTAATCATAATCTCTGGCTTCCTCCACCGTGACAGGTTCCGGTTCCGGCTGCTTGCTCTGTTCTAAGTCTCGTTTGCGCAACATCATCACGTTGCGACGTAAGAATAACTTGCGGAAGTGAGACTCGTCTAACCCTCTGTAATAAACAAAAGTTTACATATTAATTCGAAAGTGTATTTAACTAAATCATAGTAAGTTTGAATATTGGTAAGTTTGTAAATTTGAATATTTGTTCAAATCATTCACGCCTTAACTTGGCACAAGTAGATCATGATCTGGACTAGGATACTTACTTTTTACTCAGGTTAGACCTTAAAGCATGCAATACCGCAGGCAAAAGCTAGTAAGGTATAAATATACATTGTTTATTCTCATTTATCTCTTTATTTCATATACAGAAGGCTCAAAATTGCCTGGCTAGGCTCAAATTGCAAAAGTAGTAAAACTGATTCGTGCAAGGACCGATTGGAATACCTTAGATATTAATTATTGTATGTAAATAAACAGTTTAATGGTTTAAATCAAATCAACTTACCTATCTATAGGAGTTTTAAAATTAGCTTCATTCCACGTATGTCCGGTAGCTAATGTTTTTCTACTGATCATGATCTTGGCCGGCTGCGTGGGCTCGTACTCGCCGACGGGGTCACTGCGGCAGTCAAACGCTAGCCCAGCTCCGAGGAAGTCGAGCTGGCGTTTCGTTCGCGGTGGCTTCTTCCCTTCTACGGTTAAACGGCCAGCAGTCGATTGGGTGCGTTCAGTCATTTTTGAGGCTGGAATTATCATGTTTATCTGTTACGAAATAAGTATTGGGGACACTCATAGCCTTTAGATATTGTGTAATTACTCATCATCACCACAATTTAAGCACAATGTCTTTTAATAAACTAGACACAGTCGAAAATTTGCTGTCGTGTATCTAGCGCCCATTTCGACAGTGCCGGCTTAAAACTATAGTCTGTAGTTTTAGTAGTTTAATAAATTAATTCTAATAGTGGGGTAGGCATAAACTTGCAATGTGAACACTATAAACGTTGAAAGTAGAAGAGAATTTAGATAGCATGTGCAAGGTTACGCCACGGTAAGGCAGTGCGACTGCTGACTTTAACTCATTTAATTCCATCACAATTTTCTTGAAGTTATAGCGTTGCCGCCCTATTAAAACACGCGACTCGCCAGGCGTGTCTGCGGCACTGCATCAAGTTAAACGTGTGTTTAGTGGCACCTGGATAGAGTTAAACTCTCAAGTAGAATGCGGGTTCTAATTCTGCTCATAATCGTTTTTTTCTTTCTCCAAACATTTAAAATTAAAATATATTTATACGAATATTTAGAATATGCTCTTGTCGACTACTCTGATACGACACAAAACTGAAATATTAGTTACCTCTATTGTTCTTAAGTCGCCAATGCGAGGGTCCGGCCCAGGCGGTGACGATGGCCCCGCAGTAGGAGTACTCCAGGCGCGAGTCGGGCGCGGCGCCGGGCCGCATGTCCGTCAGTCGGGCCAGCGGCGCCGCGCCAGCCCGAGCCACGCACGCCGCCACGGCCACGTCCGCCTCCTCTTCGCTCTCGATACCGCCCAGCGGCTCCTCGTCTGCGGGCCAAGAGATAGTGTTATACGAGGGATGTCAGTAGTGTTCAATGGAAGAATAAAACGTAATATTGTACTAGTACAGTACTAGTTATTACAGCAGTAGCTGCAATTTCAGTCTGGTGTTGCCAGTGTCGGGAATTTTAGAAAAAACAACCTATCTTTAGATCTACCTACCTACACAGCCTGTATCAGTCCACTACTGGACATATGCCTCTACGCATCACTTATTTTGTGCGCTCATTAGGTGTTTGCCCATAATCGCCACGCTGGACAAGCGGGTTGACGATCGCAATAGCAAATGGTTGCTATTACACAGTAGGATGCTGCTGCCTATCCTCCCGAATTTTCCCTTTGTCGCTTCTTACGACACCTGCGGGATGAGTAGGGGTGGTTCTATTCTTAGGCCGGAAACCACACGGCACTCACCTCATGGCTTCTCAAAGCTATCTTATATTAATTGCTAAACTACAATGACACCGGTAATGAGTAACAGTTGATTTCCTTTTATGTATCATTTCTCGATATTTGACGGTTTAAAAGAACTGTAAAAAGGTGTAAATTACTTACCAAATAAATCATTATGATGTTCATCTTGCGGTATAGGTTCAACTTCAGCATTGACATCAAACGCAAGCGCCTGTTGGGACAAGTTCAACCGATTCTCTTCCACCCAATTATTTACTCGAGTGTCACTGGAGAATCAAAAATGACATACACCATGTTATTCATTTATAATAGAGACTTGCAAATGTGATGTGATCATGTGAATGATGTGATAGATGATTTATGTTTGTTTGTGGTATTGTAGTTCCCAAATGGATGGATCAATTTAGATTTCGTTTTTTTTTATTTGAAAGGTAACTTGATCGAGTGTTCATAGCTAAAAAAAAATGAGGTTTTTCAGTATTGGGGAGTTTCTTATATTTTTAATACCATTCAGTAAAAGAAACATATTTCATCATCTTTTCTAAGTAAAATAAAACTCACGTGTCTTCAGTATCTGGGTCCCAGTTGGAGATAGAGAAGCCGGTAAATGGTTCACAAATGTGATCGCTCGGTGTAAACGCTGGAAGTAACTTCGCTGCCAGAGTTATGCGCTCCGATAGATTGATGGCTTGATCTTCTGGTATATTCTCTTTTATTTCTTCTAAAAACTGGTCGTCAGTTCTAGAATGTATTTCAATGAATAATAAGCTTACAATTTACAGCAAAATGATTACCATATAGGTTTTAAAAACAAATACAAATTATTAATTTTATGGTTAATAAACAATATTTTTAAACGAGACCAGTAGTGGTGGAGGGTGAATATTCTAGAAATAAGCTGGAGACAACCCGGAGAAAAATCAATGGGACAAATTAATAATAAATAATGCATTAATGACCGTGCCATTTTTCAATTGGAAGCTAGTAGGAATCGAGGTGTATGGGCCTCCGCCACTGAACGCGACTATTCTATGAGATATATCATCCTGCAGATCCTCATAACTTCACAGACTTAGAAAATGAAATCCATGACGTAGATTTGTAACTAATTTTAAAATTAAATTGCTACTTAACTTAAAGTTTATCAGCAACTATATAAGAATAAAATATCGCAAAATATTGAAGGTTACCTCAAAATTAACGCTAAAGTTTTGTCATGTATAGGCAGTGTCGCGTTAAACGCTCTGTTCGATGACGTCACATCACCAGCTGTGGCTGCTAGCCGCTCGAAAAATGGATCTGGAAACAATTTTTTTTTTTTTTAGTTTTATTTTATATTATAGGTGATAAATATACTCAATCCTTCTCTGTATGAGAAAAGGCTTTTGCCTTGCAGTGGGACAGTCACAGGCTGATTTATTTCATTTATTATACATACATATAAGTCCAAATTAAAGGTATCAACTTCAATTTTATAATTTTTATAGTCTTTAGATGTTCTAAACTTACCTATACAATCATTAGTATCAAAATCTCCATTAAAGACCTCGGGATTAGCAGCAATGGCACCTTTAGACCTCTTCTTCTTCTTTTTAACGGGTGCCGCGGCGTCACCGTCTGCTGCACCTTCGTCTTGAGTGCCATTATCATCATCTTTCTTGCCTCTTTTTGTCTATGGGCATGGGAATAAAATTGTGAATTAAAACATTACATTTTCCTTAATAATTTAGGTTTGTCAGATAATATTTTAATGGAATTTAAAAAATATACATGTATATATGATAATGAAATCCGACTAACATTATATGGATACTGGATTCTAAATCCCGTTTACCAAATTTAATTGATTAGTATCTAAATGAACACCAAACTTCTTTTGCGTACAGCACGTTCCATGCATTCGGGACACTCCTTTTAATGGCTGCATGGAGCTAATTGGTTAATTCAGGATAAGGATAATTAAGGATCCTACCCTCACGCAATACATGCGCTACGACCTGCGGAAATCAGCCCTTTATACTTAAATGGATGTTGATGGAACTTGAAATTAGTAATTTTTTTTAGTCATTACTAATTTTAAGTCTGAGCTCAATGCGGTGAAGTTGCTAGCAAAATAATTCTAGTAACATGACACTCACTTGGGCTGCTTTACTTAGTCCACCAGCCATTTTCAACACATCGTAGTGTACTGCATCCACTCTAAATGAGTATATTCGAGCCGATGCATCTACTACGGTAGAAGCTGTCTGTAAGTTATCCATTCGTGAATCATGCCTCCGTAGCATTGATGTCATAAAGTCTATCAATTGTAGGTTCCATGCATTGTCTTTTGTTATTTTCTGAAAAAAAAAACATAAAAAAGGTAAGTATTGTCACCCACAATCTCATTTCTCACAAAATTGAAACATGAATCAATATACAGACTACGGATACAACACAGTGTTGAATTGCAGTGTCTTAAGCAATTTGGATTCATGCTTATGATAATAGTACGTAGTTAAAATGGTACTCTTGTATTAAATACAGGTTGTGAGACTTGCATTATCTAGGTATATCTCTGTGTGTGGCAGTGGCGAAGGCTCCATACATTTGATTCCTACCGGTTTCCCATTAAAATTGACACAGTCAGTAGTATCTATTTGTGATGCTGACATTAGTTTTACACCAGTTTGGCTTACTTCTTTAAAAAAATTCCTTCGCCACTGATCTGTGGTATCAGATTTTGAGCTTGGACTGAATATAAAATTACTGGTACTCAGTACTGGTGGTTAGCTACCCCGCCAAAGTTATTTACTTACATTTTCAGCATAGAGTTTGAGACATCCTTGAAAGTGTTCTTTTTGTGGTGACGATGACATAGTGTCTCTACCTCGTCTCGGCGATGACGTGTGTGGCGTCGACGTAGCGAGCGCACGCTCTGAGGCCACCAGTGATGACCTTTCCGCATCATCGTCATTACGCTCCTGGAAGACAATTAAATGGTTTTTATTAAACCTCCAAACACAGAAAAAATAGACATAAAAAGAAATCAATATTGTTACTCAACACCAGCGTCCACGAGAAAGACAGGTTTAATGTATTGCTACCAACATTAGAACTCTATGAACTTGGCAACTTCTTGTGAAATTTTTACAAGTTTTAGCACATGTTAGCTTATTAAATATAAATATTTAATAAGAAATTTAAAAAAACAACTGATACGGATGGGATTCGAACCCACGATCTTCGGCATACCGTGCCGACGCTCTAACCAGTTTTAGTTTTTTCAAATATTTTTTTCAAATTTCTTATTAAATATTTATATGGCAACTTCGTTTTTGGCTTATTCCAGCATAAAATTAGAGTTTTGGTTTTTTTCTGGGTTCATGAATTTTTATTTTACTGTCAGTGATGTCCATAAGCTACCCAGCTATTTGTGTAGAATATAAATGTGAAAGTATGGATGTTTGTTACACAATCAGTAAATGATGCACAGATTCGGTTGAAGCTGGATTATTACAATTCACTAGGTGGTGAACTAGAACTACATATAATAGATCTTATCCATACTTTTATTTGAATCCTTTACCTTCTATTTATCTTATTTATTACCTCCGGACTCCAGAGTTACCCACCTCTAAAAGGCACTAAACCAATATAGTTGTAAGAGATACTGAAATTATTAAATTTTACTAGTGGAGTGGACTCCTCCACTGTGGAGGGCCCAGCCTAGTACAGCACAACAATTGGGATAGATAACTGAAAGCTCTGTAAGCCTACCATATAATAGAGTAAAAATATTAATAAGATTTCGAAGGCCACAAACCTCATTTTTGGAACCAGGTGTCCGCGTCTGAGGTATCAGACTCCGCCTTTTAATTGAGCTACTGTTACTCCCGCCAATACTTATCCTGGCTAGCCCAGGCGTAGAAGTTATAGGAGTTTCTATCATCATTACGCATACGTAGAACTTGTACACAACTTTATGTAACTACGTCTAGCTAGATTATTACACAGAGCTCTTGGTATTTTAATAATTTTATTTTCAAAAATCAAAATAGTTCAGTTCCGTCAAAATAAAACGCATCAGCAACGGACACTTCTAGAGATGTACTGCCAAATTATCAAAACGAGTATCGATAAATTACTTTTTTAAAATCGACTAAGTGAAAGCTGCGGATTAGAAAAATATTACTATTTTTTAATAAAATAGAGCGGACTACTAGGCTAAATATTATGACTGTATCACTAGACGCAATCTGGTTTAGATTGCTTATAAGCATTAACTAAAAATAAACCTGCCTTCCAAATAACGTTATTCTAAGATCTATATAAACAAGAAAAATGGTCTAGAAATTGCTTTGCTTTATTAACCTCGGTGTCCCTCTCGCACAAATTGCCAAATATTATCGCGTGAAATAGATTTTTAGATAACGTTTATTTTACAACGATCTATTTCCCAACCACCATTTAGATTTACGAACAAGAAAAATTAAAAAGACGAGTTGCCGCTCTGTAACACGTTGAAAAAACGATCTGTAATACACAACGCCTTTACTAAGCAACTCCTAAGACTCTTTTGAAATACTAGTAATTTAAAATAGTTTTTCTACATGAAATTTTTTATGATCGAACTTTCACTTTGAAAAACGCTTTGTGTGGACACCACTCACATCAATGACAAAATGGCTGTTTGTCTGGCTTGAAGTTACCATTTTTTTAATGATATCTAAATTCAAATTCTAAATAATAATAAAAAAATTGATGTTGGAGCGTAAATGGAGTAAGATCTTAGAGTATAAACTCTAAGAGGAAGATAGTTTGGCAAAAAAAAAGTCTGCAAAAGTTAAGGGCGCCACCAGCGCACTTCATTGTACAACTCAAAATTACAAGTTATTTTACTTACATATTTCTATAACGAATATTGGTCATCAAATGAATCACTTTTAAGTTTTTTAGTACTCACAAACTTAGTTTTTAAGATTTTCTTTTTACATTCTTTTTTTATTCAAAAAAAAAGAACATTTTGTACATCGTCATCGTATTTTTCGGAAAAAAAATTGGGTCACCGTATTAGACAAAGACACCGATGATGTTGATTGATTCTCTTTCCCGACCGATATACATGGAATCATCTATCTAATCTTTGTTTAGATATCGATCTAGAAATCCCCACTTTACTAAAATTTTTTCTTTCAAATAACGTCAATGAAGAATAACAAAATATAACTTAATGTTTTAACTTAAATGGCAGAAGATAAAGACATAAAAAGACTTTAAATATCGAGGCTGAGAGAATAATGTGATCATTGAAAAAAAAGCTTTGCTTCCGCTACGAAATCGAAAACACAAACTCACAACAAGATAATTTGAAATCGTAATTATTTTGTATTGATTAATTAATATGAAAGTAAGAAATTACACAGCTAGAATTTTTTTCTATATTTAATATTTTAATTGCTTAATTTTTTTTTAAGCAAAATAGTAGGGTTCCAAAGTTCCCCCACTCATCTTTACAGCTGTTTGTAAACGCATCGCTTGTTGCCAACTTCCCGTCAGTCATTTTGTTCGGTGGCTGATTTCTATGGTCGACGATATCGTTAAAAATCTTTAACATCGGCGGGTTATTTCCAAAGTGACATTATGAGTTCTGGAATGCCTGAATTGGGCTCCAAGATAAGCCTAATATCTAAAGCTGACATTCGCTACGAAGGCCGGCTTTTCACCGTCGATCCTCAGGAATGTACCATCGCTTTGGCTAGCGGTAAGTTGACAAATGGATACTGTTATCTTATTACAATATCCTCTTTCGCTATAATCGTCAGTAATTTGGTGTTTTATTCCTATATTTTGTAGCGTTTACGTTTTTTTCTTGAAGGAACATCGATCGACTTGTCTAGAAAACAGTTCTATTTTTCCCTCCCGTTTTATGCCCATCTTTGTTTATTGTTTGGGAAAGCGTCTAATATGTTTATTAGTGCATTTTCTTATCAATTTTGCCTATTTTTGTACTAAATGGAACACATTGTTTTTCATCTACCCTCAAAGGAAATTTGTATGTCCCGCCTATGACCGCGGTTTCACATTGATGACGTTGATAACGTCTGTGTATGATACAATAATATTTTCTTGAACAGGTAATAAATCCTCTAAACACGGCCTTAGTATTGTAAGTTACTATGGACTTAACATATTAACTATGATTGGAAGGTACAGAGTTGTCTACCCACCTACATTTTTATGATTGAGTGATAGATGCTACTATGTATCTTCAACTTAGATTACTGGTAGAATGTGGAGGTCAATAATTGTTAAAACCTTTATTCACTAAAACACCCACACATATTAAGTAATATTCAACTTCAGTCCATCTTCAATGCTATAATCTGTGTTACATTCAAATTACAATCATAAATATCAAATTTCTTGTAAAATATAGGCATAATATTGACCTACTTTGTTGTGAAGTTATTTAATTTTAATTTGTTTGTTGCCAGTGCGTTCATTTGGTACGGAGGATCGTGAGACGCAGTATCCTGTTGCGCCTCAAAGTCAGGTGTATGACTACATCTTGTTTCGTGGTTCTGACATCAAGGATATTCGGGTGCTGAACAATGTTCCCTCTTTGCCCAATGATCCGGCCATCATGCAGATGTCTGTGCCACCGACGCTCGGCGCGGGCAGTGCACCGGGACAGTTCACGGCGCAATACAACCACCCCGTGGTTGGCCAGACACCTTACCCCCAGTACCACCCGATGGCCGGCTTCCCAGGAAGTGTCCATTCTCAGCTTAACAAGACCAGTGAGTTGTCTCCGCAAACCTCGGTGGAGCTGGCACCCCAGCCCCCATCTGCCACGGCTCCGATTGGCTCAGGAGTGGCGCATCACGCCAATCAAGTGAAAGACCAAGGTTTTTGCTCTTGGATAATTATAGCTTTTGCTTCAATACATGCTACTTTGCGATTTTTGCAGTGTCATAACAAGATACTTTAAAATCCTTTCACATTTGTTTGGCTTATTTTTAAGATTAACACAATTTAACTGTAAAAAAATTTAAAAAGTATCTGGTTATGAACAGTCGTGCATTAACTAAAAATGCATGTGGTGTCTAACTATTATTGGACTATTTGGACAATGAAAACCTATTTATTTATGTTTATTTATCATTAATCATTTAATTCACATGATATAAACATTTATGCATGTGATGTAAACAATATTTTTTATTCTAAACTAATAAGGTTTATAAAATTTCTAACCCCTGACACAAAAAAAGTTAAAATAGTTAATAAAAATATTATAATAATAAATCCAATTAAATCAAGAGGGGTGTTCTAAGTTTGATGTTGTCTGTGGCATCCTAGCCGCTAAACGAATGAACAGATTATGATTTTATTTGAAAGGTGATTTTGATTAAGGAGTGTTGGTAGCTTAAAAAAATTGAGGTATTTGTGTTCAGGGTGTTCTCAGGGTATTCTTTAGTAATTAGATTTTCAAATTAATATATATATATAATTATATAAATAATATATAATTTTAACTTTCTATGACTAAATTTTTAACTTTCTACTAATGTAATATGGGTTTAGAGATAGACTTCACATAGAAGGATTTTTGATTACATTTTTAAAATTATCCAAATTTAAAAAATGTAAAAATCTTATAATGTTATTGTAACCCTGGATAAAATCTTATTATATTTATTTACAACTAACTGACTTATGCAGGGTCACCCCTGTTTTAACTTAACCCGATGTGGCTTTGCCCCTGTTCGATTCTAATTTAACCCGATCACTGTACTACCTAACGTCACCGCCTATGTAAATAAGTAAATCGCCTCCATAAATAATATATTTCAATAAAAAATCCATTTCCATGAATGTTTGTTAGTGCATCAATTCAAAAGAGTTGGACGGATTTTAAAGAAATTGGATTGTCTACATTTACATTTGAAGCTGCTAGGTGGAGCTGCAAATCGGGTTAAATTTGAACCACGGAGGCGAAGCCGCGCGAGGATCACAATTTATCAAATAAATTGATCTCTTCAAGAAGTGTTAGGGCTTTTCTTTGAAAAATTGAGCCAAGAGTTAACCGTGTCCCCACCATTCACTGAAAGTTATTAGTAAAATCATTGATAATGCTAATTATTATCATTAAAACCTAAACTACTCCTTTGTCTTCAGGTGTAGAGATAGTACAAAAACCTTTAGAAAGCACTTTCATATTAGAAAAATCCAGGACAGAAGGACATGATTAACTTACGACTGAAAAGTTCAAAGAAATGCCCTCATGAAATGCTCACCATACTACCTGTACTAATACACTCATTTGGCTCACACATTTTTAAAAATTGGGCTGATGTTATGATGACACGGGTTACGGCTTAACATTCATCAAAAGCATGCAAAATAACAATAACACAAAAATACAGCATGAATTTAACTTAATAACAGTAACAAAAAAATCGCAACATGCATTATCATTCCTCCTTGGTCTGTTGCTTGTATAAAAAAAATAAAGAAGCATTGAAATGGCAAATTTATTCATCAAAAGCTTATGCTTAGGATTTAGTGAATTATACAACTTTTTTTTTATTCGGTGTGTACAAGGCAATGTGTTATAGGCTCGATGCTTGACCTCATTGGAGGAGGATCTCAACAAAGTGCTTCGCGGTCAGGAACGCCTGCTGTTGGCGCCCACAGGAAGAGTCCTACCGCTGACCAGGGCACTCAGGTAAGATCTGAACTGTCAACAAATGATCTTTAATTGCAGGTTTAAGTTCTGCACATAAACATATTGTGAATATTCTTATGAATCTGAAAATTTTGCACTGTCAAAGCTACATTGCGAATTGTTTAAACTGGGTAAATAATATTGAGTTTTCCTTATTTATCCTGTCTCTATTTTAGCAACTGACAAGAACAGAAATCTTCCATGATGCATTATTTAAATTTACAAATAAAGGGAACTCAATTTGAATGTTTGCAATGAATTATGTATTAAGGTGCGGTGTATGTTATTATGACGATTGTTGTTTTTCAGGCAAGAGGCATTTCGAAATTATTTAGATTATTTTGTCAAAGATTCTGTAATGAAAGTTGATACATGTCTCTCTGATGTGAGCTAAAAGGGTGTTGCTGTGTTTGTGTCTTAATAATGTTCATGTTAACTTATTAAAAGCTTAAATCATACCCACAATATAGGAAAAAATATACTGTTGGAGCTTAAAATAATATACCTAAGTAATTTTTTTTTTACGTATAACGGTTTTGTCATCAAAACTGAAGCTGTACCAAATATCAGAATAATATGTTAACAGGAATGAGGGGAAATTTCGATTACTAAATTTGAACCAAATAATAAACAGGTCAAGCTAAGTAAAACCGTTTAAAAAAGGCTGTAAGCCTGAAGCAGCATTTCGGTTTTTGGCTGTATTTTAGGTGCATTAGTTTAGACTGAATAAATAAATCTATCAACTATTTGGCTACTCTGGGATACAATAATAAGGGAAGGTAAACAATACCATTACTGACTTCCATCATCTATTGGTACTACAGGTACCATTATCAACAGTAGGGTTTGACTCCTTGGGTCACAGAATTACCCACTCATAGCTCATTTTCAACAATCCAAGCAACAACATTTTAACTAAACTGCACACTAAACACAAGATGGTTATAGGTCGGCTCTGTGGCTAGCGGGTCTAGCCAGCAACGCGACAGCCGACGCGGCAGCAACGGGCAGGCGCAGAAGGGGCCACCCAACCGCAACCGCACCAACTCTCGCAACCGCCAGCGCTATCCCAGCGGTGGAGCGCCCGTGCCGCACCAACCGCATCAGCAACACCAGCAACATCAGCAACACCAGCAGCACCAGCACCAACAACAACACCAGCCCCAGCAACAGCAGCAGCATTCTCAACACTCTCAACATAATCAGCATAACCAACATAATCAGCAGAATGCAAACCAGCAGCCACATCATCATCACCAGTCTGGTAAGTTGATGTGAAAAGAATACAAAATGTTTTAGTAGGTAGGTAGGTCAAGTAGGAAGTGAACCCTGCTTGTTTTTAGTGCTATCCATATTTTCCTTATTATGCTGCCCATGGCTTATTTGTTTTCCATCATTTTAGGTAACTACTCTGGCGCAGGCCAAGGATATGGTCGTGGTGGCTGGAGAGGAAGGCCACGTGGCCGCGGCCGTGGCTTTGTGCCCCGCAACAAGAATACCCTCAAGTTCGATAAGGATTACGACTTCGAACAAGCCAACACTGAGTTTGAAGAGCTACGCAGCCAACTTGCCAAAACCAAGATCTCTGATGGAGAGGTGAAAGTTGAGGTGAGTTATAACAATTAAACAATTTTCTTTTTGTCTTGTCAAATTTAAAATAGAATTATCTAGATGCTAGAATAAAATTATTTAGGCTTATTATTATATATTCCTAGAAGAATCCCCTCATATTAAGGCGAGGTCCAGGGTTCGATTCCAAGGACTCACAAAGTGTTATTGGATTTTTCCGATCTCGAAACTCAGTAGCAGCACAAACTTTAGAGCCTTACCTCCTGCTACATAAGAACTAGTAGTTATACTTTTATAGTCATCATAATTGATTAAGTAATTCATCAATAATCGAGAAATGAGACACAGTAGGAAAAGCGCAAAAGATCTTTCATATGTTCAGCTTTGTATTTTGAATGAAGTACACAAAAATGTTACTTATTGGTTTGGTATAAGGTACACTTTTAAATAATTTCCATAACACAACAATACAATGTTGCAACTTGATCAGGTGTATATTGTTACCTGTCATCCCCTAAATCGGCGCACCCTCTTTGTGTAAACAAACAGGTCTGACAATCTGAAATTTCGCCGCGCTAAAATTGTCACAGTAGTTAAAATACGCCAATTACGATCTTACGTTCGTGGCTGAATAGAAGCAATTACACAATCATTTGATGACGTTCGGTAGGAAATTATTGAGCAACTCGATTATGCAATGACTAAAAAAAGTAATATAATGCGGTCGTAGGACGGTATTTACGTGATCGCGACGCGAACGCAGCTGCTAAGCATGAAAATTTAACTCAAAGATTTATTACTTTGAAAATATGTTATTTATTGTAGTAAATGTGATTACAGCAGGTTTGGGAATTATCAATACAGTTATATTAATTTGTAGTTCACCTGATAATTATCCAACAATATTCACAAGTCTTTGTTAATGTTTATTATTTCTGGGCAAGATATCCTGCATCTCTTTCTTAGATTTACTTATTATCCGCGTTTGAATACACGCACGATCCCAGTGATAGCCTAGTAATTGGGAAATTTTATTTTATGAGCGTAATTCAGGAACAGAATTAATTAGTTCAATAGTAATTAATTGACGTATCAAGAAGTCAAAAGACAAGCAGAGGATAGAGAGAGGTTTCTCCACCGACAAGAGTAGCTTTTAAATATAAGAAAAATCCAGGAACATAATTAAGTTCTTAGTATATTTTTTTTTAAATTAGGCAGCTTAGCGCCCGAATGTTTAGAACTGTGTGCGTGCGAGTCACAGACAAATTATTTCTAGTTTCATGTTTTTATTTTACAATTTGTTTAATTTACCGCAGATCAGAGTTGAACCGCTAGAGACCGAATTAATTAATTTAATTCAGATGAATTTTCGACAATCCAACTCCCCAATCTAACAGAATCGACCGTCGCAATCCCCTTATTTTATTTAAAATTTCAATCTAAATTTATTGTACTTTATTGATGTATGTTTCAAAATTTTAATTTTTTCAATTTTTGGTAATCACAGGAAACTGAGGTAATTATTATGACGCAGGGTGAGGTTGACAAGAAAGATGACTCTGGAAATGAGACTGGTGCTGGAGAACCGGAAGTTGATGATGATCAGAATGGGTACACAGGGTACGACAAGACCAAGAGCTTCTTTGACAACATCTCTTGTGAGGCTGTTGAGAGGTGAGAATTAGTCTCATGACATATGTATTTTGTTTAGTTTTGCACACGTCACGTATTTATTAGTCTGTGAAGTTAAATGGGGGATGTCAAATTGCCCTTACGAGCACCGGGATGTCAAATTACTGCTCTTACGAGCTTTGGGTTGACAAATTACCGCCCTTAAAAACTAAGTACAGTGAATGACTGCCTCGTTGGTCTAGTGGTAGCAAGCGCGATTGCTGAGCAGACCCTAGTCTGCTCAGCAAACCCTGGGTTCGATCCCTGGGTCGTGTTATTGGGTTTTCATCGGCGGATGCAAGCGGCAAGTTGCCGTTCGTTGTGGCGTTCAAGGGGGAAGGCCTTTGTTCAACAGTGGACGCCTTCCAGCCGATGATGATGAATGGCAATAGGCTCGCCGCCTATTATATGGGACTTACCGACGAAATGTGAGTGTACTGCATATACCTCTGCCTACCCCCTCTGGGGAATACAGGCGTGAGTATAAAAAAAGAACTAAGATTTAATTAAGAGCATACGCATCTCAGGTGTTTCCATGCATTTAAACGAGTATTCTATGTGCTAATTACGCCATTGGGTTGGCTATAATAATATTTTGTTTTGACATTGTGTAATTATGTGTTGTCAGGTCAAAGGGCAGGTCGCAGCGGACAGACTGGCGGACGGAGCGCAAGCTGAACTCGGAGACGTTCGGAGTGGCGTCGGCGAGGCGTGGAGCCTGGCGCGGCCGGGGCGGCTGGCGTCACCACAACCCGCAGCACCAGCAGTACGCGTACGTTACTACTATACACTAACTATGGTCTACATCCAATACGTCACTACGATTACTTCAATGGTTACAAAATCAAATGATACAGAAATCTATCATTTTGTTTTCTAATAATTATGTAAATGTATTTAGACTGAACTAGAATTACATTTCATAAATTTGTGACCCATATGCTTATGTTGTTGTACAGGAACTACGTGCACAGTTTCTCTGACGACGGCAGATGGCGCGCGATGCGCGGTGGCCCCCGGGGCGGCCCACGCGGCGGTCCCCGAGGCCCTCGCCCCGCACCCCCCAGCGCCCCCGCGCCCCTCGTCACGCAGCCGCAGCCAGCACCTACGCAGGGTGTGTGTACACCATTGTATTTTTATTAGCCATCTCTTATCCCTTTGAGTTAAATAGACACTCACTCCAAGTGTCTATTTAACTCAAATAGAAAATGATCTGCACAAAGTTAAATTAAAAGCAGAACCACTTGTTTCAATCATATTATCTCGCCTGTATTGCCGAACGGGTTTGGGAGAGGTGTATGGTCAACTATCATTAGGTTTTAAAAAATTCGATTTGTCTTATAAATATAATAATAGCATGTAACTGTCCCACTGCCGGGCACTGTCTTAGCTGAATTAAGAAAGTACATAAACGACTGATGATTTTACATGTTGAGGCAAGACCACATACATTCTTTCCTATTATTAATTACACCTCTGACTTTTCGTAAGTTATGTGCGTTTTATAAATTAATTATCACTTACTCCGTGCCTCGGAAAGCACGTAAAGCCGTTGGTCCTGCGCCTGATCTCTCTCTGGTCGTGTCGGATTGCCGTCCCATCGGACTATGAAAGTGAGGGAATAGAGAGTGCACCTGTGTTTGCGCAAGCATTTGTGCACTATAATATCTCCCGCGTCGATGGCTAATCTCCGTTGAGATTGGCAGCTGTGACCGAAATTCGGTCAGGAGGACATTATTATTATTATTACACGCCATGTTCGAACCTGATAATACGAGAAACGCTGTAATGTTAAAGTAAAATAATTATCTTTTCACTTAACTGTTCCTAGGCTTTCTTTGAACTTGTCAGTCGAAAGTTAATTTTGTCCTTGCTCCAGAGATTTCTATTAAAAAGTACTTACCAAAGGCTTTTGTACTAATTTTACACTTTTTGACAACCAGGGATGTAGTTTAGGTTTTAATGATAATAATTAGCAATATAATTGAATCTATTCTTAACTTTGATTGAACGATAAGGGCACGCTTAACTATTGGCCGAATTTTTCAAAAAAAATGCTCTCTCCATGACGATATTGTGGTTCACATAATAATTGCGTAATTTTCTTTTGTTCACAGCCAAGTAGGGAATGTTGAAGAGCGTCCGCTACACCGAAAGAATTTTTTATTGCAGCAGGGACTATTCAAAAATGGATAAGTGACGGAAAAGTGTTAGTTTGGTGATGAAGTGTCTTGTATTGATTTGAAAAGTAATGTCTTTGCGGGAAGTTTAATAGTGGAGCAGATTATAGTAGATGGACATTGTTTTGGTGTGATAGTGTTGTATCCAATATAATGGAAGGAAAATGATGGAATTTCCCGTAAGCGCGCGACTGAACAAAATGTCGGTACACTGAGAAGGCTCACAGTTAGTATAAGTATAGGAGTGTCGTGAGCGATATCGCAATTGGGCAGAACATTGGCATCTACTAAATTGAATTGTATAATGTCACAAGTCGACCAATAGCTGATGATGTTAGGCTCATTTATGTAATTCAAAGATGCCAATGTTATCGGTGAGTGAGATATAGGCCACTTGTAAATTTCAGGGAGGCTATGTAATAAAAATTGCATAGGAGACATTTTATTTATGCGATGAATTATAAATATTTTCTTAAAGATAATCTCCTCACCTGTTATGATTATTTTGTGCCTATTTAGTTTTAAACCATATATTTAAAGTACTAAAATGGTCTGCTATCACTCGAAGGGTCATTGCACCTCCATTTTTATTTATTTACTTGCAATGACATGCGACAGTCTATGCAGCATGCAGCAGTCCTGCTAAAGTGTTAGTAAATTAATACGAGAATAAATTAGTTTCTTAAACCTGCTGGCCAGATGTTCTCATGTAATTATATAAATCATTGTGGGTTAGAGGCTGCCTTGGCAAGTTATAAATGTAAAGTGTTTGTTGACTGTCGTTCAATTTGTAGTTAGTACTAAATAAATGTGATAGAAGGACTGCTGCCACACATTGTAATGTTGGAGATATGTGGATGGCCACTGGGCTAGGGCCACGCGTTTGCCCATAACAACTGATTGATAACAATATCAACACTAGTAAAGTCAATGTTTAGTAAATTCAATAAAATTTTTGTATCATTCAGTTCTAGAAAAGGACTATTGTATTTTCTTGTAGTTATTTGGAATCATTACTTTTACCTACATGTGTTCATTGGCGAGTCCTTTTCGTGCAAAAAATTTAAAATAAACTTTGACAAACATATTATGATATTTGTAAAAAACTGTAACTCAAAAGCTGTACCTGGTGATTGTATCAATATAAAAATATAACTTTACTACAAATCTTCCAAAAGGTAATTTTATTTTAAACATCCAAGTCAAAATTTCCAATTTTATTGCAAATAAATTTCAAGCTTGTACACAACATAGGTGCTTGGCAAAATAGCAATAGCTTTAATATCATCAAATAAATCAACAAGTTATACAAAACTATTACAAAATATCAAAAGTAATATTACAATCGTCATTTGAGAGTAAAATACACAAACAAAATGTTAGACATCCGTAACTTACGTCTCCAAGCAGGTAAAATACACAAGTATATGCTTATTTAAATACATACCTTGTTTGTATACAATATACATATTCTATACATTGAAAAGTACACGATTACGCCATATATTTTTTTGTCGTTTATGGGATTTTTCTTAAAAAATAGGCTTTACGACTACGTGAACAAAGTATTTACACAACCACGAACGTACTTCTATTACGTGATGTGTCCAATTTCAATAAATTACATGAAATATTAGGAATTATTCATAAGTAGATCCGAAGCATATGACTAGTCTATCGTATTCCTTGAGCTTACAATATATGCCCCCAATATCAATGTTTAAGAAAAATAATGGGCACATTCCTATTACAGTATAATTTTATATACCTAACGAGTTTTAAAAGGGCATCCTTATTATTTAATGTACTCAATATAATAATATTGAATGTGCCCTGAGTATCATGGTTTTCCATTGTGATCGAAGTAGTATAAGGTTAAAATACACTGAGACAATCAGCAAAACACAGCACGTACCTATAAACCTATCTAATCAGTAATAACACTAATAACTTAAGAATTATGTTATATCGATCAAAAATAGTGACTTTGGCAACATTAATCTTCTAGCCACATTTTGGAACTAGTACCAAGTGTAACACTCCAATCGTCGAATTTTTCGCCTCACAATGGAAAATGCGCGTTACGCACAAGTGGTAAATAAAGAGTGAGAATGAGTAAATTAGCCGCGCCATTCCCTCGCTGGTGTGCCGTTGTCCACAATCCACACAGATCCGCTTTGGCCCTTAGCCAGGATCTCCACTAATGCACGACCCACATGCTCGGAACTGGAAAATATTAATTGTTATCGTTAATGCTGCGCTGGCAGAAAGATTGCTGAATTATGTATTATTGGGGCGAGTTCTTACTCTGGTCTAGAGCCGTGCGAGCGAAGTGAGTAGTGCCTGGTGGTGCCACATTAGCGGCCGGCGAGTGCCAGATGCGTTGCACTTGCACACACTTTGTTATAAACAGTTTGGAAAAAAGAGTGCATAAATTGGGGGCGCCACTGGCGCACTTTTCATAGTACAATTAAAAATTACAAGTTTTTTGGCTTACTTATTTCTGACGATTTTTTTGTCGTCAAATATAATGAAATGAATCCCTTTTTACCCGACTGCCAGGAAGGGTTAGGTATGTTTGTTAAGTTATTTTTGTACGAGTGACAAACTTAGTTTTTAAGATTTTTATTTTTAGTTCCAGCTGTCACCGCTTCTGACTCCTTTAAAATTTTGACAACATGTAGATACATCGGTAGGGGAAATTCATTACCGTAGTCATCCCTAGTAAGTCGTTCTTTATTACGCAAAAGATTTTGGTAGTGAAACGCAGGCGAAAACGTTCTGTCGGCGAACTATTCATCTACCTGGTACTTGAAGAAGCCAGCTTATGTACGGCCTCCAGGGGCGTAAACTAAACTGTGAATGTCAATTCTTCAAACTTGTGAGCCTATGAGTCATCGGCCCACAAGTGTATACTTATAATCCACGTAGATTAGCATCGCAAATAGCAATTGAGCATCGTAATTTGAAGTAGGTACTTGGAATTTTCTAGAAATCTTACCTTTGCATTTTGCAGCTGGCATTATCCCTTTGCCATGCAGCCTCGTATTCTGACGACATCAACTGCTTACGTATCTCTTTGACGAGACCGGTGTCTGTCAGGCCTGGGCAAATCACCATACTTCGTACTCCAGTCAGATTCACGTGGTATTGATCCTGGGAAACGATTTAATGAAATGTTAAGTACTACAAAATATCACCAGAGGGCCTAGTTATTCTAATTCTAACCCAAAAGTGGCGGAGGGTGAATTTTTCCAAGAGGTAAGTCGGAGCCAACCCATAGAAAAACCAATGGCACAGTCTATCAATTTTTCAAAGGGAAGCCCATAGGCATCGAGTTGTAGGTATAGAGCCTCCGTCACCGTATCCCACACAATATCCCACAATGAAAACTTAGACTTGCTTGTTGCTAGCCCTCTAGAACAGCCGTTACGTCTGAAACGATAGTCTAAACAATTCTCTGTTCTAAACAACAGGCAAACTATTTTGTGGTAACATTTAATAATAATTGTGGAAAAAAAATTGTCTGATATAATTTGAATTTAGACGAAGGGAAACCTGAGTCGCGAGTACGTACGGCATAGTTACAGATATACATAATATTGTGTAAGTACCAATAGGTAGGATTTTTATTTTACAATGTCTGCATGTTATGACGCCGATCGCGCTAAACCAATCTCATTGCATATTTATCACATACTACCGCTTGCACATTGAATATGTACACACTGTGTCAATAATGTAACTTTAGAAAGGTACAATTTAATAATACTGAATATAGTGATAAAAATCGCAAAAAAAACAAGTCAACGAGAATAACATTACAAAGTTTGAACAAAAATATCAGTTCGATCAAAACAAGTTTTCATACATAATATAAAAATTGATTCAAATAAACTTTTGGCGGTATAGAGCGATGTCTTAGCACAAACTTACTCCATAAGCCCTGGTGAGTCCCACGATGGCGTAGTTAGTGGCTGTGTATATGGGCGTGGATACTTGAGGCCTGGTGAATGCGGTAGACGCGGTGTTGACGATGGTACCGCCTTGTCCTCCGCGGTCCTTGCTCATGAACCGATACGCGAGGAGCGTACCTCGTATCACGCCATTCTATATATTTTAGTGAGGTTAGTAAGTAGGAAATGAAGGTTGAAACGATTCTGAGCAGACCTGAATTTCTTTTCCAGGGTTAGTCATAATCTAGTCTAAGCACAAACCTAGTTCCGTAAAAAATATGGAAATATGAATCTGCAGTTTTGTAGCTACTATCATGATGGTGATGATGTTTACCTAATTTTATAATCTGATTTCAGCTAAACAACACATTTGCCATACCAAAATGTATAGGTATACTTAATTATATGGTAGACATCTAGATCTCAAGTATTAATTATCAGAACAAAATTAATAGTTTCGGAAGAACACGCCCGTCTACCGCCAGAACCCACGGCTAAAAGTTAAAAGCTATAAATCAGCTGTCTATGAATAGATGACTTACTAAATTAACGTCGACCTCCAGTTCCCAGAATCTATCGTTCATCACACCCGCGTTGTTGATAACTATATCCAGCCGGTTGAATACTTCCATAGTCATCTCGAATGCCTCTGCAATAAAGTTACAATGTATCATGAATTCATGAAACACCGAATGGATTCCGAAGTGGGTTTGACCGTTGGTTTGTGACGCCAAGATTGACGCAGTAAGTAATCGGACGGCCACGTGTGTTGCGAGTTCGATATTTGTGTGATCCACAGATATTTGTTTCGATTATGCTTTTACAAGATCAAATCTTTAGGTTCATCGTTTGAAAACTTAAGGAAAGGTACCTAAATCCTGCGAGTTTATGGATAGGCTCTACCTACTAGGCAAATTAAAAAATGAAACATTTTCTGTCAGGTAAGGTAGGTAACAGGAACTTACCAGTAAGTAGTGAAACAGGGCCTAAATATTCCAAATGGGATTTGCGCGAATCCAATTGCGCTAAAGACATTCGAGCGAAAGACACTTGCGCGTATGGACATTTGCGCAATTGACCATTTGTGCAAGTGTCCGGATACCAATCAGAGTACCACCTACCTACTTAGAGTAGGTATAATGCACTCTAAAGCCAAAGTATAAACCAATATTTACATCCATAATGCTATTATTAACTACTTATAACATTTTACCCCTTTTTAAGGAAGTTGACGATATTATGTAAAGTTTAAAATAGTTCCTCTGCACGCTCGCGCTGGCCACCGCACAGTGGAAGGGTAATCTATTTACGCACGCGTTACGGAAAGCTAATTCACAAACCCTGTATAACTAAACTAAGTATTTCAGTCGCTCTAATTTTTGTGTTTGCAAAACCTTTTCAAATATTTACCAAAATCGTACATTGGCAAATACTAGGTATTACCCAACTAGCAATTTTCTCTTGTAGATGTGCTGATTTAAGAACTAAGGTGTTACAACTGACTTACATGTGTCTTGACTATGACAGAACATCTTATAAAAGCATGATTCAAGACGTTTTGTACTTAAAGAGTTCTAACACTTAGTACGTGCTCTTATAGATGTATATAAAAAATCGTTGTAACACATCTATCAGTACAGTTGTCTTACAAGCGCATTTTTACAGAGCAATTGCTCTTGAATATTATTTACACTTAAAAAAGCATCTTAAAAGTACTTTCTTTCTTAGTAGAGTCTGCATTGAGTGGTTTATAACACTTATGATCTTAATAAACTTTTGCATAAAACTACTATGAAACCAACTCGTTCTAAGTGTAAATTGTCTTCTCTGAGTCAAATTAAAGAGAAAGCGAATAATAGTAGAGCTCTATCAGACTATTTGGTCTTATGGAAGACTTGTGAACACTTTATTAAGAATGTCGGCCATTATATTCATGTAAACAACGCTAAGTGTTTGTAACACTAACAGTTAACTATGGAGTTTGAAAAATGGAAAAAATTTAAAAGAAGCGGAGCATATAGAAATAAAATAAAACAAAAATACACAAAATCACAAATAAAACTACTTACAACTACGATAAAAAACGATGGAGCTAGTAAATCGGTCGATGGTTCCGTAGAAAAACAAGAAGATAATATTATGTTGATATAATATATTATGCCACAACTATTCATTGCAGTATTTTTGCGCTCTGCCCACCTATTTATCACTTATATTTTAACGTATAGTTAAACAAAGATACTCTAGGTGGCTGTAGAACTTTGCGGGTCAATATTCACTACAAAAAGAGTTAATAAAAATATTTTAAAACAAACTCACTTAAAAGTCACAACTTACCCAACAGTTAGGTACCTACCTACATATAATATACTGATGCATATTTGTCTCATCTAATATTACACCTACCACAAAATGGTAATTTGTAAGCCATGGTTTTAAAAGGAACCCTAAATTTATTAAATGGCTGCAAGTAGTTCTTTTATGTAAGAGCTCAATAAGTTCAAAAGGCTTAAAATTAACTTAAGTAGTGTGAAATAAGACATTTTAGTATTAAAGTTATCTTAGAGAAGAGTAATTGGTCTTATAAATCTCTAATGGCGTCAGTTTTTATTTTTATAATAAGTTAATATGTTTTTACTAATATTCTAAATACATAATTAAGTGGGCCTGTGAAAAAATTCTACTTTATTCCACAAAACATTCGAAGAAATGTACACCGCAAGTCATTTAAGTTCATAGACACATAATTATCAAGCAAATGAACTAAATGGTTACAAGAAATAAAAATAATACTTACACAAGTTGACAGTTAAACTTGTTTTTTTTTTATTTCAACAGCACTCACGCACACACTTTCGGTTGTTGTGATAAATATTCCGTTATTGAGCTTCCAGAGAGCAATATAAGGGGAATTACACTTGCAAGTGCAGTCCTAAGAGTGCTCTAAGTCTATTTTCCCTCAAACCATGCTGTTATAAGACCATCATAAGTTATTTTGGTCTTACAACAGCAGTAACAAGATTATTGTTAGTGTAAAGTAATCTTCAATAAGAGCGTTATTAGTTGACTGTAAGTGAGAATTCTCTTATAAAGTGCGCCTAAATCGACACTTACAGTTGTCTGTAAGTATGCTAAAAGAGTAAAAATTATTGGTCTTAGGACACTTGTAAGTTAAAATTTTGCTAGTTGGGTAGGTATTCCTCTAACTTTTCTCAAGTTATGTGCGTATTATAAATTAATTATCTTATCACTTACTCCGTGCCTCGGAAAGCACGTAAAGCCGTTGGCCCTGAGCCTGATCTCTCTCCGGTCGTGTTGGATTGCCGCGGGCCATCAGACGATGAGAGTGAGGGAATAGAGAGTGCACCTGTGTTTGCGGACAGACACACTTGTGCCACGGTAAATAAATACCTACATATTTACTGTGCTTGCGCTCTATAATATCTCCTATGTAGCTGGTGTTAGGTATAGATTAGGTAATGCCAAGCCCGTTATTCTTATCATGTTACAAATTCAGTGCTCAGTTGCATTTCATCACATTGATATGCCTAGACAAGCGCACCTTCGCGAAGGCTTTGTAAATTGGCACCCGGGAACTTACCCTCATACTGTGGGTAGTCAGTGACGTCACACCGGCAAAACAGCACGTTCTTCCGTCCATACTTGGAGCCCAAGTCGTCCACAACATGCTCGCCTATCTCCGAGTCGATATCGCATATCGCAACCTGTAAAGTGCCACGGTAAGTTAGACCTAATATTTACCGAATACTAGGTATAAGGTGGGTCTAGCGCATGGCGGGACCACCGTAAATAAACTTTTGTCCCCGTACTTTCGGCCAGAAGTCACACGTCGAGGAACACCGTGTGGTTTTTAGTCGCATAAGTGCATTGGTGAACCCATAAAAATGTTTTTGTACCTACTTGTAAACAAAAGGGGTATAATCTAAATCTTACATAAATAATAAACCTAATAGACTGCCTCGTTGGTCTAGTGGTAGCAAGCGCGACTGCTGAGCACGAGGTCCTGGGTTCGATCCCCGGGTCGGGCAAAGTGTTATTGGGTTTTTCCATTAGGAAATTCTCAGTAGCAGTACGGAGTCTGGAATTGTGCCCGGTTAATGGCAATAGGCTCGCCCCCTATTACATGGGACTTATTACATAGCCGGCGAAACGTGGGTGTACTACACACCTCTGCCTACCCCCTCTGGGGAATACAGGCGTGAGTCTATAAAAAAAAAAAAAAAAATAAACCTACCTACCTAATTTTAATTAAGTATCATCATCATAATATAGGGCTGTATCTCAGTAGTTAGGTCTCAAATTAAAAACTACGGATTTCCGCTTTTAAAACCTTAGGAAACTTACTCCTGCTACGAAGCGTTGTTGTTAATAGGTAGGTACTATAAAAATAAAATAAGTACTAGGTAGAGGTACGCACTACGTAGCTCAGTAGGTATCAGATTGATACATCCTAATAAGTAGAACCAAGAACATCGCAGTCAGTTGTATATCATATCATAAACATATGATAGTCATTGATCGATGCATTATGCCTAAAAAAAGTAAATAGCAATATCCAATTTGGCGTTTCCATGATATTGATATACCTATACCTAAGTAATGTCTTATGCATTTTATAGAGAAGGATATCTTCCGGACGTCATATTAGATATCCTAAGTATAGAAATAACTTCGTACAATATAATTAAACAAATCAATAAAACATAAAAATACACAAAACAGCTCACAAGATGTTTCAGGCACAAAGAAATTTCAAAGGAAAATAATCACACATTCACGCCAATGACCGGGGTTCGGCGCCGGCAAAAATCAATACAAATGAGAACCGGCACGAGTGCACGGACTTCACATAATAAATTGCTATCAAATTGTTACACGCTTATAAACTATACTGGAACAACATTGGCTGAGATCCAGTATCTTTCATTCAACAGTTAATATTTACCTTGAACTTAAAATTATTTTAGGATCTGCGCCATTTACGGATAATGAACGTAGTTGGAAGAAATATATTGTTAATAACTTAGCTTACCTTAGCTCCTTGTTTCAGCAGTTCATGGCTGTAAGCTAGGCCTATGCCAGCCGCGGCGCCGGTGATCAAGGCTACTTTTCCTTTAAGCTCCATGACTGATTATTTTCTGCTCGTGTATTGCGCCGCGCCCTGACGCGACCGTGTTCGCTACCGCCTTAGTTGTGGTTCGATCGCGACGGGAACTCCGTGCGGCGGGAGGGGTGGTTTCCCGTTTTCTCCCCAAATCCCCCTTCGAGCTTCGGTAGTAAATACGTACGATTGCATTACGCTGCCCTGTACAACGTACGTTGATTCAGTGGGCTTGATTTACGAATTTATGTATATGGCCAACTATACTACTCGATGTTGTAGGTATGTGGTGTAAGCGGATAACTGGATAACATAATTATTGAGTAGATAGTGGGCTTTGACTGCTCAGTAATTTTGACTTATTAACGACTAGACCTAGGTGCTTCGCCAAGTGCTTTGGTTGTCGAGGTATGGCGGTTGCCTAGCCAGAAAAAATCAGTTTTGGCTGGACTATCGGACTCCCCATGTTTTACGACTAATTACTTAACGACTAATTACTTAACAACTAATTATTTAACGACTAACTCTTTGTTTAAGATTTGAAATCCGACATGGTGGCCATTTTGTAACGTCGATCTCCGAATGTCCGTTCGCTACTTCAATTTTTCTTCCTAGATCTTACTCGTAGCGATTACAGTGCCCGCCCAGATACCTATAAGCAAGCGCGGAGCCCGTAGTAAATTCTTTCGAAAGACCCTTCGTGGTTAATCCGGCACTGAGCGCGTACGAGATAAATGTCGCTAAATTTAAGTTGCATGGTAGGTCAAGTTGCATACATCGCCTTTGTCCTTTATGAAGAACCCAAAAGTTGTCACAGCTGTAGTGTAGTTACCTATATCAAGGGTCGCAATTTAATGTACCTACATCTAATATTGTCTCTGATAAGGACTAGGTTAGATGTCGCAGATAGATTGTTCTGCATAAACGCTAGATATAGCTTTTTTACTAAACAGCATTTTATCATATAGTTGTTGAACAACCTGATGTCAAAGTAGGCACAACACCTAAGCTTTACACATCGTTGAAAAATCTCTAATGGACTGGTATTGCTTCACCGCTTATAGCAATTAGCAAGTGATCATTTTAATACGCAGCGCACGTAAATTCGAAAAGTAAAACCACTAAACGATGTTTAGCGGGTTTTTCAGAATTACTGAACTTTAACACGCTGAAATGCCGACCATCCATCTAAGACATAATTTCCAGACTCACGACTTAAAAATAAATGTTTAAGCTAGTGCTAATTGGTTAAAATGGCTTTGATGATGATAATGATTTAAATATTTTTTGATAAGCTCGTCATTAGATGTCTAACGGGTGAATTTCACGAAAATAAACCAAAAAGTTAAGGATCTTTCATGTCACCACGTAACGTAACAGACAGAGAACCTTCCGGATGAAATATTTGAAATATTATCTAAGTACCTAGTTATCAAGGGAACTTACAGATATGACAACAATTAAAAGTTTAGAGTTTTAGACCCTCCGGAATATTAACAATGTGTCAATGAAATTTTAAGAAATTGATTGATTCCTGAAATTTACTCTAAATATTATAAGTGCGAATCTTCTTTGACCACACTTTGCAGTTACACCGTTCTTTACGAAGGCGTGTAAACTACCAAGGAAGGAGGAAAATTAAAAGATGGAATTATCATAGTTTTTTCTTTATTTGTCAATTTCTCTATCTTTCAATCAGGTACAGTAAATTTTTCAGTAAATTAAAAAAATAACAATTTTACGTTTTTTTGAATTTTCTCAAGTTCTAAGTGAAAAATATCACAGATACAACAATATCGCGAAGGTTCCGCCCACCGCAATATCGTACACACATCCAAAACGCGACCACTCTGATTTCCCACGGACGCGAACTGTACACAAATATACGAAAATAAAATTTTTCACAAACTACACTATAAAAAACTTGAAAATTTACAACAAATCCCTCGCTTTAAAACAATATCTAAAATACCCATAATTATTATTTCAGGGACTCTTATTCCCTCTAATTTACGCTAGGCCTCTGCCCACGTACTTACGTAAATAAAACAATAAAATACAAAATAGGCTTGGACATGATCTGTACAATAAAATAAGGCCATACCACCATGATTTATGATACATAAAATAGAATCACAAAACTCTATGTACAATGAAAATATCACAGGGAATACGTATCAATCACAAAAGCACACAATGGCCGCCATAAATGTGCAAAAACCGGCCAATGGGGTACTTCAAAATGTATCTGAAAATATCTAGATGGTCGTTGGTGTTTTAGTTGTTTTGGGCGAAGCGAAGGATTATTGAGGATCAGCTGCATCTATGTGGAGTGTATTTCAATGGTTGCTTTTGGCTTGAGGGTTTGTCAGGAGTGGTGAGCCTGGTCTGCGCCGGCGGCCGGCACGGCTTTCGCGAGGTATGAGAAGGAGCGCGCGTTGGGCAGGCCGGCTAAAACACAGGCACTGAGCGCTGATCGGTTCAGATTCATGGGGGCAGCATCGTACCACTCCATCGTATCGCCATCGTAGCACTCCACGTGTGGGATAGTAGTTGACCCTGAGATAACAGTAGGTAGCACTTAATAAAAAAATATTTTGTGAAAGGGGGTTGGATTATAGCAATGTCCAATGTCCTACAACTGAACATCAATATGCAATGGTTCAAATTGATTGGAAGAAGGGTGTAAGTAGACAGATGGGCTAACATGAGTCAAGTACCTAAATTAGTTTGAAGTACCTACTGAGAGTAACCAATCCTACTATCGATTACTATTATTATCCTGCAATATTGCAGAAAATTCCGAATAATTCTGCCTAGCTTGGAATAACTGTCTTTAAATCCGCAAAGTAAACCGGACAAGCAAATAAAGGCCTAAAATTTAGAAAGTAAATAAATCTAGAAAACTTTTGTATAAAATATACCGTTAAATCCTCCAATAACGAAGATCATGTCATCCAATAACACCGTGGCAAAGTTGCTGCGCGCGCTGAACATCTCTGTCACTTCCTGCCAGTCACCGCCACGCTGCGGGTTGAACCTCTCGCCTTGGAACAATACATACACAATTATAGTCAATAGGGGTAGAGACTACTTGCAAAAGCCCGAGGATCGAGTATTTTATGGTACTTATATAATTATGTGTATCGAATTTGAGAGAGGCTTTTTACGTGAACAAGTAAAATAAAACAGGTCTTGAGGTCTTGATTAAGTTTCGCTGCAGTTGAGAATTTCGTGACTGGAACGAACAACATTTTTCACGAACGATTCCAAACTAAAATTAAATATTGCTGACGCGGCGCCGACGACCGAGGCATATTGCTTAACATTCGCGCCTACTTAAAGCGTCAATAGATAAATAATAATAGACTTATTTTAATAGTAACTAACCTCATTCTAACCTCTTTAAACAGTGAAATTCCCTGAATACATACCGGTATTCAATCGACTATATCCGTTGAACCCCCCGAGCGCGTACAGGCAGTCTCTGTAAGCGATGAGACTCACACCGGAGCGAGGACTGAGCATCGACCTGATGAAGCTCCACTGCTTTGTGTCGGGATCGAACACCTCCGCAGAACTAAGCACTTCCTGGCCGTTGAAGCCGCCCACGATGTATATCTGAACAATTTGTGTATATTAGTTCAAGCTTGAGGGAGTTGAGGGTATCAAAAGTACCCGCCGTAGAAATAACTCCTCCTGGGAGGATTGGATCTAGGGCTTTATGTTTTTAGGTGGTAGATAGAGCCAATATAATATATTAGAATGGGCCCCTAGACTAGGGTAGTACCACCCTTTCACAGTATATGTATTGTGTTTAATACGGTCCGTGAAGAGAACCGGAAACCCTATCCCCCGTTTTACCCCTTCCTTAGTCTCCCCACTTTTTCTATTATTTTACTGTGGCCCCGGGCCCCCGATCCTAGGCGGGGTAACATTTAATATCACGCGAACACTATCGATCTCCTGAGAGATTTTTCAACGGTGTGTAATGCCATGTCAGAGGCCTACAGGCGGTTAAAACTCTGACACCAGGTTATTCATCAAAAAAAAAGGTTGTTTATCAACCACACGATAAGAAGACTATCGACCTGGGTTCATACGAGCGGGACTTAGAGGAGCGGGATATGATTTGAAATCGCGACCCTGTATTCAATTTTTTTAATTTTTTTTACAGAATTTAGATATTCTTTATCCTATAGGCTTTGATTTAAGTAACTATGGCGAGACATGCATATACACAAGTATCTATGCATGTGCGCGCAATTCTGCGGGTTTTCACTTTGAGATGAGCTACATCCGTGCCAAAGATATTGGAATAATATTTCTATGATCCGAGCACTACAAACATAAAATATAAATTATTAGTCGGCGTTTAATTGCATGAAATTACACTATAAAAGCCGAGATTTTTCAAAATTACGCTTGATTAGTTGCGTTCATCAATGACGTCACGTTCATATTAGGCTATAATATGTTCTTTCTCGATTGCCTAACTATAGGCACGGACGTAGGTACGTAATTCTAAACCTATGGGTAATAGTTTCATGTTTCATTTTGCAGTATTCCTTTTATGCTTTGTACTGCACAAATGCAGCTGTGCACATTCATCGGTGTTGAAATCGAATCTTTTTACTGTTACATGTATAAGGGAAGGTTCATATCTGACGGAACATGCGTCGCGTATTATCGGACACACTCAACGAGTCAACCGATGATACGTTCATCGGTTGAGTGTGAACGGTCAAGTGTTTTTCTATACATTTGTCTGTTCTGTCGTTACGCGACCGATAATACGCGACGCATGTTCCGTCAGATATGAACCTTCCCTTACGGTCCTTAGAATGTAGGTACTTATATAATATGATACTTACCATAATTATTATTTAGAATGTTGTTTAGTATATGATTCGTGAGAAAATAATGACAATACCTTGTATAATTTTAAAAGAACTTCTAAGAAACGTGTGTATTTTTCACACTTTGAGTTACTATTAGGTAATTATTTTATTAGGTATTATAATTATTTTATTGAAATAAATTGAATAACCTTAAGTTTAAGGATTGATTTAAGTGACTGCTATTACCAATGAGTGATTAATTCGTAAGTATAATTTGGAAAAGTCGTTATACAAACAGAGGATTCTGAATACTTAATTACAGATGATAGGCTCTAAGGCCTCTAAGTTGACACTTGACAGTGCGAGAGGTGGTATTTATTCTTTGCCACTGGTTAGGCTGGTTAGTAGGTAACCAGTAGTTGGCAGATTCAAATCCTGTTCGTAATATATTTTTTTTTACTAAATCTTCTTACTGGACACGTGTTTGAATACAATATAAACTACTTAAATTGAGTAAAATTAATTATTATCACATTAACCTTTCCGGAAAGAGACGCGGCGCTTGCGTCCGAGCGTTGTTTATTCATAGGCGTGGTCATTTCCCACTGGTTCTTATCAGGATAGTAGCGCTCCACCGACGACATGCGCGTGCGACCGTTGTACCCTCCCAGTGCGTAGATTAGACCATCTAAATAAATTATATTTAATGACTATCATCATCATCATCATCATCAGCCTGTATTAGTCCACTGCTGAACATAAGCCTCTTCCAATGCGCGCCACTATTGTGCACTCATTGGAGGTATTTATTTACCCATAATCGCCTCGCTGGGCAAGCAAGGTTGGCGATCGCAGCAGCAGATGGCCATCCTCCGGATCTTTCCCTTTGTCGCTTCTTACGACACCCGCGGGACGAGTAGGGGTGGTTCTATAATATTCTTAGGCCGGATACCACACGGCAATGACTATCAGCTTAAATAAATGGGGATATAGTGACCTAGTAGCAAGTACTTAGATCTTGATAAATACTCTGTGGTTTCACACTTTAACAATCAACTTTCCGCAGTATATTTTTACTAATAAACGTATTCTATTCTTTACTAAGGAAAAGCGTCTTTCGATGCTTACTCTTACTGTACTCTTACTCTTACTGCTTCTATCTACTGATTTTTTGATGGAGGACCTTCCAATTCGACTGACACGTTCAACGCTTGGCCTTGCTTATAAGTAGGTATATATGATTTAAAATAATCATCCGCGAGAAGAGAATTCGGATGATTTTATAATCTTTGCCTAACTAAGCAGTCTTGAAAAAGGATTCGATAACAAAAGAAAAAGGAAAGAGCAAAGGAAACCAACCATGTGCCACAACGCTGACGTAGCACCGTGCCTGATACATACAGGCGCGTTCATGCCAAGTGTTGGCGACTGGGTCGTAGCACCGGACTGTGTTGAAGTGATCACTGCCGTCAAACCCCCCGATCATGTAGATTAGGTTGTTCAATGTGCAGAGGCCGTGGTATGCGCGAGGAGTTAGGTCCATGTGGATTGAAAGGAACCATCGATCCGCCCTGTTCATTTCAAAAATGCCAATTTCAACGTCATTCCTCGATATAAATTATTGTAATACCTATTAATAATAGATAGGTATTCATAACGTCTATAAGGAATCCCACAGATGTTTTTTTTAACTAACCACATATTCTATCAACTATTTATAATATTTATAACCAATTATCTAATTAACCACACCCCATGTCTCAACTCCAGTATAACTTACCTGTTTGAAAAGATAGCCATCGGTAGCGCGGTTTCAGAGGTCAGGAGCGTTGGGTGAAATAGTAATTGACACACTAACATGACAAAAAATTGCCTACGCGCGTTCAAAAATAAATGTCATGAAATTGGCTGCTATTGTAATATTTTAATATTACAATAGCAGCCGCGCGGCAGTCGCCTAAATGTGAAAGCAGCCCTGCGGACTGTGGAATCCCTAAGGGGCTCAGCATACGAAGGACAATTTTGTCCGTGGACGGAAATGACAGCTCCTCTCGATTGGCTGTCGCGATCATGTTGACACTAACTTGCGGCCAACGTGATCGGGCAACCAATGGAGAGCCAGGAAAGGAGCGGGCTTTTCTAACCGCAGTCAAAATTGTCCTCCGACTGCAGCTGCTGAGCCTCCTAATGTAATTCACAAAGGCGATAAAAAATAATATACTACCTTGTGTCATATGTTTCAACAAAACTAGTGGGACTGCCTGCACTCCAGCCTCCAACTGCAAAGAGTATCTCAAAAGGTATTCGAGGCCTTGCTAACGGATCATTGAGGTCTGCTTCTGTGCCCGGCCTAGAATCCAATAACGTGAGAAATACCACGGCTGGATATAAAGCTTCTTGACATTTCTGTGTAACAAAAGGAATTTCTCAGTTCATCCAAAAATTATAGTAAATATGCTTATAAACGTCTCCATTTCTTACCTCGTCGTCAGCAACAGGCTGCCATTGTAATATTTTCGATTTAAAATATTTATAGCTGATGTGACCAAACCGTACGCACAAAAGTAGAGGAGGAATACATTTTCTTCTATTTTCTACATCATGTTCCACCCACGTTTTAACTGCTTGGAATACAATTTCTTCGTTTCGAACATTCAGTTCATCATCTCTCAAAATATCTTCTAATTCATCGTATGAAAGCGATTTAAATTCAATACATTCCTTAAGTATTCTGCTAAAATTTTGTCTTATATACAACTTTCCTTTTTTTTCTAGCTCACTACAGAAATAATATCTTGCGAATTTGAATATTCCAAGACAGTTATGCGGCCTCAGCTCGTGCAAAAGGAACTGACAGCATAGCTGAATAACACCAACAACATCAAATTGATCCGCATATGGTAATAGATATTCAACGTTTTCTGCAGTTACCGTGCATGTCCCTGTGTATGCATAGTCGAGAATCAAGGTCATGTAGTAGCTGGGGACATCGACAAAAATCTCCGTTTCCTCTGGCTCTCCTTTTTTCAAAGAATTAATAAATATGGCTTTGAAATATGGACTAACGGCTGAGAGTATCGCCCGATGCACTCGAATCGATTTCATGTCCCTACAGACGATTGTGCCATCGCAAAGCTGACCGTTTTGTCTCAGTTCATTCCATATTGTAGGAAACTCTACAACTGAATAATTTTCAGGGAGGCACACGCATTTTCGTTTTCGCGTAACTATCTTCTTTTTGGTTAATCTGGGTTTCGAGGATGAAGGAGTACGAACAGAATTTTTATTTTTTGATAATTTTCGATGTTTCGAATTAAATTCCATTCCTTTCGAAAAAACGGCGGTCGAAACTTGTTATCTGTCGCGATGACAGACTTGGCGACAGATTGATTCATTTGTTTTAATTCCCTATGGCATAACAATTCAAATTTGAGCGCCTTTGATATTTTATTACTGCCTGACATATTTTATTATTGTAACTATTAAAATTAAATTCTCTAAGAGTTGGATTGTTGGACAGATAATCAAACTTAGAATAATGATTAAGAAAAAAAATCTTCCAAGGTCCCCTTCGTTGAACCCTTATGTATATTGGACCCATGCGGCCATGGTTTGGAATTTTGGATTTCGACTGCAGTCATCAATAACCGCATTAAATATTAAAATATTCTAAATATGATCCTACTAGCTTTTCACTAAAGTTATTATTTCCCCCGTGGCTTCGCTCACGTAGACTTTAGGAATTGTACAGATTTTATTTATTTAATTCGAATTACCTAATATAATAAACATTATCAACAGAGGTTTAATAAAAATGTTGTTAAAGCTTTTTTTTTTAATCTTTGTTTTTTGGGTTCACGCCGCCTGTGCATTGAGCTCGCACACCTGTGCCACCTGCGCACAGAACTCAGCGCGCATGTACCTACTATCGCCACAAAACACCTATCGCGGACACGAACGGTGCACCACTTTGCAATCAAAATGCTTGGCACGATGCTACGTGCGTATGAGAGGGGCTAGCGCTACGTTCGGACGTCAGGTACAAGCGATTTTAATCTTAAGAGTGGTGCACCAGCTTTGTCCACGATAGTACCTACACCATGGAGCAGATGCAGTGTAGGTACACCAACACACCACCACCACTGCGGCCATACCTACGTATTTACATTAAAACCCTTCGATATTAAACAACGATACTAATGAGTAGGTAATTAATATAAGATTCTGTTAAAACTACTTATTATACTTATCCAACTTTTTAATACTGACTTTTTAAGTAAAAAGCAAGTTCGTTGATATATATTTTTTTTAAACAAATGTTGACGTGCAATTAATACTTTTTGTTTACAAATGAACTCAAATTAGTACAAGAAATTAAAATTATCGTTTTATACTAAGTATTATGTAGTCAGAACCTCAGAACAGAAAGTTACACAAGACAATTATTATTTCACAGTACCTACCTAAGAATTCTTTGACTTCAACTTCCTTTTCCGCTCAAAAAAGCTTAGGTAGACTATGTGCACCACACTTCGGGTACTCAAGAAGTTTTAAGTTATTAGAGAACTTCTTTGTATAACATATGGTAGGTACAATGAAATATGGGAGAAATTTCGTAAAACTTCATTGATATGGGCATTTTTTTATTTAAAAATCATGCACAAGTAAAATGTACCTACTTATCGATTTTTTATAGGTAGATATAATTTATACTTTTGCCGTCTGTAATTAGACGTAAGCTTGACACTATAATATACACCTTTGTCTAGACAACACGTCTCTTTAAATATTTGGTCCCTGCACGCCCCACACTGCATGGCGACCCTTTTTTTTTTTTTTTTTATTTATTTATTGTTTCTCAAAAAAAATAGTACATGGTTGATACTTAGATTTTGTGTGCCAAACTACAAAGCAGTTTGTCGGCAATCAGTTCTCTTAATTTATTTTTTTCAGGTATGTACCAGTCTAACAGTTAACATCTTTTGCAAAATATAAGTACATTATGACATACAAGTAGGTCCCTTTTAATCATAAACAGACTCATAATTACCTATATCATCGTGATTTATAGGGTGACATAATTCCCATGCACTGAATGAACTATTACGGACACAGCGAAAGATAGTGTTTCATCAAAATTCTTTTCAATTGATATTTAGACTTAATATTTTCTATAAGATTTTTTGGAAGTTCATTAATTATTGTAGGAGTGATGTATTTCCTTGTCCTGCGTCCGTAATAGTTATTTACTTTGGGTACAGATAACTTACATTTCTTAGCTAGTCTGGTTGGGTAATTATGTATTCTCTTTGTTTTGTAAAAAGTGTTGTGATACTGTTCAAGCATAATGGTGATATTCGCTTTCATATCCACAGGTAAAATTTTACATATTATGTTAAATAGCTTTTCGTATTCTTTATTTAATCCCATTTTAGTCTTTCTACTAACTAATATTTTTAAGAACCTAACTTGTAAAGTTTTGCCTGCCAGTGCTGCCTTGTTGGCAGCGCTGTGCTTGAGTTACATTAATAATAATTTGGCCTGGACAAGAGTGTCTGGGGCGAAGAATTAAACAGGCGAATTTTCTAATGCTGAAAATAATGCTGGGACTTGAATGCAGCAGGGCGATGTTGGTGTCCACTTGTTAAGGGACCAGCGTCGAGGTATCTACCTCCGCTGCCCTGCCAGACTATCTACGGGATACATGCCAGACGGCTGTAAAATGAATTAGTGATGTGTAACTAAGGATTGACGGTTTGTGATGGTGTTTAGTTTTTTTTTTAACGTTTTAACTTGTGTAGCATATACTTATACAGCTTGGCAAAAAAGAGTCTGAGGCGGTGACAGCTGGAACTAAAAATAAAAATCTTAAAAACTAAGTTTGTGAGTACTAAAATAACTTTTATGTGATTCATTTGATTGTAATTAATGACAAAAAACTAGTTTTATAAATATGTAAGCTACAAATAACTAGTAATTTTGAATTGTAGTATGAAAAGTGCGCCAGTGGCGCCCTCAATTGTTCCAGACTCTTTTTTGCCAAGCTGTAAGTAGCGATGTAGGTGCTGCTTTAGTACTTAGGTACTCTTACCTAATTTAGGTAGGTACTCTAGATTTTTAACGCCTGTTGACAATAACTAAAATGATTATTTTTGTTATATTTTGTTTCGAAAAAGGGAGTTCTAAATTTTAATTAAAGTCAGTGGTTTTAATATTTATAGGTTTTGTTTTTTTATAATTAATTGCAACCGTGTTGTATTTTACACAAACATATCTATTTTATTTTTCACTATCGGATCGATATACCTAGTTGATCATTGGAATGTAACAGGTATCAAATTCTTAAATCATTGCCCTGTATGTAAGGATGATGTCATACAGTTATTTGCTGACTTGACAATGCAGCGCTGTAGTTATTATGGTCACTTGTGACTTAATATAACAATGTTATTTAAACTCTTGAATGAAATTTGATATTGATGAAGTAGAATGTTTTAGAAGTAACTAGGAAGAATGGTTTAGATTTTGGAATATAGTTATTGTGTAGTAAGGAATTGGAAGGGAATTTTTAGTATGTTAGTACCTATGTATAGTTTTTGAAAGGTTTAGGAAAGTTGGGAATAATTTGGTAGATAAGAATTTGGATACGTATTGGACTGATCATCTTAATGCGATTTAATATTTTGTGTACCAAAGGATTCAATTAGGATTTGTATTGATTTTGGTTAAGGCCATAAAGGCGTGAATGGTTAAGGTATTATTATACTTAATTATTAAAAATAGGTACACAGAGGTACAAAGGGTTTTTTATCCTTAATTCGATCATGGTGCGAACGAAATTCCTCTGTAAGAATATTTGGAGACAGAGATGTCTTAAAAAAGGACCCTTATAGTTATAATGTTATTATTATGTCAGAGACCGAGAGTCCTGAATAAAGTTTAAATGTACCTAGTAATAAATAATTATGAAATGAAAGCCCCGGCCGGGTGTAAATGAAATAATGTGTACCTATATTAATATGCTATGGAAAAATGGATGAAAAATTAGACAGAATGGAATGTACGGAATAATGAAACTATTTTTGAAATTGCAAATGAAAAAAAAGGCAAGGCAAAATGAGAATTTGTAATGTTAGTAGTAGTCTACTAGTCAGAAAAAGTTGTGTCATCGTACAAGAAATTGTTATTATTATACAAATTTTTTTTTGAACAATTGAATGATTCTATTCATAAAAAAAGGTAAAATGTCTAATTAATTTAAAAAAATATTGTCAACAGTGCGGCTGTGCGACTCTATATTAAGTGAGTAAGTAATTAAGTTCTACTTAAAATCTAATAGTAGGTAAGTATTGTTTTTTTTGTATTTATTTTGATAAAATAGTGTTATTTTTTTTTTTAATGGGGGAGGTGTAGTGTGTGGCGCACCTCCACCCGATAGGTACTATGTAATTAGACATAAGCTTGACACTATAATCATAGTCTAAACATCATCTTTATACTGTGCTGTAATAATACACCTTTGTATAGACAACACGTCTCTTTATTTGGTCCCTGCACGCCCCACACTGCACTATTCTGACAAAAAAAAATAGATAATATTATACCCTGTACTTAGTTTCAACGACAAAAATTATTGAAGAGGTTTATAGCAAAGATACTAAGAATTTCCTAGTTGATTGGACTAAAATACGTTTGTTCTGATCTTTGGACTTTCATCTTTCTTTTGGTCAAAACGACGCGGACGGGTGCTACTCCTACGTATACTAATACAAGTGCAAAATTGCAACTTTAGAGGAGATCAGGAGAGTGGTTTAAAGATTCTAAAGCTTGTAACTTTGACATAATTAATCAGAAATCTTTGAAATTTGGGGATGTTTAGGAATTTATTATATATCCCCAAATTTCAAATATTTCTGATTATTTTTTACGATTTTGCACTTGTAATAGTATACGTAGGACCCGTCGAAAATGTTTTTATTTTGAACACTGTGCGTGAGCGATAGTTTTTATATGGGTATTTATTCAATGTTTTTTTTTTCTCTTTTTGTTCCCTACATGAAATCATTGTATTTTTTATGTCCTTCTGAGCTTAAGTTCAGCTTCAGTTTCATAAATATAAATACACGACTCTATTCACATAGTGTAAAGGGATAGGAAATAAAATTACACACTGTTTACATAATTATATGTATTTAAAATGATTAAACATGATTCAGTACATACCTACATGTACGGTTATTGGTTACATAGTTAAATATAGCATATATTTGTATCGATATTCGATACCATAATTAGATTTTCTTACCTAAATAGTTTTGAATCGCGTCAATAATTAGATGTGGATCATTAGAATCAAATTCAAATCGTATTGATCGTCATCATTGCATCTATTGACGTGATTAAAAACAAAAATTAATAGGCACGTCTGAAAAAGAGCAGTGATTTTCATCAACCCATTTAACAAAACGAGGAGCTCTAACTATTGCTATTTTCATAATCATGATACACTGATCTTCAGCCCTGTTTGTCTGCAGGCGAGGACTAAAAGGGCCTTCTGCGACTCTTTTATACACATCTATCAATTTATATGATTTATTTGGCGCATATCTGCTGCGATAAAATCGGGTTCTCACTAATCGAGCGAATGGCACGATTGCGTCATCTTCTTCAGAGTCGCCATCTTCTTCAGAGTCGCCATCTTCTTCAAAATCGCCATCTTCTTCAGAGTCGCCATCTTCTTCAGAGTCATCATCGTCATCTTCGGTCTCTAACATCTTTGTTTCTCTTTTTATTTGATCAGCGTTTGGTCTTATTTTACGATAAGATGGTAACATTGACAAAAAATCATTTGTTTCGTCTTCATAGCTATCTTGTTCTAAAATATCATAAAAAGCATAAAGACTGTCTGTACACAGGATGTCCTTTGGTAACTTGACACACAACTGCTTGAAATGGTATTTAAGTATTGGAAAATGAAACTTAAAAGCATTGTGGCCAACCAGACATACAGGCTTCTCTAGACTGTTGATAAAAGCGTCGATGACCTTGAAGGTGTCCTCATTAAATTCAGATTCATGCTTCAGCATTTGATTGTTAAGTCCAGATAAGCTGACGCTCTTCTTGGTTATCATCTTTCCCGGGTTAAAGCACATTCGGATCTTATTCTGGACTCGCGGTTCTTCATCTTCCTCCATATTCATAAGGTCTCTTCGCTTCACTGCTAACAAGCCCAATTCCGTAATTTTAGTCTCACCCTTTTCTTGTTCCGGCAAACCGGTTGTTTCGAGATCAAAAAATACATAAGTTGCTATCGATCTCATTGTCAAAAGTGCACGTAACCGGGTTACCACTTTTCACTACTTAGGTATATCTATTAGCGCGAATAATAACGCGACCGACACACACAATTGACGTTTTATTACTGAGTGGCGACTCGAATGCGAATGCTTGCTTACTTTCGGGAAGAGTTAATTATTGCGCAACAAACATATACAAAAGCGCGGGAAACCAAAGGATTGCGCTTGGCGCTTGCAACTATAGAACGAACACTTGAATGATTGAACGAATACTTGTGACTCAAACCGAGTGGCAGTGGCACTCAAGGTCAAGTCAATGCACTGAGTACGATATTGATGACTGATATAGAACACCTTTTTGTAGATAATAAAATGATACATATTATATTATAACCTAGTCACTTATTAAAATGCACGACACGGACGGTAGGTATCTAGTTAATGTCGGCACTAGGCTGCACCCTCTATATATCTATATCAAAACCATTCACCAAACCATCAAAACTATTAAGATAAAAAAATCAAGTCTAGTCAAAATGATTGGTCAATAAAAAAGAATGATTCTATAACGGAACAAGAGTAAAATATTATTGGCCTAAAAACAATGATAGGAGATGCGATAGAGATTAGCAGATTGTATTCGTACTTTTATGCCCTACTATAATTCATTTTCCTGTCTATTCGCAAAATAAATCACATCAATTGTATCAATAAAGTCCCCGAGCAAGTCGCCAAGCAGGGTGACCAACTTCAAATACGAAATCCTCGTCAAAGTAAGTTCTATAGAAAACTACACAAATCGGCCAACTAATCACGGAGCTAAAATAACTTAAAAGTGCTTCATTTGATTGTGTTTGATGACAAAAAGTTCGGCTTTAAAATATTTAGATTGTGATTGTAGTATGAGAATTGCGCCAGTGGCGACCCTAATTTTTCCAGACTTTTTTTGCCAAACTGTAGGTAAAGTAAATTGTAAATCGTCAATCAGCCTAAATCTCAATGGCTATTCTTTCTTTAGTCCAATGACTTTAGTTTACTTTTAGAATTTAGGAATTTAGGTCCTCAGAATTTAGGTACAGCTTGGCAAAAAAGAGTCTGAGGCGGTGACAGCTGGAACTAAAAATAAAAATCTTAAAAACTAAATAAATGAGTACTAAAATAACTTTTATGTGATTCATTTTATTATAATTAATGACAAAAAACTCGTCATAGAAATATGTCAGCACTAAATAATTTTTCCAGACTCTTTTTTGCCAAACTATATTCTCTATAATGGATTGATTCTCAGTTAACGATATTCGTCTATGGAGGAAAAATAACAAGTTATTTGGTGCTTATTTATTTCTGTGAAGAATATTTTATCATCAAATATAATGAAATAACTCACTACTCACAAACGTATTATTTTTTAAGATTTTTATTTTTAGTTCCAGCTGTCACCGCCTCAGACTCTTTTGGCAAGCTGTACTCTCTGGTGTACAAACACTAGCAGCATTGTGTACAGCTGTCAAGTGTCAACAATAATTTTGTCTATAGTCTCTTTTTCATCCGGTTGTCAAGATGGTGAGTTTTGTTGTTGTGAAAATTAAAATAATCTTTGAAAATCATGATAATTAGAAAGTGTTGTGTGAGTTTTTAGTGGTTTTTACTTTCAGCAACGAAATCAACATGTGTTCCTTTACATATTTCAGGGTATCGACATCAACCATAAACACGATAGGAAAGTAAGGCGTACCGAAGTCAAGTCTCAGGATGTATACTTGAGGCTGCTTGTAAAAGTAAGTGAAACTATTTATGTAAGGCTCTTAACTACATATATATGAGACCCTGTAAGTGTCCTTTACTGTCTAATGTTTATGTATTTAGTACCCGACTTATTCGATTTCTAACCTAAACGTTGTTGTTTTCAGCTATACAGGTACTTGGCTAGGCGTACAAATGCCAAGTTCAACCAGATCATTCTGCGCAGGCTGTTTATGAGCCGCATCAACCGGCCTCCGCTATCGCTGTCGCGGTTGGCTCGTCACATGAAGAAGCCCACTCGCGAGGGTATGATTGCCGTCGTGGTCGGCAGCATTACCAACGATGTTAGGCTTTACACAGTGCCTAAGATGTCAGTTGCCGCTCTACACGTGACTGAGAAGGCTCGTGCTCGCATCTTGGCTGCTGGAGGTACTAATTTTGTGATTTGTATACTTACCTAGATTTACAAGAAACTTGATTTGACTATTTAGGTACAAGGATTTTATGTGAAAAATAGAGTGGTAACAAAATAACTGTTACATTTCTCTTTTCTTTATTTTACAAGATATTAGCTGGGGTGGTTTGAGTAAGTTTGAATCCTACTCTCACATTTTAATATATTATTATTTATTTTAATAATAATGCTTTGTGAACTGATGTGCAATATAGAATAATATAATAAATATGCACTACAACTTGGACCTGTGGATAAGCACCTCATACCAAATTTAATGCAATTAATATGCATTTGTCTCTGAATTATTTGTCTGAAGTGCAGCAAGTTAGTTAGTATTTTGCCTATGCCATGCAAAAAAAATTAAGAAAACAAAGGACTCAAGAAATTTCTATCCCCTAAGTATATGCAAGCTGAATCCTAATTTTAATTCTAAAATTAACAGGAAATAAGAACAATTTTAAATAAAAATACTGACTATTTTGAACATTAGGAAAGTTGTGTATTTTTTATTTTAAATGACCATAGAGAGTGCCTAATATATTTTATTAACCATTTTAGTAGTTGCAGTCAGTCAAAATTTCATAGCCTTAGTAAAGCTATTATTAGATAGCTGGATGGAATAGAGAGTCCAATGTAGTAGAGAGTCTGTTTTTTACTTAGAGATGTTGTCTGATTAGGTTGTTGATCCAAGTTAGTGACGGGATATTCAGATGCATATTTACATAAAGTTAATATTTTATATTAAAGTGGCTTTAGAAAAAATCCCAGAATCACGGGATTGTGTGACTGATTGAATGCATATTTACTTGAAGTTATGAAACTTCAATAAAAGAGGAGGTTCTATGTTTGACTGTGAATATTTTTTAATGTATGTTATCGATTTCTCTGTCAATTGCAATTAGATCCTGTGTCGTGTGTAGTTGCACAAATTTAAAATCATAATTTTCAAGAAGTTTGGGTAATTGGGAACAAATATCAGTTGATTACAAATGTTTGTTTCGTGTGGGAATCGAACCTGAGACACCAACGCAGAAGGCGAATTACCTAACTGCTACACCATTGTATTGTTAACAAAAAATACAGATCATAAAATTTAACAATCCTGAAATCCCAGGCTTCTTTTTATTCAAAAGCGTCCTCCATATTTTCCAACACTACAGCTTTAGGCAAATGCATCTGATTATCTGATCACTGGTGACGATTGCGATAGACCAATCCCAGTACAAAGGGGCATGACTATTTTTGAGAACTGGGTCAGTACCAGTAATATAGTATTGGTATTGGTATTGGTATGGCGGGCTGTTTTCCGCAGGTCCACGTCCTACCAGTAATATGGTAGGTACCTCTGAATCCACAAAAAGCAAGTTGACCGTGGATTAGAGAGAAAACTTTTGATGTAGATTTGTTTATAAAGACAGTCTGCAGGGCTTTGATTATATATATGTCTAGATAGAGTGTCGCGCTGTAAAAGCACCCAAAAAAATGTGCCAACTTTTTATACTGGTGTGCGTTGACAGCTACGTCTTACACAACACGACTGTCATTCTGTTTTCCTAGTGTGCGTGAATAATGATACCAGTTGTTGAAATATTCCCATTGAATTTGAGGAAAAATTCCATAGTGAGAATAAATTTTAATCTAAATAAATATTCTCTAAGACGAAAACAGACGAATTCAGATAAAATATAAACGTTTGTATGTTACGTTAGTTTATTTCGGAAACTTTTTGCCTAGTTTTGATGAAACTTTGAATGTACTTATATTAACCTCAACTATGTTACGATACATAATTTCTTAATGGAAGACCCATTAATACTTTTCCCGACACACGAATTGAACCCAGGACCGTATATTCCGTAGTCGCGCTTGCGACCGGTAAACCAACGAGGCAGTTCATTGAAATTTTCAATGACTGGCGCAATTCGTCTCGCAGCTTGTCATATTCGTCACAAATATTATTTAAGAAATTTAAATTCCCGTAAATAATACCCATCTAATTAAAATTTTCAAAAAATTACACTTCCGCTATCACTAAGTATGTATTAAACTACTGGACCACATGGGAGTTTGAATTCATAAACTGGCAACACGGACGTCAAAGACAAAATGTCGGAAAAAATATTAATTTATTTTCGAAATATTTCAATGGCTTATTTTGCTGAAATGAATACAAAATAATGTTGTTTACCGATGATATGTGACTTTTTTTGTTTCTTTTTATCGAACTTTGTAATTTCTGCATATTTTAATGGCACAAATCGTCCTTGTAAAAAAACATTTTTGCGATACAACTCGAGCATATCTCGTGACAGCGCAACTGACACTAAACGCGGCGAAGCGGTTTAGTGGCCAACAGTTGGTTACTAAATTTATCGACGCTTTTACAGCTTTGACTGTCTATCTAGACATAAATAATCAAAGCTGCAGGGTTATGGAAGTAAATAATGGATGTTCACACTGACTGTATGAAAAACAACAGAACTGAACTGGTTGTTACTCCCTGGTCAAGCCAGCCCATTCTGACGAATCTGCGTGGCGGTACGCAATGTCTGGTAACAATGCAATTTAGTGTAACATTGTATCCTCGTTTCCAGGAGAGATCCTGACTTTCGATCAGTTGGCTCTGCGCGCCCCCACCGGCGCTAAGACAGTTCTCCTGCAGGGCCGCCGCACGGCGCGCGAGGCTAACCGTCACTTCGGGCCGGCGCCGGGCGCTCCCCGCTCGCACACCAAGCCCTACGTGCGCTCCAAGGGACACGAACGCGCGCGGCCTAGCCGTCGCTCAAACGTGTAATCTTTAAATATAAGGACTACAAAATAATTTGGTGGTGTTATTTCTAGATTTAGATCCAAATAATTCACAGATCAAGGTTCGCACTTTTTTACAGTACATAGTTCCTATGACATGCCCATTAAGTGTGCAACACTCAACACAACATTTAGTCTATGGCTTGCTATCATTATATTGTTTATGAAACTATCTACACAGTAAAATTTGACTTTATGGTGGTACCATTGCAGGTTATATAATAAGAAATAACCAGAAAATAAAATAATATCACAGATTTAATACATCAATATAACTAACTACAAAATACACTCGTCCAGTAATTCAATAGTAATTCATCATGCTGTGCCACTCCAAATACTTGTTTTAGCTTGGCAACTGCGTCTGACCGAGATCCTGATGCGTCTATTGCTGCTTTCACAGCTTTAGCTATTCTGTAACGAAATTAAAAACTGAAAACAAAATAAAAGCACGTACAAAGTAGTAGAGACAAATGCGAAGATTCAATTTCGGTAAGAGGTAAGCTGGAGAAAAAATGGCCCAGTCTGTAAGTAATCACTACCAACAGAACTTATTCAATGGGAAGCCGACAGGAATTCTTTGTCTCTGGTAGGGAATTGTTCTTGTATAATGCAAATTTCTTAAAGGTTACGAGGAACGCGGCTAACGGCGCAACCGCAGTCTACATAAATAGGCATATTTTTAAAAGCTAGCCTTGTAGAGTTGATATTACTTACCCTAACCACTCCAACTGGAGAGATTTCACATGTTGATGTAGTACTTCATCAGTAAACTTATCATTACTCATTGAATTCTCTATCCTAATCATCAGGGTTGGACCTAAAATAAAAATAATTGACATAATCTTATTAAGTTAAAATCACTTACGACACCGCTCTGAGACAGTAAAAGTATAAACAATTAAATATGTATGAGTTTAAAGTCGTACTCTGTAGATACACTTGACAGTAACAAAATAAAATAGCCTAGTAAGGCCCAGGCAAGCTAGATAGCCGCGATTTATTTAGATAGAGGTCGACTTTAAACTCATATTTGAATGATAATTTTTTTGCTGTACTCCAGACTCCAGTAAGTGATTGATTGACCTTTAGTCTTTTATGAACAAGCTATTGGTTTTTTCTGTCTACTAGTCCCCGACTAGTATAGTAGCCACTACTCAGAAGTCGTTCATAATTATAACTTTCTAGCATAATTATGTGGTCGGTCGATGTCACCTGTCGGTCGGTGTCACCACCACAATCCAAATATATATCCATCCAATAATTTAACAAACATGGATGAATCATAGGTTTTAACTTTTAGTACACCGGGTATTAAGGGGTAGACTAAACATTTTATGCAGTACAAGAATCGAATTTTCGATCATTATTTTTTGCTTTTTTTATAGATATAGGTTTATTATGTACCTATACGAATCTTTTTTTAAAACTATTAATTCGTTAGGACGTTACCGCGTGTCCTGCAGAGGGCCACTGGTCTCTTAAAAAATTCGTCATTTTTACAGTGTTTTTGCGAAAATAAAAGTTAATGCGCTCGGTGGGAGAGATTTATCGAGATTTGGGGGCCCCCTAGGATGCAGCGGGCCTGGTGCGGACCATCCCCTTCCCCCCTTAGTCCGCTAGAGGTTTTGATATCCGCATTTGGCCAGATTCAATTCAACACATTGAAAACAATGAAACTTACATTTGGTTGGCAATGTTCCTGCCCATTTGCAACAAAATATATTATTTCCCGTCTCTTCTAAACAGCACACTGTGGGCGGCAATGTTTCTTCACCAATAACTTCTCTTATCCTAGTATTGTTTGGAATATTTACTGGAAGCAATCTGGATAAACTTCTGACTATAGTTGTTGCTTCAACATTCCTTGATTTTACTACAATCTAAAAAACAAATTGATTTACTTACTACTACCACAGTACCTATAGTATAAATGTAGGTATTTATATAGGCACTGTGCTACTAGTTATAGGACTCCCTAGACAATAATTATCACCCCATGATTGCATACACGAGAATAGTTTGTTTTTATTGGCTTGGCTAAGTGAAGTGACAAATTATATCTTCATAACAAGCCTCCTTTAAGTATAAACTCCTTTTTCCTAGTTTGTCTCAAGTTGTAAAGAATCCTAGCACATTTTTACTCGAAAAGTGTGGGTAGTAAAAAATAAAAGTTAATAGGTACTTACGTCATTACAGTGATTTAATAACAGTAGGTAGGTAGGTACGTAATTATTGCGATTTATTGTCAGTAGGTACTTAATTATCGCATTCATTATCAGTAGGTAGGTACGTAATTAACGCTATAATTTTCTTAATAAGTAATTATCCCTTCTAACCCTCTATAAAAGATAATCCAAAATCAGCCAGAGACAAAACTAGCTTTGGATCATGCAATGATGCGGTTTCCTTTATCTCTATCACCACTAAAGCTTAAATATACCAAACTTACATGAACTCCAGTCAAAGTACAATACATTAATATTCTGAACACCGATTTCGTCAGCAAAGACTCCAACAGTCTTAGAGATACACCTTCATTATCTGCAGCCACGGAACATGTGGCTGTGTCAAATATAGAGTTCTTTATAGCTTGTGGGTGCAGTTTCTTGAGCAAATCCTGACTTGTGTACAAAGTTTCCGAGTATGTGTGAGCGCCAGATTTTAACATCCATGTAAAATGTGAATGCAACTTTTTGAAAACATTATCGTCTCCTGAAATGTGAATGAAGTATTTTATGCTTTATAATTTGTAAAAAAACAATTATTAAGGTTGATTGAACGAAGAGAATTGGTAGCAAGAGAAGGATTATGAACAGCTCAGTTGGTAGCAGCTGAGAGCTTTAACTTTTATACGTCAGGTATTATTATGTTTCAATGCTTGTTTTTTACAGAATTTTTTTTGTCTATAATCCGATTAATCTCGGTAGGTACGCCTTGCTATGCTAGCCGGGACAGCCGCTCAACTTAAGTGTGCCCACAATTTAAGAGTAAAAACTGTTACAAAAAAAGTGGATTTATATTATCAGAATGCAATAATTTAGAAGTAGAAATATCGAACTCCTTTTTCTTATTAAGAATATTTTAACCAACCTGTCAGGTGCATGAGTGACCTTGATTGAACAAAGTCATTTCTACCAGTCTTGAGTCGGAGGGCCCTCTGGGAGCATACTTTTTGTTCAGCATCAAACACCGCTTCAGCCAACTCTTGCAATTCTTTTGATATTTTCTGAAAATTGATGAAACATATTATTGTAGCAATTTGTAATTCGTTTTTTATAGTTTTTTTTGTTTAGTTTTTCATTAGACTTCAGTTTTACTGTCAAGAAAGGTTTTGTCAATGCCATTGCCAATAAACATTAAAGTTACTATTTGTAAATGCTTATAAATTGAATCAAAAGTTAAGTAAAAATATTAAACAGATTAAGTACTTCTATTACAGTATAAAACTAAAAAGGACTGGTTCCTATTTACTATACTTAATTGATTTTATCTTACTTGTCCTAAAATATAAACAATTTTCACACAACTTTTTATTGAACCAAAGTTATTTTAACCAACCAAATTTTTATGTTAAAGATGTGCTAAGATTGTTGTAAACTTTAGGGAGAGTAATAAGAAAAAAACAGCATCACCATCAAAGGCAAAAAGAGAGTCGTGATAGCCTAGTGGTGGTGACCATTGACTGGTAAGTCAGTGGTCGCGGGTTCGAACCCAAGGCGCGCACCTCTGACTTTTCGTAAGTTATGTGCGTTTTATAAATTAATTATCACTCTCCGTGCCTCAGATAGCACGTTAAGCTGTTGCCCCCGGCTGTCAATTGTAGATCTTTGACAGTCGTTACGGGTAGTCAGAAGCCCGAAAGTCTGACAACCAGTCTTACCAAGGGGTATCGTGTAACCCAGTGTCTGGGTTGTGGAGGTCTGATAGGCAGTCCCTCCATGTAAAACACTGGTATTCAGTTGCATCCGGTAAGACTGGAAGCCGACCCCAACATAGTTGGGAAAAGGCTAGGCAGATGATATGCATCAAAGGCCTTGTGTATATCACAAATAATGGAGTGACATCATTAAGATGAATTATCTACTTACCTGCATATGTTCAGACAGTAGTGGAGTAATGTTTAACAGCAGCATTTTATCCTTCATGAGCACCACAATTGAGAACCACCTCTTTAAGCCTCGGGCCCAAGTATCTTTGAGCTGGAATGTGAGGCTCAACACGTGGCCGTGGGAATCATTGAAGTACACTACTCCACCTTCTTTACTCCAATTCACCTAGAAAATAGAGACAATTTTATTTTTAAAAAAGCTGTAAATTTTAACTGGATTATTTGAACTGGTTTTTTTATAAGTCTACAATATCATCTCCCTGCCCTTTTCCCAATTTATTTGGGGTTGGCGCAGTATGTCCTCTTTTTCCACACATCTCTATTACCCGTTGTCTTAATAGTCACTTTCTTTCTTGCCATATCATCCTTCACACAATCAATCCAATATATAAGTCTACAATATGTTTCTGATTCTCCTTTGCTTTAATATAAATTATTCTACTCAGGCGGCGATCATGCTGCTTCTGTAGACTTAAAATTGACAATTGATGTCTACACCACACAATCATACTAGCTTTCCTGAGCTTGGGTGTAATTTGGAATTAGTCAGATGGGGTGTGATTTTAAATTGTCCCGGCCAAGTCCTGTCCGGTCCAAAACCTTCAATTTTAGATTTATGGCGAACTTTTACCCTCATTAGACAATTTGGTGGTCAGTGTCATTTCAATTAAATGTTATTTATCCACATTACTATAAGATAATGTTACAAGAATAGACTTAAAACTATAATTCAATGGTTAAAAGCTTACTTCACAAGTTATACTTCTTATGGCAGCCTGTCTTAAAAATGACGTGACATCAGCGTTTGGGACAGATTCCCTGCTGCAAAATATAGTGCCATCGTCGTCTCGTGACACAAGCACGGTTTCTGGACCAAGGGAAGTACAACCACTGCACTGAACACCAGATTTTGAAGCCTCAGTTGTATTTTTTTCATTGTCTGTAGTGAAGGTGCAAAACAATGGGCGAGGGCCGTGTGCCTCGCAGAAATGACACAACCCAACTATAGCGTTCATTTCATTGCATTAATTTTACTACATATCATTTATTTTGGATTATTTTTATTAGGCTGACTGTCAATAAATTGACATTCATTCACTCACCACTGACACTGATACGTCAACACGTGACAATATTGACACCCGACCCCGAGTCCTACAAACAGCTGATTTTTTTTTTCTTTATTTCACTTTGAGAGCTTTGGATTATTCCATACAGCATCTTCAACAATAATTTAAATATTTTGATGTTTGCATTTTATTTTAACTAATTTGTTTGTTTTGTATTCTTAGATCTTACGGCTGAATTTTCTAAGGCACAGTTTTGAGTTTTTATACATGTCAGAAGTGTGTTGAAGAAGTAGCTCCTCCGGTCTTACACCTACCACTACACAACTTTAATCGGTATAACGAGTTCTACGTAGGTAAGCCACGGTATATTTTTTAGGAGACAGGTGTTCTGACTTTGGTTTCGATGCACCTACTCTCCCCAGATTTTTATCCCGCTTTATCTGCTCGCTCTTTGATTATAATGATTCTTGATATAGTAGGTATATTAGCCGGCTCTCGACTCTTCCTAGATCGATGTCGGGATCTTCGCCTGTTTCCGCTGTAACTTTCTCACGAGCACATAGGTAGATGTCCCTTCGTACTGCAGTTGTCGTTGAATAGCTCTTATTGAGCGGTTTATAGCAGTTTGTTATTATTCGTTACGAGCGGTATCAATTTTCAAGGGGTCAGTCGATATCGGTTCCATACTGGGCACACGAACACACACCTTAGTATTGGTACCCTGTGGTACCTGGTTCTGAGATTAAATCTATGTGTATAACATATTATTAAAAGCATAATATACTACTTTTATAAATACATATAAGAAGGCTTCCTATCCTTAGTGTTGTATAAAAAGTTATTTGGATATTTTTTTGGGAAATGAGGATATTGGAAAAGGAAAAATATTAAAAATAGAAACAAAATATTAAAAAGCCAATAGTTCTGATTTTCAATAACTCATTTATTCAACTGTACACTGATTCACAGTTATAACTTTAATGGAAAATCACAAGCACAGGTTTAATCGGCTTACCTAATAAGTAATTTGACTGTGCTACATCATCAAACATACGCGTTGACGAAATGCTCTAATTAAAATTACGTAATTATATTACCGCACCCGTTTAATCTCCTATTCTCTGATGCGCAAACCTTAAATGAAGATGGTAACGGTCACAGCGAAATAACATGATAAAGAAACTGAGGAAAGAAATAAAGGCGCTGAAATATAAAATAAATTAGTTTAATATTATAAACAAATAACATGTTACTGTGCCTATCGAAAAAAATTGTCTAAAACGTTTGTTTATACTACTGTTGTTGTGTGACGATTTATTTCTTAGAGACGGGTTTGTAGGCTAGTTTTCTAGACTTCAACGAAGACCACTTGTGTCGTTTGAAATAGTATGCGATGGCAGCGAGTATGGAGAACATGCCAATCGACTTGATCGTCATTAGTCGGCGGTCGTCGAGTTCGGGCTCGGAGCACCACCGGAGGAACGTGGCCACGTCCTTGGCCAGCTGCGACGCCGACGCGTGCGTGCCGTCGCTATATTCAGCCGCCTGTAAACGTCAAATTTTGTAAGCCATTCATTGATGTCGTGTGATGCGATGGAGCCACTGTATTAAAAATGGAATTTGGACGATTGAATCAGTTTGGGTAACTGTAAGATGAAAAATTCTGAACAGTGAGGTCCGCGACGCCACTGCGTATACACTCACTTTTGAAAATACTCCTTTTGAGTGCGAAACTAGTCGGGAATTCCCTGAAATCAATGCGTGAGTAAAGCCGTATCAATATTCAAAATATAAATTTTGGACATTCAAATTGTGGTGTGGCGTTCTGTTTTTGTAAACTATATTTGACTTTTTCAGATCAACCCAAAACAGTGTGATCTTCCAGCTTCACTACTCCAAGACAGCATAAATTCTATCAGGGAAACATCTATTTCGAGTTATCTCACAGCAATTAGCGAGACTTAGGTGACAACTCATCCAAAAAATCCTCTGATGAAACGTCCCCTTTTCAAATTGCATTTCATCCGCAAGTGGTGTCGTTAACAGATGAGTCGACATAGCTAATATTTTTCAAACTAGTCAAAAAACCAGAAAATTAGTATTTTATACCTAAGACTATTAAAAAAACTTGCAAGTCAAGAAAAAAAAACTTACGTCTTCAAAAAGTACTTGTGCCATAGAAATGGCGCCGCCAGGGAAGTAAGGGTTGTAGTTTTGCCCCTCGCGCAAGATAACGCCAGCGGGAGGATCCATGTACCCAGTGAGGAGAGCGAAGATGTAGTCTTCACCGCCCTTGCGGCCCAGGGATATCAGTGACAGATCCGGAGGATATGCACCTAGACAAGGAACTCAGGTTAACATCGGCCATATTACATAATTATAGTTTCACGAAGTTATTAAGAAATGTTAGTACACCCTGGTATGATGTCTGATGGTAGTCCATTGGCGTACTCAGCTCTTAAGTACTTGTGTAGTACTTGGGATAGAGCTCAGAAATTTCTTGTTGGTACTAGTGGAGTGCCTACCATACATGCCTGAGCCCAGCTTGCCAAGAAACTTATCAATACTACGTTAAACATTTTTTAACGCCCATGAAACCTTTAAAAAGGTAGTTGGGCTTGCCCTGTTGGTGCGTAGTAGGCTCGCCATTGGTTAGTACCTCTATTATAAATAACCAGCTAAATGTGAGGGTCCTAGGGTCAAGCCATGCTCAGGGGAGGAAAGATTCTCTGCTCTTCTGAGTACGAATATCTGTGACTGCCACGTTAAGCCAGTGGTATTACTACCCTATGAAAGACCAGTTCAGACCATATGTCATGATATATGATCACACCAAAGACGAAGAATTCAGTTGCACGTATCAATAGACTTTTTATTGTCTTTGGGAGAAAATCCTGACAGAGACTTAAAAATTAGATATATTTTGAAGAAACTATCGTTGTCGGTATCCTACAGCTTCCAGGTCCTAGCCTCCTAGGTTACCCCTTTATCAAATTTAATTTCGATCGGTTCAGCCTTTCCTGTCCTTGTGAGAGCTCAGTTAGGTTCCAATAATATGACCACTACACATTTAGAATACCTAAGCTAATTTTGTTTTTTTTTTTATCATTTCAAAAAATAAATAAACAGAATACTAGCTTTTTTTAAATTTATTAACGATCGCTCACAATTTAGTGTGCATTTTTCTGGCACTATGTCAAACGTTTGTTCATGAACACTAATAGGTCTAATACAGAATGCGCCACGAATCTTAACATAGAACATAACTTACATAAACATAGATTTACGCCTATATTCCCCAGAGGAGGTAGGCAAGGCAGGGACTTGTATGCAGTACACCCACGTTTTGCCGGCTATAAGTCCCATACAATAGGGGGCAAACCTGTAGGTACCTAAGCTAACTTTAGTATCATAGGACAAATTAAGGCTTGAAATCGGGTTTGGCCCATAAAATATATGTAAATGTCATCATCTGCCTAGCCTTTTCCCAACTATGTTGGGATCGGCTTCCAGTCTTACCGGATGCAGCTGAATACCAGTATTTTACATGGAGCGACTGAAAATATATTATGTAAATGTATACATAAACGTTTAAAAAAGTATTTAGGCATATTTGCGAAATTAAAAAAAAGAAAATGTATGTGATCGAGCCTTTCACACAAAAGTTTTCAAAAAAGCTTTTGTGTCTGATATCTGAATACCTCTCGGATTCAGATATCAAACACACACACGTGTAACCATACCATTTTTCGTACAAAACATGTTTCGAAAAAGTTAAATTATTCGATATTTAAATTTAGACGAAAATAAATCTATGTAGGCTTTTGATTAGAATTCAGTTACTTTATTTGAATCTGTAAATCGAGAGGGTATAAATATCATACTTGCTCCCATTGACACTGAATACAGTTTTGACAGGTGTAAACTTTTGTTAATAAACAATTTTTAAAAAGTACATTGAAATGAATCAGGTAGGTGTAGGATGTATTAAAGGCCAAAAAAAACCACCCGGCACTCGACGCGCTGCGGGTATACGATTTTGACAGTTTCTATGATTCCAACAAAATGGAAGAGTAGAAAAATAGACGTGAGATGAGAGGTGGCGATTGCTCCACCAACAAGAGACTAGCTCTTAAATATAAGAGAGAAAAAAATAATTGATAATATATAAAAATAAAACCGACTTCAAAACACAAAAACCTTTGTTTTGAAGTTGTTGCCAAACTAAGCGGGGTCCAGATCAATCTACCTCATCCTAAACCTTGGCTAGCACCGACTACAAAACGCATAATTTTTTTTTAGTACTTAAGTACATACTTAGTACGTTTTTAAGATTACTAAAATAGGTAATATGGAGGATACTCTTTCGATAAAAAAGATAGGCTTACCGTTATTAGCAGCTCTGGCAGCATTCTCATTAGGGTAAGGCGATGGTAAGTAATCAGATAGCTTGCCCGGCCTCTCGAACATGTTGCCCTCCTCATCTGGGCCATCCTTGATCATGACCTGATGAATAAATGATGATAGGATATATTAATTTAAAAAATAATATACATATTATATATTAATTACAAGCTGGTGATCCTCACGTGGTTTCGCGCCCTGGTTCTAATGTTTTAAAGGTAGGAACAGTTTGTATGGGAAAATAGAATCGTTGTCTCTATTATTTTCTTCGCAATTTTTCCATATTTTCTCACCATTTAAACTTTCCCTATACTTCCACAAATATTTCAAACTAGACAAAATAAACAAAACTAAAATTAGCCAAATCGGTCTAGCCTTTAAGCGTTTTAGCGAGACTAATGAACAGCAAGAAGATAGATAAACTGCCTCCTTTATAAAATGTTTTGTAAAACGTCGCCATGTTTGCTACATTTCTTCAGAGAATAATAATCCGAATGATTACGTTGAGTTTGATAGCAATATTAGACAGAGATAGAAAACAAATACCAGATTCATGAGCCTAATCTGACCAACGCATTCTCGGCATAATGTTGTGTTTTACTGACCTCGGCAGCCTCAGCCTTCGCTTCTTCTTCAGTGTGGGTGACGTTCACAAGGTTTCGGAAAGCGATGTACTGCAAGGAGTGGCAAGCCTTGCACACCTGTTTGTAGACTTCGTAGCCGCGACGGACGCTGTTTGTGAATACAAATACTTTGTTATTTCAGTCGGCTGAAGTAATAGGTTAGGTCTAATAACTTTCCTTTGAGGAACTCTGAGAGCCTTAAGGAACCTTTTAACCATCAATAAGTTTATCGGTGGTGGAGGCCCCAAACAACTTGATTCTTACCGGCTTTCCCTTCAAAAATGGCACAGTCAAAAAATGCCCACCGACTGACTTTTCTCTGGGTTGGCTCCAGCTTACCTATTGGAAAGATTCACCTTCTGCCACTGAAGTTTATAGCCTTTATTTTTTTAGAAGTAGACTGAATGACTGACATCAAGGCACAGCCTGAACTGCTGGCCTATTAATAACTTGCAATTTTGAACATAGGTTTAGGTACCTTTTATGACATAGGCATCCACTAATGAAAGTTAGTATAAAAATCAGTCATTTAGGAAGTTAAATCAATGAATATAAAATCTATAGATTTTAAATCAAAATTAGTTGTGTAAATCTTTTATTTTTAAACTTATAAAATTCAAAATTAATTAATTTAAAACTCATTAATTAAAAATAAGACAGTCATGTTTTAGTATTTTTGGGTATATACCTTAAGGGGGTAAAATAGCAGATGAGAAGTCCACGCCGAATCGCTAGTAATTGTATAACAGGGTTGAAATAATCTGATTTGAAAAAATAAACTATAATAACTATGCCTATGCTATGCTATATGTATTTAAAAGAATAAATTTCGGTGATTTTTTGAAGTAATAGAATGTAGTAGTATAGTAATAGAACTTATAGTAATAGTTTTATAATTATTGACATACTTAAGTAACTAAATAAATTATAACTTATTATAAGAAAAAAGGTTACACAATTAATTGGAAACAAGTAGGTATAATTCATAGAAAAATATCACTGAATTAAAAAAAAAATGTTAGAAAATTTTAAACTATTTGTTAAAAAATAATTTTCTGCCCAGTTCAGAGTATTTTGGAGTATAATAGTTCAATATGAGCCTCTCGTACAATTGAACATTCCATCTCTTGATTATATTAAGAGTCTGAAAATAATAACAGTCTAAAAATATTCTACTGCAGAGCAACACATTCATACTCTGCATTTACTTCTCATACTAACTAGACACATTTCAAGAAGATTAAAAATAAAAAATTATGTCATAATAACATTAGGCTTTTGACCAACTTTTAGCAGATTGCGTGCATTTCAATCCTTATGTTTTATTTTTCACAGACAAAAAATTGGTTAACCATTATTGGTTGTGGATAGAAACCCATATTGTGGTAATAATTATACACATAATTACACAATTTAAAAAATTACAAATAGATACAAAGTTTATTTTAGTCTGGGACCAAAACAAATATTCAAAAGGAATTGAACCCATAGTAAGCAAATTGTCATCTTTTAACATTATTCAAGTTATTACCTAACAGTGCTGCCACACCCTTTATATGACCACTTACCTGGCATGATCTAATGACTTGAACCAGCCATCATGATTCCATGGCTGGTGGGGAGGGTGGGCCTCTGTACTTGGGCCTGAAGCTTGAACCGATGATTCCAGAGCAAAGAGGAGTGCCCCCACACCTCCTCCTACAACTCCCAGTGTCGAGAGCCACTAGAGTAAGAAGTTAAAAATACAATACTGTTAAAAAATAAATAAAAAAGTTATAAAAGTTAATAGGTACCTTATCTAATATTTATTTAAAATGCAAGTGTGAATGTTATGTGGCAGTTTAAAATATACATATAGGTACATATATGTTGGTGCTATGTTGCAGATACTGACAATCTTTCATATACAATTCATATTGATATGCAATTTATTTAGTAGGTTCTGCTTATCTTTAAGGAAAATTATAATAACAAGCTAAAATGAGGCTTGAGATTTGATATTGAATTTAAATTTTTGCAATATTGCATTGAGAATTTAACTTTATTTTAAGTAAGAATGAGTTAAAAAGAAATCGGAAAAAACAATACACTTAAATAATGTTGCCTCTTCTGAAACTGAAATTGATATAACATTAGTAATTTGATATTATTTTCTTACTGCATTTAGTTTACAATTTGATTATATTGCAGTGTACTTAGTTGACATTTTGACAATAAATATTACACAACATTTTTTTTTCACTATTATGAGTTGTTTTCCATTTATAATATTGTTGCTGGCTGACAAACTAAATACCAAACTAATTTAAAGATAGATGTGAAGTGTTAGATGTGCTGCTTATATGCTGTAGAATATTTTAGGTATCACCAAAACTTGATAAAATCAATACCATGTCACAAATTATTGTGAAATATACAAGTATGAGGAACAACAAATTTTTGATAACATTAATATTTTGATAAAACTTACTATTTTCCTGTTTCTGGTCCATCCTTGGGTGCTGGTAGACAGCTGACAAACCTGCAAGGGACGGCCTCCATTAGATTTCTTATGTACTTGTTACATAATGCAGAATAGGTTATCACTTGCCCATGAAATTTATTTTACACACTCCTAATAATTTTCGTTCCAGATAGTCCAGGACACCACGTCATTGTACTGAACACGTTACATAAAGCTCATGGTATGACACAATTTGCTAAAATACAGCAGTTTCCCGTGACACTTCGAACTTGACTTTTCCGTCATTGGTAACATACTGCACACAGTAAGGGTACCTACTATCTATATAAACTACCCAACAAATTGTTTAGAATTATTTCTAGTACCTGGGGTGCAACTATGCCATAATTTTTCAAAAGACGTGCCCCACAAATCCTACCGACGGCGGCCGCCATGATAGAAAAACGTCGTAATGAAAGACGGTTCGAATGACAACTACGAGACATCCCATTAAAAAAAATTTGTCTGAGTTTTGTAAAAATCAACAAAGATGTTTTGATCGTATATTTCTATACAGAAATTAGCAGACTCTCAAAATGTCTGTATTTGTTGTTTACGTTTATTTGACAGCTAACATCAACAAGACATTAATATTTTTGTTAATCTTCCACTAGCCAGTTGTATTTAAACTGAAGATTAATAATTAGACCTCATAAAATGTTAACTGAACTCTCTATTGATGGTCCGTTGGATAATAATCAATAATTCTGCTAAACTTTATCTTCACGATGTGATTTCAGGTAATTAGTAATTTTTTAATCAATAACAGACCAAGTCATACATAGTGATTAGAATATCATCTTATCAGAATACTGGTTGGTTTTGGGTTGGTTGGAATTTCCGAACATAAAGTTGGGCCTTGAAGATGATGTCAATGTCAGTTGTGACTGTGTGTTGTCACTTGTCATGCTTGTCAAAAGAAGTTGTCAGTTTATCACGAGAAAAACAATGTTATAAAGGATACACGTTTTTTGTCGATTTATTAAAAAGTTATAAATTAAACACAGGGCAATAATTTAAGAATGGTGTAATAAATGAGAATTCTACATTTTGTCAGTAGTTTTTCAGTAGTAAATTCAGTCAAAAGGTATTTTAAAGATCAAATTCTATAGAAACACCAGATGCTCCGGCTTTTTGGTTAAAGTTTAAATTCTATGGTTTACAGGTTAAAAAGTACTGTGTCGGAGATGAAAGTGTTTACGCAGAAGAGGAACCCCATCACGGGAAGTACAGAGTGGGATGTGCAGGACGAAGACTATGATTTTCATCAGGAGATTGCGAGATCGGGATTTGCAGATATGTTGCATGATACTGAAAGGAACAAGAAATACTATAGGGCTCTCCAACTTGCAATAGAGAAAATGCACAATAACGATAAAAAAGCGAATGTTTTGGATATAGGTTTGTTTAAAATGGATAACCCTTATTTTGTATCAAAATAATTAAATCCCAAATTAGAAACTTGTCAGTAAAACATTGAAATTATTAATATTATATAAAACAATAAATAACACCTATTATAATCTTTCAGGGACGGGAACAGGTCTTCTGTCCATAATGGCTGCTCGTTGTGGTGCAGACACCATCACAGCCTGTGAAGCATTCAAACCTATGGCTGAATGCTGTTCCAAGATCTTACATCTCAATCGTGTAGCGGACAAAATTAAACTAGTCCCAAAGAGATCTACGGAACTCACCGTGGGTGAAGATGGTGACATGAAGGAGAAAGCTAATATCTTAGTAACTGAGGTGTTTGATACTGAATTGATTGGAGAAGGTAATATATTGTAATGTTGTCTTTTTGGAATTAAATCAAATCAAAAACAAGAATAAGGACAAAATTTGTTGTGTACGTCAATTTGTTTCCGTAAATATGTTCTTATTCTAAACAATTTAAAACATGTTTGATAGTTTAAGTATTGGTGAGCTGAAACTGCACTAATTTTAAACTGCATTGTAATATGGTAGTGGTATAAAATCTCGGGCCAATCTAGTGTGTTTAAGTGGGGATGACACTAAATTGCTTCCTAGATTGTTTAGGTATAGAGTGTGTAGCTATGCAGGGGCATCGGCCTTGTGAGAAGGTGGCAGGAGCAACAGTGCTGCCTAGTTCCCTAAATTGTTCAGTAATGCACTGATTGGCAGGATATGTGTATATAAGCCTCCTAGATTGGTGTAATCTTCCTGCTTCCTAGATTGCTCCTGTAGCAGTTGTGTGAGTGGCTAGCTTAAACCTCGAAAACCAAACCTGAATAAAAACTGTATGGACAATCTTTTTTAGTTTAAATATAGGGTGTCTCCGCAAATAACGCTACATGTGCTTGTCATAATCATATATGACAATGGTTGTGATCATTGTCTCATGATATACTTGACCGATTTTGATAAAACAAGCACCAGTTTTTAAGTTAAGCTAATACCTACTTATTCCTTAGGCGCTGTCTCCACGAGCGAGAGAATCGCGGCGTTTTCATACAAAATAACTCGACGATTGTATCGCTGTGTGGAGACAGACTCGTACAGTTACTGTTAAATTTGACGGCACGACGAGACTATCGCCGCGATTTTCTCGCTCGTGGAGACAGCCCCTAAAATTTCATTAAAATCCGTTCAGCCGTTTTCACGTGATGAAGTAACAAACAGACAGATTTTTGTTTTGTTGCTTCCCTAGCTGATTTTTGCAAAAAAACATTCAATGTACAGACTTTTCGACCTTTACGACTTTATTATAGTATAGATAATCTGTTATCTCACATTTATGCCAGGCTATCAATATTTGCAGGAGCTTTATCAACATTCTCTCACGCACACAAACATCTGCTTGAGAAAGACTGTATAGTAGTCCCTGATTCCGCAGTCATATACGCACAAGTGGTGGAGTGTCCGACTCTTTGGAAGTGGAACAAACTCAATGATTTGGCTGATGCTGAGCTGGATATTGTTCTCAAAACTCCTAAAAAGGTAAATTTTACAACATTTGCTATTCAGGTCTAGGCTACTCAAGGTCGCCTTTCATGTCAAGCGGGATTGGTATTTCTGCTGACCCCACTATCATGTGGAACAAAAGCTTAGAAGAATGTAGATTTTCATTCTTCATTCCACATTAATCTATTTCAGATGAACGACTGCCCCGGTTCCGCAGCAGTGCATGATCTCCAACTCTCTCAGTTACCCCGCCACACATTCCGAGAGCTCTCCGACCAAATCCCGGTATTTTACTTCGACTGGTCGGGGAAGACACCCATTACTAAGCAGCGGACGGTTAAGCAAGACTTCGTTGTCAGCGATTCTGGGAGGGCGCAAGTGGTTTTTATGTGGTGGGAGCTTAATATGGACACTGAAGGTAAAGTGTACTATCTAGAATTTAGAATCGTGGGGTCTTCTCAATTTAAATGTACATACAACTGTATGTACATTTAAATTTAGAAGAGAAGAAGAAGAGATTTAGAAGATACATAATATACAGTTAGATATAAAAGAAGGGGGGGTAGGAGGCGCATATATCTATATATTATCTGCATATAATAATATGTACATACATATTTTTCTGGATATTTCCAGCTTTCTTTTGCTATTATAATATAAATAAATCACAATAGCTGCAGTTTAGCAGCAGAAATTTCCAATTTACCATTTTACCTATCCAAAATTATTTCAGGCAAAATCTGTCTCAGCTGTGCACCATGGTGGTGTCACCCTGACGCTGCCTTAGCTAGCGACAGGCCACAGGACTCTATACCCTGGCGCGACCACTGGATGCAAGCCGTCTACTACTTCCCACTAGAACTTACCCTACAAAAAGATACCGAAGCCACTCTCATCTCATGCCAAGACGAATACTCATTATGGTTCTACCTTGAAAATGAAAGCAACAAAAGACTACACTATAGAAGACCAAATTGTGATTGTGGAATCCATATGGCATTATCAAGAACCCACGTCTCGTATCTAAATGACGGAAAACGTAGCAAGAAGTTTCTAGAACAGCTAAAGGAAGAAATTAACAATGAATCAGTAGTTCTAGATTTGAATGGCAGCAGTTTGATGGGTTTGGCTGCAGCGAAAATTGGCGCGAAATCCGTTTACATTCTAGAAGGTTTGAATTTAAATCTCGGCATTCTAAACGAATATATTTCAACGAATAATCTTCAGAACGTTAATTTAGTATCAGAGGTAACTGACGAAGTATTGAATGACGTGACAAATGTTGTTTGTGATCCTAATTTCGCGAACGCGATACTGCCTTGGGAGAATTTAAAAATGGCGTATTTGTTGCATAAGTATAGCGATAAGTTGAAGAATTGTGTGTCAGTTATACCGGAGGGCTGTGAGATTTGGGCGATGCCGGTGGAATTCCAGGATTTACATAAGATAAGGATACCGTTGGGAAAGTGCGAAGGTATAGATATGGCGATATTCGACGGTTTGGTAGAGGTATGTAGTTTTGAAATTATAACGAATAATTTTGTTGTTGGAAATCATGTGTTTTATCTAATGTTGTCGAATTGATAATTTTATTCAGCATCATAATTCTTTCTACCGTTTAATTTAGGCTTGGTAAATTAGGCTTCCTTTTTAATTAATTAATTTATTATAATATAAAGTGTGTTAGTATATTTCCTGTAAAAATTCAAATTTTTGTTATTTATTGTAAGGTTTTTTTTCTTTACAAAAAACCCTATTTAATAAAAGCTGAAATACTGCTTACCATACCAGGTTTTTAAAAAAAAGTTTGATACTGGTAATAAAATAATATAACTTTTTCTAGACTTCTCGGACAATAAGCGATGCGGATATAGAAGCACAACCTCTTTGGGAGTACCCTTGCAAGAGCCGCGGCGAGCCGGTCAAACTGTTGGCTATAGACTTTATGGAATTGAAGCCTGCGTACGCAAGTGACGGTGTGCATGACGTAGTAACGTAAGTTTAAATAATATAAGTAAATATTTTTTTTTTACGTAAAACGGTTTTGTCATCAAAACTAAAGCTGTGTACCAAATATCAGATCTATCTGTCAACGGGAAGGGGGCGAAATATCGATTACTAAATTTGAACCAAATAATAAACAGGTCAAGCTAAGTAAAACCATTTAAAAAAAACTTAAATAACCGTTTAAAACGAGTTATTCCCGACCGATACCCTACTTCTGATCCACCGCCAATTATTTTTATTATTTTTTCCGGACGGATCCCCTGTACCATTCCGAACGGATCCCCTAACGTAAACAAGATAAGTACAGATAACAGAAAAAGTGTTTTTAAAGTATAAATAATATTTTATTCACCATAACAATCTAAACACTATAACAATCACAGTTTTATGTCACAATATTAATATCTAATATCAGTGTAAGTAATTTAAAATTAAATGTTGACTCTTTCTATTTTTGTGAAATTTTTACATGTTTTAGCACATGTTAGCTTATTAAATATAAATATTTAATAAGAAATTTGAAAAAACAACTGATACAGATGGGACGTTGACTCTTTCATTTAGACTCATTAATTAGAAATACATAATTATGTCACATAGTTTTCAATATTTATTTAAATTGGAACATTATTATTTTATTTTCATATTATTTTCTTATGAACAATTTTTTTTAATAATTATATTTTAAAAATATCAGTAAAAATACTCGTTCATATTTTAAACAATGATATACCTACTTATTAAAGTTTATCTGAGATTATTCGAATGTTGGACGACTCATTGAAATAATAAAATTTACTAATACGAAAACTATAGGTATATATTGTAAAAAAATATTTTTTTACACATTAACTTTAAAAACCGGTCAAACCTTCCCCCACTTTAGACTATACTATACTACCAGGAAACCAGAAATGAATTGGAACTTACTATTTACCTGAATAATGGTAATAATACAGGTTTTGAAATTAAATCATACCAGGGAACCAGAAATGATTTGGAACTTACTATTTAGCTCAATAATGGTAAAAATACAATACAATTCATTTCTGGTTTCCTGGTATAATTCAATTTCAAAACCTGTACGACAGACGTAGAGCATGTTCATATATTACATCGCATCGTACCAAAAATAAGTACTAAAAATCTAGCTCTAGGTAGAGCTCTTCGACCTCTGATTATAATAATATAGTTAACCTCAAACTTATTATGTTACTGACTGTACCAATAACTTGTTTGTCAGTAACTTAGGAAACCGTTTTGAATGAAATATATTAATTAATTTCTGATATCCTGCACAGGGGATCCGATCGGAATAGAAAATAATATTTAATAAAACCGATCCACCAGGGTATCGGTTGTAGGGGATCGGTCGGGAATAACTCTTTAAAACTATGAGAAGAGCTTGCTTTTTATGAAATAACAGTATTCGTATTGTTGTGTTTCGGATGGTTAATGAGAACATCGAGCCCCAATCAGTGTCGTAATTAGAGGAGGGCTAGCGGTGTCCAGGCACAGGGCGCATGAGTATTAAAATCATCACGCGTGTTGACGATTACAAACTAGGTATTAAATCCAGGTTTATTTACGATGTTTTTTTTCACCGTTAGTCAGTGGCATCTTAGATTATCTAGAAAGTGCATATGACATAGAAAAAGTCACATTGGTACATTTCAGGTTCGAACCTACATCCACGTGGTTGAAAAGCGGGTCCGTAACCAATGCTCACCTTAGTAAAAGTAATAAAAATAAACTATATTGTATTTCAGTAAAACAGAATCACAAGAGGAGCAACTAGTGAATGGTTTTGCTCTATGGGCGGTGTGGAAGATTGGCGGGAGACAGAGTTCGGGACCTGTGCATACCCCAGTGGTGGGAGACAGAGTGGAGTGGGACCCGCACACGAGACAGGCCGTCAAAATACTTGTAAGGATATAAGATTTTGTTTGGTTAATAGATAAATAGTAGTTTATTTACCTAAGTGGGTAACAGAGGAAGCTAGTTAAAGCTGAGCATTTTACTCTTTTTAACCGACTTCAAAAAAGGAGGTTCTCAACTTCGGAGATTCAGAACGGAATTCATCGGACGATAACAAACCTCTTAAAAAAATAATTTCACTTTATTTGTACATGTTGTTGATAACCGACTTCCGAAAAAGTGGTGAGGGTTGGCCTCTCTCTTGAAGTTAATATGCCACTAAATGGCTAGAAATAACACAAAAACGCGCGTTTTGGAGTCGGAGCCAAGGTTTAGGATGAGGTAGTTTAATCTAAAACCGGCGTAGCTTGGCACCGATCCCCAAAAAGTACGTAAGTCTGTTTTACTTTTTGTAAAAAAAAAATTCAAACAAGGAATTCTAAAAATTGTTATTTGCGTTCGGCTCTTGCGCCGCGTTCAGGTGAGCGATCAGCTTTAAAACAATAAGCTCCTTAGTAGAACAAAAGGGCTTATGTGATTAAAACTAATCCCCGGGCTAATCTAGAGGACTACACAAGTCTATGTAGTGATCCTTTATTGGTCTTCTTAACTGGTTTATTGCTTCATCGAACTTATCCTGTTTACATCACTACATACACGATAGCATTGATAGCCTAGTGGTATGACCATCGACTGACGAGTCAGAGGTATCGAGTTCGATCCCAAGGCGCGCACCTCTGACTTTTCGTAAATTATGTGCGTATTATAAATTAATTGTCAGTTGCTAAAACGGTGAGGGAAAACCAGCACACCTGAGAGATTGTTGTGTAAAGCCATGTCAGAGGCCTAAGGGCGGTTTAAACTCTGACACCAGGTTGTTCATCAACCATACGATACGAAGAAGAATCACTACATAGTATAAAGCAAAGTCGCTTTCTCTGTCCCTATATCCCTATGTATGCTTGAAACTTTAAAACTACGCAACGGATTTTGATGCAGTTTTTTTTAATAGAGAGTGATTGAAGAGGAAGGTTTATTATGTATATTGCACCCGTGCGAAGCCGGGGCAGGTCGCTAGTTAGGAATAAGTACTTAATTTTTTCTTAAAAAAATAAAAAATAAACCAGCCAGTCCCAGGCTTCTTCTCATATATAGAAAGATCGAGCATTGCAACACAGCGTGTCTGCGATTTCGGACTATTAAGTCCAGGTTTCCTTTCGATGTTTTCCTTCACCGTAAAAACCTGCGTAGACGAGGAACAGTTCTCGGGGTACTTTTTTGTCTACCAAAATAGATCTCTTACAAACCGTATCGAATTACTCACACAAAGGACAAAAAGTACCAAAATTTAAAAGTCCCTCGTCTGCGCAGGCCTTTAGTAAGTGGTGTCTTAGATTAACTATGAAAGTACATACGACATTGAAAAGTCACATTGGTGCATGCTAGGTTCGAATCCTCTCCCACGTGCTAGCAAAGCTGGTCCGAAACCAATGTATTATAAATATATATTTTTTCATATCTGTCTTAATTTCTAAACAACCAGAAAGCGTCGACTCCAATACGTCGTATTATGTGTTATTTCTGGTTATTTAGTGCTTTGAAATCGGTATTATTTTTGTAAAATATTTTTTTTACATTTCACTTTTCTATTAAACGTATTGCTAAGATTATCAAATTAAGAGGTAAGAACAGTGAAATTAGTTTTTACAAGAGGTTTGCTATCGTCCAATATAAGTAACAAAACTGGTGACATAGTAGTAGCACACGGAAATAATATAAAAATAACCGCCTACATTAATTATGCTAGCAACAACGCCCGCGCAAGCTTGCATGCACTTCCATGTTGTCAAGTAATCATTGTTGTCTACATAATCAGCGATTCTATACATAATTATGAGAACGGTAAGGTTATATTGAAGAATCAAGAGTCGAATTCAATTAGTTAACGAGTGAAAAACGAATGGTATCAAGTTTTTATAAAAACAACGTTTTTACCAAGCTTTTACAGGGTTGTTGGTAAAACACCAGTAACCTGAAAAGGGGTTATTAAACTCATCATTATGTAATACTAGCTTTTGCCCGCGACTTCGTTCGCGTGGACTTCAGGTTCAAAATTGTAGCCTATGTGTTATTCTGATGTATAAGCTATATTGTGGTGAAGTTTCATTCAAATCCATTCAGTAGTTTTTACGTGAAAGAGTAACAAACATCCATACATCCATACATCCATACTTACAAACTTTCGCCTTTATAATAGTAGTAGGATAGTCTCAAACTCCTCATCATTATGAACAACTTTTACCTATGGGACCAACCCTAAAATCGCAAAAACAAAATCCCGCACCGCACCATTGTTCTGCCGAGACGGCTTCAATTATGATTTTTAGACTGTAGACCCTCCTTATCCAACCTCCTTATGCGACCCATAACATGATCACACTTCGGTTACCTTGTATGTCTCCGTGTATAAATATTCAATTCTCTAGCAAATTTATTATTTTCCTACTAGAATGTTAATTTGATTAATGTCTTTGCAGAAAAAGTCATATGACACATCAGCTCAATACAAATGGAGTTATCAAGCAGTATGTGACCTTGCGAAGGGACAGTTCAATGTGAACATAGACTTAGTGCTGGAATAGCATGTGCTATTTATACAATGCTATTATTATATTATAGATGTCAATAAGATTTGTTGTTTTATTTATTCCCATGCGACCTTTGAATAAGTTTGAATGATTTATAAGTTTTTTAGAATAATAACTTTCGTGAGTCATACTTACCTATACATTAAATATTGATACGGCTTAGTCACGTATTGATTTCGGTGAATGCCCGACTAGTTTCGAACTCAAACGGAGTCCATTTTCAAGATACGTGGCGTCTGACGTTAACTCAGGTTGCGTTTAATTCAGGTTTTGTAATTAAAACTTAATTACTAACTTAATTAATTGGTGCACAACACGTCGCGCTTTATTTTGTGCATACCAATTACCAGGCATAGAGGTATCTATCGCCATTGCAAATAAATATACCGTGAAACTACGATCGTGATGGCAAAAACTTTATAATTATGTTTAATATGTCCCCTCTTGCAGAACGTGTATGTAAAATTACTTCCTAAGCATCAGACAGAAACTATTAAAAAAACCTAGCACCATGATATTTTCATACATACCTATCCACGTACGTGTATACCGTGGGTACAAATTTATATACAGTATACGAACAGTTAAAGCTTTATTATACCTATAATTTCACAGTGCATAGACAACTTGATCGGACATATTTGTTCCGTACGGGAATCGAACCCGCAATACCAAGCGCAGAAGGCGAATTACCCTATTACCACAGTTATTATACTGTGCAATTACTTATGCTTAAGAATGAATGTGGATTTAGGGAAAAAATTAGGTATTTTTAAACAAAACTTAATTAAGATTGACATAGCAAAAAAAAAAAAAATACTACATTTCAAATTGTAGTCAGATTTAGTAACAAGTAGATATCGCAACAAATTTTCTAAAATATCATAGTTATCACTTGCATAATATTTCTACATTGGAGTATAAATATTTGTATACCGACTGTAGGAGTGATTTATGTATAATTTACATGCGCCGCGTGGGGTTACCAAGGATGAAATTTAATACTTACTATGACAGGGTAAATTAAAGTACCTGCACTTTTGATTAAAGTGGCAATACCACGACCATAATGTTAATTGAAAAGATGACAAATTACATGTCTACGTTTTTAGAATTGGAAAGGAGTTTGATGATAAATTCTAAACATAAATCGCTGAATGCTGGATATCTTAGATATTTTGTTGCATAATATTGTCAGCTGCTTAATGATTGAATCTATTAATGTACGTAGGGTACCTAGCTAGGTATACTATTACTACTATTCCTAGATGAAGAAGAGAAAGGTTATTTTAATACTTACAGTAATCATAATACGATATAATAAATACATGAGAAAGGACGTATTTTTGGAGAGGAAGAATACTTTTTAACCCCCGAAGTAAAAAGAAGGGTGTTATAAGTTTGTTTGACTTGTAGACATCGTAGCTCCCAAAATAAGTCAGTGGTGATTATCTAAGAAAGTACATGACATTGAAAAAACCCACACTGGTAGTATCGTGGACAAAGCCGATGCATCACTCTCATCGCTGGCAGCGTCCGAACGTAGCGCTAGCCCCGCTTCTACGCACGTATCGTTCAAAGTATTTTGATCGCAAAGTGGTGCCCCGTTCGTGTCCGCATGCCAGGTTCGAACCTACTACACCCATGAAGCTACTATAACCATTAATTAATTTTAATGGGTTGTCAGAAAATCAGCTAAGCGTATCCTTGTTTACTGTAGTCCGTTCTTTGCATGAATTGACTAATAGACAACTTGTAAAACATAAAATATCTTTTTAAGTTAACACATTACTTAGAATAATTTTTTGTTTCACATTCCTCGTTTGATCTATGGAACTAGGTGGGCGTCCATTTTTTTCTTCAAAACTGTCGATACGTGTTTCTTGATTTGGTTCGATTGAATAAACCTGAATTAATGTTTGCGCGAGTACCTATATTATTCACAGTTTTTGCTTCATCGACTTGGCTAGTACCAGTAGCAGTATTTCTTTTGCTACAACTTAAAGTACCTAGGTACAACTTAGAGAAATCCGCTTCAGGGATGTTTTCATTTATCTTTATTTTTTTTTTGGTCGAATGATTCATTAATCATTTAATCATAATCATAGTTAAGTTTAAAATTAATAAAAAAGTGGTATGACCGTTGGACTGCCAATCAAAGGCCTTTGGCTCTGCTGGCCATGCCCGCTCGCATTCATTGGTATGCAATGCTGTCGGCTGTCAGATATTGTCAAACTGGCGTTCTACGGTACAGTGTCATAATATTGAAGTGTTTAAAAACACCTCACTTCAGGGATGTCGTGTAAAATTTAATAAACGTTACGTCAAAAAAGGAATAGATATATTATTAAAACACATTGCATTAGGTTCGGTTCTTTTGCCTATATTGCCGGGTCTACTGGCCTTGATGACGCGGTAAAGCATTCAAAGTAGGAGGGCGGTATGACGTATTTTAAGTTACTACCAATACGTACTACATTTAGGATTTCTTTATCATTGTTCTGAGATATGCCTTATTGCCTCCTAGTCTTATTATTACCAAACGTGTTGGTGTTAACTTCTTAAAATAGTTCAAACTTAAAATAGAGAATACAATCGTTTCTCACCTTGTGAATAGTGATAAGGTACGATCGAATTCTAAAACTGTTCGACCGTCCCACGAATACATGAACATGAGAACCTAACCTACACAAGTTCACCAAGTGATCAGAGTATCAAACGGTCCCTGCGGCTTCACAAAAGACACATAAATCCATTATCAATGCTAACACATGCTTCCATACAAAATATACGACGCTAATTAACCATTTAGATTCTGATGCGTGTACTTGAAGCCTATTCATGATTACTCGGTACATCTATCGAATAATTTCTAGCAGAAATCGCCGTTGTTTATTCGTGATCCGATATGGTAATAGTAGGTCTGTATAGGGTTATCACTTTATCAGTTTTCCATCTGTATTTCATACCTAAAACTTTTTTCGTATGGCCAAATTGTTCCTAAATGCAAAGACTTCGCTTCCAATGTCATCTTACAAAATTATCAGATAACATACATTGTATGATGTATGCCTAATAGATTTTATCCTAAACATCATATAGAATATCATAAGAATATCTCAACATATGTAGGTAGGTACATAACTGTCTTTTTATTATGATCTAAAATCAAAGTTGTTATGAATGAAAAGTTTTCTCAAACAATAATATCCGATTGTCTTACCTGTGGCAGCATTCTAGACATACAGGACAGTAATTTATATTTAATCGACTTCAAAAAAGGAGGTGGTTCTCAATTTGATGGGTATTTTTTACACAGAACGGAACTCCAAAACAAAAAGAAAGTTCGTGTTGGAGTCGGTGGAGGTGGTTTATTCTGGAACCGGCTTAGTTTAGCACCGACTTCAAAATGAACATTTTTATGTTATTTCTTCTTTTTTAGTTTTTGAAGACAGATTTTTTTTATTTTACATGGTAAGTTGGTAACCCTAAAGATGCGTCAATCTGGAGTCATTGTAAATGCCATAAATATAAGAGTTTATAGACTATTAGACGGCTTTAGCAGACCATTGTTAGTATTGATGAAAATAAATGTACACTTTTAAACCACTTGTAAGGGCATCAAACATGGCAGAAAGCGGTGCGCGTGCACATCGCTTCGAAGTTAGACAAAGTCATGTTTTTGTCACGGATAGTATGTTGTATTCAGTAAAGGGCCATGATAGAGCGGGAGCTGGGATTATGAAATGTATTTTTGCTATTATAAGTACAAGATCTTGATAAAACTGTTTTTGATGTTTTTGAACTATGTAAACTACAATCAATTAATTCTTTAGCAGGTAATAAATATAATTTAAATTAATAACGTTATTATGAAAATTTAACTAAGCCAACGTTAATTATTCTTAAGAATAAAAATAAACTAACTATATATAGGTACCTTCTTCTTCTTCTTATTTTTAAGAGCTAGGCTCTTTTCGGTGGAGCAATCGCCACCTCTCTCTATCCTCCGCTTGTCTTTTGACTTCCTGATACGTCATGACTCCTACTTTCTCCTTCACTTGATGAAAAAAAGTCTTTCTCGGCCGTCCTCTACCTCTTCTTCCTTCAATTATAGGTACCTACCTACTCTGAAATATTAGCGTTTTAGCTGAGAACTAAGATCGAACTACTGAGGCGATGTTTTAGGCGAGAATAGCCCAAATCATAGAAATATTCAATATCTTGAATTTTAATCTCTCATAGAAATATTTAATATCCAATATCTTTGGCCCAAACAGATATCTCGGCCCGATCTTAAAGAGCTACTTGCCAAGGCTGCCCAACTGACATTGTCTAACAAATGACATATGTACCTATCTTTTGTTCCTCTTACAACATCCAATTGAAGCCACGGGTGATTTATTTGTACGGCAAAATAATCCACTTAATAGCTAACCTATTAATAAACATCTAAACAACATCGATTACGATAATGATTGTTAAATGTCATGTAAGTAGGGTTCGCTAATATCATACCCGAGTATTATACCCAGTCATATTAACAAGCGTTTGTCAGTTTGTAATGTCAGAGTTAATTCGCTGTTCATTCCATATATTTCTGAGATAATTTAGGTATTGTTATTGCAGACATAAAGCAATTTTGACGCCTGTAGGCGGATACGAACTGAGAATAAACTGTTTGGTAGATGGTAAAATATTTAGGTCATAGCTCCCGAAGTAACATGTTAACAGATGGAATACGCGAGACTCGCTCGTAGCCTACCATAACCCACAACTTCAACAAACGGCACATCTATAGTAAAAAGGTTTCCGCGAACCAAATAACAACGTTTCCATAACCATCCGAGCTTAGACTGAACGATACCAAAGCCGGTGCGACGAGACTGAGACGCTAATAGTTGCAATTTGTCATGTAATAGGTACGACATTGTTAGTTTTTCCGGTACTCCATATGTGGGTTGAGTCGGAGGCGAGGCGTTAAGGATCGTACGGTATAATGCGACAGCGCGAGAGTCGTGCTGAATAATGCAGCCGTGCGCGTGATCACTGGCAGAATGCCGATGTGGAGGCGACGGGTTGTGCATGCGCATACAATACGCCCGCTCCACGCGCACGACCCCCCGACGTTTAACTTTATTCAGCACTTTAACGAGAACTATATTATAATGGAGCCTTAATGCTGCCTCAATACAATGGAAAAGTGCTTATTCAATTGTCTTTTTTTCTAGTAAAACAGCGTCAGTTCCACGGATGATCGATCGCGACGCGGCGGGGAGTCTGCGGCGAGCGGATGTTAAAAAATGTTCGGTAAGTGATGGTAAGTGCGTAACTGCGTACGCCCATCTTTTACGTCTCATTTACTGTCATCTAATTATTTTTATTTGTTCGCAACATGCTGACTTTTACGGTAGGCTGATGTAAAAAAAAAAGAAGTATTCACGCAGGATGTTTAAGCGCCATAAAACTGTCGCCGGTGTTGTGTGTCGCGCAAAATTAATAATATATAAATTGTATTATACAGTGGAATGAAATAAACAATAACATACAGACCACACGATCATTGAAAATCGATTACAATCAATCGTCGTGAAATATCGTAATAAATCTAATCGTGTTCAGATTTCAGTTTCTCAATAGCAGGGCGCCATGGCACAATACCATGTGACGTGTTCAGCCATGTTCCGATTAACCTTTGCCGCAGCCGCAGGCGCATCGACCTTATTCCATTTATGAGATTATAAATTGAATATCTGCCTTGCCCACAACCATGTGTTGTATCACCATTAAATACCGAGATTTTGTAACACGGTAAGTAGTCAAATTATGCAGAGATCGTGACGGCGCAGTAGGATCATAACACTGTAATGTCGGCCAAATGATAATGTTTACCAAATTAAGTCTTTTCGAAAAGCTTTGTTGCAAATATGGATGTTGAACGAGAAAATATGAGAACAATATTCACGATTTATTCATTATTTTGTTTGTTTCGTGCAACTTAAAGTGCGCTTGCACATGATTATGTGGATAAAATGCCTACCTCCTTCTTTATTTAAATCGTGACTTATAATCGGGACATAAATCGGCTTGCAATTTAAATATCCGGGATTGCCGATTTAATCGCGTGAAAATAAAATGCGACAATCGATTACAATAAATATTTTTATAATTAAAAGTAAACAAATGAAACTGAATTACGTTATTAAATACCGCGGAGTATTTATTGTTATTTGCTGTCAAAATACATCATTAACATTTTATTTTTGCAACTTTGTTGTCATGACCATAGTACCTACTTAATTTATTTACTTTAACAATGTGATCATACATACAAGTAGGTGGTAAATTTGTATAATAATAAGTATAAAGTAGAAGAAGACGGTACTATTGGACACAGCACGCATAGTCAGAAACCTTAGAAGCTGTGGTGCCTAACTTAGCCTACCTTAATTTAAACCCTGCTTCCGATACCGGTAGGCTACTATTTTTTTTTTTAAATAGGTACTAATTGGCCCGACAGATGCTGTCCTGTCAAAATTATAATAAACATGAAAAAGCACGTTCAACCTTAATTAAAATCGTTAAAATCCTATTATTCGTATTATTAAACGTAGGTTTGGGATACCCTACCTTAGGGGTATTTCCATTATTTTTTTCTATTCTGCTATTCTAGGCGGAGACAAATCTAACAAATCAAAACCTATAAAAATTGGTTTCAGCAGTTCTCGAGTTATAAATGGTGTAAATAACCCCATTTTGATTGAGAGCAGAACTTGTATTTGAGACACAATTTAAAATAATTATTTTTTCTATATTATCTTCGGAGCCACGTTCTGATATACAGTCAATCAATCTCACACGTATTTAATTGTACCTAAATAAATGAGTGATATCTGACACGGTGATATCTTACTATGTAAATACTAAGATATAAATATAGATAGTGTAGCACGTACCTAGAGCAAAATTTTATGCGAGGAAAAGAATTTATTCAGAATTAAATTAATTAATTTGTGTTATTTGTTGTTGTAATGATGAGAAAAATAAAGAATATTATTATTTTTCTAAAGTTTTTTCGTTTCTATTGAATTATAACTTTTGTAAGTAATAAATTATTTTGGTCGTAACTGTACCGTGACAAACATTTTGCAATCAGATGGATTACATCTTAAATATTTAAATGAAAATTAACAAACACTATTTATTTAATACTTCTATTACCATTTGTTTAAAATAATAATGAACTTCTTCAAAGTAAATAGTGGCATCAATCATCAGTTTACACGGCTACGAGCGCACAAATATTGTATTTCGACGATTTATTGCTTTATTTTAATTGAAATACAATAGTAAATGTTAAATGTTAAAATGAAAGGTCAGAAGAATCGATTAATAACTGTATTTAGTTGTAAAGCCTTGGTCACACTGCCTTTTGTTCTTATAAATACCATAAATCTTATAAACCATACGATAAGAAGAAGAATTGATTAGGCCGCCCGTAGGCCTCTGACATAGCTTTACACACCATCGGAAAATCTCTCAGGTGTGCTGGTTTCATCACGATGTTTACCTTCACCGTTTTAGCAACTGATAATTAATTTATAATACGCACATAACTTACTAAAAGTCAGAGGTGCGTGCCTTGGGAGCGAACTCGAGACCACTGACTTATCAGTCGACGGTCATACCACTAGGCTATTAGTGCTCTTATAAATCGATGGGTCCTATGTATAAGGACCCAAGTTACAATTTGGCGATTTTCGCTTTTAGATGGTGTTGTAAGTGCTTTCTTTTACTAAAATTAATAATGTGTACTAAAAAAATATAGATTTATCGGAAGAAATAGAGATTTTTTTGCAGTAAAAGAGCTTATGTAACATACCTAAGCGTACAAGGGCGAATCAGTCATTTGAGACATACAATTCACCAAAAAACTAAAATTCATCGGACATCGGTGTCATAGCAAATATGGAAAGTTTCATAAGTTTATCATTTTTTTAAATAATTATATCAAATTGAAATTTTAAGAGCCTCTACTGAAAAGTTATCATTTTGCACTTAGGCCCTTATACCTACATAGGACCCATCGAAATAGGTCTCGAAGGAGCATAGATTTTTGGGATAAATTCGATTAGGTATAGTGTGTGATTTTGTTGTGATAAAGTTCGAAATTTTGTAGAAAGAAAAAAATCGTTACGAGCAGAGCGATTTTTTCGTTCGACAATACATAGTAGGTACCTATGCATAAATATTTTAAAAATGTTTATGTATTTTGTTGTGATTCCAAGTGTAACAACCACGCGAGTATCTTGGTATCGTCAACACGTATTCACGTATCGTTTTACAGCAAATCATGGTTTAAACCAATGTTATAGAAAAAATATAAACGAATTTCATTACAACCTCTATAAATTTTATTTAAAAAAAATCTAGCGTTGAATACTTCTGTCTAAACTCGCCGTAACAAGTCATTTGTCTACGCTCACCCTAAAAAAATGACGTAATGATAGTTATGATGATTGCTAAGTTTAAAGATTTATTTTATTACACTAAACTTAAATTAAATATCTACTTAATGAGGAGGCATATTACGAAATTGCTTATTTATTATTAAATGTGCATCCTTTTATAACAATTACCAATTTATTTCACAAATACCTAAATTTATTTTTAAATAATTAATATCCCTAACAACCTTCCTTCGTTATTAACAATTAATGTTTGTGCCATTATCTTACGACTCCGTGTAATTTCAATGATAATAATAATTGGAATTATTTAACATTTAACTTACGGAGAACGCAAATTTAAGTGATTCTGAACGTCATTAATATTTCATGATTGGTTTGATGTTATCCATTTAAATAAGTAGGCATTCCTTTCACATACATTACCTACATACCATAGTTTGAGAAGGAAAACACGTAAAAAGTAAATTATACAAAATTACTTCAAGATCCAAAAATATACGTGGAAAGTAAAGTAAAGTTTTGGGATGTTATTTGAATTTTTGCAGAGAACAGTTTGAGATAGCTGATAAAATAGTTAAACAATGCAAGAGTTTATTCGCTAAAACAATAAAAAATATTACTGAAAACATTACAAAAATCCTGGCGAGTGTGAGTCGGACTCGCGCACGTAGGGTTGACGTAAAAATATAACTTTAATCAAATAATAGCATTTTGTAAGAATACTTAAGGAGTAGATAATGCAGAGATATTAATTATACAGTTACACTTTTTTTGACGACAAGTGTAAATATCTCAAACTCGATAAGAAAGAAGAAGATTGTATTTTTTTTTAAACTGGTTTTCTTTTTAAACTGGTCTTAACTCATGAAGTCATAATAATTCTTAGTTAAAAACCATAGTCAGACGCAGCCAAATAGATTTAGTTTAAGACTGTTGAGCCAAATAAATGTTTCTTTTTTTGCTTTTCAACCAGAAATTAATACCCGAATCGTTACAGCAATGCTGTTCTCTACAACAAACCAACACTTCACGCAATAACGAAACCGCATGTAAATGTCAATAATTTTAAGAGCGTCCATTGGTCGGATTCTGAAAATGACAGTTGAATTCGAATGTGGTGGAATGACATTTGCGTTTTGTTTTACCGAATAGATGTGCTCAACTACTTAAATGCCGATGCCATAATAAACGATGTTATTAATAATAATGAATACGAAACTCAATAACTACCTTGTTAGTAGAATGTGTGGGATGGGCTTGAGAACTAGGTCGGTTTATAATATATACCACTTCGTAAGGGTGCGTTATTAGGTACACAAGTGACGAAAATACTATATTGTCCCGACTCCCGAGTAATCAGTGTTTTCACCTCAAAAAAATGTGGACACATTGATTTGACATTGGGCCTCATAGGATTAAATTTCTTTTGGGCTACAAATCAAAACTCTGATTACATAAGTACCTACGGCTGTTTTATTTTAAATATAAATAAAGTAAATAACGAACACTAATATCCAGATAGTAAAACTTAACATATTCTTAACTAACACCTTCAAAGTAATGTATGCTATAATTAACGTTTTAGGTTTTCGCGAACATTACACATAATAAAACAACTTTTAATCGGATTATCGTCGCCTTACTGCTATTAACTTGTCAAAATAAACCTTTTTTCTTTCATTTAAAAAAACACAAGAACTGCAAAACTGTGTGTGTAAAATAATATAAATTTCCAAATTCAAATGCCGCTCGTAACGATTTTTCTTTCTACAACATTTCGAACTTGGTGTTCGCATAATATGCATAATTACTTTATAAAAATGTTTATGTGTTTATAAATTTCTAAGGTTCATTAAAGATATTAAGGTAACCCTGGGAATTTTGTATTACCTTTAATAATAAACTTTGGGGACCTTTAATACCCTGGGAGTCCCTGTTCGGGCGCCAAATTCTGCAGGGCCTTCTCTCGGCGAATAGCTTGTTGATTGGATATTCTTAGTGTGCCTGAGCCCTTATAATAATATTAATGCACCAGCCTTGGCTATGTATACAATAATTACGATCGTATTTAGACGATATTATTATTGTGAGAATGTTGTTTTAGAATTGATTCATTGTTAAAGATTCATGTAGGTATCTAATATTTGTGGTAAAGATTTTAGTAAAGATTGTAGTATATTAATTACAATTAATTATTAAAAGATATGGTACAAATTCAAAATAAGTTCTTTAAATTGTAATGATGATGAATATGAATGATTAGGTATAACTAAAAGGGCGCCAAAGGCATGACACGCCCGAGGCGCCTAGACATAATCCTTTAGTGTAAGCAAATAAAGGTACCAAACCGCAAATATTCAAGCTCAAAACCTGAATCGATTTCAGTAATCTCTGATCAAATGCTTAGATTACCTATTATTTATTCACAAATTATACGTAACACTCGAACGAACAACTCGTTCATTTTATATGCCCCAATAAATATAATCTGTGCTTTATTCTAAACGGGCCATCTTGTTAATACCCACTAGTTACTGGTCGCACCTCTAGCCTGTGTTGCTAGCCTCATTAGCATGAAATTTACTGTCCAATATCAATATTTCAATGCGATTAGAGTTGTGTAATAAATACTCTAGCTGAAAGGTCAGGTAGGAATTTATGACTGGGGACTGGAACGCAAGTTTGAGTATGAAGTGATAATACTAAATTAGTGTGATAGAGAGCGACTACTGGTCGGCGTGAATACGCTTTTATGATCTCATAGGCGTATAATGGCGGTATTAAGGAAGTTGGCTTTCTATTCCCATCATTATGTATATTGAAGAGAAAATATAATTTTCCGTAACTTTTATGCTGTCTAGGTTTTATACATGCTAATGAAAATTAAATATAATCTGTCCTACTTATTTTTTTGCATACCTAGAGTTTATAAGCCGGAGAGTGGACCTTTAGATCATTTGATCACGGGAAAGTACTTGTCACGAGAACGACGCCGCGAGTAAAAGTTAGATTAGATATTATTTATTTCTTATAGTAAGTTTATTTTGTTTCTGATACTTTTACAAGTTACTTTTTACCTAGGTAAAGCTGCCAGTTCTTATCGGACTTACCATTGACAATAATGTTCAAAATGTGCGAGAACAATGTAGGTCTCTGAAGTAGCCTTTTGAGAAAAAGGCACTTGAATTTTAAGCTGACCAATCACGATAACTACTGGACTAGACAGGTCAGACATCGCGCTGTTCAACGATACTGTAGGCAGCTTCACGACCCCGACCCTACTTCATTTAGGTCTGATATTCAGGTAGGTCCTTATTACCTTCAAACTATATAATTTATATAAACAAATAAACATTATAAGTACATAATTACAGGAATAAGAACTTCTTAAGCTCAAGTAATGACCTACCATCATCCCTCATTTATTCTGCAACATTGTAACCAAGCCCGCGTTGAATTAAGCAATTAAATGCTTTAAAGAGTCTGATTGGCTAATTTTAAAGCGATTATAGCGCTTTTAATAAACTGTGAAGAACAACATTGATGACACTATGAGCGTAATGGTTAAATGTATTGCCTTCTGTGTTTATAGTCGCGGGTTCTTCTACTTCTACTCTTTACATAAGTACAATCATCTGATGAAACAACTTTTTAACGGATATAACTCGCGTATTTATTTTGATAAAACACTCCTGACGTTTCGAGATCTTTGCAGATCTCGTGGTCGCAGGCAGACTGAGGTGACAAGCGTCTGAATAGTTATTTAAAATTATTTTTGATCTACCGTCAACTTTATTTAGTAACTATATTTATTCGCGAAAGTTTGAGACTTTATTATATCATCATCTGTTTTCAGATTTTTATAATTCCTAGTAGTTTAATTTTACTTACTTACTCTTGAATCCCGAGCATAATTATCATCCTTTTGACGTGACAACGTCTTAAATTAGGTTGCGGCTGGGAGTCACTTATGAAAAAGTGTAACGCTCGGTAACGTTACGATGAGTCACCGAACGAGAGAGAGGCCCGCCGAATGCCTATATCAATAAATATTCTACCGAGAAAAAGACGTTGTCACGTAAAATCTTCGCCCGTAAAACCGACTTTACAGGCAACCATTTTTTTTTTTTCTATGTACAAAATCCTTTATTATGCAAAAATCAGCACGCTCTGGCATGCGCCGCTTGAATTGGCAAGCGCCGCAGAACCAATGTTTTTACCCGACTGCGCCAGAAGGTGGGTTATTATATGTATAAACACCAACGCAATTTCGATCCTAAATTTATTAATTGCAAAGTTCGTGCTCCGGTGCGTGCTAATCTGAGTGGCGCGTGCCAGTACGAGCTGTTTCTTAGCTTATTTTGCATAGTAAAAACCGGATAGGAATAGTGTTCGTGATTAGAGTAAGCGTGATGCAAGATAAAGTTTGAAAGAAATCATACAACTAATTATACAACGTCGACGCACAAAATTGTAAGACACACAGAACTACGAAATAATGAGATTTGTTTTTTTTTTTCAACTATCTATCCCTCAGCAAATAGGACAGCAAACATAAATTAAAGTAAGTGATAACTCAGAGGATCGTTCAATGTGCGCAGGAGTGTGCAAATCACTATGTTTTATAGGCCTAGAGGCGAAATGAGTTTGTTAAATTATAAGACAGTGTAAACGAATAACTTGTCACTGCAGATGAACATATTATAAGTGTTGATATTCTAAGGGGTATGCTCGCTGACTTAGATCGTTGAGTACTGGATACGACACGGCTAGAGACGGTCAAGTCATGAAACGAGTTAAATCTGAGCGTGTCGATTGTTTAATGTTGTAGTTTCATGAAATTTACATCGATGACTTAATTAACGAGTAGTAAATAGTATGCTGTGTAATAATTTTATAACTGAAATATTAAAAAGTATATACAGAATTTTTGTTTGCTTTTATATGTCTACTATCGTGCCAAACGCCATATAGGTTATATTATACCGTCACCGTCTCAGTACCCTTAATTTGGTCTTCGAAAAAAAGCTGATTCCCTCTTCGAGTAATGACCATGATGTTAATAATAATTGTCCTTTTTTCAATCCTTTATTCAAGTTGAAACTTCAACGTTCCACACAAACCGTGTTGTTATTAGTTGCTAAATTGTATGGAAAGGTGAAAAATGTCTGGTTACGTGGCTCACTTTGTATGAGATGTTAAATATTTTTTTTCAGATTTCGACCTATGTTCCTTGGGTAAAGTTGTTCTGTTTTATGGACATTATTACCTCCTAAATTTGGCAGGTTTTCAAATCAATCATATCCTGTACATTAGTTAATCACATCCATATATACCCTGCAACATTCCTTATGTCAGCGACCTAATAAGATTGAATCGTTGTTAAATCTTAATATTTATTTAGAAACCACAAGCCGATTCCATCCAAAATATAATCCTGCAGAAATATTCTTAGTACGAATAACTAGAAACGAGTAATTACAGCTGTAATAAGTAGTTGTGAGTACGCAATGTAAAGATTAAAAAACGCTGTTGAAAGCCGTTTAAAATAAAAAGTATTAATGATATGTTACAGATACAGCAAGGGATGTCATGGGAATGAGAAAATTGTTTTCAATTGAAATAAGTTTTTACACTGACTTGCAACATGTATTTTTGTAAAATGATACGTTTCATAACGGAAAGGAAGAAAGGAAAGGAAATTAAAAATAACATTAGTGTTGCCAACCTTGCTGCAAGAGCTATTATAAAGTTCTTTGATTATTGTAGGTGGTAAAACCTAATAATGAATGGGGTAGTACTGTCAGTGTTAAAAAAGTTCTTGATTTATAGGTAGATCTACTGATTTTGATCTTGATATCCTAATTTAGTCAAAATTAGTGCTGATTCTCTTGTATATCCCGCTAAACTAAGTTAAGTCTATCTATATCTCTTTCTAATAAACACCATCGAAAAAGGACGGCAAATAATTAGAGCTGTCAAATTAGTCTACGTCCTTGCAATTGACGTGAAGTTAGACAAGCCCTCTATGACATGCCGACTAAATTCTCGTTGATATCACGCAAATGGACTAGTTTGACAGATCTAATAATCTTCTATCCTTTTCTAATGATCTCTGTTAGAACGAGAGATAGCGAGTCTAAATTAGTTTAGAGCGTGTGCAAGAGAATTAGCACCATTATGATCCAATATAAAATTAAAACCTTTTTCTCATCGTTTTGCTTTACAATTATAACGGCTATCACAACAACAGTGCCACAAATGTCAAATGACTTTATTCTTATCGGTTTCTACAAGTATCAAGACTTGCAAGACTTGGAAGTAAACAGAGAATATCGCGTTAGCCACGTCAAAGATCGCAATAGTCATATTTTGTGATACTATCAACAACATCATCAGGCGTGTCGGCCATTACTGTAAACAATATTATGTAATACAAAGTGTAAAAGATTAGTATTATTTATTTAACAGTCGGTTTCGATAACTTATAACCTATCCGTATTTCATATCCTATCTGTGTATATTAAGTGTTTGTACTACGTCTACAAGTGGGACACAATTTCTTCCTATTTTTAGTATGGCAAGTCAGCAGATTGTTATCGACTGCATTTTCCAGTATTATATTAGTTTAGGCCCTTGAATGTTATACAATATAGTATAGGGTAGACTCATCTAATTCTGTGACTTTCGTAATTTGGTAGTATTCACTTTGAGATACCTACTTTTCTGTAAGTAGAATTCAAGTAGGAAATGCTACCAAATTAAGAGTGTCACGGAATTAGACGAGTTTGCTATATTTGTTATAGGTACATATAAATATTGTTTATAGTAAACTAGGAGAATGACAATGTTACTAAATTAGTTGACAAATATTTAGAATCAACATTGAGGTAGGTATTAACAAACGGTATATCACAAACTAATACTTACTGATAATTTAAAGATTGTTAACCGACTTCAAAAAAGGAGGAGTTTCTCAATTCGATTGTATTTTTTTTTTATATTCCAAGGGTAGGTACCACACAAAATAATAGTTTATAATCATTATTGATAAGCTTTTGCATTGCAATGACACCTCAGTGTTACTGATGATGGCTGTCATTTTAACTAACTGGGGTAAAAAACATAAGGTTTTAGTTGCAACTTTATGTTATCTATTGGATATTATTTTACAAGTTACCCTTTGCATGGCAAAACGGTGTCTGCAAAAACGTGACGCTGATCAATCGACCTGATATAAATATTGGTAATATTAATCATGAATTCTTGTTACTTTGAAGCCGTGCCTTCGATGTTTACGATAATAGGCATATTGATTGGAAGATTGCATCTGCTATTTATCTTTCTAGAATAGGTAACGTTCGGCCGTGATGAGGGAAACCTGTTTATTTACATAGCGATGCTAAGAATTAATAAAGTAATAAACTTTACCTATCCTCGCGATTGTAATCGAGGGCTGTGGTGACAGGGATACATTTAGAAAAGAATAGCCCTACGTCACCTGTCAGTAGATTACTTAGGTACTATCGCGGACACGAACGGTGCCCCACTTTGCGATCAAAATGCTTTGAACGATGCTACGTGCGTAGAGGCGGGACTAGCGCTACGGTAGCAAGCGATTCTAACTTTAAGAGTGGTGTACCGGCTTTGTCCACGATAGTACAAGGCTACAAAGGTTTGCTCAAGCTTTTATTAAACATGCTGTGTTTGTATGTATGTTCAAATCAAGGGTATTCTGCAAGCTGAATTAGAACCTCTTTCTCTTATCCTAAGGAGTTGAATTTATGCATGTTGGTTCAGTTCCGATGACAACGCCTTTTTATGTTAAGCATGACCTGAATCGACATCCAGGATTAGCTCCAGGTAAAGGAATTTTAACCTACACAGATACGTTTAGTTTTGATATTTCACTATATAAGCTTGGTTAAAACCAATACCTACATGTAAATATAATGAAGGGAGATAAAATAGCTTTCTAAAGTTGTTAGCCCGTCTTTCACAAGTTGAGTCTTGTACAATATAATTTTGGGCTTACAGATTCTATGTTTTTTTTAAATATTGATTAATCGCCTAATTGCGATAGTAGCATACCACTACGAAATCCCTTTCGAAAACTATTGAAAATTCTTTTTGTATTTGGGAGTGCTGAATAGTTTGAAATGTCTCTCAAAGAATACTAAGTAATCCTCAAAAACAATTTTGTGACGGTTGCCATGTTAACAAACAAGAATTATTCATTTCACTAATAACCACAAGAAAGAAAAAGTTAATTAAATTAAGTTCAGCCCTAAGCATTACCTAACAAAGAACAAAATACAGAAGCCGCTAGATTTATATCATTATATGACTAATTGCCAATAAATCTTCAGTTAAAAGCTTACCCTATAAATATTGGCAACAGTTTATTCAAACACATTCATCAATCTAATGCAACATTTATTTGCATAAGCGTATTCCCGACGTAGCCATCCATCACGGCTCTGCAGAATAATTAGCTATCCGTTTTCGTAATAATCGGAAAACGTTTCTAAATGGCTCAGACAGCTTCCTTACAGCCAGCGATTAAACACAGATAGCCGCTGGCACGGCTATTTGTCGTACAACTGACGGCTACGTAGACGAGTTAGTAAGAAACCGACGGACGAGACTTCGTTTTATTCTTAGTAAGTGTGAGTCAGAAGTAACTAAGTCTGTTTAAATGGAAAAAGAAAGTTTATGTTAAAAAGTTTTAAAATATTAGAACATATTTTGAAAAAAAAAAATGCAAGCGAGAGAGTTGTTCTTCAGACATAAACCATGCCTAAATTGTCAAAATAAAAATACGCATCGAATTGAGAACCTAGAACTCATTCTAGCATGATTTTTGAAAATCTCGCAACGACTATCCTTGACGTGATCACTGGTCAAACACATACTTTTTTCATAAGACAGTAAGAAGGCTATGCGCTGAGGTTTGAACTTGGCTATAGGAGAAGACTATTCTTGAATTATTGAGATTGGTTTCAATTTAACCCAACACAGCCGATTATTGATTTCGGGTATCGTGTAACCCAGTATCTGGGTTGTGGAGGTCTGATAATCAATCGCTCCATGTAAAGCACTGGTATTCAGCTGCATCCGGTAAGACTGGAAGCCGATCCCAACATAGTTGGGAAAAGGCTAGGCAGATGATGATAGCCGATTATTGATTTTCCCCTGAGTGACGTACAATTTGACCTCCGCAATTCATAGGTACACGTTGGTCTAAAGTTGGACCGGTGTGCACAATTTGATGAGGGCTCTCATGGCTCTCTATATCGACTATCATAAATCTTCTTGACAACCGGGACCGACGGTTTTACGTGCTTTCCGATGTAGGGAGCAAGTAATAATTAATTTATAATATACGCAAATGATTTACGAAAAGCTACGACTTACCAACTGCCTCTGGGTTCGAACCATACTAGTTGAGGTATAAATTGAGCTATCAGCTCTTTTAATGCAGTGATATCCTTTAGTGGTATGACTGTTTTGATTATGACAATTCGAGGTACGCGTCACTGACTTTTCACAAGTTATGGGCATAATATAAATTAATTCCTCTCTTCTATTTTTGCTGTGCCCGACAGGGTCCATAATGATCTCAATAATTTTAAGTTACCACCTAAGTATTACATTGTGGAATGCAATAAATGTTTGAGTTTGAGTTAATAATTAATTGCTCCGTGCCTCGCTGATCACATTAAATCATCGAACCTGATTTTTCTCCAGTTGTGTCGGATTGCTGTCACATCGGACTATGAGAGTGCATCTGTATTTGTGTACTATACTATCTGCTGAGTAGTTGGCTGTGATCGAAATTAGGTCAGAAGATCATTAGGCTGCTCTGCTTATTGTCTCGTTGCTCATAGTTTGATGTTAAGCTCTCCAATATCGAACTGGATTTTCAAGGAGTGACGCAAGAGTATTCTGCGAAGTGAACTAAATGCTCAAGATTATTGTAAATGGCTTTGACAGTTTCCTTACAGCCCGCGATTAGGAACAGATAGCCTCTGGCGCAGTTATTTGTCGTTGGTGTCTGCCTAGCTCCTACACTAACAAGATTAGTGGCGTCATTTCTAAAGTTGCACTGTTATATGGATTGTTCGATTAGCTTGTGTAATGCTTTTGTTTTGTTATTTCACAATACATTGTTATAGAAATTTGCAAATACATAAAACATTTTGGTAATTTCTGATGTCCTGATCCAGATAACTTTTGGTATTTGAAGTTTTTTCCGCGTGTCATCAGCAATAGTGTCTTTTTAGCTGTCTTCCTCCTATTTCGGTTCCACAATGTTGTTCGTGACTTCTTCCCATAATACTATGATAAATCCATCTCTAGCACCTTTTTGGTCTTTTGCCTTTTATTTTTTTATATTTTCCTACTATTTCATCATTATGTCTATCATAATAATCATAATAGAACATCACACATCCAGAACATACAATTTGGGATCTTCAAGTCGAGAATGAATCTTAAGAGTAGGTGTGTCGCTTTTTATCAGTTGGGTTCGTGGTCAAATACTTGTCTATATCACAATGGAAAATAAAATAAATATAGATTTGTTTAATGTAGACCCATATATTATAATTCAGTATCTTGTAGTCTAGCGAGGGTGTAGCTTTGGTTACTAAGTGATTGATAAAGATCGATACAATGCTCTACCTTCTACTGCATTTGATCCGAACCTGTGACCTTTGTCATAACAGTCTAACTGTATATGGTCTTAGAACTAGCCTATGTAGTGATACTTTGTATAATATGTAGGTATTTCGATTCTAACATTATTTCAAACGTTTGTGTTATTTTCATTCAAATACATTCACACGGCCATGCGATACTTGTTTTCTTTAATTGGTTTCTATCGCCAAAGAGAGTGATTTCATTATTGCTTCTACTCGGGAAAGCAATTTAAGAGAAAACTAGTGTGAAATTTAAAAATACGTATCTAACGGAATTCAAGGAGATTCTGTTTGTACGCGTCGATGAATCCAGTTTTACTCATCCATGTTCGGGCACGTCTTTAATCGACATACTTATCTGACAATTTTCTCGAGAAAAAGTTGGTTTACGTCCATTAGGCCGGCCGTAGATTTTCCCGTAATTGCGACGGACGCATCACACGCAGAAATCGAAGCTTCTCAAGTAATCAAGTAGTTCTTTGTAATTTATTTAGCGGAAATTCCACGCGTACCGTTGACTTGATAACGGATTCCCGACACTTCCTTTTTGTCGAAGAACGTAATAATAACCTACCTTTGGACATTGTCGCGTTAACACGTGCACTGCGCGGGAGCCTCGCCCAACCGGTTCCCAAATTACTCCTCGTTAATGATTAGCTCTCCATTTAGTGCGATCTTACATTCTCACCACGGTCGTTGCCTCTCTTTAGCTGATGCAATCGCCCTCCACTTCATACCAGCTCTCCGTACAATCCGGAGCTACTCTCGTATTTGCTCAAAACTTACGGAGTTTGCGTTTCCCTTTCAACCAGACAATAGAGCTTTCTAAAGCTAACAGAATAAAAGTGTGCCATAAACACACACGCAGCGATGTTGCGTGTCTGTATGTTTGTTCGTTCGTTAGTTTAATGAACGCGCCTCTGCTTCACGGACATTAACTTCTCAACGTTTACAAACTTAGTTTTTCTTGTGCACACATCAAAGTTTCTAATGCTTAAAGTCGCGTTCGCGGTGTTGTACTAAGATTTGTTTGCAGTCAGTTCTAAGTCGATAGACTGATCAAATAGAAAGGTTAGGATGGTGGGCGTGACCTTTACGACTTGTGATTTTGAGCCCTTCGTCAATGCTATGTTGTGAAACCTCGCTGTGTGCGTCCTACAATCGATCATCAGCTTATAATACTCGTATAACCTAATAACAATGATCGAAGGCAAAATTTCTCGTTACAAAACCTCAGTCGTGATATCTTTGACGTATATAGCCGACTTGGTGTCGTGATTACGGTTTGTCGTAAAGACATGACTCCGCCGTTCAAAAGGTTAAACATTGACAGAACGACTGTAAAATGAATATTATCTACGAGTATAGTGATCGATGCATTGTATGACTTTTTGACCATATTTGTACAAAGGTTATGGAACACGATATTTCAATCAGGTCGGGTGTATCAATTTGTTTACAGCACGACTTTATGGTATTGTGATTGTGACTAGCTATTGAAACATCTTTGAAAATCATTATTTAACGGTAAACAATAAAATGTTTATAGACTTTCAAGTATAGTACATAATATAGGTACTATAATGGAGGATCGAAAAAGTAATTGCTTTGTGTGTTCAATAAAATATCACCTGTTGTCATTAGTTGAGCATGTCACAACAAACTGTTGATTATAATTACCCAAATGACACTTGAGAATGGCCATAAAATGGCCCACATAAGGCCATTTGGTGTTAACACGTAATAACATTGAGCTTCATAGTAATTCCGTTAGTGCCTATTTAGCATGTTTTTTATTAATACCGTAATTTCATTGTTTTTATTGAATGTATAACGTAAAGATCATGTCGATTACGTGAAATAAATTCGTATCAAATGTTTTTTCCGTGCCGTTAAACGGTGCTTGAGTAAGTGTGACTAATTGGAATGTTTTAAAAACGCATTTTTAATTAAATAAACAAGAAACTGCATGGTTTATTATCCCGCAAAATGTGCACAAATACCTCGTTTCATGACACAAATGGACCAATGGACGATAGAATTCTATCGAAAAAGGAAATAACAACTTTTACTTACTGTCTAAAGTATCTTATGTAAACACAAACTTTTGAACAACTTTAATAAAAATATTCTTAGGGCATTCGTTACTAAAAAAGTGTGTAACAGAGACGACAGTCTACAAACAGACATACGAGTAGATTTACCTTCTTTATAGTAATCAGATAACAATTTATTGACGATATAAGATGCTTGTGACTGTACATTTCTGTGCCGGGATTGGCCATCCTACCAACCTTTGTCAACCCCTACTATGACATAAAAGATGCAAAAACCCAAGAAAGGGGCAATAATGGACTAATAATAGTGATCCTATTAATACTGGGTAAAATAGAACGACGCTCATTCCTGTAAATGACTGCATGCGTTGCGGCCAGTAAAAAACTTGTTTCCATAAGAAATCTTAATACATATATTTTACCATGTTTTAGTTGCATTTTGTCAAAACTTTTCGCAATTTATGACAATGTACAGCCAAAAACTTAGATGACTGACTCAACTATCCTTGTAGGATCAGTTTCTAAAACTCATTTTCGCTTTTGAGTCATGATTCTTTTTTAACCATATTCTGTTTGCAACCTATACAAATTGATGCTCTTAATAATATAATTATACTTCCGGAGATGCAATTAGCAGTAAATATACCTAATAATAGACATTATTACCTACAAAAGCCTATGGCAACATAAAAACGGTAAAATTGAGTTTGTGAAAGTAAATTAGGTGCTTACCTAACGGGGAAATATCAATTAACCCGATGGACGGCGGGCGGGTCTGTCCTGATTAGGTTACCGTCAACCGACAATATTTGAGCTTTTAAAAAGTATGGAGTTTTATAATGCTCGATGTCTTTTGCTGTTGCATGTGGATCGTAGATGAAACCGAGAAAATACCGTTTGTTGGGTAATTTAGACCAAGATAGTAGATAAAATTTTGAAATTACTGTCTTGTCGGTCAGCGGTCGGTCAGTGTCGAAATACTGACTGACTGATGAATGAGCATGGTTCTAAGAGTACCTTACCATTTTACTATAACAAAACTGGCTCCGTAAAAATTTGATTCCAGCCCTTTTTCCCTAAAAGGGGAAAAAAGAATTTGAAAGCTATAGTGTCGAGAGACCGCAAATAGTTTACGTTAAGAGCTAAAGTTCAACATGTGCCGTATCCAAACTTCTTACTATAAAACCCGTCATGTAAAAAATTGCATTGGCTACATTACCCTAGTTTTAAGGACAAAGCGCGGGGGTAAATTCGACCGATATAATTGTTCAGTTGACGAAGGTTTGACGTACCCGCGTAGGGTTGATCGTTCCACTCTTTTTGTCCAATTAGTACTGTTTGCCCATCGAAGTAATTATGCTTTAGCTGACGGCTTGCTTTGCAATTTGCTTGAAAAATGTATACAGCAGGATTGACACGAATCAGTGTTCATTTATTTTAGGTGTGTGTTATTTTGAGCTTATATTTATGTCACCTTAAAATACATAGGTACACGAGGACTTTCTTTCTTTATCGTATGGTTGATATGAACAACCTGGTGTCAGAGTTTAAACTACCCGTAGGTAGGTACACACAGTTGAAAAATCTCTCAGGTGGCCCGGTTTCCTTACGATGTTTTCCTTCACCGTTTTAGCAAGTGATAATTAATTTCTAATACGCGCATAAATCAGAAAAGTCAGAGGTGCGTGTCTGAGTTTTGAACCTACGACCTTTAGTTTGGCAGTCCAACGGTCGTACCACTATCACACATGATGACTGAATGAAAATAAATATTTTTAGACTAAAACATCAAATTTTGACTAAATTTCCCTTTTTAATCAGTCATTATTTTTGAATGTGCATATTAAGCGTAGATAACGCATTGATTTGATTGATTGATTATTATTATTATTATTTTTTTAAACCCCACAAAACTGTTTTTACAGTTAATCTTCTTTCAGTCAATCAGTCTATTTCTTTGTTTTATTGTTTTATTTACTAACTAAGAGGCAATGTAGTGACAGCCAAAACTAAGCAGCACTACAGTATATGCCAACAGTATGATTGCAACGGAAATTGCTTCATTTGGCAGTAAAAGTACGCCATAAAAACTAACAGCAATACATGATTGTTTTAACTGCGCTTTACATTGACATAACCGGATATTAAAACTATGATAATCGAGATTTTGTATGAGGCGCTTCCACACAACGATTAAAGCGTAGAGATTCGCCTTGGCTTGAGACAGCAATGTAAGTTAACTCGTTACCTAACCTAGTTTAAGCCTGGGTTAAACCTGTTCCGTAAACATGTCCCAAAATAATGCTATTCAGATCCAGCTTGTACCTAGCCTGTTCCCAAGCAACTGCCTGAAGCTGATCCTGGGCCTCCATTAAAGGCTGCAACTCTCCCGGAATTCCGGGAAAAAGGACATTCGATTTTAAAATCTCAAATTTAAAAAAATACAACTTGGATTACTTAAAAAGGTTTTTTTTATTAATTTTTTTTTTCATCTCACAGATTTTTGATCAGAGTTGCCTGCTGCCTTAGCTGCTGTTATAGTTGATTTAGGTTAGTTTGATGTTTAGAAGTCAGGTTAATCGGAGCTCTATATTAGATAAAGCTCATGTAGGAAAATGAAAACGTTACCTTGGTCTCTTTTGCCTCTAGCTAGCGTGAATCGCTATCCAATTAGCCCCAACAATAGTTGACATACCACAGTAATATTTAACATAATCGTAGGTTAATCTTAACAAGACTTAGAAGTACATTTAAGCCTATCAGATTCACCCACCGGTAACCTCGTTTCTCTAGGCTCCATGCGGCAGGAAGTCACGTGTGAAGATGACATCAGCCACGCACCTTCGACGTGGCTTGGACTCTGATAGGCTGATTGCCGGATAGGCTAATGAGCTGGCCTGCAGGTGTGGGCTGGACTTTAGTTTTTATGCCAATTAGGAGCAATAATAGCCCAGTGCGATGTCCATGCAATCCTACTTGACTTATAGATACAATGGTACATACAATGTGTTAAATAAATAGTGTGGGAAATTTTAGGAGGTTAATCTACCCATGAAACTGAACAACTTGTAGAACATCAGTTTAAGAAATTTACAAAAAAAAAATGGTTTTTCATACAAAGAGCGTCAGCTGATCGGCAAGTTTGTTTGATGAAATTTTTTTTTTGTATTATGCAAACTGATGTTCTAACAAGTTGTTCAATTTCATGAGTAGAATGACCTCATAAAAGGACCCACACTACTTTTGTTACACGTTGTATATAAACTCACGTTTATTTCTCAGAGGGGTAGGCAGAGCGTTATAAATGTGGTAGGGGAAGTAGGTAGCCAAATCACACAACCAGTAAGCAGAACCTCGTATATTGAACTGATGCAATAGTTAATAAAAAAAAACAATAAAACATGAGTACCCACTTATTGCTGTATATAGGTACCCTAACAATATATCACACAGGCGAGCCTTGCCATCATAGTAGCTAACCAACGAGGTAGTCATTATTACCCCTTGACTTTTATTGCAAGTTTTTGATTAAACCTGATGCGACAGGCCATTACTTTTTTCAAAGCGACCGCCTATCTGACCCCGCAACGGTATTCTAAGGTTAAACCGTTGTCAGGATTTTATGAGGGTACTAACTCCCTATATCGACTGTTAAAGGTCTTTAAGACAGCGACCGATGACTTTAGGTACCTACTCTTTGGCACTGAGAGATTTATTTTTTAAATGTACAAAATTTTAGATTTTGTACTCCAAAATACGCATTACACTGCTGTCAACTATTGCAATGAAAACATTTGCATGTGTCCATTGATATGTACTAAAAAAGTGGTCGTTCAACGCGTGTACTTGGTATAAATTCTGAAATATAAAAAAACTTTTTTAAATTATAATTATAACCTTTTTTTAAGGTAAGAATAGCCAGCCAGACTGGAATCTGTTATCTCACGATAACGAAATACTTTCCAAATTAACTATCGTTTACTTATTGTAAAAGATCTGCGCTCTCAGTTATTTGTAGTACATTGTCATTATTAATCGCAAAATTGCGATCAACCTGTTACGCGCTCGCCGGGGCACAAATGACCGTCGAATTCTTTCGACTTTACAATAGCCATTGTGTGTGGCAGACTGAGGCTTTATTAACAGCTGAAATTAATCAAAGAAGACATTTGCAGAGGCTATCTTAATGTTTTTAGCTAAGTAATTTTAGTTCGTATAGACTCGTTTATTTTCTATGACATAAATAGAAAGCCAGACGGTGCGGAGATTAAATTTAATACATTGGCGAAAATTGTATTCAGAGAGTATCTTGGAACCTTTAGTTTTTTAATATAATTATATAGAATTAAATCAGAAATGTGAAGCATTATTGAACTCCTACACAAATTCAGAACAAGTTACCATATTTTTGAACTAAACGTTTCGTTTTTAAGCATTTTTTATAGAGTTACTTTTAATATCTAGTAGGTACTTATTAGCCGTGAATAAATAGAATACCCCAAAATTTTTATCGACTTCATCCGGTTGAAAGTAGTTGTAGCCCGCTAAGCTAAGCTAGAAACTGCACTCTAGCTTTTAGCCGTAACTTAGGCTGTATTATCTTCTATATTTTACCTACAAAACAGTACCGTGACTGCTTGACTGATGGACAACCCATAGCCTAAACCAGTGGACCTAGACCCTCGAGTTTTGAAGAAAGTAGGTATTTCTTAAGTTCCTTAGAGGTTCTCGAGGAAGAATTTTCGAAAATTCCATCCCTAACCACGAAGAACTCCTACATAGAGAAATTTAGGCCATTTATACATGTAGAGACTAGATACCACATGAAAATTACAATTCTACTTCAATAGCCTTGCACTTGCATGAGAAAATCAATATAAAATCATACACACTTAAGTCTCAGCTAACTTTGCACGTCTTTCCGCCATCAATTAACTCTAAGGCTGGCCCTTCGTTCGTTAATCATCATTATTATCGCAAAATGACCATAACTGCATGCGGCCATAGAGTTTTTCCGCAAAGGAACGTACACCGACCATTGTATGTGCCCAGATGGTAGATAAACCTTTATTATGGTCCGTTAGTGAATAATGCACGTATAAGGCTAGAACATGTAATGTATTCATTGAAATATTCGCGCATCTAGCTGTGGCCTGTGGCCGAGGTGTGGCCAGGGTTAAATACTGTGGTAGAAGGTAAGTTTGTTAGAGATGTCCCACTTACTTTTGCCATGTTTAGGAAGGTTATTGAAGCTATTTTTTTGCATTTTAAGTGACATTTTCCGTAAGAAAAGACGTATTTAAATAAGATTTTCAAATCTTCGGTAAAAGTTATCTGACAATTATAAATAATATAGTAAATTTATATCAAATTAAGATACTTAATAAATTAAATTATAATGAATATATTCAATATTGACAGATATATCTGTCAGTTGAACTAAAACTGGTCAAACTTTAAAAATGAAATGATTGAGTTTAAATCCTCTCGATTTTATTAAATAAAAATCAAAACATTTTTAATCATGTATTTTACTTATGAAAACTTATGAATAGTCATAATTCTAATATTGTTTGTTATAATAGTGACTCTAGAATTTAAACATTATTTGACAGACACAGTTCCCTAACACCAGTTAATAATAAACCCATTTTTGGTCAACATTGCTATTCATTTGAAAACTACGGTTAACAAAACAAAAGTTAATTTAAATAAATCTTAAGACTCGAAGTTTTTAATTAAATTGAGGACAGTTAATAGCTATTCTATTTGAATTCCCAAAGGCGAAAGTTTTAGCGATATTCAATTATAAATGAATAAGTTTTATTGCGTAGTAAAGCGCATAAAAGGCCATGTTTTGCGGTGTTGAGAGGAGGGGTTGCAGGGAGTACTAGTAATACGACCAAGCACGATGTAGGAATCTCTCCGTTTATTATAGTGCTCTATATTATATACAACTAAACTACGTGCGATAACTTAAGTTTAACAATCTAACACTAAACAAACCTTATCAACTAATAGACTATCTAGATTTACTTATCTACTATGGTATGAGTGACGTACGTGAGACCACACCACATCACCCATCCTACGGAAAAAAAAAATATATTGAAACATATTTTTTTTTTTTTTTTTTTTTTTTTTTTTTTTTTTTTAGTATATTTACATACAATTGAAAAAAAATTAAGTTGCACGTTCTAATAAAGTTGTTATTATTCCTATCTTTATCATTACAAAATACACAAATACATTAATATATTTAAGACTATCCTCAAAAATATTATTGAAGTAGTGAAAAATGACACCAATACCTATAACAAAGTTAAACTAAACAGAACCAAATCGATTGTAACTATACATTCAATTAGAAAAAAAAATACAAAAAAAAATCCTAACAAAACAATTACATTATTTTAATTACTTAGCTTAGTAATACAACATTTTCTCATTATAATTTATAACCCTTAATAACAACAATTTATTATGTAAGCCCTTATTCTACGATTGTTGCACTGCACTGTTGACAATAAAATATTTTTTACTATAAATAAAACCACTTATCTGTGCCTATAGCTTCATCTTTATTCAGATTTTAAAAAATGACATTCTAACATTTCTTTCATTTAAAATACTCTATATTACAACAATCAACTAGTCATCTTAATTTTACTTAGGTATTTAAAAACCCAATAGTCTCAAAAAAAAACAAAACCGATTTGTATTTACTTGTGACATTCAACTTTCATTTGAGTCATTATCATCTAAACACGCTACGTGCTGACGTCCTTGCTGAGTCTGCGATAAGTAACTATTACTATGACCGCGCATTGCACTGCTATGCCATACGTTTGCATTCTTGTGCGTGTGTTTATCAGCTGATTTTTGGCACGTAATTAACCTTTATAAATGTTTCGATAGACTTCATAATCAGCTATTCAGCTTTTTTACGTCCCTTTACGAAATTTAGGTTACCTACCTATATGTCCATATTCAGATAAAAAGTAACTCTATAAAGTAAGACATTAAATATCATCCTACAAAGTACTGTAAAGCACCTAGAGGTGATGCTCTACTTTTTAGTATATAAAATAAAATTTACTTAGATTGTTACACTGCGTGTATTCATCTTTAACTGTAATTACATTATTATTATAAAAACTTCTATTATATATTATTGATTTTTACATGTTTTTTGCACATGTTTTTGCGAGTTCCTTATTAAATATTATCAACTTCTATTATGTTTCACGTTGACAATCTTATTTAATCGACACAATGTATCTTCTTATTCCTAAGCTTATTTTTAATATTATAAACCGATAGAAGTTTGTTCTGCCAGTAATAAATTAATAGGAATGAGGTCGCAACCATGTAGTCTCTACAGTACCTACACCTTAAAAATCTTGTGACAAGCGTCTATTTTTTAACTCTCTTTTGTCCTTTCAATCATAATATACTATCAAAAAAAAAAAATTATCGTCAAAATATCATCATCATATTATATCTTTCATGATACATCATCTCCCTTGTTTACTCCTATGGTACATGTACTAATTCTTTTAGTTTAGACCCACTGGTCATTTAAACATTAACAATATAATAACCATTCAGGTACATTTATTTAATTTTTAGGGACCCCGTTTAAGACTTTAAATCTCCAACATTTCCACGGAGGAAAACTCGTCCACATCCATGATCAAATGAAGGATCTACCCTAATTTTACCTCTTTACTCGGTACCCATACAACATTATAAGAAACACAATTTAAGACTTAGTAGTCTCCAAAAATTTTCACGGAGGAAATCTCGTCCACATCCATGATCAAATTGAAGGATCGCTTCTTATATATCTTCACAACATTATGTATCACATAATTGTAAACATCGAAACTCATCTATCCAAATATCTGCATTTCATCTCATCTACTATCTATAATAAGTTAATAACCATTCAAAATTATTTGGTTTAAAATATTTTGATTGCCTACGGTTGGCCATTCCGTTCTTCTCAAAAATATCACTAATAAACCAAGATTGTTTGGTTTTACTATAAAATACTAGGTGCATTGCAACTATAACCATTTCTACAACTTCCTTAATCTGGCTTTCAACCATGGTGGTAATTATATAGACAACAAGTTTCTTCAAACACTCGCGCCTATGAACCATTTTGTGAAAATCTTGACATAATATATATTATAACAGTTTTTCGCGCTTTAAATTGGAATTAAAAGAATTTACCGTGATCTAGGGTGATCAATCCTATACACTGCGTAATCATTACTACATATTCTCCTAGCTTCAAACTATACTTAGTCAAAAAAAAAAAATACTATACCGCTGATTTGCTGCTAACTGATTTCCGAAATATTACTAGATAATTATGGCTGGACAGATAAAATAATAACTACAATCACGAAAATATGTTACGATGCACTAATCGCTTGTCTCTACGTAAAAATGTCAACATCAGCGATATCATCATTCTATATTAATGTTTCCTATACTTCAAATTTTATTTCCTATTCTACCTATCTAGGCTCTATTAATATTTATTGTCAACAGGCTTGTTTAAACTGAACACTAAAAGACAACTACATAACAGATATACTTTTTAGCTATACATTCTTAAATATTAATAACCGTCTCTATTATTTTAAACCACATCACTTGGAAAGAAAAAAAAAAAATCACCTGTCTTCATCAGAGTTGTAAAGCATGGGCATCGCCCTTCGACTGCTCGCTAGTCCATTTGCGTCTAGGGACTCGAACAACTCCCAGCTGCACCATTTTTGACAAACTGCTCTCAGCCGACAACTTCCTCTAATCGAATGCTTCCTGTGTTGCTCCGGTTGGAAATATGCAATGGACTTAAGTTTGCCTAACATCGTTGATCGCTTGCTCCCAGTTCACCTGATTGTATTGCCACTCGGACCCGAACTACGCCCAGCAGCCAGTGTCCTCTCTATGTCGCTCCAGGTCGAACAATTGGGTCGACTCACTATTGCCTAGCACTGCCGAGATGGCAGCACTGGCAGGGTCGCCATGCGGTGTTGAGAGGAGGGGTTGCAGGGAGTACTAGTAATACGACCAAGCACGATGTAGGAATCTCTCCGTTTATTATAGTGCTCTATATTATATACAACTAAACTACGTGCGATAACTTAAGTTTAACAATCTAACACTAAACAAACCTTATCAACTAATAGACTATCTAGATTTACTTATCTACTATGGTATGAGTGACGTACGTGAGACCACACCACAGTTTATTGAATAGATAATAATTTAAATGGAACTATTTGATCTATGTTGAAGTATAGCAAGTGCAGCTTTCCGTGGATGCGTTTTGACACTGCTTCATACAAAATAATATTGTCTTTTACTCTACGTGGGTCACAATGACCCGTGCCGTGGTGTAGTGTTAAATGGAATATTGCGCATTTTTAATAGATTTTAATATAATTATTGAATATTTAAACTAAGTATCATTAAGATATAATAAAACCATTTAACTGCGTCATCAGAGTAGAAAGCGCAACTAAATACTTAACATTACAAAGTTCAGTATCTAGCAATATCGTTTTTTATACGTAATATACCTAATAATAATAATCCTAATTATCAAATAACATGAATCACAGGAACAATATTCTTAAACAAACAAATAGTTAATATAATTATATAAAATAAATAAGAAAATACAATTACAATAAAAAGATAATAAAAATACAATAACATCAAAATTAATAAAATCAAATTAAATTAAATATAAACTTGCAAAATACAAACTCATTTTAGGGAAATTTTGTATTGGTCTTTTAGTTGTAGATTATTTTGTATGTAGTGGAAACGAAAGACAACCCTCTTAATAGTTTCGCTAATTGGAATAAATGGTGTTTCGTTGGTATTTCGAGTCAATGTCATCCGTTAGTTGCAATGGCGACAGAAATCATGGCAGCCTGCGCGGGCGCAGTCACTGTCGTGTCGACCTTTCATTGAGTGTTTGCTTAAATTAACAACGTAGAGATACCTGACACTTAAGCGCATATGTTTTAGTACTCTGCGCAGGACCAGCAGCCGGATAACGGTACCAATTTCAAATGGAAAGGTAATGGGTAACATGGTGTCAGCCATCCCCATTCCTTTTAATGGAATATTTAATATAATTATTTAATAAGAAAATTATAAATAGGAATATTTAAATTTAGTAGTTAGTCAAGCATCGAGAAATAAGGTACAAAAGCAATTCACTGTTACGTGCCGAAAAAAATACTTTTGAGTGCGTTTCGCGTTTATGCTTTAAAAAAAATTGAATAATTTTGACAGCTGATAGTAGGGTTACTATAATTGTGACCCGTAAAATCAGATTTGCAATAACCCCAGTAGGCTGAAGGTTCTAATCCTGTTTGTAATCATTGTTTTCTATCTACAAAAAAATAAATAATATACCTACAAATGCATACTTATTTAGAATTTCGAATACCTAAGCACATAATAGGTTATTAAAAAGAAAAGATATTATTTCAATATCTAAAGTATAGGCTAAAAACAGCTAAAAACTTATGAAAAACAAGATATTTAAAATTCGAATTAATTTTTTACTTAGCTACTTAAAAAAGAATATAAGAAAAAAAAATTCATAAAGTCTAAAGCTAAAAACAAACGAAAAAAATTATATTCGAAATGTGAATATGCATTCTGTGCGACCAAGAGCCGTTATTCACATATTCTCTGCAGTTTCCAACTTAAACGCGGCGCAGGCCACCGGCCTTAATGACGACGGGACACAACATGCTATCACTCATCTCGCATATTTCCACGTCAAACCTATTGTTTTACGCAGCTATGTTTAAATTAACGGTCCAAGTTACGCCCATGTTTATCTGGAACATCTTAGTGCATAGTCAGTAGACAGGGAGAATGACAGTAAGTTAGCTTTGTTTAGAACAAAGGAGAATGACCGAGTATGGCCTTAACTAAAAAAAAGAATCAAAAAAAAGGAAGGAGAAGAAAGGATTGAAATTGGCGCCAGTACTATTTGCTTCTCACTAACACACTATGGCGTCGTACTAATACAACGCGAATGCGCGAATTTCGTTCGTACGAACGCGCTATCAAACATATTGATGTCAATAAGATAAGTGTCCTAATAGACGTTTGCGCGATGATCCACGGAGAGAGGGGTAAGGCTCGATGGATCGCATCGCTAATTCGCGCGATGATCGTACATTCGCGTTGTATAAGAACGACGCCTTAGTCTTTGATGTATCTTGTTTCTACTCTCACCTACAGGTTATATGAGGAGGAGACGCCATTTTTAATCCCTTTCTCTATCCGCACGGTTAGTATTTGGATTGAGTTTTTTGATTTATTCCAAAATATTTTGACACCAACATGTCAAAGTCGTTCGCCGTTTTCTTTTTTTCAAACACACTTCGTAGTAGTATTTCTATTATTTATTTATTGTCTGTGGTAATTTGAAATGAAGGTGCGGTGATGACCAGCTGGGCTGCAATCGAAACGTTTAATGTTAAGCATAGTGCTATCGTGTAAGTGAGGTTTATTAGAGGCTACCTTTAATGGCGAAATACAATTGCGTATAGTTATCATGCCGGTGGGTTTAAAGATCAAAATGTTAAAAGCGTTTGTTTCGCTTCCCTGTGAACTTACGTTGTATGCTCGTTTTCCAATTTGTATTAAATTTTATCTGTAAATAGGCAAAGACAAAATAGTTAAGTACCATTTTCTCTTCTGTATGTGAATAGTCCTTTTTTATTATTTTTGTTTAGTAGCTATTGATGAAATTTAGTTGATAACACTAAATCTCATCAATAATAAAATAGTTTAGCTTATTTGGTTTAGGGTCGGCCAGTAATATTTCCATTTGAATTTGTGTCTTCCTATGTAAATGTTTGTTATGATTTCGTGGGTGTTTTTTGGTAAATTATAAACTAACGGGTTTTACAAATTTCCAGCAAAATCTAAATTTTATAGCTTTAAAATTACCTGGGAAGAGGGAACTCCAGCCAATTTAGTCAATTTTTTTTAAATAGTCCCCGTACATCTCTATGGTCAATTTAATTAGTTCGCTCTACCAGTAAGGATGCTAAAAGTTCGTATAATAAATTCCATTTGAAAAATTTGTATGAAATAAAAAAGCATAGGTATGGTGATAGATTAAAATAATTATGTAAGACATCATTACGCACTTGTGAATACTAAGTCGTTATTGTAATATTATTGGAAACTAGCGACCCGCCGCAGCTTCGCACGGTTACGCTAATATGCATGTATTATACATATAAACCTTCCTCTTGAATCACTCTATCTATTAAAAAAACCGCATCAAAATCCGTTGCGTAGTTTTAAAGATCTATGCATACATAGGGACAGACAGACGCGGGAAGCGACTTTGTGTTATACTATGTAGTGAAGTGACTCTAGTTGTCAGTTATATACGGGCAGCCTTCCCCTCACGGAGAAATATCTGGCACAAAACTCCATGGTTGCTTTTTTAAATAAATAGCTTACAATTCTCTTCTCTTTCTTTTAGCGATCTTTAAAACTATTAGCTTTCGGTATGATATATCCCTTCCGGGGATCTTATACAGGAGTATGAGTAATAGTATCTAACTACCCACAATCTCAGTGACTGCTTCCGAAGATTAAGATTACAGGTATCATGTATGCTTGCCCTAAGGGCGCAGCCACACATCCGTACACACAATAAATTGCAGATTAGAGACTAATGCAATTACATGCTCCGAGTTATTAATGGTTCAGGTGCTTAGTTTCAGCTTATTTCCGAAGGTAATAGTAATGGATGGTTTTATGAAGGCTGAATTGCGTTCTGAATGATTCGATTTGTTACTGCGAGAAGTCTTTATCAGTATTTGAGTAAGTATTTTCGAGCATTGATAGCCTAGTGGTATGACCGTCGACTGACAAATCAGAGGTCTCGAGTTCAATCCCAAGGCCTCTGAGTTTTCGTAAGTTATGTGCTTATTATAAATTAATTATCAGTTGCTTAAACGATAAGCGACAACATCATGACGAACCAGCACACCTGAGAGATTTTCAATGATGTGTAAAGCCATGTTAAAGGCCTACGGGCGGTTTAAACTCTGACACCAGGTTGTTCATCCACCATACGATAAGAAGAAGAATAAATTTTTTGTTTGTTTGATCTGTGCGACCATTTTCCGTGGTTGTGTTAGAGTAGTGCGGAAGGTCCGTTAGAGCCGATTTCACCACTGACACTAAACGCGATCAATCGAGTTAAACTCGGTTCAAGCGTTTAACTGAGTTCAAAACTGCAGTTTTCGTAGGGTTGAACTTAGTTTTATTAAACTTGAAACCGGCTCTTATTCATCTACATTTTGCACGCCGCGCCGCGTCCCTTAATGCGCTGTATCCGTTGCTATAATTTAGTGGCGTCTATTCTAATTATTTCTAATTAAACGCGTTCATAATCTCGTGAAATTATGTCGTCTCTTTGAGAGCTAGTCTGCTAATATACCTACATAATAAAGCTGCTGAGATGACCGTAGTTCGAATTAGATATTAACAAGAATTTGAATTAGTTTAGAAGACAGCCTCAAGAAATTATTACACACACTAGTACTACTATTACTACATGTTACTTTGCTGGAACTGGGAATGAACCCAAGACATTCGCTCTGTGCTCACGAGGCCGACAAAGCCGTCAAACAATACTATAATTTCTGAGCAAAAAACAAAAGCAGTTTAGCTGATAAAATTTGATTTGATTTGATTTTATTACATCAGTTTATGTGTAAATACACTTTAAAGGAAACTTGCTTACTTATTGTTGCTTTTAAGTGAAGCAATAGACAATTTATCTGCTAGATAAGGTCTTTGCATTGCATACACACAATCATAGGTCACGAGACTAATCCAAGTCACACACTTTCGTCTTTATTATATAACTAATATATGTGGTATATAAAATAATCCAATAAATGTTGTTGGCGCGTCGCTTCTAAGCGGCTGGACCAATTTTGATGAACTTTTTTGTGTGGGTTTGAGTTGGTCTAGACTCTAGTGTGTAAAACGCTGTTTAACCTTTGTAATGTCGAGATACACACATTTATAATAGATACTAAGGTGGCAAATAACCATAATAATGTCCTCCTAATCGAATTTCGGTCACAGCGGCATATATTATTAAGTGTGTGCGCAAACGCAGGTACACTCTGTATTCCCTTACTCTCATAGTCCGATGGGACGGCAATCCGACATGAGCGGAGAGAGTCTGTTGCGGAATTATAGAAGGGGGGACTCCGCTTCTTTTCAATGACCATACTGGGGGTCGGTCGCAGTCTAATAGAAGTGTAGAAGATGGGAAAGTATGTCTTGACTGTACAATACATTTGTAAACATAGTAATTAATAGAACTTTCAACAAATTATTTTAGGACAAATATTTGTAGGACTATATGTTTTTCGATTCTATAGGGGGGGGGGGGAGCAGCAGCCCTTCCCTTGGCGTCGCCCTTGCTAAACATAACGCTATTCACGTCAATTTTCTTTGACAATACCCTTTAACACATTGTAATGACCAATTCGAGAGATAATACATTTTTAGTTATTATAAAAACCTATTAAACTCTAAAGAAATTGTTAATAACCTCTCAGAAACCAACGTTAATAAATTAAGTAACTAATAACGTTTTATAAACGGTATATAATAAATATCTATCAAGCGAACCTCGCTATTGGAGAACATAATTCATCCCACTGGCCACGACTCATAAAGATTCGACCTCTGACCGCGAGGTTGTGGGTTCGGTACCCCGTCACATAAAACATCGTGCTACAAATGAAACCCAGTCTGGAATAACTGTTTTATGCCTATTGTTGAACGACCATATATTCTTACGCTGTGCTTATTGAATTGTGCAACTTGTAATGTAACTATGTAACGTATATAAATTACTAATTCCTACTTCTAGTGTAACATCAAAAAACACCAAGTTTTTTTTTGTAGAGCTCGCAATAACTTAGGTTTGCTTCAATTCAATTTCATTTTCACTTATTTGGCAACTTACTACAATTATGTAGGACCCAAAGATATTGGAATTTCTATGGTAGGACCGATCGGGCTTTATACGCACCTCAGCTAGTGTCAGCCTTTTAAGGCGCACATTGCTTCATTGAAGATATAAAATAAAAGAATATAATTATGAAAAATTAAATTAAAAAATATCTGTAAATTATTTTTTATTTTATGCCATTTTTATATGAAATCATGTTTCGATCAAGCTAAAATTTTTGCTGATACTTTGGAATGTTGTTCTCCTTCAATTGGTTTATTCCGACTTTTTATAACTATATTAATTGATTTTATATCTTCAATGTGCGAGCGAGATGCACATTAGCGACTATCTGCGCCTTAAGCATTAAATCATAATTATTGTCCATAGACATGTTGCATGTAAGAACTGCGAAACGCGTACCGTGTAGCAAATCCCGTTACATTACACGTTACAAGTTTTTTATAGATATCAAGGAAGTTTATATAAATCCGCTAACGTTGACATTCAATTAACTGCCTAGCCCATACGTCGTGACTCATAGATTGTAGGGAACACCTTGCAATATATTAAGAAACAGTAGAGACAGAGGTATAAGTATTTTCGTAAGATTACTTCTGAAAGATAAAACTTAAGATATTTGACAGGAATGGAGACATCTTTATAAAGTGTAAAATAATCGGAGTCGTAAACTCAGTTAGGTTTTAACGGTTAGGTTTAAAATTACCGTTTAAAGAGGTGTGACTAGTTATTTATATGGAGAGTGTTTAACTTATGTGCTAATGTAAAGAGCTTGGTTTACAACTTTACACCAAGAGATTGCAAACTATGATACCATTACATTCCGCACTAAACTAATGTTAGTCCTCTGTCTCTTTCTTTTAAACATCAAAGAATAAAGATATAAAATTAGAAAGGTCCAAGTAGGCCATCGCAGTCAAAAAAAAAATTGAATATTTAAATCGGCCGATTATCAACAAATAAGCTAAATGCTGAACTGAGTCTGAGAATACGTCTGGTTTGCTGGAGATTTCTTTAGAAATAAAGTACTTTGTATGAGTTGTTGTTGTTGGTACGAGCTCGCCCTTTGCTACTTAGGATTTACACCAAAGATATTAATATTTCTATGATTTACACCATATCTGGCGAATATATAACCTATCCAGAACTCAAACACAAATAATATACAGTAAATTGTATGTTTAATTACGTTTTGCTTGTTTTACAACTTTTTCGGATTGCATATAACACACATAATTAGGTACGATAAGATTCTATAGGAAACCTGAATTAGAATCAATTAGGTACAAGAAAACAGTCACTTCCGAAGATAAGAATTATGTTTCGATCATTAAATATTGTTTTCAGACAAAACATTGACGGCGAAAGTTAAAATATAGGCTAGTTTTCTTATCACCTTTATAGGCCACTTAAGTGGCGTGTACTGGCTAGCAGAATAAAAGGCGAGCGAACAATTATTAACTGTCGTAGACACAGTTCATTTCTTAGCGTCCAGTGTATGTCCGTAGCGAATCGATGTTGCTTGCAACAGCAACATAGCAAGACAAATGTGTTACCGACAAGGGTTGTCATTTTGACATTTGATTTTTACATTGTAAAACAGAATTATGTATAAGGAATCGACGCGCGGTCCTAAAATTGTCACCCTTATTCTCCTAGCCTTATTATTCTCAAACTTTGTTGGGATCGGCTTCTAATCTAACTGGATGCAGCTGAATATCAATTTTCCAAGGAGCGACTGCCTGTCTGACCTCCGCAACCAAAGGGATACGACTATGGTTAGATCAGTTGTCAGGATTTTATGAGGGTACTCCCTATATTGACTGTCAAAGATCTTCATGACAACCGGCTTAACGTGCTTTCCGAGGCCCGGAGCAGGTGATTATTAATTTATGTATGTGTGTATTGAACGAACGTGAGACCTCTGACTTCCCAGTCAACGGTGCCACTAGGCTATTACTGCTTCTTCTTAAAAATGCACATAATATTCGCAAAGTATACAGCGCCTGGCTGCAAGTATCTTGTGAAAACCTACTCCTAGCTTGGAGTGGTAACATGTTGGAGCTTGGAGTGGTGAACCCTAGGTATGTTTTCATACCCACGCATAAGAGGCATGGTGTTATGACTGTTAGTGAAATCCAAAAAGGGGCTTCTAGCCCCTTGAAACGGGACTCTGTCAACTCAGCCTCAGGCTTCAGTCTTCCAAAAATATAAAAGTAAGGTACCCTTTATGTAGTGAGTGACGTACCTAAACAATTATTTTGTAATGCAGTGTTGAACTCGAATATGTTGAGAAAGCTTACCTGAAACCATACTCAAATTACTCGCTCAGTCGAATGGTGGCTTCCGGGGTGTTCTCGTCTCCCTAAATGCTTTGGTAAGAATTGTCTGATTTCCGTCCGGCTACGCTTTGCACTGTACTCCGCGTCACTTTGTACGATCGTACCTACACTCACTGCTCCCAATATACCAGATAAATTATTAAGTAAATCTAATAAGGAATTTAAATCTAATAAGAGCTGAATTTTAAAAGATTCGTATATGGTCCATTCGGCTAAGAAAATAATAAAATAAAGCCTTTATTTCCAATACCCTTAAATTAACGTTATAAATGTATGCAGGTAGTTTTTTTGTCGTTATAATTTTCTAATAATTTATATTTGTATGTTCTATGGGATGTATGCGCCTCCACGGATGAAGATCTCCTCCAGTTTCTTCCGTTTGTCCCTGTCATTTGCAATATTCTGCCAAATTGACAGAAGAATGTGATTGTTAATTGCCGTAACGGTTTTTTTTGTATAACGAATACAAGTTTTATTCAAAAATCGAAACATCAGGGCTCTGTTTTGTAAAAGTAATATGCAATTTTTATGTGTCGAACAACATGTTCGACCTTTGAAAAAGATACGTTTTTATAATAAAACGTGCCTTTATACGCTCATAATATTATATGGAGGGTATTCTACGAAACGTGGGTAAAGCCACGTTGGAGCTTACAACAATTGATTTTGAAATGTTCAATAAGTATTTAATTAAATGGCGGATTACAATCTATTGTTTCTAGCTGAGGTTATGATTGATGAGGAGATTTTTGCAATGTTTAAAATTTACTGAAGTCTTATTATAATTATTTAATAAGAAAATTTTGAAAAAACAACTGATACGAGACAACGGGCGAGATTCGAAACAAATACATATACTGTCTGTAAGTCTTGCTAAGAGTCCATGTTTGTTTGCCACCTCAATGGTGTAAAATATAGATGAGAAGAAGGGATGTGATAATAATCTTATTAACAATAATCTCTAATTAAGAATTTATTCATACATGAAATTACCAATAATATGTTTGACCCAAGAATAGAACAAGTCCAATAAATACTACTTTGGCACCTTTTAGTGGTGGTAGAACCACCAGCAAAAATACGCCCGCTAGACTGGAACCAAGACCAGGACCGGGAGTACCACTCTGTTACAAAATATCGGGGTAAAATACCAGTTTTTGTACTTTTGTGCTACGTACGTTCAGTGAGAGAGCCGGAGGCCCAAACGGCCGCTTCCATGATCTCCTCTGCCCTTTTATAATTCCGCGCAGGGTTGTCAAAGCGCAAGTGATACCACTGGTGTTGCAAGCGAATGTAGGTTACGGTACATCTTTACGATCAGGCGAGCCGTATGCTTGTTTGCAACCTCAGTCTTATAAAAAAGAAAAAATCCTTTAATAATTACTTGACTATTTCAAATAATAAGATATTAGGTACCTCACTACGTACTGGTTGGTGGTTTTGCTAATGAGGGTACTCCAACAAGCATGTTACGCAGCGAACAATATAGACCGTGGGACACTGTAACAACATTACGTGTTAGTTCCTATCTGTTCATGAATGCGGTGAACTATTCTCCATACAATATTATTATTATTCTTTATTTAAACTTAAAAAAATATCTTTTTAAAAGTATAACAAAATAAAAATATACCTATATTAATAAATATATAGTAACCCACTGGTATTGGGAACAGAGTCCAAGCCATCGGTAGTCAGGGCTGTATAGAGAGGAATCTCCTGACATGCGTACCAGGAGTTCCGCCTTCTGAATCAAGCCCTTGATCCAGCAATCTAACGAGAGCCTCTTGAGGTGTTAATCGAAGCTCTTGGGTGGAAACACATCCCATATGTCGACAACCCCGATCGAGGGTCAAGTTATTATTCTTAAAAAAAATGAATATGCCCGAATATGGCCGTGGGCCGAATAGCCACAGATTGAAGCTCTGAGACAGCATGGCGAGGTAAAAAGTACACCAAGGGAGATGTCGGAAGGAGTGAAAGACCTGGATGTTTACTAAGAGATTTGAAAAGAAGTACCCGCCTACATCACTGCGCATTTTTTTTCAAATTAAAATAGAGGCTAAAGTATTATTATTATTTTTATTGATCTAAAAATAATAAAATAATGTTTGTAATGTGTATGGAGCGACAGCAAACACCCTCACCTTAAATTCACGCAACACAAAGGGGCAACACTAACACCTAGTAAATCTTCCTAGCTCCTTAGAACATTAGACTATAACGATGCTTGCAACACTGGCCTGTGACCCTACGTTAACGAAGCATTACAGTTGCCATCCTATTTGTTTAACTTCGCCTTTTTTACTAGGAGTTATAGAATTATATTATCTAAGCTTCTGGGAAATGTCATTTCTAATCACTAAAATATAGATTTCAACATAATTAGTAGGAATAATTCATTGCTTAGTTTTCAAATTAGCGGTGCACATGTTTAAGGATGGAAGGGTTCGGATGATTCTAAGAAAAAATGTAACTATAATATACAAATTCATGATGAGGGGAAAATTGGAGCGTCTACGTCGGACGTAGAGTTTTTCTAAATTCATGTATCATTCATCTGCGTAGCACCTACAACAAAAAAAAATGTCTGCTGTCTTTCCGTCTGTTTTTTTTCGGATAATCTTCAAAAATGGGACTTTTCAACTGGCAGGTTGCTGACTTAAGATGTAACTTGGCTACTTTTAACTTCAAAAATATTTTGGATACCGCGCAAAAACAAATCAATTTGAAAGGTACTTTTACTTGCTCGTATTAAATTTTTGCTTGCTTGATTTTTCATACGGGAAAATAAAATTTCAAGCGGACAAAGTCGCGGTTGATAGCTAGTGAATATATAAGATAGCCAATATACAATTTAAAAGATTAACTACGTGTATCTACTAGTTTCTAAGAAAATGAAATATCCTGTAATTTCTCAAGGTTCTAATTACGTTCACTAATTACTCTGGAATTCTATGAAGTTAAGCTAGAACGTAGCATTTTGCCTTTACTGTTTCTAAGAAATAGGTTTAAATATAGAAGTTGAATAATGTTATATTTATTCACTCGCTGAGCGGCATCGGGAGCTATAATGCCTGCGCCCGCGCCTGCGCGTGTTCCCAAGGGGAAAGGTAATTTTTTTGCCTAATGCAATCCGCCTTGCAATCTCATTGAGACATGTCCTTTGGGTATGAGAAGTTATGCTATTGTCCATCACTCACATCAACTCACATGTGGTTAGGAAGGTATTATACTCAGGCTTTGAAGGGGCTCGCCGTGACAGAGTGGTTTTGACAGCAACCGCGTTAGATGAAAATAAATGTACGAATTTTCGCGATTTGAGGTTTGGTCCTATAGTAAAAGTTGTTCGTAACGATGAGTTCAATGAACCCTTTTCAGGTTTTTAATTAATTGAATTACACCGTGTATATTTTATGTGTGCTTTTTAAAATTTATACCTATATCATTTATCTATAGTGAAGCGAAAACTGTGGATCCCTTTTTAAGAATATTGTGCGCAGGAAGGAGAGTGAAACTTGGCATAGTCAAAGTTTATTTGGAGAAGAAGTGCAGAAAGCTAAAATTTATAAAACAACTGTCGAGTTTCGACCCCTGACTGGACCACTTGTATTAATTAATCAGTTATAGCCTTTATGACCTCTGACTTCTCCGAATTCATGTGTGAATTAGAAATTAATTATTAGGTACTTGCTAAAACGGTGAGGGAAAACATCGTGAGGAAACCAGCACACCTGAGAGATTTTCCAATGGTATGTAAAGCCATTTCAGAGGCCCACGGACACGGTTTAAACGTTCACACCAGGTTTGTTAATCAACCATACGATTAAAAACCAAATAATTACGGTCAAATTTCGACCATTGTGCCACTAGTATTATTTTATATTGCTTTTATTTGCTTACCAAAGACATTCAAATTATACCAGCGATTGCATATACAGTTATTCAATTGATTCTAAAATATGATCATTTTATCGTTGCGTTCATTGATTTTCTCTAGACAGACTTTTATAGTCTGCGTGTGTTGCCAGTAAAATATATTATTACAGGATGAAGTGGCAACACGCTGTCGCTCCTAGCAATTAATTATAACTACAATAGCAATATATAAAGTTGATTTGTTTGTCTGTTAATGGGAAACCACAAGCGTTTATTTATAGGTATGTTGCTTAGGTATAAATTGAACTATTGATGGTGTCCTTTTAAAGAGTGTAATTTAAGACATTGAAGATTAAAAAAGCAATCATAAGCATGATGCTTGATGTTTTATTTCTTTTGGTAAGTAAACGGCTCTAACCTTAAAAAATGTAAGCGAATTGCGAAAGCCGATGTCCTAAGCTACCGTTTTGAATATGTTTTGGAGACTTGTACCATTTTGAGATGTTTGGAGCTCTAGTGTCAAGCGGGACTTTTTTAGTAGTTTTTAAATTAAGATACTAGTGTGAATAGTGTTGCTAGATGTCCCGCTTTTCAGCCCTCTCAGGACACGTGCCGCCAGCACCCTGAGAGGGAAAGTCCCGTTTTTTATTTAAGATTTGGCATGATGGAAACTTACTTTAAAAAAACCAACTCTGATTGAGTATTAATAATGGCTGTGATTTTGAATAAAAGGATGTTATGTATTTTTCCTGCGTCCCGATTCCTGTCCCGTTTTTTTTTACCTAAGTCCCTTTGTTTGAATTTTTGGAACAACGAATCTGGCAACACTGAATGTAAAGTTAGCATCGATAAATTATGATATATGTAATGTAAAGTAAATAGGTAATACAGAAGAATTTTCTAATAAACCTACATGCAGATGGAATTAGGTGCTTTCTTTAGTTTGAAGAACCTAAAACTAGCACCACATGGTGCACATGCAACAAACAAAGTTAGGTACTTTGTCTTTCAAGTATTCTTAAGCCCTTTACAGTATTCATGATGTTGCAACTAACTTGCAACAATGTACGTAATGCGCCATTCATGTGATATCAACTTCTACAGCGTTGCAACGAAAATAAATATATTTTCAAAAGCAAGACATTCGTTCTGTAGACGTCAATTAGCCAACGTCAAAAAAGGAGCTTGTACACATTGTTTTCGAATTTCAAATAAAATAAAAGTGCGCAGCGAAGCCGTGGGGCGTGCCACATGCATAAAACTATACTAGTTTGTCATTCTTCACGCATATGCCGACGGTAGTCGCTACCGCAATTGCTTGGTGCGCGTACGTCGATAAAATATATAATTCGCAATTTAAATTAAGCAAGATCCTCGTTGCGTATACGTCATTCTGTACTCTATTTTGGGTGGAATATGGTTTATATTTGTTTGTAATTGAGAGGGATATGTGGTGTTCTGTATTATTGATGTGGTTTGATCGTTTCTTCGAGCACCTGCTCAGGCTGACTGATCGCGGCTACGTGCGGAAACTTTTAGGACGATGAAATAATCCTATACCACGCTTATTACTGACCGCTGCATTTAAATTCGAGTAGTATTTTAATATTTTTTTTATTCCCCATGTGGATGTATTATTTTGCCAATGGTGTATCCCCCTACGTGTTTTACGTTCTCAACAAATAAGCGATTATCAACTTGTAAATTGATATATTATACGTGCGTTCAATTATTGTAATGCTCAATGTAAAAAAATTTATTCACCAAGGAAAAACAGAAATAGAAACGTTCAGCAGAACGGCGATAAGTTGATATGATGAGCCGGGATGGCTAGAGATCAATTAACGTTGAGCACGACGGCGATAAGTAGATATGATGAGCCGGGATGGCTAGAGAACAATTAACGTTCAGCTGGACGGCGATAAGTTGATGTGATGAGCCGGGTTGGCTAGAGATAAGTTGTTAAGATGAGAAAAGTTGAGAAAAATATAGTAAAGTTGTTATTTACGAGTTATCGTTGTTTAAACAGTGTTGACAAAAACAAGTCAGTTGGCAAAAAAAAAAAAATTAAAAACTAAAATATTATTTAATAAATACTAGATAAGTGAACTCACAACTATAATTTTTAATGTTATGCAATTAAAACTACATACTTACAAAGTTCCTTTTAAAACATAGATAAATAAATTTGACCCGCGTGTTTACAAGATTATGAGCAGATAATTAAAACTGATCGTCCGATAATCAAGTCTCAAAGGAAAAATAAATTTAAAATTCAGCTATACCTATGTAGGTCGCCTGCGCACCTTGCATTCCGAACAGGTCCCTGAGGTGTAATATATTGGACAAAGAAAGTACCTACATACATGCGCAAACGCAAGGCTATCTTTATTCATGAGTCTTATCAATTTGTTGGCAGCCAGTCTTACAATATAATATGGGGTTGCCACTACATAATTACTTAGATAATATTAAAGTGAAGTATAAAGTGTGACGTGTATGTTACTCCTTTTTTTACATAATTGTACATTTAACTGTGCCTAGGTTTAAATGTAAGTAATGTTGAATTTGAACACTCAAACTGAATTGACCTTTACGTGCAGTCCAATTAAAATAGACAAGACGAATTTAAAGATTAAAATCTAATTATCATTTAGATTTAAAAGTTGTTCTTTGATCGTGAAAAAGTTTTGCTCGGCACGGCCAGTTGGATATCGAATAAATGTGGTTTTAATCTATCATTTGTTGGTTCAAATATGATTTCAAAACAACCTTTTAAACACATTCTTTCTCGATTATTTTTGTAATATTTTCTATAAAAGTGTTGGGTTACAAATCCGCTTTGCAAGTACGTGAAGTGTGGGTTTTAACCTGTTGACTTTTTTAATGTCTTATGCCTACTATCTTAGTCAATCTGAGTTACACTGACGGTGAATTTTCGTTCACCTGGATTTGATGGTCTTAAATCGCCAACACGCAGTGTGTTAGCGTGGTGGTTAGCGCATATCCTTTATCTCTGTAGAGACTGTGGTTCTTCTCTTTTTAAGGCAATGGCATATAGTGGAATAGTGACAGGCTAATATAGATTTCTTTAATGGTAAATTTTTCTTTACTTACCTACCCTATAAGCACTTTAAGTTTCTTATGGATTGGATTCTATTCTATCACTATCACCCACTATATTGGACGGGATTTTATCACTCCTTATCATTGGGTTGGATATTAGTTTAACTTGAATCGATTTTCTATGGAACGACTGCTTATCTAACCTCTACAACCTAACCTAACGGTATACAATATTCTGACGTTAGAATAGTTGTCAAGACTTTATGAAGGGACGGTTAAAAATTTTCAAGTTAACCGGGATAAATCGGTGAAAACTTAGTGCATTCGGACCCCTATTATATCATTCCAAAAGTCGTCCCACAAGGCTATCATAGCTCTTCTTTATTTTTAAACTAACTCTACCATTTCTTTCCGTTCTTTTTCTTTCTTTACCAGAGATATTTTTATGTATTTTTCGATTGCAGTTTATCTGCAATATCTTGAATTTCTATTAATTACCAGAATTGCAAAAAACTTAAAATGACACACCCCTCTTCTCAATCCTATCTTCATTATTCTAAGTGACATTAGTCAGCTCGTTTTCATTGTCATTTAGGATTCGTCGCATAACCACCTCTTGTCATTGGGCCTGCAACTTTTCTGCTGGTCCATCGTTCAAAAGTGCCACTAAAACCTGGAACTTATTCAGATATCTTTCGCCCTACTAATTGCAGGTAACTTACAAGAACAGTAAGGTAACTTTTCATTCAAAACCAGATATTTTGCAGCAAACAACCCAAGAAGCTAAGTACAGCCCAATTATCGTTAGGTTTGAACCAATCGGCGGTAACCACAGGCCGGACGGTGCTACAATGAATTATTGTATTTCAACGTTCGCCTCCGGCATTATTACCATGCGTAATTGCAAGCCGCGTGCGCCTGCGCTGGTCCTCTTCCCCGTAACTTATTTGGTGTGAAATGAGAACAATTTGACTCCGTGAAGATTTATGACCGGAGATAATGACGTTCTAGGTAGTCGGAACGCTAAATTGTTTTCCTTTGCAGGTTTTTTAGTGTTCATTTTTCGAAATTTACGATGTGATATGATTATGTTTTATCGATAGTGAACTCCCGGTTTTCTTGTTTCGTTACCTTAATATTAAGACCAAAATTTTAGAATAAAAATTTCACCAAATGTTAATTTAGGATTCAAAGCCTTTGTTTGTTTGAGAAAGTAGTTTGTTTCTTTATAATAAAGAGTTTCTTCGTTCCCATACAATCTATCATACTGCATTTCTGGGTCGTATTACGTACAGACTTTAATTAAAACCTTGAGTACTTCTACAGAAGTCAAGGGCACACATAGATAAAAATATTTAAATTGACTTCCAGCAATTTACATGTTCCTTCCATAAAAGGTGAGGACGTCAATAGCGTTTGAAAGGTATATTATTATGCAGAACATACGTTTTATGGTGAGGTCATCTGTCTTGATGATGCAGCGATGATCTTAGTTGCTTTATTACTGCCTTCATAGTTCTCTGGGCGTTGCCACTATGATAATCATCGCCTAATGCCACGGGTTAGTTGTCTATTAATATTAACCCTCAAAGTATATGCCCAAGGGATTTATCGTATTGTGACCACTGTGTTTAATGAGTCATATTTGCGCTGTAAATTGGAAATTGCTGTCGTGAAAATAATTCATTAAAGTTAAGTCTATAGATAATAGATAAGTGTAAAGCTATAGGTATAGCTATAGGTAGTGAAAAGTAAAGTAAACTTTTGACTAAACTTTGACTACTTATGATAGTGTTACATCAATCAGCCCAGTTTGAGAGGATACAATAATTTTAGGTAAAGAAACTTTTGGGAATTTATACTGATAACAATCAAACCAAAATAAGTGCGTACATTATAGTGAATGCAATAAGTGAATTGTGTTTGTGAACCTTCAACCTACCTATTGAATGATGTTTTATTATTAAGAAAAATGACCTCCAAAAACAAATGAATTTTGATCTTAATTTGTATATTTTGCCCAATTAAAATCAATGGAATTTTATAAATCTGTATTTATGGTTTATCAAATTTCAAAAATATAATATTTTAATGGATTTTGACAAAAAATAGACAATCTGACAAATCATAGACAAAGTTTAATAAAGTCTCTAGTTTAAAAAAAATCATTAATTTTAATTGAGTAATATTCTAATTAAGATCAAACTTTGTTGGCGTTTATTGCGCTGAATGTACTCAGGGGCTAGTTTCTATTAAATAATTACAATAAAATTATTATTTATATATTAATGACATATATAGCATAATAGGTATAGGAGCCCCTCATCTCTATGGTACAGGTTTATCGTAGTGCAATCGCCCAATAATGTAATTATTATATTATCGGGTGGTTGCACTAAAATGAGGTACTTTACTTATATTACATTGTTGTACTTGTATTTCTATTAATTCTAAGACTTTTAATGAACCAATTTAATTCTCAATAAATTATAATTGTGACTAATTTCAAATTGTTTCTAGAAATCTGAGTTTCTTTGTACACACCTCCTTTACGTTCGGAATCGTGACCAATTTGTCGTATTTTTTTAAATAACCGCAATTACAATTACAACGGTAATTCACGGAACTTTTGAAATAAATAATATAAATGAGAAATAATTGTCTGTGGGCCTCGCTACCATAATTATGTCGAAGTTGACGCATTCCAGCTTCGATTCTATGAAAATGACAGATAACAATCGCGCGGTCGACGTCGTCGCCTCTGGCGGACTGTGATTGGAGCTATTACTAAAGTGTTGAATCATTGGGTGCTGATTCTGATGGACATCGTCTGAACTATTGTACAAATGTACATATCCATCATGCTATATAAAGATCTTAAAGAATTAAAGAATAGTTTATAGAAAAAATAGAAATAGTAAGTTTAGCAAGGTTAAACGAGACGATAGCGTCGCGACGATACCGTCAAAATATTAATATGGTAACTTAAAATTATTGAGATCATTATATTACTCACAAGTAAATTGATTAACTTGGATTGATATCGTCTACTATTTTATAAAATCTTATTTTTTTTTAGAAAGTGACAGCAAATCAAACTAAATTAGTTTGTAACAACAGAATAAATATTTAGGTAATGCTTCTTTCAATCGTTGTTGGTCTCAGTGTGCCTCGAGTCTTATTTATATCCATGGTGTTGCTTAATGAGTGAGCCTCGATTCCTGTCGGGCCCCTGTCACTGGGCGTGAAGACTTCAATCATTTTGATATACAAACACCTTTAGTAAATATCAAAGTTGTAGTTTGCAAATAGTATCATTGTAGGCATTTATGTTCAATACGGTAATATTAAGTTATCGTGATTGTCAGGTGAAATAAGCTTTTGCAATGCTTTTTGTAGGCGTGGAAAAAGGTTTAGGGCCTGCGCAAATCGGCCCACAGCAATAATAATAGCAAAATTTTTATAGAAACAAAAAATTTTTTATGATAAGCAAGAATTGGACTTGTGATCTACTGTTTGAAGCTATCAGCCTGCCAAGTGAGCCATTGATCATTGACAGTACCAAGAGGTACCTTTCTCAGTTCCCAGATAAAAACTTCAGAATAAAACCAAACAACAAAGGTAGCGTTGTAAGTAGTGATGTTCAAATTATAATTCGCAACGCGCCTTAAACTTAATATCGCGCTGTGTTGAAAACTAAACGCCAATAACGGTTTTGCGTTTAGTTTGTTGAGACGTTATAACACACACTATTCTGGTTTTATGGTTTTATTAACCACCACTATTTGTGAGAGAAAGTCTGAGGTGAGGAAAGTCGTGAACACCCGCTAGGATTATGAACTTATCTTCGCCTATCATTGACCAGGGGTCGAAGCTTAGTCAGAGCAATAGTTGTTTACATAAATACTTCGTTTCCAAGATTATGTAGGGTTGTCCCTTTCGACAAATCGCGGAAGATCAATAAAAATCTTATTCTATAATGTCCAGTGTATACATAGACGCCAGCACACCAAGCTAGGTACTACAATCTGTCAAATTTCTTTAATAGATTTTCAATTTTCTCGCTAGAGCATTAAGTTTAAAGTTGATTGGGAAAATTTGACAGTTTCGGGTTGCTTGTTGCTTGTACAAACGCGAGCTTATTATTTGATACCAGCAAATTTGGAAACAAGGGTGTATTTCAACCATACAACAGTGCCGATTTTCTTGTGTAACGTCACACTAAACTAATTCTAACTAGGTATATCTCTTTCTAATAATCATCATCGAAAAAGGAAAGCAAAAGGAACTGTCAAATTAGAGATGTCAAATTGGTATAAACCCTTCAATAAATAATTCACTAAAAAATTTTTGTTCAAATGTTTTTAATCCCGATGAATGTATGATCGAAATCCATGTCTAATATAGGCCAAAGTGTCGTAGAGATTAAAGATTAAAACAGTTCACAAGCAAAGGAATTTGTGTCCCATCTGCCATAGCGCCATTAAATCAGTTAGCCTCAATTGACACCGAAAGGAATCATGCGCAGCTGCTCCTTATCCCAGTCAGGATTGGGGAACATACTTATTTGTACGCATCAGCTATCATTTTGTTGTATTAAATGTATGTTTATGAATCCTCTCTCTCTTTTGTGAACTTCTTTTTTTTTTTGTCGTGTGGAAATCTCTTTATGATCCCATCACTAAGGGCTGGCGATGGGGTTATATCCGACTCGCACGGACTAAAAACCACATGGTGTTCCTCCGCGAACCCTTTGGGCGGAAATACGGTTTTCGCTCGATGGTTGTTCAAAATATTTTGTTTTTTTAGCACGTTGCAAATGCTTGATATTTTTTATCTAATAGGTGTGTAGTTTAGTTTGAAGGTAGTAATTATCTTCACAGTTACTACATTGCAATCCTTTTATATTTTTTAATTCATGTCGTTCGCGATGTCGTCCGGGTGAAATTGTCTATTTAATTTTCTTCCCTATTTTTGCAATTTTCATTAAAAAAAATACAGCCCTTGTTACTGGTCGATGAAAAAAATATAAGTGTTTTTTTTTTAAAAGTCGTAATTTTTGAATTTATCCATTATAAATAACAAAAAAACCACGCAACTGCTGAGCACGCGGTCCTGTGTTCGATCCCCAGGTCGGGCAAAGTGTTATTATGTTTTTACATTAAGAAAATTCTTAGTAGCAGCACGGAGTCTATAGAATTGTGACCGGCACGAAATGTGGCGAAACGTGGGTGTACTGCATACACCTCTGTCTACCCCCTTTGGGGAATACAGGCGTGACTCTGCGTTATGTTATGTGTGTTAAATAAAAATGATGATAAATCGTCTTTTATCTATTCGATATTCAAATATACACAAATGAAATCTAAATAACGTAACGGTTGTTCACACAGTATGAAGTGATTTACGATAAGTGTCGGGTACAACAGACCGCAAAAACAAATCTGTGTATGATCTGAGTCTCGCAATGAATTTAGTAAGAACATAACATATACAAGATAAAATTGAAAACATGCGACAAATTGAAACGGGAGACACATGCATAACTTGTTATAAGAATGTTGCAGAGATTTGAATCACATGCTTGTTTTTTGATAGCCAAAAGAAAAATGCTGACATCCATTTACACCAAAATTACATTCGCAGACTTTTTTTTCAAGGGCTCCTATTAATTTCCTTCTGAACCGCCGACTTGCTCGCACATTGAAGATATAAAATAATTGCATGTAGTTATGAAAAATCGCATAGGTAAAAACATAAACATAAAGGAGAATCACATTAAAAATAATCAGCAGAAAAATATCTGCTAATGATTTTTCAAGACTAAATTCAGTGATTTTATGTCTTTATAGCGGTTTAGTGCGATAGACACCTTAATTCACCTGATGATCTGTGTGGTCCATTAAATTCTCCAAACCTTTTATATAGGTACTTCAAAGAAGTATTAAGGTACAATTCTGACACCGGCGACAGCAAACGACCATAGCTGCTTTCGCAGACACGACTGCAAGCGACATTAGTAGGTTCCTAAACATTTTCTATGTAATTTTATGAAGGTAAATTACGAGTGCGTCGTCTGCCGCCTCGACCGTAAGCCATAGTGTCGCTATCGCTATGCCGCAGCCGCGGTAGACCAGTTGTGAAGCCGACCGTTAATCGACAACACGTAATTTGAGTAAAGAAACTGTTTAAACATGAGTTATCACGCGGGCGTGGTGCATCATGTTGCTGAATCGCTGCAGCAGTACAATTCGGAATCATATCAGCTGCGGTCGGTCGCTGTCGCCGATGTCGGAATTGTTCCTTTACACATAAATAATTTGCAACATAGGTAATTTATTTTATGAAAGCATAAATTGCCTCTTTTACTTCTAAGTCGTAAGAATCTTATGTCGATTCGAAGAAGACATTTAATTAAAATAATTCATCAACGGTGTTTCCGGGAAGGATGAGGTTCAGTCCATTAGTGCCACTTTGCTACCTTAAGTGCCACTAGAAGTTCTGACAGAAGATTATAGCATTTTATAGTGAACTAATTTTTACCCGTCGCTTCGCTCACGTGACGTGCATTTTCCGGGATAAAAAGTAGTACATTTTGCAAAAAATCACGTCAATCCGTTGTTGCGTGAAAGCAGGACAAACCAAAAAACACATTTCCATATTTGTAATATTAGTACAATTAGTAAATACCTAATTATGTAATTAGTACGATGGTATTGGGTCTATGGTGGCGCACATCGGACTTTGAGATGTCTATTCGCTCTTGAATGGAAGATATTCTATTCTTTAGCTCTATGTATAACAGAAATGGATCAGATCAGGTGAATCGTCTGGTAGTTGTTTCTCTTTTCCAAAAGAAGAAGATGCGATGGTCTGGTCCAAAAAAGGAATATCTACCAGAGAAAAACAGTAGCTAGCCATACGACGCGATGTCCTGGGTACAATGTTGTTGTACGAATGAGATAGTAAAATTCTTCCAACAAGCCTTTAATACAAAATTACAGAGGTTTTGAAGTTTAATCATAAAATATGTATAATTATGATTAATCACAATAAAAATAAATTTGGAAGCCTCTAGTCGATTTTTAGGTCATTTTAGTGGACTGAATTTTTAGGTCTCTTTAGTAGACTGAAGGAAAATGAGGAAATTAGTACCGCGCCATCGCATGCGATTGGTATGTTACTAATGAACCTGCGCAAACTTTTTCCACTTAGCCGCTTTTTATTCACACAACATTTCTAGAAGAACTGACCACGAATTATATTAAGCATATCATACAGCAAGAGGTCGTCTTATACCAGAAATGTGATATAGGTATCTATGCGATATCTTGCCGTGTGTAGGTATCTGTTGCTTTTTTCAGGCTTCATTTATATGTTCTGAGCGCTTCGTCCATTTTATTATTTGTCCGAGTTGATTTATTTAAAAACACTAAATATCGCATTCTCAAATAACAAACAATACACAATTACTGTAAGTACTTAAAGTATTTATTACGCAACTTAACTGAATAGGTAAGTATGTTATCTGTCAGACAATAGCAGCTAGTGATACGGAACCGTGGCTAATGACGAACGAAATGGAACATGAAATAGTGGTGTGAGCGAAATTATTGGTTCAGCCGGCTGTGCGTGATCTGCGCTGGTAGGGACACCATGGAGCTGTAGCAATGGAGACTACGAACTGGGATATAAAATGGGATTAGGCGTTACTTTGCAGAAATCATCAATCAACAATTAGAATTATGAAAAACAATGTGGTCTTAATTCCGCTAATTAATAAGGTAGGAAGAACTAATTATACATAATATAAGAATGCAAGCTCAAACCACTATTTGATACACGTTTTGCCTCTCCACAAGGCATTCTTCAGAGATGTTGATCCGTCAAGAACTGCCTAAATTCAGTGATCAAAATTCCAACCGTCATTCAATAAATTAAATTACTTAATAAATTTTTGCTTTCTGCACCCCTTCTCCTTATAATAAACTTTAATTGTATGAAATCACCTAATGCTCTGTGCAATATTACTAAAGGGGTACAAAATTTTCTCTTTACAAAATTCTCGATTTCTTTATCGTATGGTTGATAAACAAGTTTTAAAACTAACACATTTTTGTGACATAATTGCCAACTTACTTATTGCCAAATTTGGACCATGTCCTCGGAAATCCCGTTGCATGCTGAACTTATCAGTACAAAACTGTACGCCAGCTTCCTTACTGTTGAGATTTGTAATGCGTACCATTATTTTGAGTTCGCCGGGACTAAATTATTGTTTATCAGTGAGGAGCTAAAGTAACTGTTTTACAAGAAGACTGAGAAATTTACATTAATTGGCACCAGAGAAAACCAAGCGTATTTATGATAGTGCCTTTCATGTTTATATTATATTTATGGTGTCCTAGTGAGTTAGCATACATAAATATTGCCTAAACATTGTGCAGCGGGCGTGTAAAATGTGCACTTAGAGTATTAATAAAAATTAGAAGTCGCCTATTGGTCGCAAATTTTATTTTATTTTCCAATTTTTTTAGCTAGTAAATGGCTAAGTACTTAACAAAAAAAAAAGATTCACAATTTTTTGTTTGCCTATTTAGATTTAGATATAATGTCATTATATCCCAATAGGTCTATAGTTAGATCTTCTTATCGTACTGTTTATGAACAACTTAGTGTTAAACTTTAAACCGCCCAACCAGTACACCATTGAAAACATTTCTTCGGTATGCTGGTTTCCTCATGTCGTATTTCTTTAAAGTTTTAGCAAGGTTTAATTAATTCTTGTAACGCACGTGAATTTCTGTCTTGGCAGTGCATTAGTCATAAACACTATTCCATTGCCGGTTTTTTAAGGCAATGACGTTAAGCTGACAATGTAGCATTAATGTAGCATAGCACAACTCGGAAGAGAGGTTTTTACTACCAAGGGACTGCAAAGAATTAAGAGTCTGTCACGACAGTAAATATTGTGATTTGTGCTATGATGTAATTGAAAGTGTCAAATGCAACGATTAGATAAATTCATTATTATTTTATGCATTTATGAAAATGTTTTTGTAGCCGATTCCGCTTAGGCATAATATTATCATAACCGTCATTTTTTTGTAGTCGGGAAAAAATATAAGGGTAATGGATAGAAGGCGGTCTGAGCATTTGGTATATTCGGAAATGCTGGTAAACATTGTCATATTCATACTCTGAAACGTATTGAGCGTCGAAATAAAATACGTTTTTGTTGCGCCGGAGTCGGCAACAATTTGTAGTGACTGCGACTTCCAGTTGCTGAATTACGATAGGTATGGTAAAAAATTGATCGTAAACTACTCATTTTAAATGCACTATACCATGTTTATACGTTTATTATTTAAATAAATGTCGTTTTTGTGGGGCTTCTGTTTTGCTGTTGGGAAGAAATATGGTTATGAATGACACTTGAAGTTCTTACATTGTATCTAGCTTGGTAATTAAAAATTTTTTAGTTGAAATTTAAAATGGAAAACGGTTGTAATAAAATATTTAAATACTAGCCTACGTTTGCGGTATTGTCAGCGTGGATTTATTTTTGAGATAAAAGTATCCTTTACCGGTTGATCAATGTCCCAGAATTTCCATTAGGAAATAAATGTACAGAAATTGAAGGATTAAGAGGTTACAAACAAATACATAACTACCTCCGAATTCATAATCATAATATAAGAATACATAAAATCCTTCAATAATTAATGTAAAAGTTTTTCACTCTTTCACACAAAAATTACTGAACTGATTTTGATGACACTACAGTATTATAGCTTTTACATCTAAATAACACATAATAGACTATTTAAATTGCGTAAAAAATTAAAAAACCTGTAGTACTAAAAGTTATACAAGACTTCGTAGTACGAAACACGAAAGAATACCTACCTATTAGGTAACAAAGCATGTCATGTTATAAATGCAAAATTAAATTTTATTACTTTTACCGCCAACGATCTAAAATTATCAGTTGTTACTGAAAATTATATTATAAGCCCATCAAAGTTCGCGATCTAACCGCTAGATGTCACTATAACAACTGTCATTCAAAATGACATTTAATTTTAGAAACCCTTTTATCTTGTGAGAAATTCATTTCGTAAAACTTATTTTAGACTTTATTTTCTGAGTTTTAAGAATCAAAATGGCTTGCGAGTTAATAGTCCAGGTGTAGGAGTAAAATTGACAAGGTCTTATAAGGGCCCGAGACACAAAAGTCGGTGTAGTAAAAGAGCAATTTATTTAAACAATAAGTATAGCTATTTGTTCGTTGCCTTTTATGGTGTAGAACGTTCAGGTTAGCGGGTCCGATAATGCTTGACGTGACTAGACTTCCCCGTCGCCGATTGTGCAGCTTTCGGCCAAAATGACCCGCGTACGACATTAAAGGTTAGATTCAGGAAAAAATGGCGTATTTTTGTAATTGGAAGACACAAAAATGATCTTTTTAAGTAGTATCCGAGGCAAATTAAGTTTTTTTAAAGTAAGAAGATTAATATCATATTGTGTTCATGTTCAATTAACCGCAAATTCTTATAATATTGTAACTTTTTCAAGATATTGACAGGTTCGAACTCAATTATAAGGCGGTCTTAATTAAAGGCGCATTTCAACCCGTAATTCATTAAGAAAAGTACCCATTGAGGCTAATATTTATAATGGGGCCAATTCTGATGTGCTAACATGAACTTTAACGTAATACCTACTAAGATTATTACAATACCGAAGTGCAAGCACAGAATAACCGAAATTCGGTTATTCTGTGGTGCAAGTGTCGCTGTACCACGGTAGCTTTTTTTTTTTTTTTTTTTTTTATGGAATAAGATCTTCTTTAAGCCTTCCATAATCTCGCTCAGGGTCGGCAACACGCAAGTTTTTGTTTTACTAAGGTCTTTATTAAGAAAATAGAAATAAAGCTTGTTACAGAATTAGACAAAGTCTAATAAAGTACCAATAGATAATATATTTTTATAAGCTACAACACTTATGTACCCAAAACATTTAACTTAAATTTAATAATTTATCCTAATTAAACAATACTTTTAAACACGCAAGTGATACTTACCTTACCTTGGAGTTGCAGGCGTCTATAGGGTGTTAGAAGTAACCGCTGACCATAGAAATATATATCTTTGCCGCTGACCATCAAGTAGGCTCGGTTTGTTTGCCACCTTCAATAAAAAAAAAATATTATATGTATGTATATACATTTAAAACATACATTAATTATATTTCTGAGTAATTAGGCAATTTAGGGAAACCCACTTGTTGAAGTTGATGACTACAGTTACTTTTTTTTGACAGTTAGTTCTTCACACAAATCCTTATCTTTATAAGTTCAAAGCATTGCGTCTACCTTAATACTATCCATTAATTGAGAAAAGTAACATCAGTAAGATCTGTTCTCGGGCAGTTTACCAAGAAGATAACATCTTGACTTAAGAGTTGGCACTGGTAAAACTAGCCATTTATGGAAATATGTCGGTTTGTTTGTCCTCTGTCACACTTTCCCTCACGTTTCGAAATTACTGTTAATGCGAGTTTGGCTTTTGATGTTTCCCGCAGGTTTTAGTTTAGGAGAGAGGAGACTAAGTTAGAGACTAAGGAGACTGAGTACGAAATCATTTCATAAACCTCTGGATTTTGTTGGGTAACACTTAAACCTTTTACATAACATTTAAAGCTGGGAAGAAGTCCTGTAGTTCTGGTTAACTCTTGATCTACGAACCAAAAACCCAATTTATATCTATAAGAACACATAACGTAACGTTTACGCAAAAGCGTGTGGCAATGCGCGCATTGTTTTTTGACTGATTGAATTGAATTTTTGCATAGTAGTTGTATAGTGAGTGTAAGTGAATAGGTATTCACTCACAATGCATCCGATGTGTTCTATAAACTGAGTTCTGTTAGTTAGTGATACATTACACGTGTTATAACTGCAAGCGTAGTGATGCGATCACACCATGTTTAAGGTTTGTTAGGTAATATTTGACATGGATTTATATTGACATTGTCTTTGACATGAATTTGTATTGACATCAAATTTGGGTTGAAAAGTATTTTTATTTTTATATGTTTTTTTTTGTAATTATTAACAAGAAATTCTTAATCCCTTACCATTAAATGACTATATTTTTCAACTTGGTACCGTTTTATTAACAAAATTAACATAATAAAAAATCCCTTTGTAAAAAGTGTATAGTCATCTTTAAAGCAGGTTTTTTACCATATACCACAATACAATACTGCTTACCAGTTTAATTCGTGGTCAAACTAAAAAAACTATACCATTCTTTTCGCTTTCGTTATTTACAACTATGTAGTGTCGCAAAATAATAGAAGCAAAAAATTTTTTTTACGTAAAACGGTTTTGTCATCAAAACTAAAGCTGTGTACTAAATATTAGATCAATCTGTCAACAGGAAGGGGGTGAAATTTCGATTACTAAATTTGAACCAAACAAGCTAAGTAAAACCGTTTAAAAATAGCAACAACGCCTCTCCTATTGCGTGCCATATATGGAAACTAATGACGGAACAAAGGTCACAAACTAACAGCAATCAACACTCAAGTTGCTTCTGGTGCGTGGTTGGAAAAACCCTTGCTGCCAAACGACTTGGTTCTGTTTCGCCATGATGTTTTGACAAACCTATCCGTGTCACGGGTATGGACAAGACCGTCAAATTTCCAATTACCAATTTAAAGACTTAGGTGGGTTTTTTTTTATCAAAAACATCCCGTATTCATATTAGAAAAAGCTTTTTTTTCTATAATCAAATAAAGTTAATATTCTCGACAACTCGAATAGTTCGTTCAGTAGTCATCACATCACTAAGTCAAGGACATCTACATACATTTATACCGATGTTTACTGCAAAGATAAGTCAGAGCTGAACCAGTTAGTAAACGAACCGACACTTGTTGAACCATAAATTTAAACCTGATTGTAAACAAGGAAGATGCGTCAGACTATTGTTTTAATAATAAATACGAAACAGTATACATCCCTGAATTACGAATACGATACGTAGGTATTGGTATAATGCCAAGTGACAATCTCTATACACGTTGTTTTTAAATTGCTTTATTTCATTCCTGCTGATTATGTTGCTAATATCCTTGTTGCTGAGTAAATTATTCTTTCTATTAAACCTTCAAACACCGAGATATGTGTCTGAAAAGGATATATCAACTTTTACTCGACTCGACTCGCCGGGGTCCACGCAGGAGTCTAAATTAGAAAAATTGAAAAAGCTTGAGCTGATAATTGCCTATTCGCTGACAAATTTGACAGCTCTAATTTGACAGTTTTTTTTGTCAAATTAGAGCTGTCAAATTAGTCACGCACTTAAATTCTCGTTGTTATAACGCAGGGCTTTAAAAATCTATTATCCTTTTCTCTTATCTTTGTTAGAAAGAGTGCATGCCTAGGTTTAGAACTTACGATCTTTGACTTGGCAGTCTAACGGTCATACCACTAACAGTAATAGTACAGTAGTTATGCTCAGGAGTGGACAGTAGCAAGATAATTAAGTAAGTTAGGTTACAGTAAACTTGACCTGCGGGAAAATTGATCACTTACGTTGATAACTACAATTATCACGAAGACATTGTAGATAATCCGATAATAAGAATAAACGGCTCTGAATAAATTAATCTTGACGTGTACACGTTATTTATGTTATACATAACAATCACATAATATAGGTTTATTGCTTTTTATATTACACAATCCTATTAACTTGAATGATAAAATAAGGCAGATAAATGGTAGACTAATTAAAAATACTATGGTTTATTCTTATACATTGTAAAATAATATGAGCCTCAAGGCTGCGTACGCGCCACACATAACTTATTCGCGTGTCTCCGCTCGCATTTTATCTGATCTAGCTAGTTTACCCGACGTATCATTCCGCTATGCGATATAAGGTAACAAACTTTAGAAGCCACTTAGAAAACTAAGTTCTAAACATAATTAAACCTAATTAATAAAGGAATAGAGTTAAAAATTGCGAAGAAATGGTTTTTGTTAATAGAAAATATGCAGATAGGAACGCGAAATAGAGGAAGGCGGATTGCGTTGACACGATGCGTATCTTGTGACAAATCTGCCTCTCAGGATCTGGGATCCCGCGGCGTATTTTTCGCAATTTGCATTTAACATATCTAGGATATCGATTGGCGATGAGATATTTAGTTTCCATGCTGTGAATAGGTGGCCTGATTTATAGGACTATTTCTACAAAGTACAAGAGTCCCGTAAATCAGGATGTACCTACTATATAGCTAGCAGTCTAGCACCATGGTTTCGTTGGGAGTGGTGGTGGGAGTTCTTATCTAATATTTTTATATTCTTTTTCTAATCATTTTTTATTTAGAATAATATATCTTGTGTACTTCAAACGGTATTGCAATTTTACAAACTTTTGAAGGCCAGTGTAGTTGAAGATTATTATAATAAAAGTAGATTTATTTAGGCGTAAATTTTTATCGCATTATGTAGCAACAGATCGCTCGTCCGTTCGCTCATTAGTTTATAGCGATATATATTATGAACACAGCTTTGAGGCGGCTGCAATAATGTATAAGGTTTACGATCATAATAGAGAGTGAGGCATGGAGAAGTAGGAAACGGAGTGCTAGTTACTGTCGATAAATTGGGAGCTATTAGTAGCGTAGGCGTAGCCAATTAGGACATACTAAGTCAGATGGTAAAGTCTGCAGAAGAACAGACGGTCGATGGAGCAGACATGTGTTAGAGTAAAGACGCGTTTAGGCAATCGTAGTGTAGGATGCCCTGCGGCACGATGGACTGACGGTTTGAAGAAGGTGACTGACAGGGAATGCATGCGGGTTGTCCAAGACCGAGACGGGTGGCACTCTTTGCAGGAAGCCTACGTTTAAGCAGTGGATGTACTAGGCTGATATGAGTTCAAATGGATTAGTCAAAAGAGCTTGCGATAAGAAGCACGGGACAGGAATGAGGCTTGTCAGGTCTAATCAAGATCCAGTAGAGCGGTCTTGGATCTGATTTCGCCGCTTAGTTATTTTTATAACTATAGGGATCTAAATTTCTTTCTCTTTTGTAGCTATTGTATTTTTTGGTCCACATCTTTCTCTTTTTTCTTGTATTTTCTCTATATTAGTGCACAATTTAATGACATACGTGGCTTTTTGTTGTGTCAATAACTATTATAGACATTGCCGACCTCTGTATCACAGCATACGCGGAAGCAAACTGCAAATCATACGTCACATCGTGTGGCTGCAAAATCTGTTTTCATTTTCTGATTTGGTCAAGCTTAATTATAGCTCTATTTGTTGTTTATTCTGTGTGATGTAACAATGAGGTTGGTTACTGATTGCCTCAGGACGATAATTAATATACTGGTCATAGGAAATGGATTATGACTGTTTTCCTCTATTGCTTAGATGATAGATGATATGCACTTAATTGTGAATTAATGATTTCCTTTCATGTTATAGTTTACAGAAATATCACTGAATTATTATTTTCTGTGTCACGATTCTGTAATGGTGAGATGAGTCATATAATTTTCGTGATTGTTACTTTTGATTTTATTTTTTGGTCTATGATAGAACCACAGATATAGATTATCTGTGGAAGGAACTCTTGAAAATTACACTCTTAAAGTCGGTTGGAACGGCCGCGGCAATCCAAAACGATCGGAGAGAGCTCAAGCGCAGGGCCAACGGCTTTACGTGCTATCCGAGGCACGGAGTAAGTGATTTTTAATTTATAATACGCACATAACTTAAGAAAAGTCAGAGGTGCGCCGCCTTGGGTTCGAACCTGAGACCTCCTGATTTACCAGTCAACATTTATACCATTAAAAAATATTATAGATAAGTATTTCAAAAAGGCACAAAATAAGTTTTAAAAGATTAACACTATTGCGCATGGGCACTATTCCAAAGTATCCACTAGATTCGATTTATGAAATTAAAATCTGTTATTTCTTCTGTACGTGCGCAGTTAATGTATGTTCATGCATATTACATTATGTACAATTGAACAGACTTGCACGGGCTGCTTGCAAATCATTTGCCTTTTTAGTCATTGCATAACTACGAATTCTTTTAGGGATGTAAATGGTATTTGATTTGATTAGACATACTTTTTTTAACATTTTACCAATACTTGACGATTAACCGATTAGGTCAATCCAACTAGACCTATTAGCTGGATTGGCAATTCGAGATTATGGAGTATGAATATAATCAAATGAAATTCTTTCTTCTGGTTCCTTCACGACTTTTTCCTTCACCGTTTTAGCAAATGATCATTAATTTCTAATACGCACATCACTCTTGTCTTGTTACTATATAATTTAAAAAGAATAAGATTGCCAGAACCCTTATAATAAATATTTTGTTTTATATCGAAGTCAATAGATGGAGGCGGCTCAATCTGTCCTTATGGAATTTAATGGGTTTTATGGAATTTAATCATTTTAATGCCTCAGAAAGCAGAAAAATCCAGAAGCCTACAGACCGCAAAATAGTGAAACACGGAGAGATTTCACGTTTTGACGATTATTCTACTACATCGCTACGCTATGAATCCTTAATTCTAAATTCAACTTTTTCCTTTAGGATTAAGTAAATTTCGATAAGTTTGTGTTCGGTTTATAAACACAGTGCGTGGCAAGGAAATACTATTGAACGCGGGTTCTAGTTTATTCTGTATTTTGAGAGGAGGCCTTTGTTCAGCAGTGGAAGTCATCACGACGTCATGATGATATGGCCTATACTTACAGTGATTAATTACGTGCAACAACTTTAAAAATACGTTCGATTAGATGCAGTTGTCGGCCTGCCAATTGTCATCAAGCCACAATTTGTTAGATACCTATTAATAACCGACTTCCTATCCTCTTTGAAGTCTAGTTTGGTTAAAGCTAGTTTGTGATAATTTGATAGAGCGACCTCAACGCAACGTTGTCACCTCTTTGATGTTATACATAAATATCGTTAATGCTTCATAACTACGATTAGGGTTGCCACTGTGCCAAGCTTAATTTAAAAGCCGGACATACCAATTTAGCTGGACATAAGGGCAAAAAAGACTCTAAAAAGATGAACGATAAGTACTAGAAATCTGTAATCCCGGCAGCATAGTTACAATGGATTTGCTATTGTATCTTAATATCTACGTTTAATTAATTAAAATTTAGTATTAACCAGCAATTTTTTTTGTCAGTCTTTTATTACACTAACTTTTGATCCTCCGTGATTGTCAGAGTTTACTTTTAACCCATAAAAATAGTAAATTGTTACAGGAGCGATAAATACACACTTACTTTGCAAGGGGCATTCAAAGCCCGAGCCACAGGCGAGAGAGATAATAATGTATGTAAATAAAATACAACAATGGCGAGTTCGTAACGCGCGTTACCGCCAGCTTATCCTACACGTTAATACGTGCAAGTTAGATTTAAAAAAAAATAGAACCCGTCGGCACGTAACAATAGATATACTCTAATTTGCCTCATTTCTCGACCTTTGATGAATTAAAGCCTTATAAATGCCTAACAGGCCGGACACCATCCATTTTGACTGGACAAACATGTCCAGATAATGTCCGGCTTTATCCGGACGCTTGACAACCCTAAGTCAAGAAGTAAAATTAAAATGTATCATCTTCGAAACGACTTGTGAAGCCGAAACTACTCATTTCGACGTAATTTATAAAACATCTAGTTGTAGGAATGGATAAAATTAATCTTGCTGCACAGATTGTTAATAAAACTAACAGTTTATGGTTTGAAAATTAATAAGAAGTGATTTTTTTATCCGTGTTTTTATGGTTTCGTCGGAATAATGTGATGGATGATTGAATGTCTTTTACGAGCACGTGTAAGCAATTAACTTGGTAACTATATTATAAAATAATGATTACCTACCTACTTAGTAGGAATTTGCGATGGTTTAGAATACAAATAAAGGAATACTCATGTCATGAATCAACAAATGATCAAGGCTCAGATGGTAACAGTCACGGAGCAGGGCACACGCTCCGCAATTATGATTAGAGAATCGTAGGTACTTCAAACGAATCACGCGTTTAGATTTTTATTTAGTCGTTTTCGGGATCAAAATGAGTTTTTGAAAGTTGTACAAAAACCTGTAAAATGAAAGACAGACATCTGGAATCAAGATTATTCAAGAAGTAATTACCACAGAATTACTTATTTTACCGATCGACTTAAATAAATTAAATTCAAACATTTTTTCATTTAAAATTTCAGAAATTTACATGTGATGTGATAGTACTGTAATACATTTTAAAATAGTTTTTTTCCATGAGGTATATTTAAATGGAAATATTATTTTTAGGAAATCTGTTAAATGACAGACACAGAACTATTGTTTTCTTTTTAACTAAATTTCATTGATTTTAATTTGGTAGGTATCTAATATTCAAATTAAGTAGGTAGGTACCTACATACTTCATTTTTATGGAGCACTCTCGGTTGACACAACTCTTAACTGTTCTGTGGTAGCAGGTGTGTACTGCAATTCAGTTCAAATTATAATTAAATAATAACATAATTAGAACGGAAAATAATGACTATGTTTTCCTTCAAAAACAAACAGTGGTAAACGTACAGTCAACACCAGATAATTTGTAAAAAAATGTCGTAAAATCGCACTTATTACTATCGAATTAAGGTGTATAATAGTCGCAACGGATATACCGTTAATCGTACCTATAATAATTAAAAAACATTATTATAACTGTCGCGTTCGCAAGTGTATAATTAAAACAACATGAAACTGCATGACGTTTGAGTGGATTATAATACCGGCCACTTATCCGATGATTATCAACATAATAATTTTGTATTTCAACTACCTACTCAACAAATTTTAATGTTTTTATTGTATTTACTATTATTGCATGCGGGCCGAGCTACTAAAGTATTTTTTTTTGAAGAAATTGTAGATTCGAAACTGCAACCTTTTGAGAATTGCTCATTCTGAGAAGTGCATGTTATAAGAATTGCACTAATTGCGAACTGCTCTTTTTAGTCAGATGTACATTTTGCGAATAGCACATTTTGAGTCCAACCCTTCTGGTTTACGCACCAACCGCCAAGTTAGCGATTCGTGGTATCGGGATTACTTATAGCAAAAGTTGGCAGAACTTCACATAAGTGGACCTGCGGATATTAGCCAACTATAGCAAATAAGTGTATGTGCAAAGAAGTCCGATGGGATGGAAATTCGACATGGTCGGTGAGAGATCAGGCACAGGGGGTCTACTCCGAAATTTTATCAACGAAGGTTCGATTTTCGGATCGCATGTTTGATCGTTAAATTACCTTCTAATAGCTTGTTTTCTTTATGGATTTGTAACGAAATGACTGATGAAAGCTCTAAGTAAAATTAAACAGTGGTAATTTGGTGGTAAGAATTGTGTTTGATGGTTTTTATTATTAGGTTCCGATCCCAAACATCGTTGTTCGATTTTCAGAGTAGAGCCCCAGGACTGACGGTTTTACGTGCCGTCCGAGACACGGAGCGAGTTAATGTACACATTATAACTTACGAAAAGTTAGTAGTGCGTGCCTTGCCTTGAATATAGCTCCCTCAATTTACCATTCATGCTGCATCGCAGCATCAACTACACAATCGCCAATCGGATAATCATCAGCATCGATACAAAGACGAGATATCGATCGCGATCGCTCCATTCCGATGCATCGATACGCATTGCGAGTTGACGTTGACAAATTGCATCGTATGGGACTTTATGGTCGACAAATTGAGGCTACTCGTATTTATTACGAAGAAGAGAATTCTCAGGATAAGCTTATCGATTTATTTTTATCGATCCGATATTGATCTTGAGTTGACCCTTTCGTTTGTGCTGCCGTTGCGTCCCAATTTATGGGGTTAATGCGCGTGCGTCGTAAACCGAGTGAAGATTAATAAAGTAGTTAGCTGATTGGTAACTGTGTTTCGAATTACTTAAGTACATTGAAATTGATTAGCGAATTAGTTTGTTGAGATGCTTTGTTACATGGTGTTGGTAACGAAAGAACATATTAAGTATATTTATTTAGGTAAGTGGAAACTTAACGTTTGAGTTTGATTATTAATAATAATTCTCAACTCAAATGTATTTATTATTTAACAAATATAAAGAAAAGGACATGAATGAGCAGATCATATACATATGTGATTACCACCGCCCATAGGCACTTACATAAAACTAAGTTTTTTTTTTTTTTGCACATTTTTAGATATATAAATCAAAAACTAATAAGTCTTATAAATTCTTTACCCTTAGAGCAAGCCATTTAAATAATACCCGTCATGGTATAATTGGATGTCATGGTGTACCATCTTAAAATACCTGTAATGGTACAATTAGAAGAACCTGGGAGAGGCCTTTGCTCAGCAGTGGGACATAGCAGGCAAACAAAAAAAAATGGTATATAATACATATCAGAAAAAAAATCATCTCCATTTTACATGTATGAGAGGCCCCCTCAAATTAATATTTTTTCTAAATTATATTTTATAACTTAATCGGCGTTATAATTATGTATCTAAGGTGTATTCACGCCGAATTGCAGCTTTCTATCATTCATAGATTGCGAGTAAAATTGCTGTGACAGACGAACGGACAGATGGACGTAATGAAACTATAGGTTTCTTCCTGGTTTTACGGACAGATGGACGTAATAAGGGTTCCTTCCTGGTTTTACTACGGACCCCTAAAAACCAGAAAGTACCTGATTATTACCAGACCATTTCTGTGAATTAACATTTAGTAAAATTTTCAAGCAATCATCACGTCTATAAAAACCAAATGGTTAAACACATGTACTAACAAAAGGTTTATGTCTCTATCAGGGTTGTCAACCCTACTATATAATATTATAGTATCCTACTGTATTTAAGGCCTGTCTACTATATTTATTTATAATATATATAGTAGGCGAAACTACTTTACAAAGGGCGAAACTACTGTAATATGTATAATTAGTCCTCAAAGCTACTCATAAAATATTTCAAGATTTCCTTAAAAATATAAATAATTGTTTAGTGCCTTGATTAATTCAAGGCACCAAACAGTTAAAAATATTCTTAAAAAAAAATATTTTAAAACCTAGTTGCTTTTTAAATTTTTTCGCTATCTACTATATTTTTATGAGAAATTATTTCGAAACTTCTATTTTTGCCAGAAATAGAGTTGGCATCCCTAGTCTCTATGTTTGTCTGTGTCAACGACTTCTACCGTTATTACCTTAACTATGTTTTTGGCACTAACATGACGTGTTTTATGTAGGTACCTACGTTTAGTTACAAGTTTTAGGGTTGTTGCGATTCCGTAATCTATTCAAAAGACTTACAAAAAAATTTTACTTGTAAAATGATTACTTAATAAATATTAGTTATATTTAAAACCCTTGACACAAAATACTTAAATTTTTTTTAAGAAAGTCAGCTAAGAACACTCTCCAAGTCACCATTCAAATTCAATCAAAATCGGCCCATTCGTTTAGGAGCTTACACACTAAAGCACATGTCACACATGTCAAGCTTTTCTCACTCATATTCACATAAACACTTTTTTTTTTGCGTCGGGGGTAAAAAAATGGGTTGAAATCCCGTAGGTAATCGATTTTTTCTTTTTACAAAAATTTCGAAATTAGTTCGCGTATGTTGCGTGTTGGTGCGACTACGCAAAACATTGGGCAACGGACGATTCAGTAGCCGCCCGGAATTTAATCCGGTGCGATGAAATAATTTTTTTAAAAGTTTTATTTATTTGTTTCCACAACAAAAAAATTTTAAATAAAACCTACCTACCTACCTACCTACTATTTACACTAAACCTAATAAATAAAAGTAAATATTAAGAAGTTATACATATTGCACAAAAGTTACGCGTAGGCGTCAAAGAATTCCTCCCCATCACCGTCGTCTGCAGGTAGCGTGTCTCATAAAGAGTTTTCCACACAAATAAAAGGTAGCGTGCCCAAGAGGCTGGCAGAATTGCGAAAAAATAATCGTATTCTCGATTCACATGTTTCTTCAACAAGAGCGACAATAACTGGAGGAAATAAAAATATTTTTAAATCTTTCTATCTATGGTTTGCGATTTTTTTTTCTAAAGATTGGCCCAAAGGTTACACATACACACACCTGATGTAAAACTTATTGCATACCATCTGCGACTTCCGACAAACCAGCTCAACCCTAGGTCCGAAGGCTTCCATGCATCGCATTTGTCGGACCGTGCGGACATCACAAGTGCCGCTATCGAGATCAAAGCGGCCGCGGGCTTTCGGCACCGTTCCTAAGATGCGGCTACACTGGATGAGTAAGAACTAGCGGGTACTGTGGGAAAAATGTATGGAATCAGGATGTTTTGTTGAGTTCAACGTTTATCAGGGTAGGGTTAACTGACAGATTATTTTCCCCGGGACGGCATTTTGAAATTGGCAACAAATGATTTTATTGTTAACGCAAGCAACAAAAAATTAATCTATTAAAAAAATGATTAAAAAAATACAAAAGTACATTTAAAATTATTCAATAAATTGTTCTATTCTATTCTCTCTCTTTCATCTCTCTCTGTCGTGGACCGTGGTAAAGAATTGATCTTTGCAAAGACTCTCTCAATCTCATATCTACTTTCTTAGTTAATGACACCACTGAGTAACGGTGAAGGAAAACATAAGGAAACCTGGACTTAATAGTCTGAAATCACCAACACGCAGTGAGCTAGCGTGGTGATTAATGCTAGATCCTTCTTGCCTTAGGCTTTTGCCCTGCAGTGGGACTTTAACAGGCTGGTTAATTTGTTTATAATTTTTAAAAAAACTTTTTTTTGCCCTAAATCAGAATCAAAGCTTGGAATCTACCTATCGGAACGGTTATATTCATAGACAATCTCTCGCATCTCCTGAATCAGCTGCATTGTCTGAGTCATGTTACGTCATGTTCTAACTAAACCTTTGTTTACTTATGAATCATTGGTGAAACAATGGATTTTGTATTAAAACGGTGCGTGTGGAGAATTTTTATTATTTTCTTTTGTTAATAAACCGTCATACACCGAGAAATGAGGCACAAAAGGAAATCAGAGAGCCCGTTGGTCCTGCGACTGATCTCTCTCCGGTCGCGTCTGATAGCCGTCCTATCGGACTATGAGATTGAAGGAATAATATTGGGCACGTACTTGTGCACTATATATCTCCGGGGTAGTTGGCTTGTCTGTGGTGATATTAGCCTCTGAGAACGAAATTCGGTTGAGAGGATTTTAAAGGGCATGAAACCATGACTAAATTAAAACATACGTTAAAATAGTCAATTAACAAAGAAATTGATATTTCACGACAAAGAAAGTTGAAAGAACTTCCAATATTGAAATGAACAAAAGGATTTCATCGGTAAATCGGTGGACACATAATAAACCTTGGCATAAAAGTATTAAGTACGATTTTCCAATAAAACTTACGACTGACAAAGAATTAACTATTACTTACGTTCCACTGACGAACTGTCAACCAAACAAACGAATAATATAATTTTCTTTGTCATTGACGTCATACATAACATTTCCGTGATACAAATCTTTGTGAGGATGAATCATTTGTTATGAATCATGCCTACATAGACTTAGAACGCCTCGTGACAACTCCATGTCATATAAATGCATACATATTTTATTCATTTATGCAATGCATTATAATAATAAATAATAAATCAGCTTGTAATTATCCCACTGCAGGGCAAAGGCCTCATTTCATACAAAGAAGGATCGAGCATTAATCACCACGTTAGCTCACTGCGTGTTGGCGATTTCAGACTATTCCTTCACCGTTAGTCAGTGGTGTCTTAGATTAACTAAGCAAGTACATATGACATTGAAATAGTCACATTGGTACATGCCAGGTTCGAACCCACACCCACTCGCTTGCAAAGCGACACGATACAATGCAATGCATTACGAATTAAAAATGTTTGTGTTAACTCTGCAAAGTTCAAAAGCACCTGCGTGCCTTCGAAAAGTTCGAATGACTCCACGACTCCCGTTTTCCACCGGATTTCGCATCGTATCTTGCTAGCTACTACATCATCCTCCTAGCATTATTATTCCCAAAGTTTGTTGCGGTCGGCTTTTTATCTAACTGCATCTATCTAGCTGCATCTGGCAGCTGAATATCAGTTTTCTACGGAGCGACTGCCTGTCTGACCTCGCAACCCAAACCTAAAGTTAGATCAGTTGTCAGGATTTTATGAGGATACTTACTTACTAGTCTATCTACTGTCAAAGATTTTCATGACAGCCGGGGCCAATGGCTTAACGTGCTTTCCTATCCACGGTGCAGCTGTTAAGTAATTTATTAAATACGCACATAACTTACGAAAAGTCAGAGGTGCGTGCCTTGGGTTTGAACCCGAAACCTGCCAATCAACGGTCATTTCACTACGCTATCTGCTGTTGCTAGCTACTATGCTTAGTAGATATGCCTTCGGAGGCATCTTGAAGTAATAACCTATCCTAATATTTGTACTTGCAAATTTTCATAGAAAAAAAAACCATGAAGCGACACGAGCAAGATTACTATACCATAACTCAGTTAGTAGAGCGGCTGGTCGCAGGTTCAAATCCTGCTGGTAATCATTTATTATTTCTACAATTTTGAATTGTAGAACATAATTTTATCTTGTATAATCTCAGTGTCCGGACGTACGTAGGTACCTATTTAGAATGATACTTGAAGCGCCAGACGCCATAATGTTTTATATTGTCAAGAAATCAGTGTGGGAACTTGTAAACAGGTCAAGTTAATGACGTACTTGGTTAGAAACATGTTAGTTGTTACGTAGAACATGTTTTGGGAGTAGTACTCGAAGATGATTGGGAACTGTGCTTACTGGTAGGGTGACCTACAGTTTGGTTTTTTCGGGACAGTTTTATTACTAGCTTCCGCCCAAGGCGCGGCGCGTGGTATGTTGAGAATTGTAGCCTATGTGTTATTTTGATGTATAAGCTATATCACTGCAAAGTTTCATAACAATCCGTTTAGTAGTTTTTTTGTGTGAAAGAGTAACAAACATCTATCCTCTCAAACTTTCATACTTATAATATTAGTAGGATTCATAGCTTTATTCGTAATATTTGCCTGATTGGTGTATAGTTTTGGCAAAGCATGATAATATAAAGATTAATAATTATGGGGTCATGTAATATAATATTGGGTTCTTTCTGATAGAAAAAAAAAATCATAGCATGATAGTTACTAGTTATGCTATTTCCAGATTTTAAAGATGACCAAGGAGGAATAGGAGGATAGATAATAGACACTGTAGCAATGTCCTTTAAAAAGGTAAACAATATAGCCAGCTTCACCGCAAAACAGGAATTTATATTAAATATCAGATATAATGGTCACTCTACAAACTCATTAGAAGAACGCGTAGTTAATTTATTTTTATTGTTAGTGTCATGTTGCTAATGCAATGAATATCTTTTCTTTGTCTGAATGCGCATGCGTCATTAACACATGCAACTAAATGATATATTGCTTATTTATGTTTTGTTGTTGTCAATTTTGTATATGTATTTTTATATAGTTATAATTCATACGCACTATTATAACAGGATTTTATCTGTATTGTAGCTGCAGTTCAGTCTACATAGTATCAATTCTGAACAAAGGATTTTTCTACATAACGATGTCGTGATAACCGAATTTATTAGTTTATCATCCTTAGGCCCAATTTCACCATTCACTTTAATAACCGAGTTTAATAAAACTAAGTTCAGCCATACACAAATTGCAGTTCTGAACTCAACTGTAACTGATTAATCGCGTTTAGTGTCAGTGGTGAAATCGGCTCTTATTTTCCTAGCGTTATTATTCCCAAACTATGTTGGAGTCGGCTTCGAATCTAACCAGATGCGGCTGAATATCAGTTTTCTACGGAGCGACTGCCTATTTGACCTTCGCAACCCAAAGGGATACGATATTCTGAAGTTAGATTAGTTGTCAGGATTTTATGAGGGTACTGACTCATTTAACTGTCACACAGTAACACTGTTAAAGATCATCATGATAGCTGAGGCCGATAGCTTGACGTCTCGTCACGTCGACTTGCAAAAATCAGCTGTTCCATACATCTTGTTGAGTTATGTGAACATAAATGTATGGAACAGATCAGCTGATTCTTTTTCGCGATTTCAGGGTTGGTCCCATGGTAAAAGTTGTTCATAATGATGAGTTCAATGACCTCTTTTAAGGATGCTCATGATTTTAATTTTATCCTGTATAACTTCACAACGCTTTTTTGCTCGCTTTAGCCGGACTATCACTAGTATAAAACCGTGTGAGTGTCCGTGTATACTCAAGAAGCCAGCAAGGAGATCTGATCCATCTTTCTCAGGAGCTACTATGATATTGACACTTTAGAAGTAAAGAAAGAAAGAAAGAAAGAAAAAAGTTTTATTTTGCAACCTCACAAAAGATACAAAAAATAACAAACAAAAAAAAAATGTGATGTGGATGTGTGAGGCCAAAATATGGCGCCTATCTCAGCTGAAGCTGCAACAAACTAATCGCTGCAGCGCTGGTATTCTGACAGGCCCAAAGTTTGAGGTCACGGACACCGAGTTGGTACAGACCCGAAAAAATACAATAATATCCTGTATCCTACAACTTTTTGTAGGTATTTATATAATATATATATGTATAAGATGTCAGTAAATAATAATATACAATATACTACATTATTAAATAGCATAACAATTACTGGATATATAAATAGAATAAACAAATAGATAAAGATTACATAGACATTCCAATGATATAATACAAAGTTTATTTATATCATATCATTGGATGACACGTGTGGTTGGTACATTGGTACGTTCAGTCAAAACTGTCAAACCATGTCAACCGCTCGTTGACAACGTCATGACAAACCGTTCCCTCATTACCATAGTCCAAAACTAAAGTATATTCATTTTGATCTATGAATATTGTCTATGGACCATGGAATGGCCGCGGGAACTGCAAAAATAAATAAAGATAGGTGTAATATGTATAAAATTTGTTTCAATTTAGTGTTATTGTTACTTGTGAACTGTTATTTAAGTTAATGTGTGTGCAAGAATATATATTTTATCACGATTAATGCGCTACAAAAACAATTTGCTGCAACAAAGTTGCGCTTCGCCGCCATTACATAAGTGTACAGGTAAGCCAAACATTAATAATTATGGTGTAACCTTTTGGTTTCTTAATAAAATTTGACGAAATTTACTTCGAAACGAATTTGGTGTTTTCAGTAACCGCAAGGGTGGCGGTAGATCGTTCCAGCATCGAGTTGCAGCGAACTTAAAACTGCCCCGGAATGCAGTTGTATTATGCCTAGATGTAACCATCAGATATGAGGAGGCCCTGGTGAAATGCTGATTATAATCCCGCGACCATGAAAGCTTAGAAGAGAGGTACTCCGGTTTACCAGACAGAATAATTCCAAAAAGCAGAGTAGCAAAATGTAGATGCCTGCGACTAGTCATTTTCATTAAATTTCCCTCATTCAAGTAAGGAGTGACATGCGATCGAGGTGGTATATTAAAGCAGAACCGAGCGCATGCGTTCTGTACCCGCTGTATTAGTTTATGGGTTCTGTTTAGAATGCATGAGCCGTAAACTGTGTCGGCATAATTTAATTTTGACAATATGAGGGATTCACACAGCAAAATACGAAGATGAGTGCTAAGATATTGTCGTATTTGATACAATACCTTGAGACGGTAGAAACAGTTACGTACAGACTCAAGAACATGCGTCTCAAAATTAAGCTGACCATCCATGACTAACCCAAGATTGCGAGCTTCTAGCACCTGCTCTATAGTACATCCATCAATCCTAATGTTAGGTTTCAAGGTTTGTATTGTTTTTATGCATTCCTTAGAGCCCAATATCAAATATTTTGATTTTTTAGGGTTTAGCACCAAAGAATTTCTCCTTGCCCAATCGGATATCCTATCTAAATCTGCATTAATTTTATTTACAGATTCGGAGCAGTCATGCGCATTAAAAGATAAATATAATTGAAGATCGTCAGCATATAAATGAAACTTGGCATCATGAATGTGGTTGGCAACATCAGCACTATATAGTATGAAGAGAAGAGGGCCAAGGATGGATCCCTGAGGGACACCCCTGTTTACCCGACAGCAAGAGGAATTGATCTTTTTGCCATCCTTGCTATTTACCACTTGGACCAATTGATATCTATCTGTGAGATAACTGGAAAACCAACTCACAGATGCCGAGTCACACCCATAGTATGACAGCTTAGAAAGAAGCAAAGAAACATTAATACAGTCAAATGCACGAGAAAAGTCAAGGAGTGTAAGCACAGTACCCATACCCAGGTCCCTAGCTTGTAAAATGTCATCAACAACATCAAGGAGAGCGGTGGATGTACTGTGACATTGGCGGAATCCAGACTGCCGAAGTGGTAAGATATTATGTCTCTCAATGTACTTCCTCAACTGACTGCAAACCACCTTCTCTAACACCTTTGATAAGCAAGGTAGTAAACTTATTGGTCTAAGATCCTTTGCTCCAGTTGGATTGGGAATTTTGGGGATCGGCTTAACTATTGCGGTTTTCCATGTATCAGGAAATGTGGATGTTCTCAATGATTTATTTATTATTGCAGTGATGGAAGGAAGGCTGTGAGGTAGTGTCTTCATCAACATCTCCACAGATATTTCATCAATACCCAGGGCATTTGATTTAAGACTGCGGATGTGCTGGAGTACACTATCTTCATTGACTGGCTCTAGACTGAAGGTGTAAGTGTGGAATCTGTTGAACTCAAAGTAAGTCAACTCAGATATGCTTACTACATCGCTTCCAGGCACATCCAAAAAATGCCTATTCAGGTCCTCAGGATTGCTACATGTTTGAGGTAAATCATGATTTTTTTGTTTACCTATTGCAATAGTTGATTTTATGTTCCTCCAAAGCTTTTTAGGATTTTTTATGTGCCCATTAATGAACATTTTAAAGTATGCTCGTTTTTCACTGTCTATTGCAGCTATTACTATATCTTTAAGGTCTTTATAACTATTTCTGTGTATGTCTGATTTACTTAATTTATAACGTCTGTGGTGCTTGTCCCTCAGTCTGACCATATCCCTAATAGTATCAGTGATCCATGGGTGTGATTTCTCTTTGATTAAAACTGTTTTGAGTGGTGCATGTAAATTGAACAGTGTAATAATAAATGTATTAAGAGCTAACACCATGTCATTCACGTCGCCTTGGCCACCAATGTAATCCCAGTCCAGGCTTAAGAGGTCAGCTTGAAACACATCCGGCAATATATTGTGTAATGGCCTATAACAGATCCATTGAGGGGCTAATTTACTCATTTTAAAGTGAAATTGCACAGAAATGATAGCATGCTGACCCAACTCTGGCCTATACTGTACTGATATATTACTAACTTGAGCATCAGTGCACACTATATCGATCAAAGTCTCACTGTGATCTGTGAAGTGGGTTGGTTGCTGGACAATTTGCGTGAGGTTACAGTACTGCAAGAAATTATTTAACAATCTGGTCTTGTTATCAGTGTCATTAAGGTAGTTGATATTAAAGTCACCTAATAAAATAATTTTGTCAACCCGCGTAAAAGAAGTTACAGAGTCAGTTATGGCATCCAAAAAAACATTAACATCCAACCATGGCGGTCTGTACGCTGTGCCCACGATTATCGTTTCATTGTTTAAATTTAGTTTCAACCACATTTGCTCAACATTAGGCACAATAGGATATGTCAGGGCACGAACCTTGATGTCACGGCGCACATAGAAGCCGACCCCACCGCCTCGGCCTCCCCGCACACTTAAAGGTCGCGGTGTGTGTCGTAGCCGATAGTTAGGGATTGTCGGCGCACGACCCTCTTCGCCATCCCTTAGCCAAGTCTCATTTACAGCCAACACATCCACACTAATTTCCTGTACTGCTAAAATAAATTCATCTTGACGTGTTCCCAGCGATCCGGCATTAAATAATCCCACTTTAAGGTATTTTGACTTAGTCATTTATGTATAGGTATAAAAAATGCATCAGGTAGAATATATGTAAATAATAAGTTGATTAAAATGATATTTGTATAAGTTAAAATGGTACATTTTGTATAAATTGTATAGTAAACAAATAGTAAATAGAAATTAAGTTTTTGTTTTTGTTTGGTTCTAGTATTGTACATGAGTATATAATAAGTTTTTGAGTAGTTTTGTTGATTAATAATATCATATAATAATATTATGTAGTAATAAATTGTGTAAAATATAAATTGATATTTAATATTAAGTAGTTTGTATATATTTGTAAATAAATTAACGTATTGCATTAGTATATTACCATATAAATCCAATAGTCCGACCAAAGATCCACCAATATTATATGACCTTTCACATCCATACATAACAGAATAATTTGTAAAATAAGGGAATACAGTGTAAGCATAAAATTTTTTAGCTAAGAAGTTATTGCCTCTAGTTGACATTATCAGTCCCGTTATCACGACAAAAAACACGCTCAATGTCCTCCTCTGTACGGATCCAGAATGTTTTTTTACCATCGCCCTGTTTTGACAGTATACGGCCATGTTTAGTCCAGGTGTATTTCCACCCGGCAGCGCTGGCCGCTTCCCGAGCACGGTACAGCAAGTGTTTATTAGTGCGGGTGAGTCGCTCGTTAAGATAGAAGCGGCGGGGGGGGCGAGAGAGGCCGAGCCCGTCCGTAGTGGCACCGCGGCGCACGCGCGCAGCACGCAGCAGTTGGTCGCGCAGCTCCCGGCGCGCTAGGCGCAGCACGACGCGGCGCGCGCGCCCTGCCGCCGGCGTCCCGTCGGCCGCGCCCGCGCCGTCGCCCGCCCCGCCCGCGGCCTCCGCTCGTACACCTACTCGTTGCAAGTACACACACATATTGACATATAGTACAGGTACTATGATATTGACACTTTAGGAGGGTACTTATTGAAGTATACAACTGAATGTCTTTTATTAGAAAATAAACAATAACATAAATAGGTAAGTACCTACAGTCGGCAAAGGTGTTAGGGTTGGCAGGGCCACTAGTTTGGGATGCAGTTATTCATAGAAGTTTGCATGTAGTTGTGTAAAATTGTTTAGTTGGTTTCAGTCATACCTTTTCATAAAATAAAATGAAATCTTCTTCTTATCGTATGGTTGATGAACAACCTGGTGTCAGTTTAATCCGCCAGTAGGCCTCCGACATGGCTTTACACACCATTGAAAAATCTCTCAGGTGTGCTGGTTTCATCACGATGTTTTCCCTCACCGTTTTAGCAACTGATAATTAATGTATAATACGCACATAACTTACGACAAGTAAGAGGTGCGCGCCTTGGGATCGAACTCGAGACCACTGGCTTGTCAGTCGACGATCATACCACTAGGCTATCAGTGTACTGGAAATAAAATGAAATGAAATTATATTGATAACTTCTTGAAAAAATGACAACTTTAGCTAGCGTCCCTGCCAACCTGACACCTTTGCCGACTGTACGTTTTCTGACTAGAGATCTAAGAGACGCCACAAGAATCTGGCGCCAGTTTTACATTCATTTTAAAGTATTTCTTGGTTATATTATCGTTTAACATTGTAAGTGCACAGTTAACAGTGTCTAGACAGTTGGAAACCAAATGTATCGTAGCAGTATGACTTTCTTTGTGAAAATGCGTTGAGCCATTGTACCTTTGCGTAACTCTGGTATTGAACATGATTTATTTCTTCTTTGATGTTTACGTAGATGTTAAAATTACACTGGGGTACCGCGGTGGTTTTCTCAGTAAGGTTAAGCAGCGCTTGACGAGGTCAGTGTATGGATGGGTGACCATTTGTGGAATTTCATTTTGAGTGTTTCATTGCTTTGAAAGGTGAGGCTTCTTCTTCATGTTGTAGTTTTTAAGCTGAGTTGAGCTTATTTGTAATTAGGTAATTATTATCATTTAGTTGTTCGTCTGAGGCCTACGAGTGGTTTAAACTCTGACACTAGGTCATTTTTCAACCATTAGAGATACCTAATAAGAAGAATCACTCAATAGTAAACATATTTATGATATCACCGACATGTAAAAAAATTTTGATCATGATTCGAAAGACACGTGGTGCCATCTATTATACAATATGTTAAGAAAACCCTGTCCGATCCGTGAAGGTATTATTAGGTATCGGGATGTGATTCTATTTGTGTAATTTTTTTCACATAATAAGTAAAAAAAATTACCCCGACTAAAAATGATTCAAATATTAAAAAATGAGGAAACTTACATGACAACACAGGCGGGCGACGGTCGGCGCACTCGTCAGTTTTCGGGTAGCGTAGCGAAGTCATATAGTGTTGTCAGTTTTTGGAATTTTACCAAATTTTAAGTTAATTTGTGTAAAAATCACACATTTAAAAAAAATATTACAACGTTATCCTTATCAATAATGTAAATTGTTTATTCATATTTGGTTATATTATTGAAGTACCTATGTGCCCCTTTCGGGTCGGACAGGGTTTTCTTAACAAGCTGTATTATATTTATTATATTATATATCTTGAAAACGTTATTGTTGTTTCCGTTGGGAACAGTATTTTTTTTGGAATGAAAGGTATGTAGTGTGTAGGTGTAAAGGTATGTCCGTTTCTACTTACAAATAACCCTGTATACCTGACAACGAATATGCAAAATTTCAGGATGATCACAGTTCAGTAGTTTAGGCGTGAAAAGGTAACAAACAAACTTACTTTCGCATTATTTTATTAGTTAGAAGGTGGTGTAACAAGATGATCCATAAATTGGGTTTTAAGCACCCCATTAGCTCAACAATTTTAATAAACCTTATAAATATAATGAGCTGTTATTATTGTTAAGTAATCCGTATCATATTACTTTACTATTAAAATAATTACGTTTGATTTGAGTTGGATCATGTGTTACAAACGCTACGTGGTTATACTAAAACGTTGGTTCAAAAATATAATTTGTATGTAAGATGAGGATGGATAGGTTCCGTACAGATAATTTTTAAACTATAAGTATTAAATGATATTATTTAATAAGAAACTCGCAAAACAACTGACTCTGCCGGGACTTGAACCCGCAATCCCTGGCTTACCAACTAAGCTACCGAGTCCTGCCCGCTTCAGCTGAAATTACGAATCTCTTTCTTAAGGGTTTAAAGGCCTTAATAAGCAAAACATGTGCATAAACATGTAAACAATATAAATAAAACTAAGCACAAACTATTTAATAATCTGTGGCATAAGACAGAAAAAGGTGGAAAGATTTGGAGCCTTTGCCCAGCAGTGGAACAATGTAGTTTAAAAAAACCTTGAAAATTATCTTAAGTTTTCATCAATCACTAATATTAGCCGACATTTTGTGATTTTCTATTCTCTGTGGAACTAATTTACTTTACTTTATTTATACGTATCCAGCTCCCATTTGCGTGAAATCAACAAAATTAATAATTTTCTTGTTGGTCATCGCACAAGCATAAAATTACGCCGCATTTATTACATTTATAAGTAAAAAATTTTTTTACGTAAAACGGTTTTGTTATCAAAACTAAAGCCGTGTACCAAATATCAGATCAATCTGTCAACAGGAAGGGGGTGAAATATCGATTACTAAATTTGAACCAAATATTAACAGGTCAAGCTAAGTAAAACCGTTCAATAATAAAATGACGGGCACATATTCGAAACGATTTCGTCCCTCTACTGCGGAACCCCAAACGTAGCTATCGTTTCTTAAAATCGAATAACATTTATGAATTAGCCATGATCCATGTCCAAGTCGATTACACCGTCTTTAACGAAGCTAGAGGCGCTCCGTATAACATGTATCGATTTATACGAATAAATCGATACAAGAATTAATCGATACCGGTACTTAATTAACAGACCGCGGGAATATTTTTTATTTTTAGAATTTTTTCGAAGTTTGAATTCTTTTGAGGTACGAAAATAGAATGGAATGAGAATTATGATCTTTGTTTTCATGGCCGTACTGTTTAATATCCGGCGCAAAAAGAAGGGGGGGTATTATAAGTTGTTTGTCGTGTCTATGGTGTTTATGTGTTTGTCTGTGGCATCGTAACTCCAAAACGGATGAACCGTTTTTGATTTAGTTTTTTTTTATTTGAAATGTAACTTAATCGAGAGTGTTTTTAGCTAAAAATAATTTGTAGTGTCGGGGATTTTGTAAATTTTTAATTTAGATATAGTTGTTACATCATTATCCTATATCTACGAAAGATGATTTAGGTAGGTACCTACTTAACTTAATTTAAGAACAAAGATTTCATGAAAATCGGTCCAGCTGTTTAGGAGAAGTTCAGTGACGTTTAGTAGTTCATGCATACCTACAAACATACGTAAAAAAACATTTTAACTCATTTCATTGCATTTCTTAATTGTCAGGTAGCACGTGATAGGTACATTCCAAACTATTACATAAACCTTTATATTAATAATTCAAAACATCTTTGCACTCTAAAAAAAAAATTGTAAAATAAATCCGCTCCCTCGCAATACGAGGCTTAAACTTTAATTACCTAAACCAATTTTCACGATTTTAATTGGGTGAACTATTAACTAATAACAACGAACTAAACTTTGGCTGGTTCAAACAATCTAACTTTTATAACGGTTCCTATTATTTACTGTTTATTTTCAGAAAACTTCTGATGAATTTATTTTAACTGAGCTACAGTGACGGCCATTAATTTAAAAATATAGTGACACTTATACATTATAAAAATAGTGTCGTTTATAAGAAAATTTAAATTTGTTTTTAGTGAAAATAAAATTGGAAATATACGCGCGTAAGACACTAATGGGTAACAATTCGTTTTCGGGGGAAATGACACAATAAACATCACGAACGCGTTCCGAAAATATCCAGAATTCAACTTTACGGGCAACACCGTCGTTATTTCTCTAGGGAAATATGCTGAGTGTTGCCACACCCTGGGTGGCGGCAGACCATCGGTAATTTATTAACAGGTTAAATTTCTAATTAAACCCCGCCCATGGTTTAATATCTACGTGTGGTTCGTTGGATAATATTTCGCTTTATTACATCAAGTAGTGTTAGAATGCGTGGCTTATGACCCCATGTTTCTGATCAATGGTACATTGTCTAGAAGGTGTTTTGATTATTTTCATTATGGTGTATTGTGTGGAAGTGTAAATAATCCGTTTGTAGTACCGATGAGCTGCAATACACACCCAACTTAATTTAACAAGAACAAATAAAAAAAAATGGTAAACTTTTTTATTGCATTCTGATAAAGTCCGTCACAATGTGCAAAACTAATTGAAACCCATTTAAAGTAGGCTGTTTAACGTTTACTTAAGCGCAGGAAGTCGTTATTTAAAAACAAACTTCACATTCTTCTTTTAAAAACGGACATAAATAACTTAATTATTTACGGTCATAATTTGGTGTTAATTTTTTTTGTTGGCAGTACTTTAGTATACGGGTTATGAAGTGTTATCGGGGCACTTATCTGTGCAGTGTGTAATTACCTTAAGAGTAGGGTATTGTAGGGTAGGGAGCGCGATGTTTCTTAGTAATGTTCGTAGACAGATATTCCTAAACTTAAATGCGCGTATTACAAAAAAAAATGATGATATAGAAGAAAGCCGTACTCCGGAATCACTAGCTTTTTTTATAAAGAAAAAAACACGTAAAATTCATTATCATTGACAAAAAATACTTGACGCGTTTTAAACAAATCACTTCCTTAGTTAGACCGACATAAAATACAAAATACACTTCTTCAATAACAGTTAAGTTAAACAATACATTATTCGAATTTTCGAAACATGTCAAAGACTCATAAACTTAATACTTCAAACATTCCTAATTCTTTCTATCTCCGAGCCGAGCCCACTAATCAACAAAGTACTTATACCCCTAGGGACGAACTTTGACAAACACAGCCAACGACAGCACTCACAAACAGAGAAATGTTCACGCGATCGTAATTTACTAGTAAAACCGTTTCATATAACCGGCCAGTTTCGTAATCATGTCAAATTACTTCAAGGAGGTTATATGTTTATTATTTACCGGTAATTCTGGTGCCCGTTTTTTTTTATAAGTAAACTGTTCTTAATTTGAAAGCTGATATTTTGTTTTTTTTTGTTGTTTATTTTTGTATTCGAAACTTGACGTTCTATCCTACAAATAGTTCCTGTATTCGATATTCCAATGGCCGATCTGACCTTACGCGAGTCAGACGTTTAATGTTTTTATATTTCCTCTAAATGTTAAGATTATGACGGTTTAAACTCTGCTACCGAGAACTTAAAAAAAATTTTTAGTCAGTTTTCTAGTGATTTTATATGTTTAATTTCACGCCAAAATAAATGCGCTCTCTACATAAATAGCTACGACCTCTGCCAGCCATTAGCACTTGACTAAAGCTTTTAATGTTCACCAAAGTTAGAAAGGAATGATTTACTTACTAACCTACGCTTTATTTGTTAGAATAAGATTACAGCTGGCTTACAAAACATTACATGGGTATCTTACACAAACATTATGAAATCGCACCATAATATTATGTTAATCAATAAAGCTGGTTACACACTGGTTTTAGCATGCTATCCGATTTAGTGATGGTATAAAGCATCTTGTAAGCTCAAATTAGATTTAAATCATCGTATGTAAGTAGGTCTATTAAGCATTAAGTCCATTAAGCAGTGATAGTTTAGTGGTACGTATGTAGTGGTTGGACTGCCAAGTCAAAGGTACTAGGTTCGAACCCAAGGCACGCACCTCTGATTTTTCGTAAGTTATGTTCGTATTATAAATTAATTAACACCTGCTCCGTGCCTCGGAAAGCACGCTAAGCCGTTGGCTCCGGCCCACTTGTATCGGTCCAATGCCATTTGAGACCAGGCCTCCAGATTATGATTCGAGTTCATCTTACCTTATCTTAAAAAACTTTATAGTGATTCGCTCTACTCTCTTCAACGTGTAAACGCAGCCTAAGGCTATATTCCATACTGCGCCAGTCAAATTAGAGACAATAGTTGTTGGCACTAAATTTTGGATTAGCCATAAATCACGTTGCGAAATATACTAACGATTGATATCGACAAAGGTTAGGGAGTGCGTGTCAAATGTTAGATTTATGTAGTTACGAAAGCTGTGTGGGATGTGACGATTGTTGGGAATGGTGTGAACGAATGTCGTGGTGTTGCCATGTGGGTTACCGAAAATATTATCTTTATAAATTCGTAATTTCGAAATTCGAGGAAGATAATTTTTTTTTTGAATTATTTACATGTTAGCTTATTAAATATTATTTAATAAAAATATTTGAAAAAATAACTGATACGGATGGGATTCGAACCCTGATAGAAGAAGATATATTATGTTTAAGTATTATTTTTTAAAACTGGATTGCCTCGTTGGTGTAGTGCTTGCTAGCAAGCGTAACTGCTGACCACGAGGTCCTGGGTTCGATGCCGAATTGGCCAAAATGTTATTGGATTTTTATTTATTTATTTATTTATTTAATACTTCATGCACAAATTTGTACAAAGGCGGACTTAATGCCAAAGGCATTCTCTGCCAGTCGACCTTAGGGTGATGCAGAGATGAGACATTTGGTAGATGCACTGCGTAATAAAAGTGGACAACTGATAAACAAAGTATAAGTAGATAATATATAAAATGTATATATATGGCTGTAATACACAAATAAAATATATAAATATATATAAGTATATAAATATTATATATATGTGTATATAAATAATATATATATATATAAATAGTAGTCTTCACCGTTGTGATGATTCTGCCAAATATTGCTTCTGTTGAAACTCACGTAACTTGATTTTGAAAGAAAATCTACTGGTAGCCATTCTGATTTCGAGGGGGAGCGCATTCCAGAGAAGAATCGCCTGAACGAAAAAAGAGGAGTGAAGAAAGTCAGAGTGATGAGTAGGACACTGTAGAAGCCGATTATTAGAGGAACGAATTTTCAATTAGGAAATTCTCAGTAGCAGCACGGAGTCAGGAATTTTGCCCAGATATTGTGGATCTCTAATCGTTCAACTTATACATACAATGTGTAACGTAAAGTCCATCACAGATTATTTGCAGATATTTTTTTATATTTCAAAGACCTGGCAACACCTAAATATTTACAGGCGAGTGGGTACAGAATGACAAGTGGTTGTAGGTGGCATATAACTGTTCTACTGATTACGGCGCCACTAACGTCTGAGGTGACGATTTGAATTACAACTACATCACATAAAAACCCCTATAAAACGAGTCGATGTTTTATTATATTGAGTTGATGCGATAAACTAAGATGAGATGAACGTAAAAGACAAAACAAGTGGAGAAAGAAAACGTCCAGAATGCAGGAAGATAGAAAAATCATACACTACTTAAATATCTGTGTTTTTGAAAAATCAACATTTACGCGAGTTATCCGTTAAAAAGTTGTTTCATTATGTTAAACGTTCGCGAAAGTTTGAGACTATATTACTACATATACCTTTTTTTTTATTTCGTGTCAAAAACCCCTATGGGTCTCCACCACCAAAGGGCCAGTGATGGAGTTATGTCCGACTCGCACGGACTAAAAACCACACGGTGTTAATCGACGGACCTCTTGACGGGAAAACGGGGTTCACTTGTGTATTCACCGCCCTCCCGCCAGATCTGCCTATGTTGTTGGCTGATCCCGCCGTTTTCGGCGTCCTCTTGAGAGGCGCGCGTGAGCCTATTACTGGTTGGGCGTCAGACTGCTACACTACTTACACTTGAAAATTTGGAAAGTTGAAAATGAAGAGTGCATCTGTGTTGTACCTACACATTTGTGTACTATAATTGTTTGCGTGATTTGTCTCACACATAATCGTCATTCAGTAGTTGACCAACAAAGATTGGGAATTATAAGTTTAGGAGGATGATGTTTATTAAATACTTCGGAATTAAAAGAGACAAATAGGAGTACGTCTATAATCTCATGAATGCCGTCTTCGTTTCCTCGGTTTGCAATCTCTTACTTAAGTAAGCCTAAGATTTGTTATGAAGTTATATTTTGTTAGAGTTGTATTTCCTTCAGCAGTAGCAGTAACCAAGTCTTACGGAATATAGAAGTTTGAAATCCCGTCATACGTAAAACAAAGTTCTAAAGACCGACGACGTGCGGAATGTTCAACCGAAAAATCTTCATTCAAATGTTTTTAATCTGTAAGTCTTCCTAGTAGGTACATATTATGGTCGAAATTATGTTACCCACAAGCCAAGCCACAAGCCTCTTGTCAATTTTGTTATTATAGCGTTCCAATTCGCGTAATTTCAATCGGGAAGATGGAATGAATCCAGTTATCAGAAAGTCTTTGCGTCGAAATTTTTCATCCTGTATGTCCGCCGAAACGGTTATCACTGTGTGTTTATTATATGTCCACAGTTGCGCTTCCCAAAATCAAACGCCGGTAGTTGAATAAACCACCCGCAGCTCAACAGACACCCACATACAGCCTCGTGACCTCGGCGATGCAACTTGACCGTCTTCGACGTTGACGTCGATGTTAGTCCAATAATGATTATTTTGAATGATCTGTGCGCGAACATACCTGAAATGACCTTCGTATGAAGGAAAAAGCTATGCATAATTACATTGAAAAGATGTATTAGAAAGTCTTAAAACCTTTTATGTATAAAGGCGTTTATTATGCACTCGAGTGAGTTTTGCAATAATATAGTAATGCCTACTCAAATGTTTCCATCAAACCTGAATTTACCTAAGACATAAAACTTTTAATAGGAACGTAAAACATGGAGATAAGCCTAAATGCATGGCTTGAATGCTAATGCTATGAAGGAATATACTGAGTTTATGGGGCTAACTGATGTTTAGTGGGATTTCATGGCATCCTTATTGGGTAGTGTTTCTGTGACGGAGGTAGAGGTTGAAACTTTTCGGTACCGTCATCATCTGCCTAGCCTTTTCCCAACTATGTTGGGGTCGGCTTCCAGTCTTATTGGATGCAGCTGAATACCTCCACAACCCAGATACTGGGTTACACGATACCCCTTGGTAAGACTGGATGTCAGACTTTCGGGCTACCCGTAACGATTGTCAAAGATCTACAATTGACAGCCGGAGCCAACAGCTTAACGTGCTATCCGAGGCACGGAGAGTGATAATTAATTTATAAAACGCACATAACTTACGAAAAGTCAGAGGTGCGCGCCTTGGGTTCGAACCCGAGACCTCTAACTTGCCAGTCAACGGTCACCACCACTAGGCTTCACGACTCTTTACTTACTTTACTTACTTACGGTACTTTTCGGTACCGGACTAAGCCAAACAATTAGGTATCTCTTTCATCTATCCAGCGGAAAAAATGCCACTATAGATTGATCGCGGTGTGACAGTTGAAACTGCTAGTATTTTGTCATTTGTGTTGCTGTCCGATTCTTGATAAAGTAGATCTTTGCTTAGAAGCTGTAGCCTATTTTTCATTTGTTGCAAATTAAAATATTAAACTTGCGTTCATCTGAAGTGTTACAGAGGTGTTTTAGACCACACAGGTTTGGATCTCAGAAGTCAGCAGTAAAGTGGTCCTCAGAGCCAGGCAGCGCTGGATATTAAAGAATGTCAAAATTTAATTAATTTATAAATACATAATTAAACTTTTTTATGCATAGTTAGCGAACACTAAAGCTATATTTTTTTTTTGTAGAAAGAAGAAATCGATAACAATCGAGATTTGAAACCACGATCTACTAGGTAAAGTCTCCAGTCGCTCTGCTACGAAGCAATTCGTAAGTTACGAATTGCTTCGTAGCAGAACGAACGTGTTATCAAAATTGTCTTCTACATTCAACCATCACTTCACCTCACATTACATTACACCACCTCTTGTTTGTTACATTCACCTCTTGCACGGAGTAATTGATTTAGTTCATTGCTAAAAACCATTATGCGGCTGATTTGTATAAGTCTGAAAATAATCAGCTTAGCAAGTGAATAGGTAGGTGTAATACCCAACTCAGTATTTACATAAACTTTTCCGTCGTGAACGATTACAGACCAGACCTTCTTGAGATCTGTAGTAAAGACTACAGTACCTAAAGTAATGGCTAAGCAATATCGCAGTCAATGAGAGGACCTCCTTCACTTATAGTTGTAGGACACCGAAATCGGCCCGACATGATGGTATCGGCGACACGACGCGACACGCTCTCGGGAAAATATCCCCTACCAGTTGCTGATACGAATTTAGTGTGACTTTTGATTTTGATGATTACATTCAATCTATAGAAAAAAAAATGCGTTTAAACTTTTTTGTAAAATTGGTGATATCGTTTCCGGTAGATGTCATCAGTGTCATCACACGCCTTTAACGCGTTATGATATTCGTAATTTTAACTGAAACGGGCAGGTCTCGGTAGCTTAGTGGTTAAAGCGATGGCAATGCATGCCAGGGATCGTGGGTTCAAGTCCTGCCTTAGTCGTTTTTGCGCAGTTCTTATTAAATAATTTCATATGATCTAACGGTTATCGATATTCGACATACATTTAGTCGAACCAAACAGGTTTACGACTGATTTAAAAAATCCAAGTCGGTAATGAGAATTGCAGTGATTTGTTTAATTAGTTAGCGCTTGTAATTGCTTGTCGAAAATAAAAAATAATGAACTGTTAATTACAGTTTATGGCGATAATAATTATTGTGCTTAAATAAAGTCTGTTAATAATTAAACTTTTATAGACGTAATTCCGATTTTCTATTTGTTAATTGGAGACATTTATTACTTGCAATAAACACTGGATTACTTCCATAAATATTTAATTTATGTACTTACTTATACATGTGGCTACCTTATTAATATGATATATATAATTATATAACGCTGCTTTTATTACCATTGCCGGTTTCGTTACTGTATTGCCTCTGAAGCCTTCTTTTTTGAGTGCTATTTAACACTCCATGTGACCAACTGCAACTGTCATAATTGTTTGTGCTTGCAGGTTTCTCGACGAAACGACATGCAATGGTAGCAGCTCCTATAGGATAATCTTTATTATAGAATAACTATTACTTTTTACCCGCGGTTTCGCTCTCGTGGTCAAAAAAAATATTGATTTGTTGCTCCATTTTAGTGCATGGAGGATTATCGACTTTATTCGGTTTTTTTTTGGGATCCAACTAGTTTCGAAATTAAACGAAGTTCATTTTCAAGAGCATGCTTATGCGGCGGAGTAATGATGAGTTTTAGTACTTTGTCGCCGTGTTCTTTATAGGTATAAAGATATACCTATATACCTATAAATTACCTATACCTATAAAGAACACGGCGACATACGTATTTTACCCTGCACGTCGTGTCGTAATGTTCACATCAAGTGACACAAAGGCCTTTTTTTTGGTGTGTTTTTAGTGTCTAAAGTAATTATTAACTGTAAGCGAATCTCAATAACAAAAAAATAAAAATTAGGATGAGATTAGTTAAATCATCTGTAATTCATCTCAACTTCAACTCATCATCTGATCTTCTCACTCTTCATCTAGAATACTGTGATGGCATTACATGTACCGGGCTCAAAATCTACAAAACAAAGACAAATTAAGCTTTATAGAAAAAACTAAAATAGTAACCAAAATACATTCGATATTTTTTTCGAAATTCAAATTATCAAAACAGATGTGCACTTGTTTCGAGTACTCTGTTTGACTTAAAGAAAAACACACTCACACAAAATTAATACTTTTAATACCTTTAACCAATAGTAGGGGTAACTCGGACTTCGCACGATCCGTTCCAGTGGGGTTAACGAGTGGGCTATTGAGCACTTTCGTCAGATGTATTGCGGGTTTCGTCGTGACCACAAAACTTAATGCTAACACGCCTTCCTTAGGTTTAGTTTAGCGACAGAGATATTAGGGTAGTTACCTCATGAAAGGTTACAGCCAATTGGTTGTTGAATGTCTAATAGATTGTTGTTCGGGTCTTGAATTATTTATCCTGATTCGACCAGTGACCTGCTCGAGAGAGCATTAATGAGTCTGTTTCCTCATTACTGAGGGTCGTGGTCATTTGTTGGGGAACAATTTTTTCTGTGTGATGCGTCTCCAGTATTTCCCGTCTGTCGTCGAATATAAGGCTTCGTGTGTGGAAGTATCAAGAGAAGCGGGGATCTGGTTGGTCAACGCAACCTGCAAATGTTAGTAGGTACTTTTATGTAAGGTCAACTAGGCTTATTGCGTCTATGGGGCCAATGCGTCTTTATGAACTTATTCGAAAACTGTTTTATCTACACTGACTTCTGCCATCTAGTTACATTTGCCTGAACTAAATACATTTACATGTAGTGCATAAAGATGGCGTTTTAATCAACTAATCCAAATATTCAGCCATTTTGTAAATTGCACGTTTGTGGACAATTGCTTGCTGCGAGCGGTGAGTGAAAAATCCATGTTAATCTTAAGTTTTCTTTAATTAGCAAATTTTATTTGATAAAGATTGTAAGGAATAGGTAATGGGTTGCTTATACAGATAGTTATTTTTAATGAAAAAGCTTTATTTGAGGAGATATTTGTATTGCAATTTTTAGTTTAGGATTAATGTCTTGGGCTAAATGCGTCTGCCGTTATGGGACAATTGCAACTGGGTGACGCATTTGCCTCAAAACCAGAAGTCGTCAACCTTTTTTTATCCTCACATTTTATTACAAACATGAAATTTTATTTCAGATAAAAAAATATATACATTCATATATTCTTGCCATGGTGGTATTAAAATACATGAATATTGACAAATACTTGACTCAATATGATTTTCAAAACTTTATACAGCAAAGACTTGTATGGCCATGGCAATATACTCATTTTAATTTATCATCTATGTGTTTTGGATGTGGAGTGCCAACAAACATAATACCCAATATCCCTAATCATTTTATCATGGACAAAATAATAATGCAAAATGCACAATTTTTATTGGAGAGCTCATTTTTTTGGTGTCCATTTTGTTCCATTTTTACTATATATGAACACTATCCCGAAGAGGAGTGCGGGTATTGCCATGCTTAATTTTGTTTGATATTATGGGAGGTAATTTTTTGGCATAACTTTAATAATTTTATTAATTTTAATAAAGTTTAATATTACACTTAATTTTTTTTTTCACTACTGTCACCACTATAAAATCGACACACTTACCTACTTACTTTACAGAAGTACTTAGGTAGTTATGGTACTTAGTAAAATGTTGGCAACATCTGGATTTCGCATGAGAAAAATGCGTCTACGAAAAACTAGACGCATTTCCTCCATTTTAACCAAATCATCTCTGAATATGTCAATTATTCTTTTTGGCTAATTTAACTGTCATATTATTGCACAGAAATTTGAACTGAAAAAAACTACCTTGAATTTTTTACGATAAGCTTACCTATTAAATATTTAATTAGTAAAGATGCATTTGCCTCAAACGAGGAAAATGCGTCTAAAATTCTATTTTTTTAAAAACACTCAATATAAAACCTTTTTAACATTCCGGCGAAAAAATCACTGCTAGAACTTTGTTTAGAAGTAGTCAAATATTAGGCTTGAGTTTCAAAAAGTGTGATATTGCCATTAATTCGCTCCCATTATGTCGATAACTTGAAGTGATCGAAAAATATACCGCAATTACCCCGAGTGACCTTAGGTAAAAAAAACCACTAGGTAGACAGATTACTGACTGATTGGCTGTTTCTTAGATTTAAAAAAAAATGGTACAATAATATACATCGTATGGTTGATGAACAACCTGTTGTCGAAGTTTAAATCGCCCATAAGCCTCTGATATGGTTTTACACACGGTTGAAAAATCTCTCAGGTGTGCCAAACCATCCTTACGATGTTTCAGCAAGTGATCTTTAATTTCTAAAACGCATATCCGAATCCGAAAAGTCAGGCTGCGTGCCTGGGTTTTGAACCTCCACTAGGATATCAATGCTTTAGTAGATATTTAAATACATTTCATATCGAAATACGTTGCGTTAAGTATAACTACCTAGGTACGGCAAATTGGGAGTGTAGAAATATGTGAAAAACCTTTACGCCTTACGCCATACGCCTTCAATATTCCAACACCCAGCTCGTCACTATTTACCAACTAATTTTTATGAAGAAAGGAAATACCAATAAAACGCACAGCAATAAATAACGCAACAAACTTTCTCACAACAGCCACTAAAAGATTACACAAAAGAATCTCATTAACACATTTGAAGCTAATTTTATGTATACCGTACACCTGTTTCACATTATACACAATCTTGAGTCATTATTCCAAACATTCACACTTCTTTACAACGAATTCCTAAAATGCTAAGAAAACGAAACAAGGGGAAATCGGTTTAAAAAATAATAATTTCAGAGCGAAACAGTGGATTCTCACACGGATTTATGTGGAAGTAACACCTCATTTTGCAGACCGTACATCAAATGTACACGGCTACACATCAAACTGTACATTATAAGCTGACATCTTGTTGTACGATCAGCCTATACAATGCGAGATCAGTTTATTTTGGTAATGTATAGATTGATACGTAGTACGTATGTAACAATTTTTGTAGTTCATTATAAAATGCAGCTGTCTTGCTGTCCATACGTTCAGTTACGATTTTTAAATTACAAAATTACTCAATTGCTGTCCAGTAGTTGCAGATGGAAAATTTATGTGAATGTCAACGTTTTGATGGTGTAGCACCTTGGGTTAAATTATGGTGTGTAAAACTAAAGAAAAAAAGTTAATTTTTGAGTGTCTCAAGTCGGTTTTACTTTTTTTTTCAATTTTGATTGGCGTTAAATTTAAAAAAGGAAGCCAAAATTTCCCCCCACTTATTCGGAAGTCGGTTATCAACAACATAATTATACAAACAAAGTAAAATTTGTTGTTATGTGAGGTTTCTGTCGAAAATCTGTAACCGTTTTATAAAATTGAAATAATTATTTTTTGTAAAGAATAGAAGTACTTAAAGAAACTCTCTATAAAATCAAGCAACGCCAGGTCCTCACTATCACGCAGACAACTGGAAGTAATTGCACTTGCGCACGAGTGGCATCGCCAAGCTGTAATTTATAACAATTAAACAATAGCCCGAGCACTAATCAGTTCCATTACTTAAATGCAGGGTTACCACCTACTATACCTAGGAACTTTTTTAGGAAACAGTCTCCGAGAAGCCAGTAATTTGTGTTTTAACCCACTTAAAAAACGAAGAGGTTTTCAAATATGTAAGCAGATTGTATTTTTTATATAACTCTAATTTTTTTTGTAAAAAGAATAAATCGATTATGAATTCAAATCCCGCTATTAGGTAATCGATTCTTTCTTTCCGTCCCTGACTTTTTATTTTTTTTTGTTTACGGGAGGGGGGGGGGGGCTTTCAAAAGGCACCCGGAAGGAAGAGACCGGGGAGTGTGGGTCTTACCTCACTATAACCACCCCCGGTGATCATCATCAGCACGTGGAGGAAGATTTGGGAGATCCCACTGGGTAAAGCCCCTGTCCGTCGCTCTGCCACTAAGCTATTCGTAGCCCGTGTTAACAAAATGTTCTTCCAAACCATCTCAGATGGTAGTTACAGCCGCCTTTTGTACTGAAAGAGCTAGCAATAGCATGTCTATTAACTTTGCAGTTATAAATAAATTAAATAGCTGGTAAAAGGGTTTTTTAATAAATCATTCATAATATAATTAAAATGATGAAATGAGCTCTGAAAAGCTCAATTAAAATTATTTAATTGTCATTAAATCTCAGTTAATTTCAGGAAAAATGTAATAAACCATATAACCATGGTATGGTATGGTAATTTCCTAATATTTTATTAAAATTTTGTACTGACAACCCTACAACATGCGCGGGCGCATCGAAAGATCATAACTTATTGTTTCGAACACCAATCAATAGTTCAAGTTTATAATGTTTTGTATAACTTGATAGTCGTTAGTTGAAACCTTAGATAAATTATTTTTAGTGCTATTAAATATTCATGGTTACTTTTTTTTGTTTATTTATAGAACTAGCAGTTTAATAGATATGCCTAGTTGTTTCCGCATAGATCCAATAAATAAGGATATTATTAATTATATTTTTTTCCTATTATCTTAGGTTAGTGTTAAGCAGTGATAGCCTAATAATGCCGAGCCAAAGGTCATAGGTTCGAAACGCAGGCTCGCAACTTTTCGGACTTTTCGGATTCATGTGCGTTTTAGAAATTAATTATCACTTGCTAAAACGGTGAAGGAAAACATTTAGAGGAAATCAGCACACCTGTGAGATTTTTAAACGGTGTGTAAATCCATGTCAGAGGCCTATGGGCGGTATAAATTCTGACACCATGTTGTATATCAACCATACGACAAAGAAAAAGGTTAGTGTTGCTACGTGGTCTATCGACGTCGATCAATTTGGTCAAATAACACCTTTTTGATTTTATTAAATAAATTAAACATTTGTCACATATTTATTCCATTTTCCTTCATCATTAATTCACATATTTATATGCAAAGTATGTATTTCGATATGTTCCTTATATCTACGTTTTCAATTTACATTAAACTTTGTTTATTAACATAAGAAAAGCATTTAAATCACTAAACTGAACGTTCTAACTATCGCATGTATTATCATAAATCGATAATTTGCACTAAATCATCGGTTTATCATAATACATCGGTTAACCAGAAAATTACAGTTTAAATCGCCGACTTGGCTAAATTGAAGTCTTAGAACAGCGAAACGTTTCTGATGCGATGTAAATTAGTTATCGTAACATGTATAATTCATGACCAGAAATCTGAAGAGGTGGGAGATGTAATCTTACAGTCTAACGGCTCCAATACACTCGTTAATTAATAAAAAAACCGTTCGCAATAATAAATATCCCACGCAAACCTGAAATATCTCGACGACGATTTCTATTATTTATTTATAGCAAGTTTCGAAAAGGTTAAGCTTGTTATTTTAAAGAGACGACAAAGAAAAACTGCTTTATGAGTGCGCTTGTTAATAGCGCAAAAACTATCGCGGCGACAACTTTAATCTTAGTTTTAAACTCGCTTAAATATCGTCGTGGTGCGCTCGGCATCCTAGAGAGGACAGGGTTGGATCAAGGTTGCACAGTATGGTGAGATCGCCCGCCGTGCCTATTTAATTATGCTTTATTCATATATTTTTTACACCTACAAACGTTTCGTATGTTTCTTCCAGTTTTATCACAATGTGAGCTGTCCAGCGGTAATGTGTATGACAATGAGCCATATTATGTAGTAGTAATACCCTCAGACAATGTTGCATCTAATTGTAGTACCTTGCGTGCCTGTGGTTCTAGTCGTGTGGTTACTTTCTGGTCAAGTAAAATGTAGTTTAAGCTGAGAAATAAATAACTTGAGGAATGTAACAATGCATCTGTAGCGATATGTTAACAGCTAAGCGGCTGTACGTACCTAAATGAAGTATTTTCACAACTTGTATTAACATTTTCTTTAACCAACAAAGTGTGACGTTCATTACAAATACGAAAAAGCTTGCTTTTATGTGTTATAAAACCGACATGAAGAAATAAAAGTGATTTATTACAACTTACGATGATAAAAGTGTAATTATTAAGAGTTAGTCCATCCCTGTGCACGGAATGTTGGTCGGTATCCTAAAAATTCCCGAGCATCGCCTTCACTAGAGCTCAAGCCGGCAACATCTACTGATTTTATGGACTCTAATTACACGATAAAATTGAATGACGTCCAACAACGTCGGCAGAAAAGGTGTGAGAGCAACTAACTGCGTATCAGAGTGTATATGTAAACACCAATAATGGTGCAGCGACTAGTCGAAGTCGTCAAAGAAATATTAAAACCTTTTTTTTAATGAAATGATTAATTTTTACTGTCGGAATGTTGGACCGGTCGAATACCTCCCTGTGCTTATTTTTACGATCCTGTGCGGTACCGTACCAATTAGTGAATTTCGGTACCAATTTGTGTAATTAAGAACGTAGGAATATATAATCAATGGGTATAATGTGACTGGTTATTTTGCGAGATACTTTCTACTTAATTAATTTTTGAAATTCTGTGAATATTCGTATGTTGAAATAGTTTTGATTGGAATTTTAGTTTGTGCTAAGCTGCTGTAGTGTTATGGTAAATGATAAAAAAATATACGTATATACGTTTTAAAAAGTATGCATATTTGAAATAAATTAATATAACATAAAGAAGGTTTAAAAATTATAGACTGTGAAAAAAAAATTACAATCAGTCGATGAATGCCGAAGTTTTGAGCTTTGTAAAATTCTGTACGTGATTACCTATTTCAATTTCCTTACAGCAATATAGGATTATTGTGTATAAAGTGACAACTTTTTGACTTTGAAATTAGAACTCTTGGCGTCATCCCTTGAAACGCTTTTAACTTTGGTATTTTTTTTTAATATTTATTTTCACGGATTATCCCTATTAAAAAAGGTAGGTGACCATAAATTAGAATAAGTATTTTGAGCTATGCGCAGACAGTCCATGAATCAGATGACGCGACGTTGCGATAGCCGTAAGACGTTAAGTTCTTTATAAATTTGACGTTTTGAACAATATATCAAAATGTAAGCATTAAATTTGTTTATTGATATAAACAATCTTGTAAAAGATAAATTGGCCAACATCACTTTGTTAGTTATTTTAAGCGTGCGTAAAAAATATGATTCAAGAATGTTGCAGCAGGAAGTAATGGGAATAAATTAAGATTGACTGGTTACTTAGAAAACATACTTACCCAACAAGAAATCTAGGTTATTTTCTATGTTTATTTTCAATGACTGACCCCCATATGGTCATCAGCCCGGAAAATAATACATTTTATTGCGTGACTGCAAATTAATAGCTCATTGGTTTCCAAAACTAATATTTATTTTAAATCTACTTTTTTCCTTGGTACTAAAATATTTTAAAACCTGGTTGGTTGGCTTACTCTATGATTAAGTGCAGGCTGGTTACAATCACAGCTTCAGAGTAAGTTTTTTAAGAGATTTAAATATCAACTTAAGAAGATAAGAGTCTGCCTGACAACTCTTTCAGTACTGATATATCAAAACTTTTCTAAAACTTTCTAAACATCTGATACTGCAAATTGCCCGAAAAAAGCCATGAAATTAATTATTCAATCTTTCTACGGTTTTTTATAAGGTTTTTTTAAGAAATGTAAACCTAAATTTGTACTTATTTAAAAAAAAAGCCAAAAAGCTTAGCGCTAAGCTTACATTCTTTCACATACCCAAACTTGTAGAAAAAAAGACAACTCTCTTGACTTGTTGTCTGTACCACATACTTTTATTTGAACCACTATCTAACAAAGACTAATGAAGTAATTATGTCAATTGTCACGGCCATCAAATTTAATGTCACCATAGTTGTGTCTGGAGGAACCGGAAACGACGTCATTCTTTGAACGGACGAACATGATCGTGAGAAGTTTTGAATTTAGAATGTTAAGATTTTTCTTTCTTTTTTTCGGTTTTCTTTTTTTTCGTCGTGTGTGGCCTGGGTTTTTGAGCGGATAATTAAGTTTTTAATTTTTGTTTCAATTTACGAATGGGTGAAAGGTTAGTCTATCTAAAATATTTGAATTAGAAGAGTTCAAAGGTTTAATAAATATTATTATCTCTAGCGTCACATCTATTATTTTTGACTACTTATTTTTTTTCCTTATGGAAAACCCCAATTACACTTAGCCCGACCCGGGAAGCCCGGGAACGGATGGAACCCAGGACCTCGTGCTTAGCAGTCGCGCTTGCTACCACTAGACCAACGAGGCAGGTATTTGAGACTACTTCATCTTTCTAAAACTATAAGTTCACAACTCACTTCAAATTCGCATTCGTGAGTCGTGACCCGCGACTCACCGATGAAGCCATTATTTATATAATGCATTGGAAATTGTTTCTCGCGTCAGATAACCGTGGCGCACCTACTAATCGGTTACGGCGCGCCTGGAGCGTCCGCAAAAAAGATTTATGGGTTCGGGAATCGAGAATCGAGATCTCGTTTGCGCTGAATCGATTTCGTCTTATAATAAGTGTGGAACAGTTGAAAGATGAATGGGGAAGTGAAAGCGTGGTCGTGATCGAATCGGGGAGCGAATTGGATATTGATCAAGAGGTTGGTGATCCCTGAAAGGTCATACTGAAAGTGTAATATCATTGAGGAACATGTAGTTACTTTTTAAAACTCAAAACACAAGAGATAAAAAAAAAACAAGGTACAAAGACAGACATAACTTAGTACTGAATTTTCTTGCTGCAAACCTATGTTTTTGTTTTTAATTAAATTATAATAATTATAGTCTTAAACTCAATTAAGGTGGGTCCAGGCGTGTTTATTTTACCCGATCGATATTACTATCTTTGACATATAGGATGACTTATTTATTCTCATTTTTAATCCAACACAGTTCTCTTAAACATACAATTTTATTAAATTAAAATAATGAATGGAACGTGATCGATATCAGATCGAAGCAAAAATTACTTACATTCAATTATTTTGCAGTAAATTAACTTTAGAACATGATTATTGATAAAATACGTGAGTTAATTGCATATAGGTTTTAATACAAAAATTGAGCCGAGAAGAAAAAAAAAAACTTAAAATTGTAATATTTAATTTGCCGCGAGACGAGTCAGCGTTCGAGATTCGAATGAAGCTATAAATTATAGTAATACCTTCGAAAATTATTTTCTGTACGCTTTTGTTTTATTTTTCGATAAAGATCGCCAGGGCCGGAGTGCATGTTAAATAGTATCGACGGTATATCATTTACATATTACATTGTGTCTTTATATTTAAATATCAATTACTTACACGTGTGGAATAATGTTAAGTTGTTGATAATGTTTTATGAAAACAATCATCTAAGTAATAATGTCTTTTAGAATAAGTTTTTCTCTTTTTATTTTACTTTTAGTTTTAGTGTTAGTTTTAGTATTAGTTTTTAGTTTTAGTATTAATTGTATTGTATTGTTTGTGTTTTTGTTCATGAATAAAAAATTAATAGTAATAATATAATATTAGTCAATACTTTGATCAAATATATTTTTTATAATCATAGGGTGCTTTTGATTTAAAGTTTCCGTCAAAACCAAACAATATTTTGACAAGACCCCCAGGGGTCTATGCGACAATCAGAACTGATCCCCTGGATTCTTTAGTTAACAGTTTCGACTTTAGAGTATATAAGAAAAAAATAGAGCAACCCTATAGAAGTATGAACCGTGAGCACGGGTATGAACAACGCGGCCGCGACACGAGCTCCGTTTGCGATCATACCTCGATCGACTGCGGTTCAACTAGGCTCCACGAGCGAAAAAGTTACATATTTTTAGCTTATATCATGGTTAACTGCTGAGTAAAATTTTGAAAAACGTCTGGAAAACTTAATTTGAAAAAATGATATTTTAACATTTGTATGGCGAGACCTGCTTTCGCTCCGCACAAGGCAATGTGGTTGACGTTATCACTCTATATTTTCTTGAATACTTTATGGTTTCGACTTTTCCGTTAGTTTTTAGTCAAAAACGAAGTGCTCTAAAACCAGACTAGCCTTCATCTAAGGTTGATTGCTTTCTGACCTTCTGAGTTGAATAACTGGCCAATTTTTAATGGATGTCAAGATAATATAGGTTACTTTCACCAACATATCGGCAAACGAATGTCATGCGTCTGCGCTCTACCTAATAATTTTCATACAAAGCAGTTGTAACAAACCGTATGATTGACAGTTGTTTGTGAAACTGCGTACGATCATAAGTTATTGTGATTTATGCTAAGCGTATGATGCGTATTACCATTCTTATATGGGAATGGGAGAAAAATTAAGTATCGTTTTAGTGTTTTGTCATGCTAGTTGTAATGCATCTACATTGTATGCGTGTTTTAATAAATTAGTAACTGATATTGATTACATTATTTTTAAAAAGAATGTGTCGGTAAACCTTAACAAATAAATGTTTTATATGTTTTAAACGAGTATATTAAATAAAATAAAAAAATAAAGTGAAATGGTTATTAAACCCCACCTCCAAACTAAATAACTTAGTATAATTATTTAATAAGAAATTTGGAAAAACAACTGATTATACGGGTGGGATTTTTTGACAGACATGACAGGGACAGTTGTTTTTTCAAATTTCTTATTAAATAATTATATTTAACCCTTTGAACGCCACGCCGGTCATTGGTGACCGGCAAACAATAAAAATTGCATTGTGTCTGCGGCGTGGCAGTCAAAGTATTAATAAGCTAATATGTGCTAAAACATGTAAAAAAAATCACAAAAGTAAATACCTAACTTAGTCTTTTGGAATTTCTGAAGAAATTCGAAATCGACAATATTTTTTCTCTCGGTCTTTGGGTCGGTCTCTTGTCGTTGACTCAGCTGGAAAGTAAAATAAACTTTGTAAAACGAAATTCAATAAATTAATTAGTCTGATTAAGATGTCTAGTTATATTTAAATTCGGGCTAGAAAATAATAAACATTACAACTGACTCCGCCCCTGCTTTACATCGTGTTCGCTTCAGGGAGGTCCGACCCGCCTGAGAACATCTTGCACATCTCCACACCATAACTAACAATGTTGCCACATTTAAAAATTAAAAATTCTGATCCGCCAAGAAGGTGCGATTTCATCAATGGCATATTACGCTTCGCAATTTAAAAAAAATATCGTTTTTAATTTTATTGGTTCGCGGCGGCTGCGGCGTGAATTCTTTATTTACATACTCGTAATTTTAATGTGATTTAAGATGAAGTCACATTATATCTGTATTACTTATGTTAAAAAAAAAAGTTGACTCTATTTATGTATATTATGCGTCTTTTAAAGTCTGTATTTATGGTCGTAAAGATTTTAATAGTATTACTATGGTATGTCATCCCTATTGTTACAGATATAGGTATTATTTAGGTTAGTATTATGATGAAAATCTTGAGCATGCATACATTACAGAATGGGAAATATTTTGAAGACTTTCTTGGCTACCTCCGAGTTGAGGTGTGTGTGTGTGTTACAGTAAACTCGTACTCATAGTAAACTGCGGTGTGGTTTCCGGCCTAAGAATAGAACCACGTAAGAAGCGACATGTCGTAAGAAGCGACAAAGGGAAAGATCTGGAGGATGGGCAGCAGCATCCTTCTGTGTGACTACGCAGAAGGATGTTGCTGCCTATCCTCCAGATCTTTATCTTCTTAGAAATCAATTAGGTATCACCTATCAACCCATACTTATATTTTAAAGAGGTTAAGGTGACGTTGTAGAGGTAATCTCTGGATCTACTAAACCAATTCTGTAAATTCTTTTACCAATAGAAAACCACGATATTTGTGAGTGTAAAAGGCTATACTTTAACACGAAAAATTTATAAAATTATACTCAGGACAGGATTTGTTTGTGAATCGATTTTTTATTTAAATTGTCCTTTAGTAAATATAGGTACAGTCAACAGCAAAAGTATATGATCAAAATCAGAATTCAATACTAATTTAGGGAGTTCACGTCAGAACTGTGTGGCGTTGAAGTGATTCAAAAGTATGTGATTGTAAATTATACCAAACATTTACTACTAGTACAGCTGCCATATATTTCGCGAACTCCGTTCATCAGTATTGAATTTCTGATTTTGATCATCTACTTTTGCTGTTAACTGTACCTAAGAACGGTTGGTGGTTGGACTATTAGGCATGTCGAGACCTATTTACGGTTCAGATATTTAGATATCTGTTATAAGTTGTAATAATGATTCAAGCTCGATCCTTCTCTGTACGAGAAGAGGCTTTTGCGCTGCAGTTACAGGCTGGTTTATTTATTTATTTAGATGTTCAAATAAACATGGCAAAATGCAATCTTCATTTGTGGACATAGTGGTGTCTAGGAGTGGTTACCTACCCAGTAATTACAACTACAGCTAAATAAACACAGAAGCTGTCTTGACACCTTGTAATTAAATATCTTTGCTTCTATTCAATTAAAAGCTAAAAGCCGGCGGAACTGTGTGAGAGCGTTGGGTAATATATGTATATTGGAAAAGTTAGTTTTAAATAAGAATAGAAATAAGCTTCTGGCCATATTGTTTTTGATCATGTAGATTTTCTAATACTCAGTGAAATAATAAAGGAAAAAAAACGTTCTTATTTCTTTCTTTCTCTCTTTCTTTGTAGTTTGATAGATGAACACCTTGGTGTCAGAGTTCAACCTATCCGTAGGCCACTGATTTTATACACATAGTTTTACACACCGTTGAAAAATCTCTCAGGTGTGCTGGTTTCCTCACGATCTTTTCACCGTTTACGATTCATTTCTAATACGCATATAAATTTAAAAATACAGAGGTACTTGCTTTACGACTTTTGCCTTGGCAGTCAAACGGTAGTACCACAAGCCTATCATTGCTTAAAAAAAGGGCACAATAACAGCGCTTTTGACTGTACCTACCTAATAATGACAACAACCGCGGTACTACAGCGCTACAAGCGCCTTAATCATTACAAAAATGACTCCAATATTATTAACAACTTAATTCTAATTAGCTACCATTAAATATAGACCAGCCTAACATATAAAACGACATAGATTTCATCTCAGACGCGTGGGAAACGTACAAACGTTATTGAACCACCAAGGAGTGGTCATACCAATTATGGATATTAATGCAAATTAAACGATCTGCTAAACTATTAGAAAGGTAGATAACCTAGTAGATTATGTGGCATTTAATGAGAGGACCTATTACTTGGTCTTCATATTACTTGATATTGAAGAACGTGAATATTAACCTCTATATCTATTATGCCAAGTGGTTTCCGGCCTAAGAATAGAACCACTCCTACTCATCCCGCGGGTGTCGTAAGAAGCGACAAAGGGAACAATCTGAAGGATGGGCAGCAGTATCTTACTGTGATTCAACCCGCTTGCCCAGCGTGGCGATTAAGGGCAAACACCTGAGCGCACAAAATATCTGATGCCTATGAGAAGAGGCTATATTCAGCAGTGGACTGAAACAGGCTGTGTAGGATTTCTACATATTATTATGGGAGCGAAAAAAAAATTCAAGTTCGTATAATGAATGGATAGTGCATTGTCAGGTCAGAGGGTTTTGGTTCTCAAATACGGTGAATGCACAAGTGAAACCCGTACTTCCTCCCAGAAGTTTATGGAGGAACACCGTGTAGTTTTTAGGATACAATCCCCTCACCAGCTCGGTGTATGGGGTACCCATACAGGCCAAGGGTTTACTCTGAAACTATGACATCATACATATGTTCTAAAATCACCCAACATTCGCAGTAGGTCTTTCACGGCCCCTGAGCATTTAATACATATGGCACCACAGGCTGAGACCACAATTATATCAATTCTAGAAACAGAAACGTTTCGACACCTAAATAAATGGCCCTTTACCTGACGTCATTATGTTATACCATACGTGTTTGAAGGTTAGAGGGCAAGGTTGAGAATGATAAATGGCTATAAAGTTCGCCATACATATTCTGATCGATCGTTACGTCATCGTGACATTTAAAGTTACTTAAAATATTACGAACGTGTTGTATATGTACCTATCCATCTTCGTGCTTTGAAGATACTTAACATTTTTTTTGTGAAAGTAGTTATCGGTTAAAAAAAAAATATGTATCAAAACGTTTTGATACAAACCCTAAATGTATAATTTCGTATTGAATAGTGAAACAATTATCGCTACTATATGGCGAGAATTATTCTAAGTTTAGAAACTAGTATGTTTTATACGACTGCATAGGAATAGACGCATAAACTGCATAAAAAAACGATCAATATATTTTTAAAAAAATTTGTACTGAACTAAAACCCACCCCATTCAAATATTTAAAGAAATGAACCCCACACTGAAATGTTTTTGTATAAAATGCAACGCAGACAATTGATGTCATAGTGAAATCTCCACCATTAGAAAGGGATAGAAAAAATAATCATTCGAAGATTCTGCAGAAGGAAAAGAGATAGCACGCTATGCAATGTTCATTAAAGAGGGTCAACGTAGGCTTGGGGGTGTAATTTCCCCCTGTCCCCCCTGAGGCGATCTTGTGGTCGTCTTTTTAATTTGCTCTTGGATTTCAGGGATGGCTACATTCGGAAAATTGGTGCATAAATAAAAGAAAGCCTTTGTGCCATTACGAGAAACATTTTCGGGGTTTTTCTTTGTAGTTTATGATTTGATTTCCATTTTGTTTTTGTGGCAATCCTATTTTTAAACAAAGGAAGTAGGACCGCTGAATTGTTTTCCAGCTTACTTTTTATCATAAAGCTAAGTAATAATAGGTTAACTATTACTATTTGAAGCATGTTTTCGGTATTTATTGAGAACGTTGTCCTTGACTAATTTATCTCCTACCATACCTACGCTAAAAAAGAAACATTAATACAATACGTTTCAACGCAATACTAAGTTTAGGTCCGCAAATAAAAAAAAAAAGATCGTTCTCCAAAAAAATATTTTCCAGAATTTTCTTTCGCGTAGCAGCCCTGTGATCTCAAGACAACATCGCTGGGAGGCGCGGCGTCTTATCAACGAATTAATTCTAGACTAACGAAGACCGGGGGTGGCGCGGGCGCCGCGATTAACACAACCGCCCTTTTCACGTAGACTTTAGAAGGCTTAGAGTTGACTCTCGGGTTATAGCTTAAGAGGCGCAGGAGTTGCGATATTCCGTGTCGAAGTACCAAAAATATATTTAAAAAAAAAATGAAATAGGTATATATACACCAATAAATAAATACATTTTCATTGTTGAGATTGCATAAAACCTTGTCGACATTAAATTTGAAAACGTATTTAAGTGCTTGTTACACAACACATTTAACACAATTAGCAATAAATAATTATATTCTTCACAAATTCTTTAACCATGTAATTAAATTTTGAGCTATTAAAATGTTAATGTGCACTGTAAAATAGGCTTGTTTCTGTTAAATGTAAGCCAACATGTTTAGCGTCATCGCTATGTGAGGGCTTGACGTTGCATTCTCGTGTTCAATAAAATATTTTATTGCCAAAATGATTAATTGAGCAATTCCTGTAGCATACCACATAGGTGGCCGCACAGCAAATGATCCATCTGCACAATTATCTTAAGATTTACAAGGAGCAATTAAATCGGGACACTGAACTTGAACATCGGAAGAAAAGTATTTTATAAATGGTAGTTTTTGATGAATTTTATGCGGTTTTTTTAGATTTGATCAAAGTTTTTAAACAGCTACTGGTGCTAATTCTCTTGCACACGCTCTAAACTAATTTAGACTTGCCATCTCTCGTTCTAACAGACATCATTAGAAAAGGATAGAAGATTTTTAGAGCAGTCAAACCATTGCGTGATATCAACGAGAATTTAGTCGGTATGTCATAAAGGTCTCGTCTAATTTCACGTCAATTGCAAGGACGTAGACTAATCTGACAGCTCTAATTATTTGCTGTCCTTTTTCGATGGTGTTTATTAGAAAAAGATAAAGATAGACTAAAATTAGTTAAGCGGGATATATGTACAAGAGAATCAGCACCATTGTTACTATTATATACATTGCTGCTTAAAATATACATCACGATAAACAAACATTTTCAACATCTATTAGCAATTCTGACGATATCTTATCAACAGTTGAATCTATCAGTATTGTCTGATGTATGTCAGGCTTCAGACATCAGATAGACATACCTAAGGTTACAGGTCGAATGAGATTGTTGAATAAGTCAGTATAATCTACCGTATGCTTGAATATCTATACCCGATGTGTGTGGCTTGTCGTTTCGAATTTAGATATTTACGATATGCATATATATATGTGGGATGTACAAAATAAATGCAAATACACGTCCGTAAACGCTATAAGATCAAGAATTTCAGATAAACAGGTGGTTTTAAGTGCTTTTGAAACAATAAATGAGCACTAAAGTTTTGTGGGTCCTTGAATATGGGGACACATTTGTATTTGCATATATTTTATGTAGGTATGTATAACAGTTTCTGTAATATGGTCTACAATATTTTAATCCACGTAGGACCTTTTAATCTAATTGATATGCGTATAAATTTAACTAGCCTTTAGCGCGACCTTTTACAGCACATATTATATCAATTTTGGTCGTCAAATTTGACACAAATTAATGCGCTTGTGTTCATTGAACTATGTTTAATTGTACTGTTTTAGTTCTGGCCTGGATATATTGACTGCAAAGTCTATTTACTATAACTAGTGATCCAGTAAGTGGTCGAATTTTAACGGATTTTTTAAATTGTAAATTTTAGCTTTCTGACTTCTTCTTAATATAAACTTTTACTATTACAAGTTTCACTCTCCTCCGTCCGCGCAATAATTTTCTAAAGGGATCCACAGTTTTCGCTTCACTTTTTGATGATACTAAGCTAACAGTAACCTACTAAGACTATCAAACGTGTGGGGCCAAGACTGCTAATTTGCAAACGCTTCAATGTAGCGTCAAAATGTATAGCAATGTATAACAATATTTTGGATAGTAGCAGAACACCAAATGACAAAAATATTCAATCAACACTTAATTGGTCATTAGGTACATTATTAACAATTAATTGGTCAGCCACGTACCATCAGCTTTAAGATTTCAGAGTAACTGCACTTCCTCGTTACTTAATTTGTGGTTGCTAGCCATGTACCAATAAAAGTTAGTCATGTAGGTTCCAGGAAAGAACGTACAAGGAGACTTACTAGCTACAACTTGCTGATCCCAACATCAGTTGGATGATGATTCCTCTCCAGATTCCTAGTTTTTAGATAGAAGTTAGACGTATGATTAATAAATCCCTACACTGTAGTTATAATTACGGGGCGACATCGTCAATAGAATAGAATAGAATATTCTTTAATGTACCTACACCATTGAAATTACATAAGGAGTCACGTAATTAGAGGTACAATGTTGACTAAGTCCCCGTAAATAAAGATTTAAAAAAAATCTTGCTGATCAAATTGATCCTAAGGATGGAACACAATGGCTCCAGATTTCAATATGAAATCACTGCGATCTAATACAGGTACAGCTTAACACAAGGCCAATACAGCGATAAAATCATCATAAAAATGTAGTAAAAGATAATAGCCATAGTAATTGGTGCATAAGACCAATGCAACCGGTTTGCGCTCGAAATCCTTATTGAATTTAATAGCTCACGACAAACCGAAGCACGTGAAAATTCTTGTTCATTGATACATTTACTGCACTGCAACAAAAAGTCAACAAAAAGTCCTTTTCTTATCGTATGGTTGATGAACAACCTGGTGTCAGAGTTTAAACCACCCGTAGGCCTCTGACATGGCTCTACTCGCCATTGAAAAATCTCTCAGGTGTGCTGGTTTCATTAAGATGTTTTCCCGACAACAAACCGTTTTAGCGACATAACTTACGAAAAGTCAGAGGTGCGCGACTTGTGATCGAACTCGAGACCACTGACTGTGTCTGTGACTGTGACACTGTCAGTCGACTATCATACCACCAGGCTATCAATGCTAAAAGATAAAACAAAATGAAAAACTAATGTTCGAAGGACCAAAATACAGGACCAAATTTTTCCGTGTGCCTTCTGTACGTTTCTTAAGGCATCACCCCAAGGTCCGAGCGGGTGGCATATTAAGACGAAGTTGGAAGTAAAAAAAAAGGCGAAAAAGAGTTTTATATTCTCTCTCGAATGGGAAGAAATAGGGAAACCTTTCTCATTTAGCTCACCAGTGCAAGTCGGGGTGTCGTACTGAACACACTGTCTGATTTTAATAATTTTAAACTCATTTAAATATTGTTTTAATTGTATAAGTTACTGAGTGAAATTGTCCTGTTTTCCCCTAGTGGTGGTTGGTTAATGACAGGTACTGTGATGTTTAGGTCTATTTAAAAGAAGTAGCTCTCTTGTGTACATCTATCTGGTAGTGGATTGCAGTGCAGTGGAAAGTTCGCAAAGAAAGTGTTGATTTGAAAGTGATTCGGTGATTTGATGGATACGGGTGTAAGGGAAAGCAAAACATCATATGTCAGAAAAAGAATATAAATGTCATTTGCTGTGTTGTGTCCTTCAACATAAAACGGTAGGTACTATATTAAAACTCGTTCGACATTTTAAAAAAAAGTTGTTTTTCTGATACATCTACAAACACTCTTACAAGTGTCAAATTTAAAATAACAATCACTAGTAGTATATTAAAAGTTACCGGTTATTTTTTCATAAAAAATAATCAACCTTTATTCAAAGGATACATGTTTGGGGAAATTACGAAATGAGGTAACCTTAAATAAGGTCCTCCAAAAAGGTCAAGTGTTATTAAAAAAATAAGGAAGTAGCGGAAGGAGTCTTAAGAGGAAGAAGGTTGGTGCTTGTTCAAACACATGCCGTTTCATAAAAAAAAAATAAGAAAGGGACGACGTATGTTCGAGGTTTCTGTCTACCCTCATGGTCTTCGGAAGTTTTTCTTTGGTTTCAGTGGTTGTTCAAGCTATTTGACTTGGACCTTATTTTTTACATACGAAAAACAAATCAACTTGTACTGTTTTTTTTTTGTGATTTTTTTTTACATGTTATACTTAGCACATGATAGCTTATCAAATACAATTATTTAATAAAAAAAATTAAAAAAAAAAATGATACGGATACGTATCAGTTGTTTTTTCAAATTTTCTTATTAAATAATTACAACTTGTACTGTTTCACTGCTTGAATAAGTTTGTCTTTTTGTCTTTTATAGAAAACGTTAGGATAATAATATCAATTAATTATCAATCAATCAGTAGGCAACATCCCTATAATTTGCTTGATTTAGAAAATTTATAAACCATAATTCGATAATATTGTTTGTTTTTTTTTTACTCAAAGCATATTGCAACTTCCTACATTATCGCTTTTAAAAATTACTTATTTACAACTTCGAAGAAATATCGTAAAAAAATATCAATTCTTTATTTATTTCTCGAAGTTAGGTACTAAGGAAGTGGCTTGTTAAGTTGAACGTTAACTTATCAGTTAAGCTTAACAAACGTATGCGCTTAATCTGCATAACTATTGACAACACTAAATAAGGCGTATGCATTATTTAAACTCAATCAGCACACGGACAGTGTGGTTTCCGGTAGAATCTAAATTTCCTTTTTCCTGAGTGAGTAAATGTTTTATTTATGTTCATTTGGTCATCGCTATTTAATAGCAGTGATAGGAAAATCAGGAAAACTTACAGACTGATAGGATCGCAGACATCGGAAACACTGAAAGCTTAGTGATATGACCTTCGACTGACAAGTCAGAGGTCTTGAGTTCGATCCTAAGGCGCGCCGCATCTCTGACTTTTCGTAAGTTATGTGCGTATGATAAATTAATTATCAGCTGCTAAAACGGTGAGGGAAAACATCGTGATGAAACCAGCACATTTGAGAAAACTTTTAATGGTGTTTAAAGCCTTGTCAGAGGCCTACGGGCGGTTTAAACTCTGACACCAGGTTGTTCATTAACCATACGATAAGAAGAAGATCGGAAACCGAGAAATAGATAGTTAAATATAAAGAAAAATATATAGAAATATAAAATAGATAGGAAAATACATAGGTAACCCCAGTACGTAGGTAGTTTGTAAGTCGAGCAAATACCTATATTTTAGTGTTATATAATTTACATGTCTCTATCTTTTTGGACGTGTAAAAACGATGCACGTATTCGCTCGGTTTGCAAACTTATACTAGACGTAAAGTACGTATTTCAGTAGCTTTTCACATTAGTTTTTTAGTATATTACCTAATCCATTATAACCAAAACGGGAAAGTAAATGGCTTATCGTCTTTTACGTTCAACGATTAACCTTTGACCAACAATTGAGAAGACGTATAAGTAACTGCCAACATTAGGGGAACATGAGTCTTAAATTACTTATAAGGACTTATTGTAGTCAATATAAAGACTTACGTGCTTTTTCTTTATTTAGGCTCGAAAGACCAAAAACGCAGATTTGTTAGTCCTCGGATTAAAGGACCAAAATTTCTTAGTAACATCTATGCTTTGTGCGGATTGTCTATATTCTTTGGTGCTGGTGACAGCTGATAGTATCGCTGTTTGCACTTGTTTGCTGTGTTGTATGCTGTAGCTGTCAGTGTCATTATATGGTATTTAGGGTGCAGCTAAGATAGACACTGACAGCTGCAGCATAAAACACAGCAAATAAGCGCAAACAGCAATACCAACAGCTGTCACCCACACCATGCTATACTGCACAAAGTATAATTAAATCTATTTTAGAATACTGGGAAAGTAAGTTTTCATACTAAAGCTACATAAAAAGAAAAGCTGTTTGAACTGACTAGCTTACTGACTGACTGAAGCTGAAACCACTGGGCATAAACACAATACGAATATAAGTCATAAATATAAGTCACTATTGAAGAGAGAGATTTAAAAATTGGTATTTGGCTGATTGGTGGAAAAAAAAATTGTGTTAGGATTTTCTTTTAATTCTTAAATAGGGAAAAATTTAGCGGATGAAAAATCCGAAAATCACGCAGATGAAGTAGCGGGCGAAGTGCTAAGTTAAAAATTTAATAAAAACAGCCGGTTCTATTCCCAACCTGGACCGCTAAGATGTGAGACTATTTAATTTTATGACTTTACCTTAAACGCTAAGTTTCTAAACACTTCGCTTAATCAATGATAAATGTTTTAATTAGATAGTTGCTACTTTATGGAGTTGTTGGTTTGTTAGCACCTTAATCTCTCGTAGTATTGATGGGGAAATTTTCTTTTATGTCCCATGTAGGGTTTGTACGAGTTTCTTTACGATGTTTCCCTTATTTCCGAGTTTTTCTTATTTTCTAATTACAAAAATGTTTGAAATTAGAAAATAAGAAAAGAAAAAAGTTGTTAATAATTTAATAATAATTAGCAATATAATTGATTATATTCTTGACTTTTAGTGGAATATAATAAATAATAATACGCTGAATTTTTGACCAAATTGTATAAATTATTTTTCAATTGAATAAATAGTTACCTACCTATATAAAATAGAGTTCATAATAGGTAGAGTCGTTAATAAATTAAAAGCAGAGTTAATTAAATTTTGATACTAAATTATTTTAGTAACAGACATAAACTTTACAGCTTTGATTAAACAGATTATTAGCGATAAATAACTGAAAATAATACCTATAATTATGTTATATTATGATTATTAAAGTAAACAGTTAAAGTTAACGATTAATTGCATTGTTAATAAGGTTTAAAACTTGGAATATGTCTTAACCTTGGTAATTCTGACGATCAGAATGCAATCAATTATTGTATATTATGGAATATATTAATAAGTTATTATGTTTATATTTTATTTATTATGTAAGTTATTGTGGCTTGAGCCACGTCAAAGTTTGTCATCTATAATTCGCAGATTCTTTGTAGAAAACTTTATAAATACCTACTAACTTTTTGGTTAGATATATTTATAGATTTACGCCTGTATTCCCTAGAGGGGGTATGCAGAGGTACACCTCTGCATACATGCAGTACACCTACGTTGCGCCGGCTATGTTAAAGTCCCATGTAATAGACGCTCGAAAGACCAAAAACGCAGGTTAATTAATCCTCGGATTAAAGGACCAAAATTTCTTACAAACACCTAATTAAATCATTTACCTATCTTAAGATATTGGGAAAGCTAGTTTTCGTACTATAGTTGCCAATAGTTATCAATTTTTTTAAAGACTATCGCCTGTATTTCCCAGAGGGGGTACGCAGAGGTTTCTGCAGTACACTCACATTTCGCCGGCTATAAGTCCCATGTAATAGAGGGCGAGCATATTGCCATTAACCGGGCACAAATCAGACTCCGTGCTGCTACTGAGAATTTCCTAATGGAAAATCCCAATAACACTGCCCGACTCGGGGATCAAACCCAAGACTTCGTGCTCAGCAGTCTCGCTTGCTACCACTAGACCGAAGTTAAAAAAATGCATTTTATTATATACCGAATCATTGTTTACGCAGTGTGCTAATTATACAGGTTATTTTGATCATGCTCCTTAATTAATGATTTTTTATTATTTCAATCCTATGTTTAGTATGTCGTGGTGGCGCATTGGTTATGGACCCGCTTTGCAAGCGCGTGGGTGTGGGTTCCAACCTGGCATGTACCAATGTGACTTTTTCAATGTCATATGTACTTTTTTAGTTAATCTAAGACACCACTGACTATCGGTGAAGGAAAACATCGTAAGGAAACCTTGACTTTTAATAGTCTGAAATCGCCAACCCGCAGTGAGCTAGCGTGGTGATTAATGCTCAATCCTTCTCTGTAAGAGAAGAGGCCTTTGCCCTATATTGGGACAGTTACAGGCTGATTTATTTATTATTTTAATCCTAAATTCAAAGGTGATTTACGTAGATACATAAGACCGCTACTCTTGCAGAATTCTATTATAGAAAGGTCAATTTTATGGGGCAAATGAACACCGAACGGTCACTTGATGGCAAGTTATCACCGCCGCCCATAGGCACCCGTAACACAAGAAGCCCATTGCTGGTTTTTTATTACCTCATGTGTTTGTCCTACGAGGAAATCTGGTCCTTGTCTCCAAAAACTCCATGACATAGGTCTACATACTCTATTATTACAGTTAAAGAACTCTTTAGTACTACGTTTAAAAAATATACGGCCACAGTATCACGAAAATACTTTTATTAAAAACGTGTAGATACCTACTTCATAACATATATCTACGTACTACAATTTATAATGAAGATATGGATTAATTTTTTTAAATGAAGTCGAAAATGGTGATGGTTCCGTACTTTGTTATTTTTTCTTATGATTTCGTCCGTTTCTGAAACACTATGTTACTTAAACCTCATATGAGTAGTCCAAAGTCTGATGTACATTCCGATTGGCCAGACAAACAATAAATTTTAAGCTCTGAAGCTCAAAGCAATTACTTAAAGCTTAAATTAAAATCCCGGAGTCCGCGTTCATAGATCAGTCAGACAAAAAATCTTTTTAACATTTAACATTAATTTCATATAATATAACATCTCAACCCTTCAAACAAAATTAAATGTGAAATGAAACCACAACTATTAAGTAACTAACCCTTCATTCATATTTCACATAAATTTTAACAACGGTCATTTTCAACCGCTTTGCGGTATCCTAAATATAGTACTTGAAACAATAATCCGGCCGGCCGAACTTGGGAAGGGTCACATTCTTACCTACAAAAGTATAATACGAAGCCTTCGTTATCCCTAAAATCCATACAGCGGAAAATTTCATTTCAATGGGTGTACCAATACCTCATAGCAAATAACTGTGTAGCGCGGCTTAATATGCATTAAGGGTATTCCCGAATTTTCTCCAGTAAAAATGTATGAGAACAACCCGCGCGTGACGTATAAGTGGATTATGTGTGCTGTCTCGCTCCCTCGTATAGCGCGGTCCTTTGTCCCAAATCCTGAAATGCTCTGGGTGCTGTGGCGTGGAGAGGGTTGCAGATTTTTGAAATATGAATACTTTTATCGGTTTAACTAAATTTTTTCTTTATATTAAATTATTTATAAAAAATATTTATTATGTTATTTATATGTCATTAAGACACGTTAAAAATAAAAGGTATACTAATAGATCGATCTGAGACAACAAGTAAAATTCTGTCACGGTCGTAAGTTCGAAACCCAGGCACGCACCTCTGACTTTTCGGATTTATGTGCGTATCAGAAACTAATTATCACTTGCTAAAAACGTTGAAGGAAAACATCGGTATAAAACCAGAGGCCTACGGGCGGTTTAAACTCTGACACCTGAACTCTGAAGCCTTCAGGATAAAGTACGGAATCTCTAAAGTTCTTAACTTCTAACTCATCTCTGTCAGGTTACCTAGTAAAATCTATATCTATCCATTTCATCATGCAAATTTAATACTATAAACCGAGTCACCTATCTTAATTACCTTTTACTTTTGTAGTCATAGAGTAATAAACCATAAGAAGTTTATTTTATATACCAATGTAATTATAATGTCTAGTAATAAAATGGACAACATTTGCATATGGTAAGAAATTTTACGATTAAGCGCATTGGAGATTAAAATCTTTCGTAAGCACAAACCTACGCAGCAATTAGTTAATATTAATGGGTATGTAATACCACCATAAATGCGTGCACACATCGCACTAATGTAAAATAAATGCATGGAATAATTATTATTATAAACGTGGATTAAATTATTATTTTCTACGAGAAATTATGTATAGTTGGTTACAAAATAATCTGTATATTCTAAAAGTTTACGCATTTTTTTATAACAAAACAAAATCAATTTTAAAAATTTCTAAGAAATATACAGAGATACTGTTAAATAATGAGGTATTAGGTACACTAAACTGGAGTATAATTGCAACTAAAATCTAAAAATTATCATTTATCATAGAAACGAGCCAATGTATAAAACATATTATAATATGTAAGTGACTAAATGTTCTAAAAGCGGAGAAAGCAGTAATTAATGCTTAGACACAATTACAACTCAACTTAGTTTAATACATTTTGTATCAAGGATTTATTCGCTTTTCAATTCTGCCGGCTAACGGCTTACCAACATTCACATTTTACAACTAAAGTAGATTAACAATATTAAACTAGCCTAAGCATGTATAATTCTCTTATTCTTAACAGTTTTTCCAAGAAAAGCGACGTAAAATCCTCTAAAAAACATGTTTTATTAATTTCTAGATTGTGCAGCTTTAAATTTAATTTGAATTAATTCAGTTATCGAGGCTTAAAGACTAACAAACAAACAGAGTCATTTTTCAGATTTATAAATATTAAATTATACATATTATATTAATAGTACATTACTTTTTTTCTACCAACTCAAGTTCTGTCTCCATACTAAGCCAGCATTAACATCTCCGTGGTCGGAGACAAAGGCAGTGTGATGTAAGCATATTTTTCTGCTACCAGTTCGTTCAGAAATCAATACCTTTCGGCTAAGCGAGTATTTGCGCTAGCATCATCATTTTCTGAACATTTTTATTGATATAGGCATGATGGCTTAATAATGTTAGTGAATCGAGCATAAAGCTAAAAACAAATTGAAAGTTTAAAGGTGCGTCTTTACAGCGAGCATTCACAATTATTATAAGCATTCGGCTACGAGCATTTGGATAGTAGAGCTTGGAAAAATTTGCACGCTCGCAAAATAATTTTTTGTCGAGAAATTTCCAACGAATGAAAGCTACTACAAATGATACGCCCCTTTAAAAAAATCACTTGCTTTGTGTGAAAAACACTTTTTAGGATTAATTGGGTAGTCAGTCAAATCAAAACATCGCATCGAGATGAAAGAGATCATCGCATGATACACCAATGACGATAATCTCGATAATCTACATTGAGTAGTTCTATGTTAAAGGCCTACGGGCAGTTTAAACTCGGTTGTTCATTAACCATACGATAAATAAAGATTACACTTGCACAATTAAGTGAAGTAAGTATGACAACGACCTCTAGAGGGCGTAAATAGAAATCTAATTTAACTAAAGCTACTATTTTATAGGTACAGAAACCCGCAATGATTATTTTATAGTTGTTACAATATGTCTGGAAATGCCTGCAGAGCGGATCCTGTTTAAATGAAATTTAAATGGTATGAGACAGAAAAAGCTCGGAACGGCAGCTACGACCATACTGTGTACAGTGGCGCGCACAAATTGCGGGGAATAGTTGACTTTTTATAAAATTACTTGAGCCCGACTGTACCTCCGCTATGTTGGAGTATTGACTTAAAATCCAATATGGCGGATAATAAAATAAATTATCGGTGTTACTGGCTATGTTGTTTATGTACCTTCTATAAACGATTGAGGTATTTGTTGAAATTATTTCAATAGTAATTGGATTACATGTCATGTCAATATTATAATGATACTCGTATGAATACAACAATTATATTGTGTTCTAACATTGACATTAGAATTTTTTGGTGTTATATAATTATTGTCAGTGTGCTTGTTATCTATATTAAAAATATGTATGTAGCTAAAGTGTTTGTAAGTTTGAATGCACTACGAACCGATCTTTCTCTTTATCGTATGGAACAACCTGGTGTCAGAGTTTAAATCTCCCGTAGGCCTCTGACATGGCACACCCTTGAAAAATCTAAGAACCGATACAAGTCCAATTTAAAAAAATCTTTACATTCATAATTATGTCCAAATCAGTTTATTTTCAACCTAACTCATTAGTGTAAATGACATTCATACATACATGGCTCTACTACCTTCTTTCTTCAACGTATGGTTGATGAACATCCTAGTGTCAGAGTTAAAACCACCCGTAGGCCTCTGACATGACTTTAAACACCGTTGAAAAATCTCTCAGGTGTGCTGCTTTCCTCACGTTTTCCTTCATCGTTTCTTTTCGGTCGTTTACGTACCTAACTGTGTTTTGAAATCAGTTGTCTAAGAAGAATTTTTCGTCTTTTCTCGTAACTAGTTACAAAGTTAAGACTTTTCTGCCTGTTTTCGTAACTTTTTGGTCTCCACGGTATTTTCATAAAGTGATACTTAATTAATAATAATAAATAATAATAATAAATTTATTTATTAAACAAAAGTGATTGTAGTACATTCATAACATAATCATAAGTAATTTTAATTATTTAATGAGAAATTTTAAAAAACATCTGATACGGCTAAAACATGTAAAAAAATTCACAAAAATATTGATACTTAATTTCTAAAACGCGCATGAATCTAATCAGCACCTGCATATCTGGGTTTCGAGCCTCGAAACCTTTGGTTTGGCAGTTCAACCGTCATACCACTAGGCTATCATTAGTTATTTAATAATTTGCTAAAATAAGGTTAAAAATAAAACTGTTATTAAATTAAATAGTTGTTAGATAATATCTAAAACTATGCACTTAGATTTCTTTAATGATGTAGATTTTAACGGCGAAAAGACATTATTAAGTAATAATCAACTAAATTATCAAGTAATTAAACTTTCCCTGACAATGTTGCTTTCAATATATTTCAACGGAGAGTCCTATAAACCTTGTTTAAAGGTCAAAGATGTGTAAATGTTAGTTCAACAATTAACGGACAAAGTTAATGTGTTGTAAACCATGATACAGTTATTAAAAAGTAACATTTGTGTATTTTACTACTTAGTGTTTATAAACTTAATTTAATTAAGGAGATAATAATAATTTAGGTGTCATTTTTAATTGACAAGGAAGATGTATAGAGTTGATTTACAAGCTTGCGAGTCTCGGAGGTAACTTTAAAGCTATCATCCCTTAACCTTATTATTCTCAAACTTTGTTGGGGTCGACTTCTAACCAGATGAAGCTGAATATCAGTTTTCTACGGAGCGTCTGCCTATCTGACCCCCGCAACCCAAAGGGATGTGATATTCTAAAGTTAGATCGATTTTAGGGTACTGACTCCTTATACCGACTGCCAAAGATCTTCACAACAGCCGGGGCTAACGGCTTAACGTGCTTACCGATGCACGGAGTACAGCAGTAGCTCATAATATAATTAATTAGTAATACGCAAATAACTTACGAAAAGTCAGAAGTGCTCGATTTTGGTTCAAACCTGAGAACTTTGACTTGGCAGTCCAACGGTCATACCACTAGGCTTTCATCCCGTATTCTTTAATAATATCCTATAGTGTAACTTTAGTGCCATAAAGTATATTATTTACTTAACCATACGATGAAGAAGAAGTATTTACTTGGCAACAATTGAAGCGCAACATGTTGGGCAACGTTGCACAACACCGCACGACGACGGCGTGAAGCGGCGGATGTGTGTTCCTCTACGTGTTGGGCAAGAAGCCTATCAATTGACGCTCAATATGTAGCGCAACATGTGCCCGTCAATTGATACGTTAAAGGCCCTACACATACACACGACATGCTTCGTAAACCTTACCAGATCATACTTAAAAATAATATAATTTATTTAATGTTGGAAGCACCGAAACATGTTGATTGACATATCGCTTTAAGCAGCTTATATGAAACCTTTTATTAAACCCAGTAAGCAAGCTCATGAGTCTACAAACAGTCTGTTCAAACAAAATTCAGCTAATATAACCTCTGTTCAGTCTAACTTTTATCATGAACACAATAAAAATTAAAAACCAGCCTTTCTAAGTCCAATATTGCCTGTGGGTCCCGTATAGCAGGGGCTGCAAACCTTTTTATATCAACGTGCTTTTATAAGCAAAAAATTATATTATTAAAATCATAAATATAATATTGATAAAAAAATAATAATAATTATGGATTAAAGCGTTTTCGGGACACTGTCCACTGGAAGCGATCTCTAAGATTAAGTTTTTCTCTTTTTATTTTAGTGTTAGTTTTTAGTTTTAGTATTACTGTTACTAGGTTTATATTTGAAAATTAATAAAAAGTATTTTGCACTTTAAAAAAAATAAAAATAAGGATTGATGGATTGAGTAATTTAATTAGAGTAATTTTTATGCATTTAGCATTATCGTGGGAAACCTAAGCTATAATTACCTTTACTTATATTATTTAATTCTTACTACATTCAATATTTAGTTTTATAATAAGCGCGTCATAGTTTTGGAAGGTCAGGCTTGGGTCTAAATCTATGACTAGAATGATCTGTTAGTAGGTCATTCTAAAGACATAGATTCAGTCGGTCATACTTCTAGGTTTCCGGTATCACTGCAGAATACCGACAATATTTATGCCGAGCCAAAAGGTTCGCCATCTCTGCCGTAGAGTTTTGTACAGTTCATACTTTTTTCTTTTCGAGAACTTTCTAGAGAAATTACTCAAACAATTTAGGTGGCATTAAACAGAGCCTTTGACGTCTGGAGACGGAGTTTGCGACACTTTTGTTGCATATTGTTTATGTGTGTTTACGAATGGCTTTCGACCGGTCGGTATTGTGACCGCAATTCGTTTGTTTTCTTATAGTTTATTTCTGCGAACTTTGAAATTGTTTTTACGTTTGAAGAGTAAATGATAACTGTTGATTGTTGATCAGAGGTTTCAGGTTCAATCTTAAGGTACCTTTGAGTTTGATAAGAGATATGCGTAATGTCAATTAAATTATCATTTGCTTTGCACTGCATATTATATGCCCACTGCATGCCTATGACGTAATAACAGGGCAAGCTCAACAATTTTTTTAAGGATTACGTTGAAGTAAAAAAACGTATTACGTAATACGTAGTATTATTATATTATTAAATATAATGTCAAGCTGAAAATGTAGGTTTTGATAAATTAATGCCGAGCAAATTTTTATTAGTTCGGCATAAATCTAAACAGAATGCCACAAAGAAAAATATAAGTTAATTAAATAAGATATTATGTCACTACAACCGGGAGAAAATCCTAGTGTTTGTTTAAAAAAAGATCTAAAAAATAGTTACTTATATTATATAATAAGGCCGCAGCGCAGGTTCAAATCCTGTTTTTCACCGATTTATTAATCATACAACAATTGTAAAGTAGTTCACCCAAGCGATAATGCGTAAAAATAACAAAAACATCAAAATAACTTATCTTGAAAAGTCAAGTCATGTTTAGTTATTTAAAAAATTAGTATTAAAAAGTATTGATTACAATCCTATCCTAACTTAATAGGTATTATAAATGCGAAAGTAAGTTTGTTTGTTACCATTTCACGCCTAAACCACTAAACCGATCATCCTGAAATTTCGCATATACGTTGTCAGGTGTACAGAAACGGACATAGGGTACTTTTCATCCCAAAAAAAGTACTGTTCCCAAGGAAAACAACAATAACGTTCTTATGATAATAGATGACGCCACATGCCTTTCGTATCATGATTAAATTTTAAACTCTGAAGCCCAATTTCACCATTCGCTTTAAAAACCGAGTTTAATAAAACTAAGTTCAACGCAAATGGCAATTCTGAACTCAGTTAGACGCTATAACCAAGTTTAACTTGATTGATCGCGTTTACTGTCAGTGGTGAAATCGCCTCTAAGGCCCAATTTCACCATTCACTTTATTAACTGAGTTTAATAAAACTAAGTTCAACGCAAATTGCAATTCTGAACTCAGTTAAACGCTTTAACCAAGTTTCAAAATCAAAATCAAAATCAAAATATTTTTATTCATGTAGACCATTAGGCACTTATGAATAGTCGTAATTCTAATATTTTTAATAAAAGAGTGACTCTAGTTGCCAGTTTAACTTGATTGATCGCGTTTAGAGTCAGTGGTGAAATCGGCTCTAAATTAACGCGAGCGACGCTACAGGTAAAAGCTAGTAATAAAATAAAAATTATAAAAACCTTTAGTTCCAAGCATCCTGTCTGCTCAAGGTGTAAGAAAACCGCTGGAGTGGTTAAATTTAATACATTAAGATGGTAGTGGCCTTGTCTTGGGGTACTTTGTGGCACATTAAGAACATTAAATATCCAATTTTATATCTGCTAATTGACACCGGATTATGAGTATCGGGATACGTATATCTTTACTTTTAATTGAGTACAACAAGGTTCATATTGAAACTTGTTTTTTTATAGCTTTTTTTTGTATTATTTATTGTTTGTTTATTGGTTTTGTTTTAATGAAACGTGGATAGCTTAGCTGTTGTCTATTTACGGTCTTTATTTTTTAATGCGAAATATTTTTATGCACGGTGAAATCGAATTTACTGAATATCTGATAAAGGGTTGTACTCAAGGTGTCAAAGAATCAGCTGTTCCATACATTTTTGTTGAGTTATGACATAAATGTATGGAACCGCTGATTTTTTTTCACCATTATTTAGGCAATCTGTATAACGTTTTTCATTCTTTGAAAAACGATAAACAGATTGTCAAAAACCAGTCGGCAAAAATTGGGGGCGCCACTGGCGCACTTCTAATACTACAATTCAAAATTACTACTTATTTCTATTTGATACTTACATATTTCTATGACGAATTTTTTGTCAATAAATATAATCAAATGAATCACTGTTAACTTGTTAAGTTATTTTAATACTCACAAACTTAGTTTTAAGATAATAGATAGTCTCAAACTTTCGCGAACATTTAACATAATGAAACAACTTTTAAACGGATAAACTCGCGTATATTGTATTTTTCATAAACACCTGACATTTCGAGATTTTGCAGATCTCGTGGTCGCAGGCAGACTGAGGTGACAAGCGTCTGAATAGTTATTGAAAATTATTTTTGATCTACCGTCAACTTTATTTAGTATTTTAATTTCGTTCGTTCGGTGTTTTTGCAAAAAAAATATACGCGAGTTTATCCGTTTAAAAGTAGTTTCATTAGTTTTAAGATTTTTATTTCTAGTTTTAACTAATACCGCATCAAACTTTTTTTTACCAAGCTACACATTATCCTAATTAAAAGGATTGCACTTTATAACAGGGAAACAGTTTAAGTTTCTATAATAATAATAACCAATATAATTGATTCCATTTTTAACTTGCCAATATTTTCAAAGAATGGCCGGCCTTTATAAGAATGACTGGCCTATTAGAAATTAATCATCACTTCTTGATTAGATTTAAAACGAATATGATTGGAATGTAATTGGAAGACTGTAATTAGCTAGTGAAATTAGTATTGGAATGTCTTCAGAATTAACAGAGCGTTTTGGGATACTCATTTACCTATAACAAGACGTGTCAAGTAAGATTGATTAAGACCTTGAGAGAGTTTAATTTTTTAATTAAGAGATTAGTTAATCAAGGATTATAAGAGGAGGATAGGAGGAAGGATTAGTCTAATCAAGGTAGAAAGTAATTAGCAGCGCTCGTATATATTTCATCAATATTGAATTTTGTGCCCGATGTCCAGACATTTTGAGAATTTGACGATTTGCTAAATAGACGTTCTGCTATCAGACCATCTGATAGTTGGACGTTTTGCTACATGGACATTTTGCTAATTAGACTTATTACTCATTAGACGTTTCGCGCTGTTGGACATATTGCTACTTAGACCTTCTGATCAGAAGCGGATAATTAACACGTATCTATTATAATTTTACTAGCGCTTCAATTTACATCCTTAGTGTATCTCTATGGTACGCAAAGAATATATTTTTTTTAAAATTTAAAGTCTCTAGATCCACTGGCTTAGGCTGTGTCTTGTCTGTCAGTCAGTTAGTCACGCACGCTATTGTTTTACAAGTAATTCGGGTGGTATTAAGTTCGTTTCCTCTTTAATATCTGTTAGATAATTAATTCTTTAAAATGTCACAACAGTGCAGTAATGGCGTAAATATAATTAGCGTTGGCTGGAAAGTCAGAGGTCTCAGGTTAGAATTTAAAGCACCTGTGACTATTTTCAAGTTATAAGCGTATTATCATCATTCTTATTAGTCATTATCAACTGCGCCTGCGCCTGATCTCTCTCAGATTGTCCTTATCGTCGCATCGGGTATAATCCGATACTGGACTATTCACCATAATATGTTGCTATTTTGTTAGAAATGGAAACCTTGCTTAGTTGAAGAATGTAGAAAAAAACGTTAATTATAAAATGTATTTAATGGTTTATAAGCTGGGATTCATGTAAAAATTAAAAATGTGGCGGATAGTCGCTCTTCAGTTTGCAGTCTTATTTAAAATACATAGTAAGTACATCTAAAATCTACATGTTATACAAGACACAATGGGCATTCAAAATGGCCGAGCCATGCAAACTGCATATGAACATAGTTTGATTAAAACTTGTCTCGTTTAGTGAATGCTAATCGATAGGACTAATGGTGAATAACTGAATGACATAACATAAATGATATGATTAAGTGGTTCTGTAGCTTTTTAATATTTAAATATGAAGTAGATATGTTTAACGCGACTCCTACACACTTTTTTTCTTTTTTTTTTACGTGGTGTCTCTCAGTTATAGCTCTAGGGAGCTCAGACTGATTAACCGGACTTCTAGCGAGACCTAAAGGCCTCCAGCTAAACCTAAAGGCCTCCAGCTAAAAGACTCCTACACACACCAGTGATCTAGCTTTTATAGATTGTGGAATGACCGTTGACTTGCCAGTCAACAGCAGTCAACATCAAGTCAATAAAATCTTCGATACAGGGAAACAGTACTCTTATAAAATTCTGACAATTGATCTATTTTTAAAAATATCGTATGGCTTTGGGTTGGCGGGGGTCGATATTCAGCTGCATCTCGGTGTAGTAAGTTGGTAATGCTCCCCCCCGAATGTGGGTTCTCGCCTTGTCGTGGCGGGGGGGCTTAGTAGCCGCGGTGGGGCTCGCGGTGAAGCTAAGAGGAACCCCAAGAAGGCGCCGCTCCGGCGGGCTTTGGCCAGAAGCCCACTTTGGAGCGGCCCTGGCGGGTTGCGGTGCTGTATCAGGGTGGAGCACCTAGCAGCACCGCAACTGAGGCGGGCCGCGGTGTTGTATGAACAACATCGCGGCTGAGGAGTGCGGGGCCGCGGCGGGAGAGGAGTGCCGGTATTACGGTGCGCCGCTCTCCCTACCTTCCGCGGCCTCGGCGGGGCCGCAACCGTCAGATTGCGGACACGGCGGGGCCGCAGGGGAAGAGGAGTGTCGGTATTACGATGCGCCGCTCTCCCTATCCTCTGCGGCCGAAGTGAGGACCATGGACGTCAGACTCGGGGTCGTCTGGCGTTCATTGCACATGGTCCTCGAAGTGGTCACGGTGGGTGGGTGTCTAACACCCACCCCGAGGAGGGTCCGGCAACGGACGTCCGCGGCGGGTTCGCGGATGTAATACATTGGGATACCGCGTTCCCGCCAGTATGCGGATAAGAGGTGACACAGAAGGGGTTTTAGTCGGTATGCCGGCCGCCCACCATCTCCAGGCCGGAGAGCCCGACATAACCGTCTCGCATCCCCGAGCGGGACGGTATGCATAAGGCGCATTTCCCCTTCTGCGAAAAAAAAAAAAAAAAAAAAAAAAAAAAAAAAAAAGTTGGTAATGCTGGGAAGATAATAATATTTAGAGCGACTGCGATGTTGAGTAAGGGCCTAAACCGACAATTTTTAAATAGACAGTTGATTTGAAACAACTTCTTATAGTGCTACTAACATAGTATACATAAATACTTTATAAAATGTTGATGTATATTTCAGAAGGAACCCAAATAATTTGCGAATCAAATATATTAGAATTCTGAAGCGGTGCTAGTTTTAGCAATCGGTTCCTAGAAATAAATGTGACTAGACTCAAGACTGGAATAGACAGAAAAAATACTGCTTATTTTTTATACCTCTTTATTCTAAACTTCTCGAAAAAGGACAGATTTAGATTAGGTAAAGGTTTGTTAGATGAAGGATTAGATTACAAAGAGGCTAGAACTTGACTTGGAACCGACTCCAAAACGTTTTAAAGTTATTTCAAGCACGTATCCCCTCTCTTCCTCTTTACTTGTCAGCCATCGACTGCACGTATAAACAAAGCAATATTACTTGTTACGACAATTCTGCTATTATCCTACGAGGAGTTCCGTTCCGTATCTCGTAAGTCCATGATCAGATCACGACAATATTTCTATGGGACCACCTGGCAGCTATTTCGCGTCGAACAAAAAAGAATCACGCAAATCGGTCCATTAACCGCGGCGTAATCGATGTACATACATAGAAAAAAAACATACCGGCCGTATTGAGAACCTCCTCCTTTTTGGGAAGTCGGTTAAAAACAGACCGCGACCCCAATAAAGTTTGGGAAGAATGAGGCTAGGAGGATGATGATAAGGTACTAAAATGGCAAGTAACAGTTACAGCCCGCCTGATGGTAATCTTAACCTATCTCTTATCTATCTATCCTAAACTCTTCCAACATCAAGAGTATCATTTGCGCATTGCCAACTTTGTGTGACATTAAAAAACAGTGGTGGTACTTATGGTTATAAACCCGAAGGCAGTGATTACAGTAACCAAAATATGCGTGAACACACCTAAATGCTTCAAGGCTTATAACAGTGAAAAGTATACAAAATTCATCTGCGCTTCACATTATAAGAGCCTCGTATATTTCCCTGGAGTGGCTGTGTCGCGGACTATAAAGAAATATCACTCGGAGTGCGTTGTGCGACGCTCCTTTGAGTACACTGATTGTAGAGATTTGATACTTTACGAAAAATGAAGATAAAAGAATATAATTTAGTTGTCTTTATTTTTAGATTGAAGGTAAAGTACTAAATAAATACTACAAGGCCAATTATCTAGAAGCTTATTTGTAAGTTCTGTTTAATGGATTAAGCAAGCAATTCTGTGATGTCGGGGAACTAAGCATCTTCCTCTGTATATTATAAAAATCGACTAATAATAGGATAAAGGTAAACTAGCAGCGACTAAAACCGTGCCAGCCTTAGACCGTGACTAATTACCACTTAATGGACAAAATCTTGCCACCAAGCGATTTTGTCGTGTTTAAGCATGATGATATAACCTATCTAGAGGACAGGTCTGGACGATTCCTCGCAACATCCGTCCTCCTGCTTAAAAAGGTATGTTTCATCGTACCACAACACCGCTTACCATCATCGGGAAGGTTCGTGGTAAAAAACGCTTTTTTCCTAATACCTAATAAAAACTCCCTCCCTTCATTATTTAAATGCAAGTGATTTGTAATTTTCATCTGCTTTTGCTATCAAATGACTAGTAGGTATATTAGTTTCCAATCTTTTTTTCACGGTCACGGTATTTATTCGTTCACTAGCTCCGACAATCTCCTTCGAACCCCAAATTTGGTTTACGCAATAAGTGGAGGTACCTGAAATATTAAATTGCACTAGCGTAATTATTAAGGATAGAGTGATTAGGGTTTTTGTTTTGATCCTGGTCAATTTTAAATTTGTACGCCGAGCGCCATAATGACCTAACATGGTTATTCAATAATATATTAAGCTTTAGTGCGTGAAAGAGCTTATGCGCTCTGAATGTACACTCAAGTTTTAAAACATAAATAAAATATAAAAAAAGAAATACAAAATATTTTTTTTAGAATTAAAAATAAACGTAAATATTGCGTACAAGTTTCATTATAATAGCAAGAACCAGTTTTTATTGTAACAAAAATATTTTTATTTGCATACCAAGAAGTGAATAGCTATCTTATTGTAACTAACATACAGAAAAAGTCAAATAAAGAAATTACATACGTTTACAACTAGCGTATGGAAATAGTGTAAATACAATCGTAAATCGGGCCAACGCATTCTCGACGCAACTTGTAAACAAAAATGGCGATTGTTTCACCAGTTACGACTTCTAATGGCATGATTCTGTTGTGTATAAACAACATTTTGGCATCGCGCCTACACGTGTACCAAGTTTTTGGGCTTGCGTTACAAAACACTATTCGTTTTCAGTTTACTAGGAATACGGTCATTGTTTTATTTCAATTGAAAATACGAAGTTTTGTAACAATTCGCGTGTATCGACTGACGGGTTTTGTTAATTGGTTTTTACCATTCGTATCATTCAAATAAAAGTGTAGGTAATTAAGTGATGGTAGTTTCATTGCTTACGTTTTAATTTGACTTTTCAAATGAATGCATTTTTTTATTATTGATTACTCTCCAAAGCAAATAGATTTTGTCTTAGAGTATTTTGTTTTTGTGAAATATCTTTCATTTAAATCCATTCAGCTGTTACAGTATTCACAATATTCAACATTCACGGTTTTCATATAAAGACGTAAAAGTATCAAAATTAGTCGTAGAGCATACATCAGAAAAAATCCATTTCAGCTCAACCGGGAGACGCTATAAGTAGGATTTGGCGCTTGGAAATCCTTGGAATAGAAAAAAAAGATGCGCCAGATAGAGAGGAACGACGTTGAGTAAAGGAAATGTACGTACATAACGGGGATGTAAATAGATTGAATTAAATAAATGAAGTAATGAGCGTGGATTTGAAATGAGTTACTTTTAATGAAAAAGAAAATCAGTCAATAGAATCGATTCATATTGTGACTGCAATTGTGATTTCATAGGATATCTATTAGTTAAATTATTTCATTGTTAGCATTTTGTACACCTATTTTTAAATCCTAAAGTAGGTACATTGGTTTAAAATACCACAAGCCTGCATCTTTCTTTGTCTTTAATATACATTTATATTAATTTCTTTTTGACGCTTGCAGATTTAGTCATAACCTTTTATAAGTTTGAATTAATTCTAAAGAAGGTTCCGATTTGTAGGAAACTCGATCTCCTCCAAACAGGGTTGTCTAAAAGGGGGGTTAAATCCAACCCCCCCAATCCGGTCTATCGAATATATTTGAACGAGTCTGATGAAATTGGGGCGACGGAAAATACTACCAACTTAAGATGAATACAAATGATTTCGGTGTATTTTGTAGACTTTGGTTTGTTATGTATATTTAGATTTCGATAAGTGGATTGGAAATTGCGGTTCGGGTTGAATAACGGTTCGTCTGATTACGGGTTAGTTTTGTAGTTAGGAGCTGTCAATTTGCAGATAGAATTAATTGTATTCTTGGTCAATCGGACCACCCTATGAGAGTTTAACTTTTAAAAATACTATCTGTAATCCAATTACTTTGACTATAGGTAGGTATTTGTGATTCCCAAGTCCAAATTACAGGTAGACTGGAAGCTTGAAGAATGTCTGAACCTATCTTGTATTTTCATCATCATCAATATCGTCATTTCAGCCAGAAGAAAGGCAAAGGCAAGGTTTTCCATACATGTTGGGCCAGTCTTCCATCTAGCGACTTCCCGCCACTCTCACGAGGTCATTAGTCTGCCTTGCAGGAGGTCGGCCAACCCTAAGTCTACCGGTGTGAGGTCACCAGTCTAGGACCTTTGTGCCCCTTCCTTCTTCAACAATGTGCAATTTATTTTTGCTATGTTGCGTCGGTAACCTGGCTCACTGCTGATCTCCTGAGTTCTGATTCCCCTGATCCCTAATTTGATCAAAACGTGTCGGCTTAGGTAATCTACGTATTAGATACGTTATTAAGAGGACTTAAAAAAGAGCATTTTGAGTTGACTAATCAAAAGACCTCTTAAATAAAGTCTTTATTCTGAGTCTACAATTTATAAAAGGAATTTATTATGCAAGTTTGATATAAACTATTAGGGAGAACTATCACATCGTATTTTAAATTCCTTAATCAAAAGATAGGAACTTAATAAGATAAGCTGTTTATTCACAGGATTTATGATAGTGACTCTGATAGCTGCAAGTTTATGGATCAGATTGCGTTGCGTGAATACCTGTGTCAACTCAAACATGGTTGCAGTTACGAAACTTTTGAATACTTACACTGTAACGACAACATACACCGACGCCACTACGTCAACAAAACATCTGGTCACACGATCAATTAAATTACACATCTATAAGAAGCGAAACGTCCAAAAACCCGAAACGTTTTTTAAAACAACAATCTAATTAGCAATTCGGCTATATTGCATAACGTCCACCTGTCAAAATGAATGACTTTTTGAATGTTGAACGTTTTGCTATATGGCTGAACCGTGGCTTCGCTCCCAATTTTACTTGATTTAAAGTAAAATTGGGAGCGTCTTTCTCCAGCCTATAAACTACAAATCTCTAACCAAACAGTCGGACCGTTGCTCCGTTGCTGCGTAAAAGAAAGACAAAATAACAAGAATACTTTCGCATTTATAATATAGTAAAATAGGATGATAAAATACAAAGTAAATATCGGGTATTCGGGCAGGTTTTACAAATATTTCTCCCGGGAATCGATTTCTCGATCAATAACGTGGCATTCCCTTACTCGTTTTGCGCAGTCACAAATTCGTGGCTTAACAAAAATTACAAACAAGGAGAGTGGTTTTCATAGCAAGTTGATCCCATTATATTAAATGGCACGGCAATCAGTATATCTATATTAGGACCACTTAATAAGTTCCATTTTATTGACGAAAATACCAGTTATTGTACTTTCTTTTGTTACCTACTTATGTACCGCGCGGTAGGTAGACATTTCGTGATAACAACACATTTACTTAATTATACAAATATAACGAATGTACTATCAAAACTAAAAAAGTATTTAATACGAAATTCCTTTTATGAAAAGGCAATGTAAGCTGGTAGTATTTTGTAAAGGATGCTTCTATAAAATGTGAAATTTACAAGTTTCGTGCAAGGCGAGAGTTAAAAGAGTGGTATAGAACAAAGCTGACATGGCCGCCATTAATAAAAACTTCCCACCATAGTAAACTTTAGCAATATTGCGATAGTCCGAGGGTGCCTTCATTCATAAGTCACGGAACTTCTTAAATTATTTCCATGCTGTTGTTTTTTAATTTTTCATACCACAGAATCGGTGTAATGCCGTGTTTTGCATGCATTTGACTTTTTAAACAGTGCACTTTGCATTCGGAAGTGGGTGTTTAATCCAAGAGCGGGTTTTATCGTTCGGAAGAAATTAAAAAAACTTTGTCGGTTGCGTTGTTTTCTTTTATAGCAATCAAGTATCAAGTAGGGTATTTCTGTTGGTAATTAACGTTAGATTTATTTCAGTGTTTCGTGTAGTTTTTGATAGTGTTGTAGTTACGATAAATGAATGTACCGTCACGCTTTGGTTCAAAATACTTTATAACGGTGTTAATTTTGTATATTAATTAGTTTACTGTGCAGTTGAGTTTTAGCTAGTGTGGGTCTTCTATTCTTGATACTTTCCTTTAAAGAAAATTAAAATTCTTAGTAAAAAAGTTGTATTATGTGTCATAATATTATGAAAATAAGCCTGATTCAATTGATTGTTAGAGCACAAATAACCTCCTCTTTTTTAAAGTCGGTATAATGAAAATTACGTATTAAATACATTTACACAATAAAAGCTGAATCCTTTACACGCCTGCTGAGCAATGAACGTAGATAAAATAAAAAGGAGCTCCTTACATGCATTCCTCACGTAACGTATTACACATATCTTACCCACGCTCCTCCCAACTCTTCCGCTCATTTTACCCCATTTTCCCCATTTTTCCGATAACTGTATTCGCCAATAGAGTACGTGTGTGGGGGAGGGCGGGGCTATGCGGACTTTATTGCAAATTCTTTCTTTGAGATGTGAGGATTCTTGCGACATGTAGCTCTAGCTAGCATTAAAAGCTTTTATTATTTTTTATTTAGTTGTATTTCAATGGATTACATTATAAATTAAGTAATAACAATTTATAGGAATGTTATTGGAATAAGGTTTTGTATTGACTAATCTTTTTTTAAGATATGTATACATATATAATTATGTCGCTTTTAGGTTTGTCTGTTTTAAAGTATATAGTGTAAGATAAAAACTAGTCAAGTGGGAGTCGGACTCGTTTAAGAAATTTTGCGTATACAAATGTCGAAAAAAAAACCCGTTTCTTGTGAGGGGACTGCCTTTTATTTTATTTTTTATTATTTGTCGTAGAGGTCTCAAGGAATCAAGTAACTACCTATTACAATTTAAGAGATACAGACAAACAGACGCAGAGACGGACAGCGGGGACCTAGTAATGGGTTTTCGTTGGCATCTTTTGGATACGGAACCTTAAAAATCTATTTAAAAAAATATAACCGTACAAGAATGAAACATTTTTTTATATATTCATTAATAGCTTATTAAAATATCGTATTCCAATCTAAAACCTAATCCTATCGCTTTTGCACGAATACATTGATATTTTTAAAAGGTTCACATTTTCATACTCACAAATATATTCCATACATTACATAATATCAAGTTTCTCGTAATATAATGCTATTTTGTTTTATATAGGCCCACTAGCACCCCCACTCCCCCTACTCAACTTATGAGAAATTCTTTCTTTGACGGCGAACGCGCCCGCTACGCAAATTGATTTCGACGCGTGAACTTTGCGATGGGGCTACGAAAACTACTTTTGGAACCGCGATTATGTTTTTTTTTTGATAGAAGGTTGTCTGAACTACAAGTCTAATCCCAATTTCTATACCTTTGAAACGAACCAAATGAACTCTTTGCAACGGTTGATGCGCAAACGCGTGGCTAAGCGCACATTGCTTCCCTTGTTTAAGAATTTAAAAATTTTTGATTGTATTGACATTGGGCTCTAGAAGAAAAACATGACCTTTGATAAATGACTAGTAAAACTTAATTTAACCATTTATTTATGGAGGGATAGAATAGTTTTGGTGCCTTTATATTTAAAAGTAGAGAAAAAAATTACATATAGTTCATTATATTGACTTTTATTATAGTTAAAATTACTAGTTGTTTAGTAGCATTTCTGTATCTGAAAAATAAAAAAAAACGTTAAATAGAAACGCAAAGGATCTGATTATATTAAAAATAAAGACAAAGGATTTTTCAAATCAAATAGTGAGTTAGAGTCAGAGCTAAGTTTATATTTTTTACGATTTAACAATTAATTGTATACACGTGTCACATATCTAAAAAGAATAAACAATTAATCTTAATTAATGTTCAGTTATTTTTAGAAGAAATTAATCTCCGATCACTGCCAGAATAATGTCACATTAATCAAGACGTCCTAATTGTAATTTGTACAACGACATGACACATCATTTACCTATAGGTACAAAAACATCTGAGTCATTACCAAGTTTAAATTTATTTGTGATTATTTTTGTGTTCAATATTTTTTAAAGTTTAAACTATAGAAATAATATCGCTTTAATAGCTTTGCCAAAAGTGCTCAAATATTTTAGTTTACTTCCGGTTTCGAACTTGGATACAACTAACAGCTATCATACAATGTTGTACATATATAGCATTAATGAGATTCTGTAAGTCAAACAGTTACATTTTGAGAAGTATGTATGACAAAAATGAATCCAATTTAGAATTCAGAGTACAGACTCAAATTAAATCATCAGATGAGCTGTAGCAACTCACGATTCGATTCTCGATTCGATTCGATACGACTCTCGATTGAGCAACTTCTACCATCGATGGCGTTTTTTGTCGCCATATTCAACGTTTCAAATAAAGATCTGCTAATTACTTGATAAGTCTACTTTTATTGCATATGATAATTCTTCCTTATCCGTCATAGGGCGAGGACAAAGCGCGGACTCGTGTTTCTTCGTATGATTACGAACGTTGCCGAGTCAGATCCTTCGTCGACTTCTCCGCTACTCTAGAGGCCCAAGTCTCACCGTCTTTAGATATTAGCTGTGAAACTTAATATGTGAGCTACAGGCAAAAATATTTGGCATTTAATTTACGAGTTTTCATGAAAACTTTGCCTGTTACACTTATTTGCTACACTATGTTTATTGGAATTTTGTACAACTTCAACCTTTTTAAGGAATTATAAAGAAAAGTTTTCGCATTACTTAATTTCTTTTAGTCAGACATTTGAAGGATGTGTTTGAATGATTTTACTTAGTTAGATTCTGAGTTGTGATTGGAATATGTCGGAAAATTCCATCGTAATGGGATTTTGTTGTTCGTAATTGATTGAGAGGGCTGTCTATATGGAATTATTCATTATTAATGTTTATACAGATCACTGACCAGTCCTCGAAAACCTTACCTAGTTTCCAGAGGATGCCACTGATATTGTCAACCAAGAACTCTTGAAAATGATTTTCTATCAAATCGGATCTTATTTTTAGATAGGCCAAAGTCTTTTGTTCTTATTATAAGTTTTTAACAAACTCTTTATAAGTCGCATTTTTTTCTAAGCTAGATAAATCTCCTATCTGGACTAGATTTGATAAGATACGGCGAAACAAATTTAAAGATCAAAGTGTCTTTTCAAGTCCAGACAGTTAAAAGTTCAAAGTATATCCAAGAGAGAGAGAGAGAGAGAATATTTCTATCTTTCCTTTCTTTCAATATATGTGAATCTGAAGTTTTGTAAGAAGTAATAAGCTTTGGAGTTTGGGTATCGTCACCCAATGGACAAGATAAGTGGGATATAGCGTAGCTTAACCAAGTCAGGGAGCCCTACGACTCCGACCCGTCAGCCACAAGAAATCACAGTCAAATTAGAACTGATTTAAAAGCGATAGTATAGCCTTTATGCATTAGACCAATGAGTACATCTTTAAGTCTAAAAATGTCGTCACCAATACAATTGTAACCGAGATCTGAATGTATGCCAAGACACTAAAATTTCATGTTTCTCGGCAATTCTCTTAAGGTTTAGTACATTTAAATCGCTATTCATTTTATTATCTGCCAATTGGCTATTACCTACTTTTAGCTCGTTCATTAAAACTCAGGGAATTTAAAACGGCAACGTGTACCAGCCGCTTAAGGGGAAGCAGAATTTTAATTGGCATAGCTACTTTATTCAAATACCTACCGACATACTGATGAAGCATTGGCCTTATTAACATTAATGTATGCAGACGTCATAAATATATATTTTTTTAATTAGAATAATTAGTGTAACCTACATTTTAGTTTTTAAGGTGCGTTTCACTAGAGCTTAAGTGATACAAGTTTTGGCTTGGAGACACATAAAGTACCTGTAACTATTTGTTTCAATTTCTTTAAGAAAAAACGGAGGTTACGTTCACCTCTCTTGGATGTCGGGACTCTGAGCAGCTTGGAGCAGCATAGAGATACTTAGCCCAGGACAACATCATATGACAACGCGACCGGCCCAGTAGTAGTAGTGGCACGAATGCGAGATACATTTGATTTGTTTTTAATTTATTGCCCCCAGGTCCTTTAAACTGGCATATGTTTTAAACTGTTCGAGAAAAGGAGGTCTTTACCTTAAAGTGACGCATTTAAAAAGACAAAAAAATATATAAAATAGATAAACGTAATAGCATCAAGGCAAGCACCTCTGAATTTTCGATTTCATTTGCGTGATAAAAACGATTTTTTTGTTGCTTATAATAGAGAAAGAAAACATCTGAGGAGACCAGTACATTTGAGAGATATGCTCAATGGTGTGTAAAGCTAGGTCAGAGGCCTACTTGGTGGCCTCTCGCTACACGAAAACTCTGATCTCTGTAAACGATGGTCTGGAGCGAGACAGTATGGAATGCGGCCGCCGCTTTCTTTTGCGAGGAAGCGTGGTAGCCTTTGGTGAGCTGCCAGTCTGTGAGCGTCTGGCTTAGGTTCATATACAGCCTGAGATGGTAGCGCGCCTCCTCTTATGAAGGATTGAACGGAGTCAGAAGAATTACTTACACTATTTGTTGGTCAAAACTTGACAGGAGCGCGCTGAATGCCAATAGTGTCGTAAGTAAATCTTGAGATTCATGGTGGAACACCGTAAGGTTTTTAGTCCGTGCGAGTCAGACATAGCCCCTTCACCTGCCTTTGGTGGTGCAGAAACAATAAAGGGTTTTCTACACATAGAAATCCATTTCACAAAAAAAATCAGAGGCCCACGAGTGGTTTAAACTCTGACACCTGGTTGTTCTGACGTAGGTCTAGTATTATAGATAATCTAATTTGTCTTACCATTCTGGTCGTATCACATTTCGGAATCCACGCGTTCGTTGTTACAACGTAAAAATCCAATAAAATTAACATTTAATTAAGAAGTTACCGTACAACTAATTTCTACTGACTTACACAAAGCTTAGAGTGAAGTCATAACCTTTTCATTACAATTGCTCGTAAACAATAATAGGATTTTAGTCTATTAACAACACAGTTACTCATTTGCCGTGGTTGACCCCAACACGGTAACCACACTTAACCGCAGTAAGTTGTGAACAATCGTTTATGTTAACTGTTGTGGTTTATGCTAATGCGGGAAGGAGTAACTGGCCGTATGTTACTTGTCATACAAAAGACTCTATATACAAATGCACCACCGGAGTGCGTTAAAAGCGCATAATCGTTGACATTATCATTCATGCTGACTTACGTCTAGTGCTTACGCCTAGCGGGCCCATGTCATAACAGAGTGCGGGTGGTTCAGGGAATTAGTTTATGCTGAGTTACGTCCATGTGTCCACACCTGGCGGCCCCATGTCATAGCAGAGCAGAGCAGGGTGGTTCAGGACATGAGTTCGTGCTGACTTACGTGATTACATCTGTGTTCTTACTCCCAGCGGCCTCAGCGTCTTAACAGAGCGCGGCTGGTTAAGGAAATGAGTTCATTGGCGGCTGGAAAAACTCTAACTGTTGGTAGGTCAAACCCAGTCTTCACCAGCATTTGCGGGGGGATTATTCTTTCAACGTTGGTGCAAAAGAGTGTAACAATGTAATTATTGTTTTTTGGATGATTCAGGAATTTGCACATTAGGAACTCGTAGTTCAAGAGTTCGGCCCCTATTCAGCTTCTTCATCTTGCTTAAAAAGAACGGCCTTTGTCCATCATGTGGCCAGTAACAGCCGATTTAATAACAATAACAGAAATTGTTACCGACCATTTTCTTCGACTAAAGAGACCCATACATCTATCTGAATCAATTAAAATGAAGTGCGATTTGTATGTAATTTACATTACTTTATTTACTCTAATGAATATTTATTCATTATATTAAGATTCATTAGGATTTAAATGCAATCATTGTTTGCTTTACAAGACAAATATGACTAACTGAAGTGTTTGTTTACGTAATATCATCGTATGATGGTTACGCACACATTGAATGATAAGTAGTAAGTCAGCAGTGTAATGGGATTCAAACCAAATATTCAAGGGTTGCTCACTGACTTATTGAACCATTCCAAAATTTTTAAAATTACACAGCATAGCTTAGCTTAATGTGATTTCTAGGAGCTAATTAAGAATAAGGATGAGATAATATGGGAAAACCAGTTTCCGAACGGAGTTGCGGATAATACGGACGAAGGGCTAAGCCAACTTAGAACTTCCGTTGAGGTACTGAGGCCTCTAATATAAATGTATCGGAGTGCATGTGCCCTTAAATCTCACGAAGCGAGTGACAAATGTCACCAGGTTACCCACCAACCATAATTATGATAGGAAGAAAAAAAGGTCCTTAACTGAGTCCAAGTGCATTTGCCTAAGTCAAATTGACTAGCTATAGGGTACATGCGAGTTTGATCAGCACTGTACCTACCGGTACCTGGACAAAGCAAATACTACTAAGTCATGACTCATTTAGATTCACATTGCCGCTCGACTCAGCCCATTCAGTCGGTATTAGACATAATCATTTGCGTATGCATGTCTGCTTGTTCTTTCGAGAAATTTAAGGTGACATGTACGGTCAGAAGAGGTGGTTAAAGCTGATAGGGGTTAGTTGGAATTATTTAATTAAATATGTGGAAAGACAGACATTTTGAATTTAAATTGTATTAATGCTTTCTCTCTTATAATTAAGTGCTCCTGTCGGTGGAGCAATTACCATCTCTCTCTATTCTCTGTTTAACTTATTAATGCTTTAATCAGGACAAAACAGCAGTTTATATTCAGATTCTTCAAACCCTATCGAATGGTGAATGAAAAACATATACTTAATTAGTGTTTATGTTAAATTCTAAGCTGCTTAACAATACTTAATGGTTTAACACACCATCGAAGACATGGTGTGAGCTGGATTTGCAACGTTTTCCTTCACATAAGCAAATGATATTTTTTTCTTCTTCCACTTAATAATAAAAATAAGTTTTAACATGTTTGTTACTAAATCACGTGTAAACCATTGAACGGATTTCCATGAAACTTTGGACACGTATAGTGTAACTGTATACTCGGACAGACAGAAAATGCTAGTACATTACAATTATTAAAGGTCTTTGCCTGAAAGATTATGAATGCATTAGATAATAGTCATAGTACCTACATGATTTCTTGAATTCCAACAAACAAAAGACAGTTCACTAAAAAAAACCTTTTGGGTCATTAAACTTTTCTGCTGACGCTACAACAACAGTTGAGCAGCGTGAGTGTATTGACTGTCCATACAAACGTATATTTGCACTCTCAGCTACCGCATTCCGCTGCCTAACAAATATTGTAAGTAGGCTTTGTACCTTTCATCATACACCCGCTTTTTTGCCGACTGTACACGCATCGGTGACGAGTGGATCATCTGAGATCATGTTGAGTACTATTGTGCTTTGTACGTTTTGGTGTAGGCAGTACTTGTAATTTATATTGAAATTGTTCGTGGATTTTGAAGACCGTCTTTTGTAGTTTGTTCAAACATGGTTTTGTTGAGTGAAGAAATATGAAGACGTTTTGTTGTCATCTATGACTTGGATGTGGGATTAAATATTTGAGCTGTCTATTCGAAGCTCTAATGCAGAATCAGTATAGCCAAATACCCGTACTTTGATGTCGTTTATAACTTTGTTATAGCTCATCGATTTCGAGAAACAGTGGTTCGAACAATCAAAAAAAAGATTCACCTAGACCTTTATCTCATACCATATAGAGAGTAGATTTTAGTAAGTACCTAATAGGGAGTCGTATAGCCTAGTGGTATGACCGTTGACTAGCAAATAAGAGGTCTCAGATTTAAACCCAAGGCAACTTCTGACTGTTTGTAAGTTATAAGAGTATTATAAATTAATTCGTGTCTTCGTATCTCAGAAAGCACCTAAAAGCCTTGGTCCTGCGTCTGACTTCTCTTCGGTCTTGTAGGATAATTATCTCATCGAACTTGGAGAGTGAGGGAATAGAGAGTGCAGCTGTGTTTGCGCACACACCTTGTGCACTATGATATTTCCTGCGCCGATGACTAATCTCTGTTGAGATTGGATGAAGACAATATTAATACATTTTCATTAATATAAAAGGCTATTTCTTTTTTTATCTATCTTTTTTATTAAACAAAAATATTTAGGTAACCTACTTTTTACCCGATTTGGTCTTTAAAGCTAGACACCACCCTGGAAACAATTTGAAAAATACCATTTCAATTTTTTATTCTTTCTTAAATCTGAAATCAATACAGAAAGTAGATAGACTTATTAAAATTCCACCTTTTCCTTTGTTCTTGGCACCAGGCAGTTCGCATTTCCGATTGATTAGTATTCTATCCCCATAGATTGGAGATTGTTTTTTTTAAATAAAAGATTTAGAAAAGCAGTACATAATGGTCTAGTTGGGATCATTCAGGGTAGTCGGTCTATCGGTATATGTAATTTAATTAAATAATATCGTGTATCGTTTTGGCTACCTCAGCGGCCACAAACAGTGGCAACCCCAATATACAGGAATAGTAAATATATGTATGTATAACAAAAGACGTTCAAAGTAAAAAAAATCACGGATTATGGACTATCGGATTGAGGGATCCTCTTATCCACTCCTCGTTGGTCTAGTGGTAGCAAGTGCGACTGGTGAGCACGAGATTGTACTGCATTTATCTCTGCCTACAGGCAAATACAGGCGTGAATCTATGGTATGTGTATGGATCCTTTTATAAAAATCTTGTTTTTTATATATTACTAGCGACCCGCCCCGGCTTCGCACGGTTACGCTAATATGCATGTATTATACATATAAACCTTCCTCTTGAATCACTCTATCTATTTAAAAAAAAAACGCATCAAAATCCGTTGCGTAGTTTTAAAGATCTAAGCATACCTACATAGGGAGAGACAGACGCGGGAAGCGACTTTGTTTTATACTATGTAGTGATTATAAAATACGGGGTTCAAAGATCGCAAAACGTATAAGTAGAGAAAACCTTATATTTTAAATAACTTGTTAAACTTGTAATATCTATATTTTATCAGGCTTATTTAATTAGCTATCAACACTTATTACCGATACGTACAATTACCGATACGAACCGGTTTACACTTAATCCGGTTCAGGATCTTTTAATTTACAAAAGAAAATAAAAAAAATAAAAATCAATCATACTACTTGCCTTATTATTCTTAAACTTTGTTGGGGTCGGCTTCTAATCTAACTGGATGCAGCTGAATATTAGTTTTCTACGGAGCGACTGCTCATCTGACCTCCGCAACTCAAAGGGATACGATATTCTAAAGTCAGATATTAACTCCCTTTAACGACTGTCACGACTCACGATGTTTTTCTTCATTGTTAGTCAGTGGTGTTTTAGATTAATGATATTCTAAGAAAGTACATATGAAGGTTCGAACTCACGGGCTTGCAAAGCGGGTCAAACACCAATGCAAATGACATTCAGTACAGAAATAATTAAAACAACTGTGGTGTTCTACACAATAATCCCTACAGAAATGTCGACAAAATAAAAACAATAAAACATCATTTACATTTTGAAACGACAATAAAACTTAATTCCGCTCTCTAATTGCGTAAATCACAACGGTACATCGATTCGCCGCGACCTACCTCAAAATCGATCAGACAAAAATCTAATTACAGGCGTAAATTCGGAGCGTCACCCTATTGATTATAAGCGACCTTGGTAAAAAAAATTAAGTCAAAGACTGACCCAATTTGGCCGAGCCTCCCCCACCGTTCATTGCCAAGTTTACATTGAAGGAACCAAACGGCCATTAAGTGGGGAATAAAACCAGCGCCGCTTAGTTCAAAAAAAGCTTCTTAATGAGGAGGAAGACGGGACGTTTAAGATTTGTTGCGCGAATGTGAGGAGTTGCTACTTGAATTACGTATTTTGATTTACGTTGAAATGTTTTCATGAGGATTCTGAGTCATCGTAAACACACGTGTAAGCCAATGCCTCATTAAAATACCATAATATTGCTATTTGTAATCCATGTTTCAATATTATTGCTAAATGCTAACGTAAATTTATTTAACGAAAAGGTTCCTTAGCTATAAACGGCTAGTACCTATACCAAGTTATTTTGTATATTCTGATTTTTAAATAAACTACGATTCCTTCATAGAAAACGAACGTACTTACTGAAATTAGTTTCCTTTGATACCATTTTATATTCAGTGGAACGTTCAAGACTGCTCGGTCGCGCTATAATTAATAAAAAAGAATTAAAAAGGAGTTCGAATCAACGGTCGCGTGCCCCGGAGGCCAACGTCCTTTAGACAAGATCGCCCCCTCTACCTCCGTCCCTTTCTAATTAACATTTAAATCCATAAAGCCGTCCCTTTCACCCCCGGGGATGTTAATATCGTGTTACTTAATATCCTACTGGGACACCGCTCGGATAATAATTTCCAGAATATTATTGCTCCTGTAGTACGTCAAAGAATTTTTCTTTTGTTTCCACGAAAATGCTCGACTCCAAATGATTCAAAGCGACCATTGATGTGGAAACCGACCGCTATCTTCGCTGATTTCAGTTCGCTTCGCTAAATACGTAATATATTTTTTATGTACGTCTGAATCGAGTTTTTTTTTGATATACGACAAACCGTATCCGATATCGGAGCCGTGAGTTAGCAATAAAAGTAAAGCATGTCGAAAAATATCGTTAAGTAGCACACGCCCGCCCCTTAATATCTTCCACGCGGCCGCACCCGGCGCGCCGTATCGGGGAATTTTCATCTGAATATTTTCCTTTCTCATTGTCGTTATCTGAAAAATATGTTTTTCGTACGGTCGCAATCGCCCCGCGCCCCTCTGTCCTCTACGACGAACTTTCCAAAAAGTCACAACAACCACACACAGAATATTCCAAAATCGAATATGTATCTCCATGTTCAAAGTTGGTATTCTTTTTCGCGCGCCCGATGTCACGTTGCGCCTGGTTGTAAAAGAAAAATAGTTGGTGCGTCGACTCGAGAATGAAATCCTTTCGCGAAGGTGTTAGAGTAGGTATTTGTTTGTCGTGTGTCGTGCGGACGCGCCGGGTGGTAGGCGGCGGCACCGGAAGCGCGGGGGAGGGTGGGGGCAAATGGACGGAAGAGAAGCAAGGCAAATAACTTCGCCCTTCTGTACACATGTATAGGAGGCTCGGAGGGCGCACAAAAATGCTCGTAGCGCCGTTTCCAAGTTCCACAATGAAACGTTGAGTATTTTTGTCATTTGTCGTCATAAAATCTCTCGTCTAAAGAAAAATTCGCGTTGAAATGTTTTTGTCGTCCTCAAGTTATGAGATATGTCGGTGTGCATATGAAAGTTTTAATATCGTCGCAGAATGCTACTGATGATTACTGTGGAACTTAACAACAGACATGAATAAAAGTTTAATTAGGTTTAATGCAATGAAGTTTATGTTATGAGTTGTAACTTGGTTATGTAAATAGCCTTATGGTGAGTACCATAATGGAATCACGTCAAATAAGGCTTCCGTTAAGTGAGATGGATAGTTGTGAGTCGAACTCCCACCATTGGACATTAACGGCACCTAATCCTAACTTCATATTGGCATAACGTTATCTTTACTATTAAGTATATCGAAAATAAATGAGCCATAATGTTTCTTGGTTGGATCTTGAACCTTCTTGCACGCAGCCACGGTGCAACGAATCAGCGTGACGTTTTGCAGTGACTTTTTGTCCCACAAAAAAACCTCTTGTAAAATCGTAAGCAATGCCATCGGAAAAGGCTAGTTACTGTGTATACCTATATAAATTCTAAATTACTCATTTCAAACAATTGAAGCTAAGCCCAGAACAGATTATAAAAATATCTGTAATAGAGAGGTGAAAGAGAAATAAACGAAGTCAGAGATTAGGTTTCAAAGATTCTCACTGCAGCACGATTTTGAAATGATATGTAATTTGAATGAACAGATTTTCTTATGACTTATCTCACGATATTTGCCACTACTTTGAATTCATTTTATCTTTATACGGAATTTGAAAGTCTAGCAATTTTGTTTACATTTGCGGCTCTAACTGAACCGTAATGCTCGAAATAGCCTCAGAGGAAACACAAACAGATTGAATACATTCATAAGATAGCATAGACTCACGCCTGTATTCCCCAGTGGGGGTAAGCAGAGGTGTATGCAGTACACCCACGTTACACAGGCTATGTTCTAAGTCCCATGTAAATAGTAAATTCACTTTTTATATCTTGCACACCAATGTAGGGGTAATAGCGACAACTTATGTGAACCTGCCCTTACCCATATTTTTTTTCAATTGTCTTTGTATTAGTGGCCTAATCTGATCGCGGGCATAGAGCAAGTACGTAATCATTATTTTCAATTTGTTTAAAAATCGTAATGCGTCGATTTTGTCTTTATTTGTGTAGCATCTGTTATTAAATTTTCTAGTAAGTAGGTACTGAAATTAACAAGTTTTATAAACTTGTTTTAATTATTAAAACTCGTAGTTTAAGCCTTTATTTTTAAATAAACCACTCAATTGTAAACTTACTATAACTTAATAAAAATGGAACCGTTATGTTACCCTATTTAAATAAATGATTGTATCACTATTGTTCCGGCAATTGAGAGGGCTATTATTATTTATTAGACTTATTAAATTCTTACAGAAAAGGTTTGCATGTAACACAGTCATTTGTTAAATTACTGCCAATTGTGATTAACTTATTTTAACATTTTATTTAGGTAAATAGGTAGGTAGTTTTTTTTTAAATAGAAGTGCACATGAAGTTTTGCACGCAGAGTGTCGTTACTATTTCGTTTCATCGTTGTTTTAAGCAGGTGAAAAAAAAAACAAAAAATATTTTAATTGTTCACTTTAAGTTGATTACAGCGTGACAGTATGATAATACTTGTCTCATATAGACTAATAAAATGGCACAGTGTAAGTGTTACAGTATGTAAAAGTGCTGAGACATGTCAAACGAAATAGAAAGAACAATAAAGCCCGTTACAGACGATGAAGATACTACAATATTTTATATTAAGATAAATCATAAGATGAGGGAACATGAAATATATAATAATCTTAATATTAATAGAAATCTTCCTCATAATATATTGTGCTGTTTCATTTAAATAAATATATGGCTGGTGATATGCGAAATATATCTGTAAGATATTAATTTTATCTTAATATAAAATATGATTTGTGTATAATATCGTGGTTATATACAGATTCGTTTTGCAAGCACCTGGGTGAGGGTTCGAACTTGGTGTAGCAATGTGACTTTTTCAATGTGATATGTGCTTTCTTAGTTAATCTAAGACATTACTGACTAATGGTAAAGGAAAATATAGCAAGGAAACCTGAATTAAATGGTCTGTAAGCGCCAATAGTACCACTTCTCTATATGAAAAGAGGCCTTTGCCCTACAGTGGGACAGTTATAGGCCGGTTTATTTATTTATAAAAAAAATATTTTAGCATCTTCATCGTCTGTAACAGGCTTAACATGATTGACCCAGTTTAGATTTGCCGTTTTCCATAACTTTTAAGGTAAACTCTATAAATCAAAAGCCAACAAAATTATTGGAACTCGCATTACTGCATTAACTTGAAAATTTAATCCATGCTTAATATCGCATCGAAATTCTCTTTGTGGTCGCTAAAATTCTTTGCCAAGTTGAAAATCAAAGCACCCAAATAGGGAAAGTTGGGTGCCCTTTGAGCATTCCTGTTATTATTTTCTCAAGAACCTCTTTTATGTAAAAGAACGCTTCAAAAAGCGAGGGTGGTAAAGGGAAAAATATGACGAAGAGTAGAGGTGTACCTTTCTCTTTCATACTTCAGAAGTTAGAGTAGGATGTGGATAGGTCGAGTGGCATTCGTGTTAAGAGTCTTCATACACGGGCTCTCGTTACATCATGGCCTGGGGCCGGAGACGTCGTGTGGGAGGCATTTTGACAAGTATTTTATGAAAAATGTAACCACCTCTGTGACAATGCTTCAAGCTTTTAAAGCAATGCGCTTGTTGTCAACTTTAATGAGATGAGAGCGCCACCGGTTACAAAACTTGTACCCATAAACATTATAGACCGTAAGTCCCGTATTTCTTAGCTTGTTTTATGACTTACAAGACTTACACACTTCAATAAATAAGGTTTTGCGTATATATGTGAATTTATAAGTGAGATTATAAGTCAATTTACAACTCTACGGATTATTTAGTGCTTATAAAGTAACTTTGTTGCAGTTTTAACGGGAATTATAGTGAATTCAAAACAGTTAGACGTGGTTGTTCAGGGGTCTAATCGGTCTTTAAACGCCGACTTGCTTAGTCTCATTGGCCATAAACTATAGATTTTAATTGTATCTGCTACTTGGCACGGCTGTTTAACGGTGTAGTTAATTGAATTAACTGGAAACCAGAAAAGTCAGCGCGAGAACGTCAGCAGTTTCATACATTTTGCACGTAACTAACAAAAGAGTATTATCTTCATAGTGTTTAGAAATATTCGCTTTTATAAATTCACCACCATCTTCAACTATGACTTTGTTGTATGAATGTTCGAATTTTAAATGTGGATATCTCAAAACACTGTTTTTGTAGATGATACACTTTTGTTTGTGACGTGGAATTTATGTTTATATAACTTGTATGAAACAGTAATTTTTTTTGCAATTTCAGGGACCCTGGCCTAATAGTAAAAATTGTTTATAATGATGAGTTTTATTATTATCTTCCAGATATGCTCATTTCGATTCTCCACCCGCAACCTATTTTTGACACAAATTTTGTGACCCACTTTGGCACGTTATTTTCGGATGACTATGTAAATAAATTTAATGTCATGAGTTTACTGAGGAAGAACGATTTAAAAAAATGACCGGCAAAATGAGGGCTGTGTGCGTTTAGTTGTAAGTTTGGGGTACCGTTTACAATGGAAACCACTGCTAATCATTGAAAGGAACTTCGCCATTAACAAAACAGTATTTACTGAGCACTCGGTTAGAGACATAAGCTTACTATCGAATAACGCACTCTTCAGTCAGTATGACGCCACGGTGACAGTTCGATGCAGACTTTCAGAATGTCTTTAGAGCATACATTTATTTGGGAAGTAAAATTTTCGAGATCGGTGATTTTCGTTGACCCTTATTAATTCTACAAATCCGGTATATTTGTTTAATATATAAGTATATAGGGTAAAGTAAAGAAGTCTGTTGACGTATGGAAGCAATAACAGCAATAATAAACTCCGGAAGAGCGATGTTTTCCTCCGTGGATTGTTTGAACGTGGAATAGAAATGATAATATAAAGGTAGTAGGTATATATAGTAGCCACCTATTGGATGAAATTCAACCGTAATTTAGTTTTCTTTTTATTGATAACACCAAAGCTCGTCTATAGTTACTAAACAAAAATAATTAAAAAATCGATTCACAAATAGAACAAAAATGGTACTGAGCTGTTTTGTGTTTGCCTACTTATAATTAAATATAGATAATGGCATTATGGCATTAATTTCATACTTTAGCATTTTTGAAGTAGATTAAACTAAGTAAATTAAATTAGTTGTTATTAGTAAGATTACTTATTAGATAGCTCCAGTTTTCAACCAAAGCATGATCAATAATAATAAACATTTAAAGCTAGTTTTACCGTACAGTTAGAAAATGTGAATTCAGTCACATTCCCACGATCCCCCTTTGACTAATCTAAAGTAAACCTGATATACTTATCCAGCCTTGCTATAATCTAAGACTCCACTCTCTGAATATTACGCGTCTCCCTCATTACGAGTCAAATCATTACTGGGTGAAATCGTATGGAATCGCGAATCACAGAGGATTGTTCACTCACCCAACCGAATATAAACCTTATAAATTACACATAGAGTTTCTTTTACCATAGCCGAGAGATTAAATTATGGACCACGTTGATATGTCATCCGAGCAGTGTGAAAAATATGAAATGTATTGAAAATGGAATCACTTCGATATTCGCTAAGAGGTTTTTAATATCACTTGGGAGTTATAAAAAGTACGTTTTGTTAATTTATTTTTATTTGGAAATAGATTATTGTGATCTAAAGAGGATTGTTGGATTGAAATCCAAATGGGATTGTGAGAACGAAGGATGATAAGGTACAATTTGAAGTGCATCTTTTAAATACTTGTATGGATTTTTAACATAAGTAAATATTCACTGATAGAGCTATGAATAAATGGGTCGGCTCGAACCAGGTAGTCCTATCCTGTTACATATCTGCGAGAAGTAATAGTATGTATTTATACTGTTGTGCTTCATACGGACAGTGAAGAAAACCTGATAATTCAGAACAGTGAATGCGCAAGTGAAACCCGTACTACCGCCCAGAGGTGACCAGCTTCTGGTGATGGGGCAAGCACAAAGAAGTTTTCTACATGATAAATAACAGAAAATATAGATCAGCACCGCGCGAGTGACACCTCTGGTGTTACATGCTGGTTTGAACCCTAGCTGTATTAAGCAGCAGCCTAGTGACAACCCAAGTTCGAACCCAAGGCACCTCTGAGTTTTCGTAAGTTATGCGCGTATTATAAATTGATTGATATATCTCAACCCTATAGCTTATCAAACCATAAAGTTATGTAGGTAGATTCAAATAAATTACAAGATAACATTCTCTTAAAACGAAAATATTTTACAGCAGTCCCTACCCTCTTCTGTATATGTTTATGTGACCCCCTCTTCGCCAATAGTAGCAAAGACGTGCATATCACGATTTTTCTTAACGTAACCCGCCTACGTGTGTACCCCCTCCTACATTCCCCCCTTTAACACATTCTTGTTAAAACAATACTTACCACCCTAAAGACCTAACTGCCAAACATTTGCAAGCAAAATTCTATTCTAACTTCAGTATGCTAAAGTTGAATTTAAGTTGCGTCTAAGTCAGCGTGTAAGTTGGTTTTTGTTAACGACAATTTCGTGAGATTGGCTGTCGATACGGCTAAAGATTTTTACGATTTGTCGTAAATTGTTGTTACTATCGTATTTCTTCGGTCACGTTTGTCTGAGATTGCGTAAGCTTGTGGGATAGGAATGGGGACTAGATAACGCGGCCATTGTAGTTTTTTGAACTTAGAATGTGTGTTTTGAACTTTTGACAGATAAGATGTTGTTGATGGCCAGCCGTTTGTTGTTGGGAAATACAATAGCTATTGCCCACGGCTTTGGTTAGGTGCCTATGTGGGTTTTTAAATAGAATTAACTGCCAATTCCAATTTTAAGACTGTGGTTACATCGTTTTAACAATGGAAGCTCCTGAGGTCTGTCAATGTCTTGTCTTGACATTTTGGGGTAGCAAAACTATCCCCATAAGGTTCCTCTGTTGACTTAAGCACTAATAAGTATATATTCTTTTATTCTTTGACTCAAAGACAGCAAAGTAAGTTCTTGAATGTCTGTTATGTGAAGCTTTGATTTCTTTATTGGTAGTTGCGATTTGGATATTGATGATGCCACGCGGCGAAGGCTTCATACGACTCAATTTCTTCTGGATTCCCAATGTACATTACTGTGCCATTGGTTTTTCTTTGGTTTAACACCGGTGTACCTCTTACAAAAATAGACTTTTCGCCATTAATATTCTTTTTTATAATAATTATAATTCTTATAATTACTTAAACATAAAGTTAGATTAAAAGTACCTCTCACAACTCATTACAACCTCCATACCTTCGATAAAAGCGATAATAACCATAAAAATACTTTTTGGACAACGATATCTCAGATCACATGTCGAAATTTAAAAATGGCGGCTGAAAAACTTTATTTATAACGTTTAATTGATGTCCAGAACACAGCACGATGGTATAATGTCATGTTTTTTTACTTTATTAATGATCATTACCTCTCAAATTGCTATTTAGCATCGTTAATAAGTATGTTTGAGTTAATGGCTGTTGTCAGTATGTTGGTGACTGCGTATGGGCGGAGAATTTTCACTTTGATTACTGCTAAGTACTAGGTTTTGATTATAACTCGATTGCAGTGACATGTTTATCTTTTTGGAAGTTGTTATTTAAGTTTCATAAATAAAATTTTTTGTACTATATTTCATACCACCTTATTTTTAAAGACCAGCCAAGTTTAGGGTAATCAGGCCCGTGAAACTGAACAAGTTTTCAAAAGGAACATTATGCTAAATCTAAAATTTTTAAATGGAGTTTTATGGAATTTAAATTGAATTATAATTCATAAATAGTTCGGTTGACAAAAACAAATGCCGCCTCGGTCCTGCGGCTGATCTCTCCCCGGTCATTTCCGATGACGGCTTTACTCGCTGCACCTACTCCTGTGTTTCCGCACGCACTTGTGCACTATTATATCTCGTTGGCTTATCTGTAACCGTGAACGTAATCGGATCGGAAGATCCTCACTAATCCACTGCTGGGAAAAGACCCTGACCTATGTCATAACTTAATGTAAAATTTCACAAAAATAACTTACGGACATACGGTTATAATAACCATAACTCTGTAAGAAGTATTTATCGATCATAATTTCTTACCCAAAAAGGTATAAATCGTTAAAACGTTCAGAAACGTTAAGGTAAGTGGTTGTAAGTAAATGACCGGGGATTACATTAGAGCATGTTAATACATCACGTGGTAAACAGTTAACAACTTTATATTTAGGTACGAGAGCCACGAATTATTGATGTGGTAAGAATATATTTTTGGAGCTAGCTTGACAACCAAATTTTAACGATTGAGGCGCTCTTGGCGTTGTGGTAAATGGTGCTTGAAGAGGTCAGTCCTTGGATGAGTCCACTAAATGGATACATGGTTACACTTGGTTTGGACATCCTGGTTTGAATTTTATGTTTGTTCTCTAGTTTTTGAATGCCGAAATTTTCATACAACTTTGATATTTTTCTGTCAAAAAATACATACAGTCGCTTTTAACCTATTTATTTAAAATTGAGTAGATTTCCCAATAGGAAATCTCAGCTGTTAAGTCGCTATTGTTGGACGCAAAGATGCGACATAGCTAGTATACAAGCTCCAGTTTCTAGATAGCAGTTCAAGCTGTTATAATACCTACAATTCAAGAAGATTTTTGTAAATAGATATCATGGCAAACCTATCTGGTAGCAGCGTTTTAAAGGCTGATAATCTTGTGATTATCAAACGTTTTAGGTTCTACGAAGTCTACGGTATGACAAATTCTATGATATAGATAAATTCAATGTCAATAATCGCGGAAAATCAAATGTTTCCAATATAAAATGTATAAAATTCACCCATCGTTTGGTGTCAATTAAAAACATTGTTGACTGTATCCAGTTACTGGCAACTCTTGCAAGTATTAACAATATTTTACATGGCACAGTAATGATATTTTTTCTTTGCAACTTAATAAGGACAAAGAATGAATGCATTTATATAATATATACGCATAATAAATTGGTATTTAACTCAGTAAAAAGGGTTTGAAGGCTGAGTTATAAATGTTGTTGTAACTGTAAGTAGGAATTGCCCGCGGCCGCCTGCGTTTTGGAATAAGATGTTCGGTGCCGGTGCGATGATTTTTTTTGTAAATTATATCATCGTTAACAAGTTTGGGAGTAGAAATTACTGTTTTTGTCGTAGCGGCAACTTTTTTTGGTGCTTCAATTCAATATGAGGAAATGTCTTACTGTCGCTTTGCTTGCGACTTCGTCAGCGTTGAGTTTAATAGTTTCAACGAATAATTCACTCACTTAGGGTAGGGTAGGGTTTCCAATAATCTTTCCATAGTGCACATATACGCTCATCATCATCAATTTAAGTGCTACGCTCTCATCGATACAGCTTCTTCCAGCTCTCCCTATTAGTTCCTTGACCTCCATATACATCTCGACCTTTACTTTTAATTTGATTATTTTTTCTTTTTTTTTCTCTAAATTTCAAACCTCTAGATCTAATAGTTTATTTAGGGCATGCATTATCAATTTTAAATCAATTTCAATTTTAATTTGTATTGTAATGTATGGGTGTGCGCCTGATAAATAAAGATGATTTGATTTGATTTGATTGTCAGTCAGTCTGACAAGCAGAAGCAGTCAGTCAGGACATAGTATTTCTTTAATGTCTTCGTGCTTTTTTGTATACTTTCTTATTAATTATTATAAGATTTAGAGCCTATTTCACCGGTTAGTATGGTACCTTACAGAAAATTTCATACAAATTCTGTTGTACAATTCATTTTTCGATTTATGCAATAGTTAGAGCCTATTCGTGTGAAACTGGGCTTTACTCTTATAGTATAGAAACGATGTAGGTACCTATGTTAGTATTGTCTTTTAAGATAGGTATAGGTACTACGTATATTTCTAAGGAGGTATAACGTAAGAAAAATATCGTGAAGGGAGTGTAGCCCCGCCCACATATAACATTGACATGTGGATCCACCCTTTCTTCTATTCGTGGATTTTTACCAATTTTCCCTTGTGTGACGTCTTACGGGCGGGAGGGATGTTCAGGGAATATACATACGTTACCTATTTATGAGAAACTGAAGGCGTATAACATGAAATGTGTTTTTGTAGTTACTTATTTGAGAGTGCGGATATTAAAACATAATAATATGATGTTGTTTCGTTTTCACGTCTTAAGATTTAGGTTATTTTTGGTATAGTAATTTCTACTGTTTCCTGTTTCTCATCAGTTTTTCAGCTTCTTTATATTTTATCGTCACTTCAAGACTCTCATAATATGAAACTCTTCACTCTTGTAGGTATGACGCATTGTCAATGTTGTTTTATGATTTCATTCACAAAGAAAAGCTTGTCAGTCATATTTTGATATTATTACGAAATTATTGAAAAAAAAAACTTCAAATTTAGTACTCTATATTTCACTCCCTTCCTTTTAACACATTGATCTGATATTTGGTACACAGCTTTAGTCTTGATCACAAAATCGTTTTACGTAAAAAAAAAATTACTGAAGTATATTATTTCACATGATTTTTGAAGCATGATTTTTCAATCATATCTTTGACGTGGACAATATTACCAAGAATCAATCATGCGCTTGCAGTAGGAAATAAAAAGTAGCTAGCAATATTTCTTCAATAAATTCTTTGAGTTTATTTACCATTTGACGTGAATGCAATTTGATGGGGGAAGCCACGGCGCGGCGGCTAGGAAATAGTGAGTAAACTTATTACAAGTAAAAATGTTTGTTTACTCTACAATGTTCAGTTATTGCAGAGAAAATGTTTACGGGTTTTTTATGTTTGTATTACGAGTTATTTACATCTGATGTTATAACATCTACTTCTATCTAATATTATAACATCGTTTGACATCTTATTGCTGTAACATTTAATGTTACGACAGGATAAATTAGTTTGGTTGTATATAATAGGTAATCTCTGAAACTACTAAACTCATTCTGACGGGTAAAATTAGTTTGTTTGTATGTAGAAATCTCTGAAACTACTGAACTTACTCAAAAAATTCCTTTCCTGTTAACTGAAAATCGGAGTTTTGGAAAACTTTATTTAAAAAATTAACCTCGTGGGTTTAGTCGCTTTTTCACGTGGATATCGGGTTTTCATTCCCTATTTTATTCATTTTTTTAGTGGAATTTCTAAAAAATCCTCTTTATAGCATCTGTACGGTATCCAACAATTTTTTCTCTTTAATTTTAAATTTTCTAGAACCACTACTTTAGGTTGTGATGTCTGTCAGTAAGTCCGGTACTGTAGAATTCAAGTGAGGTCCAGGTTCACAATTTTTTTTAAATTAAAACTTTTTTATTTATTTATACTTGGTCTTCAAAGTTAGATACTATTTTTCGTGCTAGTGCCGTTGCACTTCAGTGGGAACTGTTTGTAGGTAAGATGACCTGGAATCTCCCTCCATGTGCTGATGGTATTACCGAGGTAGTTTTATTGAGGTAAGAATCCCACATTACCCGGTCTCTTCCCCGGGGGTGGGTGGAATTTGAAGGTTTCCCCCCGTAAAAAAAAAAGTTAGAGATAAGAATAAATAGCTTACCTATATTTCTCAACATTTCTCATTACACCACAAAAGAAAATCAACGAAAAAACATGTTGCACGATGACTTATTACACCCACTCCAAGCTCTCATTCTAAACTCAAGTAGACCTTCAATAAAGACTGTTATACACCGGTAACATCGTGTTTCTTAATGGCTGCGCTTGCGTCGCTTGACACTATTGCGGCCCACGCTTCACAAATATACTGTGCCCCATTCAAACACTTGCAAAGCAACTATCTAAAATATAGCGTGCTCCATTGAAATGAGTTACATTCAGCAATTCCCAAAAAATTTACTATCTAGTCAATATAATCTGTAAAAATAATCATGGGCCCCATACGAACCCAACGACATGCATGTATTTTACCAATGCCAACTCTTAAAGATTTTGTGCCCCATTCTTCACTCATTTGAATATAGTAATTTAAAAAAAATACTATGCTACCCCATTTAAATAACTTGCTTTAGCAGCTATACTTAAAAACGTTAAGTTTAATAAGAAAAATTAATGAAAATTTGTAAAAATCCCCGAAATAGAAAGACACGCGATCTGAAGATATAAGAAGTTACCTTTCAAATAAAAAAAAAACTAAATCAAAATCGGTTCATTCGTTTAGGAGCTACGATGCCAAAGACTCGTCAATCTTATAACACTCTTCTTTTTCGTCGGGGGTTTACTTATTGCTGTAATTTTTTTAGCCGAGTTACTGTGCCCATTAACATATATATATGCAGTAAGTAGTACCTATAATGCACTTCGAAATATTCCTTAAACATTTCAGTTCCAAAAGAATAAAACAATTGAACAACCCACATGTGGGCCACTGGGCTAAGAAATGGTTAAGTAAAGATTAGAATACTCACTCATTCAAATCCAGCTGCAACCACATAATCTCTCGTATCAATAAATCTTTGCTGCACATTTAGCCCCGAGCCCCTCATAAAGTTAGTCTTATATAAAGGCGTTAAATCATGCATCATGTTTGTATGCGTAGTGTTGAAGGAAACGATAGTTTGTGGTTACATAAATAAGGTTTATTTTTAAACCCGTAAATCAAGGGGTTTTACAAATATTTTACGCGGCTATTACGATGTCATCATGGGTGTTTAGCTTGTCTTCCTGTTTGTTTCGGAAGTTAGAATATGTAGGTAAGTATTTTTCGGGTTACATCGACCAAAATCGATTCGGTTTGTCACTTGTTAATTTTGATTCAATTGATTTGGTTTGCCATTTGTTGGGGGTTAACTTTTGAATTAAGAATCCATTCTCAAATGGGTTATTTATACAGACGCCAGCACATCAAGCTACTACAATCTGTAAAATTTCTATAATAGATTTTCAACTTTCTTTCTAAAGCATTAGGTTCAAAGTTGAGTGGGAAATTTGACAGTTTCGGGTAGCTTGATATGCTGGCGTCTGTACAAAAGTTAACCCTATTTCTAAGAATTTTAATTTCTATTTTTACAAAAGAAAAGTCTATTTTTACGAATGTAGCAAATTTCTTAATCAGCCAGGAGGTGAGATAAGTTTGTAAAATCGTAAGTGGTATTACAAGAGTAACCCTCCTCTGGTATACTGTAAAAAAAACATTGAAACTATCCCAAAGTGTGGATTTAAATGTTGTTTAAAACCGTGAAAACAGTCTAATCAACAATCTAATCTTAATGTTTAAATAAAAGTTATACTTTATCGTATAATTAATCGACACATTAAATTTAGTCCTTGGTGTCAACTTCATAGAGACATCATAATTAGCAAAGTATTAAAAAAAAACAATTTTATATCTGATATTTCTACTGAACAGACAAACAAACAATACCATTTAGTTTTCATTTATTCAACTCAACGAGTAGTTAATTTCAAATTAATTACGTTTACGTTAAGTAATTACAGAGACAAGAAAGCAAGTTAAAAGACATGGTTTAAAATAAGAGAAAAAGTAAAAAAGGTTTCTAAGGACATGTCATTCAAACTGGTAAAAATGTATGGTATCGACTTTCGACCGCTATCTTCAAACCGCCTGCGCCGGCGCATTTACTTAACTTATTTACTTTTGCAAAAAACTTTAAAGGTTAAAAAACATGTCGTTGTCAATTTAGATTTTTTATGGCTCTACATGTCTTTAACAATAAAGAATTGAGCAGAAAAAGGCGCATAACGGAAATTTTAATTCATACGTTTTTATTGAAAGGATTGTCTATGTCTTTCGTTATTTTTATTGCAGTAGCTATATATAGAAAGTAATTTCGTAGTTCTGTTGTGCATTGATGCTTCGAATGTAATATCTATCTAGATTTCTCAACTGCTTATCTCACTTAAGCAAGTTTCCACCATAGCGCCGGAGAAGAGTGGGCAGGAGATATTTTTTTTTAGGTAGGCAGAGGTGTTCAGTACACCCACGTTTCGCCGGCTATCTTATAAGTCTCATGTAATAGGGGGTGAGCCTATTGCAATTAACCGGGCACGATTCCAGACTCCGTGCTGCTACTGAGAATTTCCTAATAGAAAAACCCAATAACACTTTGCCCGACCCGGAGATCGTACCCAGAACCTCGTGTTCATCAGTCGCGCTTGCTACCACTAGACCAACGAAGCAGTCAAATTATGTTTTTCTATATAAATGACTGATGAAGCAGCGTTGCGCCTCTCGAATTCGCTCGAGCTGTCTGAAATGGATGAAATGAATGAATGAATGAATGGAAACGTGGTGTTTCCATTCAAATGACATCTTCGCTTCTCTCTGTTTTAGTGGAAATCGGCTCTTAGATGATATGCTGAGTTGCACCATGCTATAACTCACTAAGAAATTGTTTCCCATTTTCTTTTCACATTACTGACTGTCAGTTACAGCGGCCAGTCTTAATGAAGACAAGCCATCCAAACAGCTAGTGATGCTTGTAATTTTGCTGGCAGAGGATAGTTATAGAAAGAGAGATAATAACACCGGTATTAATTACCCATTTTTTTTTCTGATGATGTATTTTTTAGCCTTCTTGATGGTGTATTATATGTATTTGTTTTATACAGGGTTATTTGTAAAAAACCAGCATCGTTCCATCCAAAAAAAATATCAGCTGTTCCATACATTTATGTTCACGTAACTCAACAAAATGTATGGAACAGCTGATTTTTTTTGCGATTTCAGGGTTGGTTCCATACTAAAAGTTGTTCATAATGATAAGTTTAATGACCCCTTATAAGGATGCTGGTGTTTTACTAACAACCCTGTATAGAAGTCATCTACAGCTATTGGTTTTGTACTTACATTGATTTGAACGCTCCTTCGCAAAGCTCGTGTATTTGAAGCGATTATCGCTTGCTATGTGGGTGCTACGTACAAGCTTATCTTGACAGTTGTTGCATTCACACTAATGTTGTCGACTTATACAGTACTAAATAAATCTCTTTTGTTAATATGCATGACAATTGTTATGACATCTTAAAGAGATGGTATCTGCACCACACGTCTACCATAAGTTATCAAAATGAAATGTATTTTTTAGACATTATTAAAACGAAACCGATTCCAAGTCTAATTTGTTGTAATTCGAAAAAAAAACTGCATATCGTCGTTGCGACTTTAAGACATCTTATGTGTCACTTTTGGTGAAATCACTTATTTACGCCGGCCGATTGCACATTTTCAAGCTCTTATGTGTATAAGACGTTTAAATCGTAACAATAACAAAAGAAAAAGCAGGAAAATCATGTGGCTGATACCTATATTTTTGATGATTTTTATCGATTTTCTCATAAAATTGAGATTTACACATAAAAAGGTCTTATAATCGCAATGACGATATTCCGTTTTTTATTTTTTATTTGTTCATATATACTTATCTATATAACGTCTGCATTTATCAGCCTCAGAAAATACAACAACACACCTAAAACATTAGAAAATAAATTTAAAGAAGACAACAAAATCGGTACGGTACTTAATCGTCTCTTATTAATGTTCTGTTAAGTCATTCAATTAAGTAGACATGTATAAATGCGATATTTACACAGATACACCTCTTGACCTGATCACCACAGACAGTCTGAACACCTCTTAAAATCAAGACTTGTTAAAAGCTTTCAATAAAAAGCAGTCAAAATTGACACTCAAGTATAATCGGACAACTATAATTATTCGTAAAATTAATATTAATATTTAAGGTGGTAACAAAATTTTGGTCCTTTCACTACGATATTTTTTTTTGTCTCAAAGGACCAATAAAAATTTGTTCGCATGGTGATAATGTGAATTTATTGATTGATTGACACTAAAACAGAAGTGTTTACAGTATTGTATTTAAAAAAAACATATAAAATATGTTATAAAAATATATTATAAAAGTAAGCTATAGAAAACGGAAGAAGAAAGATGATAGGACACTTAATACGACATGACACCTTTATGAAAAACCTTATAGGAGGTAAAATAGAGGGAAGGAGAGGAAGAGGTAGAATAAAGAAAACATATTTTAAACAAATGAAGAAAAAAGTAAATATCATGTCGTATCAAGAAATCAAAGAATTGGCTGAGCATAGAGAAACTCCACCGACAAGAGCAAAAGGTATTAAATAAAAAAGTAAAAATTCTGTGTTCGTATTTTGGATTGTGTCAGTTTTTCGATATAAATTATGAATTAAAACGATCATAATGAATATAAGCGCCATAGATAGGTAAATATAAATAAAAAACTATAACTTCAACATACAACATCGATACACACCTTAAAATTATTACTTGTAATGTTATCTTCAAATATGGCTGTCATTCATTGACGAAGGTAAGTTAAGCTAATATAAAACTTGAGGAACTAAGTACACTGTTATGTATATGTATTTATGTATACTTGTCAGTCTTAACAAATATTATCCAATGGTTCAATATGATACAGCACATTTAGAGTGCTATGGGAACATTTTCTATTTACAAAATTAAAAGGTTGTGAAATTAGCAAACAGCGGTTTTTACTAAAATCTAATTGTTGACAAAAGTGCTTATGAAAATAAAAAGTAAGTAAGTACCTAAATGTTTGATTTTTTGTGAATGAAGTATTTTAGGTGTCTGTTTTGTGTGGGTGTTAAGTGTTATTGTATAACTTAATTGATTTTAAGTTAGCGCTTCGCTCAAGACTGGGTGTATTTCGGATTTTACATCCCCCATTTTAATCAATTAAGTTTAAATTTTTTTTGGGGTATACTCAAGGAATAGTTTTTCTAATTTCAAATCTAGTGGAAACCGATTTAGGTGGTCACGGTATTGTTTTGTAGTTATTAATTAAATAGTACATAATTTTAAAAGATATAAGCAAATTGTAAAAACTGTTTCCCAAATTTTGCTATTTATGTGAGCTCCATGCAAAAGGATAGCCTCCGTTGTCTGCAGTCCGGTATAAACCGGGTATTATTCCATAATCTATGGATTTCCAGAAGAAACCACTCAATAAAACACAATTTGACCTGGAAATCAAATCCCGCTTACTAGCGCTTCACTCGCGAATTTGCTCGCGTGGATTTCCCTTATTTTACCGGTTTAGAGGCAGAATTTCCCGAAAACCCTTTCTTAGTGCACTTTAAGGGTACTCAAGGATTTTTTTCTCCAAATTTCAAGTCCCTAAGACCAACGGTTTTTGCTATGTGCTATTTATTAGTCAGATCAAGATACAGATTTAAAAGTCTAGACGATTCAGTCAAAGTAAAAGAAACAAAACAAAATAATCAATTTCTAACTACAAGATATCTTAAACGACGTAAAAGTTACCTCTATAATTCATCTCACGCGTTCTGACACACAAACATAATATTTTAATGGCGTCGTCTGTACGTATTGCATTCACAACGCAGTAACGACTTGTGAAACGCCTACGCAAAGCTTCCCATTCACAATAAATCACACACAACGTGAATTGTACGTGAGAACCGATAGTACCCAAGAGAAACGACATTTGAAAACAGAGCCAAGTTCAAAAACAGACTTTAATGAAATAAAAATAAAGTCGCAAATGGAGGGGAGGAAAATGGAAAATTGATTTTGTCAGACACATAACTGTTTTCTAATATATTGCCGTTGATTATTAAAAATAATGTTTTTATTATTATGCATCTATAAATTTGGTTATCAAAGGCATTAGAATAACACGCCAGTGGACTGGTTAACTGGTCGAATGTTGTGTACCAAAAAGTACCTGACTATGTTTCTTTAACGTTAGTTTTTAGAACTAATACTTTTGTCTATCTACCCACACGCAATATACGTATAAGTAAAGTAATATAAAGAAAGTAAGTAAAGTAGTATAAAATAAATGAATAATGTATTTCTAATATATGTATAAATAAATCAGCCTGTAACTGACCCACTGCAGGGTAAAGGCCTCTTCTCAAACTGAGAAGAAATTACGCTAGCTTTCTGCGTATAACCGATTTCATCTGAACTGAAAAACATCGTGAAGAAACCTTTCCTCACGATGTTTTCCTTCACAGTTAGTGGTGTCCATGATATCGGATCGACTAAGAAAGTACATATGCCATTGAAAAAGTCATATTAGTCCATGCCAGGTTCGAACTCACGTGCTTACAAAGCGGGTAACCAATGCACGACACAGTATAACTATACTATACAAAGGTAGGTATAGCTTAATTTTAAATAAACATTTTTTGTGAATTTTTTGCATGTTATAACATACCTATGTTAGCTTATTAAATAATTATAATAAAAAAAATATTTTCAAGCGAAACTTTGGAAGGAAACTAAACGAATATATTTGTTCATTGCTGCATTTTTAATTTAAAAACGTAGGTTAACATGTTTAAAAAATCGAAGAAGAATTACTAATTTATTATACCATTTTCCATAAATAGCTATACAACATAAAACTTCTAAATATAATATGAATTAGCCTTTTACAGAAGACGCCATACTTAAAAAATATGTAGACTTAATACACATTTTTAATTACACCCATCAGTATCATCAGTATCTATCATAATACTCGTATTTAACGTCGAAACTAAACACAAACTTCGCTCTTTATTAATTACATCAATAATTTTTACGACATGTAAATGTTTTCTGACATAAACATAATATAAAAGAGTTATTCATAAAACGAAAGCTGCCTTTTTTCATCGTTAAAATTGACGACTTCTATTTTTAAAATTTAAAAAAGCAACTCTATCATTAAGTTGATGTAAAAAAATGTCTTATGTCTAAAAATAAAATAGAAAGAATTTTATGTTATTTTTATGTTTCAATTATACAAAGATTGGTTTCTTGAGGTCTCAATTTATAGAACAAAAATGTTTGCCAATCGGACCATAGACAACGTAATACGTTCACATTCTATTCTTAAAAAAATATGCGGACTAAAGGACCTACTAAAGGTACATATGAAATACCCAATATTACTTACCCAATACTCATGATTAAATAAAATGGACCTACCTAAACAATGCATTTTAATATATTAATAATTAAAATACCGTACATAGGTATCGTTTTCCTCAAAGAATAGTACATTTGTACACATCAGATTGCGAAAGCTAGTTTCTACATATGTCCAAGCCTTATAAGTCACTTGCCAAAGTCTATCGGTGCCGCCGTTCTCAGTATAAGAGTTCTTAAATGTACTCCAGTACACTCAGCGGTACTTCGGGCACTAGGCGGTACTCCGTGGTACTCGAGGTGACGGATCCGGTACTCCGCCTCTAGATCCGAAGATAGTGCATGCTCCCAATTTTCTGTGCACTTCAATTTTGAAGCGTCGCGGCGGAGAATTTTTAGTTGGAGCTTTGATCGACTGGAATTAACTTGAAATTTAAGATTTGGGGTTGTTTTCTTTTAAATAAATGTATTTTAGTGTATTCTGGGCCTAACTAGGGTATTCTTCTGTATCGTGGGTACGTTCTTTTCATGTTATCGTGCACCAACATGACACCCAAACAAATATCGATAAAAATATTCATCAGAATCAAACTCGTGACACCGAGCGCCAAGCGCAGAAGGGGGAATCGCTTTACTACGTCAATTAAGACAATTTTTAAAAACTCGTATTCTGGCTAACGGTATTTTGTGTCTAAAAATATACCTACAGTTTTACATTTCAAATTGCGAAAAAAAATATATTAAAAACTAAGTAATTCTTAATTAAGACCAAAAAAATCTTAATTATGGCGGTTGGTTCGCGGCTTGACAGTTTAATGAACAAATCACGATAATTTTCGGTTTATCTGAGCAAAAGTAATCTACAACTCTAATCTACCTTTGAAGCAAAATATGAAATACCAATAAGTCTTTGCCAAGGGTTGAAGGGTTAATAGTAATACCAACTGTAACTATTTCTGGACTTCGTACTTCCAAACTTATACTTTTACGATAGACAGTCACTACATATCTTCAATACCAAAAATTTAAATTAAACCTTAGAATAATTAAACCCAAATTAATTTTATAAACATACTCGCGACAAGGCGACACCGCAAATTCTTGTGAAAAACTGTATGAAAATATGTTGTATATTAAAATCACTTGGGCTCAGTAAACAAGTAGGCTGGAGGCGAGATTGGTCATTCCTCAATGCGAGGTCACGATCGTGCCTGACTCCGCACTCATCGAGAAAAACCACCCCCTACCCTGGGCTGGCGACCCAGCCGACCCAAGCGATGAACGAAGAAAATTGTGCGGCAAATTGGTTTATCCTTTCTCGATTTAAGGTTAATTTTTTCTCGAAATATTATTTTTCTTCACTTACCTTGTGTATGTATAAGGTCTTACTTTATTAACGCAAAATAATTTGGAAGGTAATTTTGTAGGTCATTAATACGTTGATTATCAGTAACATGGTAGCCTAGTGATACGGTCTATGATCGTTGGAGTGCCAAGTCAAAGGTCGTTCGAACTCCAGGCATGCACCTCTGACTTTCGAATTCATGTACGTTTTAGAATTTAGTATAAACACTTGTTGAAACAGTGAGGGCATCGTGAAAAAACTTGCAACGATATGTTAAGCCATGGCAGAGGCCTACGGGTGGCTTAAACCCTGACACCAGGTTGTCCATCAATCATACGATAAAGAAAGAAGATTTTTTTTTTGTTTTTGTTGCATAAATCAAGCAAATCTTAATTCCTTTATAAATTTTGGGAACTGAGCGTTCATCAACTCATGACTGGCCAAAATTAAGGATTTATTCAATCAACTTATTGATGTAAATAAAAAACCCATCAAAAACAGACTCGATCACGAAAGAGTTCCACAACAATTACAAAAATATCTGTCAGCAAAATTTTAAAATTTACAAAACAAAATCACATCCAATTCCAATTCGTTGTTCACGACAGATGCCGAAACATCCCCCCCAGGTAGCACCCCTTTACCCCCACCTATTGTGATACACGCGAATACTTGACGATTTTTCTGCTCATCCAGTGTATTTTAAAAGATTCTTGCACATAATCCGTCTGTAACAGCGGATTCGCAAGGGATTTTGTAGTGAATCACTTTTAATGGTATTTCTGATGGTGTTATGGTAAAGTTAGAATTTCTTGTTGAGAATTTTGAAGATTAAGGTTTGTTGTTTTGGAAGTAAAGAGCAAATTATAACCTCACTACTTACTATTTTGTTTTTATTATTAAAGCGTTTTTCCCATCCATTTTTCGATGCAATTCGACTTTGCCACCTGTGACGTGAAGAATATAAAAAATCTATTGTGGATGCATATTGTGGTTGGTTAAATAGATAGTTGTCTACTATAAGCTATAAACAATTCTTTGGGTCTACCTACTGGAGACAAAACACATCGATTTTTAATTCAGAAGTACCAACATAAAAATCACTAGCGGACTGTTTAAAGGGCTGCGTGAATTTTTTAAAAGGCGCAAATGAGAGGGTTCGGTTACCGGCCCGACGAGAAAGCAAGCAATACATCCTACCTTTTGTTTTTGACTACCCTCCAAAATAACCAACATAACCTGATCTCTCTTTTTCCCAAATATTACTAAATATTTTTGAATCCTTCTTCGTCTGGCAGCTCTCTTTAAATTGGGCGCGCGGGGAGTGCTATAGAAATAACTTAAAAAGAAAAATTAATGCTGCGAAAAAGAAAATGGGAATGTTGAATGAGAAAATGGTGGGAGCTGTGATGTTGGTACCTAGTGGTTACTGAATGTAAGGACTTACACCAATTTTGTGAAATATTGGACCTGGATGTGCAAATTAATATTTTTGTTCCAAATTAATAGGTTAGAAACGAAAATTGGTTATGAGAGGTGAAAATAAGATCGCTAAACGAAATTCTTGAGAATTTTTGAGTTAACTCTGTAGTGAAAAATAATGGTCACTACTCATTACACATCTTTTTAAACGGTTTTATTTACTTTGCCCTGGTTAATTATTTATTTGTTTAGTTCAAATTTAGTCATTGAAATCTTACCACCTTCTTTAGACAGATTGATCTGATATTTAGTACATAAGAACCTTTGTTTCTGATGACAAAAGCGTTTTACGTAAAAAAAATATTTACTTATATTATTTCAACTTCATTTACCATCAACTCTGGTCAAATTAATAAAATTAATGTAACAAGTAATTTAAAAAGTAAGGTGAGACTGTTCTCAGAAGTGAAACCGCACTAACAAATAAAATAATAAATTAAATTACAACTAAAGCCAGTGTATTTAATTCAAATAAATTACAATCTTAGCAATAATTTAAACCTAACAATACCGTAGAGAATGATCTTATTTGACTTTTACAATTATGGCTTGATAACCGGCAGCATGGAATCAATAAATCCAATTACAACAAGCTTTTACCTTCAAATAACACTATAGATCGTGCTTTTATTTATAAACAATTAAGTAATAGGTATGATTCTGATTCGTTGAGACGAGAAAAAGACGATACTGCAAGACCCTGTAAGGGTTAATACCTAATAAAGCGGAGATAAAAAAAAAAATACAAATGTCAGACGAAGTGACATCGCTCGAGCTGTCATTTGTATGAAAAATATCTCTGAGTTTGCAACCTACGGGTATACTACATCTTACAAAATTTAAGAGAGACCTATATACCTGTCTCTTTCTTGTCGGATGAGTCAAACACTCAAACACGAGTCAAAAATTAGTCTTTCTAAAACTGACAGTATTACGCGATTCGAAATAGCTTTCTATATTTTTTTTTATTCAATCTTTTGTTTTTAAAGAGTCATTTGTTTGATTTTAGAATTTTTCTGTTATTATTTCTACTTGATGTATTTCTCTATATTGGTTTCCGTAGTCAGTGTCAATTAAGATTATTAAATTCCCACTATAATATGATGTTTGCCTTATAAAACATACGCTAGTCAATCAGTTTAAATAGTAACAAAATTGTTAAATTAAAACTGAGACAGCATTTTCTATTTATTTTTTTATTAAATTGATCGTCTCGTATCGTCTCGATAGACCAAAATGACACCTTACACTCGTGAGACACAATAAGTATTTAATACGAACCCACGAAACTACAAAAACATTTCATTAGCAATAGATCACGACTCTAAAAGTAACTGGGCTAAGCCATCTAATATATCGAATCGAATGTATATCCAATTATCGATTTAACAACAATGGAATCGATATAATCGCTCGATATTGATCGTTATCGATTTTATCCGATAAGGTATGTTCGTGATCGCCCATTGTTTAGTTCTTGGCGATTCCGAGATATAATTGTAATGATAAGTATCGAGATATGACAATAGAATAGATATAGCACTTCGTAAGGCCGTATTTTTGTATTGTTACACTCTTCTCTATTACGAGTTTTGACAGTACAAGATGTAGTGTCATTTCTTTTTTAAAATACACGTGCGTGTTGTTTCTGGAGAAGATAAATCATAAGGTCCTTCAAGAACTATGTAGTTAATGTAATATTGGTTTTTTACTGGAAACGGGCAACGGAGAGCGAGTAAAATAAATAAGAATTTTCGAATTGTAATTGATTTGAATTTCGTTCAAAATGTATAAATATCTCATCCAATCAATTCAAATGCATAGTTTCTTTTAGAATTAAAGGCGCTTCTTCTCGCTAATCTACTATCTCGCTCGCACATTGAAGATATAAAATTAACGAATATAGTTATGAGAAATCGTATTAAACCAATTGAAGGAGAACAACATTATAAAGTTTCAGCAAAAATTTCATCTTGATTGACACATGTTTACAAATAAAAAAATAGCTTTAAATATATTTTTTTTGTATACCATTTTTTTATTTGGAAATTTGTTTCGATTAGGCTGTAATTTTTTATTGAAAACATGTGCGAGCGAGATAGCAGATTAGCCAGTATCCGCGCCTGAAATAAAAAAATGATTATTTATAAAGGACATTCGGTATTAACTCCAACTAGTGTAAAATAAGTCTCGGTCTTACGAGGTTATGACTTCGCAATTGAATTGAGAGCCACTGTGTGAAATGGCCATATTTTGTCAGTAGCGTATCTACAGCAAAAATCAGTCAGCTTCCTAGTTTTAGAGTTGCATTTGGCTCAAAAACCGTTGTCTGAGCATGCATCCACTCATGTTTCCTACCACACGGGGACCAGGGTGTCTTGAGGGTTTTACTTATTTTTTTATTGTGTCGCCGAAAAATGGAATAGAACCTTAGTAAAATTGTGAGTGATAGCAAGCTTTTTGGAAGTGTTGTGATAAAAAGAAAAATGTTTTTTTTTCCTTTTAATCTTAAGAGAAAATTTGTAAAGGCTGCAATTTTTGTTTAAGATCCAAAAGGTTCTTAACCTTTTAAGTTATCAATTTGCGAATATACTGAATATTCTTTTAAATTATTGTAGTTTTTATAGAAAAACAATGTAAGTTTTTTTCATCAATATCGTGCTAATAATAACCAATAGAAAACCTCATCCTTATCTTTAAAATCTCTCTTCGATACCATTTCTAAAAACTGTCTTATTAATTTATAACTTTTGTAATATTAATTTTAAATATCAAATGAATGAATGTCGGCCGACAGATCAATAGATTTTAATTGACTCTTAAAGTGTATACCACAAGAAACTCTTCCGCGATCTGGCTCTATATTTGTATTAAAAAGACAAATACTCAGATATTTGTTACGGTCAAGATGTTAATTGTGTATTGTAAAATTATATGTTTGTAAATCATCATTACTAGAAAATACTAGAAAATACCTATTAATACGCTTATATACCATTAATTAAGTTTAAGACTATTCTTAAAAAAACTTTAGACGATTTGCTCATCAGATATTTATACGTTTTTATAGTCGGACATTTTCCCATAATAATTATGGTTGAATTGCTGAAAAGACATGCTTTCAATTTCTGAGGCCGCAGCATGTTGATAATATTAAAAAAAAATTTTTGATTAGCAACTCAATGTCATATTGGCTGTGACATAGTTTCCGCCCTTTCTTGCCATCTTGTCTCAGCAATGTACACGCCTTAGTGAATTTAAATAATTATAACAAGTCAAGTGCCACTGAAGTGTTCTCTTCCATGACCTATATAATACAGTCCACTCAACACACACACAATGCCCTTAACAAGACGTTCCGGGCAGTTGTACGTTTTATATTACCCTATAGTATTGGATAAGGATATTGCCATAAGAGCTGAAACGTATCTTTAGATAGCTGTCAAACTGAACTGGGCATCTGAAGCTATTGGTTCTATAACGACTGATTGTTCTTAATATTATCTGCTATATAGCTTAAATTATGGTACATTATTCTATTTATTTATACAAGGTATTGTCTACGCCACGTATTTTAATCGAGGTAGAATACAAAATATATTTCTAGTCCAAAGAGTTTAACTATAACCGGTGAGACAAAGTAAGAGGAAAAAAATTGTTGACATTTATTACTCGTATATTATTATAATTTTTTGTGATAAAAATTTTCTGGCTAAAATTATCTTCTTTTTCTTAAAAATGTTTCGCCGGCTATGTTATGTCTCATGTAGGTAATAGGGGGCGAGCCTATTGTCATTAACCGGGCACAGTTGCAGACTCCGTGCTGCCACTGAGAATTTCCTAATGGAAAACCGAATAACACTTACTTACTTAATAACACACCATGATACTTATTGCGATTGTTCCATTGCTAAGCGAATCTGCAATCTGTGTCATTATTACATAATATTTGTACAATAAACAAAGCAATAAGTACAAAGAGCGAATGTTATTTAAATTCATAGTATTAACGCAATTCAATTTAAAAACATTCCGTATAGTTAAAATTATTAATTAAATATACCTACCCTCACAAAAGCATACTTTATAATTAATAATAATAATTACAGCGAACAATGGGATAAAAGGTCCGTCGGCAAATTAAATACTTTAATTAATGTGTTGACGCAATTAAATCCGGGTGGATTGATTTCGGTTTTCGTTTAACCATTGTTATTGTTAATTAGCAGATTTCGTTATTGGCGCCCAACGTGGGACAAATTTGTAAATGCTTGAGTGCTTTTGTTAATTTATAAAGTTTTGCTGAATGTTTATTTTAATCAATCAATAATACTAAGATAGTTTTGAACTTCCACGGTTTCTAATTACACTAGGAATATTTATTTAAAGGATAAAAAGATTTACATATTAATGACTAAAACGAAAAACCTAAATAACTTAGAAATAAAATAACGACTAACCTATAAATAAAAAACTGAATTAAGGTTGCTGCCCGGGGAAGTCGTGCCGAGGATGCTAGCGGCGTTACCCCGTTGTATAGCCAGACTGAGGCGTTGACCGAGGTAACTGCCAGCCCTCCGGTCACCAGTGGTATCCACCGGCCTGGAGGAAAGCTCTTTGTAAAATTACACTTAAATTGTCACTTACAGGTTATCCTCCGTGAATCATCATCCTTCTAGCCTTATTATTCCCAAACATTGTTGGAGTCGGCTTCTAATCTAACCAGATGCAGCTGAATATCAGTAAAAAAACTGACCGTAGAAAACTGATATTCAGCTGTATCCTATAGGAAAGGGAATAAAGGCATACGATATTCTTAGTTAGATTAGTTGTCAGGATGTTACGAAGGTACTGACTCCCTTTAACGACTGTCAAAGATCTTCATGACAGCCGGGCCAACAGCTTAACGTGCTTTCCGAGGCACGGAGCAGGTGATGATTAGTTTATAATACGCACATAACTTACGAAAAGTCAGATGGCGTGCCTTGGGTTCGAACCTGAGACCTCTGACTTACCAGTCAGTCACTAAGCTATCACTGCATCTCCTCCGATATTTGTAAGGTTTAAGTATAAGTTGTAACATTTTATTATAATAATATTTATTTAATATTTATAATATTTATTATCGGGACGTCTGGTCGAGGCATCTCGTGACCAAAATGCTGGTCTGTATCTGGCCCAAAGGCTTAGTATTGCCATCCAGCGAGGCAACGCAGCCAGCATTTTGGGAACGTTGCCTACAGGTAGCGGTCTTTTAGATTAAGTTTATCTTTTTAATTAGTTTATATATAGATAGTTTATTTCTAGGTGTATATATAGTTAGTTATTATTCTTGTGCTCGACCTTTTATCTATTTCAATAAAGTATATTTATTTAATAATATTTTATCTTACTTTGGTTTTTTTCATCTCCATTCTCCATCTCAATTCGCGTGTTCGCAAACTAGAGCAACAAGACCGTCTCTTCATAAAACACCACCTTAAATCCTGCTTACCCCAACGAATAACAGGTTTGAAGATACCCTTCATTATACTACAAACAAATCGATATAACAGCACACAATCACAATAGGCTCTCGTAACACCCGCCGCGTCATTGTATTAGGTTCGAGTCCCGGGCGGTGCTAATGAACTTGAGAATTTAACATGTGCGTTTTGTTTGGGGTTCAAAAGAATTTGTTTGACACCCTTGCTGGTGAAATATGATGAAACGATTTTTTTTTATTTTTCTTTTTTACTAGCTTTTATTTAGCTGGTAACGTATGTATGTAGGTATCTTGCTAGCTGAATTAGAATCACCTCCTCTTTTCCTAAAGAATTGTTTTTTTTCAAGTTGATTCAATTCTTTTTTTACGTAAAACGGTTTTGTCATCAAAACTAAAGCTGTGTATCAAATATCAGACCAATCTCTCAACAGTAAGGGGCAGAAATATCGATTACTAAATTTGAACCAAATAATAAACAGGTTAAGCTAAATAAAACCGTTTAATATAGGTTTATTCAACGTAATGTCATAAATAAATACTTCGAAATATCTATTCTAAAAGTGTTTGTTGATTGTTAACAATGTTTTCTTTTTCTTAAAAATTCATTGTCATTCTTGTTCTGTACTGTATTGTTGTATCACACTTAACAGTATTGTCATTATGTATTCCTGTTCAAATAGTCCCGGTATTATTAACCATAACGTCTAATTGTCTACCAGTTTCTTCACATTCAATTTACACTTAAACATCACTTACATTCCTCTTTTAAGATGAAAAACAACAAGCCCATTAAATTTGAAATAATAACCCGTAAATTCTTGGGTATTGCTAAAACATATTGTCAATTATTTGCGGTGTCCAGAAGGCCCATCGTGCAGTGTTAGCAGTAAAATTTTCCAAGTGACAGTGGCCACTTTGCGATGTTATTTCCCTATTCAGTCAACTGTTTCGACAGAAACAACATTTTGCTTTTACAGTTGAATGCTAAGCACACAAGTGAGGTGTGTTAAGTGACTTTTACACTTACTTAACTGTTGCGAAAATTTTTGTATTCTCAAGTTATTAAACAATTGTAAGTCTCGCTCGCGAAGTTATTCTCGCGGCATTTAAAATCGCTAATAAACTTTTCGAACACTGAATAGTCAGTTTTTAAACGACAAAAATTTCTTGTGGTGAAGTCGACAAGAGTAGCGTCACTCTTATAATAAAAATATTAGAATTATGACTATTTATAAGTGCCTAATAGTCTACATGAATAAAAATATTTTGATTTTGATTGATTTTGAAGACTACTTGTCGTATGAAGAAAATAGATTTTCGTTTCAAAATAATATTCTACCATTGACACGGTGTACAAATATGAACGCTGGAAATCCCTGCTCAGGTGGAGGTTTATTGATGACTCTGCCCTAGAGCGCAAATGTGGTGCTGTCCCACAAACGATGGGGCACTTAATATCGTGCCCTGCATGCCCTGTCGTTTGTTCATTACAGGAACTGATGGACGCTACTGAAGGCGCCAATCTCGTAGCCCAGTTCTGGGCTGACACAATTTAGATTGTCATCGACACGCTAAGAAGAAGAACGCTTAAATAAAAATATTATTGCTTAATTCCAATAATTAACGCGTGGCCCTACCCAATTCAAAAAGCGAATTTTAGTAGCGCCAAAAATAACTGACTAATGAAAAAATTTAACCGACTTTCGACAAGTGTATATGCTCTCTAACGACTGTATGTAAGAAATAGTAGCTGTTTTCTCGTAACAATGTTTAAAGCCGTCGCGTTGAAGTGAGATAGTTATCTACTTATGTTAGTTGGTGTTAGGGTAGCGAAATATATGTTGTGGACCCACTTTGCTGAAACAGTGCATGATTTCTATTTAGTTGCAAACCATATCATGTTTGACCACAATCCTATTTGATAGCGGGTTGTAGTTTAAGGCGGTACTACACCGTACACTATTCTCGATTCGTAGGGTCCGTTGAAAACCGATGACTTGTAATTGCGTTTTGGCGATTTCAGACTATTAAGTCTAAGTTTTCTCACCTGTTGTTTTCCTACACCGAAGCCTGATGCTAGGTTCCAACTCACACCCATGTGCTTTGAAGCGGGTCCGTTACCAATGCGCCATCATGACTTTATTTCTAAGATTACATATAGTTTTACTTAACCTAAAATTTCATAAAAATGAATTAGTATATGACCCACTTCATATGCGTTTTAAAATTGAGTACCACTTGCTATAATCGATGAAGGAACTGTTACAGAGCACTATATAATGTATAGTCGACGATAATAATTGCTTTACCACTTTTGACAAAAAGTTCCATTAAAATTAAATGTCGCTAAGACTCACTGTTCACATGACAACGTTATCTGTCACGGTATTGTAAGCAAAAATAGACTTTGTTGTTTTGCGATATGCAAACAACATTAACATTAAGGGTGGTAAAGCAGTTTTATGGTCGACTATACCTATATACATTATAATACCTATATTTTTTGTTACAGAATTAAGAAACGCGCAAGATCAACGGAATTAAAAAGAAAAATTCGATAAAAAAGATATGATTGAAATAAATAAAGCAATTTTTATCTTGATTTTGTCTTTTTATTATATCTACCCCTATATTTGGTTTCCTCACGAAGATTTCCTTTGCAAGTGACAATTAGTTTCTAATACACACATGAAATCGAAAAGTCAAAGTGCGCGCCTGGGTTTGTACCTACGACCTTCAACTTGGCAGACCAACGATCATACCACAAGGCTGTCTATCAGTGCTCTCCCGATAACAACACATAAACAACATTCAAGCATGCATCCACACCGGAACAAATGTGTAGACCATACAAATATTTGTCTCTTACGGGAATCGAACCAACACCAAGCGCAGATGGCAAATCGCTTAACAACTTCGCCAATCTTGGAGACTATAGCTCCAAGATTGGCGAAGTTGTTAAGCGATTGACTTCCATTTTAAAAATGATGCCCTAAGGCGTTCAGGGAATGAAATTAATTGTGTTAAATTGTTAAGAGCTGAGAAATACAGATATTTCTGATGACCAATGATAAATAATGGATAACTACATACGAACATTAATTGTGGTGGAATTATCAGTCGCATGTAGAGGGCCCTTAAATAAGCGGGAGTAGATGAAGTCCAGTAGTTTCCGAACTAAGATTAGTACAGCGATTTTTTTTTCTTTATCGTATGATTAATGAAAAACTTGGTGTCAAAGGAATTGGAGAGAGAGGAATTGGAATTGGAAAGGAGAATTGGGGCTTTGGGGATCATATAAAACATAACAATACGAATACTGTTATTTCTTAATTGCTATAGCTGAAGGTTTTTAGGTCTCGCTAAAATTCTGGTTAATTAATCCAAGCTCCTGATAGAGACCACGGAGAAAAAAAAAATTCTGTAGATATTCTGTTAGAGAATGCTACTATCTCATTCGTGCTAACCTATAATATTATACAATTAAAAATGGATTATTTCAACAGCTTAAATGATATCACAGGGTTTAGAACCTCTTTTTATCATTGGCAACACCTTTGATTATATATATGTCTAGATAGAGTGTCGCGCTGTAAAAGCATCCAAAAAAATGTGCCAACTTTTTATACTGGTGTGCGTTGACAGCTACGTCTTACACAACACGACTGTCATTCTATTTTCCTAGTGTGCGTGAATAATGATACCAGTTGTTGAAATATTCCCATTGAATTAGAGGAAAAATTCCATAATGAGAATAAATTTTGATCTAAATAAATATTCTCTAAGACGAAAATAATAAATGAATTAGAATTCAGATAAAATATAAACGTTTGTACGTTACGTTAGTTTATTTCGGAAACTTTTTGCCCAGTTTTGATGAAACTTTGAATGTACTTACATTAACCTCAACTATGTTACGATACATAATTTCTTAATGGAAGACCCATTAATACTTTTCCCGACACACGAATTGAACCCAGGACCGTGTATTCCGTAGTTGCGCTTGCGACCGGTAAACCAACGAGGCAGTTCATTGAAATTTTCGATGGCTGGCGCAATTCGTCTCGCAGCTTGTCATATTCGTCACAAATATTATTTAAGAAATTTAAATTTCCGTAAATAATACCCATCTAATTTAATTTTTTCAAAAAATTACACTTCCGCCATCACTAAGTATGTATTAAACTACTGGACCACATGGGAGTTTGAATTCATAAACTGGCAACATGGACGTCAAAGACAAAATGTCGGAAAAAATATTAATTTATTTTCGAAATATTTCAATGGCTTATTTTGCTGAAATGAATACAAAATAATGTTGTTTACCGATGATATGTGTCTTTTTATGTTTTTTTTTATCGATCTTAGTAATTTCTGCATATTTTAATGGCACAAATCGTCATTGTAAAAAAACATTTTTGCGATACAACTCGAGCATATCTCGTGACAGCGCAACTGACACTAAACGCGGCGAAGCGGTTTAGTGGCCAACAGTTGGTTACTAAATTTATCGACGCTTTTACAGCTTTGACTGTCTATCTAGACATATAAATAATCAAAGGGCAACACTAATTGTACCCAAGAATATACCATGCAAAAATGTCACTGTCAAACGAAAATGCCGCTGTCAAAATGCGGATAAGGACCCAAAGTGAATGAACGAAACCAATCCTTAACCGCGTTGGCCGCTCCGTCCGACCCGGTGTGGATGCGGTCCCCACGCACCCTTAATCAAAGGTTTGCTTGTGTTAGGAGGTTTTGCTCTTTCCAACAAACAGAATTATTATTGTCGTTGTTTTATAACAACAAATATTAAAAAATACATAATTCTACGAAATCGCTTACGCTTTGTGAAAAAGGGTTAACTCTCTGTTCTACTGGCCCTACCTCCACTATAGCAGACATTGGAGGTGTGTCTCAAATTGAGACGTTACATTTACCATACGTTTCAACTTACAATCCACTAGTCCTAGGGGGCAATCCTGTGAAAACATACAATTCTAATATCGCTGAAGTTTAAAAGTCGCTCGATCGAAGTCCTACCCAAATGCCACTAGCCCTGGGGGACAATTATTGTAAAAACATACAATTCTAATATCGCTGAAGTTTAAAAGTCGCTCGATCGAAGTCCTCCCCAAATTCCACTAGTCCAAGGGGGCAATTCTTGTAAAAACTTACAATTCAAATATCGCTGAAGTTTAAAATTCGTACGATCGAAGTCCTAACCAAATTCCACTAGTCCTGGGGGGCGATTCTTGTAAAAAAATACAATTCAAATATCGCTGAAGTTTAAGACTCGTTCGATCGAAGTCTTACCCAAATTTTATATTCACGCGTTTCTTGAACGCAGTTCGATAGGACTTCAACTCAATAGGATTAGGCGACTTTAAAATCGGTGCATTTTAATTTTGATTGACTGATGTAAATACGGAACGGGTTGCAACAGCGTCACTACGATATCGTTACAGTTTTGATCATGAGAATCGGTCCCCTGTCCAGAACCAGTTGAAAAAAACAATAAAACGATTGAGCACAATAACAAGGAATGATAATTGAGTGTAATTTCCATTGCGAGTAAATGAAATGGTGTACGGATGGTGTATGGGTGGTGTAAGTATGGTTTACGGATGGCGGACTACCTTTGGTATGTAATTGATAATGGTTTTTAATCGAATGTATTCTTGTTATGGATGATTATTTGGAATGAGGTGTCACCGGCTAAGAGTTTTTTTTTATAGTGAAAAAGCTTGTGTTTGATTGACCACAAACCCACCTGATTGTAAGCGGCGTCGCCGTCGGGGAGATCCTCAAATTGTAATGTTCCGGGAATACAGACGCCGCCGGAAGGTTATTTCCATTCTTTAGCCTGCTGTATGCATGACTTGACTTCAACATTACAGCAGATGACGTCATCTATTCCAAGTGCCGTCTCTGTCTAACAAACAATACTCCACTACTAATTCTCTCTCCACTCCCACTCCTACTTCTACCTAGGTAATACCCGTGATTCTGTATTTCTGCAAATCTGTTCAGCAATTTGACTTCCATAAAACAGTGAGATAATGACAGAAAATTATCACATAAATTAGCATAACCTTTACATGAATATTATTAATACATGCACGCTGGCGGTATCTATAAAATTTCCTATTTACAACATAATAAAGAATATTTTATTTATAATATATTATTATTATTCATAAACATTAAACTGCAACCGTAAATGTGATTTCAACATTACTCGGAACACTTAAAATATTATTAAAACTCATTATCTGCCTTCCACGAATTAATTATTAACCATTTTAAGTTTGTATTTTATAATTTTCTAGCTAACCTCTCGGCTTCCCCGGTATGGAGGTCCCCGGGATAGAAAGTGTCCCTTGTGTTAATCTAGGACACGAAATATCGTTTCAGCCATCTTGGATATCCAAATTCCAAAATTCATCGTCTTGTACTTTCTGTTTAAGCGCAAAATGCCAGAAATTCAAAATGATAGATTCGCTAAGTGCCAGAGTTTGTCAATATTGCGAATCTGTAATTTTGAGTTTGCCAATTTTGCGAATCCGTCATTTTAAGTTTCTGGCAGTTTGCAAATCTGTCATTTTGAATTTCTGGCATTTTGCGCCTAAACCGTATTCGTTGCATACGTGTATGTGTGATTGAGTTGCAAACATCTTAAAATTTTTAATTAATTACTATTAAAAAACACAATTATTATAACTGAAATAGGATTTTAGATCACTCAGTCGGTGTCAGAATTAAAATTAATTATTGACATCATCCAAAAAGCTGTATTGAGAATAGGACTGAGCAGGACATTTAGCCGCATGCCTGATAATCTATGAGCCATAGTAAGGACAAAGTGGACCCCTATCAAAGGCTCAAGAAATCAGCCACAGACGAAGATTTGAGACTATTAAATCCAGTTAGTGGTTGTCTTAGATTAACTAAAAAAGTTTATAATATGGCATTGAAAAAGTCACATTGGTACGTGCCAAGTTCAAACCCACATTACACACACTGTCTTCTCACGAAGGCACGAAATGAAACGGTTAGTAGCACAGCAGTATGGACATGAAATTTTCATGTAGGTACGTTTAAATTTGGTATTTGTTGCACAGCAGTACGGACATGAAATTTTGGTATTCCAATATAAAAGCTTGGTTTAAAATACACACATCAAAAGTGTCTAGGGATCAACATATATTTTTGCAATAACTTTTCTCCTGATTGATATTAATTAAAATTTTCTTTAAGGATTCATCAAATAAAGTGTTTTCGTTTGTCACAGTAACGATAAACCAAGTCACCTTTGCATTAATAAAGAAATTTGCCATTTTCCTAATAAAGGGATTTTTGACATTTGAACCACTAACATTAAAGTTCAAAAAAAAGACTGAAATAACAGTTTTCTTTAAAATTTTATTGGGTAACTTAAACAATTAATAATCCGTGTTTCTACCGCGAACACTAACAACACAAGAACATCGGTTTGGCATACTCAAAATGAGTTCATCCAAATCACGCTGTGGAATGGCCGCCCATGTTCGTTGCAACAACAAAAAAAGGTCTTCTTGCGACGGGATACCCTCCATATTCGGCAGAGCTCTTCTCTGTAGCATATCCCATGCATGCTCAATCGGGTTCAAGTCTGGCGACTGAGCAGGCCAGGGCAGGACATTGATGTTAGCTGCGGCGAGAGTATGTCTTACAACTCTTGCGGTGTGCGGTCGTGCATTATCATGCATTAACTGAAATAAGGGACCGATTTGCACTTGTAGAGGAACGATGACGTCTGATACAATCGTCTCAGCATAAATTTGAGCGTTGAGGTTGCCTCTGATCCAAATCAACTCAGTTCTTCCGCCGATCCAAATACCCGCCCATACCATGATGGTTCCACCACTATAAGGATGGACTTCCTGGCAGGATTTTAATCGCTGTTGGCGTCCAGGGGTTCTCCAGTGTCGTATACGTCTTGTATCCGGTCTCATACCAAAACGAGACTCATCAGAAAAGCACACGAAACGCCATTGTTCTTCTGCCCAATTTCTGTGTTCAAGAGCCCATTGATATCGAATCCTACGATTGTGCATTGCTATAGGTGGTACCCGTAGCGGTCTTCGGGAATGAAGGTTCACTTCATGCAAGCGGTTTCTGACTGTTTGGTCGCTAATAAAGTTCCCTGAAGAGTGATGAAGCCTCACGGCTAACATCATGGCGGTTATTGTTGGAGCTCTTCGAGTTAAGATTTGAATGTATCGGTCTTGTCTCCGTGTGGTGCAGCGATACCGTCCTCCATGGCGCTCAGCCACGGTACCAGTGCTTCGGTAACGTGTCCAAAGTCGACTGATAACACTCTGACTTGTATTCAGAGCTAAAGCCACAGCACGTTGCCGGGAACCAGCTTCTATCATTCCCACGGCTCTGAGCATTTCTTCCCTGCTTAAATGACGTCGCCGCTCCATAATAACGTTGGTTTTAATCAGTAGTAGGGAAACAGTAGCACTAATAATGTCTTCAATGCGTTGTATGTTTTTATAGGGAAAATATTAACAGCTGATTTTCATCTTTTACTCGAATTTGATTCACAGTTCCTGATTCAAATTATGAAATGCACCAAAAAGGATCCATATAAATTTATAAAATCATAAATTTATTACAAAGCCACATCTCAATCTCAAGAAATCCGCATAAAAATGCTTGATCCCTAGACACTTTTGATGTGTGTAGTTGTTTTATTATAATATAAGTATTAAAAAACTCCATATACATGGTCCGTATTCTAGTTTCGTACCTGAGGCCTCACAATTTTGTCCGAGACATAATTGTCTGGATAATAACATCACTCTAGCACTGATTATTTCTACGAATGGCCCCGAGACGCTTCGAAGAAACTGTGTCGTTAGGCTGGGTGTAGAAAAGATTGTGTTTGTGTGTTGTATCGGTGTGGACTTGACAAGATGACAGTATGTTGTATATTAAACTGACTGAATTATAAATATACAAGTACTCCAGTCAGTGGTAGAAATTCGACCGTATTTTTATTTACTTCTTCTCCATATAAAATTTTACTATGCTAAGTTTCACACTCCTTTCCTAATAAGATTCATAGTTTACGCTTCAAGTATTAATCTATAAATTAGGATTTTCGAGTTGTGGAAAGGTGTATGGAGACATAATAGCTTGGTGGATAAGCGATTTGCCTTCTGCTCTTGGTGTCGTAGGTTCGGTTTGTGAATGACTGAAAATATTTTTAGGTTTAAAAAACTACTACCTATCAAAATTTTTGGATCTCTCCTCTTCACGCAAAAGCAAGTTATGTGTGGAGTGACAGCTCTTTGACTTCGACATTAGAACAAGTGATGTCATCTGTTCGCAGTGCCATCTCTGTCTAATTCTGACCTGTTAATAATGTTGAAACGCTTTTAACCATTCCTTTTTTTTGATAAAATTAAAATAATAAAATAAAAAACTAAACATCTCTATTTTTTGTTTTTTTGATAGAACACCCAACTCTATGGTTTCGTCGTTAATATTAAGCCTATAGGAGACTGCAGTCATAAAAACACAATCAACAAAATTGTACACAGACATTGTACACTAACCCTAACAATAAGAGATCGAGATATGAGACATTAACGTTTTTCATAGAAGCCGGTGCCATAGAAAAATAAAGTGAACGATGGTGAAACTTTAATAAGTGTAGTAGGTAGTGAGATTGTAAGTGAACTATAAGCATTACATACATAGGTACATTACATAGGTAGTATATAAACCATCTTTGATATAAACCGTATCCTTAGAATACACAATATACCAGAACGCGCGTTTAATCGCATTTCGTTGCCACGCACAGTGTTATAAAGAAAACATATTTAACAAAATGTAATGTTATTAATACATAAACATTTTACCAAAGTACTAGCTTTTAACTCCTGATTATCGAATCCCTAAGGGTTTAGGGTTGTGAAGGTTACTCGTAGATAGGCAGTCACACCGTAGAAAACGAATATTCAGTTGCATTCAGTCAGATTTGAAACCTCAACAAAGATGGCAATAATATGGCTAGGAGGATGATGAGGAAGTTACATCTGTATTGTTCTCCAACCGCAAAGTCCCAAATGTTAACCCTCTAGTGCCGCGATCAAGGGGTGGATGTAATTACCATCTGAGATGGTTGAATGTGGAAAAGAATTTTGATAAAACAGACTGGATCACGAATAGTTTATTGGCAGAATGTTTTTATTATTTAAAAAAAAGCTTTGTATTTAAAAAATATAAAATCATAAGTTTAACATTCTTACATTATTAAAAAACTACAGGTTTGTATTAAAATAAGTATAAAAATATAAATAAAACGTTGATAAGTAACAAACAACATGCAATAAAAATAAAATATGACAAACTTACACATAAGCAGGCCCAACTTAATCTAATAACTTACACCAATAAAAATAACAATAAAACCTTAATCTCCATATTCTCAAATAACTTTGAAGATAAATATCACACAATTTCCATCTAAATAGCAATATTGCCATTAAAACAAATCTTCATAAACACAAAAGAAACGTCGAAAGAAATTCTGGGCTTGGCATCAGTGGAACCTAAATTGCCACTTGTATTTTTGCAAGCCACTTTCTAATTAATTGTCCAAAGGGACACGACATTGCCAAAGGAAATCCAACTTTAATTCCACGAAAATAAAACAAAAAATCGACTGTTGAAACTTCACATACAACGTCAACACATCACTATAGTCTTTTCCCACGAGCGACGGTCATCCATGGGTAGCTGTTGTCATTGAAAACAACCCAATCAATTTTCAAACTTATGTGTGAGTAATTGAGTTTATTATTGAGTGTTGGTGGTAAAAACCTGAGTTGTTACCACAGTGGTCGTTTCCCGAAAGCAGTAGAGAAGTTCTAGGGCCCTTGTATGGTTGTATGTAATTAATGGGCTGCACAGTTCTGCTATGGCATTTCATGGTTGGTTTGATGAGAAGTCTTCAAAGGAAACTGTCACTCCTCATTACTAAAAAGTTGTTAAGTGCTTTGTTTATAAACGAGAGCGTTAAGAGCATACTTATTTGTAAACTAGCTGTAAACTTATGGTGGTATTGAAAAAGGTGGACCCGTTTTAGAGTTCGGTAAGACTGTTCGTAATTAGAAAGGGTTGCAGAAATCCTATAGATAGGTATTATAATTAATATTCCATTTATTCATATATGAACATACAAATTATATTTTTAAAAACTGAAACCTACATAATATAAAGCTATCGGTGGTTAGGGGTTATTAAGAAGTCTATACATTTAATGTAGGTATACAAATCTATTGCCAGAAATGTTGGTTGGCGCATCACATCGAAGCAGCAGGATGGAGTATGGATGCAGCATGGAGTTAATTTGTGCGGCAGTAAAAAAAAGGAAGATTTTCATAAAAATATGTGTGGATAGGTGGCGCTGAAATCTGGTAAAAGAGTAATATTGTAATAAGTTTGTTTGCTTCTTGATGGTCTGGCCTTCTTTAAAAAAAACCTGTCAAAAGTTTCTGTAAAAAGGCTACAGAATGACGTCATTTTTGCACAGAGATTTTTTACGACGAGTTTAAGACTTTAAGATGGCCGATGACATTGTCCTTTCAAATATATTAACGTTACATCCTGCGCGCGCATTTCAAGTCAAACAGAATATTAAATATTATAAAAAAAATATTCAAGCTGTTGCTTGAAATAATAAATAATTGAAAGTCTTAACTTCTACGGAACTAAAGGTCTGGTCCTGTCGGACTTGGCAGGTTTTTTCACAGCTTTACACCACATTTAGTAAGACCACCCACTTATTAATAGTCAACTAAGTAGATTAAAGGGTTCGTCTTAAATAGCTCCACATTTCAGTCTTTAAGATTTATGAATTAATTTAGAAACAGCAATGAGAAATGGTCAAGAAAAAAATAGTCCTTCTATTCATATTAGCTTGTATTTCTTTACAAGACTCCGGATCGAGATCAGAATACGTAATGATATCATCATAGCTGATTGTAATGAGGTTAGGAAATGTGGGAATTATAATCTGGTACTAAGGAATTTAATTACTTTTTTATTATGTTGCACAAAAACATTTTGTATCCTAATGATGTCTATGGTATGGTCATTGGATGGCCAAGGTTGATGACCATTAACATAACATCACATAGACTTACGCCTGTATTCCCCACAGGGGGTAGGGGTATTCAGTACAACTACGTTTCGTCGGAAATGTTATAATTCCCATGTAATAAGGGGCGAGTCCATTGCCGTTAACCGGGCACAATACCAGTCTACGTGTTGTTGTTGAAAAACCTAATAATACTTTGCCCGACCCGGGGATCGAGCCCAAGACTTCGTGCTCATCAGTCGCGCTTTCTACCACTAGAACAAAGAGGCAGAATAAAATGAATGGCGCAATCTAGTGGTTGGTCTGCCGCGCCAAGGACTCTAGTTGCAACCATTAGGTAAATATTATTGTAACCCCTAGATATTCACTTCGTGGTTGGGGGATATAAAGTTCTTCTTACGACACCCACGGGACGAGGAAGGGTGGTTCTATTCTTAGGCTGGAAACCACACTGCACTTTTGTTTACAAAATTTTATTGATTTAAATCATAATTATAAATATTATAATTTTATAATAAACTAGCGACCCGCCCCGGCTTCGCAAGGTTACGCTAATATGCATGTATTATACATATAAACATTTCTCTTGAATCACTCTATCTATTAAAAAAAACCGCATCAAAATCCGTTGCGTAGTTTTAAAGATCTAAGCATACATAGGGACAGACAGACGCGGGAAGCGACTTTGTTTTATACTATGTAGTGATAATTAAAAATTAAGATCTAACTTCGTTAGCATTTAGTGAATGTTCCAAGCGCTTTCGCGATATTCCTAATCCTTAATCAATTGGTTTAATTATTCGAATAGAATTAAATTTTCTAGATGTAATCTGTAGCAGAGACTACGACGTAATCGTAATTCTGCTCCTTGCAGATAAACGGGATCAAATTTTATAGGTGTACCATACTAAACGATCGATGCCATGGGTCGATAGAAGGATGAAATTGGTCAAAGTCGATCCACAATAGTTGCTACATAAAATCATCGATTGACGTCGATTGATCTTTTCTTACTATCGATTGATGGCATCAAAAGATGTCGATTGTGAAGTACCTATGTTAATTCTGATATGTGTACGGTCCTAGGTATTTATTTACGAATTAGTGTTAGCTCATCTGTAATAAAAGTACATAACATTTAAAAAAAATCGTTTGTGTAATTTCTACATTCCTATACGGGCAAACATAAAACATATTTATTTCATGATAAATTTGAAAAAAAAACATCTAATAGGTACGGGTGGGACACGAACTCTTTTTTCAAATTTCTTATTAAATAATAATATTTAATAAGCTAACATAGTTATAAAATGTATAAAAAATCAAAACATAAAACATTCCTTTTTTGAAGTCACAGTCAGTCAGTCAGTAAAATTCACGGTTTATTAAATAAAATATAATTTTTTTAAATAAAATCGACTCCAAAGCGAATGCCCGTGTGATAATATTTCTAGCTTATAAGTAAGTAAGTGTTTTGAAGTACGGTTTTATTTTTAAAAAGTTTATAAAAAAGTAAAATATCATTACTTAAACGAATTGGTCCATAAATGTTGTAGATGCCTGAACCTACCTTTTTGAAGCAGTTAAAAAAGAAACAAAAAATCTTTTAAACATTTGAAAATAGAACGCTTAAATCTCCCAATCAATCAGCTAAAGCCCTGTACACAAAAGTTCAATCATTAATAGTTTTAAAACCCATAAGTGTTATTAAACACTTTTTGCGATGCCCACCCATCTACCAGTAATCCTTTGTTATTGAGTGTGTACCCCGCCGATATATTGATTGATATAGTGTATACAAAGGCTTACTAGTTCTTATGGTGTCTTTCCCTTGTAAAATGGGGTAGTAATTTAGGGTAGAAAATTAGAAATATTGATTACCGCTGACATTGAGAAGTTTAATCGTTAGTGTATACAGATGATATGGATTATGGTAGGTACCAAGGGATACTTTTTACAATAATATTCAAAATAGGTCTAGCAAAAACGAGGAAATAGGACATAATCGGCTAATTAAGTGTTTAAAGTTTCTCAAAGTGGAAACATGTTTATTAAATTTTCTTCAGGTCTAATCGCGCACAGATAATTCAAAACTTACTTTTGAGCATTTTCGTGAAACGTCGAAAAAAAAGATAGGTACCTACCTATTATTTGGAATCATCTATGCTAACAGACCCGAATTAATGTAAACATACAACAATAGTTTAAAAATAATTGTGGAAATATCTATCAATTTATATCATCCACGATACAGAAGAAAATTCTAATGTGACTGTAAAAAAAAATACCATCAAATCTGATATCTGGGGGCGGCATAACTCAAACACCAAGTTATTTGAAAAAAGAATGTCTTTTAACGACGACATAGGCAGAATAAAGTACAGTTATGCACATAATATATTTTGTATTAATAATATATTCACGTTAATGTTATTCTAATGAAGCGGTCGCATCAATATAACGGGTTCACCTGGGTTTGCCTGCTATTTATAAACGTGTTTGGTAATAAAGTGATATGAAATAATCAACGGAATAGTAGATGCTATCACACTGCGTGCGATGTACAGTTGTGCACATAATGTTATTCATGGAAAATGTGTTGTTATTATTATGAGTATCTTATGCACAGAAATTAAACGAATAATACATTTTTGATGGGTATTTTGCCTCACTGCATGCATTCCTATTTTGAGAAATATAAAAGTTTTGTTTATTACCTTCGCGTTTTATAGTTATGTTGAAATATGAATTTTATTATTAAGTATGTGATCCAGGATTTTTAAAAGTTTACTTCACGTGCACAGTTACATTTATTTGATGAATTTCCAAAATGCTTTGGACGATGAAAAAAAAAACAGTTCCAACAAGCCGGCAATTTTTTTATCTGATTTTTTTCAACCTTCAATAAAAAAATACACTAATAGATTAATAGATAATTATACAATCCATTAACACTTTCCCAAACACCTGTACTCAACTAAGGTAGCAGATTTAACACCGGCCGTCTCACATTTTGAATTTATTAGTGATGTCAAAACATTACGTAGTCAACAATTTATCGATAGTTGCTAGAGGGGCGAACACTGAAAAATCGAATACCACATAACCCGTCGACGCATAGGGATTGCGTTTCTAAATTCAAATGTAGTGTTTGAATTACGAATCGATATATTAGTGTTTATGGAATTTATTCTTTATTATCTATGTTTGCTGGCTGGTTAGAGGAAGTTATAAGGGTATAAGTTATCTCTGGTTAGAAACAAATATATTATGAGAACTGGTTGTTAAATTATTCTGTATAAATTAATATAAAATTGTTGTATGTTATTTTAATGTTATATGTTGCGAGTTGATCATCTATTTAAGTTGAGGTTGTACGAGAAAGATGGTTTATAATATTACAGCCGTTGAGAATATATGCCGTATATTTAATTTTTTTTCGAATTTCAGCTTTCTTCTGATTGCTTTAATACTCTGCGAGTAAACTAGCGTTGACAGACACACAGACAGCACGACGAATCTATAAGGGTTTCGTTTTATGCCCTAAAAACCCTTTTATTATATTGCACTAGTTACAAATTTGGCTTAGTTCAGAAAACCAGTCAAACAATCTTGTAACTGTAACAGGTAACTTCAAATTGAGCCAAAACTATTAAAACAAGTTTTTATTTAAAATTTTCCCGCAACTTTACCGCGCTTTATGTTCAGAAAACATAAACAGAATGACAACTAATCGTATTAAATCAATATGATAGTCACCCATTCGTTCAGAAAGTTAACAAACTAAACGAGAGCTTTACATCATTAACGTAACGAAGCGAATCTACGAATAAATAAATACAACGGAACATAAAATGGAGTAAGTACCATTAACCCGAATTTTCAGAGCTGATCAAATCGAGAAAAAAAATCAGGACAGCTCGCGTACTGTATAATAATGATGAATGACAGTAGGTACTACGTTCGGAAATTGTAGTGCTACTGTCAGCGAGGAGAGCTTAAAAAGTTTTTACACTTTTTCGATTTTAAACACCATATCCAAAATCGATGTTTAAAAAAAGAACAATAGTTCTTTTTAAAAACTGTGTTTCCATAGTTTGATCTGAGATTGCCAATTGACACTATCTTGTTTTTGAGTTTTTTTAAACAGCTAACTACGGAAGTTAGTTGATTATAAACAAAATCACAAAACAAAATTTACACACGTGTCTTTATGTATTAATCAGAACATGGACTAATCGCTCTAGGTCTAAAGTCAAAGTTATTAAAAGTTCCACATTTTTGAAAAAAGAAAAAATATTTTTAAATTTCGTTCATGTTCTAATATTTTGGTGTTTTTACGATTGCAATCGAAAGAGATAGGTGCAAATAATGTTGACGGTACATCATTATACTACAAGCTTTTATTTCGGTAATCAGTTTTACAATATAATTGTGGGTAGCTTGACTCCCGCTAGAACGCCGGCATCGAGTAAGAATTGATTTTCTTTTGTGTCTCATTTCTCGTGGTTGAAGGTTTAAGAGCTTGCTGTCATAAGTATACAATCGATACTTCACCATGAAGAACAACAATAGCTAGTATAGCTACGTCACTGCTGTATATTCGCTGCTTCCAAAGATACCACAAAGCTAAGCGCAGACCGAAGACACAACAGTCTCAAGCAAAGATATTGGAAAGAAGATTATTTAATATTTCTATGGTCTCAAGACAGTCTTGCGCCGAGCAATTTTCAGGTAAATTTGTTTTTTTTTTCATACAAACATGCAGACAACTATGCCTACTTGTGCGTACCACAAAACGCACAAGTAGGCATAGTTGTCTGCATGTTTGTAACATCATGTTATCGTCAAAAAAAGTAAATTTACCCGCAAATTGCTCGAAGCAAAACTGTCTCTTGAGACTGTCTTTAGTCTGCGCTCAGCCTATCTGTACCTTTATTTAAAAAACCAATGTGGGTTTAAGGTCAAATGTGTGCATTTTTTTTTTAATTACCCTCTTACACTCGCACCCAACACCACTCCCACGCAAAATAAATGCAACTCAAATGCATTTTCACATTACCAATCTGTTATTGTTATCTCAGAAGCTGTTTGACTAATGATAGCGCCTAAAATCTACCATCATATCTTCACGCAGGACCGTAGTGAGCCGGGCAGAGTTAATTACAAACGGATGTCGTTACTCAAACAATGTGGTGTACTTACATTTAAAAAAAACTATCAGAAAATCCAGTTTAAACTTAACGTTAAACGAAGGCACTATAAAATTTTTTCGTCATACTTGTTTGTAAACAGTGCTATTATATGTAGGATAAGCGGGCAGTAATGCGCCTTACGCACCCGCCACTTTTATAATTTAATAATATACATTATTGTACGTTATTTTGTTGTTTATTTCCTTGTAAGTTTGACGAAAAAAAATTGAATGTCACTTGGGGTGTACGTTAATTACTATACGTCGTCGCGTCGGCGTCGGGTCACTATATCCCTTGCCTGCGGCTCGGGCCTTGAATATATTTTCGATCGTAGTTGTTGTGCACTTACCGCCCGTATACCGCCCTTATTGCAACTGTTTAAAAACCTTGTAAAGTTAATAGAGAGTCAATCTGTTAATTCACCAACACCTTAAAGCCAGCTATTTACACGTTTACCGCAAGGACAATCTAGGGTGTAACCCTTAATTGGGGGGGGGGGGTTAATTGCCTCCTAAAATGTGATGTTTAGGCAAGCAGCGGCAATTTTTTTAATGGACTTGCACATTAGATTGCCGATGACAGGCGTACGAGTATCTGGCCACGTGTGAGTGTATCTGTCACTAGGCTGTACCTGTGGATGTGAACTGTACCAGGAGTATGTTTGTCCTTCTGTACGTATTTTGTAATGTCAGTAAGAGTAAGTACACATTTATTACGAAGCCATTTATAATTTGTTGCCATAACTTTATGCTTTTGTATGGGTTATTAATAAAATTGTAATGAAGTGTTTATGTTTCCTGGCCTTTATGTTAGCATTTAGCGGGATTAATTGTTTATATGCTAAGTGGTTGATTTAAATTGTATGTTACAAAAGTTTTTGGTATTGAATTGAATGGGCTTTTGAAGATGTTATTTAAAAAATAATAAAGTTTTGGTTTAAATTTTTAAATGATGGGGTTGCGGTTACGTTTCGTCTTTATTTAGTTAAGTATATTTTTATTACTTCAGCAAACTATTTTAATATGATTTTATTTCAGAAAGGTTCATAAAACAACCACAGTTTTAACTACATTCACATGAAATATCAAACGATGAATAACCTAAAATCCACACGGCGAAATCCCCGCTGAAATTCAGCCATATTTTTTTCACAAACGATAACGCAGTTACAAAAATTTAAAAATAGAAAAAATAAAACTTCTATTTTTAAAGCAATGATCACATAACCGAATATCCAATTCAAATCGAACGTGTTCGCAAGGGAGTTGACTATTTCGAATTTCAAATTCGATTCGTAGTTCGAAATAGAGCTGTCCCGAATGAATCATGGCTGTGAAATGAGGGGTTAAAACAAATAAAAAAAAAGTATTGCGCTGGTTGTGTGGAAAATAAATGGATAGTGTAATGTGAGACAATGGTATGGTTCTCTCGTTACTACGGGACCACAGCCTGGGGGTACGCCTCTATAGGCTTTAGGTTACGAACTTTTTGGTGTTTCTTTTGCTTAAATTTTGTTTTTATTGTCAATGGAATTTAGTAGGGAATTTGATTTTGGAACATTTGAAAGCCTACACGGTTAGTTTGGGTGGTTACGTTGTCACCAGACGGTTGTTTAAAGAATCTTAAATCTAATCTAGTCTAATCTAAAATAAAGAGAATTATGAAATATAAAACATTCAAAATAATATTTTGGTCTTTCGATACAAAAACAATTGAATTAAATAAGATAGAGAATACAAGACAGACGCTTTTTGTAATTAGGTATTCGCTACAAAAACTGTTTCTAAAGGCATTACCATTTACGTTAGAACAGTCTAAAGTGGGTAAATAATAAATATCCCCTTTTGCCGTACCTACATTTATACCTACGTCAGGCACATGTCAGGACAGGCAGGACCGCACCCGAATTACCGTCGCCAACGGGTATGATTGAAAAGCGAAAGGTGAGACGGAACGCACCGAGGGATAGAATTACATTCGACTACAGTATATGATAAAACATCAGATAAACATTTTAGAACACAGTAATTTAGGAATTTTTGTGAATGTATTACTTTGGGTGCCGTGTGGTTTCCGGCCTAAGTAAAGAACCAACCCTACTCATCCCGCGGGTGTCGTAAGATGCGACAAAGGGATTATCTGGAAGATGGCCAGCCGGATTCTACTGTGTAATAGCAACCATCTGCTACTGCGATCGCCAACCTGCTTGCCCAGCGGCGTAGCGATTTATGGCGAACACCTTCTAATGAGCTCACAAAATAAGTGATGCGTATGAGAAGAGCTCTATGTCCAGCTGTGGACTGATACAGGTTGTGTATGTATTACTTTATTTTTTTGCTGTCTTTACGTCCAATTTCTTAATCAAAACACTGTGATAACTATTGTAATTAGACATAATAGTTTAGTTTTGAAAATTTTTTTTTTATAGTCCTCATGTGACGTAAGCATAGTGTTTATTGTTCTGTAAAACTATTGTTTATATATTATCCCGTTCAATTTATTAAAAATGTTCAATACAAATGTAATTTTGGTTAAGAAATAAATTACTTAGGTAAGTACCATATTATTATAATAGGTAGTTTTATTTATTTTCGATAAGAGATAAGATGTTTTAATTTCCAACTAAGGTTTATTTTAGTTGCAAGTTTAAAGGAGTAAATTAACATTGGTGTAACTCCAATGAAGCTTGAAAAAGGGAAAATGAGACATCGTCCTAGTCATAAAGACGAAGTATCAGCGGTATAGTTTATTGAAGAGTAGTGTTTAGTCATTAAGAGTATGAGACTACTGTAGCTTGGGTATCGATGATGGTTTTTGCCCTGTCCTTCTTTAAAAAACCCATTGGTCCTATGAGTCAAAACACGACTACAATATTGATCTCAAACTCTTGCATATACTACATAATCCGAGATAATCCGTCGGGCACGGTGCTCGCACGCTGGCCGCTCGCTGCACTAATCGATTCTACGTCTATTTCAATTAGCTGTGTTATAACTAAGCTGTACAACCTATATTCAGGACTATACATATTTATGTTCAGTTAGCCTTTGTTCGAAGGTTTTATGGACGAAGTAGATAAGAGATTGAATAACTAAAAAAAGCTAAAATGTAGATAGTTACTATATCATTATTGGTAAATAATATTTACAAATAAAAATGTCAATTTCATACCTTAAGACTACCTCGTTGGTCTAGTGGTAGCAAGCACGACTGCTGAGCACGAGGTCCTGGGTATCAAAGTGTTATTGGATTTTTCCATTAGGAAATCCTCAGTAGCAGCACGGACTCTGAAATTGTGCCTGGCTAATAGCAATAGGCTCCCATTACATGGGATTTATAACATAGCCGGCGAAACGTGGGTGTTGTCTCAATTCTGAAAATATTTTAGAATGTTAGTAAAAAATTACGAAGATTAAGTGGTTTCCCTTTCATTGATTGACGCATCAAGTGCTTAGTAATAACCACTTTTGTGTCGTGATAGCCTAGTGGTGGTGACAGTTGGCATAACTGGCAAGTCAGAGGTCTCAGGTTCGAACCCGTGGCATGCGAGATCTCTGATTTGTCAGTCGACGGTCATACCACTAGGCTATCAGTGCTATTTAGGACATTATTAATAACCACCGTAGGACCAAAAGACCATAAGCGCCAAAAATACATATAACATAGAAGCTAAAGGCGTCGTTTAATTAATGTAAGTGCCTCGCCATCTTCGTTATCCAAGTTATTATAGGTAGGAAATAGTAAATATATGTGACGCCAATAATGTTAGAACTATCCGATAACGACTGTACGATAAATACGTAATTATTATCATCGATATCTCTTTTGCAAGATGAGATAGTGTTCGGGTTATCAGAAACACGAATCTCCGGCACACTACTCACCTTTGATAAGTCGTGTCTTCTCTATACAGTGACGGACTAGCAGGGGCCCAGGGCGGCAAAACGGGGCCCCTGATCTCTTGAAAAATTTACGTTTTTGTAGTAGGTATCCTATCATCAGCCGGAAGACGTCATCATCACAGTTGAACTAAGGCTCCATTGATTGAACGGCAACTTGCCGCTTCCATCCACCGGTATCCTATATTTTGAAAAAACAATAATACGCTCGGACTTATCGAGATTTGGGGTTCTAGGATCGGGGGCCCGCGGCCGCCCCCTCTGCCCACCACTCTTTAGTCCGCTAGAGTCTATTTCGATATGTTTTAAGTTCGTCTTTGTCCAAACAAAAAGGTCTCTCAAATAATATTACAAGGACTGGCTTCAATATGCCCCACTGCCCCCAACAAAATGTGGTGATGAAATTTAATACTGACGTTGCATTTTGTAAGGAAAACTTTCTTTTCTTTTTATTATACTTTTTGTGTGAACGTTTTGCAACAAAGTAACTAATAATATCCATCAACATCGCAACCATTATCGACATAATATCGAAATCCATCACAGTGAATCTTTTAAGACAAAATTTTCTATTGAAAAAATGTCTAAACAACAGTATTCTAATTGATTTAAATATTTTCGTTTAGCTTTTTTTTGGATTTATTAAATTTAATGGTAAGTGGTATAAATGTCTATGATAGAGCACACACAGTTGGTTATTCTGTGTCTAGAGGATGGGAGTTGGGCGGGATCGTCCAGACCCTTTCAAAACTCCAAACCTACGTCATAATATGACCCCCAGATAGGTTTTCAAACTTACCATGGCCGGAGAATTCCATTAAAAGCAGCTTAGGTTTTGATAGCTTGTAACTTTTGTCCCATCCTTATAGTCGGCATTTACGACACGCAGAGGCAGAGGGGTTAGCACATGTACCTACAGATTAACAGCATTGTACATACTGTATGCGCATGAGTACCTACATAGTAACTAAAACATAACAAGGTGACATAGTAAACTATGACTCCAAAAGTATATGCGCACAGCATGACATGCAATTGACATGTCATCAATCTATTCGTATCCTCGACACCATAATTATAGTGGACAGTCCTTAACGAAGTGTCATAAAACTTAGGTACAAACTTTGCAACATAAAATTTCAAATAATAAAAAAACTTCATAATTTTATTATAAAGTCCAGTAGCTAAACATGGATTGGAATTCATATAATAGGTATATCGAAGAAAAACTCCGTGATCTCAGAATGTGAACTTTAAAAAAAAATAACAATCGTGCGTAAGTATAATTATAACATTCTTTAATAATTAACGTTGACGGTACTTCCATGGCCATTGGTCTTTTGAGCCGCAATTAATAAATGAGCAAAAACTTGCGTGAGGTGTTATGGTCACACGCGCTGTCGGTTCCTGTGTCCTTACTAGGCCAGACCACCAAGGCAGAGGTACTAGGCCACCAAGGTAGAGTTTTTGTAGGTTATTTACGTCCTAAGGGATCATACTTGGTTTACGGATATCAACGAAATTTTGAATTTCAAAGTAGTCGTTACGGCTAGCATTAAAATTGTTGTCTAAATGTTTCTTAGAGCATGGTGTGTGTTCTATATGCTTGTCAAGATGAAGTAACCTTTTCATTGCTGGTTTTAGTTTGTAGAGTTCCGCGAATACATATCTTCCTGTTCTGGTAGCGAAAGATGAAGTAAATTGTCTTAGTTGTAAGTTATTTATAATGCTAAAATAATATTTTAGTTAAATAGTTTAATAGTACACTTACTTATGACTAGATGGAAAGACGTGGATCAGGGTGAGGCTTTTGCCCAGCAGTGGGATGATATAAGCTGATAGTAACAGTAACAATTGCACAAAAAAACAAAATCATTCCTGCTTCTGATTTAAATCAAAAGGTGCACGACGACCGCGACGATCGATTTCGAATAATTCTTTTTTCAAATTTGCCAAAATTCACGAAATTGCCCAATAATGCTGCGCCTGAGTTGCGGATATGTCTTTTAACACTTTTTTTTGCCTCCCACGAATACGTGAAGCCATGTAAAGTTTTACAAATTTGTCAAATTAAAGTGTTCGCGAGTATTTCTCGCGGTGTCTTTAGAGTTAGCAAAAACGTCGGGTTGCACACAGAAATATTTACTAAGAACACATTCCGTGTAATTTGTAAGCTGGCAACACTCACGTCGTGAGCTAATTTGACGATTTTTTAAAGATGGCGACTAAGTGGATCGCGGTTCACGGTGTTTTATTTTTTATTTTCGGAGTTGTCGGTTGGTAAAATGAGTTAGCTAAGAATAAAGTCATATATCTTTGAATAATAAATTAACATTAATTCAATTTTAATTTTTTTAAATATTGTTCCACTAGAGGGTTTTAAAGTTGGTGTTGGCGGTTTGCAAACTAACAATTCAAAAGAACTTATGGTAATCGGTAACTTGAAATTAGAGATACATCAACTAGATATTAAACCCGAGTACCGAGTAGCAATTTTGATTACTCGGTAAAGTCACACGATTTATGTTTAAAAATATGTAATCGCAACGCTATTTATCTTCTAGAAGTTGCAACGAGATACTTCGAGCAGGAAACACGAAGATTCTATCTCTTGTCACTCTTAAATTAGACCGATACGTCAGAAAAATTTGATTGCGACGAGACGAAAATGCATTGCATGAATATTTAGAAAGAAATAATTTTGTCCACCTTATTAGCGAGTAATTATTTGTTCTTGGACACCCGGCTACGTGTTGGTATGATGACAAGAAACAAACTGATACCAGGTAGCAGACAGCTTGGTGTTTCACCATCACTTTCCTTTTATAAATTCCTAATATTAGTAATGTCTTCTGTAGTTCCTTTGATTTAATTGCCTTCCTTTGATCAGTAATAAAAACTAGATTCTGTAGTCTTTTTGGTTTGCATGGTTGCGATCTTGGTCGATATCTGGCCACTTAATGTAAGTCCACGGTGGAATTATAATGTTTAGTGGTTTCCAGCCTAGAATAGAAACACCTCTACTCATCCCGCGGGTGTCGTAAGAAGAGACAAAGGGAAAGATCCGGAGGATGGGCAGCAGCAACCTACTGTGTAACAGTAATCATCTGCTACTGCGATCGCCAACCCGCTTGCCCATCGTGGGGATTATGAGCAAATACCTCCGATGAGCGTACAATAGTGGCGCGCATTGAGAGAGGCCTATGTAGGCAGAGGTGTGTGTTGCACACCTACGTTTCGCCGACTATAAATCCCATGTACCTAATATGGGGGCGAGCCTATTGCCATTAACCGGGCACGATTCCAGACTCCGTGCTGCTACTGAGAATTCCTAATAGAAAAACCCAATAACACTTTGCCCGACCCGGGGATCGAACCTAGAACCTCGAACTACTAGACGTCATACAGTCATAAGTAGTAGGTACAAAAAAATATTTTTTTAGCACATTCATGTTCTCAATAATAATATCGTTCAAGCTTTTTATATTTTTGACCCTCTGTGCTATATTTACAAACACTCATTTTTGGATTTATTCCAACTGTGCGTTGAAGCACTTTGCATTTTACGACAATTTTATTGGTAGATAATTTACTCGAGATTTATTTGAAGTGAATGCACTTAGTGTTTGTCGTTTTTATGCAAAATCTTAAAATTATTACGACAAATGTTTTTTAAAAATATCGAAAAAATACATACCCAGTTATACCTAACCATGTGTCACGACCTGCTTTCTCGTGTAACACAAAAACCTGTTTTTCATTAAAATTTAAAAAATACTCATACAAATTTCAATAGCCTTCCTTATAAAAAGATGTCATTCTTAATCACTGATTAAATTATATCATTTGTATGATAATAAGTAGTAATGACAATAGACTTAAGAGAAATTTATGTCAATTAACTTTTCATCATCGTTTACATCCTCCTAGTCTTATTATTTCCAAACTTTGTTAGGGTCGGCTTCTAATCTGACTAAATGCAGCTGAATATCACTTTTCTACGGAGCGACTACCTATCTGACCCCGCAAACCAAAAGGATACGATATTCTGGAGTTGGATTAGTTGTCAAGATTTCCTTAAGGGTACTGACTGACTCTTTAAATTGTCTGTCAAAGACCTTCATGACAGCAGCAGCTGCCAACAGCTTAACGTGCTTCCCGAGGCACGGAGCAAGTGATAATAAATTCCTAAAAACACACAAAACTTTTGAAAATTCAGAGGTGCGTGCCTTGGGTTCGTACCTAAGACCTCTGATTTGCCAGTCAACGGTAATACCACTAGGCTATCACTGCTCGACAAAGAAGAACATCTGAAAGCAAATAATCAAAAATCTCAAGTGTTAACGATCAGATAACAATATACCTTCAAGAAGTATACACAGAAAATTTTCGCACAAAACGCTTAAGACAAGCAATGATGTATTACGTTTAAATAAGCCTAAACAGCCTCAGGTCCTAGCCAATAAGGACATTAAAACTTTACTAATCACATTTTAAACACTTTTAAATGAGTTTCATGACCTAAAGATGAAGATCAACAACGATTTATACAAAGAAAATAAACGGGGCTAGACTCAAGTCAATTTATGGGTTACATCAAGAGTGGTATCCATCAAAAATCGATTATTTAAAACAAATTGCTATTTAACAACCAGCCTGCAAGTATTTCATCGAAAGTATTATGACCGGTGTGCGAAACTGTCGGCAAATATCCTTTGTGGTTCAACTTTATGACTTCGTGTGGCAATTTCTAAGTAAATCACCAAAAAGAGGTATGTATCCTGTGTATGACGACTTTATTTGAGTAACTGCAGAATGTTGGGAGTTGTAATGTTAGAGCGTTCCATCTAGTCGTTATTATAATTCTCAGTAATTACAAATTGTTGTCAGTAATCAGAAGAATTTGCTTGAATTTGGAGTGAAAAGAAGTAAATATTGATCTGAAAGATAAAATAAATTGTGCATAGATAAAATTGCATCATCATCATCGTTACTTCAGCCGGAAGACGCCCACTGCTTCCCAGCATAGGCTTCCCCCAACGTTTTCCATACATGTCGGTCTTGCGCCGTTCTCATTCTAGTCCAGTCAATGAGTGCTCTAAAAGGGGGTGTGGATGGAAAAGTCGAAAGCAGAAATTTTGACTTAAGAACTTTGTTAGGACTAGTTAGGTGATGAACATACTAAAAGTCCCCACCCCTCCGAGGTGAGCCCGAGGAGGGGGGGGACAAAGAAGGTCCCATTTTTAGGTTTTTTGCTTATATTTCGAAAACGATGCATCGTACGAAATTTTGTTGTACCACATAATTAAACCTGATAAAATTATCTACAACTTTGCCTTTAACACTTTTTATTTATCTCCAATCGTTGCCTAGCTATGAGCTTCTAAAAACGGTCATTTTTCCAAAAATGTGTAATACACTCTCGTTCTGTTCGTTTTCTGTCATACATTGCTTCATTACTTTTCTCAGCTGCGACAGTCGATTTCAAGACACATATTTATTTTTTTAAATGTTCCTCCTCCCCATAAATATTATTAAAATAACAGCATAAGCCCGAAAGCACCTTGATAGATATTATTGGGAGTTTTAGCCAGTTTAAAAGAGAAATGTTAACGCCTTCACTGCGTGGAGGTACTCCCAGCTTATGTAAAAAAAACACCTGTGGATCCACTAGTGGAGCATACGGTGCCACCACGGGTAAAGTGCTATTATATAATAGTTTGGATGAGCAAAAAAAACTGAGTTTTGCAAATTCGTGTTGTTTTAACACATTTTGAAATTTGGCCGTTTTTCGGAGCTCATAGCTAGGCAACAATTTGAGATAGATAAAAAATATTAACACCAAAGTTGTAGACAATTTTATCAGGTTTTATTGCGTAGTACAAAAAAATTTCGTACGACGCACCGTTTTTGAGATATAAGCAAAAAACCTAAAAATGGGATCTTCTTAGTCCCCCCCCTCCTCGGGCTCACCTCGGAGGGGTGGGGACTTTTAGTATTTTCATCTCCTAACTAGTCTAAATAAAGTTCTGAAGTCAAACTTTCTGCTTTCGACTTTTCCATCCATAATCATTCGTTGCCTGGACTATTCAGCGACTTCTTGCGACTTTATCGGTATACCTTGCCGGAGGTCAGCCAATATACATCTTCCGGTACGCGGTCACCACTCCCACCTTTATTGCATACTATAACAAAGTAGTGTCATCAGTCATTCAATTGACAATACAGTACAAAAATCCTTTACCATGATAACCATTAGATAAACAAAATCAAATTTAGAACGACAAAAGTATAACATCAGAAGAAATTATCTTTTACATAAATTCTTACTGCATTTATAAACATTATAATCAGGAAAAGAGGACGAATAGCATTAATATTCTTGGTCTTTTTACCCACACTTTTGTCTTCTGTCATTCAGTTAATTACGACAGACATGAATTGGTTTTTTTTTTAAACCAGAACGCCACAAAACTTCTTAGAAACCAAACTTTACGAGTCCACTCACAACACTAACAAGTTTTTAAACAAAAAACGTTCCATATACAAGTATAAAATATCATTTTCAAGCATTTTATTTTTATTCCGATTATTCGAGTGCTTCTTAATTAACGGGATCGATTACATGAATTCGAAATGTCACCGGTACTGAATGGTAACGTAATTAGCGATATATAATTAGTCACAGATGTTTTCTTTAAAAATATCTCATGTTTTTTGTTACTATACTCATAGATGATTGGAAAAAGTTTATATATGTAATTTATGTGAGGTTATTGTTTATTTTTATGTGACATTTTTATTGTGCAAAAGATCTTTGATTGTAGTTTTAATTAATGAGGTTGACTAATTGTGTATTGTTCTTGTTTAGTAGCTGTTTAAGTTCAGTTTAATATTATTAGCGTTCTTGTTCCGTAATACTATGATTGCTTCGAGTGTGAAACTGGAGGCTAAGTTTTATAGAACTTACTTTGTCTTAGCTTAAACTTGACTTAGTAAAACTTGTAAAACTATAACATAAATTGGTACTAATACAATTCGACACGCTCTAAACTAATTTAGACCTATCTCTCTTTCCAACAGAGATCATTGGAAAAGGATAGAAGATTTTTAGAGCTGTCAAACTAGTCCATTTGCGTGTTATCAACGATAATTTTTAGTAAGTGTATTTCTTGTCAAGGTTGACGTCAATTGCAAGGACGTAGACTAATTTGACTATATATTTTAGTAGGTATGAAATTTTAATGCAACGGAAAGTCGCACGCGCACGTCACATGCGGGTTAGAGAGAGTTACTTTGATGTCTGTATTAAGCATGATTTTCTACGAAGTAATCATTAATATATCTGAATAAAACTCAATCTAAGATACTATAAGTTTTTCAAAGAGTTATGGTCAATCTTCTTTGAATACGGCGGAAATCTCATCAAAGACAAAATAAATTACTGCGCTAAAATACTGTGAAAGTTACTTAGATTAAGTTGCCTATATTATATTATTAGATGAGTCGTTATAGTATAGTGGTATGACCGTTGACTGGCAAGTCAGAGGTCTCAGGTTCAAACACCAGTCACGCAACTGTTTTTGTAAGTTATGTGCGCATTATAAAATTAATTATCACTTACCGCTGGTCCTGCAGTTGATCTCTCTTTGGTCGTGACGGATTGCCGTCCCATCGGACTATGAGAGTGAATAGAGAGTGTATCTGTATTTGAGCACACACTTGTACACTATAGTATCTCTTACGTAGTTGGCTAATCTCGGTTGAAATTGACCGCTGAGATCAAAATTCGGTCAGGAGTAGGTAGGTACCTACATTATCATTATAAATGCTAGTTTCTGTCCGCGCCTCAATCATGCATAGACAGTCAAATGGATTTGTATGGAACTTGGCACGAAAATAGACCATAAGGATTATAAAAATATATTTCTAAATATGAACGTAACGAGAGTGAATGAGGTAAAAGAGGTATGCAAGTATGGTAGCAAGTGGAAATCCGTTGTCTCTGCCTACCCCTCTAGGAAACAGGCGTGAGTCTATGTATGTATGTATTTCTAAATATTTATAGGCTTATATTTCCATTTCGACTTATGCCTTAAATAAAATGTGCATCGGTTTCCCTTCCCCAAAGTCTGCAAGCCAAAAAATCCTTGCTTAGAGTTTTCTTACAAAAATAACTTAACCTAAACTAGACTACAGAACCCGCATGCAACCCGCAGAACTCGTACTTCGAATTAACAAGAAGACTGACCCATCCATTGACGGATTACAGTCTAATTCGGTGGGCTGCTCGTGTACAAATAAAGCAATAGACTACAAACTAGCGACGTAGAACAAATATTTTTATGACCAAAAGATATTTCTTCCTGTCTGGCTGATTGTGCGTGTGATTTATATGCGCAGGAGCATGATAGGAATCCTGTCGTGGCGCCATTGGTTTAGCAATATTTTGTTTTGTCATTTAAACTTAGAAGCGTAGCGCTTTAGTACCGCGGTGATGAACACTAAGGTTAAGCAGTGCTTGACGCGGTCGGTCCATAGATGGGTGAATAATAGTGGCATTTAATTTTAACACGTTGTTTCACGTCTCCGTGCTTTAGAAAACATGCTAAGTTAGGTTAGGTTATAGGCTAAAGACTTATATAATAAGGCTTATATTATAGGCCGCTCAATTAATTCCATCAGCCGGGTGATCACAGACAAGACGCATTGGATCAGTGCAGTAAAGAAGAGAAGCGTGCCTACCATACAATTTTAGGCAAACCCGGCTTGCCTGATACTATGATCAATACGTAGTACCAATGTATAACGTTGTATTGATTTTACTTTAATTGTAACTTATAAGAAGGTGTCGCGGTGGCGCATTAGTTACGGACCCGCTTTTCAAGCATGTGTGTGTTCAAACTTGGCATTACCAATGTGGCTTTTTCAATGTTATATATGTACTTTCTTAGGTACCTAATCTAAGACACCACTGTCTAACGATTAAGGAAAACATCGTAAGGAAACCTGGACTTAATAGTCTGAAATCGCCAACCCGCAGTATGCTGGCGTGATTATTAATGGTCAGTTCTTCTCTATATGAGAAGAGGTGCAGTGGGACAGTTATAGGCTGATTTATTTATTTTTTAAGAAGGTTGTTTGACTTGACCTATCGTTAGGTGCTAAGCACGCTACTACTAGCTCTATCACCTCAAATAGTTAGAGAAGGTTCTATCCCAGCTGTGGGCAGCCGTAGGTATTGTAACATAGGCTGATATCCATCTTCTAAACATTAGTTTTTAAAAACCCTTCATTCTAAATTTAATTATAATTAGTATAGCAGTGTCACGATGGAAGGTCGCGCCAATTGCGCCGGCGCCGGGTTGATGTCACTTGGTAATTATGCCACCGACTCCGATGGATTAATTGTTAGGAGAGACGCACACTTGTACACTTGGGCTCGAAGATTGACAGTGACAGAGAAATTACTGGGGTGACGATGACGCCATGACGTGACGTGACGAGACGTGGAAATTATCTATTTAAAGATAAGTAATTGTGAATGTTTAAATGTAAGTATGTAGTTTGTTATTTTGTTGTAGATGTTAACATTTTAATTTGTAAGTTTCTAGACTTATGTGTTGATTTTTTTAAAAAGACAGCATGTTTTACTACTAACCGACCCGATTGTAATCGGCGTTGGTCTTTGATGCAGCACACCTGCCTTTGAGATGCCTATTCACTCTTTATTTAAAGATCTAATTTATTTAATCTAAGATATTTAAAGATCTAATACTGACGCTGGAACGTTATTCCACTCTTTAGCTGTACGCATGAGAAAGGTAGAAGCGAACCGTTTGGTCCTAGCAGAGAGAATATCTACCAGATAAGGATAGATCTGGCTGTGCGTGGTGAAAGAAAGAAGCTTGGGGGGATGAGTTGGTGAAGTTATCCGAAGTTCATTGAAATTGATCTGAGAACTGGGTAAAAATAAAAGAAAGTTTGACGTCTAAAGCTGGTCTATAACGTACAATTAATGTAGTATAAGTACTACTTTCTTATATCTAGCAAAAACGTGTGTATAATATATGTTTGTGTGTGTGTATTCATATCGTTATTCTGGTCAATAAACAACTGAGATAGGTCGGTAAACTGACATTTATTAACCTGACAAAAATTAAATAGGAATTCTGTTTCATTTTTTAATTTACCTAGTAGTTAATGCCTATCCGTAGACTGTGAACCCTTAGTGTTAAAGTTTAAGCCTCCCGTAAATCACTGACAATGTTTTACATAGGTACCCATCACATAATAATTACGTGTTAAAACATGTACCTAATGTCACAGGTGTGTGCTGATTTTAGAGTTGATTGTTTGTTGACGAAGTGATAATTACAATATGTAATTACGTGAGACCACATGCAGAGGGAACTCTTAACAAAATATTTTAGTAAAGGAGTGTTAATTGTTTTCGATTGTTCCGTTTTCCTCTGCGGCTGCGCATGCTGAGCTCACTGCTTGAGCTACCTCGATAATTCCATCTTATCACCTATAGTCGAGAATCGCTAGAGCTAGTATTCTTTCGCAACACGAATAACACCCTACACCAAGTTTTCATTTGACACCAAACTTTTGTAGTCTTGATTTATTTTTAGGTATTACTATAATCAACAAAAAGGTTTCCATTGTAAACTTTGCCAAAGATGAAAGTGTTAGAGCCATCTAGTACCTACTACACATCAAGCTATAAAAAAACCAGTCTGAACTGACCTTGCATTGTATAGGCTCTTCATACAACAAGATGTCAGCTTATACTAGAAATATAGGTACAGCTTGATGTGTAGCTGGGTGTACTACCCCTTTTACAGAACATCGGAATCACTCTAACAGTATTTGTACTGTTTCCTCCTCTCATATCATTCTCCTCCTTTCATAATCCCACTTCCTTAAATTTCTCCTCTTTCATAAATCCGCACAGGGTTGGTAACGCGCAAATTAAGAGATACCGCAGGTGTTGCAGGCGTCTGTTTGATGTTTTACGGTAACCGCTTACTATTTTAGTCGTTATTTGTTTATTTGCTAATTTATAATAATATAAATCAGCCTGTAACTGTCCCAATATAGGGCAAAAGCCTCTTCTCATACAGAGAAGGATAGAGCATTAATCACCACGATAGCTCACTGCGGGTTGGCGATTTCAGACTATTAAGTCCAGGTTTCCTTACGATGTTTTCCTTCACCGTTAATCAGTGGTGTCTCAGATAAACTAAGAAAGTACATATGACATTGAAAAAGTCACATTGGTACATGCCAGGTTCGAACCCACACCCACGCGCTTGCAAAGCGGGTCCGTAACCAATGCGCCACCACCATGCTAATTTAGTTGTGTAAAAAAAAATACATACCGTAGAGGTATATCTCGTAAAATAAAAGAACAAACATATTTTTCAACATCACATTTTTTACAAATTCTCGATCCACTGAACGTCAACCCTGAGTTTCTCTGAAGTGAATTGTACTAATCCATTACAGTGTTGATGACCTCGTACAAATTGCACCGAGCCAAATGAGCAGTTGTTACTACACACAAACTTAAATGTACCATCATTACACACAAAACTATGCAAATTTGAACCTTAAAGTCTTGACAATAAAGAGATCTGTAAGCCTATTTAGGGGTGTTCTACAGCAATTGTATGTTTGTCTCGTTTTACGCGGGGCATGGTGTCAGTAGCACCAAATAGGTTTATGTTGATGCGATGTCAAATGACAGGAGCTGATAGTCAAATGGAAGTCTTGGTAATGAGGATGAGAGTTATGGACATCATCCTGTCCGAAGTAAACTAGGAGAAAGAGTTTTTGATGGAAATTTATACTTTACGCCCTTACCTGCCTGCATTTAGCTCTACTTGTATCTACATCCACTTATATAAATCTACTGACGTGGCTGTTCTCGTAACGTGTAAGACCATATAAAAATCATTGAATAGCTATTAGTCTAGTTAGTTGTGATGGCACGTTGGTCATAGATTTTGCTTGCAAGCACGTGGGTGTAAGTTCGAACCTGGCATGTACCAATGTGACTTTTTCTAAGTCTATGTACTTTCTTAGTTAATCTCAGACACCACTTACCGACAGTGAAAGAAAACATCGTGAGGAAACCTGGACTAATAGTCAGAAATCGCTAAGACGCAAAGAGTTAGCGTGGTGATTAATGCTCGATCCTTCTCTTATGAGAAGAGGCATACCAACTTCCACCCATCGATTTAAATTGTGTACATGAAGAATCATCTGCCTAGCCTTTTCCCAACTATGTTGGTGTCGGCTTCTAGTCTTACCGAGCTACTGCTTATCAGACCTCCACAACCCAGATACTGGGTTACACGATACCCCTTGGTAAGACTGTTTGTCAGACTTTCGGGCTTCTGACTAACCGTAACGACTGTCAAAGATCTACAAGTGACAGCCGGGGCCAACAGCTTAACTGATAACTTAACTGATATTTAATAAATTTATAATACGCACATAACTTATGAAAAGTCAGAGGTGCGCGCCTTGGTTTCGAACCCAAGTACTCTGACTTGCCAGTCAACGGACATACCTCTAGGTTCTCACTGCTTAGTATTTTAGTAGATCAGTCTAAATATCTGGGTTGTGGAGGTCTGATGGCAGTCGCTCCATGTAAAACACTGGTATTCAGCTGCATCCGGTAAGATTGGGAGCCGACCCCAACATAGTTGGGAAAAGGCTTGGCAGATGATGAGTCTAAATTGTGTTCTTGAAGATTAAATGAAAAATACTCGTAAATATCTGCCTCAGTGCCCTTTCATCACTCATCGCCTTTGAATCTATTGGATTAAGATCAAAGGATTCAACTAATGCAGATACGAACGACCTATTAGACTCGCTGTCCAGTAAAATGTATTTCCAGCAGCTCGTTGCACAGACTGAACTCCGACACTTTTACATTTGAACTCTAATTGGGATTTAGAAGCATCACTTTAGCCATTTCGATACCATGACCGAACGCAATCTCTCAAACGCGCCTCGATCCAGTTGCAATTATGCCGATCTTTGATGCTAAAAGTATCATAGTATGTGCTGTGACCATTAGGCATGACGAAAGATTTTCAAATCTTCTTCCGTAATGTAGGTGTACATTTACTATTTACGAAAAAACCTTTATTTCGGTAATAAACTTTAGTTTAACGTAGTATAAAGCCATTTTTCTAATATTTTTTCAATAGTGCGTCAAAAAAGCTCTCAGGTGTCATGGCGTCGACTTTGATGTCACGCTTAGGTAAACATGTCAAATATTCAATACAACAAAACAGTGATGACAGCGGATTTTACCTTAGCGTGACGTCATACGCTGTGATTGCTGTTTCAGTCAAAATGGCGGATTGCAATATTTTAAGCTTTTATTTTAGTGAAAATCTTAATAATCTAATATTTTTAAATAAAAATGAAGCAGCGTTTTGATTTTTTTAAATATAATGTTTCCCCTAACATCATTAAATCGACGATTTTTTGATACTGTCGTCATGCCTATTACAGTGTCATACTCACACTACTGTACAATATTGACAGCTATACTTTAATAACTGACATTATCCTCTTCTACTAATATAATCTCATAAATGTGAAAGTCTGTGAGAAGGTATGGATTGATCATGTGTTTGTTACTCTTCCACGCAAAAACTACTAAACGGGTTTAGATGATTTTTTACAGTAATATAGATTATAATACGTAGGCTACAATTTTCACGCGGGTGATGCCGCGTGCGGAAGCTAGTTTTTAAATCTTACATGTTTTGTATGTACATTTTTTTTACAATTAACCAACACTTAGGATACGTAAGTAAAAAATATAAGTAATAAAGTACGGTAAAAATTAAAGTTAATAATAATTGGAAAAATGTACATGCATAAAAATGCAATGAATAAAAATCTCAGTCTCAAGTGGCTGAGTTTAGACCGCAAAAGGGTTATAAAATGAAATTCATCGCAATCATTGTAAATTTTACTAAAACTGATACCATGTTGTAAGTCTCAAAACATAAAAGTATATGATTTTTATACGCCATTCAAAAGATATAACTTCGAACACGTTTTTGGAGCACGTAACTCCTAATACCTACAATCAGCGAGGGTCACAAAATTTTAGTACCTATTGACTTAGCTTAAATTGCTCTAAATATAGCCATATAAAACCAAGATGATGGTCTTAGTGATTTTTTTTAATGATACGGGCTCTTGTGGAGACTGTTAGGGCCAATTCCTGGCCCCTATAATAAACTTTGACGCGTCACCGCTGGTCCTAATCGCCGTAATGGCCTGTGACCACTTGACCCCGACTTAAATCCATTTAGGGCGAAGATAAGTGGCGTAGAAAGGTACTAAGTGCTGAGTGGGTCGGGTAAAAGTGGCAACATTTGTTTGTGACCTAGGGGAGATAATTCTGAAGATGTCTAGGTCATGAGACACGGTGTTGCTAGAGTTAAAAACAAAAAAAACAAAAACTACTACCATATGCCATTAACATGCGAGGTTTGTTGCCGTTACTGACCATCCACCGGACAAAGCCTTGCCGCCAAGCGATTTTATCGTGGTCCGTCATGATGTTTGGACGTGAATGAAGAGAGTCTCCACGTGGCACACCCTGGAAGCAGCTAGATTCGATAACGCAGAGTCTAGGCTGACTAGTCTCTTCACCACAATGACCCCAACTCAAAGTCAAACTCAACCCCATGATGTTCAAAGATGTTGGGTGAAATCTATCTGGGGTATGGATCTGGACGATACCGTCCAACTTCCATCCACTCAGGTATGTTCCATCCATTCAGAACACAACTCCGCTTACCATCAGGAAAGTTCGTAGTAAAAGACATTTGGATCCTGAAATATTAATATTTATTAAAGTAACATCTTGTTTTATTGCAGTTCATATAGGCAAAAAGGCACTGCCTACCCTGACAGATACAACGCAGAGGAATTAATGAAACTAAGTAGGATTTGTATGTACTGAATGCCTACCTACCCTGTCGAAAATGTCTGTGTACGCCCATAGGTATGGACATTCAGGGTCGATATGTCTTTTCCATAATAAAAAAAAAACTTTATTCAATTCTCTTCTCGACAGTACGCCCTTGTTTTTTAGATTAAAACAATTGCAGGAAGTACAGTTGCGTTGATAAGCTGTCTCAATTAAGATTGATTAGCACTATTTTTGATGCGAACAAATTAATTCTGCTATTTTGTGTTAGGTACATCAATTTGTTTCAATTGTTACGCACTTGTTGGAAATTAACTGTTCGGCTGTCCAATGTTTGTTGTAATATGCGTCTGTTTTTGGATTTTGTTACAAAATGCAAAGTTTTCGGCTCACGTGATTTTTAATAAGTTTTTTCTAAAAACACCGTTTTAAACCACGCTTTTATGTAAGAATATCAAAACTGCAACATGCAAAAAATTGTATCTGTGCTGTTGAGAAGAGTTCCTTTATCTGGAGCTGATTATGGATGTCGATTCAGGTCATGTTTACCATAACAATGCATTGTCATCGGAACTGAACCAACATGCAAAAAATTAACTCCGTAAGATAAGAGGAAGTGGTTCTAATTCAACTTGCAAGATTCCACTCGAACAAACTTACATTGCAAGTTAAATAAAAGCTTGTGAAAAAAGAAACCTAATTCTGTGATGGCTCATTTACTTTAAATTCAAGATATGTCGATGCTGACCTGATCCTGGCATCTATTAGACATAATTAATGTATGTATCTTTGCTGTCAGTAGCAGATTAGCACTGAATCGTATTAAATTTGAAATCAGTATCTAACCCAATGATTTACATTGCAACCTTTAAAACCTTTAAAAAAACGGGGGTGGATTTTTGCTCAAACACAGGCCTCTTTTATATGAAAAAATAAATAAAATATTAGCATTCATTCATAATAATATGAAATAAACTATGGGATTATTAATCTCAGTTAACAAAACGTCGGTGTCTGACTAGACAGTCGCTGTTTCAAATCCTGCTCCTAATTTTTCCTTTCCACAACAATCATTAAACCGAGGACTTAAATGCGTAATTCTATCAATTTCCTAACCAGTATTCGTATTTACATGAGGCACAAAGTTGTCATGTTATTTTAATCATCAGTTTAGATTATTGCGAGTACTTCTTACCTTTTTAATACCTACCTATCTCGAACACGAGCGTCTTGGAATTATAGTTAGCTATTTGTCAGACGTTACAGCTCCGAGCTATTTTAGCTGGCTTGACAATGTTGCTAGATTAAATAAGTATGTCTAAAATAAACGCTCTAAGTGGCTTGTTGACTAAAATTATGATCTGGATAATAAGTAAGTCTTGTTAGTTCATTTTGTATGTCATAAACAATTAATGGCAAAGATATTAATTTATTTATTGGTAGCGATTGGGTGTTTGAGAGTGGATGTGGCAAATATTTTGTGACAGTGATCTTTGTGCCATTGTTTTTTAAGAAATAAAAAAGAAATAAGATATTTATTCACGTACAAATAGTAAAGGATTTTGTAACAGTTAAAAATAAAAATATTAAAATGTAAGAGACAAATACAAATAAAAATAAACACAGAAATGACAATATTTTGTATTAACTCTTAAAACTACTGAAAAGAGTCACAAAAGATATTTTAAAATCGAGCATGGAAGACAGAATAGGCAAGATGGTAAGTCGGAATCAAAACATTAATAAACAACATCATACAAGGAAAATCAAGTTTAGGAGGGGAAGATAGGTAGATTGAGCACAGATCAAATAAAAAATAGAAGTCATGGAATTTTCTCATGCTGGATAATGCTGCATTAAGAATAGGTAGTAGAGTTTTTCAAAATTGATAAATAGATATATTACTAATCCTTGCTAGCATCCTTATTGTTATCTTTGCTTACTCCCTTTCTAACCATATAATGTCTAGCACAACCCATTTATTAGGGTGAGCTGGAAAATTCTGCATTAACAATATTAGAGCTCTTAAAATTGATTAATAGACATATTATTAATACTTATTAGCATCATTATTGTTGTATTTTCTTACTTTATTTCTAGCCATACCATCATAATCCATTTTATCTTTTCTTGGATCAAGCTCTACCTCTATCAAAATGTCTACTCCAATATTATTAATATTCTGATTGCTTTAGAATTCTGTCAATAACTCATCTACATTGGAATTGTAACTTGCATTTGGCAAAGATTTTACCGAAATCAAGCATACCAAAATACTTGGGTTTTGATGCATCATTTGTGCCTAAACCAACAAAGTTTTGCAGTTCCACAAATAATTTCAGACCTTTATTGTGAAGGACATAAAGATGAATTTAGCTTGTGTTTAAAAGGTTTTAGCTGTAAAAGACTTGGTTATTCGAGTAACAAAGTAGTGATCAATTTAGAAGGAGTAGCGAGGATGCATTTGTCATGTCGCTCAAATAAATCGGCTGTCAAATCGTGTACAAGCAGTGTTGATGGTTTGCGCTATAGTTTTGTTAATCCTAATGTTACTGTTATAAGTTATTTCTTTGTTAATCTTGGATTAAATGAGGAGGAAATAGATTTCGTATTTGAGTTTGAAATTTTCGATTTACTGTCTCTGGTGTGATTAATACTTTTTTTAGACTTTTATGGCTATAGTATCACCGAGAGTATAGTCTCTTTACTGTAATCGCTATGTACCAATAGATTTAATGTGGACGTAAATAATTGCTACATTTCCTTAAGGGTAACGCCAACACGCAGTGAGCTAGCGTGGTGATCAGTCTCTAAGAGAAGAGGCCTTTGCACTGCTCTATTATGATAGATTTCGGCTTTTGCTAGAAAAAAGATCAGTGACTGCAGGGCTGCAACTGATAAAAGTTATAAATAGCGAGAAAATCCAAGTGTGAAGGCAATATTTCAAGAATCAAAATTATAACTAGAGATACCTATAAGTTATTGTTAAATTTGTCTTCGAAAAGTCTGTACCTAAGATTTGAGAGTTCTCTCCCCCACTCCTTTTCTCCCCCCTTTCAAAGGCTGCCAACCTGTAATTCTATTGATGTTGCAAGTGATCACCACTGCCCTTAGGCAGCTCTATGTTCGGTGGTGATCACTTTCCATAAAGTCATTGACCGGCGTGTTCTTTTGCCTCTTTTTTATAAAAAAAAACTGTGACTGTCAACCTATAAATAGGATATAATCGACCTAACACGCACATAATTCCCGATCACTCGAGCTCTAATTAAACACAATATGATGTGCTGTGAAAGTTCGATAAAAACTCTAAGTAGTACCTTTGACGGCTTGACTAGAATCACCTGATGATAAACGCTTTTCGTTTGTTTTTCTCAGTCCTAATTGGCGTAATAATACAGTCATTGAAACTGTAATTTGCAACAAAGTTGCTGCATTCAAGAAATCACACGAACTTCAGTACAACTGAATATCTACTTTATTGGTCTGTGATAAAGTTTTAATTGGCTCATTTAACGATTAAATACAGTTCTCTGAAACAACAATCCGAAAATACACTTAATGTATTTGAAATTAAAACACATTATTCTTTGTCGAATGTTTTAGTTTTTTAATCCAAAAGTCGTTAATTAAAGAGTTATTGACACAAGTCTGATTACGATGCTCGTAAACACTTATTAATTGCTTTTTTCGTGACTTTTACAAATAAATCATCTAGCTTCAAGAAAAATTTTTTACCTTAACAATTGGTTACACTTTAAATTATAGTAGTAACTGCCCCACTGCTAGGCAGTGATAGTCTAGTGGTGTATGACCATTGGACTGTCAATGGTCGTAGGTTTGAAACCTAGGCACTTCTGATTTTTCGAATGTAAGTGCGTATTAGAAATTAATTATCGCTTGCTAAAATGGTGAGGGAAAAAAATGGTGAGGAAACCAGCACACCTGAGAGATTTTTCAACGCTGTGTAAAGCCATTTCTGAGGCCGGGCTCTTTAAACTCTGAAACCAGGTTGTTCATCGACGATACGATAAGAAAAAGAAGAAGCGTCAAGCCACATTGTTTACCATGCTTTCTGAAGAACAGAGAAACTTGACATTAAATAACACAAATGGTCACCCACCTTCAGACTGACTGCGTCTAGCGCTGCTTAACTGTAATTTAATGTTTCTGATAGCCACTGCCTCTAAAATGATTACAAAGAAGCATAATTAATAGCGCATTTTCTATAATTAACCAAGATCTCATAATGGAGAGCTTTTTTGCTTAGAACACCTTACTCTGGACTTGTCAGACGAGCGATTTGCGACCAAATAATGGTTACTATTGTAAACCTTATTACAATAGTGATTAAAACGATTTTTCAATGAAACTTTCTTTACAAGCTGTCTGATGTGTGTCTGTGTGTGTATCTATAGAATTTGTTTTATCACGTACTTAGTATTGAATGGTGATCATTCATAAATAATTTTTATAATAATTCAATCCCACTTTTTGTGCTTTGAAAGGAATTTGAGCGAATAATTATTCCTTTAAGCATTTAGCTTCATAAATCTTTCTCTGTTTTAAAGTAGCGTCGGCAAATAAGTCTTCTCATTATTTTAGTATCGTTGTCTTTGTGTGCTTTGCAAACACGTGGGTGTGGATTCAAAATTGGTGAATTTTTCAATGTCATATAGGACTTTTTTAGTTAATCCAAGACACCACTGACTAACGGTGAAGGAAAACATCGTAAGAAACCTGGACGTAATAGGTAGTCTGAAATCCCCAACACGCAGTGAGCTAGCGTGGTGATTAATGCATGATTCTTCTCTGTATGAGAAGAGGACTTTGCCCGGCAGTGGGACAGTTACCGGCTGGTTTATTTAATAATTTCGTGTTGAATTTGACTAAAAGTGAATTATAAAGTGCAAGACACACAGAAGAGACGTAAGTGGAAGAGAAGGCGCAGACGCGGATTTCTCCATATATTTTCAAATTGTCGAACGCGGCCGCGATTAAAAATGTAAAGAGAAAACGCGCGTCCTCACCTTGTCCTCGCCTTGTCCTCTCCTAACGTTCTTCTGTGTGGTTTGCACCTAAAGAGCACACACACATTTCATATTTATCATTTTCTGGCCAATCTGACGTTACACGAGTCGTTAAATGGCGATTGTAACATGCCATAACTGAATTCCCTGAAAAACTTCCTTACAACAGTAAAACATAGAAACAATTATGCTGCTCCTCGTATTTCACATCAGCATTATAATATTTATTAGCAATTATACCAGTTACGGTGCGGTTACCCATCCGAATAGGACTAGGCTACCTATTCAACGCCTAAAATATCTAACTCTACAGTACAAGTCCGCAAAAAAGTTTGTATATATCTGCAAAAAGTCCGCCTTTCTGGGCCCGGTATGCTGACGCTACCTGGCAGGTAATTTAGCTGTCAAACTGTAGAGTGATGTATGGCGCATGCGTCAACTTTGTCCATTGTACCACACAGATTATTCCCCAATAGATATATGCTATTAAATGAATTATCCAGTTTTTACTTTGACTTATTACGACATGACAACGAACTGATAGATCAGTTTTCTTTTAAGCTTTGATTGAGAAATAAATTACTTAACTTAAACGTAAGTTTGATGTATTGGCAATTTTGTTTTCATGATTTTGATTGAGTTATATTATGAAAAATGTCCTTAGATTACCTACTTAGGGCTAGTAACAGATAAGCTGGCAGAATGCAGTTGCGGACAAACTGCTGGCTAGATAAGGCAATAGAAATATTTCTTTTTTAAATTATTGCTTCTCTTCTTCATCTCATCGTATGGTTGATGAACAACCTGGTGTCAGAGTTTAAATCTGTGTGTGTGTGTGTAGGCCTCTGACATGTCTTTACACAACATTGAAATATCTCTCAGGTGTGCTGAATGTTTTCCCTCACCGTTTTAACAACTGATAATTAATTTATAATACGCACATATCTTACGAAAATTCAAAGGCAGAGGTGCGCCTTGAGATCGAACTCGAGACCTCTGACTTGTCAGTCGTCGGGCATACCACTATCAATACTTCTCTGTAAAGCATTCTTAACTTGAAGGAAACCTCGACTTGACAAATCTTGTATCTGCTCGAGAATTTATACTTTTATAATGTGGAGTTAGCACAGAATTATCCGTATTTATCTTGGATAGTAAAGTCAGAGTACTTCAAATAAAAAAGCTTTTATTTGCAGCCATCCTGGATAACAAACAGTGATTGGCTAGTGGCAAAGAATATATACCATTACTACGCTAGTGGTAGGTATGACCGTTGAACTGTCAAGTCAAAGGTCTTTTGTTCAAAACCCAGGCACGCACCTCTGACTTTTTTAATGCTAATTATATTGAACTCAAATCAAAATATGACCTATATCTGTAAGAAAATCCGAGTATGGGGCTATGTTTAAGAAAAGTCAACCATTGATTTAAATCTACTACGGACTTAAGTAATTAAAATTACATTATAAAGTGTAAGGACTCCTTAAACTTCACAATCTAATGATTAAGCAAGCCTATCGTTGCTATCCAATAAATATGCAAATGTTAACTAAAATATTTTGATCACACAGCTATAAGATATAATAATAAATGCAAAAGATATTATCAAAGTGTAGATTAAGGTGCAAGAGATAGCACTGCCTACAACATATAATTTATAAACGGCGTAAATATAGAATTTATCTTTGCTGTGCGCCTTTGCTTTCTTGAAAGCGTATTATTTTATCATAACTCCTGAAGAATCAATTAGAAGTAATGGTTTATATGGCTTTTAAGTATTAATTAATCCAGCTATAGAACCTTTTCAGAAATGTCTGAAGTTGAAATTAAAATTTATTTGATAAAACAATTTTTTTACAGATAACTTTCGTGTATTCGTATAAAGTTTTTAGCCTGACGTTTCACTAAAGTTGTGCGGTTAAAAATATGCGGTTTGTTTCATTACGTAGGCAGTGATTGTGAAAACAAAAAAAATAATATTTAGTTTTACTTTTAAATTATTAAAAAAAAATCTTTTATTAAAGTCTTAACGCATGCTATGAAAACTAAATGTAAAACTTTTGAGTTTACTTAGTATAATAGTATTCGTCAAGTCATTTTTTTATTATTATTGTACAGCAACTAGCGACTAATATTTAAAGCTGTAATCTTCTGGTTTTATATGAATTAATTAAATATGAAGATTACAGCTAGCTACTAGTGTATTTAACCAGAAAATTGCAGATTTAAATTCTTTAAATTTCTCTTTCTACAAATGCTTGTTACTTTTTTCCACATACAGTACCTACCTATCTATGCGCAAAAAAAATGATGATGTGATGATTTCGATCTCTAAGTCTGTAAAATTAGTTGAGAAGAATATTGCCTGAGAATGATGAATGAGTTTCAATGTTCCATGCATGCATGCGTGCATTAAAAGTTTTGTATACAGCGCTCTGTATTTTATTTATACTCGTAACACAACACCTTTATAGCGAACGATTCGAATACAAAATATGGTACCTACTTGCTTTCTAGCCTCTTTTATACTGCATCAAATTGATTTCAATCAGTATAATTAGTAAAGTCTATTTTAAAATGGATATACATACATACACTACAACAAATAATAATATTACAAGTAGGTATTATATACGATTCTTACGTCACGAAGTTTCAGCCTAATAATAATATAATAAGGTTCCTTTCTCTGGAGCCCTGACCACCGGTAGCGTGGACCCTGTTCCCGATACCGGTGCAGGTGGGCTACTATATTTTATATTTTTAAATGTATATTTTTATGTTTTATATGTATATTATATTTAAAAATGTACTTGATATGTTTAAAAATGAATAAAAGAAAATAATAAAAATGTATTTTATATTTAAAGATTGAATAAATTATAATAAAATAAATATAAAATAATTGGTAATTAGTAAATAGTTTGGTAAAGAGCCTACCAACAAACTCTGACCACTAATTCAATCTATGGGTCTAAAACCATAGATAATTCATTAGATCTACGACAATACCTAAGTGTACTCTTGGTCTTTCGAATCAAACTTAAAATGCTTTTTAAAAAGTTATTACCGTCAATGTGTGGATTCTCAGCTGCACCTGTCAAACGTCGTTTAATAAATACTTCGAACAGATTCCGCGCAAGCGCAAACGTGGATGTGTGATGATTTTTTATTGGCGTTTAGAGACGTCGAGTAATTCAAGTCAAAATTCGTTTTTTAAACTTGAATATTTTATTGATTAAAGCAAAATGATGGTCTTATTTTAATAATCCTAGTAATATTATAAATATTAAAGTTTTAGAGGATGTATTGATGGATGTAACTCTTAACGATTTTTTTTAAAACTACTGAATGGATTTTGATAAAACTTTACAGTACTTTTATAAAGCTATAGGTCACATACATACATCAGAATAACAACTGGGCTAAATTTTTTTTTAACGTAAAAAAGTTTTATCATCAAAACTAAAGCTGTGTACTAAATATCAAATCAATCTGTCAACAGAAAGGGGGAAATATTGATTACTAAATTTGAACCAAATAATAAACAGGTCAAGCTAAATAAAACCGTTTAAAATGGTAAGATTTCTTTCAATTTCTACCAGGTTTTGCTACTAAAGCAACGACTACAATTAGATAAGCAGTGATAGCCTATTGTTATGACCATTGGACTGCCAAATCAAAGGTAGTAGGTTCGAATCTTTGGCACGCACTTCTGACTTTTCCATAGATATATTATTCCAATATCTTTGGACTTTTCGGATTCATGTGAGTATTAAAAATTAATTATCACTTGCATCGATTGCATTGGAAAACATCGTGAGGAAACCAACACATTTGAGAGGTTTTTCAACGGTGTGGAAAGCTATGTCAGAGGTCTACGTATGGTTTAAACTCTAGCACCGGATTGTTCTTCAACCATACGATAAAGATAGAAGATTAGATAACTTCTATATTTTCTACGCTCAACAAATTTTAAATACCTTATCCAAACAACCTAACTGTAAGTCAAACCTGGGAGCGCCGTATCGCATCTATTCATTACGACGATGCAAGTGTACAATCACCAATTCTATGGGCCATAATGACCAACCATCACCTTCAATTATCCATACATTACTACGGCTAAGACCCAAATACGCCGCCATTACGACATCGACGCCTGAGGCTCGATAGGAATATAAAAATAAGAATCGACAAATTGAAATATTAATTAGGTTTTGGAATAAAACTTTTCGAATAAACCTTTAGGCTATTTTTTCTGTGATGATACATGATGGCTTTATGTACGCTCGGAAACGTTTAGTTATGCGTTGTTATACCTATAGGTTAAATAAAAAACACTATTACTATTATTAAATGAAAAGAGATAAAAGTGTATAAAAAATATCATATCTATCATACGACAAGTGGTCCAATCAGTGATCGAAATTCAACCGAATTTTTTTAAAATAAATTTTAGCTTTTAATATAAACTTTTACTATGCTAAGTTTTACACTTCTCCGTGCGCGCAATATTCTTAAAAAGAGATCCACAGTTTTCGCTTCACGTACCTATGTTAACTGAAACTATGTATTTGAAAACGGAGGGAGGAGAGGGAGGGAGAAATCTCTCTCTCGCAGGAGACGCACCGGGCAGTGCAACAAACGACCGCTGGCGTCCAAGAGCTGTCGGTCTGTGGGTATCGGAATTTGGAGCAGTCCGCCGCCTGCTGATCAGTAATAGGCCCTAGAAGGTGGCGCGCAGTATTCCGCACGAGTTTCTTAAGAAGGATTCGACAATGGCGGTACCCGCTTACACTATTATCGGGTCAAGACCTGGCGCAAGTGATTCCGTTGGAAACCCAGAGGTCCGTCGAGGAACACCATGAAGTTTTGGGTCCGTGCGATCCGGACATTGCTTCATCACATGCATGCACCCAAGGGTGGACTAGTTAAAAAAATATAGGTACCTACCCGACAGTTACTTAATTTATATCAGAATTCATGAGAGTTTTTTATAGCCTCAATTTACAAGAAGCAATACAAAATGTATAGTAATTACTAGCTTTATATGGAGCTTATTACAAGCCGGTGCTTATAAACCCAATTATAAATTGATACTAATTAATGAGGAGATAGGCATTTAAGAGTCTAAAATTACACAGTTTAAGGTTCTTTGATGAGTACTTCAAAGTGGATAATAAAATACATTTGTGTAATTTATTGAATATTATTTTTAATACCTAATAAAAAAAAAACAATTTTTATATTTTTTTCAACATAAAACAACAATGTAGGTAGTGTAAAAGTAGTATAGTATAGTATATATATAGTGTATATAGTAAAAAATTCATGCGAAGTTTGGGAATAGAACCCATAACCCCGCGCAAAAGACGTATAGCTTAGCCGCATTGTTAATCATGTCGTTAACATATGTATCTTCATTAATGCCTTTTATAAAAAATTGGGACCAAAGTCTCTGCTAATTATCTCAACACACTTGATTTATTTTAAATTGAACATTTAATTAAAATAAAACATTTGATTTTATCTCCTAACAGTGGTGTTGTGGGTTATTTATGTATTTGTACAATAATATATTTGAAACGGATCGTAATTTACACTTTTAAGGCCAATTGATCCATATCTAAATGTAATAAATAAGAGGATAGAAAAAACGTTAGAAATTGTAGAATAGATTATATTTCCTGTTTCATAATTTACGAGTTTAAACATTGAATTAACATCAACAAATTCATTCACTGTTTTTATTAAAGAGCTAGTTAATCATACTAGTGGTCCAGTCAGTGGTCGAAATGACCGTATACTTTTCAATAAATGTTGTCTTTCTGCACTTCTTCTTTACTATGACAAGTTTCACTCTCCTCCGTGCGCGCAATATTCTTAAAAAGGTATCCACAGTTTTCGCTTCACGTATTAATATATGAAACCGGTAAATCTGCGCTGACACTCAGCTGATGTCCTGTCTTATTTTGTCAAATTTGTCTAAAAGATCTCCAACTCCGGGGTCTGAGCGTGGGTAGTCGAATTAAAACATGTTTAGGTCTACCTATTATATGTTTTTATGAATATTTTTGAGATGATGTTTGATGGGTATATTGATTTTTGCCACGGTATTCTTTGCAACGGTACGGCAAGTAACGCGGGTTCAAACCCTGCTCATATCCTATCTCTTTTTTCATCTCCTCAGATTTTTCCCCAGAACTAGTTATTTGCGATGAAATGTTATTTTCCTAAAACTTTTAGCAGGTAAAGGAAAAAGTCAATTGCAAGCATAAACTTCTGGGTAAACGCCTTGTCGCTCTACGACTAAGCTATTCGCAACTCGATCACAGTATCAAAATTTGACGTTGAAACACGTCATAGATGACGTCACTTTACCTATATCCTATTTTACCTCAATAAACGAACTATCTAATCAATGCAAAAAGAAAATCCAAATCACATTAGTATTAGTTAATCCTAGTGATGTGACTAGGATTTTCTGATGCATTGTGGGTGCAATTACAAATATAAAATATTACAATTCACCAACAGAACCAGACCAAAATCAATATCTTCTATCACACAAATATTTGCCTCGTACAGGACTCGAACTCGACTCACAATGCAGAAGGCGAATCGCTCATCCATCGCCATCGTGTCGTCAAAGTTTCTACTATCTTAAACATCTCAATCCAGCCATCGCGTCGTAGATATCATGGTCGATATCACTTGTACCTCAACAATGGCTACTAACGAACAGATGAGGTCTGATAGTAGGTCATATGACCTTTGTCACAACTCATCCTGGCCATTGTAATGAGCTTTCATACGATCGCGATTAGATAAGAGGGCGAGGCGAGGTATGTGCGACTGTGGGAGATGCGCTGTCATTTTCCGCTCGAGCTATTGCATATTAGAAACGTCTAAAGCCGACTACTCATACGTTTGCCACAGGGGCAATTTAGACTGGAGATGACGCTTCAAGAAATTGCTCCTGCTTGCCTACAAACCACAACTTAGAAGGTAATTAAGGAAACCCTAGATAGCCTCCGTTTAATAGCAACCATCTACTACTGCCATCGCATCCCGCTTGCCCAGCGTGGCGATTAAAGGCAAACACCTTTTAATGAGCGCACAAAATAAGTGATGCGTATGAGAAGAGGCCTATGTCCAGCAGTGGACTGATACAGGCTATGTAGGTAGGTAGGTAGAATGCTCTAGCGGCAAGTGTGTGAATATCAGGCTTAAGTCTTCATGGCTTCTTTCATCGGGAAACGATGAACGCGTGGCGCACATTGCAATAAGTTAGCCCTACTGTACGCCCATAGTTGCGGATGTTTATGGATGTTAACAATATTTGCTTCCTATCATCTGACCCGTAAGTTCAATAGCCCCTTTTGCCACAAAAAAAACACTCCTAGCTATTTCCATACCCAGTAGTGTAGTCCACACCTAAGGCTTTGTACTCGTGTGCAATTAATCATAATGCCCCGCCCAGACGCGACGACAGCGTCGCGTGACCACCGTGCCCACTCCGCAATCACCCGGACACTTAGATATCGGACACTTGGTTTTAGCATCTGCTGCTAATCGACCAATCTATTTCCACCCTTATTTTGTTTCAATAGAGTTTATTTTCGTCAAGTTTTCTTAATTAATGTTGTGGTAAAATGTATTTAATAAATATTTGTTTCGTAAATCTGTTTAGTTGGACTTCCGCAAAGGAATAGTAAGGTTTCAGTTTCTGCAAAGAATGAGTACTTTGAGAATATTAGTGTCAATGATGACTCATGACGACTAAAAAAAAATTAGTTTTTTTTTCTAAGCTTATTGGAGCAGGTTGAACAGTCAAGAGGATAATGACCGTAGACTGTCCAGTTTGGTGTCAGCATCAGGATCAAACTCAAAGCACACATTTCTGACTATTCGTAACTTATGTGTGTATTATAAATTAATTTATAACTTGTCTTGGAAAGCACGTAAACCTGCGTATCTTGTGGTCCTACTTCAAAAATCAAACGTCGATGTTTCGGATTCAAACTTGATTACGTGACAAAATATGACGAGTGTTTAATTATATTCAATGCTTCCATCTATCGTTTATATCGAAAAAAAGGTGATTCGAATGCGATGATTTCATAAACGAAAACATCGAATCGTTCGAATTTCTCGAACTTGGACCTGCTCAATTTGCGTCTGATCTGTTTCCAGTCGTATTGAATTGCCTTCCCATCGGACCCATAAGAATAGAGAGTACTGCGCACACACTTATGGGGATCTTATCTCCATTGAGTCAATATTCACCGGAAACCATAACCATTATTACGTAACAAGTTAAAATATCATAAAAATGTATGCAAATTATAAGATTAGTACACATGTGACATGAACGACTAAGTGTTGCGCCAAAAAGCGTCAAGACACTTATGTCGTTAGTGTACATCTGCCCTAATTGTATTTGAGTTTAGGCTTTTTAAATTTAATACGGCAGGTGTGATTGTAATTCAATTTTGATTTTCCTTTGTTTCGCTGTAAGAGGTTTTTTTCGTTATTTTTCATATTTATTTTTTGGTTGAAGTGAAAATAATGAGCACAGAATTTTATTGTTGTATCTTTTGTACATTAATTTACTTGTAAATAATTATTTTCTGTATCTACCTATTTTCTTTCAAAACAAACGAGCCACAGACTGCACACTCCCTCACGACAAAATTATAACACCCCTCTGCACTCTGGAGGTTAAAACGCGTTGGAGGTTAAAAAATAGGCTATTTTCTCAAGTGTTTATGATTCGATTTTGTTAAAGTCAAATTTACGGTCTTGTCTCGACCAAAAATCAAAATATTTTTATTCATGTTAACCATTTTAGGCACTTAAGAATACTTAGTCGCAATTCTAATATTATTGTAAGAGTAACTCTAGTTGCCACTTCCAAGGGCAGCCCACCCCTCATGGTGAAGAATCTGGCAAGAAACTCACGGTTGCTCTTTTAAATAAATACCATTTAAAGCGAATTTAAATACAAACTTTTAAAAAAACATTAGGTATATAATCAAGCAACAGTTCGGACAAAAATAATTTTATATTAAAATTGAATTTAAAACTAGCAACCCTAGTTTAAAACGTATAAGTACCTTTTACTTAAAACACAATAATACAAACAATACAATCCATTTAGCTTAAACACATCACGTGAGAGCCAGTCCTAACTCTACAAATTAGAAAACAAAATTAACCAGATATGCAACAAATAAAATGCATCTCACCACAACTTTAAAGGTTCGGAATAGGGTTGATTTTTGATTAAATGTGGTTGCGAATTAAGTTGGTTTGATCAAGTCATGCATTAGTGTAATTGCACACGGCTCCCATAGCTCTGTTATTAAAAAAACATTAGACGATGTCATATTAATTACTTTATAAGAAACAGTCTGTTATTCAAATTACGATTGAAGTGGGTATTGTACATTTGTTCAAGTTTATAATTGTATTGTTTTTAGATTTGAGACTAATTAGACGATGCTTGTTATTTTTGTTTAGATATGTTTTTTGATTACATTTTGATTAGGGACTAAAAGTGGTATGTTTTTCTGATATTTTAAGTCAAGAAAAAATATTTTTTATCGTGTAGTTGATGAATATATACCTAATGTAACTAACCGTAGGTCTCTGACAGCTTTTACATATCTCATAAATATTACCAATACCTAAGTATACCTAGGACTAATTAGGACTATTATTCAAAATTCGCACACACGAACGACGAAAGGGTAGGTCTTTGCGCAGCAGTGGTACACTATTAGGCCATTTAAAAAAATATGTTTATTATTACGTTTGTTATTAATATGTTTATTAATTATGTAGGTATAAATATCGTAATTTCTTACAAAATTTATTGTTATGTAGGTACACATGACTTTGCCCTAATGTCTCCCATTTCTCTTTCACTCAAAGGTTTGCTGGGAGAGAACTCATTATTGAGTTAAGCTCGCCTTTGTACATGTACTTTTGTTTGTATGTTTATCTGTGTAAAATTTTGTGTACAATAAAGAATTAAAGAAAGAATTACATATTATTACGAGCCCGTATGTATGTGCCTGCAGTTTTAATTTATTTAGTTATTAATTATCTGCTAATTAGCGGAATTAATACTACCTAATGTTTTTCGTAATTCTAAGTTCTCCACGTCAATTGCAAGGACGTAGACTAATTTGACAGCAAATCAAAAATGTACAGTAAATGAACTGTCAAATTAGATTTGACAGTTCAATTTACTGTCTTTTTTCGATGATGTTTATTAGAAAGAGATGCAGTTAGGCTAAAATTAGTTTAGCGGAATGTACAAGAGCGTCAATACCAATGACTTTAAATTGTCTTTTCGTTCTCAAATAACATGCGCTTTGTATTAAGCCCTTAAAATAGTTTCCTCTAATGTTTTAATTTCCAACTGAAGAAACAAAATGTGGTGGCGGTATACTTGTCACTTTCTCGTATTCACATCGAGAATGGCAAAGCATTTTAAACAGGTTTAAACAGATGGGACAAGGTATAGTTTTATGCCTACACTGATAAAAATAGAGCGGGATGCGGAAGGATGAGTGTTGAACGTCCAGTCGTGATATTGTAGACTGAGTTGAAAAATAATTAGATAATTAATAATTTATTCTTATATAATACTGAAAACTTTAAAAGTACCAATTTCTAACCTTTAGATAATAATGGAAATTTGCAATATTTCATAAATAAGTAAAACGTTTGTTGTTTTCTTTGTGCCGGAACCAAGAAAACAGAGTAAATACAATTGAACGATTGAGCTAGATGACACTACTTGTATAAGTATCACATAAATCGTACTAAACTTTAGGAGGGAAAATTCTACAGTGAAGAAAGTTTATTTTTAGAAAAATCTTCATCATGTTACGTAAATGTAGAATGATATTTCAGATAGGCAGAATTGTCGAAACATCAAACGTGTGACACATCTACACTTACATAAGTCACCACCGCACTAATTGTTCTTTGATTAATGACTATGAAATTCGTGTTTTTAATTAAAACAGACGCATGTCTGACATACAAGAAACACATCGGGTTGTGTAAATACACCTTTATATTTTTTTCTTCTAATTTGAAACATTTTAAATATAACTTTATTTTAAGATGGCTGAAATTTGAAACTTTTGGTTGGGAACGATTTATTTAGATGTCAAAATGAAGAGGATTGGTGTTTGTTGCAGTTTGAATGAGGGGTTAAGCTGTGCTTGCTCTGGACAATAATCGGATGGGTTGCGTATTGTTTTACTTAAAGTTTTATTTTCAATAATTTATAGCTGGCTACTAAGGCGTTTGTTACACTTCTTTCTACAGCTACGACACTAGAAAACGGGGAATTGCGTCGTTTTGTTGATGTTATATGATGAAAAAATTGATGACTTTGAATTTTGATGATGTTTTCAATAACATTAAATTTTAAAAAGTGGTTGTCCATAATGCCAAGAACACGCAGAAACCAGGATTGATAAAATATTATTAGGCGTGATTTTCTTATTAGATCGTGGCGGGGTAAAAGCGACCAAATGTAATAAAAGCTGTAACGAAATCAATTCCAAAGTCTCGTAATTTTAATAACAAGTAAATAAGCAAAACATTTTAACAGCAATATTTAAAATAAATGTCAGTTTAAATTACAATGCAAAACTTATACTAACTTACCAGTTAACCGAGCTACCAGATAATACAGGAAGCATATACCTTTGAGGCTTTGACACGACCATAAACTATGAAAATCTCATCAGTAAACCGACCACAAACGGCGGTTAGCATAAAACAGCACTTTTCCTACAATAAATACTTTTATTATTATTATTTATTGCTTCCAGTGTATGATGATCCTTCTCATAGTCTGTTAGTGAAGATTCGTAAGTGTCTTGAATAGTTGGTCGTATTAAAATTGGTAGAAATATAGTTGGCCCCTATTAAGTTGAACGTCTGTGGCTCTGTGGAAGTATTCAAGAATATTATGTTTCATCTTCATATAGCAGGTTTACATAATAGTTACACAATAAATACTGGCCATATTATTTTAAAAAGCAAAAATACGAGCCAATTTTCAAAAATCGAACGGTAGTTCCTTCGAGTTGCACTGTTGCGACGCGCTGTCTTGAATGTTACTTGAATTCAGTGTCGTTGATTATTTTTCTTATATCAAAGGTTAACAGGAGTTAAAAAAGAGAAGATCCTCTTTTTTGGAAGTCGGTTGAAATTGCCTGAAATATTTCCTTTACGTTCAGACGTCTACATTTAGAAAATCATCGGTAAATGGAACATTGCGTCACCGACATTTAGTTTATATTATTATTTCGGGTCTATTCACTCACAGAGAAATAAAAATATATAATTTGTAAAGATTAGAACTATATACTTATTTCTTTTCTATTACCGAACCTATATCTTATTTCTTTAATTGCATTGACTATAGTCACGAGAGGACTGAATGAAGACGTATCTGACCGCACATAGACCCGAAAAAAGTAAAAAGTTTAAAAACCAAAGAGGCATTCTATATCAGATTTTCAAAAATTCAAACAGTTCTAGTTCCTTCGTACAGTCGCGTGCTACGTGCTACACAGCAGTGTTGTAAACGGCTCGGCCGTGATAGCAACCATTGTACAACTTGCGGTTCGCAGCCAAGTACCGTTAATGATGTATTCAAACACCGGTATTTATGTTGCTCCGGTACCGCACTGGTGAGGTGAATGTATGTGGGTAGCGTTATGTGAGATAAGTTGAAAATATAAGCAAGTCAGAGGTCTTGAGACCTGCAGCTCTAAAATGCGGAACGCGACATATTTCTCGAGAGTTTTGTTGCGCTGAGCAATTTTGATCTTTGATCTTTTTTGAGTCAAGACTTTTTTTCCTATAAAGACAGAACGAGATAAAGATTTTGTGCGGCATTGTTAGCGGTAAATGAAATAGGCATGAATATTGAATATAAAGTATTTTGTCACCATCTGTACTATAGGTACCTGGTGACTCCTAAAGAATAAAGTTGTAAATGGAACACAAGGAATTCGTATGTATGTTCGGGTCAAATCTTGGAACTGCATCCTCCACCGATTTAAATGAAATTTTGCATGCTAATTCAGTTCTGATGACTTTATACTAAAATCCTGATGTTGCCAAGATGGTTTCCTTCACATCAATTTTGCATATTAATCAAATTTTCGTTAAATTGGAAATACCACCAATAATATAAAAGATTAGGTCTAAGAACTTTTTTTTAAACTTATTTCTTATCTTTTTTTGTGAATTTTTTACATGTTATAGCACATGATAGCTTATTAAATATAATTAATTAATAAGAAAATTTGAAAAAAACAACTCATCCCATCAGTATCAGTTGCTTTTTTCAAATTTTCTTATTAAATAATTATATATTTTATTTATTTTCTCTCTACCACCTCTAAGATTCTCTAAACACCTACTGTAGGGTTTCAAATCGACCCAACCTTTTTTTATCTACAGCAGTTTTATTTAAATTATCTGTAACAATAAACTAGCCGTCACATATACAGTAGCTAGTTATTTCAAACCATAACTTTCTCTAGGTGCAAACAATCCAATTTGCCAGCTAGATGATCAGCAAACCCGTCACGATAAAGACATTTTGGTCAATGAACAATTGAATTCAAAGACGGTAGGCGTAAGATTGACAGCGACGCGGCATGTGTAGGGTTGGTACTGCATTTTTTTTTATTCACATTTGATTTTATCTTTAGGTTTTATTACAGTAGGCAGATAGTCTATGGGTATACCCGTTGGATAAATTGCTACTGACTTTCAAAAAAAATTGGATATCCTAGCTATAATATTATAATTAACGCGAAAGTAAGTTCGTTTATTACCTTTTCACGCGTAAACTACTGAACCAATCATCCTGAAATTTTGCATACGGTGTCAGCTACAGAAATGGATATAAGGTACCTTTAATCTCGCAAAAAAAAAACAAACTTTCTCTAAGCTAAAAGATTTGATATCTCATAACATCACAACTTATAATAAATAGGTAGGTAAGTATCTCCTTTGTAGCGTCATCGCGTCATGAAGAATATAATTTATTTTACAAAAAACGGTCAGTAATTTTGAATACCGAATGCAAATCAAGGAACGCGGCAAAAATAAAAAGGTGTATGTGTCTTTCATCAACTTTATTATCGGCTGTCAACGATTCCCACATTTTAAATTCTTTATTCTTAAATTTTCGTCAGGTAGCAACCCTAATGCCGCGGGCCAACACGACTCCATTGTATGGTAATAGAGCTGTGATACGCCATACGCATGCGCGCTGCGCTCACGCATCTAGGATCGTTTTTTTAGACGCGCTTTCTTAGAATTTTGGGACGTGCACATTTGTGATGTTTATAGGCAATTCCGTATGAGATGATTAGTTTCGAGAAACGTGAACCTGAGATTTAGATAGGTGGTAATGGTGGTACTGTTTGTGATGTGGTTTTAGATGACGGATATGTCTTTACCTTGCGCAGGCGACGGCGTTTGTTTGTATGGTACAGTCACGAGCAAAAATATGTGGATATGTTTTTTAAAGACAATTCAAGAAAAACTTCTGTTTAAATGTGTAAGTGTTATTGCATTTATGGTAACAGTAGATTTATGATAGCATTTGAGTTGTATATTTATTGATACACTCAACCTGTATTAAAGAGAAGAATCAATTAAATTCTGCGACACGTATTTTGCCCGTGACTGTACATATTTTTGTGAGTTTTGTATGTGTTTTTGTAGTGAAAGCGGGTAATGTTACGGGTAAGGTAATGTAGAGTTTTTTGATGTTAAAGTAATATTAACAAAACGAGATTTTGGTTATTTTTACCCGACTACAAAAAAAAGGAGGGTTATGATTTTAGCAGTCTATGTATGTATGTATGTATGTATGTATGTATGTATGTAAGTTTGTTCATCTGTTCCCTCGTAGCTCCTAAACTATTTGTTGTAATTCAATAAATAAGGTGTCTATCGATGCGTCTTAATGGTCTGCGGGTTATAGGATTTATGAAATTTCATAAAATCAAATAAGGTGGATTTTAAAAATAAATTAGTCAGCTCGAAAAAAATAAAGTTATGGTAAATTTATCGTGTTTGATATCAAATGGAAGGTCTTGATGAGCACATTTAGAATATGTATATATTATCTATATATTCTGGACCACTTCTTAGAATATCAGGCTTCTAACTACCCGTTACGACTATCATAAATATATGTGATTATAACACTGCATACAATGTGAAAACGTGATAACAATAAATATTTACTAATTAAATTAAAGTTTCTACACATCACTGCCTATTAAATTATGATTATATTTTAAAATAATGTTAATTAAATTGAGATTTCTTTTTTGTAACTAGATGGCGTTGGTTTGCGGTTTTGTGGAAGTAAGTAACATAGAGTTAAAAATACCTCCTCAAAAATCCCGGAATCGTAAACATAACAATTAAATCCCGGGATTTTATTAATATGGACTGGATTTTGACCTATAGTTTTTATTAGAATTAATTTTGTATGTAAAATAAAACTCATTAATTTAACAGTTTTAGTACCGAACTACTTAAGTATTACATTATCTGTTACCGATGTCTAAAAACATAATAAAGTCTTTTTATTATAATAATTTAGTTCATATGTATTGAAAACGTTAAATTAATATTTTGGAGAATTTATTACATGTTTTAACACATGTTTGCTTATTAAATATAATAAATTATTTAATAAGAAATTTGAAAAACAACTGATACGGAAGGGATTTGAACCCACGATCTCCGACGTACCGTGCCGACGCTCTAACCGCTGAGCCACCGTATCCCATCAAAATCAGTCGAAATTTCAAATCTCTTTCTACGCCTAGGGCGTGTGGTAATATCTATCGGTGCCTTCTAAAAACTGCAAAGTTTAGAACACTGAGTCGGATAATTAATGTATTCCGTTCGATATTACCACACGCCTAAGGCGTAGAAAGAGATTTGAAATTTCGACTGATTCTGATGGGATACGGTAGCTCAGCGGTTAGAGCGTCGGCACGGTACACCGGAGATCGTGGATTTATGGGATACGGTAGCTCAGCGGTTAGAGCGTCGGCACGGTACACCGGAGATCGTGGATTCGAATCCCATCCGTATCAGTTGTTTTTTCAAATTTCTTATTAAATAATTATATGTAAAATTAATTTCTTATTTCCCGGGAATTAATTGTAATGTTTATGATTTCGGGATTTTAGAGCAGGTATTATCAACTCCATGTTACTTACTTCCTCGAACTTTAGGTAAATGAACTCTATCTATGATGATATCCCACAAAAAAGGTTTCATGTGTACTTATACAGCTTGGCAAAAAAGAGTCTGAGGCGGTGACAGCTGGAACTAAAAATAAAAATCTTAAATAACTACGTTTGTGAGTACTAAAATAACATAAAAATGATTCATTTGATTATAATTAATGACAAAAAACTCGTCATAGAAATATGTAAGCACTTAATAACTTGTAATTTTGAATTGTAGTGTGAAAAGTGCGACAGCGGCGCCCCCAATTTTTCCAGACTCTTTTTTGCCAAGCTGTACTTCTTACTACTTTTCATGTATACTTCTAAGAAATATATGAGGCCATGTTTTAATAGCTCGAAGTCGCGGACGACACCTTTGAAATAAATTTAATTTAAAAAATACATGACACTGACTAAAGGTTTGAACCGACGTTGACAGTTAAAGAAATCTACCTACTTAAGAACTACCACATTCTAAAAAATTGTGATTAAAATGAATTTTATTGCTTTCTTTACCACTAAAAATCATTGAAAAAAAATAAAGTATAAAAACTAAAACCCGACTTCTTAAAATCTAAAAACAAGCTTATTAGATTTGAAATAAAATTCTGTAGTCGGAGGCCTTAATGTATTATAGGTAAATAGGTACTAGATAATCTTCCAAGGGTAAATACTTTGTAATTTGGTTGCCTCCGACTACAGAATTTTATTTCAAATCTAATAAGCTTGTTTTTAGATTTTAAGAAGTCGGGTTTTAGTTTTTATACTTTATTTTTTTCGAACTAAAACTGTCAGCATTTGCGTAGTTTAAAACTCATACTAGGGATTATGTTGACAATTTGGTAAGTTAAGTTTAGTTGTCGTAACCTTACTTGACAGATAATTTTCATACTAGCTTTGGGCGTCAATTTAGAATAGAAAAATTTAATCAAGATTCAAAAGACACGTGGCGCCATCTGTTATCGTAAGAACCTTATTGTTGTTCTCTTCGGAAACAGTACTTTATACTGGGATTAAAGGTACTATCGTGGACAAAGCCGGTGCACCACTCTTAAGCTTAGAATCGCTTGCACCCGTTGTCCGAACGTAGCGTTAGCCTCACCTCTATGCACGTAGCATCGTTCAAAGCATTTTAATCGCAAAGTGGTGCACCGTTCGTGTCCACGATAGTACTCTATGTCCGTTTCTGTACGCCTGACTACGTATATGAAAAATTTCAGAATTATCGGTTAGTGGTTTAGACGTGAAAAGGTAACAAACTTTTGTATTTATAATATTAGTTAGGATGTTTTAATTTATCTAATAGGTAGTTAGTACCTATCCGTAGGATAGTGTGTGCATCAACTTCAGTTAGTTATGGCTTGACTAACAACGGTAATTGACAGTTACTAATTACTAACCCGAGAACATTGTAGGGATTATGAAGGACTTGTGTAGGGTGACCATGAAGTAGTTACGTTGTGTGGGATAATTCTCAACAATATTAATTTAGTAAATACGTATTTTATGTGTTGAAGGAACTCGCGTTAACAGTATAATCACATTTCACTGTGAAGTACTACCTACTTAATACTGAAATGATCTAAATGAATAAGTCTTTGAAAAATATTTAGTAATAAGCAATGGCTCGGCACGCCAATGATCGAGGGTTTAAGTCCCGCCTAAGTCAATAGTTTTTCCGAGTTTTGTATTAAATATTTTCATTTAATGAGCAAAAATAAAAGTCTTTACTTAAATTTGCAATTTTATTTCAATATTCAAAACGGTATTTTTTACAGTGTTCAAACCACACACGATGTTCTTTCACCGATTTTTAAGTTCAACATTTTAAAAAGTTTTGCATTGTAGTCAAAGGTTTTAAATACATTTAAGGGTTCCAATCTTTGCGTCAAACTAGTTAAGTAAAGCAACGTCTAAAGTCCTTTACAGTATGCGCAAAAACAATCAAACAAAAACATTTTCTCCGCTAATATCATTGCTACGTGTAAGATCGTGTCGGCTAGTCGGCAACATTTTAAATTCATTCATTATCATAATAAGGCGATCAATATTCGATGTTTGCTTCGCAGAGTAAGAGCTGCATTTACATGCTGATTGCATCCCGGCCGTCCGATGTGTTACACTCTTTATTAGGGTGACCATGAAATAGAAGATGTTATTTTAAAGGCTGGTATAACCGATTTAAAAACATATAAGTACTTTTTAATGTTACATGAAAATCAACTTTACTGTTGTATTAATTAAATTGATTTTAGAATATCTAAATCTATTGGATAGGTTTTAAAAATATTTATTAAAGTTGTATCAAACTAAACTTTGAGTATACGCATTCCTTTATTTTATAAGTTCTATCAAAATATAAATTAAGATTATTTTTAAGGTATTTATGTGTATGGTTAATCTTTTTGCCACTCACAAGTCGTAAGTTGTAGAATTATGCGTTTATGTGTCAAAGAATTTTTTTATGTATTACTTACGCTCAATAGCTAATAAATAATCCAGTAGAGCTCTAAAAGCGAATGGAAAACAAGTGTAAGCACCATGCACCAATCATAATTTAATGCGCACAATTATTTTTTTGCATATTTATGATCAACAATAATAAGCTATGAAAACTAAGTGCTTTTATTAAAATTCTGACAAGCATATTCAATGATATTTCACGGGAATGTTAATTAAAGAATCATTTGAAAAATGTTAATGATTATGAAATTCTCTGAAATTATTAAATAATATTGATGTTGTAGGAAATATGTAGAAAATAAAGATAATACTTTTTTTGATTATGTAGGTATAATTCATGTAATTTTTAATTGTTATTTCTACACACAGAAAATTGAATAAGACATGCATGATTTCGTAAAAACAAATAACTATCATATTAATACTTACATTTTTGAAGGACATCAATTATGATTTGCTCCACAATTAACTACAGCTATGTGGTTAGTTTATTTTAAAAAAATATACCAATGTATACAAGCTACTTTAAAAGAACAATTTAAAAACTTTGTCACATTTCTATGCACAAAATATAGACCACAATAATTAATACCTCGCAAAAATAATTACTGATGTAATTACGCAGTTAGTAAACAAGTATCAGAGCAATTAAATATTAGAGTCCACTTCGTTTGATGGCTAATTAACTACTTCTTCTTTTTCGAACCAGTCCGTGCACCAATACAAATCATGGTTACCCCACCACACTTGTAAACGTCGCTTGGTCGTCTTTACCTAGTTAGGTAACGTATTCTAAGTACCTACATTAAATATTATTATAAATTAAATGGAACATCAGTTCGTTGCATTGACCATGTAGTTAAAGACGAGAGACTATTGTCTAATGATAATTTGGGATCATAACTATAGTAATTATAATAATATTGTAATTTATGCGAAAGTGTGTTTGTTGGGGGCTTAGCCAAGTTGACTATCTACAATCGCAAACGCTATAAAAACGAAAGAAATGTATAGGATTTATCGTTATGTCACGTGGTCAAAACAAACGAATAGAATCTTTCTTTGTTTTCTATAGCGTTAGTGATTGTAGATAGTCAACTTGGCTAAGCCCCTTGGTGTGTATTTATTTGACACAACAACACAGTAACTGCAAAAGACCGATTTTAATTTTGCATTGATATTGTTTATGGGTCGGAGAGCGATGAATATCGCTTCTTTACGTAGCTGTTATGTAGTAATAAATAACAATTCTTTGACTAGATTATACCTAATGTGAGATAATCCGAAATCCACGCGAACAAAGTAAAAATCACGGCAAAGTATTTAGGAAATACTAAATTCTTTCCGCAGTTTCGCTTCCGTTTTTAGTTTTCAAAGATAAAAAGTAGAACTTTTTGTGCCGAATTTCTTTGAAACGTCAGTCAAAAAGTTACGAACTAATGAACAGATACATTCTCAGGTTTATATATTTTTTTTTGTTATAGAAAAAAGGATGAACGAAGAGACGGGTCACATGATTATTGATCAGGACCAGTCCACACCTATATGATGGTCCATTGGTGCTGACTTTCCCACTCAAAAAATAATTTGATAATTATAGTTGTATACTAGTATGAATAAATATTAAAAACAGTGATAGAAAGAAAGAAAGAAAATATATTTATTTAACGCGATACAAGCTTAGTAGTATGACCGTTGACTGGCAAGTTAGAGGTCTCAGGTTTGAACCCAAGGCATAGGCATAGGCAACGAATTAACACTATACATATTGCTTTTTCCTGATTCTAAATATCATACATTTCCGCAATGTAACGCCTGATTCCATTTTATATTCTAATATTTTTTTAAAGCATTTTAAACCTCTGACTTTTGAGAAGTTATGAGCGAAATATAAAATTAATTATCACCAGCTCTGTGTCTCGGAGAGCACGTTAAGCCCCGGTTGTCATGTAGACCTTTGACAGTCGATATAGAGAGTTACTACCCTTAAAAAAAATCTGAGAACTGATCAACTTTAGAGTATCGTATCTTTCGGTTGCGGGGGTCAGATAGGCAGTCGCTCAGCAGTAATCTGTCGCCGTAAAAAGCCACCTGTCCGCTTACCTAAGCTTATCAATTACTTAATAATTTACTATATTATAATTAGATAATCTGTATTCATATGTTTTTCGCTATAAAACTTTATAGTGTTGATCGTTGAGATTTTTAAGCCCTATCAGGTTTTATATAGCTTTGTATTTTTAATAATAAGTGATGTAGTTACTTTAATACTTTTAGAGTAGGCTTGCCATGAATGTTGGAACGTCGGGACATTTGGGACAGAAATTAATATGACAAGCTAGCCCAGACTGGTTTTTTTAGGGGCTATTGGATAGAGATTGAATTAGAACTCCATTACCAAGCAGTGGTTTTGGAAGAAAGAACACATTTACCGCTATTTTGGCATTTGAAAAGCATTTGAGTATCTACCTAAAGGCAATATCTTTTTAAAAAAGTACAGTATGTTTTCAAACCGTTTATGTCATATAAGCTACTGACTATTCCATTGCTATATATTTTAGCTATGATGCAGTCAGTAGTTGCAATCTAATTAACATAGTATTACTCGTAAATTGCCAAATGTCTATTAAATTCCACTAAAATAAAGTCTATTTAATTAGTCATAAATAAGCCTATGTTATTTATTTCTGCCAATAAAAAAAATATTTTGTTTTTTGTTTCTCAGATACCGGGAAAAATTGGCTCATTGGCCGAGAGAAACACGATGCCTCAAACCGGGACTTGTCCCGAAGTTTCTAGACATGTGGTAGCAATATCTTAGAGGCTTAGTCCCCGAGTTTTTATTGGATTGTTATCGATTTAATGTTACACTCTCATTAATGTTTTTAATATTATTTTTGTATAGATACTATTTTATGGACTTTGCTGTCAGTTTTGTAGTTTTTTAATGTATTTCGGTACATGTTTACATGTTTTTTATATGTTTTAGTGTCTGGTTGTTCCCATGGTGAATTGTTTGTAACTTGGGTAATCTGGTTTCTAGGGACAACTATCTGCTTCTCTCATGAATCTTAATTCGAGCCGCGAGAATTCTCAGCTTCATCCAGTAAGCTTGTATTATATAAATACCTCAAAAATACCTTTTTTTTTTTTTTTTTTTTTTTCGCAGAAGGGGAAATGCGCCTTATGCATACCGTCCCGCTCGGGGATGCGAGACGGTTATGTCGGGCTCTCCGGCCTAGAGATGGTGGGCGGCCGGCATACCGACTAAAACCCCTTCTGTGTCACCTCTTATCCGCATAGTGGCGGGAACGCGGTATCCCAATGTATTACATCCGCGAACCCGCCGCGGACGTCCGTCGCCGGACCCTCCTCGGGGTGGGTGTTAGACACCCACCCACCGTGACCACTTCGAGGACCATGTGCAATGAACGCCAGACGACCCCGAGTCTGACGTCCATGGTCCTCACTTCGGCCGCAGAGGATAGGGAGAGCGGCGCATCGTAATACCGACACTCCTCTTTCCCTGCGGCCCCGCCGTGTCCGCAATCTGACGGTTGCGGCCCCGCCGAGGCCGCGGAAGGTAGGGAGAGCGGCGCACCGTAATACCGGCACTCCTCTCCCACCGCGGCCCCGCACTCCTCAGCCGCGATGTTGTTCATACAACACCGCGGCCCGCCTCAGTTGCGGTGCTGCTGGGTGCTCCACCCTGATACAGCACCGCAACCCGCCAGGGCCGCTCCAAAGTGGGCTTCTGGCCAAAGCCCGCCGGAGCGGCGCCTCCTTGGGGTTCCTCTTAGCTTCACCGTGAGCCCCACCACGGCTACTAAGCCCCCCCGCCACGACAAGGCGAGAACCCACATTCGGGGGGGACCTCAAAAATACCTGCACTTTAATCGTTATATTTATGCTATCGCCTGCAACTTAGTCTTTATCTTAACTATACCATACATTACTCAGGTATTAGCTTTCTATTAGTGAAGGATTTTTTATGATCAGTTTAGTAGTTCCAGAGACTACCTCTTACATACAAACAAACATTATTTTTTATTGACGCGTGATAATCTTACTGGCAAGTCAGAAGTCTCCGGTTCGAACTCAAGGCGCGCACCTCTAACTTTTTGTAAGTTATGGTCGTATTATAAATTAATTATCACTTACTCCGTGCCTCGGGAAACACGTAAAGGCGTTGGCCCTGCGCCTGATCTCTCTCCGGTCGTGTTGGATTGCCGTCCCATCGGACTTTAAGAGTGAGTGAATAGAGATTGCATCTATGTTTGCGCACACACTTGTGCACTACAATATCTCTTACATATTTGGCTAATCTCCGTTGAGATCGTCCGCTGTGACCAATATTCAGTCAGGAGGACGCTACATTTTATGTACCTATTCCTAGGATCAAGTTTATCCACATTCAAACTTTACCTTCGCTTAAGGTTTAAAGGTACCTCAATTTATTATAATGACCTAAATCTAAAATTAATTAACTGTGACGTAATACTTATGACGTAAAAGATTTATAGTTCGTGTCCCAAATGAACGAGCGAACGAGGAGCGTCAAAATTAATAAGGGTAGTTAATATGCGCTCTTCGTACCAAAATGATTTAGTTGTTTATTAAGCTAAGTAGTTATTATCGTGTGTAAGCAGCCTAAATTAAGAGGTTACACGCAGGGAATTTATGAAAAATGTGAAAGGAAATGCAATATATCTTTTGGGCCTGCCTAATTTTTGTAGGGTTCCGTAATGCGTTGTGTATTAATTCCGATACAGAACTCCTCAGTTACTGCACAAACTGAGCAATTTGGTAAATCATTGTTATGGTAAATTGATTTGATGGTATGATCTATGATCCTTAGCAGAAAAACTATGTACCTAACTTCTAACAGTTTTTTTAAAGTATTTTATGCTTGCGAATCGAGCGCTAGAGTTCAAAATTTTTGGGAGAAGACCTACTAGTTGAAACCACCAGAAGTTCTGCATTACAAATAAGTCAGTTGACAGAGCAGCCTGGTGTCTAGTCTATACTCTTAATTGGTTTCTGGTGATTTTTGGGTAGTGAGAATAAGAGTGGAGTACGGGTAGGGTAGGGAAGGGGTAGAGTAGGGTAGGGTAGGGTATAATAGGCGTAGAGGTAGGATAATCACGCGTATGAAGTCGCGCCGGGCAGCCAGTCTATTATACTTATAAAACAAAGTCGGATTTGTTCGACCACTCGAGAACGGCTGGACTTTCATAATTTTTGATTTGTTGTATTTGTCTTCGTCTCGAATAGCAGAATAACTATTAAAAACAATGGATTTATACCCTTAAGGTAGAGTAGGGGCAAGAATAAAAGGAGGTATGAGACTAAACTTCTTAAAAAAAATACAACAATTGCAATTTTAATAATTGCTTGTTGCTAGTAAAAAATAAAACGTTCAGAACCCGACATGTTAGCTCCAACTCACATTTGGAATAATTGTAATGCTAGAGATAGAAGATAGGTAATGATTTAATATAGTAATTTCTTACTAATTGAAATGTTAATGAGTATTAATTGAGTAACATCTGCGGTATTTTTTAAATAATTGGAGTGAAAGTATTTTGTTTATTGTTTAGTTTAGAAGTACTTGTGTATTTTTTTTATTTAGTGTACTTATTACAAATTAACTGCATTTCTTTGTCCCTATTACATACTAATTAAAATAATTAATTTGTTTGAAGAGCAAAGTCCTTATTATTGAGGTTATTTTGCCCAACAAGTATAAGTTAGAAAGTTTCGAATAGCTTAGTAGTAGACTGGTGGTTTTAGGTCGCAGATTCAAATCCCGCTCGAAATCGATTTTTGTTTTTTTTAGAAAACATGCTTAAAATGTTTAGGTATTTATTAAGTTTAGAAATTTTAAACTAAATTTAGAAACTCATGCGCAAGTCGTGAGTAGGCACTCCACCAACCACAATTTTGCGCCAAGGGCCGTGATCTTCTCCCTGACTCTACCAGCCATTGTCCCACTGCACGGCAAAGTATTGAACATTAATCACCACTCTAGCTCACTGCGGGTTGGCGATTTCGGACTATTAAAAATCCAGGTTTCCTTACAATGTTTCTCTTCACCGTTAGTCAGTAGTGTCTTAGATTATCTAAGAAATTACATATTATGACATAGAAAAATTCACATTTATACGTGCCCGGTTCGAACCCCCACCCACGTGCTTAAAAAGAGCGTCCGTAACCAATGCGCCACCACGACATACACTATACTAATTAATATATTATGATAAATAAGACAGCGTGTGTTGGTTTGTCTGTTTCTCACGAAAAAGAGCAAATGCTAATATTGAAGTAATTTAGTCATCATCTGCCTAGCCTTTTCCCAACTATGTTGGGGTCAGCTTCCAGTCTTACCGGATGCAGCTGAATACCAGTGTTTTACATGGAGCGACTGCCTATCAGACCTCCACAACCCAGATACTGGGTTACACGATACCCCTTGATAAGACTGGTTGTCAGACTTTTGGACTTCTGACTACCCGTAACGACTGTCAAAGATCTACAATTGACAGCCGGGGCCAATAGCTTAACGTGCTATCCGAGGCACGGAGAGTGATAATTAATTTATAAAACGCACATAACTTACGAAAAGTTAGAGGTGCGCGCCTTGGGTTCGAACCCGAGACCACTGACTTACCAATCAACGGTCACCACCACTAGGCTATAACGACTCGATGGAAGTAATTTAGTAAACGACGTAAAATAAAAAAGAAAAGATTTATAGTTCTGTAATAAAAAAAAAAACAACGGTCTGTACCATAGTCTGTCATTTGAGGACTCTAGTCTAGACAGAACGGTACTATCCGTATTGAGTCATACTAATTTATCAGTTATACCTAATATTTATTTCTTAAATGTGAATGTAACTGTTTTTATGACATGCGTGGGAGTCGAACACATTACTGAATATTTAAATTTAATTTCGGAAGAGTTGAAATGATTTTATATTAGTAGGTACAATCGACATCAAAAATAGCTTAGTTACTGCAATTACAAAAAAAAAACATTATACCTACTATCATTCGCGTCTTAATAGTTCATTACCGTCTATATTAAAAGTAGCTTAAAGAAAAAAAATGCCTTATCAGTTTTGAAAAAAAAAGAAAAAAAATGTAATATTCATTATTCGATCTTCTACATATCTAGAGATATAGTACCTTTGGATGTTATATGTATTTAGTAATCTAATAATTATGAAAATTTTAGCTGACAGCAGCTATTTCCAAATAAAAAAGAAATACATCTATTTAAAAAATAAATCAATCCCGCCAAGACGGGCCAAGACAAGCCAAGCGAAGCGCAAGTGCACTACCCTCTTTTTCTCTAAGCGCTTCACCGTTTTTTTGAAACCACTTAGGTTACTTAGGTTTGGATTATACCAGATAAACAAAATTCTCGGGGTATGATGTCAATCGAATCCCCTTCACTGCACCTCTGAATGTAATGAACAGTGTAATTATTTTTATCCTTACGCCCACGTGAATGTAGCAAAATATCCAAGCCACATATTTTGGCTTAGGTATAGAGTTTGTGAAGTTAGAGCTTGTAAAGTTAGGGCGTCTAAAACTTGGCTCTACATGAGATCTAATAACTTTTTGACAATGCGAGCCATAATGGTCTCGTCTTGGCAACATTTTACATGATAATGTTTTTAGTGGGATTCATATCACCAATAGATTCAATTATTTTCTCACGTATATATTCAATTAAGACGATAATCAACTGCAGTTTAGTCAATGTATTACTACTATTCCATATTAATAAATATAATAAAAACGTCAAATAAAATAAATTAAAACGGCACTTTTGAAGTTTTTAGGAACTGACATCTCGTAAATGTAATTTATGGTATCCTGAATGTTCTTAAATGTGCATTAAGAATAGTATTTTAATTTTTGTGGTTAAGTATTGATATATTCTGATACAAGTGCTAACTAACGGGTATGCCTGCTTAAAACCGTGTAGGTATCCACTTGGCAACAATTAAGACGCAACACCTTATATTCGACACGTTTGTCAACGTTGCGCAACAGTTCGTGACGTTGCGAGATGACGTGTAACATAATGTGCGACTTGTTACTTGCACTGGCAACGTGTCAGTGATACCCGTGTGTTGCAAGCGTCTTAAGGTTACTGTAACTACTTACCATCAGGTGGGCCTTATGCTTGTTTGCCACCTTTTTAGCACTATTTAGGCTGGTAAAGAAACTGCTGTGTAAGTTAAAAATGTGATACCTATATTGGCACTTTAAAAACTACTAAGTTTAGACAACAGATCCAGCTGCGACGGTGGACAGGAAGACATGAAAATAAAAACAATTGAAATCTCATGTGCTCTATGCTGCCAGCAAGATATTGAAACGAATGGAGTTTAACATACCACTTTGTGTTGTTAGCAACACTTGTAATGTAGATAGTAGCAACAAAAAAATGTAGATTAGAGGCTCTAGCTTTTTCAAAAATATATTATTAATGTACCAGTATCCAGCTACTTTCTTTCTTTCTTTATCATTTGGTTGATGATCAACCTGGCGTTAGAGTCTAAACCACCCGTAAGCTCGACATGGCTTACACACCGTTGAAAAATCTCTCAGATGTGCTGGTTTCCTCACGGTTATTATTTGCCTTCACCGTTTTATTAAAATGATAATTAATTTATAAAAAGCACATGAATCTGAAAAGACGGAGATCTAGGTTTACCTTTGACTTGGCAGTCCAACAGTCAAACCGCTAGGCTTGTGGTAGGTATCCAGCTTAAACTACTTATAAAAAAGATTCCGAGAGGTGATAAATATCTTAGACAATTTTATTAATTAAAGCCTATACCTAAACCAGGCTTAAAGTAAACGTATACAGGATTGTCTAGTTCCATAATGTTTGCCGTGGATACTTGCGAACGGAGCCGGAAGGGGGGCCGACGACCTTGTGTGTCCACAAGCGAACCGTCACCGCGTCCGACAAACAGACACGTCGTGTGGCACAAGTTGAGAGCGAGGGGATTTGATGGTTATGTTACGGACGACCTGTCCTTTTATAGTTGAATAAGTTTAAAAAAAAAACAACGTATTGACAAAGCTATTGGAATATCAAAACTAAATATTTAAGCAAAAACTTGTGTTCATGCTGTTGAGCGTTAAAGAGTTCCTATATCTAAAGCTGATCCAGGATGTCGATTCAGGTCATGTCACAAAAGTGAATTGTCATCGAAACTGAACCAACATGTAAAAATTCAAATCCGTAGGACTTGCCGAACATACATAAATACATACATTGTAAGCTAAATAAAAGCTTGTAAAAAGGGCCGATGTCATTTTTTTATTTTTTAAGTAATGTGTATGAAACAAAACACACTGAATAGACCGACTCGATCGCGATAGTACAGTCAACAGCAAAAGTAGATGATCAAAATCAGAAATTCAATAACTACTAATGAACGGAGTTCGCGTCAGATCTGTGTGGCGTGAAGTGATTCAAAAGTATGTGATTGTAAATTATAGCAAACATTACTACTAGTACAGCAGCCATATATTTCGCGAACTCCGTTTATTAGTATTGAATTTCTGGTTTTGATCATTTACTTTTGCTGTTGACTGTACAACCTCTAACAGAATCGGCGTAAAATAACAATATTCGTACGTTCAATAAGGTTCTCCCATAAGGTCAGCAATGCATCTGCAACGCTTCTGGTGTTCCGGGTACCAATGACTCACCTGTTCGTTCATCCAAATCGCTTCAGCTTCTCTCCCAATTCCTGCCTTATCCATCCTGTGGACTGTCCCAACAGAATGTGTGTACAGTCTAAGACAACACTGCCCGTTCTCACGGCTTGTTCCGGCCCGTACAATACAAATTAGGGACAGTACGTGCTTTGAACTTAAACTTTGAGAGGAATCTTGTGGACTTATCTAACAGGGCTGTTGCAGATAAGTCGATAGGAAAACGCGATGTCTGGACTTTAAGAAAGACTTAGATTTGTTTAGTCAGAAAAACAATGCAGGCTCCATCTTTAAAAAAAAACTTGTAAAGATCTACGGTCTATCTCATAATTATAAGATCTGGATAAAATGATAAAGAAAAGTATAGAAGATTTTCTGACCTTAGTTTATTAAAAAAAAAAAATTTGTAATTCATAATTTCGTTATCAAATTTTTCTTTTTAAATCAATTGTAAAGTTCGCTTCGCATACATTTAAAAAATAGTTTTCTATTTCTCACAAAAGTTTAAAAATTAATTTGCAATTAAAACACTTAAGGCTTAAGAGCAATCAGCAGAAAGATATGAAGACAGACAGACAGATGTATTGCCGTGTTGCTACAATTATCTGCAATCTTGTCCTAGGGTTCCTAGAGCTTGGAGTAAAACCTTATTTCTTTGTTGACCAAAAAAAGGGGTCAGTGCCTTTGTTTCTGCACTGAAAATGAAGTTTGTCTGTTTTTACATGGTTTTTGGTGGTTTGTTCTCTATAGTTGAAAAATACTCTTATTGAACCGTCTTACTGCCGTCAAACTTGGCAGCTTTTTTCCAGATCTTTAGATAAAGCGTCTCAAAGTGAAGCTATGCTAAGAGGTCCAATCAAAATAACTATATCGCAGGCGATAATTGCGCGCGCAGGATGGGTATAAGTACCGATCATTCGTGGTGAGTAAAATGGTTCTCATCGGTTTAAATACTCTTTTTTATCAGAATGTTACAAATTAAATATTGTGAGATCCGCGACGCTGCGCCGCGCCGCCGCTGCCGCGTGCTTACACTCGCTCTTGAAAATGGACTCCGTTTGAGTTCGAAACTAGTCGCGAAACCCTGAAATCAACCCGAGAGTAAGGTTATAATTATATTTAAACTTCGCACTTGGTCATCATGGTGGAGTATGACTTAGATTTGAGCCAAGCTTTTGCCCAGCAATAGGACAGTTTAGGCTGATTTATAAGTGATAGTAAATAGAAACCACTACTGCGATGTGTTTTATAACGCACTTTTTATGACAATTACAAACATAAGATAACATAACATAACATTTTTATGCATACATAAGTTAGACACTACATAACACTTTATGGCTGTAAGAGATATAAACTTAATTTAATCAGCAATTTCTGATAGATGTCGATTTACGAGTATCTCATTATTTTCTGTGCGATATGATCATTTTAAAACAGATGCACTTAACAAAGCCATTGTCCTGTGTGATTAAAGCTATTTACAAGATGCGATACTATACCTATACGATATAATAAATAATCTACACGTGATATAGAAAAAAAGAAATCCTTATAGTTTTGTCATGTTTGTAACAGCTATTTTAGTCGTAGGTATATAATCGGTGCCTTTAACCCTTTGTGTGCGAGTCTGACTCGCACTTGCCCGGTTTTTGTTCATAACTGGCTTAGGCCCAATTTCACCATTCACACATTCACAGGGTTTAAGCCATCCGTAGGCCTCTAACATGGTTTTACACACCGTTGAAAATGTCTCTCAGGTGTGTTGGTTTCCTCACGAAGTTTTTTTACCGGTCAAGCAAGTGATAATTAATTTCTAAAACGCACATGAACCGAAAAGTCAGAGGTGTGTGCGTGGGTTTCGAACCTACGATCTTTGACTTGGTAGTCCAACGTACCCCTAGGCTATCTCAGCTTAAATTTCACTTATATTTCATTAAAGACTCTGAAAAACTGACCGTACGAATAATGCCATTTGAAGTCGATACATTTGTACTGAACGCAATGTTCGACCATCTAGATTTATTTTTATAGCATAGCATTGCTAACCTAGGACGGTGGAGCGACTACACGACTATGTTTGAGAGAATAGCAGATATGCTGTTTAAAGCTCTTTGGCCATTAACAACAATGTTGCTAACTGACCATTTTGTTGTGTCTATGGCCAATAAGGCCATACTAGTATTGTAGGCACTATGTTCTGGTACATTAAGTGCTTATAGTAGGAGTATGATATTTCTGAAATATATGACATGGGGACATCTAAGGTCTGTATTAATTCAATTTAGTAAAGTTTATATGGTAGAGTGTGGGTCGGCTAGACTGGGGCAGAACCGTAACACCTTCTCCCAGTATATTGGTGTGAAAATTGTATTCGTATACAACAACAATAATTATATTGTTTTGTTACATATGGTCAATGAAGACACCGGAGGGGGGATCCATGAACCCTCCTCTATGTTTTTTACCAAGTATTTTAGTAATCTACGTATATTATATATTGACGTCCATTTTTTCACACTCGCTCACTCTTTTTTATTGTGACTGTTAGTCAAAGGTCGTACAGTCAACAGCAAAATTAGATGATCAAAATCAGAAATTCCATACTAATGAACGGAGTTCGCGAAATATATGGCAGCTGTACTAGTAGTAGGTAAATGTTTGGTATAATTTACAATCACATACTTTTGAATCACTTCGACGCCACACAGTTCTGACGCGAACTCCGTTCATTAGTATTGAATTTCTGATTTTGATCATCTACTTTTGCTGTTGACTGTACCTAAATTCGAAATCTAGACCTTTCCTTTTCAGACTCATGTGCGTTTAATTATATTACTTTTAAAACAGTGAAGGAAAAATGATTTTTCAACGGTTTGTAAAAGCCATGTCAAAGTTTACAGCGTGTTTAAACTGTAACTGTTGTTCATCAACCATACGGTAAAAATGAAAGACGTCCTTTTTTCATGCGAAAACTCCGTGTATGGGTACTCCACAACCAAGAGCAGGAGAAGGGTTCAGACTCGCACGGACTAAAATCCACACGGTGTTCCTCTTCGAACCTCTTGGTGGCAGTAACTGTCTAAATTTTGTGTACTTACCGTGGTCCCGCTGAGCTATGAATCGCTTTTACCCTGGTCCTGGTCATTACTGAATCCTTCTTGAGATGCGCGCGCGGAATATGGTGTACCACCATCTTTGGCTTGTTATTGCTTGGCTAACAGAGTCTTCTTATATCCGACGTCCGCAAGCCGGCAATTTACTGAGGCCAGGATCATTTAGCGCCCTCCAGCGCCCGATGCGTTTCCTGCGAGAAGGATGCAAGGATTTGCTTCCCTTTCGGCTCTACCACCTCCTTTGCGGATGTCACCTACCTCATAGTTCTATAATAAAGTTAGAACTCACTTATAATTCATTCTTAGTAGATTGTATAATCGTGAAAACATTCAACACTATATAAGGTGCTTCTAAATTACAATACAATAGTGAAGAAATTTCGTACCCCGGAACAGTAAAAAAAAAATTGTAGCATGGAGCAGAATTAGACCTACGCAATAAAACGCAGGCAAAAGAAAAAAAATATGACGATAGATAAAAAAAATTACTTCACTATTAAACTATATAAATAATGAATATTATCTCCCATTGCAGCCGTGGCAGATAATTTAGAAGCACCTTATATATGTGTTAAAACATCCATAATGTTCAGTATCTTATGAAAATTTATAGTTGTACAAGATGCTAAATTCTAATAGGTACCTATTTCGTAAATTCCTACCCACTAAGATTACAATTTATGAAATTTATTGAGGTGGGAAACCTAACAAGAAAACGTCTAAATTATGTTGGACAACAATTTAGTTTCTGTATATGTAAATATTCAGTAATAAATAAAGCAAATACAATCTTGTAAATAAGAATTTAATGTAAAATCTTTGATAAATGTTTCATCGGAAATGGACAAGACAAATATTTATTTGTATAATCTTTAATATTAAGCAAAAGTCGCTGTTTTTGTCTGAACTAATATTTTTTCTAAACTACGCAATGGATTATGATACAGTTTTACTATCATTTAAAGAATTTATTCCTAAAGGTAATAAAAATTAAAAGAAAACAGGTGAAAATCTATTGCAAATAACTTTCCTTACAGTTAAAAATTTGGGTTATTTTTGCAAGATTTTAATTTTATCGCTTCCGTGTTTCTCATTTTACTGGTATATGTGAGATGTGGGTTATCCGGCCCATGTAAGTACAATTTATGTCTTTTTCTCATGGTCTCTGTTAAAAAGAGAGATAGAGACCCACCAATATTTATTTATTGTGTCAATCATTTTGTCCAGCTCAGCCTTAGAAGCCGCTTTCAACAATCGAACATAACATCCTATCAAAGTCATTCAATACGTCAATCTTGAACTCCTTAAATAATTTATATTGAAACAAAACTTCATTACCATATGCATACGGACGGACAATTCTATGTACGGATTGTTTCAAGTGATAGTCGGACAAGCAGCTGAGGGCACATTGAGTTGTCTATCAAATTAGACAATCAAGATTTCATTGTATCGTAGCCTGTAAGACAAACTAGGGTTGCTGGTTTGTTTTTATTGAAGCTTAAACCTTAAGTAGCAAAGTTTAAAAAACCATTTATTAAGGCACCTATCGCACGAAACCTCTATCTCGCTCGCACATTGACGATACAAAAACACTGAATATAGGTATGAACAAACACAAAAGAATCAAGTTAAGGTGAATAACATAAGGGTCGGGGCGATGACCAGGACATCGTCACTCTCGAGTGCAAATTTGAGCGGGCCTACTAGCAGGCACTGGACGGGGCTGCGAAGTGCGCTAGCAGTAACCGGCCCCGTCCGATACAGTGCGAGGAACACGCAGGGGGGAGATGTATTTAGTGGGTGCGAGTCCCACGTCCTCGGTTTGCGGTACGTAAGGACATTTTTTTACATTACAAAGTTTAAACAAAAGGGTCAAATCCTCACAAGCTCTACTGAGTTTTCGAAATCATGTACAAATTGAAAATTACTACTAACATGGTGAAGGAAAACTACGGGTGGTTTAAACTCTGACGCTCTATCCTTCTTCAACTATCCAATAAAAAAGACTGCCATATTAGGCAACACAATCTCTAAATGATTTACAATTTATACAAGACTACTTTTCTAGGCGAAATTAATTTAATTTATTTCTCTCTGATCCCGGATTAACCCACGCAATGGCATTAGTGTTAAGCAACATACATTTAGGATGGTAAAACATTCATTTCTGGGTGTTTCAACATTCACTTAATCATTCTTTAATTAGATATAAATCAGAATTTTAATAAATAACATAAATAATATTGAGTATATTTTCCGACATGATATCTGACCTAACGCCCCCTCATTGTTGATGTTGATTCACCTACTATACTCCCACAGATGGTGTTTTGTAAGTTATGTGGTATATTGTAGTGCTAAATTATAGTAGTGATAGCCGTTGGTGTGACTTTTAAGCTGGTTACTCACAAGTCTGCCGCAGGGGCAATCTTGGGTGCATAGACAGTGGAAAAAATAATTAAATTGCATCTAAGTTAAAATGTGTTCAGGCTGGAAGGGGCAATTTCCTAAATGAACTTGGAGAAAATTTGAGAGTCGTATTGAAGAACCTTACTCAAGACTCAAGTATTACTTGAGACTAGTTTAGTTAAAGTAAAAAGATTTCAAGTTATACTCCTGAGTTCTGAGTTAGGTTCTGTAATGTAACCCTAGGGTCATCTCTGTCTAAATGACCTAGATTGCCCCGGCGGCAGTCGTGTGAGTATCCAGCTTTAGAGTGACAGTTCAAATGATGGTGTTGGTGATATTCTTGTTTAATACTAAATATGAAAGCAGTGTAGTAAATGTTATTTTACGAAAGTAGGTAATATACCTTCATTTATTTAAAAACAAAAGATAACATCGTAAAGAAACCAGCACAGGAGGATGTTTAAACCTTTATTTCATGTCCCTTTCTTTTATATCTCATTAGTAAAAGTTAGCACTACTACTACATTATATTACATTTACGACTATGTTTTTTTATAAATTTTGCCCACGTTCGCATGTAGGTTGGACCAGGATAAAAAGTAACATGTTACTACGTGTAGTACAATTCTCTCAAATTGTTAGCATTTGGAATGTAATTTTTTCTAATTTCTTTTATAAGTAGGTACGTTAAAGAGTTGCATGTTTAGGTCCTAAGAGGATTATTTATGAATATACAATAACATATTAAGTTATATATTAAGTTCTACATTGTAACTTATCAGTTGTTAGTTTTCCTAATATAAATAAATAAATAAATGTTGTAACATATCCTGGATATACATTCAGGACGTGGTCTATCTGTAAACCAAGTTTCATCCAAAACCGTACATCAGTTTACGCATGATTGAGAAAACAAACATCTTCACAAACTTGCACATTTCTAATATTAGGATGAATATCTACTAAGACAAGATTAACTAAAATAGCCGATGTCGAGTGTTAGTGTCTTTAGTGTCAGCTCATTAGTGTCAGACACTGATGTCTACAAAATGTTTACCTTGTAAACGTCGACGACACCCACGTGTGATGGCCCCGTTTGGCTTGAAGTGTTGCAGCTAATTTTAGGTCTTGATAGTAGTTGAATTTGATTTTATTACTATTTAGCGATCATAACTCCATCTTTTATTGCCCGTTGCTAAGAAGAGGTGAAATATAATTTTTAAAATATCTACTTTCAGCCCCTGTCTTTCTTACTTTTCTCTCTTATCGTGTGGTTGATGAATAACCTAGTGTCAGAGTTTAAACCACCCGTAGTCCTCTGACATGGCTTTACCATTGAAAAATCTCTTAGGTGTGCTGGTTTCATTACGATGTTTTCCGTCACCGTTTCAGCAACTGATAATTAATTTTTAATATACACATAATTTACGAAAAGTCAGAGGTCGCGCCTTGCACGGCACGCCAGGGATCGTGGGTTCAAGCCCCGCCCGAGTTAGTTGTTTTTGCGAGTGTCTATGTGTGGTTTTTTGCCCCTATTCATGCCAAAACCAGTTGGCTGAAAGCTTGTAGTAAACATTTGATTTGATTTGCCAACACAATGGTCAAACTGTTATGCAAATTAGCTCTCAAATGTTCGGAGACCACCACATACGTAACTAATTCCCAACAAATGTGTTACATTTCAAAAGCAATTGATAATATGCCACTTTTATATCACTATTTATGATTGATCACACGAAATGTCGAGACAAGAATTTATTATTTAATTTATATTATCTGTAAATCTTTCGGGTTTATACGTCGAAAATAAATTAGTGTTAATAAACATTAAATATTTCGTAATTTTCGCTGGTTTCTGTGCTACGCTCGGAATTACTAGACATATATAAATGTAACTTTTATGATAATAAGTTTATGTTGCGTACAATTTTATCAGAGCTATGATACTTGTGTTTAATTAATATAATATTGTGATTACCTCAGTGAGTAATTGGTCTGTTTTTGTGGAATCAGGGGTCTGAACTTCGAACAAGCGACTTGTCGAAGCGTCCACTGACGTGACACACGTTTGCTCATTTATTTTTACATTATTAATTAATAATATTAAAGTCGTGATAGCCTAGCAGTGGTGACCGTTGACTGCCAAGTCAATGGAGTCGGGTTCGAACCCAAAGCGCGCACCTCAGACTTTTTAATTATCACTTACTCCGTGCCTCGGAAATCACGTAAGCCGTTGGCCCTGCGCCTAATCTCTCTCCGGTCGTGTCGGATTGCCGTCCCATCGCACACACTTGTGCACTATAATATATCCTGAGTTGGCTAAACTCCGTTGAGATTGGCCGCTGTGACCGAAATTCGGTCAGGAAGACATTAATAATATTAGATTGGTTGTTTATAGAAGTTATCAATTTTAAATTATAGCATTAATGTAATGAGTATTTTTTAGCCACTAACGTGCACGATGCATTTATTTAATTGAGAATAATATTCGACGTTCTAAGAAGTAAATAACTCTCGTAGAAAAAAAAAGGGCTTTTGTCTATGGTCGAAGAGTTAATCGATTCTACTTCGAAAGAAGAACATTTTTGTCTAAAGAGAATGAGACACGTTTTTGTTCCACTTCTAAAAATAATAAGCAATTCAAAAAAGTAAAATATCTAAAATACCATAGTAGAAGTTAAACTTTTGATCTCAAGACATTTGGGCTCACAGGTGCAAGGGTCACAAGCGCGAGCGCAGGTAGAAAAATACCACCCCTTTCTAGGATAGAGGTGCTAAACCTACGGTGCTGTTTTTGTAATTTAATATTATTTAAATTGTGTAGGTACTTAAAAAGCTTCCGAAGTATAATTAGTTTAATGAATATTTATATTTTTTTATAGTTTCAAATTATCTACAGGCAGATAAAAATGTTACTCAAACTTATCTGCCTAGAGCGACGCTGGCCAATTTTATAGCATTTCGTTAAAAAAATAAATTTAATCTTAGATTTTTACTTTACCTTATCATTGATAATTTTATTAAAATATACAGTTCTACTGACAGCATTAATATTTTATTTATTAGCAATATAAACATGTCATATTAACCTATTTGCGATTGTATTTAGCAAACATTTTACCTTTAGTTTATGGTATTTTATGTATTTATGACTAAATATTTACATATTATAAGATGTTAAATTCTAATTTATTTTATATACGTATTGAGTCTTTATGTACCTACTGTTATTAAGTATAATAATTCTTCTTGTATAATTCTGCTATTCAAGGTGCAACAAAGCTATTTTTCCTGTTCCTTCTCTCTATCTCTGAAATTCCAGCAGCATGTGTTGATAGATAGTTAGGATTAATTAATCTAATTATACTTCTTTTTTATCGTATAATTTATGAACAACCTTGTGTCAGAGTTTAAGTTATCCGTAGGCTTCTGATATGGTATTAAAAAGTCTCTGTGTGCTGGTTACCTCACGGTGATTTACCGCGTCGTTTTAGCAAGTGATAATTATTTCTAATACACATTTAATTCGAAAAGTCAGAGATGCGTGACTGGGTTTTGAACCTTCGATCTTTGACTTGGCGGTCCAACGGTCATATCACTAAGATATTACTGTTGCAATCTAGCTAGACAAAATTACATATAATTTTAATTAAGACGCATAATTTTGGATACGCGAACGCGAGTATCCAAAATTATGCTATCTAATCTATATCTATCCTAAATGCATGAACCAATAATATAATACTTAATTATGTGTGACTAAAAATGTTACGAACCCCTTACTTTATTTTTTATAATTCAAATAAAACGGATATAAGATGAAGTAACAAACATTCGTTTTATAATGTTTTTAAAAGATTACTTCGGACTTTTATAGAACTTTTTAATATACAAAATTTTTAAGGTAGGTATCCAAAATTAGGGTATTTTGCGGAATATCCTATTTAATAATGTGTAATTTAACATAATTATGTGTTACCCACTTTGTACGAATTTCATAAAAATATATTGTTCTACAATCGTTTAGGTATCTCTAATCATTTCTAACAAAACAAAGCTCACATACCTGGGTCTGTAGTTTGTCACATTTCCATTAAGTAATAATTTTTTTATCAAATTTCCATTAAAATAATATTTTTTAGGAAATCTGATGAACCCCAAATAAAGACTCTAGATCTGGTTTCTAGATCTAGTTTACTAAATTTCATTCATTTTAATTGGGTAAACATTAAGAAAATTAAGATCAAACTTCTTTAAGGTTGGAGCGCGCTAGGGGACACTCCTCTTATTTCATAGTTGACTATCCCAAACACTTGCCCAACGCTTCGGGAATTTATTAACCCGTACGTTACAAAACCAACGAAATACGATTACAAACGTCTCGGACCACCGTGATATATCGTTTCAAGTATCAGCTTTGCCCGGCTAATGTCCGCTTTAACTATCTTCAAAAACAGGTAAAAGTTACTTTATCTACTTTCTACTAAAGTATGGTATTAAGTTTATATAGTGTTACCCATAAACTTGGGCTAGACGTTTTTAAAAGCAATAAAAGTCAGTACTAGAATACATGGTTGTTTCGATTTATGACGTCAGTTGGTTGGCCATTGTACCAGCGGTGTGTAAACTGTGAAGTGATTTAATTATGATGGAACTAGTTTTTTCTTGTGACTTTGTCTGTGTAAATTCGTCCATATTTAAGAAGAAATAATATTAAAGTGTATTTTTAAATAGTAGTTGTATATTTCTAGATGTATCGTGGGTGCAATTATAAACTTATCATAATTTCCACAATTCAATTAACAAACAATACTAAGGGCCGTATTACAAAATCTAACTCAGAATTAAAGTATTCCTTGAAACTAGTTTAGTTAAAATAAACCTAGTTTCAAGTAATCTTGAGTCTGAGAGTGAGTCTTGAGCCCTGAGAAAAATCTGAAATTTCTTCCTAAAAACTAGCAACTCATTTTTTTAGAACGATTGATGAGCAATTTATCTAATTTTACAATATCAACCCCCAATAGCTCTCTGACATAGCTTTACTCACCATTAAGAATACTATGAGTAAAACCTTAAAACAAATAATTAAACTAACTAGTGATCTAGTCAGTGGTCGAAATACTACCGCTTTTTTAAAATAAATTTTAGCTTTCTGCACTTCTTCTTCATATGAACTTTTACTATGCCAAGTTTCACAGTCCTCCGTGCGCACAATATTCTTAAAAAGGGATCCACAGTTTTCGCTTCATGTATTAATGACATTATTTTTATTTTATTCGTCGTTATAAAAAAAATGACCATTGTCGTTTTTCTCCGCGCTCTTTTAGAAGCCACACCCGTACAAAAATGTCGTAACTACAGAAATTTCACATTTTCCATAGATTGAAAATTTATATCATCATTAGCGAGATGTTCATAGATTGTTATATTGTATTATGTTTGTAAGTATGTTAATGTTTTACTATATTGGAATTTTAAGGCGTAGTTTAGGAGAGATTTTATTGTCTATTGTCAAGTTATAGAGTTTGGGTGCTCTTTGGCAAGACAATGTGTTAATATGATTATATAGTAACGTGTTTATTCGATTTTTAAATATTTTTTTGTTATGTTGAACATGATGTTGACTGGTAATTTACACTTCATTTAGTAGGTGTAAGTAAAACGTATGTTTAGCCAAGCAGTGACAGCCTAGTGGTATGACCGTTGACTGGCAAGTAGAGGTCGCAGGTTCGAACCCAAGGCACGCACCTCTGACTTTTCGTAAGTTATGTGCGTATTATAAATTAATTCAATTGTAACTTGCTAAAACGGTGAGGGAAAACATCGTGATGAAACCAGCCCTGAGAGATTTTAGCTCTGACACCAGTTTGTTCATTAACCATACGATAAGAAGAAGACCATCCATTCATGGCAAATACTAAATAATTCAATTTACAATTAAACCAATCTTAAATATCAATCATATTGCTTACCAAACTACACAGAATTCGCTCTAATTTAGTGTACACACCATATTTTAGGCGCCATTTGTAAAAAACAAAGGTTCGATGACCGAATTACGTCATCTCAGCAGAGAATCTACGAGTTGCTAAGGCGTTTTTTTTATAACCTTGAAAACGCATGTGTTAGGGTTGTCCATTTTTAAGATTTTGATAAATTACATAAGTACTATACAAAAATTAAATATATTTTTCTAGTGAAAAGATATTACATTTTTTATAGTAGTCGACATGATTTCTAAGGTTAAGCAGCGCTTCCCGCGGTCAGTATGTGGAAGGGTGAGCATTTGTAGCATTGTCTCTATCTCTCTGTCTCTATGCTGTTAAAGGTAAGTGAGCAGTGGACCATATTAATCACTTCATGTATTAGTCATTAGGTTTAAAAGGCTTTAGGTTTGATTCGTTTCCATCAGAGACGGGGGGTACTAACCCATCCCAAACAATACGCACTGTGTCAGTATTTGTCAATATACAACATTTACATAAGTCACAAGTCATAAGGCACTTTTAAATACTGCACTTTTCAATACTTTGGAAAGTGAAAAAAACTACTTGTAGAAAGAAAAAATCAATTACAAGCGTGATTCGAACCCAAGTCCTACTGGGTTAAGCCCCCAGTCGCTCTGCCTCTAAGATATTCGCAACCGTGTTGTCGAAATTCTCAGTTCTCTTCTACATTCAACTATCTCAGATGGTAGTTACATCCACCCCTTGTACAGTCAACCGCACATCAGTGGTAACAATTTGACATTGACAGCACCCTTATTACGTAGCAGTAAAGATTATTTTTGTAGTTCAGTGTCACTACTGTCATGCGGTTGACTGTACTAAAGTACTAGAAGCTAGCATGTCTAACTTTGCAGTTAAAATACGATTCTATACAGATTACAGATGTAGATAACTTAAAATACGTAAATACATATTTTTATAAAGTATTTATGCATATTAGCGAGCTTTCCTATTTCAAATTTTTATTATTATTTTTTATTCTGACAACCCTAAATCGTTTTGGTCACACTTCTGCTATAAAGTCCGTACTATGTTTTTTTTATATCATTTCATATGTGTGTCTATGTTACATTTTTTTGCGTTAACCGCCGCCATTGCCTCTTTCCTTGAAGCTAACGCTGAGTCACTTGACATACGTTTATAAATATCATGTATTTTGAAGTTATGCCTCGTTGACTCTTAATAAAAATATCGTAAATTTTTTAAGTTACATGCGTAATGCGTATTTTTGGGTTATTTTTGGTGTATAAGAGTACCACTTGAGTTAGGTTTTGCTTATTTATCATCGTTGGGAATGTCCGTCTAGTTTCCGATTAGATCAGGGGGCTTAGCCGAGTTGACTATCTACAATCGCTAACGCTATAGAAAACGAATGATATGTATAGTATTAGATTCTATTCGTTTGTTTTGACCACGTGACATAACGATAATCCTGTAAATTTCTTTCGTTTTCTGTAGCGTTAGTGATTGTAGATAGTCAACTTGGCTAAGCCCCCGGGAGCCCCTCGTACAGCCCAAACATTAAACAACTACAATCTGTCAAATATTTTTAATAGATTATCAACTTTCTCGCAAAGTCATTAGGGTTCAAAGTTGATTGGTAAAATTTGACAGTTTCGGGTAGCTTGATGTGCCAGTCTGTACAAATTTGAAAACAATACCGAAAATTTTGTCTAGTTTTTACACTAAGGAAAGGATAGAGACAGGTATCATCTCACCAAAACCATGAGATTACAATAAGATCATTAGAATTACTTTCTTTAATGTTTTTTTTTGTATTAGTTATTATGGCTTTACTCATCATCATCATCAGCCTGTTTCAGTCTACTGCTAAACATAAGCCTGACCAAATGCGCGCCACTTTATTGCGCTCATTGGAGGTATTTGCCCATAATCGCCACTTCGGGCAAGCGGGTCGGCGATCACAGTAGCAGATGATTGCTGTTACACAGAAGGATGAGCTGCCCATCCTCCGGATCTTTCCCTTTGTCGCTTCTTACGACACCCGCGGGACGAGTAGGGGTGGTTCTATTCTTAGGCCGAAAACCACACGGCTTCACTCAATTATGTATAATTACCATAATTTATAATTACGCACATAACTTACGAAAAGTCATAGATGCCTTGGGTTTGAACCTGAGGCCTATGACTTGCCAGTCAACGGTCATACACTAGGTTATCACGACTCAAAATATAATTATATTAGTCTAAAAATATATATTAAGGAAAAATGTATATTAAAATCGCGTAGTTCAATGACACTAAAACCAAATTAGAGTGCTTATTATATATTCTTGAATTTGATGACAACATTTTGAATATAGAAATATAATATTATTTTTTAATTTATGGTGAGAATTTAGCAACTAACAGCGTCTGGTATGATCATATAATTGAAAATATATAAAAATGATTGGCTAAATATGTTGCTAAGCTCAAAATTCGAGGTTGACAAGATCTATTTTGATAAAAGCTTTTGTTTAAGTATATTTGAGTACGTTCCTGAATTGTAGATCGGGTTGAATTAGAACCATGGGAGCGAAACCTCGTGAAAAAGCTAGTAAATAATACTAATTAAAATTTATTTTTGAATTATGGTTTTAAAACAATATATCCAAATTAAACATTATTAATTATGTGAAATAAAATCGTTTTATTTTAATCTAAAACTTAATTTTAAAACTTGGCTGTGGCATCTTTGTCTTTTAGTGGCATCTTTAGGGCAGCCCTAATTTTACTAACCCCAATTCTAATCACATCACAAACCTTAGTGGTTTACAAATGCTATTTTACTTGTATTTTTTTTTCTGTACTTTTAATATGATAAATAAATAATAATAAAAAAAATACTGTTCTTCGACGCGTGAAACATCAAAAATGACAAAACTAATGTTAAGAAAACCTAGCTAAAATTACTACCAAAATTATGACTAGGAACACAGAAAGGTAACTAAATAAACAAAACAAAAACATACTGTTTCGTAAGCAGCTAGCCTCTATTAGGTACTCGGCAGGTAATAAACCCATTGACATGTAACAAATGTCACAAATATAATTACCACTTCATTAATACTTGTCAAGTTGAAAACGTTACAAGTGTTTTTATGACTGAGTTCGTAATACCTGGCTAAGTTGCATCGTAAAAGCCTGTTATTGTATTTTATAATATTTTCTATTTAAAATGTCTTTTTCTCAGCCGTTTTCTTCATTTCTGAAGGTTGTATCCGCCTTTGTAGCATCAGCTACGTCTAGTTTTTTCTATTCTCTTCTGTCTTCAGCTTTTCTTAGAAGAAGATGCCTTTTAGGGCTTTGGCTATAAGGTAGGTAACCTTTCAACATTGCCCACCGTCAGAAGTTTTTCTAGGCTATCTGCGCTCCTGCGGGCTATTTCAAACCATTTTGTGAGGGCCGTTGACTACTAAGGTAATTTGTAACAATATTTTAATACCTATACAATAAAATTATTGTATGACCTAACTAGGTTTAGAACAACAGAGTTTAACACAGTTTTAGTCCCGAATAGCTTCTACCAGACGCCCCAAAAGGTCTTTAAACATTTTTCGGGCTCCCGGCCTCCATTTACCCAGCGTCGAGACCCCAAAAAGCACTAATAAGCAGCCGCTATCTGGGGTAATGTCTTTGCGCCTTTTGAGGGCCTCAGCTGATTCCGCGGCTGAGTCTGCCGTACATATACATTATACATACATATAATATTTATGTACACTATCAACAGCTAGCAACAGACATTATCCGCATTCTCACTGGTATTTTCTTGTTCTAAAACTAATTGCATCCACAAGGTGAAAGATCACCACAATCATTAGGATTAATAGCCACAAGAACTAACCGTAACCATTATAGACTTTACGCATTTATTAATATTCTATGTTTTACTGCTACGCTCCAAGAAACACTTCCAGCTAAACCATAAACACTCAGGCGGGTAGCATTTAGCATTATTTCGCCATAAACTAACCATATCCGCTAATATGCTATTAGTATCAAGGAGAGACCACACTTACGCATTGAAATTGATGAAAAAACAATCGGAATCATTCAATGAATTTCGTATGCTTAACGTAATTGGCGATTGTTGGTAAAAAGTAGTCCCCGCTATAAGGGGACGCGCACACCCGCCGAACCGGGTCATAAACATGCGACAAAAAGTCGCCGCGACCAACATGTGTCGGCGTCGAGCTACAAAAACATGTAAAGCGAGTAAGCCACCGCGCGGACGTTGAACAGAACTTTGACTTGGTCGTGTGTTGAACTTGTGAGTTATTGTGAGTGTACAGCTATATTTGTTAAGCATTTCATTTTATTTTGTATCCCTTTTGGAATTCACGGCATTTTTTTTTAACTAGTTCCTTTGGAAGGCTCGCATTACGTACATGAAATTTTGTCTAATAGAATGGGGCGCCCGCCCGCGAGGTGGAGCGACAACCTACGAAAAGTGGCTGATAGCGGCTGGATGATGGTAGCCGAAGATTGGGCTGAGTGGAGCGCATTGGGAGAAGCCTATGTCCAGCAGTGGACTGATACGGGCTGATGATGATGATAATGATAGGATGGGGCACTTATTCATTAATTAGCCATTAATGCAAGGCTATGGTGGTATGATTTAGACTTTGCGGAGACTGAGCAAACCCATTATTTTTCATCGAATGGTTTATGAACAACCTGGTGTCAGAGTTTTAACCGCCCGTAGGCCTCTGACATGTCTTTACTCACCGTTGAAAAATCTGCGGTGTGCTGGTTTCCTCACGTACCTACTTATTCCTTCGCGTTTTAGCATATGATAATTAGTTTCAACGATATGACCTTTGACTTAGCAGTCCGACGGTCAACTAAAAACATTATCTGTCTAAAACATTTTGTCTTTTTTCTGAACCACGCTTTTTCTTTCAAGCCATCTCGTCTATTTAATATATTTAAAAAAAAAACAAAGCTTAATGTAATCAACATTCATTTCAATGTTGAGCAAAGGGCAACAAAACATTTCTTTCATCAACATTTTTGAAGCATCTACTTCCAGATATTAAAGCACATTTTCACAGTCCATCTATCATTTCAGTAGAACAATTTATTAAGTCGCGCGTTCTCTCCGTACTGACCTATTGACTCTCCCATAAAACTTGGTGTGACAACCCAGTGTTTAGCCGTGAATTATGTGGGTGCCCCGTTATGTGGGAAGCTAGCAACAAGAATTGATTTACTGTATGCTAGCGTTGTCAATGCTAATTGAATGTAGTAAGAAAGCATACAAATACATGGAAGTAACAAGCTTTACGGCAGAGGCAGAGTTTACTGATTATGTTCCCGTTAACTTACCGAATATACATAGACTTTTATTAATATTACTGAGTAGAAATTGCTCGTCTGCAGATTGAAGTAAGCCTTCAAAAAGGCACAGATATTGGTGTCTGTAATGTAATTCTCTTGCACACGCTCTAAACGAATTTAGACTCGCAATCTCTCTTTCTAACAGAGATCATTAGAAAAGCAAAGATGATTTTAAGAGCTGTCAAACTAGTCCATTTGCGAAATATCAACGAGGATTTAGTCGGCATGTCATAGAGGTCTCGTCTATTTTTACGTCAATTGCAAGGACGTAGACTAATTTGACAGCTCTAATTTTATATTTAAATTTGCTGTTCTTTTTTTATGGTGTTTAATAGAAAGACATATAGTTAAACTAAAATTAGTTTAGCGGGTTATACAAGAGAATCAGCACCATTATGTGGCACGCGGCAAACATGATCAGCCTAGTCCCATTTCCCAGAAGAAATCGTCGTACGAAACGGAGAAGGCGGAATGGATCGGACTTGCATTCAAAAGGCCAATAATATATACATATAATTATTTGAAAATCCTTATGAATAGTCCAATTTGATCAGTGCATACGTATCTCCCTTTTACGTACCTACACGGATATCGGCGTAAAATAACAGTATTCGCACTATTGAGTTCGTACGGTCACTGAATAGGACTGGAGGTTAAATACCTGAGTGGTATAACAAAAAGGGTAATGATCTGGTTGACATAACTCTCCCCAACCCTAGCTTATACCAGCATGCGCTGAACCTGTAGCCTTAAACATGTTCCTAAATAATCAAAATCAGATCCAGCTAGTCTCTAGTACGTCCCCTAGCAACGCCCTATGCCAAGGCCTATTAGGGGCGCCTTTAGCTGCTGTTGCTGGTATAGTTAAATTGCTTTAGTTAGAGGCCTTTTAGGTCTCGATAGAAGTCCAGTTAATCGTTAATAGATAACGTAGAAAAAAACAAGGACTAGACAAGACAATTTAAGACTTTTCAAGACTTTACAAACGTCCGAATAAAAGCACAAAAAGCATTAACAATCGACCATTAAACACCTTTACCCCATAGTGTTGTAATACCGTGGTCATAGCTCCCCATTACAACAGAAACCATAGCCAATAGAATAGTGATAAATACGGAAACATTATACATGTGTTGTGAGTCGTTAATTGAAATTAATCTTAGACTATGTACAGGGTGTAAAGCCAAAATACCTAATACCAAAAGTCAACATTTTTGTAAAAGAATTTTTATTACGAGCTGGATTCGAATCTGCGATCACTGGTCTAGGCCAAGCTGCTCAAGCCAACTGAGATATTCGTAATCCTGCTCGTGTTATCACAATGCTCTAAAGATCACAATTTCTAAAAAGAGATAATGTCAAAATGCTATTTATCAATGAAAATCTATTGTTGAGAGCATCAATTGATTTGCATTTTATTATTATTATTTGCCAAAATTTTCCCGGTGTAGGGCAAATAGCTTCCTTTACCTTTTTCCACTCATATAAAGCCATCTTTTTCTAGGTCTGCCGCACTACCAAATAATAATATTCTATAATTAAATAAAACAAATTTTAAAATAATAAATAAAATATTAGTCCTGCATGCACTGTTCTGATAAAAAACTGCAATTGTTAAATTGTTATATTATTTTACTTTTATCTAATTTTAATAGCATTAATGATTTCGTATACAAAGTTCACGGAATCCAAAAAGCCACATCCTGTACCAGTAATACAAAGAGTACTGCTTATACCATAGATAACACTTCAATGTACACGAGTATGGGATTACATGGCAACGAATATTCTTAGTAGAATCGGTATCGAAACATACATGGAACAGAGATGCCATTATTATAATACTAAACTTCATGGGGTCCAAGTGCGCGTCTCCTGTACAAGGAAATTGCTCGGAGACTAGTCGACAGCACACGTGATCAGAAGGCTGGCTATTTCTTTGCTCAAAGAATCAGCATTGCCATCCAGCGTGGCAATGCTGCCAGCCTTCTGGGCACGTTGCTTGCAGACGACGGTGATGGGGAGGAATTCTTTGACGCCTTCGCGTGACTTTTGTATAATTCTTAATTGTAAATATAAGTTTTAATATTATTTAGTTTTAATATTATTTAGTTTATTGATATTTGTACATATATTATTGTATCTTCTGTATTAACTAAACTTTAATTTGTTATAGTGACAGTAAGTCGTATGACCGTTGATTGTTCTATAAGTTGTTCAGTTCCATAGGTAAATTGACCTTTTTGTGTTTTTTTTTGCACAAATGACCTCTTATAAGAGGTGTTACACTTTGTTAATATAAAACATTTTTTAATTACTTGCTTCGTGCCTCGGAAACTACGCAAAACCTGTTTAGACTGTGTTTAAGCACATGCGCGATGTTTTTACCCGACTGCGGCGAAGCCAAAAAGGAGTGTTATTAGTATATTTATATTTGCTGGTGTGACCGAAAATTGGCCATATTAACCTAAGTAAAAAGAGGTAGGAGACGGCTGAGAAAGGCTTTTTTTATCAAGTGAAAGAGAAAGTAGGAGTCGAGACGTATCAGGAAGATAAAAGACAAGCGGAGGATAGAGAGAGGTGGCGATTGCCCCACCGATAAGAGCCAGCTCTTAAATATAAAAGGAAGCCTAAGTAATATATTCAAATAAGTATACTATAATCACTTTCTATAGTGATGAAAAATATTTTATTTCATAAATAAATTACAACCATGAAATACCTATGACCCTACTTTCCTAATTATTTACTTAAATTACCTGTTTATTTTATTTTTATTGCCATTTTAAACTTTATATTTTGCCTTAAAAATAATCAATTTAATAAAACCTGATCCTTGAACTTGATCACGTTTTAAATTATAATTGTTGGATAGGTACTAAATTGAATATATTATGATATCTTTTGACATGCGTGAAAATTATATTGAAATGAATTTAATACTTGAATTAAAAATGATATTTATGTTTGACAATCATCAGATACAGATAAGGCTTTGTATAAGTCACGTTAGCCAATCTGACAGGCGACAAGTATGCAATTACGATACGTCCGATTAGTCGCATGGTGCGTTTTTTAGACTTTTATTATATTAATTTTGATATTCGTGAATTCCGTTAAAACGTATTGTAGTAATTACTAATACGTTTCCAATAATAAAAACTTAATTTAAAAAGAAAAATACCTTTGTAGTGATGTGCAATTGTGCAGTGTAGCGTAAAAAAAAAACAATGACAGATGCAGTGTTGGGATACTTGGAACTAGAGAGGTGCAGGAGTGAATAGTGATGTTTTAGCTTGTTTTTATTTTTTTTAATATTACCGACCAGAAATATACTGTACTCTATATAATATGACAAAGACGAGATTAGTACAGTTCTTAATAAGTTAGTCCGATCTATATCCATTATCCATGCCCATTTGCCTACGCGTTTTGTACTTAATTGGGTAAGCACCCATTTTGCTTAAGCATTAAACGTGGGAAGAAATCAGCTTAAAGCGCTCCAATCCTCAACTAAATAGATAAATAAAAGATTGAATATGAAAATGGATTACGATTTTTAATCCTAAACTTAATCCGTTGAAAATTGATTTCATAATACTTAGTAAATTAATCAGCGCATCTCACATTCAAATCTCGAATCACAAACGGTTATAATAAAACCAATTTCGATTACCAACAAGAAACAGTCGACGCGCCCAAACGTCCAATCGAATTAATAAATACGTCATCTAGTCGGCCATCTTCACGGTTCCAAATTCAAATTACCGAAATCGAACCGAAAAAACGTCGTTTTAACGGACTTTTTTTGTTAAAAAAACTCAAGGTGCGGACTAAACACAGCACCTGCTTACTCTATTGTAAAAATACTCACAAATTTATCGAAACAGGTGTATTTATAACTGAATTTATTATTTCTGATACCTATTGACCCTAATTAAAACGGAGATAAAGTAACTACTTATATCAATTGAACGGAACAACGCAGAGTTACGATTTTCTTATGTCATAAATATGTTCGTAATGAATTACTTCGTTAGTTTTTTCAACGATATAATTAACATTTTATTTTGTTAATATAACTGTTATTAATGGTTAGCGGTTCATATAAAATGTCGTGGTAAACCCTTATGTTTGACATTCATACTTTTTACAATGTTTTTATAGTCAGAAGCTAATATCGAAGTGGTTATAGACGTATATAATTTTCTCCGTTTAAAGTACACGTAGAATAGAATAATATTATGTAAGTAGAGTACGTAGGTAGATTACAGTTAGATGTTTACAATATTAAATATTATAAGACCTATCATGTCATATCGGCATGCAAATTTTGGGATCTAATTGCATTAACCAGACGATTCTAGCGTTTTTAAGAAATATTTGGGGCTTCCAGCTCGAAGGATTCCAGCGTCTCGGCCTACAAACGCTCAAATAAGCTGACAGTTGCAACTATTGCAGGTAAAAGAGGCCACAAGTTTTGCAGTCAGTCAGTTGCAGTGATTTCGTATATATTGAAATTAACCCCCTTTTTTTTGGCCGGAGAGAGTAAAAAATGCCTTCCGCATAAGAATTACGAGATCAATTGTTTTCGGCCCCAAATCAATCCAATTAATTTTTAAGCAAATAATATGAGTTCCATAATATGAGTAACGCTCAAAAATATTCAAATATTTCTAAGATAGAACTTCATCCGTGGCTTCGTACGCATATATCTATATCGCTACTACTTATAATATGTATATAATATTTTTTTGAAGAAATTATTGTCTAAATGATAGTGAAAACCGTAATAATAGTTGCGTGGTTTAGAAGACATAAGCAGAGTAACTGACAGACGAAAACAGCGACTTTTCTCTTAACTATTTAGAGATGTCGTGGAGTTAAAAATCATAGAAGCATCGCCTCTATGACTTTTCGTATGATTTTTCTCTATGATTAAAAAAAAACAAATATTATTGCTTCGTGGTTTGGCGCCACTTTACTTGACAGATCGCGCAAGATGGCTGTGCTAAGGCACCGGTTAACAAGCCTTTTAGTACCTATGTACACAAAACTGAATCTTAAATTAAGAGTATATAAAATAATATAAGGAATATTTTTTTACGTAAAACGATTCTCGATCATCAAAATTAAATCTGTCAACAAATATCAGATAAATCTGTCAACAGGAAGGGGGTGAAATATCGATTACTAAATTTAGGCCAAATAATAAACAGGTCAAGCTAAGTAAAACCGTTTAAAACAATCACATTCATATTAATTTAGAAGTCTTAATTTTATAGACCCCTATTTTTTTTTGTAAGTACATTAAAATTTACATCAATTTCTAATATTACATACACATAAAACTTTATATTAGAGCCATACATTGCAAATATGAGCTACAAACACTAGCAACGTATTAATGAAGTATTCAAATTAAGTATCAATCAAAGATAAGTATTTTATTTTATTTCAATAACATATACATATGGATGTACCTATAGTGAATTGTAATTACCGAACGAATGACAGAAACCCGCCCACGTATCAGCGGCTAAGTTGATTGATAACACCTTTGTGGTACGTTTGATTTCATTTTTAACAGGAGTGAAGTGGACATAAAGATGAAATTGTGCCTTTAAATTGTGCCTTTTGATTATGCCTTTATGTTTTTGTGTAATAAATGACTCGTGTGAAACAGACTTGAATGTTTATTTGACTTTGTTATAATAAATTTCAGTCTTCATATTTCGTTGTCATACCATGCTAGTTGGCAATCTTTGGCAAATTCTTTGATGCAAGGCATATTTAAAAAGTAATGGCACGCAAAGACTACGCTGAAAGTCCTTAAACGTGCTATTCATTAATTAATATAAGCCACACGTTTAACGCTTAGAAGTAGGAGGCTTTACCAATTCAATTTGGTTTTTTATTTTCTAAAAGTACGGGGTAAAAAAAGTGTAAAAATTTTATCACTCTTATTCTTTTCGATCGAAATAGGATTCTATAGTGTGAAAATTTTGTAAAAAATAATAATTTGTTCTTTTTTTCTTTTTAGTTGTATTTCAATCAAGACTTGGCTCAGTTTGAATCCCTGATTAAAACAATATGAACAAAGTCGTAAGTAGAAGTTGCTATACAGTAACAATTAAAATAATATGAAAAAAATTAAAATTATTATTTAAAAAATAATATCAAAAGTCCACTTTACTCTAAGCATGCTAACCCATCCCAACAGGTGCTTTCAAACCCTCGGGTAATTTTGACACCAAACACCGTGCGTACTTTCAACCTTGTAGACATGCAATTTATTATACAAGACGGCGAGTAGATAAACTGAATTTAAAAATGTAATTATCTGTTTGGGGCCATCCTTAAATATTTAATTGGTTAGCTGTCAATGCTTTAGAAAAAAAAAATAGAGTTTTATGGGATAGCCTGAGGGATGGCGGGTAAAACTGTATATTAATTTAGCTAGGCTAGTTTGGTTTGGAACGCAAACTTGGAGATAATCACATACAAGCTTAATTTTGTAGGTTTACCAAAACTTTGCCGGCCTGTGGGTGTAAGGACAGTCTGATGCCCAGTAATAGGCCCAAGATGGCGACGCGTCATGTTCCACGCGCGCCTCTCTAGAGGTTTCGGCGGCGGCCAGGACGCCGACTACGGCGGGACCTGCCTACATCATTGGCGGGTCAAGACCTGGCGGGAGGGCGGTGAATACACAAGTGATCCCCGTTCTCCCGTCCAGAGGTTCGTCGAGGAACACCGTGCGGTTTTTAGTCCGTGCGGATCGGACATAACTCCATCACTGGCCCTTGGTGGTGGAGTCCTCATATGGGGTTTACCACACGAAAAAAAAAAATTACCATAACTATTCCTTTCCAAAGTTTAAATCGTGTCCCTTCACGAAACAAAATAATTTTTTTATCATAACTATTCCTTTCCTAACTATTAAATCGTGTTATAGCTCCTTGTCAAATTCTTCGTATTTTTTTTAAAGAAGTCCAGGTTGAAAGACGTGGAAATCAGGGAAGAAATTTTTGTCCAGTAATGGGATGTTACAGTCACTCATTGTGCTATCCTGTGGACTTGTGGAGTACTTCAAAACTCTGCATGATGCCCTTAATAGTCTCGTATCTGCTGCCGCGAATGTAAACGAAGCCGGACGCAACAGCAAGTTTTTCAAAATGTAGAGTAGATATGAATGGAAAGCTCACCTCAGTCATTATACAGTTATGCACTCCCGCGCAGTCGTAAAAGTCCGGTGGGGGCAAAGGTTTATCGTTGCACTGAATAGGACAGGCTATACTTAAAGTACTGTTTTATCAACAATGAAATAGGTGGTAGTAGGTAGGTCAATTTGCTGGTTATTATATGGTATCAGACACCTATAAAATTGGATGTTATGTCTTGACCAATATCTCCTTGATGTTCACGTATAATATAAAGAAATCTCTATAAATAAAAATCAAATCCCACAAAAGTTTGTCTGCGGATCACTTCAAAATGGCTGGACCGAATTTTGATGTAATTGTGTGTGTTTGAGTAGGTCCCTGGAGGGTTTTATTTAGATGGTTGGCAATTACTTAGTTTTCTTTTTTGAACTGACTTTCTGAATCGATCATATATTTTCGATTGTATTAAATAAAAATCTCCATCTCGTACTGAGACAAAATCAAAATTAAAATATATAAAAATATTCATATAGTAATCAAATCAAAATATAATTCTAATATTATTATGAGAGTGACTCTTGTTGCCAGTTTCAAGGGCAGCCTACCCCTCATGGAGAAGAATCTGGCAAGATTCTTCTCAACTCCATGGTTGCTTTTAAATAATGACTTAAAATATTTTTCGATACATTGTTCTGAGGTGTTATGTGAGAACAACGCGAGTCCACAAAACGTAAGTAGTACGCGCCTTTAATATATTAATATTTTTGATAAAACTACTATAATAGCTCTGGGCTGACCAGTCCCAACAGACGGCACCCGTGCATGCAGCTTGAAGTCTCTTCTATTTTACAAGAAACATGTCTTACAGCGGGGTCATAATGAAGTGATATTACTATTATAGTTTCGATAACAGCGATGTAAGCGCTATATTATTGCATTACTTACTTGGTTCATAGGTTAAGGCTAGTAAAAGCCTAGGATCGTAAACAGTGTGATTTCCAAAGCTCTTAAGAAAGGTATTTTAGTTAAACTTCCACGGTCCTAAAACTGTAATACCAAAACATTTTGTTTGAGACTTTGTATGCGTGTGTTTAGAGGCTTTTAGAGCTTTGGCGATGATTCACAAGCTATAATATAATAATATTAATATCCTCCTGACCGAATTTCGGTCACGGCCAATGTCAACGGAGATTAGCCAAATACGCAGGGTATATTATAGTGCACAAATATGTGCGCAAACACAGGTGCGCTCTCTATTCACTCTCATAGTCCCATGGGACGGCCTTCCGACACGATCGGAAAAAGATCAGGCGCAGGGCTAACGGCTTTACGTGCTTTCTGAGGCACGGAGTAAGTGATAATTAATTTATAAAACGCACATAACTTACGAAAAGTCAGAGGTGCGCCGCCTTGGGTTCGAACCCGAGACTTCTGACTTACCAGTCAACGGTCACAATCACTAGGCTATCACGAGTCACGACTCTAACTACTAACTAGCTATAATATATATACATATTCCAAACTCATCTCCAAGAACGTTTTCATTGAACATCATGATGAAATACGACAAAATAGCTTGATTTGCCGCCGGCTTTGATTGGTGGCCGAAGCCAACCAAAAACAGCTTGGGTTTTAGTCGCTTTTATATAAGCCATTATATATACCCATTTAGCCTTTGACGCAAAGAGAGCAGCATTGATGTTATTGTGCCCGACACCATCATCCTCCTAGCCTTATTATTCCCAAACTATGTTGGGGACGGCTTCTAACTAACCAGATGCAGCTGAATATCATTTTTCTACGGAGCGACAGCCTATCTGACCTCCGCAACCTAAAGGGATACGATATTCTATTACCGTTCACGACACCAAACAGGGCAAAAGTTGCCAGATGAAAACATAGGCCACTTCCGAAATATTGCTGACGAAGTCGCGCTCATATTTTAATGCAGAAATGAGGGAAAAGTTTCGTCACCAGAATGCAGGCGAAATTAAAAGAGAAGTTATAAAGTTTATAACCTTACAGAGCTTGTGAGGCCATTACAGATAAAAGAAACATTAAATTTTATAGCTTACATACAATAAAATACGTCGGTTGACAACAAGTCAGTATGGCGAGTAGTATTCTAGTATTTTGACTATGAAGTGGGATTTTTTTACAACCTTGTTCTATTAGGCATTAGTAGTAAGATAGATTAGTAGTTGTTTTCGTATTAATTACTTATTGTTGTTTTAGGGTTAGGTTAGATTAGGTTGAAGAAGATAGAAAGGGGATTAAGGAACTCTAGCAATCTGCAGCAGATGCACCGGGCGTTGGAAGGCAGATGCTGCCCCACGCTGACCCCCATAACGGGTCTTCGGGTCCAGACTTCCCTAAGCCTGTTGCCCAATAACAATCTGGATTAAGCTCCAGACGTTTCTTTACACTTTATAAGTACTTACTTTATATTTCTTTTGATATAGAAGTTGTGTTGTGCTAGTGAAAAAAAGTGAAACAATAAAAAAGTGAAATGTTTTCGGGAAAACCAAATTCGGATTAATACCTACATTTTAAAAGTATAACAGATAACCAAAATTCGATTACAATCAGAATTGAACCTATGGCCTGCTAGTGGTGCTATGATAACTAACCTTTTCGTAGTCGCACTAGTCACAAACATGATTAGATGTAATGTATGTAATGTATATACAAGTAATGTGTATGCAAGTAGGAAACTAATATCTAATATCTTCTACGCCCCACCTCTTACTAAACATTCAAAAGCCTTATTATGTTAATGTCTCCGTTTAATTATCCCGCGTAATTTATCTTATAAGTCTATTTATAATTATAATCGTATATAATATACTATATGCATGTTAATGATAAGATTTATATTCTAGCTAAGGTAGATTCTGAATCTGGTTCCATCTAAAGAAAATGGCATACCTGTTGTAAATACTTATTTATTTTAATAGGTAGGTACTATAATTACGGTTCATTTAAAAGCTGTCATGAGTTATAGGAAGTCAGTGTCCTCATATAAACTTGACAAATGTCAAGAGGACCTCTGTTTGGACTAAGTCAGTACCTCCGTAGAAGACTGTTTAAATTTGCACCAATATCTTGTTGGTTAATGTCATGTGCCATGTGGTATACTCAGATTTGAAGATTATTTATTGATTATTGCCTGCCTCGTTGGTCTAGTGGTAGCAAGCGCGACTGCTGAGCACGAGGTCCTGGGTTCGATCCCCAGGTCGGGCAAAGTGTTATTGGGTTTTTCTATTAGGAAATTCTCAGTAGCAGCACGGAGTCTGGAATTGTGCCCGGTTAATGGCAATAGGCTCGCCCCCTATTACATGGGACTTATAATATAGCCGGCGAAACGTGGGTGTACTGCACACCTCTGCCTACCCCCTCTGGGGAATACAGGCGTGAGTCTATAAATAAATAAATAATATAAATTATTGATTATTGATTATATTATTCGGCAGGACCGAAGACAACCGGCAACAACTCATCGTCACGGGAAAAATAGAAGGAAAGAGACCGAGAGCGAGACCAATGCGCTGGTCAATCAGATCCGCACCACATTCGACATCAACGTGTCAGAAACAGTGCATGTCGCTGAGAGCAGAAACAGATGACGCAACATCGTAAGGGAGAAGCTACTTCCGTGTTAAGTCACGACCTCCAGCACGGGAAACGACAAGGAGGAGGATATTTAGCAGGGGTCACCAATTAATGACACTGTCTGCTTAAATACCTTTTTTAAAATGACTCGTGGTATTTTGGAAGCTGACCCCAACATAGTTGGGAAAAGGCTAGGCAGATGATGGTATTTACGAGATAAAATAAAAACTGCTTACCATTAGATCGTTTCGTGGTGACACGCCTATTTCATAATAGATAAGTAATAACATAAAAAATACATCTTGACTTGTTGCTTCACTATAATACAAAAAATGGTTTCTACAAGATTTCAAAGTAAATAAAGACATCCTATAAGGCGTGTGAAGGCGAGAATATTTTGATTAATTTTAATGAATTTTCACAGCTTCTACGATAAATAGCATTCCTTTACAGATTTACGATATATCGCGATGAGGGATCGGCCATGTAATATGTATCATAGTTTTTATGAGAAGTGATAGATTACTTCATTTAGAATTCTTGAGTTTCTTCGAGCTTGGAGTTTTTTAAATACAGTACTGAATTGCGATAGATTGAGGCGATAGTTTGATTAATATTTTCTCTGATTCTAAGTTTTTACTGATTGCAAAATTACGTTTCCAACGTACCTACACGTTTCACAAAATCATCTTACTTGTATTTCTATGATTGGAAAAATAATTTGAAATATACAGTGGATGATCCACTAGGTATATATTTTATTCAAAATGTTTTAAAACTATACTTGGAAAAATATTGTAATAACAGATTTGACTTTTGTTGAGAACATGACTGATGCCTAATTTTTTATCAAAAGAAGTGAAATATTTTGAGAATCTGTTAAATCTGAGTAAGCTAAGTTTTAATGTAACTATAATAGACAGTATATCCTTTATTTCTCTTCTCCTATAAATTTATAAAAAGGGAATATTTTTAACTTATTTTTTCTTTTTACAAAAATTTGATTTTTTTTTCTTAAATGTTTAATAAGCAAGTAATGCATTCTGATGTTAGGTACCTACTTCATAAATATGTAATTTATATTTTGTAGAGGCAGTGATATAAAAAAAAATTAAAAACATAATTATATGATAAAATCGTTTTTTTCTAGAGCGATAATACACTTAAAGGCACAATTAACCGCCCACCTAAGTTTAGTGTTACCACGTTTGTTTTTGTTAAGTAATGCATGTCAAAATGATTTTTTTTAAGTGGGTACCTACTTTATCAATAAATTAAACATTTAACACACCCTCGTTCCTTTTTTAATTTGTGTTTCTGCAGCGTTTTTGTGATTTAGGCAAATATTGACATTCGTAGCAATTTTACTATTGTAACTTTATTTTCCGTTTTCTTCATTTCTGGCCATTTAAAGTTGTTTATTTAGTGTAATCGGCTATATTTTGTTTATTATTCACCCAAAAATGCCAATAGACGGTACTGAGGCAGCTAGGGATGTGGCTTTAGCTGATGCTGGGTACAGGTATCGTAGGATCACTCGTACACTAAGTGTGCCTCGAACCACTGTCCGGGATGCCGACAGAAGATTTTGGGAGACTGGATCTTCTAAATCAAGGCCAGGTCAAGGCCAAAACCGTTGTACTTTAGCTCGAGATGACTGGTTTGTTGTCAATCACGTGTTAAAAAATCACTTTTTTACGGTTCTTGAAGCTCGTAGTCGTCTATTCGAGGTGAAAAATGTAAGTTTAAGTAAACGTACGATAAGAAGAAGATTGGCAGAGAGAAACCTTAAAGAATTTCACCCAGCTCGGGCCCCTAAACATCTCCCACAGCACCGTAAAGCTAGACTACATTTTGCTTGAAAATATGCTGACTGGACTACTGAGCAGTGGAAGAATGTACTGTCCTTAGACGAAAGCAGAGTAGCTTTAAGACGTACAGACGGTCGTCAGCGAGTGTGTAGACGACCAAACGAAAGGTTCATTCCATGCGCCATAGTGGAAACGGTGGATTATCAGGGAGGTCAATAATGATATGGAGAGGTATCACTTATGAAGCTTGTACCAATTTTGTTGACTACAATAGAGGCAGTGTGAATGCTCAAAGAGACTTGGAAGAAGTTCTTGAAGATCACGTAATACCGTTCGCGCCATTTATTGGAGATAATTTTATCTTAATACACGATAATGCAAGTTGCCATGTCGCTAGACCCATCACTCAATATCTTGACGAGGTCGCAATTCAAAAATTACCATGGCCGGCACTTAGTCCTTATTTCAAGCTCATAGAGCACATATGGGGCAGTCTTAAATGACGGGTCTGGGCAAGAATACCAGCACCAACATCTACTGGAGAGCTCAAGACAGCTCATTTAGAGGAATGGCACAGTGTTCCTCAAACGGATATTCAAACTTTCATGTGTGGACTTTCAAACAGGCTTCAAAAAGTCATTAGAGTCCGGTGAAGTAACACACATTAATAAAAAAAAACAACATTATTAAATATCGAGAAAAAAAGAAAATGTTATTTTTTGTCAAGTAAAATAAAAATGTTTTTCGGTTGTTAAAATAAATTAATCCAAGTAAAAAGATTTTTTTTTTAAACTTTTGAAATTTGTTTTTATTGCTAAAATGTTGTTTAAATTAAGCCTTTTATCAAATTTTCCCAATATCCTAAAATATCTCCAAAAATCAAGAAAAACCGGGTGGGCGGTTAATTGTGCCGGTGAGTGTATTTATCATTCACAATTCCTACCTCGAAGTTGACTTACCTTGCAAGACTCGAGGTTACATAAGTCCACATAGCTTCTGGCCGCTACTCATCCTTCTAATTGAGTACGCCCACGGTGCAGTAAAACGTTACTAAGTGTAAAATTTCGTATTCATGTGCGTATACACACGTACAAAATATACACGTTTTGATGTTCCTATGTACGCTAGTTTGTTAAAAGCAAATATCGAGCCTTGATCAAATAAAACTTAGGTAAAATAGCAAATATGTGTGTGGTACGGTACTTAATTAGGATTTTTATATTAGACTTGTTTACAATGAGATCTAATTTCGGATTCTTATTAGCGGATCGGCGCCGGCGCAGTAATACTGAGTGATTTTGGATTGTTTAAAATAAAGATCCATGACGTAGGTAATTTGATATGCTCCAACAAACCACAAAATATACTTTTAATTTGGTACGTAGGTAGTTAAACAAAAAAAACCTTATATTTTTTACAATCATTAACTAGCTTCTACCAGCGACTCCGTCTGCATTATATTAGGATAAAAAGTATCACAATATTTGAAATCAATATTTTAACTATTTTTGTAAACAATTTTATCCAATACCCTTCAGAGGTTTAGTCCTCGTGATTGAAAGACAAACATCCAAATAAAACAAACTCAGATGTTCATAAACATCATCATCATCATTTAATATAAGTATCTAAGTATGATTAATAAGTCTAGCAGTATTCTAAATCTTAAGGTGCAACGCATACTAGCACATATAAGACTTTATAATTGGTGTTACCAACCATATAATTTAGTATCTAGATAATTTGGTTTGATTGAACCAAATTAATTTGAAATAACTAAATACCATCGGTTATAAATTACCTAATTTAAACCACGGGAAAGTTGTATTTCATTTAATTTTCCATAGATATGCATAATGGTTATAGCTTCCGGCTAGAAGTGGCGATTCTTTCGCCGTTGGACGTGGGTGTCGTAAACTGCAGTTAAATATGCATAAAGTAGGACATATATATATTGGATGGTTTACATAACTATTGATTGTATTTCTTTAAAAGGCAGAGGTGTTTTATACCCACAGCCCACCATGTTGTGAGACTCTTGTAGCACTGGGCAAGTATGCTGTCTTATACCGGGCAAAATTCAGACTTAGAATTCTAAAGACTCTATCTAATCTAAAGACTTAATAAGTAGTTATTGGGACTTAACTCTCAAGTTTATTTATCAATAACTCTTTTGTCTAACATAATGACATGTTTTGTATAACATGTTTTTTGTTTAATCTGGGAATCTCTCCAATAGAGGACATTTTGCAATTGATCTAATAAAAGCCCGTAATTTTATTACTGCTTATATGAGCAACTGAGCAAGCTAATAGTCAAATTTGGCAAAGTTAAACTAATTATATTGTCTAACTAATTATAATAGAAATAAATTCTCTTAAATGTGCATAGGTGGTGGCATATCTCTAGAATGCACGAAAAAACAGTGGGAGTCTTCTAATCTGAACTCAGAGATGGCAAACAAAACATGGCTGGCAATTCTTACGCTACTTATATGTTCGAATAAAATAGTAGAATTTATAAACTCCACAAGCCTCCAACTCAGCTAATTAACTACCAAAAATGGTCACCAATTTATCGATTGACTGCGTCAAGAGCTGTTTAATGTTATTGATCGTGAGACTCATAGCAGCATCACAGCAAAGCAAGCGCCTCGCAAATGAGCCATTCAATAAAAACGAAACTCGAGTGAAAATATCACACATATTTTAAAGATATTATACTTCATTTCTAACATCATAATCTTTAGCAATAAACAAGCTTCTAAGAAGATATATTACGCGAACAATCTCGGAACCAGTTTCCATAAAACATTATAACATAGTACAAGGGATCGTGTGAAAATAATTTTCCCTTTGCTATTGAGCGGTGTTTTCTATGGTGGCGTGACGTCGACAGTGTATTCAATAACCTATATTGTCGGACGAAACTAAGTGCCTGTGCGCAACAAGGTTGAACGCACACTAAGATTTTAGAAGATATTATTTTTAAGGTACAATTTTTATTTAGTTAAGCAGTGTTTGCTTTTTTTTCTACACACAGAAAAAGCAGATAACTGTAGATGTTCCAGTAATTCAATCAATCAGTCGTTAAAATCAATCAATGGCGCAGTGGTTTAGGTGCTAGGTGCAGCTTTAGGTGGTGAGCTTGGGTAAAAAAATCTCTCTGAATGGCTAATCTGTTCTTACTGATCGAATGTGAAGATCCTGGTAAGAATTTAACGAAGAATTAAAGATTAAACTACCTGCTTGCCTCGAACTTGGCTTTTGACATCATCGGGAATAATTCTTTCTAACGTATTTTACCCATGCAAAATATCTGCCATAATTTTCTATAGTCATCAAATAATTTCTTCCTTCCACAGATGCAGTTTCAGTACGCGTCGCGCCTATAGCGGAAGCTGCGCGTGCGTCGATTAATACACGTAGCTGTCGCAGTAACAAATTGCGCGCCAAATGAATGCCGATTGAAACCACCGAGGAACGAATTACTTTCCAGTATTAAGGAAGTTAAGCCTAGTATATTATTGTCTTAAGAAATAATGGAGAATTGTTCTCAAAGGGTACTGAGGAAGAATTTTATGGATTGCCTTGTTTGTAAGCGTGGATGTCCAATGAAGTTTAAGGGTATTTTTTTCTGGAGCATAGAAATTTATTGCGGGATTGTTTGTAGCGGATTAAATAATCTGATGACACAATTGACTTAGACGGTTAAGCGATTAACCTTCTACACCTTCTATTGTCACGATTGTAACGTAATAGAAGATGTTTACCATATTACAATGGAATGTGGAAGGAACGATGCTCTGCGCCGTCAACTCTTCCGATGGAACTGTCAAGTCGGTATGGTGAACAGTATCCTGGCCTCTCCTGATTCCGACGATGCAAAAAAATTATATAGTATAGTTAGTTTAGGAATTAGTAGTAAGGTAGTTTAGTTGTTTTTATTATTTTTTTTTGTAAGGGTGAGTATTTGGGAGTGTCACGATGAGGGTGGCATTTTTTTTTTAAAAAAAACCCTCTATAATTAATAAAGAATAAAAAAAAAAAAAAAAACCTTCTACAATAGATTACGCAAGTTAGATTCTCGTTAGGGACATTTGTTATGATTATGAATGATCCACAAATATAAGTTCTGGTGTTAGTGAGTGTGAGATTATAAATCCGAAAGTATACAGTGTTTTGTATTTGGTCTAGTCAGTAAAAATATTATTGGAATTTGATTTTGAAACTGCTGAAACCCGCCAGTCGCTCTGCAAATGAAATATTTTTCTACATTCGACCAAGTCAGATGGTAGTACATCTATCCTTTGTACAAAGTCTAATTTCATATACCTAGTATATACTCTTTTGTATATAATAATATACTAGGTATATACAATTTTGTAGGTATAGATAGGATTTTTATTAATTTCCCAAGGAGAGTTTTGAGGTTAGAAACTCGCTCCACACGATGGAAGCCAGTCACTTATAAATAAAATACACTTAACTTAGAAATTCCAATTTCAAAGTAACTACGCGTTGGAGCGGAAGCTGCGCGTGAGTCGATTAATACACGTAGCTGTCGCGGTAACAAATTGCGCGCCAAATGAATGCCGATTGTGTACAAGAGTACTTACTTTACTTCTAACTTCTACTTACAGACAGGATGAGGGAAACTATTGTAAATCTTTGCTTTCGAATTCAATGCTTTCAAAGACTATTATATTTTACTTATTAGTTTCGAGAGAAGGTAGGTGTAAATATTTTTCTTATTTTTTTATGAGTATACTAACATTTGCCTGCGGTTCTCCTCCGCGTTAATTTAGAATTTAAAATTCAATCATGATTCGAAAGACACGTGGCGCCATCTTGTGTCTCAAGAAAGATATTGTGGTTTTCCTTGGGAACAGTACTTTTTTCGGGATGAAAGGTACCTTATGTCTGTATGTACTTTACTTGCTTGCTTGCTTGTAATTATTATTCTGATGTATAAGTTATATAACTGTAAAATTTCATCAAAATCCGTTCAGTAGTTTTTGCGTGAAAGAGTAACAAACTTCCATCCATCTATCCTCACAAACTTTCGTACATATTTATAATATTATCATAGATATTAAGGATAATAATGTCTTTTTGTCACAACGCCAATTTTAACTGATGATGAATCTGATTGATCTTACAGTGCACAAGAAGACACAGGCGCACTTTATATTTCGTGCGGGAATCAAACCCGCGATATAACTTATCTACAATAGACCACTTCACCATTTCGTCTAAATATAAAACAATTACGTAGTACGTCGTGGTGGCGCATTAGTTACGGACCCGCTTTGGAAGCGCGTGGGTGTGAGTTCGAACCTGGCATGTACCAATGTGACTTTTTCAATGTCATATGTACTTTCTTAGTTAATCTAAGACACCACTGTCTAACGGTGAAGGAAAACATCGTAAGGAAACCTGGACTTTAATAGTCTGAAATCGCCAACACGCAGTGAGCTAGCGCGGTGATTAATGCTCAATCCTTCTCTGTATGAGAAGAGGCCTTTGCCCTACATTGGGACAGTTACAGGCTAATTTATTAAAACAATTAAAACGGTTTCACAACAGCACATGTATCGTCAACAAAACAATTACCTATTCATTTGTGTTTGTTTTTTTTTTTAAATGAAATTAACTTCCTCGTGGGAACTTGCTTTGCGTGTCATACGATAAATGCTCTGACCGTACCGTAATTGTCCGTGATTGTAGAGATGCAACTGATACAAATCTCTCAATTTTATTTTCATTTTGTAGTTTACAATTTAAGGGAGTCGTGATAGCCTAGTGGTAGTGACCGTTGACTGGCAAGTCAGAGGTATCGGGTTCGAACCCAAGGCGCGCATCTATGACTTTTCGTGAGTTATGTGCGTTTTATAAATTAATTATCACTCTCCGTGCCTCGGATAGCACGTTAAGCTATTGGCCCCGGCTGTCAATTGTAGATCTTTGACAGTCGTTACGGGTAGTCAGAAGTCCAAAAGTCTGACAACCAGTCTTGCCAAGGGGTATCGTGTAACCCAGTAACTGTATTGTGGAGGTCTGATAGGCAGTCGCTCCATGTAAAACACTGGTATTCAGCTGCATCCGGTAAGACTGGAAGCCGACCCCAACATAGTTGGGAAAAGGCTAGGCAGATGAATTTAAAAAAAAGATTAAAAAGACTTTAATATATTAAGCAAAGAATTTTCTCTTGACTTGTTTTGTGACAAAGGCTCAAGAGTACGCAATCAGCTAAACCTTCACTTTTTTAAGAATCCATAGTTTTTAAGAATAAATAACTTTTATTGGATCATGTTTGGTGTAAAGTTTGATGTAAATTTTATCTCATTTGTTTTTATGTTTTTGAGGTTACGGCATTGGATATTGATAATCACTTTGTGCTGTGTTGTGATCCAAAAGACATCTTTTTTTTTATATAGTGTTGCTAGCCGTGAAAACCTGTAATTGGCTCCATGTATCTTATTCCACTGTTATAGTACCTATGAATAGCTGTTGGTTTTCCATCCGAAAATAAATAAATAAATAAAAAAAAGATGTAACAACTGTAACAAGTCTATTGGCATGATCGTTGGACTCCAGAGTTATTGTAGTAATTTCCCCCTGACCGAATTTCGGTCACAACGAAGATTGACGAATCGACAGGAGATATTATAGTGCACAAATGTGTGCCCAAACACAAACGTTCTTTCATTAACCGATTGACATGACTGGAGAATTTTATATGACAGTCATATTTCGACCATCATCATCATCAGCATGTATTAGTCCAATGTTGAACATAGGCCTCTCCCAACGTGCGCCACTATTGTGCGCTCATTAAAGGTATTTGCCCGTAATCGCATCGCTGGGCATCTGGGCAAGCGCATCGCTGTTACACAGAAGGAAGCTGCTGCCCATCCTCCAGATCTTTCCATTTGTCGCTTCTTACGACACCCGCAGGACGAGTAGGGATGGTTCTTTTCTTAGGCTGGAAACGACAACTTTCGACCAATAGACTGATAATAATATGGGTTATATAATTGCAAAATAATAATACTTGTAATTTTGATAATTGATTTGTTAACTAAAATACTTACACTTATTTTATTTTATTTAAATTTATAGGTAAAAGGCGACCTCTAGTAATTAATAAAATCTCAACACATTAAATATTTAATTACATTGATAAAATTAAAATATATTGGTGCCTATTAAGTAGTTATTTACAGTTAGGTTGTTGATTAAAATTTTAGCAAGTTTGAGGCGTTTGAATTAATTGAATTTTAGCAAAATAAACTACCGAGCTACTTAACTATAATTTATAATTTAAATTATTAATTTGATGGATTTAGTACGAAGTTGTTAGAAATAATTATGGGAAAATGTTGCAAATAACCTTTAATTTATAGAAGATTAATACCGAGCCCAATTCACGTAATTTTTTTGATGATTAATGCTCGATCCTTCTCTGTATGAGAAGAGATTTAAATATCCCACTGTATGGTAAAGGCAGCTTGCCTTTGTCCTATAGTGGGTTATTATTAAAAAGCATTTATGCATGCAATGCGAAGACTAAAGTTCCAAATTATTATAGAAAGATGAAATTATATGAAAAATAATAAATTAATTAACATGTAACTGTCGGGCAAAGGCATAAGGCATTTTCTCATACCTTTGCCATACATTTTCGAGCCTTAATCACCAGAGAGTCCAGAGTTCGGTGTGTTTGCGATTTCATTAGGTTTCCTCACAATGTTTTCCTTCATCGTTAGGTAGTGGTGTTTAACTAAGAAAGTAAACAAAATAATAGAAAAAGTCTTTGAGTGCATGCCAGGTTCGAACCCACATCCATGTGCTTGAAAAGCGAATACTACCACGAATATAGGTATTAATAATTTAAAAAAATATATAATATACTTCTCTGATTAACGAAATACCAGGTTTATTCTACCAATTTCTACTAAATTTTCAAAAACTATAAACTAAAGTTGAATGCCGATGCTGACCTTACTGACCTTGTGCAAGTTTGTGACTTTGTTTGACCTCGATGCAGTGATCCGACATGTTGCTCCAATTGTAAGTTGCAGTTTCAGCATTTCAGTTTTAAAACTATGTAGTTGAGTTTAAATCCTATTATAGTTTAGCTTTAGAATATATTTTTGTCAAACAGTAGCTATAAATGTTTTTCTAAAAACAACATTTTTAACCAAGCTTTTATATAGGAATATTAAAACTAAACGTTTAATATAGTCTCAAACTTTCGCGAACACTCAACATAATGAAACAACTTTTTAACGGATATAATTCGCGTTTTTATTTTGATAATACAATCCTGACGTTTCGAGTACTTTGCAGCACTCGTGGTCGCAGGCAGACTGAGGTTGACAAGCGTCTGAACAGTTATTTAAAATTATTTTTGATCTACCGTCAACTTTATTAAGTTTTTTTTCATTTTTTATGTGAATTTTTAATTGAATTGAAAAAATTTAAAAGCTATTATTAAGATTTTTACTACCGTTTCCTAGTGCTTTGGCTGTAAAGAGAACTTACTTAAGAGACTAAACGTTTATGCAAAAAATTGTATCTGTGCTGTTGACCGTTGAAGAGTTCCTTTATCTGGAGTTAATTTTGGATGTCGATTCAGGTCATGCTAACCATAAAAATTCATTGTCATAGGAACTGAACTAACATGCAAGAAATCAACTCTGTAGGTTACGAGGAAGTGGTTCTAATTTAGCTTGCAAGATTCAGTAACCAGAAGGTCGTAAATTCAAATCCTACTCACAATCGATTTTTATTTCGTTTGTTTAAAAAGTTTAAACTTAAGTGACGCTTCAAATGTATAAATTCTTTACAATACTGTTCTTTGTTTGTCACTGTTCTTTGTCACCATGTTACAATGTTGGTATTTACTCTCTGTATTTCTAGGTAGCTTACAGATCACCAGGGGGCTTAGCCAAGTTGACTATCTACAATCGCTAACGCTATAGAAAACGAAAGAAATGTATAGGATTCGATTCTATTCATTTGTTTTGACCACGTGACATAATGATAATCCTATACATTTCTTTCGCTTTCTATAGCGTTAGCGATTGTAGATAGTCAACTTGGCTAAGCCCCCAGGGCCCATCGATTCTAGAACAAAATAAAAATAAAAATACCTAATGCTGAGTACTTAAATAATAATATTTAATTTATTAAGGAGAACAATGAATAAATGTACACCAAATATATTTTAAAATTACTTTCATTGGTTCATAAAAAAAATATCTATGTAATTGTAAGCCCTCTTTCTCTCTCCTACTTTTGCTGTGCCCGACAGGGTCCTTGATGATCTCATAGTTAGTAAGTTACCATCTAAGACTCACATTGTGGAATGCAATAAAGTTTTTACCCGACTACAAAAAAAGGAGTGTTATGCATCTGTTCCCTCGTAGCTCCTAAACTATTCATTGTAATTCAAAAAATAAGGTGTCTATCGATGCGTCTTAATAGTCCACGGGTTATAGGATATATGAAATCTTGTAAAATCAAATATGGCGGATTTTAAAAATAAATCGGTCAGCTGGAAAAAAATAAAGTAGAAAGGTAAATTTATCGTGTTTGATATAAAAATGGAAGATCTTGATGAGCACATTTAGTATATATTATCTATATATTCTGGACCACTTCTTACTGAATTTGAATTTGAAAATTCCGTACAAAAAACAAGTGAAAATCTAACTCTTGTTAGTATTCTCCACGCAATAAAATCTATCCAATCTAGCCTACAGAATTTCCAGTCAATTATTGAATTATTATTCAAGTCAGTTTGTTTGCGTCGTCAAAGAATCCACTCTAGTAGGCAGGCGATATAAAATTAGTTTAAATATTCACTGGCCAGCGGGGGCTAGCATACAAATAGCCTGCTATAACCACTTATTTTATAAAACAGTTAGCGATCAGCTATTTGACGCCCGTGACGCACTGACGCCTAAAATCGGCAGCTTAATAATAAAGGCTGTAAGATAACAAGTTGTCGTTGCTTTTTTTGGGTGGGTATGTTGTTTGTGCGTAGCTTGAATCGTACTTGAATCGCTATTGTTTTAGCAAAGGTATGATTTTAATTTTTTTATAGATATCGCTGTCAATATTTTTGTTGTATTGCTCTGGAGAACAATAACTTAAATTTTTGTGTGAATTAATAAGTTATAGGTGTAACATTTTCTTGGTACACGCTTTTGGGACAAATATTTGTAGATTCTGCAAAATATCTGTTTGGAAATCATAGTTTCCAGTTCTCCATATTCACCTAATATTATATTATACGCTAATAAAAAGTTTATAAATTACGTGATAAAATCAACGCTTTGCTACTATAGGTTATTGCTTATTATAAAAATATATATTATATATGCATATTGAAAATAAAAATTCAGTCATTTGACTTATGAAAAAGACTTTGGCCAATGAGCACTCAAGTCCCAAGCAGGTTGCAGATCTACACATTTTCTACTCTATAAGTTACAGCATTCTGTGGTGCTAAACCACAGAACTGAGTTGTGAGTTTGTCACAATAATTTGTTCGTCATTCTACCCATCCGTGTGTCCGTGTAGAAAGCTCAAACAAGCGCGTTGGCATAAGCAGGCCGATTTGAAACCGTTGAATGACGCCGTTTTTAAACTGGCTTCGTATAAGTCGTGTTGTGTACGTATGTTCCTGACGACAGTGCTAAGATGACTAGATCTATTTATATATACATATTCCACGTACATAGCTGGTACACAAAGCGGACTTAATGGCTTAAGGCATTCTCTGCCAGTCGACAAAGGGTCAGTTTTGGTAATTTATGAGAAGATTGAAGATACGAGTAGGTAAGATGTGCTTGATGTTTCATTTGTTTTGTTTACTGCTTTCTTACGATGAAATTGTTGAAAATTATACGAAGCAATTTTGCTGTTACTAACCTTTTAGTGCACAAGTATGTATTTAAACGCACATGTGCACTTTTAGTTCCCTCACTCTCAAAGTCGCCGTCCTATCGGGGGACGGCAATCCGATACGTTCGGAAAGAGATCAGACGCAGGACCAACGGCATTACGTGATTTCTGAGGCACGAAAATAGTTTTAAATGAATTTTTATTTTAATGTCATTTTTATGTATGAAAACATGTTTCGATTAAGCTGAAACTTTGTAATGTGAAGAACATTCCATTATTTTAGATTTTTCATAACTATAATAATATATTAATTGATTTTATATTTTATTTTCAATGTGCGAGCGAGATAGCAAATTAGCGAGTATCTCACTAGACATTGTAGATGAATGTCCCCTGAGGAGATTCTCAGGAGGACTAGAAAACATTCATCAACTCACTTCAGAGGCTAAAACCTGGCTGGCCAACCTTGATGTTAAAATATAAATAGAGCACATATATGTACACCTAAACAGGAAAAGCCATACGATAATAATAGCGAGTATCCGCTCCTTAATCATTTTTTATTTTATTTTACAAAAACCAGTATTTTTGCGGTTCTTTACAGGGTGTTTACAGAGCCTTAGGAAGCCCCCACGAAGCATACTTTGAGTATGGCTGTTCTACATGCTTATGCTATGCTTTTCACGGTCTCACTCACGGCTTCGTTTTAATGATTACGAAAGCATAATAAATTCAAATTCAAATTCAAAATCTTTATTGCATTTCACAATGTGAGTCTTAGATGGTAACTTATTAACTACGAGATCATCATGGACCCAGCAAAAGTAGGAGAGAGAAAGAGGGCTTACAATTACATATATTTTATTTTTTATGGACTAATAAAACTAGGTAATTTTAAAATATATTTGGTGTACGTTTATGCATTGTTCTCCTTAATAAATTAAATATTATCATTCAAGTACTTAGGTATGTAGGTACTAGGTACTTATATAACTTATATAAATAATGTATATGTATATATAAATATACATAATGTATGTACAGTAATATTCCTACGTTTCCCAAACAATCAAACCTGACAAAGTGTTCCCCATAAAACATAAAAGCTGTCTTCATGATTTCCCAACTTGTATTATAAAAGGCGACAGCAAAATGTATGGGATTGTAAGAGATATAAGGTACAACGTTTCTATTTTATTGACAATTTAACACTTCACAACGATGTAAGAAGATATTGTAATCATTATGTGAGGTGCGAATCGCGCTATTCATCGCACCTTTGAAAGGTACCTACTAACACTGAAGAACCGCAATTTCGAACAATCATAGTAGTGTTTGGTAGAATTCATTAAGTAAGAGTTTTGTTTTGTTTTATGCTTATGTCATTATGATGGTATTGTGGTTATTTGAACTATACTTGCCTTTAATTTAGGTCGGATAATAGTATATTGTGTCACTAGGGTGGTAAGTACATGATTACTATTGAAGGGACATTTGAAGCCCGACCTGCAGGCGAGCGATATAATAGCCCGACGTTAAGTATTGTCGTATCGCCCGTGTGTCGTACGATGTTTTTCATCTACTTGGAAACATCTCTAGAATGAGTTTGCACAATGCGAGAATACTAACATTTGTAGTAAGATGTAATAAATAGGACCTATACTTTTTTTTTTAGTTTACGGGGGGAAACCTTCAAAAGGCAGTGGCTTCCAGGGGAAGAAACTGGGGAGTGTGGGATACGCAACTGCATTGGCGTCTAATACGCTGAAGACGTAATATACCTATCTCTATACCTTCGGGTTCTTCGGTTCTTCGGGTTCGAGGTTCTTTACCTTCGGGCGTGTGAAAATGAGACAGGTATTATTTCGCCTCATCAAAACGTTTGGTATTTGCTCGGTAATGAACATACTAACTTAGAATTATTCTCCATTCATCTACCTATCGCCATTTTTTATCCGTGTATTAGCCCGCTGCTTCCTAATTTCGTCGCGCGCCGACGTCAGCGCTTGATAAAATAGTTTAGAAATTCAACAAATTTTTGTTTTAGAAAGAATAATATACTATTACCATAGAGTATTCAAGAAAATATAGAGTGATAACGTCAACCACATTGCCTTGTGCGGAGCGAAAGCAGGTCTCACCATACAAATGTTAAAATGTCATTTTTTCAAATTATGTTTTCTAGACGTTTTTCAAAATTTAACTCAGCAGTTAACCATGATATAAGCTAAAATGTAACTTTTTCGCTCGTGGAGCCTAGTTGAACCGCAGTCGATCGAGTTATGATCGCAAACGGAGCTCGTGTCGCGGCCGCGTTGTTCATACCCGTGCTCACGGTTCATACTTCTATAGGGTTGCTCTATATTTTCTTATATACTCTAAGACTATTACTTACTATGTAGCAAAAGTTAGTGGAGTTTATTATAATTTCTTGGGGTTGAACAGATCAAATATGTACCTAGTCATAAGTAGTTAGGACATAAGAACCTGAACAAAGTTTGGGAATAATAAAGATATATACACACATATCAGGGCCACACACATGTGACCGGACATGGCTTGCTGCGTAGTTGGCAAATCTCCGCTGAGATTGGCCGCTGTGACCGAAATTCGGTCAGGAGAATATTATTTAATATATACCCATGTAGGTAATATAAACGAGCCTATGCCATACAACGGGTTTAATGATCCGTGTTGCTACTGAGATAAATGTGATGGAAAACCCTAATATAACATTGTTTTCTAATCTAGCAATAAATTTATTTTATCAATATGAAAAGAACCATAAATGCCAACCACTCTTTACTTTTTTTTCCGGCTTTTAATTCTGGCCGAAACCAATAAAAATACCTCCAAAACTAATAAAACGACATTTTACGGCAATTAAAAATCACATCCAAAAAACATTGCGATTAAAATTCATCAGGATGATCAATTAGTTAGTTAAACGACTTAACATTAAAAACGTTTCAAAGTTTGCGAGCAACAACGGCAAAAATCAGACTTTGTATCCATGAAATGTATTTCAATAAACTCCAACCCAAACGAGTCTTTAAATCAATACTAATAAAGCACTTAATCGAGTAAAAGTAAGTTATGTAGTAAAACGCATGAGTACGAGTTCCCCATACGATGCGCGTAGGCATGTAAGAGCCATCAAAGTGTGACCCCACCGTCCCGTTAGACGTTCGATCTCAACTTTATTGTAAGACCGTTGTAGTTTTAGATTGAATTTATAAATAATTCAGCTAGATCTAACCAGATAAAGAGCGTCGTTTAGACAATATCTCGATATTAAGTGAAGAGGAGGATATTGCAGCGTTTGTAAGGGTATAGACACACATATTAAACGTAGTATTTGCAACGGACCACATTTTTAAATGGTTTTACTTAGCTTGATCTGTTTATTATTTGGTTCTTTAGTAATCAATATTTCACCTCCTTCCTGTTGACAGATTGATCTGATATTTGGTACACAGCTTTAGTTTTGATGACAAAACCGTTTTACGTAAAAAAAAATTTTTACTTATATTATTTTGACACAAAAAAGGCTTGACTGCGAAGGGTTTTTTGTATATCAATGACTACGAACAAACAAATCTAATGATAAACGGTGATGTGATCTACAATGGAGCATATTTGCTTTTAAAACAGAAACACGGAAGTTGAACGGTATCGGTCATCCTTCCCCGTGTAGGTTTTAGATACCCACGAAAGACGGAAAGGAGATTATACCATCATGGTGGAACACGATTAAGTCGCATATTTTAGAAAATAATCAGAAAGAAAGACAAAACGAGAAAAGGGGTAATCATCATCATCATCATCAGTCTGTTTCAGTCCACTGCTGAATGCAGACAATTTCCAATTCGTGCCTTTTTTGTGCGCTCATTGAAGGTATTTGCCCATAATCGCCACGCAGGGCAAGCATTAGAGATCGCAGTAGCAGATGATTGCTGCTGCCCTTCTCCGAATCTTTTACTTTGTCGCTTCTTTTGACACCCGCGGGACGATTAGGGGTGTTTCCATTCTTATCCCGAAAACCACACGGAAAGGGGTAAAACCAACTATATTTCCACAAAAAAATATCTAAAAATATCGTGTACATACCCTTACAGAATATTATTGTAGAAGATATCAGATGTGTAAAGCCATAAAGTGAAGCTGTAAAGTTAGGGTCGTGTACCGGTCAACGAGTGTAACGAGCCAAGATGGACGGTAAGGTGGATGAGGTAAACTGAATGTAAAATTGATATTACGGGTAAGACCGGAGACTCGGGGTTATTCAAACATATTAAATAAGCAAGTTTTACGACAGCATTGCAATATCTTGGAAGAAATCTTGTGCGGGGTTGATAATATCAGCTCATTTCTAGCTGTATAATGTAAGTCTTAATCATGGCTGAGGTTAGAAGGCTTTTAAGACCTTTAGGTTATATTTTTCTTCTTGAGAGACCATGGGATGTAAAAGACCCATCGAAAGCCCACAACGACGATGATGAAGGTTTATTTTATCATCGTATTTGTGGCATTGGATCTGATCTGGAATCGTATACTTTTTTCGGAGTTGTGTTGTCAGTATACATTGTTCCTCAAGATACCATTGTCCTCCATATTAAGTGAGCACGCGCATGACACTCGATTAATGGATTCCCATAAACATAGTCAGCAAATGCAGCGATATTCAAATTACTTATAACTAGTTAATGCCAGCGACGTTGTTCGCGTGAAAATTCAAATCTGGGTAAATTGGTATTATTAACAATAAAATAATAAATCAACCTGTAACTGTCCCACTGCAGGGCAAAGGCCTTTTCTCATACATAGAAGGATCGAGCATTAATCACCATGCTAACTCACTGCAGGTTGGCAATTTCAGTCTATTAAAGTTCCAGTAAGACTATTAAAGTTCAGGTTTCCTCGCGATGTTTTCTTCCAACGTTAGTCAGTGGTGTCTTAGATTAACTTAAGAAAGTACAAAATAATAATTTCCGAATAGGATTAAAATTTGGTAAGGAGTATCCTTTTGTATGACATGTGGTTTCCGGCCTAAGAATAGAATCACCCCTACTTATCTCGCGGGTGTCGTAAGAAGCGACAAAGGGGAAAATCTGGAGGATGGGCAGTAGCATCCTACTGTGTAATATCAACCATCTGCTACTGCGATCGCCAACCGATTACTGACCGCCTTCTAATGAGCGCACGAAATAAGTAATGCGATGAGAAGAGGCCTATGTCCAGCAGTGGACTGATACAGGCTGGGTAAGTAAGGAGTATCCTGGCCGAATTTAACTTTAGCTGGAGATTAGCTACCTACCTACACTGAGGTAGGTAGTAGGACTGAGTAGGACAAGAGAGTGACTCTCTTTTCCCTCACTCTCATAATAACAACCAGAAATAGATAAGGAATTTGTTTATATTAGATAGCTGTATAGACAGACAGACGGTAACATTCATATTTATTATATTAGTTAAGATGCAAATAATTTAGATTTCATATTGTACACATTCGCGGCATCGCGTCATACTATTTTTGTAGAAGTAGTAACTCCATGATTTTCGTTTAATCGGGATGAAGTACATTCGTAAGGGGGGAAGGTCCGGAGCAGGTCTCTTAAGAGGACTTGGATCCTTTCTCCATGTGCTTATGCGGTTTTAGTAAGTTAAAGATCCTACACTTCCCGTTCTCTTCCCTAATGGAGACTGGAGTGCCGTTTGAATGGTAAAACCCCGTAATAAAAAAGTGTTATAACTTAAAAAATCTATAATTAAATTTCGAATTCGAACCCACGATCTTCGACGTACCGTGTTACACGATATGTCGAAGATCGTGGGTTCGAATCCCATCCGTATCAGTTGTTTTTTACAATTTTTCTTATTAAATAATTATATTTAATAAGCTAACATGTAAAAAATTTCACAAAAATATTAAATAATCTAGCCAGCCATTGATAAACACTTAAACTTATTTATATAATTATTTTTGTAATACTGCACACTGTGGCATAAAATAAAACCCAACAAAACCTAAATATAAAATGTAAAATAAAAACATCTGTGCCTTGAATGAATGCAAGGAATCCATCTTACATTTTTCGGATACAGAATCTTAATAAATCATAGAAAATATAGTGCACAGTTGCATAGCACATAAATTATCCTACAAAAACTCTATCGCGCAGACAATCTACAGATGTGAAGAGGAAAGCATACAAAGTAACCCTGGCGTTAAAATATTAAGCGATGTAATAGATTATCTTTTTTTTTTTCAATATTTATAGACCATTGTAGTCTCTAGGGCCTGGCTATTATTTCGGCCACTGCCTACGCGCAAAGAATTCAAATCGTCATTCTAAAGTTTATTGAACTCTCATATGTTTATAACCAACTAACACAAATCATCGATGAAGTTTCTTACATCCCTTATTTCAATAACGTCAAGGTCGATAATTGTTTGGCTGATATTTTGTGGCCGAAAAATTTTTCCCGGTTACAAATCTTGACCAAGACGAAATCTGTGATCGGAATGAAATACCTTTATAGTCGTGAAGATATTCAATAAGGTATAAGTATTGGACTGAAATATAAGGTATTTGAAGTTGTGTAGTTTGGACTGCTGTAACAAGTTATCCACTTCTGGAAGCTCAGGCTATTCATAAATTCGGTACAATATTATTTTTTAAATAATAATTAATTATCACTAGCTCCGTGCCTAGAACAGCACAAAAAGCTGTCAGTTCTGTGGCTGATGTCTCTCCGGTCGTATCGGATTGTCGTCCCATTGGACTATGATAGTGAGGGGATAGAGAGTGCATTGTTTTTGCGCACACACACACACTTGCGCACTACATTAAGATTATCCGCTGTGACCAAAATCGGTTAGGATGATTTATTTGTAGTTAAAAAAAGGAATTCTCACGTTGTCAAACGCAAATAATATACTCGAAAAACCAGTCCGAGACAGCTAGGTATTTGTACAGCTTAAAAATGTCATGTAAATAGGTAACATTCTTTTAGGTTTTTTAAGATGGCAACCAGTACCTTACACATTCTAAAAATAGTCTTAAAAACGTAAAAACATTTTGTAAGTAGATTCTTTTTTATTACTTTAAACAAAATGGCTGTTTTTTTTTTGTAGATAGGTGTGAGTTGGACACGAAGATATTTTTGGTTGGTGTTGTTTTCTAAAAACAAAAAAATTTTTTTGCATACTTATAATACAATGTGTAATATAAATAGTGTGGGACCCTTTAGGCAGGGGCGGGACTACCATATAAGCCGAAAAGCCTGGCATGCCCTAGAAAATAACCAACAAAAGTATCACGTCATAATAAATTACGTATCATATGAATAATATGACATTTTAAATCTCGCGCCACTTTTCAATTATGCAGAGTGCGCGATCTCGTTTAAACTTTAAATCTATGGAAAGTGTTCCGTGCGTGGCACGGAACGTATCGCACGTTTTGACAATCCCTTCAATCGCTTCACTCACTGTCATTTTGGAAGTTAAAGGTACGGTGCGCAGCCTGCTATATTGCTCTCGCTCGCACTTGTTGAATGTAAATGAGGGATGTGGTGGATTTTTTCTTGAATGTAAGTGCATTGGAATCATAGATGTCATTTGAGTACTAAAATCATGAAATGTACCGACAAAATAAGCCTGGATTAGCTGCTTTTTTTTTAATGTTTGTTGCGTGCGGTGACGTTTATGTTTAAATGTATGAATGAAGTATGTAAATAAACAAGATTTTTAGTTTGCGCGGAATACTGAATGGAGTGCTTTTTTGATAATTTGACTTTGTTGTTTAGAGAAATTGTAATGGTTATAATAGTAGTGCAGTATGATGTGTATAGTGGAAATACAATTTTGAAAAGCGTTTAATAGTTGAGTTTGTTTAAGTTAATATTCATTACATATAAATAATGAATTTCAATTGGCGTAAATGGTTCGCCCCTAAAACGACGCTTTATAAGTATGTGCAAGTTTTATTAGATCGCAGAAAGGTAAATACTTTGAATTTTGCTAAAAAGAAATTTGTGGATTGTCGGTTGTTCTCATTTGAACAAATTATTTTGTTGGTGTTGCATTTTTATCGTGAATGACAAGAAAATACTTCAGACTAGTTGCCATAAAACGACACCACACAGGCATCTCAATATGTAAAAAAATTTAGCCGCTCTTATTACTTTTCCAATTCTCGTTAGTTATGTATGTGATAGGATCTCAAAGAAGGTATGTACCTATAATGTTTACGTTGACCATAACATTGCATTGTAGTAATAGTATGATAATTCAAACATACTTAAAATCAAGTCAAATGCAACAACATCTATTTAAGGTAATTTTTATCAAAGAAATTGTAGTAAATAATTCCTATAGAATATCGATGAGAGATGGAGTGGAGTGGAGTGGAACCTTACTGGGTGGTATTAAAGTTCTGCATAATTTCAAGAGATGGCGTTTTTTACAAATTATTTACTTTTCAGTGCTTTTTTACTTTGGTTGTGTTTTTTAATACTTCATTCATAAGTACCTAAACCTTGAAAACAATGATGGGCATGCCTTGCTATTTGGGCCTAGGCACGCCACTGCCTTTAGGAGGTCAATCTTGTCTTGAAATTGTACAACTTGGAAAAGATCAGTTTGCATAATACACGAAAAAAAATTTCGCTTCCTATACAAACTTGCCGATCAGCTTTGTATGAAGACCCAAAAAAAATTTGCGCATTTCGCAAACTCTAAGGAAGATTGACATCCTAAAGGGTCGCACATTATTAATTTTACCTACACGTTGTATACATTTTTATTTTTACAGAACCCGCTACGTCGACCATCATCATCCTGTATTAGTCCACTGCTGAACATAGTCTTGTGCGCCTCTATTGTGTCCATAATCGCCACGCTGGGCAAGCGGGTAGGCGATCGCAGTAGCAGATGATTGCTATTATACAGAAAGATGTTGCTGCCCATCCTCCCGATCTTTCCCTTTATCGCTTCTTACGACACCCGCTGGACGAGTAGGGGTGGTTCTAGTTTTAGGCCGGAAACCACACGGCTACGTAAATCGTGACGTCAAATTCCATTCCACTTTGGGAAGTCGACGCATTTGTTTCAAACCCAAAACATCTGACTACACAAACCACAAATCTCTAAGCTACCACAGATTCCATATTAATCACTTTTACTACCAACAAACCGCCGGAAATGTTCCGAATGAAGTACTAAACACAAAAATGTCCTAACAAATAACAAATTAGAGTTGAAACTACAAAATGTTAATTAAAAACAGCATAACAGATTCTACCGGAAAGGGCAGCGGCGAATCCTGAGTAATAAGGGGTTAGGCTGCTATGAAGGCGGTAAACAATAATTTCGTTAATAGTATTAGTCAAGACAATAGCACTGGTGTTTTAGGGTAGGGTGACTATGATTTAAGTATTACGCGAAACATCTAACTACAAAATTGTGAACGTTTTCTTAAAGCTTCGTTTGATGACTCAAAAACATTAAATTGACAAACTATTACGACTGTTAAAGTTGCGACACAGAAATCAGACATTGCGGTGTTTCTATATTTTTTTGTTGAAGTCTATAACGTATTGTCTGAATAGAATAGTTTCATAGTGTCGCACAAATTTTTGATTCAAACCCGTAGCTATAGCTTTCACATGGGGGGGAGGGGGCGAGGATCCAAAAATGTACTAAGATAAACTAGTTTTTGCCCGAGCTTCACACAGATAATTTCACAATATACAGTGCGCGGGTAAAGGGTGGGAGATGCACTGTATGCGCGTACCTTACTATCGCTCGTAGTTGCATTTGTGTCTATTATTCATCGATTTTTATTTTAGACGTAATATGCTAAGGGGGGGTGTCCAGATCCCCTAAACCCCCCCTTATATACGCTTATGTTCAAAGCTACTAACCTACCTACTACATACTATACCTACAACTTTTTCATAAAATCATGGCTAACCTACAAAAGCACAAGCTTTTTGTGTGACAATGCGCGCAGTGACCGCCCACGATACATCCGGTATTTTGTTACCGTTTCATTTCCCGGGACGCGAACCTGGACAATAACCGATGATATTACGGGGAAAAACTATTGATGGTTGAAGAATGGTAATTTGCGTTTGTTTCTAAGAGTTTTATGGCTAGAATATTCTCACATTTAATTAGTTCATTCTTTCAATAACTGTATGTGGTATGATTGACTCCTGAGTCAGATAGCGAACATACAGGCTCAATATAACTTATTACTTGTCTCAAGTTAGCAAGGGCGTGCAGTTCATATAGACAAAAAAGCACTGCCTATCCTGACAGATACGACACTGACGACAAATTAATTAGTGAAATTAATAGTTGTGTATGTAAGTTAGCCTTTCCAGTAAGCGAACTTGGGGCCATATCAACGAGCGACCAAACTTCGGACGGATCAAACTTTTTTATTAATTTTTTAAATCACCATATTTACTCGATTGTTTTTTTTATAGATTTGAAACAGAACAACAGACGAAAGCACAAAGTTCAATTAGTGGTCAAATAGAATAGAGCCATTTCCATTGTGGGTATAGCACCCCAGCAGTGAGCAACTCAGCTTCACTTGGAAAATTCGGATAGTACGAAAATTTCGATAGCACAAGTGGGATTACAAACAGTTCAGTTGGCAGAGGCGTCTGAAATCGCCATCACACAATGAGCTAGCGTGGTGATTAGCTCGATCCTTCTCTGTATTAAAAGAAGCCTTTGCCCTGCAGTGGGACAGTAACAGACGGTTAATTTTATTTATTATATCTGCAGGTGACCATTATTACTTTAGACCATTATTAAATTAATTATATTAATATTATTTATTCTTTCATCATATTTTTCAATTTCTAGAAAATATTTTTAAAACCTTGGGGTAGTAATTTCTCCAAGATATAAAACTCAAAGTGTCCATAATTATACGTGTGTAAGTACGATGAACGAAATCAAACAAAGAATGATTATGCACTTATGTGGGTAGTTGTTAAAAGATAAAAATCATCGCTTCTGTGCGTTTATTTCATTATAGTTTGTGTGGTGTGATTTAAAGCGGATAACTGGAGTTAATAACTTTAATTAATGAGATAGAGATATTCCAGAATATTAATTATTATTATTTTAAATTTAAAAAAAACCTGGTACCCAATTTCTAAATGCTTTAATGTCAATGTCAATACAATTGTGCTAATTTCTAAATGCTTGAATGTTAATAGCGTGACCATTTAATATTTTTCGTTATTTGGTATTCTACTACGATGTAAAATGGCGTGACATGACATGACACGAAAGAGTTTATAAACTAGCTATCAGACGTGAGCCCCTGGTCTTAACGATCTGAAATTGCCAAAACGCAGTGAGCTAGCGTGGTGATTAATGCTCTATCTTTCTCTGTAGAAGTGGCCTTAGTCCTGCACTGGGACAGTTACAAGCTTCTATTTACATAGAAGATGATATCAAAGTTGTAACTAATTCAAGTACCAAATTAAAATTTAAAAATTGAAGGAAAAAGGCGCGTAGAAGGCAAAATAAGTCTTGGTTAAGGAATCGCCGGAGCAGGAAAACTCTTTCGTCTGGCGCAGAAGCGGGAGAGTACCAAAAACCCAACCTCCGTGAACGTAGAGGCAATATAAGAAGAAGAAGAAATAAATATAGCTTATATCATCCCATTGTTGGGCAAAAGCCTCCTTCCATGTTTTCCATACCTTTCTGTCCAAGGCTATTGTTGACCATTCAACGTTCGTCTTAACTATTTCGTCTCGCCATCTTTTACGTGGTCTGCCGCAAAATATTCTATTAAGATGTGGAACTCGGTACCAGCCCACGTATTTCCCTCCACTTATTATCCTGGGTCCTTTGAGCGGGGCGTGAAAAAGCTTTTCCCAATGCTGTCAAGGTGAGAGCCATCATGCTACATTGCTATGCTGGCTGCTGGGATGATGGCCATCACTATGGGACTCTACTGACTGCTTTCCATCAGGTAGCATGGAGTCAATTTGCGCGGCAGTAATAAAAAAAAAACAATGTTTTACGAAATCGCTGTCAGTGGAGAGTCAATGCGTGTTCAAACGTACCTTGTTACAATAACTTTATCTGTTGCTCTCTCGACGGTGACCGCTACAATTTCGTAACACAAACCGTTACGTGTTTCACTCATTTACATTTTCTACTTTGGTCCATCTAATTATGTTTACATAATTGGGGATTAATTATTCAACTTTTTTTCGGAGGCGTGTTTTTAAAATGCATTTTATGTTAACTTGACGTGTCTGGTTTTTTGTCGGGTGTAAATTAACTGTGCATTCTTCTATTCTACGTTGTTTGAACCTAAAATTTGGGGCAAACTAGCCATGGCTCGCTTGATAGTAAGCGGTTACTTAAATTACGTATGTTTAGGTTTTTCATCTACGAGCCTTTGTACCTCGATAATAAAGAATTTTATAATAGTTATCTCTAAATAATTAGTCTTGTATTATTGCGGTATTACCAACAATCCTAATTCTGAATCATCTAATCAATTGGGTACTCCCCAATCATTTCATGTTCCAAGTTCCGGCTCTCAACTAAACTGGCATTTAACAGTTTTTTTGCGCACACGCATATCTAGATACTATCGGCTCATTAAGTTGGCAAATTATGGACTCGGATAAGCCGGTTATCTCTCTAATCTAACAAGCCTGTTAATATAATCCGATCAGAGTTTTTTTGCTCTTTTTCGGCATTATAATCAGCGTATACCTTGGATCTTCTTCATATCGTCGGGTTTAGGTTTACATTATCTGCATTACTACGTGAGTACAAGTGTCTCTTAGTGCATATTTGCAGAGGCAATGCAATCTTCATCTCCTACCTTATTCTTCCTAAACTTTATTGGATTCTGCTTCTAATCTAACCAGATGCAGCTGAATATCAGTTTTCAACAGAGCAACTGCTTATCTGACCCCCACAACCCGAAGAGATACGATATTCTAAAGTTAGATCAGTTCTTCTTCTCGTATCACTGACTCATACTTAATTTTTTTCGACCAGTAACTTCCAACCGCGACAGCCCTTTCCGTTGCCTCATTCAAGTCTTGTCGGTTGCACGTAGTTGGACAAGATGGGCAAGAAAGTAGGTGCTCCATATCCTATAGAGGAACTCCGCAGTCACATGGCACCTGAGTTGCGTGAATACCCCATTTTAATAATTAAGTTCTTCTTAGCGTGTCTATGGCAATCTAAATTGTGTCAGCCCAGAACTGGGGCTTCGAGATTGGCGCCTCCAGTAGCATCCATCGGTTTATGTAAAGAACAAACGATAATTAAGTTAAGAGCTTTCCATGTGGGCCACTCTAGTTCGCGGCCAGGGGGCAGTTGTTCTGCCGGGGTAGTAGTAAATTGACTAGGTGGGTATTTAGCCTTCCATAACTCGCATCTCACATCTGAGACGTTTTCGATCAGTTGTAAGGACACAACAAAAAATTTAGTATTCCATCGCTACGTTTCTAAATCTGTTATTGTATTATAAGCCTTACCTTCAGTTAATGACAGAGACCGTTTGATTGACAGTCAATCAAAAATCTATTTAGCTCAGTACGTATTAAGCATTGATACTTATTAGTAATTGGCTGAAACAAAAAATATCTAATTAGGGTGCACAGTTATAATAATTATTGGTCGTGGAATGTCAGTTCTTCAATCAATCAAATCTGCCCATCGAATTTGACAGCTGTATAGGCTTTTTCTTAGTCTTAAAAGTCTCATTGCAACATTGTCTTATAATTAGGTGGTTATACTAAATTTTTCCCCTAATAATTGACTGCCTCGTTGGTCTAGTAGTAACAAGCGCGACTACTGAGCACGAGGTCCGATTCGAGGTTCGATCCCCGGGTCGGGCAAAGTGTTATTGGGTTTTTTCATTAGTAAATTCTCAGTAGCAGCACGGAGTCTGGCATTGTGCCCGGTTAATGGCAATAGGCTCGCCCCCTATTACATGGGACTTATAATAAAGCCGGCGAAACGTGGGTGTACTGCACACCTCTGCCCCCCTCTGGGGAATACAGGCGTGAGTCTATATCCTACTACTATTATAAAGGCGAAAGTTTGTAAGTATGGATGTATGGATGTATGGATGTTTGTTACTCTTTCACGTAAAAACTACTGAATGGATTTGAATGAAACTTTACCACAATATAGCTTATACATCAGAATAACACATAGGCTACAATTTATCAACATATCATGCGGGCGAAGCCGCGGGCGGAAGCTAGTAATATATATAATTGACTGCAAGCTGTATTAGAATCTGCGTTCTTCTGGTAGAATATAGCAGTCGTCCTGCAAACTGTGTTATCGTTATCCTTTTCGCGATGTCGACAGTCTCTTTTACTCTCAGCTAACTCATCCATCTTCGGTTCATCATCATCATCAACGATTGTCACGATCGTTTCTGACAGTTGAAAGTAGCTAAAAATTTCGACAACAAGAATAGTATCACTAATAGCACAGTTGGCAGTCTTCTTCTTCAACGTATGGTTGATGAACAACCTGGTATCAGAGTTTAAACCAAATGTAGATTTCTGACACAGCGTTGAAAAATCTCTCAGGTGTGCTGGTTTCCTGTAAAAAAATTCAGTTAAAGAAGGAACTGTTTGAACTGAAGGAAATTGATATTCGAACATGTGTCCATTGACTTGTGTCACTCATATAATAAAAAAAATTATCTGTGCAAACAACATTTATTTTTACCCATGTGCAGCCACTACACGACACTGGCAGAAATTGCTGAAGTCATCAGCAGATTGCCATAAACAAAAAAAAACATCGTTTTTTGCTTTCCTTTTAAGTCATTTAGTATTTCATCAAAATTTCCTCACGAAGTTTTCCTTCATCTGAAAAATCAGAGACATGTGTCTGGGTTTTGAACTTACGATCTTTGACTAGGTAGTTCAACAGTCATACCACAAGGCTTTCACTTTAGACCATGGCGTTCAAGCATGTACCTTAAAATAAAAGTATCTCCTATCCAATTAAAAAGTCTTAAAAAACGAAAATCTCCAATTAAACGGTCCGTTAATATCTAATTAATCCTTCATGCTAATGGAAGTTTTAACTTATTCTTTTAATGTAACCCATTAACGTCGGAGCTAAACGAAAGGTTAACGATAGTTTAATTAGATGCTAACTGAGCTGATCACGGTTACGATAAGATCTTGATGGTAAGTTATACTGGGAACAATAAAAACAATAGACCATAGAGAAAATCAGTGTAGGTAAGGGTACTGTCCTACTGACGAAATTATTTCGGTGTAGAATATTTTTTTAGGCTTAAACCATAGAGTATTCAAGAAAATATAGAGTGATAACGTCAACTACATTGCCTTGTGCGCAGCGAAAGCAGGTCTCACCATACAAATGTTAAAATGACATTTTTTCAAATTATGTTTTCTAGAAGTTTTTCAAAATTTAACTCAGCAGTTAACCATGATATAAGCTAAAATGTAACTTTTTCGCTCGTGGAACCTAGTTGAATCGCAGTCGATCGAGGTATGATCGCAAACGGAGCTCGTGTCGCGGCCGCGTTGTTCATACCCGTGCTTACAGTTCATACTTCTATAGGGTTGCTCTATATATTCTTTTATACTCTAAGGCTTAAACTCTATTTGACGAACCAAGGAAAACAGCTGGAACTTTTTTATACTGCTAAGGTGATAATCAAATATATAGCCCATCTTATGGCAAGCAATTACCGTAACTTATGGATGCATTCGCCTCTACATTACTGCAACCATAATTGATTGATTGTGAGGGAAAGGTAAGATGGTCCTAATGATAAAAAAAGTCAATATAATATAATTATATTATGGTAGCCTTCTACGTATTTTGGATTTCTCTTTTGGAGTTGAAATTGGCCACTGTGACCGAAATTCGGTCAGGAGCACATTATTAAAGTTAAATGAAGCTTAAGTAGTTAAATGAAGCGATTTAGTCATTATAATATAGAAAGAAGTATATTATAATTACATAGATGTTATCTGTAACGAGTATTATAATTCACTTATGTGTGATGTGTGGTATGATTTTGACAGTTGCCACAATAAGTTGTCATGTTGTTACCGTTAAAGGATGAAATTAGGCACCGTTGCTACCGGCCACATCCTCGTTGGAGCTGTTGCTAGCGCGTAGAATATTTAAATATTTCAGATAAATTTATATAAAATTACGAAATTTTTGTAAAAATAAACATTTGAGTACGAATGACGGGTTCAAAAATTCCGGTCGTAATAATTGTATATAGATACATTGTAAGCGGTGGGAATTAGTTAAAGAAGGTAGCAAGGGCTTTTCTTACGGGTTTGTACTCCGTACAGTACAAATATTTACATGGTCCACAAATAATTTACCTAATTGTTCTGGGTTGAATGAAAATATACTTATGTATGTAAAGAACTGCACCCATGCCATGGCAGGAAAATAATCCTAATATGAAGCTCGGTTTTTTAAAACGTGTAAGGGCCTTTTTCTTTTTGACTCATTGACCTTTCCTGTGACAACTTCAATGACAAACTATGTAGGTACGTACTAAGTACTAATAAGTAAAGTACTACGTACCTACCTTCTCAGACGAAAGTAGGCACATCTACATATTAATATTATGAAGACTTCTCAATGAAGAAGAAAGAAAACCATTATTTTTTGGGCAGAAACATAAAAACCAAAAACAACGACAATAATAAAAAATAAAAAAATTAAATAAAAAACAATATAAAGTGTGGCATCATTTCTTAACTTCTCGACCTTACGCGGAAACAATCATTATGGCTTAATTATATTATTTCGACTGTTTTCTCAGAAAATCTATTATTTTTTTATAGGTTATCTTTTCAATATTTACGAGGCCATACAATTAAATTCTTGTAAAATTAATTCAGAACACAACATAAAATTGCTACAACACCAACAATAAAATATTATTATACCTTTATACATTAATTTAAAATTCTTATAAAGATGTCAAAACTTTCTATATACTAATTTGGGATTGTATTGCGACATCAAAATCAGGAAATGACTCTATCGCGGGTCGCTGCTTCTATTATATCGATGTCGTAGTTCCGCTAGAAGGGACATTTTATTGGCCATACTATATTTGGATTTGGTGAAAAGATGTGGTTAAGAAAAAGTTCATAGAACTTAAGCCTTAAAGAAATATTTAATGGGGCAAAGTGCAAAGAGAAGACCAGGAAAGTTGACTTCAACACAATGTTGGATTTAAGACTAGAAAAAAATCTTATAAGTACCTATTTATTGATTAATAGTGCATGAAATAAATGTAAAGAATACAGAAATATAGACAGAGTTGACAGTCATTGATAATAGAAAAATCATAATATCTACGTTTAAAAAAATGACTATGCGAATCTTCATATTACAGACAGGTAAGGCGATATTTATTTTAGATATATTTATCATTATAATTTTTGATGAAATTAAACTAAAACGATGCAGATGACCATGTTTACCTTTTATAAACTCTGTTTTATAAACCTTTTCATCAAACACAACAAAATCATCTCTGTCTAAAAATTTTTTCTTCCAAAAACATTCACAGCATTGCATGCAATATGTTTTGTTCAATCCATGCTTAAAATCATCATCAAAGCGCAACACAATATAGGACAACGTAGTCACATACTCAAATGCTTCAAAGCCATACATACTCGTATATACATACATAGACTCCTGTTCCATAGAGCCTGTTTCCCAGAGGGGTAGGCAGAGACAACGGATTTCTTGCTACGGTCCTTGCACTTGGTCATAGAATGTTCGTCTAGGTGTTCCCCTTCCAACTGTACAATTCACCCTTCCCATGTACACTTGTTTTGTTAATCTTCTTTCATCCATCCTTTCTACATGTCCAAACCACCTCGGCATTATCTATAATCTTCAAAGCCAAGTACGCTTAAAACCGCTTCTCAACTACGCTCGCTCTAAACGGCTTCTAGCACAACTTTGTATCTTCGTAACCACAGAACATTACACGCAATGACGAACATAGCTCTCCAAATGTTTACACATTAGCGTCCACCATGCATACATCACGATTTAAATTAGATTGCTTTATGAAAGGAGATTTTCTATTGTCCAAAAATGTGGGTAGATCACCAAATTGTGATAGAGATTCAAATCATGGTTGAAGTGGCGCAATGCTACGCTTGTGTGACCCGAAGGGATTGTTGTTCTGACACCCATAGTAATTCCATGACGAATATAGTAAGATACTACTAAAAACTATATCATGCATGTAAGCCATCGACTCTAAAATGAATTTTAGTGTATTAACTCTACATTTTTATTGTATTATCATTTTACGATAGTAAAGCCGTTGGTCCCGCGCCTGATCTCTCTCCGGTCGTGTTGAATTGCTGTCCCATCGGACTATGAGAGTGAGGGAATAGAGAGTGCATCTGTGTTTGCGTATTTCATTCGTTCAGAAGGACATTATTATTATTAATTTGTTCTTGGTTAATGTTATGGGGTTATTAAAATTGTAATTTGTAAATTAATAAATGGGTTCGTACATTCTAATCTCGATGGTCTAGTGGTCGTAAAAGCGACTTCTGATTGCGTGGTCCTGGGCTCGGTCCTCTGGTCAAAGTGTTATTTGGTAGTTAAGTGATTTATACCCGAAGTTTACATTCGCTGAAGTACATCCAAGGAACGTATCACGTACGGTTTTCAATATTTGTTTCTCTCTCTCTCTCTCTCTCATTAATTTACTTCTACCACAAAAAAATTAATCTTAATTTTTTTTCTTTTTTGTACAATATTGAAATACAAAAATACTGGATTTAAAAACCTTTCGTAGATAACCATCTATGAGAAAAGGCGATAGAAGGCTCAAAGACTGATGATTACTGATAGATTTTATCGCTCGATAAGATCTGTCAGTTGCTGTCACTTCTGTCGACTGCACGTGTTGATCGTCGATCAAAAACATTTGAGCTCTACTTTCTTTTTTTTAATCATTACAACCTAGCCATACGTATTAGTCTTTTTAGATTCAGATCGAAAGCCTAGATGTTGATTATAGATGTGCTGAATTACAGAGGAGATCTTAGCGCAGTGATAGCTTATTGGTATGAATGTTGACTGGCAAGTCAGAGGTCTCGGGTTCGAATCCAAGGCAGAAGGTAATTTATCATCAACTCAAAGTAATAATATTGTATTAATTTCAGTCACAGTGGCCAATCTCAACGTAGACTAGCCAACTACGCAAGATATGTGTGTGCGCAATGAATGTGTGTGCGCAATCACACATGCATTTTCTATGCCCTTACTCTTATAGTCCGAAGAAACGGCAATCTAGCAGGACTACAGAGAGATCAGGCGCAGGACTACTTCCAATAAGCGCACAATAATGGCACGCATTGGGAGAGGCCTATGTTCAGCAGTGGTTTAAAACAGGCTGATGATGATGATGATGAATACGCACTTGGCTTGACTTGGCTTGAATCTTGACTAAAACCATCATGGTCGTACAAGTTCTCCCGCACAAAGTCACCTATATATCTGAGAAAACGTGGCTGGAAACTATTAGCTTTTATATTAGCCATTTAACCATGCTTTTAGCTTCTGTTAAACTATTAAATAGCACTAAAAAGGAGCTAGTTACATTTCAATAATTACTAGGTTAACAGTTAATATTATGCCAATCTTCTAAAAGGTTAAACTGCTCGTGTTGTAGAGTCACGAGCAAAATTATTTTACCATGTTGCCACTTGTTATAATTTTTCAAAAGCAAAATTTTTGAAAAACGATTTGAATTTTTCTCCAATATTTAGGTTAAAAGTAATGTTGCCAGATCCGTTTTTTGATTATTTTGCTCGTGATTGTACAGTGATCGGGACATCAGAAGATTGTCCACTGAACCTTGACTTATAACTAACTAGCGACCCGCCCCGGCTTTGTATGGGTGCAATATACATATCTATAAACCTTCCTTAAGAATCACTCTATCAATTAAAAAAAACCGCATCAAAATCCGTTGCGTAGTTTTAAAGATCTAAGCATACATAGGGACAGACAGACGGCGGATAGCGACTTTGTTTTATACTTTGTAGTGATAGAACTTAATAAGAACTATTTTTCACAGGTCTCGAGTTCGATCCCAAGGCGCGCACCTCTGACTTTTCGTAAGTTATGTGCGTATTATAAATTAATTATCAGTTGCTAAAACGGTGAAGGAAAACATCGTGATGAAACCAGCACATCTAAGAGATTTTTCGATGGTGTGTAAAGCCATGTCAGAGGCCTACGGGCGGTTTAAACTCTGACACCAGGTTGTTCAACAACCACACGATAAGAAGAAGACTGATTTGCCTCTGACTGTACGTCATGTACTACCTATATAATCATTTTATGCAGCAATTTATCATTATTATTAATAAACATTAGCATTACCACACCCACGCACAATGTTGCAATAATAAAATATAATGCATACAATTCCCTTCCTAAAACGTACGTAATAATGATCATTATTGATTGTATGGTTTTGACAGTTATGGTCAGTGTTCGTAATACTGGGATGTAGGGTTGTGAAAAAATGGTTAGATTTTATGTAAATGTCATATTTTTAATTTGTCAATGATTTATAGTATTTATAGTTTCGCTTGAGTCATGATAGCCTAATGGTATGACAGTTGAATAGTAAGTCAGAGGTCTCAGGTTCGAACACAAGGCGCGCCTCTGACATTTCGTAAGTTAAGTGCGTATTATTAATTAATTATCACTTACTCCATGCCTCGGAAAGAGTGTACCTGTGTTTTCTTCTCCGTAGTTGGCTTATCTGCGTTGAGATTGGCCGCTGTAACTGAATTTTGTCAGGAGGACATTAGTCTTCGCAATAAAAGCCTTAATCGATATTAATCATAAATGTATATAATTAATTTAATGTAAGGGATTTAAAAAAATATTTCTCTAGATCGTTACTCGTGGTGTCCTTTATATTTTCTTTTAAGATGTGTTATCATGTAAGTACATAAAACTCCATTTACCTTTCATCAGAAATATTTTACAATACGGTCTTCAATCAATAAAGAACACAAAAACAAAGTGTCTTCGCCTTAATAGAGTTAATAATTAAGAAAAGTGCTAATGGACACATTCTTAGTTCATAACATTTTAATAATTTAAGTTAGAAATGAATTACTTATTAGCATAATTATAAAGCTAGATTGTAATAATATTAGAGTGCATTTTTACACAATGTACTCTAAAATAAGGAAAAAAAAAGAAACAATACGATCTTACATTTCAACATTTCGAAATTAAATCATCACCATATCAACCCTAACAAACGCAACAATCATATCGCCGAAACGGGTGCTCACGATGTTGCCCGAACAGGCGCGTAATGACACGAACCGTCACGAGCGCGTCAGATCGTCGACGAACACGACTCGGTCGTGCGCGCAGTACGGTTATCAAGGTGTCATAGGAACATTGATTTTACACTTTACAGGTCGAAATAATTATGAGAGAATTAGAGCAGCGAAACACACGATTAAGGGTCCTGTTCCACTGCTAACTGGTAAAGTGTCATTTAGTTACCTGACATAATTAAATATCTATCATGTCCCTACCGTATGTTAATGAAGATTGGCATCAGTTGTTTGTAGTTTGTTAACAATAAAAGACTTCTTGCGACACTGTAAATAAATTCCCATAAAAATTGACAGCTAAAACTGCTAAACGTTTCAGATATGTACAGAAAAAAAAACAAAAAAAAATTTAAACGACAACCACCTTTGCCAATAAAAAAAAATAAAGTACCATAGTCAACACCGCAAAATGAGCACGAATAAAGACATGCAACAGAGTATGAACAGAGTAATGCGATAGCTCGCGGCACCTGTCAAACGTATTGCTTCAGAAATTATCCGAGTATTCGATACCCGAGGCACATCCACGATTTACGATACCGAATTCCATAATCGAATGCATCAGGTGACTTAAAATCGAATGGAAATCGCACCGTTTTAGGTAAGCGACGATTTATGATTCGAAATTCGAATTGGAAAGTTGGTTACAAATCGAATTTGGACCTTTTGAATTCTTATAGGTTTTATCTTTGACATCATCAGTACCTACATCAGTTCTCGGAAAGCCGTAGGTCCTACCTGATCTCTCTCCAATCGTGTCGGATTGCTGTCCCATCGGATTTTGAGAAAGTGGGAATAGAGAGTACACCTGAGGTTACATACAAACATACACTTGTGCACTATAATATATCTCTTGCGATTGATCTTATTAGCCAGAGTGACCGAAATTCGGTCAGGAGAACAACAATCCTCCAGCAGTTTGCAGTACGGCCGTCAACATCCATTACTCCAGGATCAACTGGGTGAAGTCTAGAGAAAGCACAAATTACGCACTTTTGTCTGGTTTTTTTTTCTGTTTCTAGGTAAAGAACAGCCAATTTCAATGTTGAAAATAAAATTCGCAGAGAAATAATAATTAGAAAGAAAGAAAGAAAGCATTTATTCACACGCAATATTGCACAATGGTCACTGCACTGAGCCACACATCGACCTCTTCACTGAGGTGTACCACTTATTATGCATCACATAGTATTCACACCCGACCTTATTTTGCCAATACAATGTTGCAACACGAAAAATACACCGCAGCATTTTTTTTTTCTACGTGGTCTCTCTCAGTTATAGCTTTAGGGAGCTCAGACTGATTAATTGGACCTAAAAGGCCTTTAGCTAAAGCAAATAAACTAAACCTAAAGCATCAGCAGCTAAAGGCTAATGGGACTAGGGCCTCGGCTTTGGGCATTCTTCAGGGACATGGTAAGGACTAGATGTTTCGATTTTGATTATTTTGGGACATGTTTATGGCTCAAGATTGGCATAAGCAAGGGTTTGGGCTGCAGTAATATTATTGTAAAACACGGCCGAAGCCTCCAATAAGAAATAGCTAGTTCTAATTACTCTTAATTTTGTGTGACATATGTAATATGTATGTCCCGACGTTAGCCTGATTAGTTGGTTTTTACGAATCGCAGAGAGAGATATTGTATAACGATACCACACGGAGACAAACTATTTGCAAAATTATCTAAAAATCTTTTTTAAATTTTAAGTTGGAATAAAAATTTTATTATGTGCAGCTGTAGTTTATATTAACATATCATTAAGTTTTACTTCAATGAAGAAAATTTTGTAGCGTTTTTGTAGGTAAGTACTTAAAAAAACAAAATTACCATACAAAAATTACCACACAATACATCTCACACATTCACACACTTTTAGTAGATTTACACTAAAAAGTTTACTACACAGCACTTTCTCCTACTTAACATAACCAAATACGAAACATGTGTGAGGAATGAACGTAGTCGTAAAACGGTCTTAAAATCTATTTTCTATTTTGAATATTTTATTACTAAACCTCTACTAAAGATGGACATTTGTATAGCAAGCAAAACAAAATTAGAATTGGATCACAAAATACTATTGACCCCTGTATTAAGAACGAAATATCCCTCTTGGTAAAACATTGGTCGTAACACAGTATAATAATCATACAGTATGGTAACTACGTACAAACCTTCGAAAACGGCACACTCACACAAACATGCGCAGCGACGCGTCGTTGATACTACGAGTATCGCGACATATTTCGGGAGTCTCATCGTTACGCAATATTAACAATGTCCGTGTGAGTGTACCGTTTCGAGCGTTCGAACGTAGTTACCATACTGTATGGTTATTATACTGTGGTTGTGATCCGGGAAGCAGGGGAGGTCAACCTTAACTAGGTGATTACATTTTAATGAGATTAGAATACGCATTTAAAATGTTCAGAAGATTTTTAAGAATAGTAAATTATGCGGCCATGATGACTGGATAGTTTTATTGCTTGTTTATTACTAACTTTTAGCGAGTTTTTCATTTAATTACAGAATCAGATAACAGTTTATGAGTTTAACGAATTTTAATTTAGTTTTTTCTGTGTTTGAAAGTCCGACAGGTTGAAAAAATGCATTAATAATGCGTCGCAACATAATTTTGCGAAAAATAGCACCAATAAAAAAAACTAGAGGAATACACATAAAATTCTGGGTTTGCCGAATATATAAAATTTATATAAATTAATTTAAAATTTAAACATATTTTATAACATTTTATTAATAGGTCTTGTTAAATTGTTTAGCTATGACGTAACTCCTTGCTCAAAAATCGAGTAAAATACCCTCTACTTTTCAATCAAGTAATTCATTTCACTTCACAGCACCCAGATGGATACTATCTAAAAGATAAATTAAAAATCACAACACAATTTGTATGAAATCAGATATCCGTTAGATAAAAACCTTTTAACTTAACGTTTCTTTTCACAAAATTATCTTTTGAACAATAAAATAACAATAAAACGTTTTCTACCACACACGTTTAGTAGCACCTAAATTATGTAATGAATCTAATAAATTAATCTAAAATAGACTAATAAAAAAAGGCGAGACATCAAAAGGCTTGGACGATCACAAACAGCCGCGTTTTGATGGCGAATCGTAAACGTCTGCATCAATTTAATACTAAAATTTTATAGTGAATACGTAAGTGTTAGTAACTTGAGTCAGTTGGGACACTAGCTATGAGATGAGGCACTTAATTTTGGATTTATAATTTGAAATTTTACAGCCTCTAAAGGTTTGTTTCCTAGATTGCTGTAAGTGTTCTCCGCCCGTATCAGTTATTTTTTCAAATTTTCTTATTAAATAATATTAGTCATTAAACCCCCCTTAAGCCTATAACATGGCTTTGCACGCCGTTGAAAAATCTCTCAGGTGTGCTGATTTCCTCTAGATGTTTTCCTTCACCGTTTAAGGAAGTGATAATTCATTTCTAAAACTATATGAATCCGAAAGACAGTTGCGTGAGTTTCGAACTTTTGCCTTTGACTTGGCAGTCCAACAGTCACATATACCTCTAGGCTATCACAACTAGCACTAGGCTACGATCCCACAACCCTCTTTTTTTGTCGCGGGTTAAAAGTCAAAGGCAAAGAAATGCGTTTTAGATGGTTCCTACAGAGAAACCATACAAATATGATGAAGTAATAATGTCGACCGAATTTCGGTCACAGCGGCCAATCTCAACGGAAGATAGCCAACTACGCAATAGCGCACAAGTGTGTGCGCAAACTCAGGTGCAGAGTGCACCTGAGTTTGCGCACACACTATTCCCTCACTCTCATAGTCCGATAAGACGGCACTCCGATACGACCGGAGAGAGATCAGGCGCAGGGTCAACGGCTTTACGAGTTTTCTGAGGCACGGAGCAAGAGATAATTAATTTATAATACACACATAACTTACGAAAAGTCAGAGGTGCGTGAATTAGGTCGAATCTGAGATGTTTAACTTGCCAGTCAACGGTCATACTACTAGGCTATCACGATTATAGGTATGTATGCAAGAATACTTGAGCTGGAAAGCAACTTCAGTTTATATTTTTACCACCTATTTCTACGTAATTTCTATTCTCGTCATGATATTTTATCACACACCATTGTCACAGTCTTATGTTCTTGTTACTTTGATGGCGTATGGACCAATCGAGCGACTCGATTCTGAATCCGATTTATTTCTAACAAATGCGAGACGCATAAGCAATCGATGTGGAGGGATAGAGAGAATCTCTATTGAAGATCGATTTCTAAATTCAATAACACCTAGGTACTTGTAGTGGTTTCAAACGCGACTGTTACTTGAGTACGTTTTGAAGATATTTTAATTTATTTTTAAACTACAACTCCTACTAAAGTTATAAACTAGCTGATGCCCATGGCTTCACACGCGTGGATGTTAGTTATCGCGACTAAAAGTAATAATGACATTTTGATCCCGTCCCCGCAACCCGGCTTATTTTTTTCCGACACCTCCAACAAATATCATTATATTCTAGCCAATGTATATAAAAACTTGACTAATTATATACTAAAACCATCTTCGAGAACCAGAATGAACCATTCTATTCATTGGTGAAAGCAGCATGAAAATCTTACAGTGGTTTTTGAGATTATCGCGGACAGACAGACGCAGTGGTGGACTTTGTTTTATATATTAGTGATGTGAAAGTTTGTGAGGATGGATGGTTTGACGCAAAAACTACTTAACGGATTTAGATGAAACTTTACAGTAACATAGTTTTATACATCAGAATGACACACAAGCTATAATTATCATATTTCAAATATTTAGGTAATGTTTTCTAGTCATTTTTGCAAAATTAAATCCAGCAGTTAACCATGATACATAACTCTCTATATAAAACTCTGTGTAAAAGTCTTGTCTACCCATTATGGGTTTAAAAAAATATAGTCTTGGATTTCGTTGGTACCCTTTTGGTACGGAACCCTAAAAATAAATCAGTACTTAAATTAATCTCGAATCATGGGAAACCCAGAGAAAAAAATATTTGTCTTGAGCGGGAATCGTACCTTACAACAAGCGAAGAAGGCCAATCGATTAACCGCTACACGAATCATGAAATAGAGATTTATAATTAATGGAGAACGGTATATTTTTACAACCATAACTACTATTAAAATACTTATGTAGTTATACGAATAAGTTACACATAACCTATATTTATTCTAGATAAATTATCTTATTCTATAGCCGACTCTGTATAACAAAATCGTCTTTATTAACATTGTTTTAAGGTGCAATTTCCTGTCATTTACCGTTAATTGTACGATAAATTAGACTTGTGTTAGTTAGCAATAAAATTATTATTAGAGTTAGTATTTATTCTTTTATGACTTTTCTGTCGACTAGCTGTCACCAGACGAAAAACGGTACGTAGTAAGGTGGATGCGACTATTAGCGTGAGGGTAGATAACTATCTAATTTTATAATTTTTTAAAACACGCATGCGAACTTTAAAATAAAAAAAAATTAGAGAAAGATATGATCAGGTTTAAAGGTTAAAGTTTTAATTCCTGCTCAAACAAAAAAAAAATTAAAATAAGTAGAAAGATTTTATCAGCTAATCAATTTATAATTTAACCCGTTAAAAAAATATCCATTTTTTAAATTAATTATTTTATTTTTTATTATTTTTTTAGAAATTACAAATAAATCTTTTCACAACATTGCAAGAGAAATAGTACATAAGCTTGTATTGATGATATCAATAAAAGCGTTTGTCGCATTGTACAAGTTTATTTAAGAAAAAATATTATAAAAAATCGAACAAATAAAATAATCAAAACAGGACGTTAAACTTCTTATTATTAACTGTCTTGCCTACCTTATTTCAATCTTCAATCTAAACTACGATTTTATAGCTCTGTTTCTTCACTTCGCGGCGCCTGAGTGTATGTGCTATGAATTTAAACTATCATCCACAACTACAAGATAGTTTGATACCATCATACTGAACACGTAAGGTGAAACGAGTGTTAATAAATATAAATTGGTTGGACTACAACTGGTTCATCCACCTTACTTAAATCATGACGTGTGGTCTAAATGTCGACTTTGACTGTTAGGAAAACACTGACCTTTTTATTTTTTTAATAACGCTTGTATCACGTGTGGGGAATAATCTACAATGTGATAGATTTAATTATTCGATTCTATTAAATCGATTCCGTCAATCGAATATATAGAGTGCTTCTAAATTATCTGCCACGACTGCAATGGGAGATAATAATGGTTATTTATATTACAATAGTGAAGTAATTTTTTTTATCTAACGTCATAATTTTTTTTCTTTTGCCTGGGTTTTATTGCGTAGGTCTAATTCTGCTTCATGCTCCAATTTTTTTTTTACTGTTTCGGGGTACGAAATTTCTTCACCATTGTAATCTATATACCCAATACTTTCTCCCATTGCAGCCGTGGCAGATAATTTAGATTATGTAAAATTAGCCAATTGCGAATCTAAATAAAAAGATAAAAACTAGTTGGTTATAGATAGATCATACTTTACACTTTGTTCACAAACGCAGTCGGAGGCATTAACTATTCACTCTCTCTCTCTCTCTAAACACCTCTTCTGTGTTTTTATTATTACCTAATAGACCGATAGCGGAACGTCGTATTTTGACCGTAACTTATAATTTTATTAAAGTCATTTATTTTTGCACAGGAGATTAATTACGTATATTTAGAGCTTCTATTAAAAAGTTAGAAAATTTAGACCGTTGCTTTAAGTACAATTTAAGTTTTTGCAAAACTGCATGACAAACCGTGAATATAAAATTTAAGTCAAAAATTCTAGTCGTGTGAGATTAAGGACAATGTTATCTTATAGTTATTAAGTTATTAGAAAGATTGGATACATGGAACTGATGGAATCGATGTTTTATGTCCAAAAATTGTAAAACTAAATATTACAATTGTGTCCTCAATAAATTATTATAGTGTCTGGAAATAATTTTAATGAATTGGTATTGTATATTTTGACGTACTACAAAAAGTTTAGAAAATTATCTAAAGAACTTTCCGAAATATTTGAGTTTTCAGTTTCATAGTTTCATAGTCTGAGTAAGTGAGTAACATGAAATCTGAGTAAGTGAGTAACAGAAGTTGGTGGTTATTTGACCATACCAATATACTCTATCATCATTCAAAAGATTAGAAAGATTGGATACAATGGAACCTATGTTATAAGGCTAAACATTGAAAAACTAAATATTACAATTGTGTCTTCAATAAATTATTCTAGTGTCAGGAAATAATTTTAATGAATTGGTATTGTATATTTTTACGTACTGCAAAAAGTTTAGAAAATTATCTAAAGAACTTTCCGAAATATTTGAGTTTTCAGTTTCATAGTTTTATGGTCTGAGTAAGTGAGTAACATACAATTTGAGTTCAGAAGTTGGTGGTTATTTAACCATAACAATATACTCTATCATCATTCAAAAGATTAGAAAGATTGGATACATGGAACCTATGTTATAAGGCCAAACATTGAAAAACTAAATATTACAATTGTGCCTTCAATAAATTATTCTAGTGTCTGGAAATAATTTTAATGAATTGGTATTGTATATTTTTACCTACTACAAAAAGTTTAGAAAATTATCTAAACAGCTTTCCAAATTATTTGAGTTTTCAGTTTCAAAGTTTTATGGTCTGAGTAAGTGAGTAATATAAAATTTGAATTCAGAAGTTGGTGGCTATTTGACCATAACTATGTACTCTATCATTATACAAAAGATTAGAAAAATTGGTCCATGGATTGTCAGAAAACTTAAGATTTGTTAGCACGGCATACGAAAATAATACGAGGGGTTGTGCGGGGCGTAGGGGGTTTTATCGCGCTTACTTCGTAGCCGGCCGCCGTGCTTTCGAATCGCTGACAACAACATTATAAAAAAATGTAGTTTTACAAATTATAATATTAATGAGTTTATGTTCTTAGTCTGTGTAATATAAAAAAATTTGTTCCAGAGTTAGATGCTACTAAAGATAATAATATAATATACAAAATATATCGATATAAAAACCGGTTTTTTATTTTGTTCAACCAATACCGGTTTTATCAAAATCTTGTATACATTCATTGATTTATTGAAATTTGAAACAAATATATAATTTAGGGGTAATATTCTTAGTTAAAAATGAGGTATATTTGAGTATTATTATAGATATTTGAATCCAGAATATTCTTGTGTAAAAAACAAAAGGAAAGAGTAATATAAAGAAAGACAAACAACAACAGATAAAAATCAAAAATATATTTTAAGAAATATTTATTTAGAAATTAAATATTTTTTTTATTAAGTTTTCTAATTACAATAGGATAAAATCTCCTTTAAGAAGAATTAGCGTAATTAATTAATTATTTAGAATTATTCAAAGAGAAAGAAGTCAAGAAGGAGGTGGTGGTAACAACGTGAATTTTTCTATGTCATATATGTAAATTCTTAGTTTATCTAAGACACTACTGACTAACAGTAAAGGAAAACATCGTGAGGAAACCTGGATTTAATAGTCTAAAATTGCCAACCCGCATTGAGCTAGCGTGGTGATAAATGCATTCAATTAATTCAGTGCATTCTCTGTATGAGAAGAGACATTTGCCCTGAAATGGGACAGTTTCAGGCTAATAATAAATTAATTATGTCCGAAATTTAATAAACTTAATCCAAATGTGTCAGGCAGAAGTGCATTATATAACAATATCAAAACATGACAGTGACACTGTCATGTGACAACATTTTCTATAAGATCAGTTAAAGATACATCATCCAGTACGGCCTATAAAATTACTTATAACTTAATGAAAATTAGTTTTTTTTTAATCTGAATAATTTGATTTTGGTTAATTGGTATGGCCAATTAAAATTAATTAATTAACTAAGCTTAATCCTTTTTTTATAAATGACGTGAATTTTAAATTATTTTCGTCTGAGTAATATTATTATTTGAGTTCAGAAATTAGAGGCTACTTAACAATTATAAAATGCTATACCGTCATACCTACAGAAGATTTTGTGTGGGTAAAGTTATTATAAAAACATGGTTTCTATAAGAAAAGCCACGCGGAGTTCAAGGATAGGGAATGAAAAACCGGTGCGATATAAAAAACCGGTTTTTATATTCAGTGTACTTTCAATTAAACCTTTAAAATGAAGCTCTGCCCGAATTAGATTTCTTTGTTCTATGGTTGATGAACAACCTGGTACCCAAATAGTAATAAATATTTACTATTAATTTTGAACAACTGTGTTTGGGATGAATTGTACGTTAGTTATATACGAATCACCTTGTTCATCACTTAGACCTTCTGATCAGGAGCAAAAATAAAACTCAAAAAAAATATTTTTGATAAATATAATATACAAACAAAACTTTAAACAAAACCGTAAAACTCTCACAGTATTGTACATAGAGTCTACAGAATTAGGTGATCGTCAATATTCGTCAAGAGAGCTGGTCGGACATTTGGCGTTGAAACATATTCGAAAACTTGTAAAGTCTATTGAATAAAAAAGCAATTGTAAAAATATATATACCTAGGTACAAGTCAAATTGAGAACCTCCTCCTATTTTCCGTCGTTGGTTAATAAAGAGATTTTATAGGTTTTATAATTTTATGTAGTTCACATGGAAATCAAAAACAAAAGAACAATAAAGTATGTAGTTCTAAATTTAAATATTTAAAGAATTGAGTACAAATAAATATAAAAATTACTAGACATGGAGATAATACATTCGGGTAAATACGGAAACCCGAAGACTACCGATGTGTTCACCGTTTGTAATGGATTTTGCAGAAACCTAAATTATACCTAAAGCATTGGTCTAAATTTTCTAACTTTTTAAACGAAGCTTTAAATACACGTAACTAATCTCCTGTGCAAAAATAAATGACTTTAATGAAATTATAAGATAGAATCCTACTTCTACTGGGCTATAAAGGTTGCCTCCGACTGCGTTTGTGAACACTGTGTAAAGTATGATCTATTTATAACCAACTTGTTTCTATCTTTTTAGTCAGCAGTCGGGTTTTTTGTTTTTTAATAATATTGTTTTTTTTTGTAAATATTAATATTTTTGGAACATAAATAGGCACATTTTGATAAAAATTATAATGGAAGGAAAAATTTATATCTACCTACGTATAGATCATAAATATATTATGTATTTAAATATATAATAAGGATAAATTGAGTTTTAAGGTATTGTTCTAATATATACCTATATTAGAACAATACCTATACAGAGAACATACATATATGTAGGTACTACATATAGGTAGGTATACCAGTTATGGACTACCACAGTTTTTACAAAATGAGATTACCTATTACTGTTTAGTTGCTAACTGAATTTGTAGGTAAGTAGGTAGAGTTTTAACATTTCGCTAATTTGCTGTCTCGCTCGCACATCGAAGTAAATTGAAGATTTAACATCAATTAATATAGTTATGAAAAATCGAAACAAACTAATTGAAGGAAAACAACATTACAAAGTTTCAGCAAAAATTTCAGCTGAATAAAAAATTGCTTTAAATTAATTTTTATTTTATGCCATTTTTTTATTTGAAAACATGTTTCGATCAAGCTAAATTTTAGCTGAAACTTTGTAATGATGTTCTTTGTTCAATTTTTCAAACTATATTCGTTGGTTTTATATCTTCAATGTGCGAGAGTGACAGGAGATTAGCGCGAAAAAGCGCTTTAAATAAAAGCTTGTAATAATATTTTTGTGAATTTTTTTACATGTTATAAAACATGATAGCTTATAAATATAATTATTTAATAAGAAAATTTGAAAAAGCAACTGCGAGCGGTTAGAGCGTCGACACAGAGGCAGTTGTTTTTTCAAATTTTCTTATTAAATAATTATAGCTTGTAATATTATCCTGTAGTTAAAATATGTATCAATTAATAGTAGGTACGTTCTCTTACAACGTTTTATAATCACACAACAAATATAAATTATCTTAGAATGTTATTCTAAAAATAGAGAACATTAAGACATGCTCCCGATGCCCCCTGTTACGTAAGCGATTAGATATTTATAATATTACTTGTTTCAACCTAGTTATTTGTGATTTAATACTCTTTCTTATCAATTAAGTGATAGTCAAGTGTAAAAACATAATAGGTGCCATTTTGTATATTATGATATACCTACTACCTAGAGATTGTGTATTTCGACACTAATATCAAGTTTCCGTAGTGTAGCGGTTATCACGTGTGCTTCACACGCACAAGGCCCCCGGTTCGATCCCGGGCGGAAACAGCGTTGCTTTTTGTGTTTTTTTTTTATAAATTGTACGTGCTGTCTTTTTTGGTATGGGTTATTTTGAAATGTATGCAAACTTGCAAAGCTTAATAAACTCAGTAGTGGGTAGGTTTATATGATTTTTAACCAACTTTTAAAAAAAGGGTCTCCTATTATGTACGAATATGAATTATTTATTTCGCATACCTGGCAATGAGAAACCACGCCTTGGTATATTTAAAAAAAAGTAGTTATAGATAGTTATAATTAAGTTTTTTTTAAATACTTATAAATTAACTAAATGTTACCTAAGCTTCGTACATTCATTAAATTATAATTATTAAAAACAAAAACCAAAGCTTTAATAACTAAAAAAAAAGAATTCTAAAGCCAAGTCCACACGTGCATCGCCCGCATTATAAAACAATAATATCATAATAATAGTAAATCGAAAATTCATTTGCATAAAAGAGTCCTTTAAATAATAGTTCGCGGGGCGCCTAAACAATTGACCTATTGTTCTTATAAACTCAAAAAATTATTAAAACAATGACGTCACAGTGTGCTATAAGCTTTATAAGCGTTTTATCAATGCGGGTGCTTTTAACCAACTTTGACGAAAGGGGTGAAATTGGATCATAGTGAATGAACAAAGATGTATGATTGTTTTTCTTTAAAAAAAATATATAAGTTAGACTTTTCGATGACAAAAATGTCTTATAAGGATTGGAGTTATAATTCATAATTTATCGTATGGTATAATTGAACCTGGTGTCAGAGTTTAAACCACTCGTAGGCCTCTGACATAGCTTTACACACAATCAAAAAATCTCTCAAGTGTGCTGGTTTTTTACGATGTTTTCCTTCACCGTTTTAGCAAGTGATAAATAGACATATATTTTTTACAAGGTTGATTAGTTATTCTACACATAAAATACAATCTTATTAAACTAGTTTACATACCTAATTATAAAGTAAATTACTTACCTAAAGTAAAAAAATAATGTACTATCTATATTAACGCTTCAAAAATCTCCTCCATCTGGCCTAGGGTAGTGTGTCCTGAAGACTGGCAGCACTGCCACATTGGGTGGCAATGCTGATCCTTTGCCCAAGGCATAAACCAGCCAGTCGACGAGTTGCTTTGCGATATGCGTTGATTAAGTTTTTAGTAGTATTAAATTAGGTAAATTCACATGAGCCAAATAAAAATAAAATATTTATTTGGTATAAAAATCGTATTTCGAAATAACATAAATTGAATTATTTATGTCTGTCTGGGAGATAAAATTCCAGAGCATATTCTAAATAAAAAAATAAAATAAAATATATTCTTCCTTAACATAAACTTAGTTGGCGTTTTTTTTTATTAAATATTCTTATTATTGAAATAATAATAAAATACGTTTTACTTTTTGTCAAATTGAAGAAAACTAGGTAATTTTAAATATTACATTAATTTGGTAGCAGATTTTTTTTATTATATTTTATTAGAACTACTTATTTAAATATATTTAAAAATCGTATAGGTTATTTAAAAAAATAAATCTTAACAGTAAAAATGTATCAAAATCTAAAAAGTTTTATGACAGCAAAAGCAATTAAAATACCAGTAAAAAAATATATTTTTTATTTATTTAAAATTTTAGACCATTTTATTTTACATTAGTTCTTCGTAATATTTCATCGAAATATGATGCCGTAAACCACGGCTAAGCCAGGAACAAAACTTATAAATAAAATATTATGTCCTTATATTAAATAAACTTTATTAACTTATTTAAAAGCTCATTAACTTGAATGTTCTGAATTTCTATTGAGAGACCAATGTATTTTAATTAGGTATACTTAAGTAGAATTCAAGTTTTTACGAGGGAATCTTGCTACTAACTCAGAATTAATGTACTGCTCTAGTGCTAATTATAAATCCGATATTAAGTTTGTTAGTTTGTAGTTTTTTTTTTATTAACGGAGCAACGGAGAAATGGAAAGACCTGTATTTTTTTGTATAGAAATAGTGACCAATATAGATAGCACCGGAGAGTGAAATTCTAAACTTGTGTTGATTTTAATCTTATACGTAATCAATTTATCTTTCCATAAAATAGAATAGAAAAAAGTAATTAATATCACCTCAAACAAAACCACATTTAAAAATAAATTCAAATCTGAAAAAATAATTAAAATCAGTCGCTTATTGCCTAAGTTATAACTTATAAGCTTTCAAAATTTGTGGACGAGTTATTGCTATCCTCTTCCCACAAAATGTGAATGAATTATGTATAACGTGGCGCTGAGAACAGAATAGATGACGTCACTTGTTCTAATGTACAAGTGACGTCATCTGTTCGAAGTGCCTTCTCTGTTCTCGTCTAGTAAAGAATGTTGTAGAGAAATTTGTATTCTTTTGTTATATTTAAATATAAATTTTTGCTTATCTTTTTAAAAAAATCAAATAAAAATATACATAAAAATTAAGTCATAATGATAAGGTTTGAATTAAATTAGAAGGCAATAAATATCAAATACGATTTTTATCTCTAAAATTAAAATACACCGATTCTTTTGAAAAAAAATAACGTTATATTTATTAATATTAAATTGTTATCTAATTATATTTATTACATTTGATTTATTAGTCATCATCTGCCTAGCCTTTTCCCAATTGTTCCCATTAGATTTATTAGTATTGAATTTAAAAAAATATGATAAAAACAAATCTCTTTCCATAAAGCCATAAGAAATAAATATTAATTGCATATTTTGCAAATGCAAATAAAAACATAAATACACTATGTTATGAATAAATTACTATTTTTAAAATAAAAATAAATAATTGAAATTAAATTCTGTGAGTTTAAAATTTAAACAAAAAACGGCAAAACACTTCACGTAAGCAAATTAATTGAGTAATTATAGTATAGTTTATTGCTTCTCATAATAATTTTAATGTACTAGCATCATAATCGTAAGTAAGATAGATATCGCTACGTTCCCAAAGATCTGTAAGCGATAAGAATTTTTATTTATTTTTTTAGTATTTTTACAAAAACCGTGATTAAATTCTTCCTCATTTTGCTATCTGATTTTTATATTTTTTTTTTGTATAATGTTATAAATTAATAAATATTACGCAGAGATATAAGGTTAAGTCAAATGTTGGCGAACCTTCAATCGAAAACAATCTATTTTGTTCTACGCTCCGGACAAAATAAGAAATATATATATATTTTTTTATTATTGCTAATGTATTATCAATTCCTAACATTCCTGTGAAGATCGTCAATTAATTAGATTTAGCCCTTTAGATCAAAACTAATACCTAATCTACTGGCTTGGTCCTGTAAGAAATAAAATTTCAAATTAGAAATTTCTTTCTAGGTATTTGCAAATGTTTGATTCTAATATTTAGACTTCCCAAGAAAAATATGTCAACCAATAAGATTTGAAGTCAAATAAACGTTTGTTTTTTAAAGCGAAAAAATGGAAAAATAAATAAGTGCTAAGACCGTTGGACTGCCAAGTCTAAGTTTGTAGGATAAAACCCAGGCACAAACCGCTGACTTTTCGGATTCATGTGCGTATTAGAAATTAATATCACTTGCTAAAATGGTGAAGGAAAACATCGTGAGGAAACCAGGGGGCTTAGCCAAGTTGACTATCTACAACCGCTAACGCTATAGAAAACGAAAGAAATGTTATTCTATTCGTTTGTTTTGACCACGTGACATAACGATAATCCTATACATTTCTTTCGTTTTCTATAGCGTTAGGATTGTAGATATTCAACTTGGCTAAGCCCCCAGGACACATAAGCGATCTCCTCGCTCGCTCTAATTTTTATCTTGCGGATTAGTTTCCTGAGCCTATCTTTAAATGCCACAGAATCGCAGAATTAAATCGCTTTTCATTTACAGGTGTGGAATGTCGTAAAATAAGTTACTGAGCGAAAGTAACGTTCACATTCTATGATTCACATTTGAATACCCATCCCAGAGAAATCTAGTGCTACAAACTATTTTCCATAATAGGACCTACTTAAATTATGTAGTGAAATTCCATTAGGCTTAATTTCCACTGAAAGCGAAGCTCGGCCGATGTACAGTCGGCAAAGGAGTTGGGCAGGGCGCTAGTTGAGGTAGTAATTTTTTCAAGATGTCATCAATATAATTATTAATTTTACCATATTTTCTGAAAAGGTAATGACTGAAACCTATTTAAAACTAAACAATTTTACACAACCACAATCAAGCTTCCATAAAAATCTTCATCCTTAACTAGCGGACCTGTCAACCTAACTCCTTTGCCGACTGTACCATCCGTGAGGAGGCCTGCTGCGAAGACCCAGTAATTGGCTGAACTTGTAGCCATAAACTCGTCCTAAAATAATATTTACCAGTTTCAGCTTGTCCCCAAGCAACCCCTTAAGGTCCGAGTTCCACTACGGGGTGCCCTTAACTGTTGCTACATTAGCTGGAGGCCTTTCAGGTCGCACTAAAAGTCCAGAGCCATCGCCCAGATAAGTTTCACCGACCATCATAACACGACAAATTCGCTAGGTGGGACTTCAGAGAGATTATTTTTATGGTTACCCCAGGGAGTGTGTCTGACAGGCGTTGCGCAGGGGAGGTTTCGGAGCAAGTCTTTTAAGAGGACCCGAGTCCTCCCTCCTTGCACTGATGGTGATCGCCGGGGTGGTTTTAGTAAGGTAAGAATCCCTCATTACCCGATCTCTTCTCTGAAGGCTGGGTGCCTTTTAAAGTCTCAAACTTTCGCGAACACTCAACATAATGAAACAACTTTTTAACGGATATATTTCGCGTTTTTATTTTGATAATACAATCCTGACGTTTCGAGTACTTTGCAGCACTCGTGGTCGCAGGCCACGAGTCTGCCTGCCATCCGTTAAAAAGTTGTTTCATTATGCCTTTTAAAGGTTTCGCCCCTTAAATAAGAAAAAAAAGGTGGCAAGACTTTGTCCGTTGAGTGGTAACTAGACACGGAAGAAGCTGCTTGCGTGTTGATCGCTGCTAGTTTGTGATTTTTCTCCAATCGTTAGTCAACTTTTACGACCGGCAGAGGCAGAGTTGTTGGTGCCCTTGCCCGACTCCACACAGTTCAAAGATTAAGTTCAATAGCCCCAAAAGGCCTCAAATTTCGCGTCACCTCGCATTCAGTGTGAATCAAACCTTACAAAGTTATTATATTTAATAGGTAGTAATTCGAAGCACTGTGATTCATTTTGTATGATGAAATGTTGTTCAATATATACGTCATTAATATCGCTCGTTGAGGAAAATATCTTGTATATATAATAATAATAATATAATAGTGTATGTTAGCTTTGAATAGTGTAACTTAATAATATCATGCCACGCCTGTAGGTATTGTGTGGTGAGATTAGGATTCGTTTTATGTTACTATAAAGGTAAGCCTTTACCATCTGTCAGATATCGGCAAAATTCCTACTGAGGGAAGGCTTGGGAGGCCTTCCCTTAGTAGGAACTTTGCCGAGGTAAAAGAGGTCATATTGGCAGAGGTGGATTTAAAATTTGTAACACTTATCAAGCGGCCTATTAGGCCTCCAACTTGACTTAACGGCTATCAAATGAAATGGTAACCAAGGTCCTAAGCTTTACTTGCTAAGTAATGAGACAAGAAATAAAATGCCACAAATGATCACCCATCCATAGTCTGACCGCGTCAAGTGTTGCTTAACGTTAATGATCGAGATATGGCGACACGAGGACTCGTGTACTCATACAAAATTAAACATTATATGCATCAAGGAAAATTACATATATCAATTCCGTAAGTGTATAATCATGGTAGAACATTTATTCAAAAACTAATTTAGACTAATTAAAACTATCTATAAAACCTATAATCTAAAACCTTAAAAACAAAAAAAGATACAAAACCCTTTATCTAAAAGACCGCTACCAGTAGGCAACGTTTCCAAAGTGCTGGCTGCATTGCCTCGCTGAATACTCAGCCTTTGGGCCAGGTACAGACCAGCATTATAATTATGTTTTCCTTCAACGTTTTAGCAAGTGATTATTAATTTTTAATTCACACATAAATCCGAAAAGTCAGAGGTGCGTGCCTTGGTTATGAACCTACGACCTTTGACTAGGCAGTCCGACGGTCATACCACAGGCTATCACTGACTTACGCGGTATTATTTTTGTGATTTTTTTTTACATGTTTTAGCTTATTAAATATAATAATTTAATAAGAAATTTGATAAAAAAAACAACTAATACGGATGGAATTCAAACCCACGATTTTCGGCGTAACATGCCGACGCTCTAACCGCTGAGCCACCGTATCCCATCAGAATCAGTCGAAATTTGAAATATCTTTTTACGCCTAGGGCTTGTGGTAATATCTATCGGAATACATTACGTATCCGACTCAGTGCTCCAAACTTTGCAGTTTTAGAAGGCACCGTTACGATATTACCAATTTTTTCGTGAAGATCGTGAGTTCGAATCCCATCCGTATGTTTTTTTAATTTCAGAAAAATGTATGGTAGACATATGTTACTAACGGCGTGTAACTACTATAAAATAAAGGCGCTGGAAACGGTAACCACGTTTATTTGCAAGACTCAATATTACAATTCAGGTGAACCCGTATCAACCACTAGTCTATTAATGTCATTACTTTTTGAATTTAGAATACAAAATAGAAATCCAAAAAGGTAATCCAAAAAGGTGATGTTAAAAGTAGTTTGTAACATAGCCCCTGGGGAATGGAGATTGCACAGAAAGTACACTACTAGAAAATTGCTCAAAATATTAGTAGGTACATCTAGAAATATGTTCGCTTTATTCACATTGCTTTTATATTTCTTCAAAGCAGTAGACGGGACCGATATGAGCATTATCTTTGATCATTGCTAACCCTTCCCTCAGGTCGCTGGGTGCTTTATTATGCACTGATCTTTGACGTTTGCCTACCCCATCATGGGTGCATTGAGTGTGCAAAAAAAACTCTTTCAAATGCGTCTTTATTTTTCTGTTACATAGATGTCTGACAAATTCCTTAAATGTGTTGAAACCTTAGAGTACTCGTATATAAGAAAATATAGAGTGATAACGTCAGTAACGTTGTCTTGTGCGGAGCGTGAGCTGGTCAGACCATTGAAATATTTTACAGTATCATTTTTTAAATCATATTTTCTAGTCATTTTTCCAAAATTAAATCATGTTACAAGATAAAATGTAACTTTTTCGCTCGTGGAGCCTAGTTGAACAGCAATCGATCAAGGTATGATCGCGGACGAAGCTCGTATCGCGGCCGCGTTGTTCATATCCATGCTCACGGTTCATACTTGTGTAAGGTTGCTCTATACTTTCTTATGTACTCTAAGGTTGAAACAGAAGCAATATTTGAAATTAGTATTTTCGCACCATTGTTGTGACTGAGTATGATTTGAAAAACAGTATTCCTAACCGTTTTAATTTACAAATAATAATACAATAGCCAACTATTATTACGTTGTTAAAACGACTACTTTTTTTTAAGAAAAAAAAACATAAAAACTCGCATACCGCATCCATTTGGACCCCAAAGTTAACCCTTTAAATGCAGTTGTGTTTTAATACCATATTTCGTGCACGAATTCTCCGGGCCTTATTTGCATACCCGTTTGTTAATATGACCCTCTCAATTTTTTCTAGATACTCTAGGTTCATTAAGAAAAAATGGCACCGGGGGTTCTATTTTTTCTTAAAATAAAAAATGTCATATAATAAAAAAGTAAAAAGAAAAAACTATGCGTTTTTTTTGTTTCAAGCACATCTGCTCTTTTTTCCTTTGATTTTTATTGGTTTGTCATTATGTGTAGAGAGTGTTTTGTATTGCATATATCGCAATTTGCATATTAACAAACGCTTTGTAATAATTGTTTAAATTTAATACATCTGCGATGGTATGGAATTTTCTACGGACTTTTGAGTAATTGCTTCGTGATTATTTTACTAGTTTATTATGATTGTGTTAAAAATAATAGTGTAACCAGTTATTAAACGAAGCAACGATATTTTTTGCTAACTTACTTGACTATAGTTGCAATTTATTATAAACAGATATAAATTATTATTTCGATACATGATAGAAGTGTTTTATATTAACTTTCATATTATATTAAATATACATTGGCTTATTAGAAATTTAAAATTATTACTGAACACACCTACTTTAGATTTATGACTAAATAGATTTAAAAAATAAGTAATTACTTCATGAATCAATGTTTTTTAAATATCACTAGGTACCTACCTTTTTCCCGATTTGGCATTTTAATTAAGTAAGCAATATTATTTAATTATTATGCGTTTATTGATATGGTATAATTATAGGTTAAATAAATATGTATTTATATTTAAAACACATGTGCTAACCAGAAGTGTTTTATAACACGTGTTATCCACATAACATTATGCAAATATTAAATTACTTTACCAATTACAACCGTTTTATAAAATCTGTAACAGCGTTCATTAAATCCCTATACAGACCCGATTACCATCTATTACCATGCGGTATATATTAGCTATTACTATAGAAAACTGGTTATAACCGGTTCTTTCTAGTTTCACTGGCCATCAGCTTTTTCAAATTTAGTGAACACTGAGATTAATATTATTGGCTTTTAGGACCGGTCTCGCTGTTAACGGGTTAGTCAGCGAATTAATAGAAACTTTTGACTAATAAATAGTTTAGCAATTTTCCTGTAAGGTGGGACTATAAAAAAGTAATTTCTTCAGAATTTAGCATTTTTAGAATCTCAAGTAGGTAGCTTGTAAACAATACTGCTACTTTTTGTAAGGTTTTTTTTTTATGTAGAAGCTACAATCAAAAGCATACGATTGCTGTCAGAAAGTCCTTTTTTGCAAATTTTAAAAACTTTGAGAACACATCTAGATTTTTTTGAGTGGCAATAATTTAGTGAGAGGTCGACCCCCTCTTTTTCGGACTTTTTTAACAATAAGTACCTACATGAGAGGTTTATTATCCATCCGTGTATATTTGTATTAATAAGTATTTATATGAAACCGATCACAGTGAACTATGAGTAACAAAAAATTACTTAAATCGTCCATTAATTACGGAGTAATCGACGGACAAACAAAAAAAGTACGCATCGAATTGATAACCTCCTCCTTCCTTGCAAGTCGGTTAAAATCGGTTTAGTTAGACGTGTGAGAGAAATAGCACCATTAATATTTGTCGCTGTTATTCGATATTTCCACATGAATAGAAGTTATAAACTTTCACCAACATTTGTGTGAAATCTTCAGATCTTTTATCTTGTAACATCCAAGAAATACATTCTTTGCGAGATTTCACAGCTACAGTCCACTGGGTCACAATCATAAACTGACTTTACTACTGCCGATATATTGGAAGCCTAATTTGCTTAAGAATATAACGTTTTATTAGTTGTTATAATAGTTACTGCCCAAGACGTTACACGCATTATTTTTTTGATAAAAAATATAACTTTAATATTTTTAGATTAAGTTTATTCGTAAGTAAATAATAATGAGTCCTGACAACAAGCCTTTTGAGTAGACTTGTCGTTAATTAGATAATTAAAATAATATCAAAACCATCTCATTCTACATTAAGACGATAGATACAAGTTTAAGTGTTTCTGCTTTTTCCATTTGACCTTTAAATTAAATGATTGTAAAACCAGTATTGTAGTGATAATTTACCTATTTAAACGAATAATTTATTGATATTATTATAAACAGTAGTTTAAAAAGAAATTATTGGATATAACTAACAATTTTTTTTTATAAATTAAAAGATTATAGAAATTTTTATATTTAAGTGGTTTAAGGCCATTTTATGTTAAAATTAACCCTAATATTAGATACGTTAAAATTGACCTTAAGTTAACGTCAAACTGACCTTAAGTTTACGTCAAAATTTACCTTTATTTTACGTCGAAATTGACTTTTAATAATCTAATAATTCGACTCACCCGTAAGAGACAATAGTAAAAGTTTTGTTTAGGAGTATTTTTGACCAGCGAGGCATTCAGAGTGAAATGCTTTTTTAAAATTCAGAATAAGTAGGCATACTAGCGTTACACTCGCTAGCAGCTAAACCTCGCCCTATAACTTAACTTAAGATTTACTATCACCGAAGAGAAAACCTCTTGTTCTAAAACGGTTAATTTATTTCTACGATCCAACATTATTTTTAAAACAATTTATTGTTATTAAAAACATTGTTATTGGTAAGAATAATTTATAATCATGTACGAGTACCTATTACTTTTAATTATTATGGTAAGGTAACGGCTAGAGGTAAGACCGTTGGATTGCTAAGTCGAAGGTTCATTCATGTGCGTATTAGAAAATTAATGATTATTTGCTAAAACGATGAAGGAAAACTAATGCTGATTGCATTGTAAAGTCTTAAGCGGTGTTAAGTTTTGTAAAATTTCAGTTTTTAACTACATAATATTTATAATAATTTAAATCATGATTTTGATAGCTTCAAACTCTTAACGTAAAATTAATTGTTTTTTTTTTACTACTAGATACCTAACTAAAGGTTATTTTTGTAGTCAGGTTTTTTTTAAACTTTGATTTTTATTTGATACTTTATAGTGGCTTAGTAGAATTTTTTTTTTAATTAAGTTGCCCCCACCCTAGGAATTTCTCCTGTATCGTAAGATTTAGTACAAGTTTATACATATTTAAAAATGTATATTGTATTGTAATGTATAATTATAATTCCATTTATAGCTCTATCGGGTTTTGTATACATTCAAGGGAATGTATACAAGACCCGATAGACTTGGTTATTACTTGGGCGATTAATGATTATAACTGTTATAAGTTAAAATAAATTATTAAATTTATTAAAATATATAAATTAAAATCATCATTCCAGCGGCATCATTCCCAGTTTATATCTTAAACGAATAGTTACCAATACCTATTGGAATTTTTGAAAGGTTAAGTAGAATGTTAACTGCTTATAAGAAATCATTTTATAAGCACAGATAAACCAGGAAAGAACATTGACACCTAACAGTATTATCTATACTTTTTTACTTACTTACTATGTTTAAGTAATTATCGAGAGTTCAAACATTTTTTCCATTAATTATCTTAGTGAATAACAGCATAGGAATTTTAATATTTTTTTGTCTAACTGTTTTCGTCAATGGTGCTAATTCTCTTGCACACGCTCTAAACTAATTTAGACTCGCCATCTCTCTTTCTAACAGGGATCATTAGAAAAGGATAGCAGATTTTTAGAGCTGTCAAACTAGTCCATTTGCGTGATATCAACGAGAATTTAGTCGGCATGTCGTAGCACTCGTAGCTCACGTCTAATTTTACGTCAATTGCAAGGAGGTAGACTAATTTGACAGCTCTAATTTGGTAGTCCAATTTGCTGTCCTTTTTCGATGGTGTTTATTAGAAAGAGATATAGTTAGTACTAAAATTAGTTTAGTGGGATGTACAAGAGAATAAGCACCAATAGCCGACCGCCTATTATGATTTATTAATAATACTCGACTTATAAAAACAACGAATTCATTTTAACGCGACTATAAATTATCATTTAGCAGAAACAAAACGTTTGAGTGGGTTTATAATGTCAAAAACAAGTTGGTTTTGGTTTGTGGAGTTATGATTTAGTTTGAAATATTAGTCTTTTTAGGGTCTCGCACCCAAAGGGTAAAAACGGAATCATTGCATTGGCTTACTATCTGACAGTAAAATATCAAGTTGTGTCAATTTTAAAAGCTGTTATTGGTTAATTTTTGAAAAAAAGGGATGTGTATAAAATGAACTGCGGGATGAAATTTGGGATTTAGGGCTTTATACACAAGTATATAATGTATAGTACATAGTAATTGAAATAATACTTGAAAATCTACATTCTTAAATATTTATTTTTAGCCCATTGAGATAATAAGGCCCATTGAGGTAATAAGGCCCACTGATATAATAAGGCCCGATGATTTAATTTAATTTAATTTATTTTTAACTATTTACATTTTTACTTAAAAAAGCAAATATACTTGCTCAGAATAAAAATATCAGAATAATACAGCAAAATATTCACAGGAGCAATCTAAAAAACGAAATTCATATAATCTATTAACCCTCAACTGTCGGGTAAAAATAAAAGCAAATTTGAATATAACTCAGCTTCACACAATTAGCATACGCCACGCCACGACAAACGTGAGAAATGTAACACAATACAACATTCTGAATTGAGCAGCGATTGATTACTCGTATATTTATGTAAATTTCTAGTACATTTTAATTTTAAATTCACAATATATTCTTAGAATGTCCCACGAATTTCTATGTATCGGTCTTACTTGTTACTCAGGTTGAAGTACGAAGTGGCGAGGGTTATGTAAATTTTTAAACAGATAAATTCAGGTAGCGGTTGATACAATAAATTTAATCGGCAGTGTATTTCGGTATTTTTAAATTGTTCCCAGTGAAAATATTTAAATTCTTGGTCCTACGAGAGTTGGAGAACGCTGAACGAAGCGGTCAGAACTTTAGAAGCCTATAAATAAATATATTAGTATATAAATTTGTACAATTTAATTACATAAATTTACTGAATCATTTAATTTATTTACTGAATCCTGCATTTCGTAGTTATTTAGTAACTATTATAAAAAGTGCTTCATACACTAAATGAATACCTTTATTAAAGTAAACGTGATTTGTTAAAAAATTAAACAAAACACTTTCTAAAAATTTTCTTACAACAAAGCCATAACTTTTAACAAGAATCAAAATATTATAACCTCATAGAAAGTTTTATTTCATTTTATGGTCAACAATAAGGTTTTATAGCGTAACGGTAGCGTCATGGGCCGAGATGTGCGCGCGCATGAAGTTTGTCAAGGGCCTTACTTTACTACCGTGAAATCATTAACGACTGCATTTACGACACCATTTCGATCAATTGGCTATTTTAGGGTTATTCTTTTTTTAGTTTTATGACCTTTCGCCGAGAAATCCTTAATAGAGTATTGGTGCTTGTATACCTTGTTAAAGATTTTCGTTTTCGGTCGATGAATGTGTAAGTATCTAAGTAGGTATATTATCCTACTAATCCTACTAATATTATAAATGTAAAAGTTTGTGAGAATAGATGGATTATTTTTAAAAGATTATGTTTAAAGGATTAATTAAAAGATTTTATGTTTGTTACTCCTTCACTCAAAAATACTGAACGAATTTTGATAAAACTTTATAGTAATATAGTTTATACATCAGAATAACACATAGGCTACAATTTGTCATCATACGACGCGGGCGAAGCCGCAGACGAAAGCTAGTACAGGATATTTTTTTAAGGGTGCGGAAGTTTTGAGAGATGACTCTAGAGTAGAGGTAAAGTAGGGTAGAGTAGAGTTGGGTAGAATAAGCTTAGAGATACGGTAATCACGCATACTAAGTTACGCCGGGCAGCTAGTTATCTAATAATATCTATCTTGTAGTACTCGTAACCAGGGGTATATAAACGTATTGCAACTGAAATGAAGTAAATAATTTTTTTTAACGGCTAGATTTGCATAAAATTTAGCGCATAGGTAAACCGTGACCTGCTGCTAAGATTTTCGACCTAAAATGACCTCCATGCAGGCAAAGATGCAGTGGATCAATGTTAATCAGTCTCTATGATTTTATACTGGCTGACTAATAATAAAAAATAATTGTAACAAACTCATTTGAACATCACCTTTTTGGATTTCTATTTTGTATTCTAAATTCAAAAAAGTAATGACAACGGGGAAACTAGGAGTTCAGGCGGGTTCACCTTGGTATTAGTTGTATATAAGAGTATTTCAAAATAAACTGGTTTAATTAATTCCATCGCCTTTCGTTTCATTCGTTACACGCCGTCAGTAACAATAATAATATAATATTTTTTGGCTGACTAATACTGGCTCCTAATATTTATTTATTTTTATTTTATTTATAGACTCACGCCTGTATTCCCCAGAGGGGGTAGGCAGAGGTGTGCAGTACACCCACGTTTCGCCGGCTATGTTATAAGTCCCATGTAATAGGGGGCGAGCCTATTGCCATTAACCGGGCACAATTCCAGACTCCGTGCTGCTACTGAGAATTTCCTAATGGAAAAACCCAATAACACTTTGCCCGACCCGGGGATCGAACCCAGGACCTCGTGCTCAGCAGTCGCGCTTGCTACCACTAGACCAACGAGGCAGTCTCCTCCTCCTAATATATTAGACACAAGCTGGCCTACGTGCTTCTCCAAGACATGTTTGATCACATAGACAGCATGCATACTTTACTTAGCATGAATTCAACATTAGTTTTATTTATTAAACTATATAGACCACACGGCACCACGATCATATATTTAAAAAAAAATATACCATTAAAAAACTTTTTACAAAATTTTAAAAGATAATTTTAAACATGGCCGTTATATATTTTTTTACTCTATTACATACGACCTCTGAGTCATTTTATTGTCAAATTATTTAAAATTTATCTTTATTAAACAGCAATAATAGTTTCTATGTCCAAAAATATTACAATTAATTCGTTTTACGACTAATTAATGTTAAAGAACAAAATAGGCTTATTATAATAATTGTTATTTTATTCAACATTAATTTGGGCCATTTTGTACCTGTGTGCTATATGGGTCTATTAGTACCATATTAGATACAGATTAGCTCTTAAAATACCTCTACCATTTTAGGGTTATTGAACTGAGAACAAAAATTTCATTGTACACTTATAAATACATAAACATATTTTATGTATGTTTTTTACATATTTATGCTTATTATATGAAATTCAAGTCTCGCCCGAGACAGTTGTTTTTGCGAGTTTTTTATTTTTCTCATACATAAACATTTTTATTAAGTATTTATGCATACCTCCTATGCGAACACTAAAGTTCGAAATTTTGTAGGAAGAAAAAAAATATTACGAGCGGGATTTGAACCTGCGACCTGGGTAAAGCCCCCAGTCGCTCTGCCACTAAGCTATTCGTAACCCCGCCTGTGGTATCGAAATTCTCTTCTACAGTCAACCATCTCTGATGGCAGTTACATCCACCCATGTATAGATAGAGTACAAGAGGGCTAGCATGTCTAACTAATGGCACCTCGTCGTGCTAATCTGCTATCTCGCTCGCACATTGACGTTGATTGAAGATATAAAATCAATGAATATAGTTACGAAAAATCGAACTAGACCATTTGAAGGAGAACAACATAATATAAGTACAATCAGCAAAAATTTCAGCTAGATCGAAACATGTTTTAAAAATAATCATTTATATCACTATCACTACAAAGTATAAAACAAAGTCGCTTTCTCTGTCCCTATATCCCTATGTACCTATGCTTAAATCTTTAAAACTACGCAACGGATTTTGATGCATGATGTTTTTTTTTTAATAGAGTGATTGAAGAGGAAGGTTTATTGTATATTGCACCCGCGCGAAGCCTGGGCGGGTCGCTAGTATCAAATAAAATAGAGCCTGGGCGGGTCGCTAGTATCAAATAAAATAGAAATATAAAATATCATAAATAACCCTTCTGGCGCAGTCGGGTAAAAAAAATAGCTTTAAATGATTTTTTTATTTAATGCTGAAAAGTTTGGAACATGGGACTGGCAGTGCGTAAGTACTCCGGTAGATGTCACCACACGCCTTTAAGAAAGAGATTCGTAATTTAAACTGAAACGGACAGGACTCGGTAGCTTAGTTGGTAAGGCGATAGCACGGCACAACCGAGTCAGTTGTTTCTGCGAGTTTCTCATTAAATAATTTCATTGTGTTTCTACTATAAAAAGCTAGCTAACGTCTAACAAAAATATTTACCTACACGTCTAAAGTCGGACCCTCCCACATGTGGCGAAAAACATCACAGCGCGCCCCCACACTAGGGAGCTTTGCCAAATCGCCCTGTGCCAATCAATCGCGACATCGACTCACGATTGGTTACCCCACACGTCCCCTATACCACTAACCATCCTAACTACACCCCTAAATCACGAACAATCTTGAACAATCTCTTCACTAAACCTAGGGTGCCACAGCTCAACATAAAATAGCACACACGTGATGCAATAAAAAATATATTTTCCATGATTTCCCCCGTTTCGGGGACTCTCGGCTATTCTCGTGGGGATTCGACCAATCAAATTAAATTTTCAATTGACGTTCCAACGCTTGAATTTCGAACTCCACATCTTATTGTTAGTGAATTTAAATGTTTGTATTGATGTAGTAGTCAACTTAACTTTGCCCATCTAAATAATCGCTGTAAATGTGTATCGCTGTCTCTGTCGTTATCTTAAGCTTGCATCCCGCTCACACTCAAAGCCTGATGGCAAAATGATATTAATTGTTGATAATAATAGTACTAGATTTAAATAACTAGTAGAAGAAATTTTAGCTAAGTCATTACATTACCATTTTTTTTTTTTTTTTTTTTTGGAATTTGATGACTTGAATAATTTATTTAAACAACTTCATTTTGGAGGTGTGTGTTGGTTAATAGGCTATGAATATAATTAGGAGGCTGAGGCTAGACATTATACGCATGTATAAACGATAACTGCTTCTAGAACCTATACGTTGAACCCAGATTAGGTTATAAAACAAATTTATTAAAGATATTAACATTTTTACTGAAAACATTCGACATACAGTGATTTATATCGAAATCTTGATAGTTTTTTTTAAACTACCAAGATTTCGATATTCTCGTAGTATATGGTAAAATGGGTATTAAATAAAATTTATTGTACTTTGTATCGATAAAGTGAATTTATTTCTGAATTTTTAGATATGACTACACACCTCTGCTTAAATACTTATAAATATCTTTAACAAAAACCAATTTTTCATTTTGAAACCGACATTTAATAAAAAAAATACCGTTATAAATTAAATACAAAAAAATGGAGCATTCTATTTCTGAAATAGTTATTTTAAAAACATTCAAACACGTAACGGTAACTTTAAAAAAATTGCAAACGTATTCTATTTTAACAAAACTTCGTAAATAATCTTTGTTACGATCGAAATAGGGGTCAAAATTGTGTTTCATTAATTTCATTGAGAAAAATCTAGATGACAGAATATTTGTTTTAGAAGACAACGTGGTTCTTTGCGGGGGTTAGAGATACAAAAAAAAAGTTTGGTAGTATGAAATTTGTTTTGAACATAAACAATGTTATTTTTAAACCTGCGGGTATGTTTATAACATGTAGTAAGTTGCGGAGGGTTAGTTACAGACAAAAATAAATTATTGTTTTGTAAAATTTTGCTTTTCGATTCGGTCTTTTCAAGGCGATGTTTTCCTTCACCGTTAGTCAGTAGTGTCTTAGATTAACTTAGAAAGTACATATGACATTGAAAAAGCCACATTGGTACATGCCAGGTTCGAACCCACAACCACGTACTGGCAAAGCGGGTCCGTAACCAATGCATCACCACGACATGGATAACAATATTCCTTAACATAATCCACATGCATCTAATTACTAATTAACTAATGACTATGAAAGCAATCATGAACCATAAAGCAATTATAACTGTTTCATCTAATCATCTCACACGCTGCCCTAACTTAACAACCGTATCATTTTTGATTTAGGCACAAAAAAGATAACAAAAACACTAATGTAGCTGAAAATTAATATAATATAATATAGAAAGATGAATGCTGTTGGTTAAAAAAGTAAATTAATGTCCTCCTGGGGTTCGGTCAAAGCGGCCAATCTCAACGGAGATTAGCTAACTACGCAAGGGCTATGTCTACAAGTGTGAATATTGACCATTTTCCTCATCTCCATACAAAAATCTTCAGTGTGCGACGTTTGCTTAGAAGTCTCGTCGTTACGCAATATTAGGCAAGTATGTGTGAGTGTGCCATTTCAAGCGTTTGTATGTACTTTCCATACTGTACATTTATTATACTGCGATAAAATTATTGTCAAGATTTCAAACTTGACAATAATTTTATTCAAATGTAATCCCGCAACCGGTCTGCCTCTGCCTTTAAACAATGCGGCAGCCGTCGTTAGATCACCTATGATTACATAGGGCTGCACCCCTATTATATCAACCCTTTCGATTCATTACCGTGCCTACGTGCTTCGGCATTCAAGGCGGCTCTACGAAGCGGCTTGATTTTTTATTCATTGCCCATTATTTTATAGTGTGACGTCTGGCGTGTAGCGCGATTGTAGTGTCTTGATTATTGATAGTTAGATAAATATAATATAATTATTAAACAACCATTTTCTATTAACAATCACGAATACACAATGACAAGCAGTACTGTATGGCGGTTTTCACACTGCCCCGCATCATGCTGCATATTGCGTGTCGACGCACCTACGCGCGTTCCTGTGGGAGTGCAGATCTGCATCATTGTGCGGGTTTTTTGCGCACTCACGCGCGTAGGTGCGTTTTGTAGATTCACGCACGGCGGCTCTCATTAAGGCGGTCTTCACACTGCCCCGCATGATGCAGCGTAGCGCGTGGATGCGTGTTCTTCCGTTGCTTGTAAGTATCTCCGTTTGTATGGAAAACACGCACAGTCCGCGTGTATGCGCGTGATCCGCATGAACGCGCGTGGATGCATTTTCGGTGTGTTAGACTGTGCGTGTTTTCCATACAAACAGAGATACTTACAAGCAACGGAAGAACACGCATCCACGCGCTACGCTGCATCATGCGGGGCAGTGTGAGAATCGCCTTATTCGCCGTTCTCTGTGGTGGTCGTGCAGTACTGAGTATCACGATTCAAAATCACGCGCGGCACTGCGGGATTCGGTGTGCCATACCTTGCGTCTCGCCCCGCACCTACGCGCGGGGGTGCATGTTTCTCCGCGTGTATGCGCGTGATCCGCATGAACGCGCGTGGATGCATTTTCTGTGTGTTAGACTGTGCGTGTTTTCCATACAAACGGAGATACTTACAAGCAACGGAAGAACACGCATCCACGCGCTACGCTGCATCATGCGGGGCAGTGTGAGAATCGCCTATATAAATAGGAATATTTACAGTAATTGAAATAGCATAACATCATGGCATCTTCGAAGAGTTAGTCACTTTGATAGGTACTCACAATTTATTATTTTTATTTTTTTGAAAAAAGCATGTTTTGATTACGTAAGTTGGACCCAGTTCATAGTAAGCGGTGTTGAATTAGAATCAAACTATAAATCATGCCTGCCTTTAAAACAGGAGGTTGAAAATTGGACGGTATGGTTCAGATCTGTCATCAGAACATCGGCATAATCGGCATGTTCTGACGACGAATCTAGATGATTAAGTCGCTTAGTGGCAATATTTTGCCTTGTGAGTAAGAAACAGATACGGCTTTCCACCAGAAGCAGCTCGGGTGCACACACCGTATATTTTCGTCTACTTCATGACACGCAGAAGGAGAGGCGTTGGTTCTATTTTTTCTTGACACTACAAAGAACATCTTAACATGGTAACGTAATGTCCTAATTATATTGGACATAGATTCAAACTTTCACTAACGAACTCGGGATCAATTTTTATCATTATTTCTTTTTTACAAAAAATCAGAAGCTATTTTAGTGATTGGTTACCTCTTTTTTTGACTGGAAACATGTTTATAACTAAATAGTAGCAAGCCAGATAGCACAGGGAGCTCTTGATGTATAAAACAGGAAAAATCCTAGCAGAGGATTGCTACACAAAAAATATAAACTTATCACAATGGTTAATAATACGGTTGAAATAACGTGAGACAAATAAGGAAAAAATAATAGGTATGTTTAAGTTGTCGCTAAGTATTTTGTTGGATAAATGTTACAAACTGTGTTATTAATTTACAAAATCTTCCCTTGTTATACTGTGTATTATAAATAAAAATTTAAAGCGTTTTTTTTTTTTTTTTTTTTTATGGTGTTAAACAGACTTATGGCCTTCTGATGAAAAGTGGTTACCATAACCTATAGATCCTCGAAACGCCATGGATATCACTAGAGCCGACCCTGTGCAGGAATATATTAGTACAAATACCTAATACTGTTATTTCACAGCTATAATTTTGATAAATTTTCGATCAATTTTATATTTTTATTAGAATTTTTATTAGTTACTTTTCAAGACTAAATGTTACCTAATACCGTAATAATTAATTATTATTCTTGTTATACCATCAAATAATAATGTTAATGTTGCAATTATAAATGTTGTGGTTAATAAGAAATAAGTAATTATAATTGCTGTAGGTACTAAAATAGTTTGTAATTTGATTATAATATTGCAGTTTTTGTAACGTTGATGATACTTAATCAGTGATGTTACTTAACCTTGTTACAGGCACAAAATTTTACAATAGGCATGACGACAGTATCAAAAAATCGTCGATTTAATGATGTTAGGGGAAACATTATATAAAAAAAATCAAAACACTGCTTCAGTTTTATTTAAAAATATTAGATTATTAAGATTTTCACTAAAATAAAACCTTAAAATATTGCAATCCGCCATTTTGACTGAAACAGCAATCACAGCGTATGACGTCACGCTAAAGTAAAATTCGCTGTCAACACTGTTTTGTTGTATTGAATATTTGACATGTTTACCTAAGCGTGACATCAAAGTAGACGCCATGACACCTAAGAGCTTTTTTGACGCACTATTGAAAAAATATTAGAAAAATGGCTTTATACTTCGTTAAACTAAAGTTTATTACCGAAATAAAGGTTTTTTCGTAAATAGTAAATGTATACCTACATTACGGAAGAAGATTTAAAAATCTTTCGTCATGCCTATTCACAAACACCGAAACCAGAATAAATATCTGTCAATCACACAAGTATATTTGTTCAATGTGGGTACCACATCAATGACACCAAGAAAAAACATATTATGTCAAACGAAAGCAAACTTTTGACTCAAATCTTACGAACGACCAAGATTTCTAGTTCCAACTACACACAATTCATGCAACGTTCCTACGAACTATGACGTATTACTCTTTCTCCCGTTAGTACACTATTTAATACCACATAATCACATAACGTTCTTTGTTTTAACCCCTATGAGCCGATCTATAAAAAACCTTTTTTGTTTTTGAAACAATGTGAAGAATCCGTTTGGCTTCACACATGTTGGTTTTTAAACTGTCCAGTTACTTTATGATTGGTCAGTTCTTTACATTCAAATTTTTTTTTTCAAAATTTTTATGTTAAAGTTTTTAAGGCTAATTTACATTAGGAGTGAGGACCAAGAAAATAATAGATTGTAATTGGGTCTCCCAAATTGCAAATGGCAGACCCAAATACATATTTGTAATAAAAATCCGGCCAAGTATGAGTTGGGATTCGCACATTGAAGGGTTCCGTAGCATTCACTAAGCGTGGTAATAAAATAATTATGCTTCGCTTGAAGAAATTTATTTTCATATTATTGGCCGCAAAAATAAGTTTGCGTTTCTTAGTATTTCTCTCAGAAACTATGAGAAACAAAGTTATAGTTGCAGTCGGTAAAATTATAGTCGCGTGTAACCGAAAATATCTCTATAAGAACTTCATAGAGTCCTTTTTATTTCTTACATCCAAATTTTATTGATATAGTACCAGTAGTTCCGAATAAAATGGCTTAGACAGACGGACAGACGGACATGACGAGCCGATATTAATAACGGCAACAGGTAGACGTTTGAGTGTCTAATGTCGTATAGATAATGGTACGGCACCCTTTGTGCGCGACGCCTACTCGCACTTGGCAGGTTTTTTGCTTATTAATAGACAATCCTAATTCGTTACTCTCCTGGTCCAACGGAACTCTAAAATAAATTGACATGAACATAAGTTTTATAAAACTTATCAGTGAAGTTGTAAGAAAGGAGTTTAGATTGCCTTTTCAACATTTCAACTTCGGACCTGTCAGAAGAAAAAAAAATTTGACAGGTTACATATACGAAACTTCAATATTAGTCTATCTAAAATTTATTCAAAATTTATTAAAAAACATAATGTAATTAAAGGCAAATTAAGCAATTTATGATGAAACGTATGAAGACTGAACCGATATGTCAGGGTACAAAAGTTATTAGCAAAAAGAAAAATGAGCTATGTGCCAGGAGATTATTTGTTGACGTATGATCCTGAATGCACAGAAGAACATACAGATAGCTCGGACTTTGAAGACGTAAACACCCCACCATCCACACCTAAGCAAAGCAACCGTAGCACCGCCACTCTAAAGAGTAACAAAATATCCAAAAAAAAACTATCATGCCAAAATTCCGTAACTACATCTGCTATCCAGGGAATATATGAAACACCAACATCGGCACGTATTATTACATCAAACGGTAATGACCTCGAAGTACGCCAAAGTTACCAGAACAGACAATCTCAAATAGATACCGGAGATGAAGTCGAGACCACAAAATCCAAACGCTCGTTGATACGGCACAAAGTAATACCTTGTTTATCCGGCATGTTCGGACGGTCAAGCAATAATGTTAAACAAATGTCAGTTATTAAGGAAAACCAAGCTGAAAACGTAAACATAGATAACTATTATCGAGTGAGCCGTGTCAACTGGGAACCAAAAATCGAGAAATTTATTAGACGGGAGGAATACTATGCCGTCCAACCTGTTTATAAGATTCAAGATAATATAAGCTGCAATCCAAGTCCACACACAAAAAATTTTCGAGAATCGTTATTGGGCCATAAATCGGCTGTAAACAAGTATGCTACCATGAACTATACTAGTTTGACATCGTCATCTGAGCCAAATGAATCCCACATAATAGTAAAGAAAAAAGGAAAGAATAAAAAGTTCAAATATTTTGTAGAAGTTGATAATGAACCTGACAGAAATTACGAAAATCACAAACAATACGAGAATAAACAGTACGAAAATAACAAACAGAATGAAAAAAACAAATATTTCAAAAATAAGAAACATAACGAAAGGCCATTCTTAAAAAATACAACACAACAGTGTTCTTTTTTTAAACTGAATCGAAAATCGCCATATCAAGTTTACACAAATACAAATACAGGTCAAAGTGACAAGCGAATGAGCACGGGATGTTCACCAATAGCTTCCAACAAAGTAAGCAATAGTGAATTGCCTACGACATGCTCAGGATTTTGGGAATACCTCTTTAATAAAATTAACACTAAATATCAAGTTCAGTCCAAGCCTTGCAAGTGCAACGATGCCAATAAGACTGAAACGTCCGACCCTTGCCTTTTTCCTACTATACTATCTCCGAATATAGTATCGCCTCCATCTGGGCCTTCAAATTCTGCCAATACGAGCAAGAAAGGCCAAGGTCAGGGTCCTTCTAATGACAAAAATAAGGAAAGTTGTGCTTGTAACACAGACCAAACTTCTTCAACAGGCGCTCCAAAAGGGGGAAAAACGGGAAAGGGGGCAACAGTAGAGTGTGAGTGTTATCCTGACAAAACAAAGAGTAATGGTGGTCAAGGGGGCTCTCCAGAAAAAAAGTCCTCATGTCCTGCTTGTCAACCCCCTCCTCTGTGTCCAAAACCCCCTCCTCCTCCTTGTCCAAACCTCCCTCCTTCTTGTCAACCCCCTACTCCCCCTTGCCAAAATCTTCCTAGTAATTCTTGTAAATCCCCTCTTCCTCCTTGTAAAAGACCCGCTACTCCTCCTTGTCCGAAACCTCCACCTCCACCTTGTCAAAAACCCCCTAGTAATCCTTGTCAGACCTCTAATCCTCCTTGCAAGAAACCCCCGCCTCCTCCTAGCCCCCCATCAGAGGACACTAACCCCTGCCAGCTACCTCACGATGAAATAACAACAAAATTAACTGAAAAGTATAATGGGGAAATACTTTGTATTCATAACCCTCCATGTGTTTTGATCAACGGTTGCTTGAACTTACCTCCCAGTAAAGGTAATGCGGCTACATCATCTGTAGCAATGTGGCCAATGTCCGAAGATCACAGATCTAATGGTATCAGGTCTTCTGCGTATTTAAGGGAAAGTCAGTATGGCCCTTCGTCATTGGAAATGCACCCGTGTCAGATATGCGACGAAAGCTGTCAGTATTTTCCCCCAGTCAGAGACTCACAGACGTTTGGAATCGTTAATGAAAGTTGTCAGTATCAACCCCCACCGATGGAAATGAAAAGTATGTTCCTCACAGATGATAGTTGCCAATACCAGGTTTCATCAATAGAAATGCGTAAACGACAAATATCTTCTTGTGCAAACCCTTTGTATGGTTCTCCAATCATGGAGGTGAAGCAAATCAACACAGTGGATCAAAGACAAGAGAAAATCATCCAAAGCTTATGCAGCCATTGCCCACCTTGTCAAGTAACCAGGACTTGCATCAAACCGAAATTTGATTCGAAGTTACAGAACTCTTGTGTTCACGTCCCAATGTGTAACAAGGTTCCTTTGTGTCTCATGGAGCTGCAGAATCAGAATGAAATGAAACTTTGTAAACATACGCCTAAATGTGTTGAAGTGCCAGTTTGTACACGGAATTTTATAGTTCTGACAGCTAAAGAGGAGGTCGCGACTCAGGTGCGGCCTAAGACCAAGATGGTGTGCAGACATGTTCCTCCGTGCATCATGATTCCAAAATGTTTGGCCCGCGTGTGTGACAGCTATATTCCATTCGACGCCATACCTGGTTGTGTACATCAGCCAATGTGTGAGATGATCCCCGCGTGCTGCAGGAAGTCAGCCAAAGAAATGGTTTCTGTTTATTCCCAATACCCGAATCAGTGTCGTATAGTATAGGAGACAAGGTTCAATTTCTAATGTAAATTTGTCTGACTATTTTTAAATTGTAGCGTGTTGGTGCTAACTCAGCTAAATTGCTAGACAAATATAGTGTTTTACTGATTACATACGAGCGTTGTACAATATATTGTGGTGTACCAAACTTTGAATTTTTTATGTTGTTCTAAATGGCGTTTGAAAGTCGGTGACTTTCGAATGTTGTTTCTACTTATTCTCTACTAGCTTGCGCCCGCGACTACTTCTACCTCGATTTCGGTAACACTTCTTATTACAATACTGCTCATCTTCCATAATTATTGTGATAATTTGTACCCTAAAACCTGACTTGGTATTTAACAAACATTTTTGCTGATTTTTAACTAAATCTGTCCAGTAGTTTTCGCGCCAATCTCTGACAGACAAACAGACAGACAAAGTTTCTAAAAACTACATTTCGGCTTCAGTATCGTTCATCGAACATGGAGCACTTAATTTTTTCCAAACATATTCAATGTACAGTTTTTGCTTTGTTACGATTTTATTATATGTACAGATTAACAATCTAGACCTTATTCAGAGAATATTTTGTGTGTGAATAAATCAAAACATAGGCTTTCTAAATATTTATAGCTACTCCACACAACCCTAAGCTCAATGCTCATTGTTACAATAATTGAATCATTTGCCTATTAAATTAGCTGATTTACATTTTACTAACAACTTGTCCCTTGTACAATGATTTTACGCCAACACGTTGCGTACTTATTTGCTGCTCGCGAATGAGTGACGCGTGTTATTGAACCCTTTAACCGCTTGGCTAAATATCAATTACCGTGCCTTTAGTGCCTGGATATTGTTTACCGACTCGTTTTAGATGTAACTAACTCGGTAAACGATAGTCGGGTACCACGCAGTTCATAATAACGCAGTTGTCTGTCGCATAATTGCGATACAAGCGGTTAAAAGGTTACACGTTGCGTACGCGTACTTACTTGCAGCTCGCGAGTGAGTGACGCGTACTATTTGACGCCAACATGTTGCTTACGCGTACTCACTTGCAACTCGCGAATGAGTGTCGCGTATTATTTAACGTCAACACGTTGCGTACGCGGGTGAGTTTCATGAAAATTTACCAAAAAGTTAAGATCTCATTCGTGTTACCGCGTAATTAAAACAGGAAGCCTTTTCATTTCAGGTTAAATGTAAAAAATATTAAATATTATCACGGCAACCTATAGATAAGACTACAATTTTGAAAGTTCTGACCTTCCTGGTATGTTAGCAACGTGTTACATTAATAAAGTGTTAACTTAATTCATGAAATTCACCCACGCGTACTTTTTTGCAGCTCGCGGATAAGTGACGCGTACTTTTTGACGCCAACATGTTGCGTACGCGTATTTGCTTGCAGTTCGCGAGTGAGTGACGCGTATTATTTGACGCCAACATGTTAGCTACGCGTAGGTACTTACTAGCGGTTCATGAGTGAGTGTCGCGTATAATTCCGAATTTTGTCTCCCAGACTATCCTGACATCGGAGCAGGAAGTCGCCCCAGTCACTCCTAAAATCCCGGTGTATTACCACAACAAACTACTAAAGATGGTCAGTTTCAATCGTCGCAAGTTCAAGTGAAATGGTGTCAAGTGATTCAACAGTGCTATAATAAAGTTTTTATTAAAGTTTATAATAAAAATTATAATCAGTCTATGCTCTTTTTTTTAACAATCCTGAGATAATATTCTTGAAGTTATGTGGAGTTAAAACTTGCGAATTTGCGATACACTCGGTCATCAGCCGTTACATTATTTTTATTTTACTAGCTTCCGCATCATGTACTGGTAAATTGTAGTCTATATGCTATTCTGATGTATATTATATGCTACATTACTGTGAAGTTTCATCAAAATCCGTTAAGTAGTTTTTGCGTGAAAGAGTAACAAACATTCATTCATCCATCCATACTCACAAACATTCACATTTATAATATTAATAGGATATTGGTGTCGATTTTCTTGTACATCCCGCTAAACTAATTTTAGTCTACCTATTTCTCTTTCTAATAAACACTATTGAAAAAGGATAGCAAATTGAGCTATAAAATTAGAGCTGTCAAATTAGTCTACGTCCTTGCAATTTACGTGAAATTAGGCGAGACCTCTATGACAGGCCGACTAAATTCTCGTTGATATCATGCAAATGGACTAGTTTGACAGTTCTAAAAATCTTCTATCCTTTTCTAATGACCTCTGTTAGAAAGAGAGATAGTGTCTAAATTAGTTTAGAGCGTATGCAGGAGAATTAACACCATTACCTGATTTCCACGCGAGTTTTTCCCTATGAATTATCGCAGCGCCACCTACCGAGTCAAATTGGACCCTGTTAAGCAGAATAGATCCAACCAAAAATTTTTGAGAAATTTAGTTAAGAGATATATCATAACTAGAATGAACAAATTTTGTAGATTCTCGTTATGTACTTAACTCAATTTCACAAAAATTGTTAGTTGGATCTATTCCGCTTAACAGGGTCCAATTGTGAATATAATGCATCTAGGGACTCAAATACACATAAAAAATTTCCTCAAAATCGTTCCTGATAAGTTTAAACAATCCAGCACTTACCTACCCATCAGATTACCTACTTACCTTCAGGAGAGCAGTTTACGAACTATGTTTGCGAACCTATTGCTGGAGCGTAAACGTTTCCACTATGTGAAGTAGTTGCAGGAGCGCGGAGCGGAAGAGGTTCGCAAACATAGTGGATACTCAGCTTAACATGCAAGTGGAAGGGTATGTGACGCAGGGCAAAAGGTGGTCCAATGTCTGCAGGGAGACGCCGCACTCACACCGAAGATCGGCACTGTCCAAGAACCCTCATCTGGAGACGTTATCATTGTTGCGGCCGACTTGGGTCTGAAGTCCTGGTAGTAACAATAATTTCCATGTGGTACTAAAGGAATAAAAAGCAATAAACGAAAAACAAACAATCGAATTGAGAACGTCCTCCTTTTTTGAAATCGGTTAAAAATAGTTCTTAGTATAAAAAACCTCCTGGTATAAATTAATATCAAGGCATAATACTGTTTGGCATAATATTTTCGAATAGTTTTATTAGCATTATAATACTTATTTTATTTATTTATAGACTCACGCCTGTATTCCCCAGAGGGGGTAGGCAGAGGTGTGCAGTACACCCACGTTTCGCCGGCTATGTTATAAGTCCCATGTAATAGGGGGCGAGCCTATTGCCATTAACCGGGCACAATGCCTAATGGAAAAACCCAATAACACTTTGCCCGACCCGGGGATCAAACCCAGGACCTCGTGCTCGAAAGTCGTGTTTGCTACCACAAGACCAACGAGGCAGTCAATAATACTTACTTGTAACAATATTTGCAACTTTAAAACTTTAGGAAATCAAAGCTTTTAATGAAAATCGGTGCAGTAGTTTTTGAGTTTAGGAGGACTTTGTTTTTTAAGAGACTTTTATGCAATTTACGTCAAAAAAATCCTCATTTAACGATGACGCATCACCCAAAACATTTCTCTTAAGACAATGAATCTCATAAACTGCCAAACGCAATTGTTTTCACCGTAGAATGTTTAATTCTAAATCAATTCAATGCAAATTGGGGAACACGACATTCTTTCACGGACTAAACGAAATAAGAATACAAATCTTTTTAAATTTCGAATGAAATTATCAAAAAAAAACCTGATGTAACCCGTCCCTATAAACATATCTGACTTATAGTTTAGAATTTTCTAATCTATTGGTGTTCCAAAGAGGAATTTTATCATTTCGACCGTCTTAAAGTAGAAAACCAGTTGTGAACCTCTGTGAAAAAAATCTTCGATGTTTGTGTTTGTAAAAAATGAACTCTAAGTTGTTGGTGTAAAGTTGATTTTTGTTGGGTGTTAGTGTGAGAGGTATGACGTTTTGCTGTTTATGAGGGTGTGATCAAAAACTAATGAGTTAAGGACGTTGAACCTGCCCAGGTTTGGTCACCACGTATCTTTAGGGTACCGTAGAAGTAATATTAAATTTTTTTACAATAGTTTGAGTGCTCATATTGACACGATGTTCTTTTTTTAATTCAATAACGTCGATATTGTTATTTAAATATACACTAATGAGCACTAGAAACGTGTGGTTCTCTATAAGTAAACGGGGTCATTAAACTCATCATTATGAACAACTTTTACTATGGGACCAACCCTGAAATCCCAAAAAAAATCTGCTGTTTTTTAGTCAGTAATATAAATGTTCAGCAGTGGACTAATACAGGCTGATTATGATGATGATGATGATTTAACTCAATATTCATCATTGATGTTTATAATTGAGTTAAATAAACACTATTTAATAATTATTGTCAACAGTTATTAAAAAAAAAATTGTTTTTATAGACTCACGCCTGTATTCCCCAGAGGGGGTAGGCAGAGGTGTGCAGTACCTACACCCACGTTTCGCCGGCTATGTTATAAGTCCCATGTAATAGGGGGCGAGCCTATTGCCATTAACCGGGCACAGACTCCGTGCTGCTACTGACAATTTTCTAATGGAAAAACCCAATAACACTTTGTCCGACCCGGGAATCGAATCCAGGACCTCGTGCTCAGCAGTCTACCACTACCACTAGACCAACTAAAATTACAAACTTGAAGGCTTGGCTTTTATTTCCCATAATATAAAAATGATGACACATTTAGCGAAGCATTATAAAAATATCATCGTCTATTTTATTTATTATATATTATTTAGAAACATAATCTTACTGATTTATGACGTCAAAAATGCCGATTCAGTTAAAAAATCCATAGATTTAGGTATTCTAGTGACCGTTAACGTGACCGTTAAGGTTTTAAGGAAAATAAATTATCGAAATTCGATTCGAAGAATATGAGGAAAAGTAACGGTTGGACTTGGCCATTTCATTCATTAGAATGAAGCTATGAATCATAACTAGTTTACCATATAAAGCTTATCTATTCTTTATACCGTAGTTCTGTAGTAGATTATAGGTCCAGTAAGAAACCACTAAAAACCTTCCGGTATTATGCATAAATAAAGAAAAAAAAAGTAAAATAAAATAATTAAAAAAAACAATCAAGAATCAATTTGAAACAAAAAAAATACAGTTTACTAAAAAATAAAACCGACTTCAAATACTAAAAAGCCAGAAATACTTAACACAAAAACGTTCGTTTTGAAGTCGAAAAAGTATAATATCATATCTTTAATTTAACCTTCACAAAGTACACCGCATTTTGTAACACTGGTCTTAATTTTAAAAACAGTTTTGATAAGATTATTACAATGATAGCGCGATTAAGAAAAAGTCCCTACAATTATCGACCGACAAAAATTAATACCTACAGCGAAAATGTCTTACGAACGCAGAAAAATAGGTAATTGCTACAAAATAATCACATAATTGCCACAAAACCCACAGTGGGCGTAGTACCGGCATTTACTTAATTTCCCTCGAAAAAACAAACTAATAATGAAACATAGCCTGACCAATCGTCGTTCACACAACATAATAATTGTACGCATTCTTGCCACAAATACATTTCGTGATGTAAACCAATAACTAACGAAACAATGAAATGGGAAAAAGTAGAAAAAATACCTTTTTTTTTCACCTTTCACAGTACCGTAATCGTGAAGTGATTGCTCGAAAAAGTGAATTCTTGGGCAAAGATAAGATGGCGCATTCACTTTGGTTATAATTTTTAAACATGGAATGTAAAAAAATAAACGATCGTGAGGCCCTCGACCACGCTAATAGAGTATTTCTATGCGGCCAGTTTCTCCTTTATTATTCCGATAGCGTGATTATGTTTCATTAACACTAAGAGCATTTGACAGAACATAGTCTCACGAATTAAACTAACAATTTTAGATATCAATGGGTCAGTATTTGAATACTAGTGTGCATAAAAAGAAAAAAAAAACTGTCTAGACTAGTGATAGCGTCCTCGCAAACAAATTGCTTATAAATCTAATTCTGAATTTAAATTTCGTTCTTTTTTTTATGCAAATTTGGTTTTATTAATTTTATGCCAATATTAAAACTTTATGAATCTGGACGGTTACATAAATAGAGCATTGGTTGCTTTTTATTTTTATTATTCAAATTTTTATTTAGGATTTAGTTAAAGTGTTCTTTTTGTGGTATACAGATGGAAAAATATAAAACGAATTTTAAGAATAGAAATGTTAAAGTGACTTAATTTTTGTTTTTTATATTTATTTTATTGAGTTATTTTTAGTTTGAGGCACCTAGTTTTTGTTGTAATGTAGAGTTTTTAAAGTTTAACGATTTTTGTATTTTTCAAAATTATTTGAGTAAATTTGAATAGTTATTAATTTAAAAATTGACTCGGTCTCCTATACTACACTCGAAATATCAAAGAACTGATTTAGAAAAAAACCTTTATTTACAATATTGTGTTAGTTTATTATAAGTCTACTTTTTTATTTATTAAGCACCGAATTCATGTAAAGTTTAATAAATGTAAGTGCTTATCATGAAATAGAGCGGTCCGTCATAGATTCATAATTTAAATGTATTGCATTTGTCAGCGCAGCAATATCCATATTAATCCGTCTGACAAATATTTCACTCTTTTTATAATACTGCAGATAGAGCCCGCTCACACTTGTCGGGTCATCGGCTGTCGGGTCCGGCAAAGCACACGAAGCTATAACATCTATCCGACACCGTTTTTTTGTCAGCTCCGACAGGTAATGTCGGAGGTTTTGCAAGCAGCCATTCCTGATCAAATATTGTCGGGTCTCGCTCAAATTTTTGTAGGACGCTATTCTCCCCAGACGGAGAAGCTAAGCTTTTATTCTTTAAGCTTTCTTCGAAAACAAAAAGCTTAAGCTTTGACGAAGTTTATCAAATATAGTACTACGCGTTTTGCGTAGTGTCAAAAATTTCCGACATCCAACCGACAAAGATCCGACTTCCAACTAATATGAATAAATGCGGCGATATCCGATTAAAATACGGATCCGACACCTGACAAGTGAGAATAGGCTGTTACACGGACGATTTTTGCTGGCGACAGTCCGTGGTGGCAATCAATCGCCAGTAGTCGATTATTGACGAGATTAATCGAGTAATCGGGATCAATTCTAAATATTGCTTCATTTGTTTCAGCAATATTTCTAGCGATATCATCCAAATCCTCTCTAGGTCTAACTATGTTGCGATAGGGAGTATACCTGTGAGGCAATTTTCAAATCCTTTCGACGGTTTACGCGTAATTGTAACAACATACAAACATCTTCACAAACTTTCTAATTTTTATTAGTATCTAAAAAATTTAACATCATAGAGTTGGCATTTCTATCGACAGTCTACAAGCCTTAAGGGCCACAAGCATAGTCATGTTCTAAATTTAAATTTATTTACCGACAGCTATAGTAGCCTTTATTTCTACTATTTCTACCCACCTTTTTGTCAACTCGAGCGTCGCATCACTAAAGGCCACTCAACGATAACGTAATAAATTAACTGACGACCACATACCGACTTTTATCTATGGTAGACACAAATGTATGTAAAGTGCCTTCTGCCACGATAAATCTATTTGTTGCGTTGAAAAAGACGTCAAGAATTTGGGTTGGGTATTTTTTTGCCGGCAATTGTGTTTGGAGTTAGAAATGTGAAATAAGGTAAAATATTTACTGGCTCGTGGTGTTACAGAATCGCGGCGATTGTCCATGATTACTAAAGTTAAGTAACACTTGACGCGGTCAGATTGTGGATGGGTGACCATTTGTAGCTTTTTATTTCGAGCGTCTCTGTACTTTGGAAAACTTATTAAGCTGTGGACGTTTATATGCCACTTGATATATTTCAATAGCGGTTAAACAAATCCGTTCTACTAACACTGATTGGAATAATGATGATAGTACAAAAATGATTAGGTACTTACAGTAATTGTTGCCATACCTCTGCAGAGGACTGGTAACTAATAAAGTTTATTAATTAAGTTAGTTAACACTTTGACTGCCAGACAGCAGACACAATGCAAATTCTATTGTTTGTCGGACACCATGTGTCCGTCATGGCGTTTAATGAATTAAGTTACAATTCTAGACTCGTGCTGCTATAGAGAATTTCCTAATAGAAAAACCCAATAAAACTTTGCCGGACCCGGGGATCGAACCCAGGACCTTCTGCTCAAAAGTCGTGTTTGCTACTCTATACCAACGAGGCAGTGAAAGAAGAAAATTTTTATAACATTTTCAAAACAAATTCTAAGAAAAGCTTGCGAAAAATTTAATTGCTGCTTAGGATGATGTTAGCGCCATCTCTTGAGCATCTGATGAGTTACATTCAATCGCTAGTTGGCCACGATTAAACATGGGTTAATTCGAACACGTACAGAAGGTTAAAGGTCGCTAGTTGGAATCAAGCTTGCAATCGTTTATTTCTTTTACAATATAATTAACTTTAGGAGTTTGTACCGCAGGTGTAGTGAGAGGCGAGGTTTACCGAGAGTAGACATGGGGGCCGATTCTAGTAACCAAAACCGTAACGTTAAAAATCAGTTTTGTATTCATCTCATATTCGTCAGTAGAACTTGAACGGCAGCAAATTTAAAGTTGTTCGATCCTATTGAAGTGGTGGTGGGGTATAGGGGCGATATAGGATTTTCCACCGAAAAAAAAGCGTAAAAAAAATAACGCACCTAGTCCATCTAGATAGGACACTTCCTTGCGTTATTTTTTTTTTCTTTTTCAGAGCCAAAATGGTATGGCGGACTCTATGCCTAATCAAATTTTTGGGCACCTAAACTTTTATACAACGTTACGTACAACCAGTACAGATTAAATTGAAATAAAAAAATATATTACGTACCTAGTATTGTTGTAAGGCGGGCTTGCCTAAAAATATATGGTAGGCACCGCCACTGTGTACAACATCCAAATCACAAAAATATCGCAGCGAGAATCCTAACTAATATTATAAATGTAAAAGTAAGTTTTTTTGTTTGTTACCTTTTCACACATAAACTACTAAACCGATCATCCTGAAATTATTATACAACGTATACAGGGTTATTGGTTAAACACCAGCAACCTGAAAAAGGGTCATTCAACTCATCATTATGAACAACTTTTACTATGGGACCAACCCTGATATCGAAAAAAAAATCAGCTGTTCCATACATTTTGTTGAGTTATGTAAACATAAATGTATTAAAACAGCTGATTTTTTTTGCGATTTTTTCTTGCGATTTTTGTATTTACATATACGTTGTCCGGTGTACAGAAACGAACATAACACCTTTCAAACTGCGATAAATTACTATTCCCGGAGAAAACCACAAAAACTTTATTATAATAATAGATGGCGCCACGTGTTCTAAAATATCTATAAATAAAATAAAGCTAGTTCTTGGAGTTAATTCTGTAATAAGGTACGATGGGGTTGACATATCTATTGGATAATAGCCCCTAAACATAAATAAAGATTTAAAAAAAAACTCACCTAGCGAATTAGTTTGCTACGACAGGAATATAAAGTTTATTATTGCTATTTTAAGCCTAGAAATTCGGATTGGTTTCCTTCTGTAAAATGGCCCTAACAATCCTGAATCTACGATCTCCCTGACATATAAAGATACATCGATGACTGTTTGTAGCATTCCATTGCGTTCGTCTCTTGACCACAAGACCAATTAGAAATCTGAATAACCAGTTATTATTGATTTCATCACTTCTTAAGAATTTCAACCAGTTCACTTAATTTTAATTAGAAACTCGTATCTAACGGTAAGTGGAAAAGATGATCAAAAAGGTGACAATCTTGGAAGTTTTAATTTAATCGTTCGTTAAATGTTTCGTGTGGGTACGACTGTACGAGAACGTGTGTGAGAACTTGATCTTCAATGTGTGAGCGAGATAGGCGCCTCCGTGGATTCAGTTTAGTTTTCGTCGTTTTTTTTCTATTATTTTTCTTGCATCGGAAGCACTTTTTAATTTTATTTACATTGCAGTTTCTAGAAACGTGTGGAGAAAGAGGACATACTGCGCCGACCTCAAATAAATTGGGAACAGGGCAGAAAGATGATGATGCAGTTTTTAGTGAAAACAATAATTTATAATCATTTTATACAAGATTTATTTAAAAAAACCAAAACCAGTTTCAAAAATCTAGAATATATAGAAATAGAAAAGCTAATAAAAAATTTCAACGCTGAAGAGAGAAGAATCATGTATACAAAGGCACCTCTGATTTATCGTAAATTATGTGCTTATTATAAATAATTATCATTATTAATTAGTAAATTAATTATCAATCTCCGTGCCTCGGATAGCACGTTAAGCTGTTGGCACCGGCTGTCAATTGTAGATCTTTGACAGTCGTTACGGGTAGTCAGAAGCCCGAAAGTCTGACAACCAGTCTTACCAAGGGGTATCGTGTAACCCAGAATCTGGGTTGTGGAGGTCTGATAGGCAGTCGCTCCATGTAAAACACTGGTATTCAGCTGCATCCGGTAAGACTGAGAGCCGACCCCAACATAGTTGGGAAAAGGCTAGGCACATGATGATATAAATAATTATCACTTATTCCATCCTACACCTAGCTCACGTAAAGCTGTCAGTCCTGCGCCTGATCTCTCTCCGGTCGTGTAAGATTGCTGTCCTATAAGTTTATGAGAGTGTAGTAATTGAGAGTGCGTCTATGTTTACGCACAGTCTAGCTGCACTGGACATCCCAGAAGCAGGTGCGCTCCATTATAAATCAAAATACCGCTTACCATCAGGTGGTGAATACTGTTACTGGCTTATATTATCCCACGGCTGGGCAAAAACCTCCTCCCAAGATTTTCATACCTTCCTGTTCTAGGCTATTGTGGACCATTGATTCGTTCGTCTTAGGCGTAAGCCACGCTGAAGAGACGTAAGGCGAGGATAAGGCGGCGCAGACGCGAATTTGTACATACATTTCTAAAGAGTCTGACGCGTCGGCGATTGGAAATGTATGGAGAAACACGCGTCTGCGCCGAATCCTCGCCTTACGTCTCGCCATCTTCTACGGTTAATACATTATTTAAAAAATAACACCACAAGCACCCAGTCCAACAAATAACCAATAAAGAGTAATTATCTTGATCTCAATATTTGACCATTTACTTCCATAGGATAACTATTCGAAATTATCCGAGTTGGCTGCACAATTATACCAAAATGAGTGTTACTAATTGGGTACCATAACTTGCCATCTATGGACACCATTGGAAATCATTTTCTCACAACGATCTAAGTCAACAAATTAAAATTACTACAACATTATGGTGAATGAATGGTATTTATATACACATATATATAATATTTATATACTTATATATATTTATATATTTTATTTGTGTATTACAGCCATATATATACATTTTATATATTATCTACTTATACTTTGCTTATCAGTTGTCCACTTTTATTACGCAGTGCATCTACCAAATGTCTCATCTCTGCATCACCCTAAGGTCGACTGGCAGAGAATGCCTTTGGCATTAAGTCCGCCTTTGTACAAATTTGTGCATGAAGTATTAAATAATAAATAAATAAAATGCTCTCAACCTATTTATTTTCTCTTGATTTAGATTTTAGACAAACGTATAAGCTTAACACTTCACTACTAACTACATATTAATAAACCCTACTAACAACACTCTCTTATGTATTTTTACTTAAAGGAATTTATGTATTTATTTATTTTTTAATTCAAAACTGATTTGCACCCGGGATGACACACAAAAAGGTCCAGTTGAAAACCAGCGTTAGACACTAGTTGTCTGACATATTGCTGAACTGTACCTATTCGGCGCAGCCATGAGGCATACATTATTTTATATCTATTAATTTTTAAATGCTCTTATTATAAATGTTTTTGCGTAATGTGTGCTGAATAAACCCTTTCTTTCTTTCTATTTATTCTAAGGATAAAGTTAAGTAAAGTTCTTGTAAGCTACGGTGTGTGCCCATCTGTCAGCTAGTGTTAGTTTTTCCACAGCAGTTTTTTTTGACACGTCTTACAGACACAATTTTTTTTCAGCCATAGAAATCATGTTGCCCGCATCTATTCAGGCGATTTTTCAAGTAACAAGTTCGTTTTCAAGTAAAGGTAAGACTTTTCGTAAGTTATAATTTATTATGCGTAACTATTATAAATTAATTATCACCTGCTCCGTGCCTCGGAAAGCACGTTAAGCCGTTGGCCCCGGTTGTCATGAAGATTTTTGACAGTCGATATAGGGAGTCAGTACCCTCATAAAATCTTTACAACTAATCTAACCTTAGAATAATGTATCCCTTTGGGTTGCGGGGGTCAAATAGGCAGTCGCTCCGTAGAAAACTGATATTCAGCTGCATCTGGTTAGGTTATCTTCCCTACCTATATTAGAATAGGTACATTTTTCTTTGTCTTGCCTCGATGACTGGACTAATTGCCGCGACCAACAGGACTGGTTGGCAATCCCTGCTACACTACAGTAGAGTGTACCTTTAGGACCGTTGCATATTCGCTTTTTTTTTGTGCAGCAGTGATAGCCTAATGGTATGACCGTGGGTCTACCAAGTCTATAGTCGTAGGTTTGAAACCCAGGCCACCTCTTGTTTTTGCTTTCATCCGAAAATGTCATGTCATGTATGTATTAGAAATTAATTATCACTTGCTACGGTAAAGAAAAAACATCGTGAGGAAACCAGCAAATCTGAGAATTTTTTCAACGGTATGTAAAGCCATGTCAGAGGCCTACGGGTGGTTTAAACTCTGACACCATGGTTGTGCATCAACCATACGATTAAGAAATATTCTTTTAAAGATTATTATATACAAATTCATGATCAATAATAAGTACATATACACTTATTGTATTTACTGTACGGGGTAGACCTTAATACAAAAATAATAATTATAACTACACAGGATAATAATTAATAAACAAAATTCACGCTGTATTAAAAAAAGAAACTATTTTACATTTCCATTACCTATTTACAAATACAAAAATAATTATGTAAACAAACATTTACAAATAAATCAGTAATATAAATAACATTTACAATAATTTCAGTAGAGTTCATTAAACCTAGACAAACATAAAAACAAAAACATGGCTTCAAATTTTCATAAATAGGATTCTTCTATTTTCAAATTTGTTGGAGAGATTGGCGAACCCAAGAGCACGGTATGAAGTTCCTACAGAGGTATCATACGTAGGAACTCTATACCTCGCTAGTGGCAATCACCAGTTCGAAGTCTTCTGGTAGACAAAGCTTCTAGATGTTTCTCTTCTGTGTTTCGTTCTTGAGTCTTGATCTTCTTATCTTCTTAAATATTTGACGATGATACAAATAGAAATATAAAATTCAAACTACCTATATAAAAAAAACAAATTTTTCAGCCATCTTTTGCCTATAATTTTAAAAAAGATAGCTGAAATTAATTAAACAACATGCAAGTTTCAAAACAATGTTGCAAGACCAAAGTAAAATTTAGTATTTTTTTTATAAATTACCTTGGAAACTCCTTTATGGGTGCACCATCAAGGACGAGTGATGGGGTTATATCCGACTAAAAACCACACCGTGTTCCTCCATGAACCTCTAGGCGGAAGTACGGGTTTCACTTGCGCATTCACCGTATCAAGTCTTTAACTACTTTTTAGCTTTTGAAAGTATAATTTCCTAATTAATATTCTTTTAAAAGTATAAAATACCTAAATATTTTGGATCTAACAAAAATTATCGAGTTCTTTCACATTCCTTAAAAATGGGACTCTACGTAAATACTAAATAATTATTAATTTTGAAAAAATTGAAGTAGGATTCAATTGAAAAGAATCACCAATTCAAAAATTGGGATCAAAAAGTAGGATTCAATTGAAAAAAAAAACGCCAAATCTAAGTACATGGGAAATAATAAAAACGAAACGATCACAAAAATTTTACTGGGTCCAAAAGACCACATGCAAATATATTTAATAAAACTACCAAAGCTACTCAGGCAAAGTTACCCACCTGATTCGGAAGCTCGAATTAACATTTGAAAAAAAAAACAGCAGCTGTCCAAATCTCGCATAATTACTTAAGGCATTTAAAGATTTGCATATTTTGCGTGAAACTCTCCGGGACTATCAACCCTTTGGTTATGCAAATTTTACACATTTTAACCCGTGGGAAGTCGGTCATTTGCATAAGAAGTCTCCTATAGAGGTCAAAGTCTTTTCTTCTCGTTTTTTGAGTTGCGAGAATCAGGAAGGAATTGTGAGAACTTGTTTCGCTGGTTTTTTAAAATTAGGGAGATAATCTGGCGTAATAATATGGTGATTTTCAATTGAATTCTGGTTGGCAAAGTTGCAATTTAGATAATAATAGTGCGGGTTATGCAAATTGAAATTTAGGCAACTATTTTTTTTTGTACTCGATGAGGTAGTGTAGTGCGTAGAGAGCCGCGTTTTAGTTTCATTTTTGAAGATCAGATTACAAGTTCCAATTTATAAGTTTTACAAAAATAAAAAAGAATTACAATTAAGTACATGACAATGCGGTCCGACAAAAAATATTATCTTTATTTAAAATAAAACATTTAAACTGTTCAACCTTCATAGCAAGGTGGTGAAATAAAAGGACCCCTACACAGAATTTACCCTAAGGCGACGTACACATGTACTTTAAAGTTCATTTTTAATGAGCCATAACACAAACTGTCTGCACCCTACATTATAATTAGTAGAACAAAGGTACTGAAACCAGCATGCGTTGACCTTTAGTGTTCTTCATTTTAGTTTGACAGACAGATCTTTTTGTGTTGGTGGTATGACTAGAGATGGTATCTATTTATTATCTTATTTATTACGATTATTAAGGTTCAGCTAGTGATGTATGTAGGGCCACATGTCGATTAATTATTTTTAAATTTATTTATTATACCAATTGCAATTTACGGGTTAGGGAAAAAGTTTTTTATGAATACATCGTAAAATATCTTTAGCATCGATGCGTCTTATTCTAATTCATAAAAGAAACAAAATAGGTGCTTAAACTTCAAATAAAACCCTACTTAAAAACTAAATAGAAGTCCAAACTTCCTCAAAACTAAACGATAATGAAGATATTTAAAATTCCCACCTTAGTCATGTAAACAGTCATTGCTTTGAACAAAAATGTTTATATTGCTAACAATTAGACGGACAGACAGACTAATATTAAAATATTAGAGCCGATTGTTTGAAGAAAACGACAATAGTGAAGTAACGATTATAACCTAACATAATACTAGTACGTACGTGCGAAGGTAGATGTCACTAATAGTCTGAGACGGTTCCATGTAAGAGGAAAATTTCGGTATTGTGAAAGTCAAAAATCAAAATATTTTTATTCATGTAGACCATTAGGCACTTATGAATAGTCATAATTCTAATATTGTTTGTTATAAGAGTGATTCTAGTTGCCAGTTCCTAGGGCAGCCTACCCTTCATGGAGAAGAACCTGGCAAGAAACTCCATTATGCGAGAAGAAAAGCGAGATTATGTTCTTATAGTTTGGTTGACAGAGCGGCTGGTGTGTGAAAGATCAAATGTGGAAATTCTGTTCTTTTTACAATTTCAAATTTTTAACGATTTTTTTTCTTAGTCTTTTTTTCTACTGTAATGTCATAACGTGACGTAATGATATTCTTGTAACTGAAGATCCCGTTAGGCACTTCTATTCCCTTTCTACACCCCCTTCATACCACAAAACACGCATTTTCTTGACGATAAAAAACAATACAATAAGGCGACGACCGCGACCGTATCCTCGAAGCTATTTATCCGTATGTCTCATCTACATCTGCAACTGGGGGTTGGGTAAGCCCGAGATTTGCGAACTAATTTCAACTGCAAATCCTTAAAATGAAAGGGATTTAGAGGCTACAGTCGACACCTTTATGAGTCTCAGCGTAATGTTATCATGGATTTTGTATTTCACAGTTTATATACTAGGTATAATAATAAATACCTGTTACATAAACTCTAAAACACAATTTTTTTGTCTCTGTTTTTTAAATACTAACAGAGATTACTGAGGCGCCTCCATTAAAACGATCCAGAAAGGGAACTTGAAATTTGTGCTAGCAGCGATACATGGCTTAGTTGGTAAGAGCGTTGCAATGATACGTTGAGTGTTGCGATTTGAACCCCGTTCGTCGAGATCTAACTTCTTTTCTAGGTACTAAGGCACTAGGTTCTCGGTACTAGGTTAAACAGTACTAGGTTCTAGATACTAGGTACTAAGGCATTACATGGCCTTAAAAATCTTAATATAAAAAGTTATTTTTTTTATTTTTATCAAATCTGACAGGTGAAAGATATTCAAATTTGAAATGTGAGCGAATTAGAAGAAGATAAATATGACAGCGGTAAAAGATCTAAACTGATGGCCTTTCGTTCTTTATCAATAACATGAAATTCTTCCAATGTTTGTTCTATTTATAAAAATTTAAAATTCTTATCAGGCACATCTTATGTTTTAGCTATCCTTGATAAGTAAGATAATAAATATCTTTGTATAAATATATCAAGATATGTATGCCTAAGTATATATTTTTAAAAAAATACAATTTAGACCGTAAGGTAAGTACCTACAGCTCTAGTTCCAAAGTCTTATTTGAAAAATATATTTTTATTTAAACAATAAATCTAATAAATTTTAGCCATAACAGGTATGATAAAAATACCGGTTAAAAACGTAATGCAGGGTTAAAATTTATCAGAAAAAATGTTAAGCTCACCGATTACGTACAATCCAAGTAAAAACAAAAACACACGCGCCACGATAATGTTTACGTAAAATGTACGTGAAAGTTACGTATTATCGCCATTTAATCCGATTCGACGAAATTAATGCCGACTAAATATGTATGAACGGCTCAATTGTTACTCCACGCGACGAATATAAGTGCCCTTACACACGACAACACAGTATAACTCAAGTAGCGAACGGAATCCGGCGAAACTTGATACAAAGTACTTAGTGCTCGCGTGTCAGTTGGCAGTTTAACTCCGTATCTTCTTCGCCTGACGCTGCGCTGCGAATGTCCAATAAATACGCATTTGACGCTCGTTGCGTACACATTCACCAGCCTATCACGGCCCCTGAAAGCGTATAACGGAATACAACGTCTAACTCGCATCACTAATATGGGCGCTTGTGTGTGAACGGCTCTTACCAATCTGGTTGAAGTGAAGCGACAGTGCTGCCAACACTCTAATACCAACTAACATCAGCCTTAGAACAGGCCTTTGTCACATCTGAATTGATATTAACGCAAATAAATAATTCAAAACGTGTAACGCAAGAAACCAGACATTACGATAAGATAGCGTTGTGACCATGTGAAATAACAGCCCGCATAAGGTTTAATGCCATGAATGGATCCTTATTGTGCTCGGAAATGGTTTAGTAAAAAGTAGTTTCTTGCCAAAAGTCAATGCATGCATGCGTGCGTTTATGGCGACGACATTTCCCGCATATTCCATATTTAAATTTTATAGTCGATGTTAAATGAGGTTTTTATCATTCGTTTTTCTAAAATATCTTTATAGATTCATAAAAAAACAATATTTTTAAAAATAGAACGCACTTTTTTAGAGGCAATGTTGTCAGCTTCTTATTTACGCATAACAAAACGTATCTATTACAAAAATGAGTAACTTTGCCCACCGGTAATGGTAAACATCATTTTATTTGCTCACTTGGTGTGTTGTTTTGTAAAACAGTTTTATTTGCGCTGCCGCAGACGTTAACCCTAAAACAGTTTATAGGGGTATATCTGTACATTAGTGTAATTACGTGTGAACTCACATTTTAGTGTTTTGTTTCTCCCTAAGGCTATATTTGAATATTTTAACCTAATGGATTCCCTCGTTTAATTTTTATGATGGGTAATAACGTTATGGAAGTTCCTTATAGTTTATTTTCTGTTATCAATAATATTAAATTTATATTTTCTCTGTTCACTTTATAATAAATTTAAAAAATAATAATAATAGGTAACAATCTTTGTCAATCGTTCTATCTACTGTTTTCACATACAAAAATAATGTCCAAAACGATAACTATAAACAAACAAACATTACAAATTTTATTTGCACATTTTTGTGTATAACGACCGCATGAAATGCATTCAGTCAGGCTGCTAAAATGCAAACACTCGTTTTCGGGTTATTTCAGGGAGGCGTTTAATGGCTGCATTTTAACGGCCATTTTGTAAGTTATATGTTACTTTTATGGCAGCCAATAAAAACGTAAAAATGTAACAGAGTGATATTTTTGTACAATGTGCTGTTGAACTGTGAAATCATAATCTTTATTACGTGTTTAAAAATATAAATATGCTGATTATTTATTTATGATATTTTTTATGCAGAAACTTAAACAAAACTATTTTTAAATATCGAACATCTCTAACTGCCGTAAAAATCGTTTAAAGTGCGTGCAATGCAAAATTTCACATTACAAGAGCTGGGGCCGGCAGGAAATACGCCATTATCATACCCTCCTCCACACATAAACACACATCACTACATAGGGTGTTTACCCCTCGGGGGTAATTTTTACCCCATCATCGAACGTCGCCACCCACTCTACTCATCATTCGTTATTTGAATTACTAGTGAGCAATTTCGTTTTATTTTTTGGTTGCTCTTTATTCAAATTTTGGGAGAATTCGATTTTAGAATTGAAGTGATTGAAATAAAGGTATATTTTAAAAAGTTAGTCCAATCCAGTATTTAAAAGAAACTAAATTTAATAGGTAGATAGTTTCTTATCAAGTTAATAGGTTAAACGAATACCGATACTCCTTATGTTTGCAAACATGGAATTCATTCGAATTAAGCGGCAAATTATCGCGGCTAACGTAATTATTATTCACAATTTCAAACGTTTATCAATGTAATTGCGCCCGATAACGATTATTACGACGTGTTTTATTCGATTATTCGATTTGAGTCGAGTTTTGGGGGTGCGTGACGCGATGATTTGTGGTGGAAGTTTCATTAAGTTGAAGATTGGGAGCAATTTATGTAACTGTTCTTGTGGGAATTATAACAAATGTGCTGCTCGACCGGATAATTTACTTTTAAAGAATTCTTTGGACGTGATACGTGGAATTACTTGGGTAACACGTTATTTTGTTCTGTTGTAACTTAAAATATATACAATTGCTTATGGAGTTATGATACGTAGTCGTACTTTTAAAGACGGGTTTTTCAGCTCGTTGTGTATTTGTGATACGTAAATGGTGGAACGCTATTCCATCGAATATTGTACTATGTGAGTAAAAATTTTAGTTTTATTGGTAGGTAATAATGATATTCATTTACATACCAATAAAACTAAAATATTTTTACAATTTAACACGAGTAATCTACAAATAACGCAATAATTCACAAACATAAAACAAAATAAAACTTAAAACTCCTTATTCATAGCCCACACATCGATAAACGCCAAAAGGGGAAAACTGGTGATAAATTATATTCAATATTCATATATTTCGTCCTTTTCGCACCTACGAGATGGAAGCGAGATAAAATAGTGTTCGTACATACACAAGTATACCGCTAATTTGTTTTGACATATCTGAACGAACGACCACTTTTCCCGCCTACAAGTTGCCTCTCTAAGGGGATAGGTTCTCGAGTAATCAAATTTCGAAAAAAGTACTACCAATTTTAATGCTATAGGGGTCGAAATCGTTTGACCGATTTACGAATTCAACTCATTGGATTTTATTGTTAGAAGCGATTGAGTTTTCGCATATCTATTATACTGGACGGACCCCTTTTCGGTATTTTTTGCCCGTTAGGGCGACCCCCTAAGCGCGTGCCATGAGATATTGCGTTACGTAGGTACATCATACAAAAACTTATTTCGCGGTCGATCAATATTGAGTATTGACGCAACTAAATCTTTATTAAAATTTAGAAAGTAGGCGCATGAGCAATTATAATTATCATTTGTGAGTCAAATAGAAGTCGACTAATTATTACAAAATACGTAACATCAGGGTCCCCTGGGGCACAATGCACAAAGACATCTATTGTGTAACCCAACAATAGCGTGACTCACTCATGACGGACAGAAAGACAATGAGACTGCCGACACTCTTCTAGGGCCCGTATAAGGCCGATATGCATAACGGATATCGGGGGCGTCGTATAAAGTGGAATTTCTTTCACTTATAAAAAACAAATTTTAAAATTGCCTTGTTTTTCTCACAGCCGTAAAAGGTATCTGGCGTGCGGCCAGCTAATTTATGAATTTTTATTTTAAAAATAACTAACAATTTAAGAGTCGTTACACCCAAATTTAAATGTACTGGCTTGCAACAAAGAATATTTAAGAATACTTACCTAAATAACAATTGAATTTTTTTTAAAGGACAAGAATGCAGCGTGGATGGCAACACCCGAGAAAAAAAAACAAAGCGAATCAATCGCATGCCTTGAAAAGAAATCCCATCAATCAGTCGAGTCAAATGCAATATTCAAATGTAGTTTTTTTTTGTTCCAAGTTCAAAATCCGCGCGACCTTGCCACGGTCAACTTGTGATTGTTTATCCTAGTCGATATTTGACGGCTCAGCTTTTTGCTTGCTTCAGTTTTTGTTGACGCCTATTGTACTAAGCCTCGCACTATTTGCATAGTGACGTAACATTCCAATTGAGTTAAAGAAAAAAAACATTATAGTGTTGTGTTGTGTATAGTTTAAAACTATTTATATAATTATTATAGGTCGTATGAAAACCGTTTTATCTTTTCTTCCAAGGTCGACACAAAATACTTGTTTTTGCTATCTCATCACTTAAGCCAAAGAATTTGCATGAAGATGTAAATTACACAATTATTATTTATTTAGTTTTCAGCCGACGTTAATGGCCTCTGTGTCACATTCAATGCGCGGTCGTCAAACCAGACACTAAAAGTGACAAATGACAGCTAATCATTGTATACGAAACGACCGACATACTTGTTAGTGGCGGACAACAAATTTCCTTTATTAGTCGTTCCGTAAAGGTATAAAGTATGAGTCACGGATATGTTTTTGCGATGGTGATGATTTAGCATTATTTTTTACACTGTACAACGCCCGCCGTGACCTGCATGACCTAAGTCTTTGTTAGGCCTGTCCTTTATATTTTTTTTACGTTTTGTTTGATATTAGCGGACACAGAAGGATTGTGTTATTAAAATGTGTCTCAAATGTGGTCCACATGTTGCTTTTGATTGAGTGAGACAGTGGTTGATGAAAAAAAAAATGTTCGGATGCTGGCTGGCGAGGAAGAAAAAAAAACTGAAGAAATCTGTTGCGGTATGGATGCGTTCAGTAATAAGTCGAAATTATGCTGCCAGACTCTTTCGTAGTCATTCAATAAGAAAACATGGAAATAACAAATTAAGTATAAAAATAGTAGGTACCTACAACAAGAATCTAATTTAGATTTTTTCCTTATTAACAATATAATACTGGTTCCAAATAACAAGTTACGCTAGAAGTGCCCAAACATTTTAATTAGATATTTTCTGCCTTTCGTATTATATTAGTCTTCGATATTAGTTTAAGTAATTTGAATTTGGAAGTCACGGGCGTGGTCAGTGGCCAACGTCACAATACTGACCAAACGTCTAGAAATCGATTTGAAACCGGTTGCGATAAAATGATGAATAATAAATAAATTAAAAAATAATGAAATACACACATTTTCCTAACTAGGTTTGGAAATTTCCAAATAGGTATTTTATCTTAAACGTGCGGGTGCGGTTAATGGGACCGCAGAGGCATAGATAAACTAATAGGGAAGGCAGTTGGGCGATAACTATAGATATATTATCAGCTGAGGTATATCTGAATAGACATTACTCATTAGGTATCTGCCTTAGGCCTGTGACAATTAAAAAGATTATACTTGAAATATTTTTTTAATTTTATACCCAAAAAGAATAGGCACAACATTTATAGTAATTGATCGTTATTGACACTTCTTGCAGATAATTTTACTTGTATAATAAAAAAGAATATCTACTTTATTATTTATGGATAATATACAAATAAAAACAGAAAATAAAATTTGTTTAAAAGAATATTATTTTTAAATTTATAACAAATTAATAGTTATGCAATGTTACTTATTAATTTATTTTTATCTTTACCTAAGTAAGTATATAATATTTTTTATCTGAAATTATCATTATTAACATTGTGGAACAGTGAACTTATGTTTTGAATGTCTGTTTTTTTAACGTATAAAACGCAACAGGTTTGCAATTAGAGTTTAATTGTTGCAATATCTAAAATCTGATTTTATTATAACATTTTATGATTTGACATGATATCTAATGCATTATAAATGAACAATTAAAAATAAAAATCGGTATGTTTGAATAAAGAACTGTATTATTCTTTGAAATTTTTGGTTCTGGCAAGTAATGCCTCGTTTTTTTAAAAAACATGTGCAGCATATACCTACTTGTTTTAACATAATAATAAAATCCATAGCTTGATTTTTATTTATTTATTAATAAGCAGAGTTGTTAAACATTTTGTCATCGCCTGACGGAATATAAACACCCAACTGTAAACACAGCCAAGTCCCACGGTCGAGCATTTTGAAAAAATGTTGTTTTAAAATGAAAAAGATTGTTTTTTTACCTCTATTTCAACCGGTCTCTCGAGAGCAGGTGCCTTGATGGTACTATGTTAAACTGAACAATTAAGGCTTTATACGTGGTCGTTATGTCGTGATTATACTACATAGTATTCAGATATTGAATATTTAACTTCTAATGATCTATACAAAGTTTTGACAGTTCAATGACAGCATAGGTATGAAACAACAAAAACCATTGTCAATAAAAAAGATAAATATTGTGGCTTGTAAATATGGCTTCTCAGAAAACACGCAAATAAAAGACACAATAGCGTCAAATGATACGAATTGATATTGGTACGGCCCACAAATTTTTATGTTTTCTAAACTTTTCCTTACACAGTCTAATTTATTTGAGTTTTGTTATTCTTTTTCCTTAAATATATTGATATTAAAGAGATAAGGTAAACTGAGACACTGATGAAAGCGCAAAATACCTACGAGTAAGAAACGTTATTATTTAAACAAGATTTAAAACTCGTGTTAACTTAAAATCATGATTTAAAAGTGCATCAGTATAGCATAAAGTCATCCACACATCTCAACTCCCAGCAGGTAGAGCATTCACATGTATTTCTCTGAAACAGTGATCGTCCGATAAACAGTTCAAACGAAATCGAACTCAATCTTCATAAAAACTAAGACTCAGTTTCCTATAACTCAACGCCAATGAATGAATAGCAAAATAGCCCGGTGTAACAGCACTATATAATTTAAAACATATCAACAGGTACCGTGATTGTCTGTCTGTGCGTTTGTAGTGACAAAAAAGTAATCAAATTAATTATGATTGTGGTGGTTTCAAAGAAAATGGGCATTTTATTTTTGTTATGAAACGTTAATGTTAACAAAATTGCAAGTGTGACAGCGAAATAGGGTTGGATCAATTTTTTAAAGGATGGACGCCATTATGTATTCATACGAAGCCGGGGTCTTGACCGTTTTAATGACTAAAGACAGAATGATTCATAATATTATTGTTGTAAGATGAGCCTTATAAAATACATGAAAGGGATTATGACGCATAAAGTTTTATTAAACAAGATTTCAAGAATAACAAAATAATTCAAGACTGACATTTAATTTTGTATGTAAAAACGCCTTATCCGAAGATTTATTGAAGCAAAAACAACTAAAAAAGCCATTATTATGTTACAGTCTTAAATCAAAAACTTAAAAAATAACGAACACCAACTGTCTTTAAAAAAAACAATATTAATTTCTTGTAATAAATATTTTAAAAAAAACTTAACCCTTCACGAGCTGAATCAAATTAACTTTTATCCTAACCCCAATTTTGAAAGTAAAATAAATAGGTTATAACTATTTCCGAAGGCACTTGAAAAAAAAGAAGAAAAAAAAAGTCTACGATACCTGCACTTAACCTCAACTCGAGTGGTCCTGTCGGTTCAGAAACATTGTAAGGACTGAGACACAATAATACCGAGATTATAAGTCATTATTTTTCACTTACTTGTAACAATGTAGGTCAATAGTAATAGGTAGGTAATATAAATAAACTTATTCCAATCTGCTACAAACGTAATTACAAACCACAACTTGAGACATTTTTTCTCGTATAAAAAAAAATTCCATCTATGACACGCTCTTGTAGAGAATAAAGATTTACAATTACCCATACACTGTTCATAATGAGAATAAAGGCATTTAAAAAAATATTCACTTTACTTATCTCTTATCTTATTACTAGCAGATAACAATGATTAAATGATAGTTCAATGTGACTCTGACAATTTAGTACATTGTATAGTACGTCATTTAAGTTCATTGATAAATTGTTTTACCGATGTTCTTTAGCTACTTATGTAATTTAAACACATCAAAATAATGACAATATATTTTTTTAAATAAATTAACCACGTCACATTTAAATAAGTATGTCATCATATCACTTAGATATTCTCATAAATGCCATTAAAATTGTAATAAAGCCCGTCGTTAATCCAATAAACAATTTTATCTACCAACCACGTTAGCTAGTTACAAAGGAGTCTAAAGATTTGTACAATAATTACAATAATACTCTACTAATTTTTATTAAAAATCGCAGATGAAATGTTCTAATACAACCCAAAATATCTCGGTGCATCACAAACTTCAATCCACTCGTATCTCGTTTTCAAAGGATCGTATTATTTACTTTTTTTTAACTCTTTTTTTTCTAAAAAAAGTGGAACAGAAAAGGATAAAGAATAATATGGAGCGCTTACCAAATGTCCCCGAGCTCACAACAGGTTGGGTACGGTGGTATTCAAGTTTTTTTCTCTTTGCGTCGATCTCGTGTTTCCGACACATCTGAAAGGTAAGAAGTTTTAATTATATAATCGATATGACTTTGTTGCAAGTTTGGGGATATTGGTTATTAATTGAGTTTTGACCTATCATTTTTGGACTAGATACTTAAGGTTGGCCGTCTAAAATAAAAATAAATTCGAATAAAAAAACACATTCGTAATTCGCGCTAATTTTTTCCTAATTCAAATCTTTGGGCAAAAATCAATGCGAACTTGATGAGAGAAGCTTAAATGCCAAATTCCAAATTTGAAGCACGATTTTATTTCGAAGATGTCTTTCAAAAGGTCAGTAATTTGTATTTATTTTACTTATAAAATTAATTGTTATTTAGCTTTATTGTTATCGCATTTAAAGCATGTTCTAAGTTATCATCACGTAACGCACATTTTATATAAAACGGTTACAAAAGTAGCCTACGCGTTATCCGGCCGCGAGAAAGACACATTTATATCAGCATTTTTTAAATAAACTGAGTAACAAGATATTTATTTATAACAATACATTTAAGTACAAAACATTGGTTCTTTAATTATTTTAATATAAATTGGTTAAACAAATTGAATTATTCACTCATAAATTGAGAAAATTATTGGTTAACCTTTTGTAAAAACTTAAAGAAATAAACAGAAATATAATTTTATCTTTGTCTTTTCATAAAGACAATTTACGACAATGAACATACGGATACCATTAAATGTTTAAAGTTAATGAGTAAAAACTCGCAATACACGTGTTTCATTTAATTAATTGCTGTTTATATTGATATAATTAGTTTCACGTGTTCATGTCATATTTATTTTATATCAAGGTCTACGGTTTTATAAAATATTTCTTTAAACAATAATTGACTCTATTTTAATAAAAATTGAAACGAACGCATCTTATCTTTGATTGAATAAATATTATAATAAAAACTTTTTCGTATTTCTAATGCTCAGTTCGACTGTTAAAATTTAAAATAGAATATATTTATTATTTTCTTTTCTATCATTGGTTCCTTTTTTAAATTGATCTTTTTGTTTCATTGCATCATTCGGTCACAAGTATTACTGGCCACAAATATGAAAAAAAAACATCATCTAGTGCGTTCACGTTATTTTTGACCTCACAGCGTTCTTACAAAATATGGTTGCACGTAAAAACATGGTGACTGACAAAGTGGCGATGCCGCTTCGTGATACGCTTTTGCACGCTCCACATTTATACAGGTTTTATCGTGATTCGTGGCGTATCGTGAAAATAACGCGAGAAAAAAGGTCAAAAACGAACCTTTGGAAAGCCGACCGTCAAGCCAGAAATCTGATTACAGATCGAAATCTAGAACTTCTAGAGCTTTCGCGAAATTGCGCTTTATTTTACTTAAATTTATACGCTTGATTTTGTTAAATAACTATCATTAAACCTCATCTCTTCTTTACTAAAAAAGCCATAATTAGATAAGTAGGTACAACTGATAAATATGATGCAACTGCTCTCAATGGTGATGCAAATATTTTTTTTAAGAAACCATTGGCATACTCAGGAAAACACAACGTTAACGATGGAAAAACTTCAACAGAATATAAAACGCAAAAAATGATTACCATATAGATTGCAATGAAATTAAAAATCGTATTAAATAATTCATTCAAGTGATCCATCAAACCAAACAAGGCAATGCGCTAGCGCTCAATGCGAATGAAAAAGGAATTTTTACAATTGGAAATGCAAGATGGCGTCGTTTCTACAGCGGGGGCGATTAGACTGATAGCCACGCCTGCGCAATGACGGATCATAAGGGTAGGTATGGCCACCATATTTTTATAATACTCCACGTAATTTACTGAGGGGTTAACTCAATGAGCATGAAGGATCGCGGATTATTTTTTCCGTGTTTGTTATTTGTAATATGTTTAGGAATTATCGTAAAAAAGAACCAGTATACGGATCTATTGAATGGTTCCGTCCTTGCCGATTAGAAATTATAATACCGTTTTTTAATCTGTCATCATTTTAATAAATCAAAACTGGCCGATATATACCCAGTTTTTAAAAATATAGAATTGTGGAGTTTGTCTATGAATTGTTCCTTAATCACACATACTATTTTCACAGAAAAATGTGTGCCTAATAAGTTTAGATTTGTATGAAAATTGGCTCACAGATAAATAATTAACATATCCTTAATTACAATAGGTAATTTATCCACGCGGGTAAAGCCACCGGCAAAGTTTAGTAATTAATCATTCAATCAAGTTCGGAGGCAAAGCTAAAGTTTAACGTAGGTACTCTATACCATAGAGTCGTGCCTAAATCCTAATCTTATCATAAGAAGCATATTTTTTTTATAACCCTACCAATACTCTAGTTTGTTAAGAATATTTTCGACTCCATTTGAGCTGTTAATTAACTTAATAAAGTACAATGACCTATTATTTATGAGCTGTCAACAGTAGCTGGTATTTTATATTACATGGTGGCATGACGGGGTACCCATGGAAACGGCTCTATGTAGAACTAAATTTCTTTGGCCTGCGATTTGGTACTTTACTATAAGAAAGAATTCTAACTTTAAGTATTTATAGAAACAATGTTTTTAACCAAGCTAAAGATCGGAATATCGAAACTAGGTATATACAAAAATGTGTATCTGAGCTGTTGACCGTTGAAGAGTTCCTTTATCTGAAGCTCATCCTGGATGTCGATTCAGGCCATGTTTACCATAAAAATGCATAGTCATCGGAACTGAACCAATATGTAAAAATTCAACTCCGTAGGATAAGAGGAAGTGGTTCTAATTCAGCTTGCAAAATTTGACCCGAACGTACATAAATACATACATTGTAAGTTAAATAATAAGCCTTTGACCGACATTCAGGTCAAAAATACCTAGACGTCATGATTAGTCACCTACCAGACAAAACATAAACAAGAGTACAATGACATGTACGTACAAGAGACATGGTAACGCATACTGAAACCATGGAATCAATACATGATGCTATATTCCCCAGCATTGAAAAGACTCAGTAGTTCTAATACTCTTGCTCACGCTCTAAACTAATTTAGACTCGCCATCTCTCGTTCTAACAGAGATCATTAGAATAAGATAGAAGAGTTTTAGAGCTGTCAAACTAGTCTATTTGCGTGATATCAACGAGAATTTAGTCAGCGTGTCTAATTTCACGTCAATTCAGTCAAGGACATACACTATTTTGACAGCTCTAATTTGGTAGTTCAATTTGCTGTCCTTTTTCTATGGTGTTTATTAGAAAGAGATATAGATAGACTAGAAAATTAGTTTAGAGGGATGCACAAAAGAATCAGCACCATTGTAATGGTATCGAAATTAGCAACAAAAATACCTAAGTATATGTATTGTTAAAAAAATAATTAACATTCTATTTTTTTTAAATACCAATCAATGTCGCTAAAAATAATGTAACAAATAAAAAGGTCCTAACCCTATTTTTTTTTCCAAAGTAAACTTTATGAACTAAGTAGATACAGTTACTTAGGCTTACAGCTAAGAACTATCTATTTCCTTCCTAGAAACACCATCTAAAATCAAGCTAATCGCTATACAAACCGCCTACGTAGCGTCTCGGGTACTATCAGTTGTTTTCACAAACAAACAGACAGACAGACGAGATTAAATTCACGTTTTGAGATAGTAAACACGTAGTAGACAATCTTTGTCGAGATAAACACTCACTTACATTGATTTTATGTTTGTTCTTATTCTCTGTTTTAACTTAGATCAACCATGGAGTTTCTTGCCTTCTTCTTCTGGCTGCCCTTGGATGGAACTGGCAAGTAAAGTCACTCTTATTAATATTAGAATTATTATGACTATCCAAAAGTACCTAAAATGGTCTACATGAATTTTTATTTTTAACTGATTTTAATTTTAAGTGTAGGTAAGTTAAATAATAAGTTACTTGATTTTAGATTAGTTGAATTTACTTAAATATATAAGGTTTAATTTTTAATTAGTAAGTATAAAAAAATCTAAGTCACTGTAATTTTCGTCTGTCTGTTTCTCCGCTTACTTCTACTCAAGCATGTAACGAATTTTGATACGATTTTCTATCATTTAGAGAATTTTGTACAGAAGGTTTATTTCTAAGTCAAAACATAATTATAGTAGAGAAAAGTCATCGTGTGAAGCCGGGGTGGGTCGCTAGTATATTATAACTTGTAAAAAGCGTGCCGTAGGATAATAAATAATGAAACATTTAAAAAAAATACTAAAAGTTGTACCTACATCAGTTTAATATAAAATAAAAAAACAAGATAGTAAAAAATACCAGCAAGATAAAACTTGACAAGTAGAGCAGCTGATCTGATAAATAAAACATGCACTCGAGTGTTCGAGCCAATCTTTCTAAAAACGCAAAAATAATCTTCGTAAAATATCAGACAAAACCTATTTATTTCAACTGCTACCGTTTTAAGTAATTTTATGTGTTGCCTTACATCCGTCAGGTGAAACGAACCTCATTTTTGCAAAAAAATAACCACATTATGTCTCTGGAAGAGAATATTTTGAACAAAAGTGAGAAACGCTCGCTTATCACGTCCATGTGGTCTCCTTAGCCCCTTAATTAACACCTATAAATTTTTATTGAGGAAGTCGCTAAATTAAATGACAAAACACGAGGTAGGAATTTAATGCGATGTTATACAGGACATGGAGAGTGAAGCAACTGCTCTTGATATACTTGATAAAGAAACTAAATGATTAAAGGATTTAATCTTAGAACAAAAGGATTTTGATAGCTTAATGTATACTTGGCTGGGGCGCTTTCGGTTTCCAAATTTTGTAAGTCAAAATATAGGTATGTTCTATGATTGCAATCGGATTTGGAAATGTCTACAGAAAAAAAGTCGTTTAACTTTTCATAAATTTAATTATGATGATAATCCGTTTGCTTAAATTAATTCAAAATTCGCTTCAAGATTACCTACTATTACTGTGAAAATAGTCCAGTCAATAAAGTAGTTATAGAGTGCGTGAGAGGGAACCTAAGTAATTTCTTCAGGAATGTATTTGGGGTGCTTAGGTGGAAAAAATACTAAAAGTCCTGACGTCTAGGAGGGGAGCCGGAGGGGGGAGGGGGGGACAAAGGTCCCAATTTTAGGGTTTTCGCAAATATCTCAAAAATGGTGCGTTGTAGCGAAAAATGTTCTTAGATGAAATGAAAGCTTATAAAATTCTCTACAACTTTGACCCTATACACTTTTTCCATACTCCAACCGTTTTTGAACTACATGCTCCAGAAATGTTGAAATTTTAGTTATTCAGCGTGATGACTATTACCTGATGCGAAAATTATCTTAAAAAAATATTGTAACATAAACTGGGAGTACCTCCACGTGGTAAAGGCGGTAACAGTAAGAAATAATAATATTTTAATAATAATAATTATTATTCCTATCCATATTCGAACTACACGCTCTGAAAAAGTGATTTTTAACCAAAAAATTTTTCTTATTCTAATCATATTTTACCCTCTTAGATCGTGAGGGTCCCGGCAAAAATTCGAACTCTGTGGTTGGACCTTTTTCCTCGCACTTCTCAGGGGTAGGTGGTTCTTGCTGAGAGGGCTCTAAATCATCCTCACTGTCTTTCTCGATGTAAGTCATGCTGTCAAAACATTTTCCTTGGCAATGAAGGCATGCCACAGAACATTTTAGCATTGCTTTTCAGCATCCACATTTCCCACAGCTACAATCCTTGGTGCAGCGACAAAATATTGTTTTTAGTAAAACTTCGGGTGCTGGTAAATCGTCTGTTGTTGTTGGCGCTCAAGATATCGCCTTCATTCTTCCACCCCCACTCTTGAGGGCGCAGCTCATTCCCGAGTCAATGCTGCACTTGGTGGTATGAATGATAGCCAAGAATGATATTTAGCGGTACACGTGGAGGTAACGTGGTGAAGGCGGTAACAGTAAGAAATCGCGTTTTTTATAACAGTGGATGACTGAGCTGAGGCGGGAAAAACAATCATTATATTGATAAGGATTGCTTTTCGCTCAACATCTCTAATGCTCATTGTAGGAAATGCGATCTTACTGGCTAAAACTCCCATTAATATACTTTACATGCCTTCGGGCTTATGTTATTACAGGTTTTCATATTTTGTTTGGCACGGTAGCCTACCCAGTACCCGGTAACGCAGGGGAGCAGCCACAAAATATTATTTACAACTTTATTAGTAACGTGATTGGGTTATCCAAAATGAATAATAGATACTAATAAACGTCCTGTATGTGACGAGGATGTCGAAAAGTGGGGGTGGAAGAATGAAGACGATATCTTGAGCGCCAATAACAACAGACGGTTTATCAGCACCCGAAGTTTTACTAAAAACAATATTTTGTCGCTGCACCAAGGATTGTAGCAGTGGCAAATGTGGATGCTGAAAAGCAATGCTAAAATGTTCTGTTGCATGCCTTCATTGCCAAGGAAAATGTTTTAACAGCATGACTTACATCGAGAAAGACAGTGAGGATGATTTAGAGCCCTCTCAGCAAGAACCACCTACCCCTGAGAAGGGCGAGGAAAAAGGTCCAACCACAGAGTTCGAATTTTTGCCGGGACCCTCACGATCTAAGAGGGTAAAATATGATTAGAATAAGAAAAAATTTTTGGTTAAAAATCACTTTTTCAGAGCGTGTAGTTCGAATATGGATAGGAATAATAATAATTATTATTAAAATATTATTATTTCTTACTGTTACCGCCTTTACCACGTGGAGGTACTCCCAGTTTATGTTACAATATTTTTTTAAGATAATTTTCGCATCAGGTAATAGTCATCACGCTGAATAACTAAAATTTCAACATTTCTGGAGCATGTAGTTCAAAAACGGTTGGAGTATGGAAAAAGTGTATAGGATCAAAGTTGTAGAGAATTTTATAAGCTTTCATTTCATCTAAGAACATTTTTCGCTACAACGCACCATTTTTGAGATATTTGCGAAAAACCTAAAATTGGGACCTTTGTCCCCCCCTCCCCCCTCCGGCTCCCCTCCTAGACGTCAGGACTTTTAGTATTTTTTCCACCTAAGCACCCCAAATACATTCCTGAAGAAATTACTTAGGTTCCCTCTCACGCACTCTATACCCCCTTTTTAGACATTCGTTGACTGGACTAAAATGCTTAAATAAGTTATCCAAAAATAAATATTAAAATCTGTTTTTTTTTTAAGTAACAGTTGATAATCCCAAAGTAAATTGTTTAATCAAAGTTATAATTCTGAATAAATGCAACATTATTTTAAATTTAATTATTTATTTAGTCTCTTTTTCGTCGTATATTTTTATCTAAAGTTGTTAAGTTAAAATAATAAATTTGCAATTGCAAATCGTTGCGCATTGCCACCGGTTATTTTTTAAAGTTTTTTTTTCTAAAAATAAATAGGTACCAACTTATATTCTATTTTATTATAACAAATGCAAACTGCCAAAGCCATCAGTCAATGTTAAAAATACTTGGTAATTGCACATTCAAGTATTTGGCCACATACCATTTTTTTAGTTTTTTCCTCATAATTCAGCCAATGAACCCAGTTGGCAACGCGGAAAGAATTTACACAGCTTATTGAATAGCGTTTGAAAACTGTGCATTTAAATAACATTCCTAAGGGTTTTCAACACAATAGATTTAAAAAAATAAATAATAATTTTTGTTTAAAAAAAAAAGGATAAAATAAGACCAATCTTAGATTAATAGTTTGAATAATCTGAGGATTGATTTCATGTAACAGTATTTTTTATAAAAAATATAAGTATGGCGAAAACAAAATCTTAAAAAGCGCGCCAAGTCTCACAAATTATTTCATAAACATTAAAAAAAATATGAAACGTTTGTCGCAAGTGTAAAGAGTTTGGGTAATGAAGACGGCCCGTCACCGTAATAACTATGAACAGTCGTAAATTATTTATGACTGCCATAAAACTCGGTGTTTCTTCACACAAGTGTTTGTTAAAGTTAACCATACAAAAGTTGCGTCATGTCTAATTAATATTTAAAAAATATAATAGTGTTCTAAAAATTACTTGCCAGTTTTCACAAGTAGTAAATTTATTTTGTATTATAATATAAATACGCGAGTTTTTATTAGTAGGTACTAATGATAATTTATTAGCTCTTAATATTTTTATTACTTCATGACGGGGGTAACAATCTAGGAGGTATATGGAAAGTTGCTTAATCAAGCATTTTAGTTGCCATAGCGATCTAAAATAAATTATTAAATAAATCCTCTCAATTTCTCAAGTATAAATGAGAATTTTACATACTAGTTCTGATTTCCATATTCTACCAGTCAAAATATAAATAATGAAGATGCAGATATACCAGTCTGCATCATTTGGAATTTAAAGAAAATGTTTAATATTTTTATGACACTCATCAACATAAGTGCATATTTATATCAAACTTATTTAAAATTACATTTACCAAAAAAAAACTTGGCTGAACTCTCACGTGCCAAATTCCAAATTCAAGGCGAACAAGAACGGAACTGATTATAATCTATTTTATCTATATTTAAGTCTCGATTTTGAACACTTAATGGCAAAGGTCGTTGAACACTCAGCCAGTAATATTTAAACACGTGCATTTAATATCAGTGTTTAAAAATCTGTTATAAATAACCATATCTTCCTTGGGTGTAGTACAGAAGTACTGGTTTTCACTAGTACAACGGATAAAACGAAATACTACTTTGCATAAGAATAGTAAAAGAACAGCTGTGTTCCTCGACCATATGTGTATGTCGCGCCATTACCATACGTTTTGTGTACATGTGGAAGAGTTCTAAGTTTAATATTTAAATTTCGAACGACGATGAGAATCTTTATGCTGCTCCCAAGCTTGTACAAAGATCTTCGCTAAGATGCTCAAATATATGCGCGGGAGATCAATTGCAAATATTTATACAAATATTTCGTATCATCACAAAAAAAGTCCTTCGCAAAGAGTTTTTTATTATTAGTAAAACAATTTAAATATTTATCGTAATAAAAGTAAACTGTAGATTTTTATCACAATTACCTACATCGAAGTTAATACACTGACTGATTGAATTAAAGTGTTTTATTTTATGTTATAAAACTGCGATGGCCGCCACATCCGTCCTGAATGGCTTTCGTTATACACCACAAACCCATGACACAAAGCAGGCAAACACAGAATGACTCATAAAAGATATAATATTAATTACCTTTATTATTGACTTCAGCTTTAATATTTATTTAGAAATGAAACAATAAACCTCTATATTGTTATTTTTATAACATGTTTGTATAGTCTATTTATAGAAATTAATACGTTCACATTATTATAAATGGATAACAATGAATAAATCATTTGAGTGGCCTACTTGTGACTGTGAAAGGGTTAAATGAGGAAAAAGTTAGACACAAATCAGACAAATAAAAATGAAAATTTCTGCTGGTTGAAATATATTATGGGGTAAGTTAAGGTATGATTCCAATCTCGGCTGAACACAGCAGTGTTGCCGCAGCACTACTGGTCCCTATTATTATTCTCAATAGGTTTATACCTATGAGATTACTTTCCGAGCTCTTTTGTTTTGCCTGGCTCAGAATCAGCATGGCAGGCAATACTGATTCGCAACACCACAGTGGCAGTACTGCTTGCAGATTGCAGTCGAAATCGGAAACATACCTTAAAAAAAATTGAACCAAAAATTCCAAACGTTTTTTAAATTAGCGTGTACCCAAAGCAAAAAGTTCGTAAATGACATAACCGAGACCCGTTGAGGTTGGAACTGCAATTTTGATTTGGCTTTTTTAAAATCCAATTATATGAAGGAACGTAAAAGCGCCAATTACCGAACCTCGTACATCTCTGTTGAATTTACAATTTATTTCCTTTGAATTTTGAGGTTAATAATAATTGTTTTAAAGTTTTTTTTTTTATTATTATTTTGACTATCTACTGTAACATAATAGCTGCCTCAATGCTCTACCTACTACTAAAAAGAGTGTACGATGCCAAGTAAAACTAGAATTTTTAAGTGGATATAGAGTTTCTCTGTTTTTTTTCTCAGAAAATGTCTAGATGAAGCTTTTAATAACCTTCGTAATCTACTTTCTACCATCCTAGCCAAAGCTTAACACGGCATATTGAGGTAATTAACGGTTGAAAATGTATGTTAATTTACGACTTTTAGAAACCCTACTGAGAAGAAACAAAAATTATAAAGTATTTAATAAGTTTAAACATTTTGTTATAAACTTAATGACTTTTGTAAAAAAAAAATACATAACTTTTAATATTAATTGTATTATTAAATAATAATACGGCTTTACTCACGACGAGAGTAACTACTCGCTCTTGAAAATGGATGCTGTTTGAGTTCGAAACTAATTGGGCAATCCCGAAATAAATCCGTGAGTAAAGCTGTATAAATATTTAATAAGTAATATTACCTAAGTATAACTCACGAAAGTTATTATTCTAAAATTAATTGCATTCTATAATTTTAAATAACAAAGCGTCCACTTTTTAAATTATGACAGTATTATTTTAAAATAAGAACAAGATTAAACTAACAAAACCGTAATAAAAAAACGCCATTGTTGATTGTTGTTGCAAGTGTAATATGATTACTGAAATTACACAGATTCGCCACAGAAATGACAGTAAACAGATAATTGTATAATTTTCCATTTCAACCTGTGTTTTTGTGGCATCGCATCGTTGGCTGGGGAAATCGTTGTAAACAAACAATTTGGTTTTTTTTAAACTGAGGTGAAGGTTGTTTTTTTTTTACTTATGTTATTTACGTTGGAGCGTGCATTTTTTTTAATGAGCCCTTTTATTAACCAAATTCATATTGAATTTTAAAATTGTACCGTGATTTATTTCAAGTTTTTTGTTTTAAATCATAAACAAGTCTAATGTAGATTTTTATAACTAATAAATTCTACAAAGAATTTTAATAACATTTGCAAATGCACAATAACATTTAAATTAAAAACTAAAATCGAAATACAATAAATACTATTACAAAACTGCCCATAAATAATGATCAATTTCATAAACAACATTGATCCAAAAAATAATGACCAATGAACCGTCTTGAGCCACATTCAAACGCCAGCATGCGTACACGCATTAGAATACGAACAAAAATATATCACTAGCATTTCTCACATAAATTCTATACACGTATGCATGGGAATAAGATGGTAGACAATGGTACAAATCTTAATAAATGATTGAACACGTAGGGTCGTGATATTTCCCTTCAACCCTTTAGATACGACACCTGGTCATAAAGACCGAAGTCAAAAATTTCCTTTATCGCATTAGCATAATATTTATAATATTCACAATAGGATGTTTTATTCAAAGTAGCATAGATTTTTAAATGCACGGTAGTTTATTGTTAGAGATAAGGGATGGGACAATGGCGCACTTTGTGGTGGTTTGTAAGATGACGTTGAAAGGGTTTCGGTGAGAAGTTAACGAGCCAGTAACGATGTTGTATTCGATAATATTTAACGTACTAGATTTGATCATTTTCGTTAGTAAATTTGACTGAAAACAAGGTAAAGGTAAAAATGCTGTATTAAATAAAATATTGTTTTAATAGATTTAAAATAACAATTTTTGTAAAATTACAAGTAAAATATAATGGAATCATATTTACCTAAGTGTTACTATGTAGGTACCTAATATAATCAACCATGAAAGATAGAAATGAAATACAAAATTTACCGATAATACCAAATGCGCAGACAAAAAATCCTACGTTGTACTACTAACCCATTTTAACAAACGTATAAACAAAGCTCTAAAAATACAAATAAAAACCGAAACCGAAAGTAATATCCATTCATGCTGAGCAAACTATCAGTTGCATCTTTCGATCCAATTTCGAAGACGACAAAAAAATCCTTTTAACTCGACAATAGACAGTGGGCTTTTGTCTAGACACCGTCAAATGATACGCATTATATGAATACATTTAAAACAGGAAGGATGTGAAAGTCGGGGTATTGAAGACACCGTATGTCGGTGAAGGGTTAGGGTGGTTTAGAACGGCTGTGCCGTACAAAGAAATAGGGATAATGGGTGAAACATTGTATTAACGAATGAATTATTACCGCCGTTTTGTTGTGGTTTATAACATTTTAAAATAAGCTAGTTTAATTATAAAAGGTCTCGTGACCTTTAAAATTTAAAGTCCAATTTTAAAATGAACATTATTTTAAACTACAGACAATCCATCTTTGGTAAAACCGCTACCGTTTTTTGATATCTTAAACAAATGACAGTGCAAAAACTTGGTCCAAAAAAATTAACAAGTTTCAGGCTAATGTCATTCCAATGTAACCTTACAATGACAGACAAACTAAGGTGAAATTCTTCCGATACTATATCTAATCGAATTAGATAAATTTAAAGACTGTGTCTAACTTAGCGATCAATCATTTTTTTTTATCAAACTTTCTCTGAAGGTTACTTTATTGATTACAGATAACATAGGGTCCTTTTTTTTATAAAATTTTATATAAAGTCTTACAAAAAAAAGTGAAATGTAGAAGGCGATGGCTCTATTATTAAATTTGTCGATGATTTTTTTTCTGTTTTATTTTTCTAGTTTAATTTTTAATTATTTTTTGTTTTATTATTTATTTATTTTTTTATTAATATTTTGTGCTTTATTTTTACTTTTTGTTTTTTTTTTAAATATTTTAAATGAAATTTTTAAGCTTAGAAAACAATATTAGTAAAAAAAAATTCGACGAAGTTTTCCAAAAGAATTTATTTAAGTACTGGACGTTTATTTAATATATTAAGAACAACGCTCATTTTTACTTAATATTTTTCTACAAAACTGTAGGCCCCTTCGGTGATACGTTGAAGATATATTTATCTAAACCGCGACCGTGTCGGGAACATTTTATATTGGCCTTGGTTTGACTAACATATTTTAAAGAATAAATATGTAGCTTCGATAAGGCCTAAAAGAGCCACGTGCGGGACTGAGGTTTGAACTCACACCGCGCGGCGAACAAACGTTATAAATGTAGCGCTCGTAGCACTTGAGCTACGGTAACATTCCGAATCGTGTCGAAAATAAGAATCATATTCGACAGGCGCATGTTGTGTCATTCTTTTTTCTTTTATTTTTGCTAAATAGAATGCAATCTATTGCTTATTGAATATTTAGGCTAAAAATTATTTTATATAAAATATGAAACATGCACATGAAAAAACAATGTAGGAACAATTTGGCAAAAAAGAGTCTGCAAAAATTGAGGGCCCCACTAGCACAATTCACATAATTACTGTAAGTCAAACTTCAAGTTATTTTAGTATTCACAAGCTTAATTTTTAAGATTTTTATTTTTAGTTCCAGCTGTCACCGCATCCGACTCTCTTTTGCCAAGCTGTACCTACATAAAGTTTTAAAAATAAAATCAATTACCTGAACATCGCATATTTCTGTAGCGGAAATGTCTGAAACATTCTAGTCTCATCTGAAACAACACAAAATAAAACATTAGCACTATTATTGCAAGTTACTTATTTATTATTATTATCCTAAACCTGATTACAACCTAAGTACCACTTAACCTAATCTAATGCAAAATAAATATCAACTTGAACTGCCAGGGACTTATCTAAATCCTTTTTTAAAACGAAACAGTGAATGTAAAACTCAATAATTTATGTTAAGTGATACCAAACCAGCAGACAGAGTCAATTCTAGATAATTCAAGTTCGGAAATACTTTCCATCGTGCGAGGAACCATCTAAAGAAACCATTTTGCAAAAAAAAAACGCCAAGAATGATAAAAAAAAAAAAAACGCCAAAAACGTGTAAACAAACGCCAAAAATGTAAAAAAATTGCCAAAAAAATTAACCTCTCACAGTTCATTCTCACCACGCCGCCGACCCAATGAATATTGGTAATACAGGTTTGTGATCACCCGCTATGGGAATTTATCAAGTGGCCTATAAGCCCTCCAACTCGACTTATCAACTATCACACTACAGCTTAAATTGCCTTCCAAAGCACTGAGAAGCTCGAAATGAAATACAACAAATGGTCACCCATCCACTGACTAACCTCGTCAAGCGGTGCTTAACCTAAGCGATCATGACAATCATTTGTCACCACAGCGTCATGAACGCGAAAATTAAATTTCGGAAAATGTACCTATTCATTATTTAAATTCAAAAGACTAGCAGATATCGTGACTCAAATCACTTTGAAACGACAACAGTTACTATTCACGCCGTCTATGGTTCCACAACTGTCATTTAATTTTTATCAGCCTGTGGACATGGACAGATAGGCCATTTAATTTAACGAGTTTTTGTTTTTATATTCACTATATTCTGTTGGTAGGTACAACTACATACGTCATAAAATTATAATCATGTATTTTTTTTAATAATTTTTTTTATAATCGTGTATTTTTTTTTTTTTATAATCATATATTTTTATTAAGTAACTCAATAGTCTTTTTATTAACTGTTTCAAATACAATAATAGTTTTTTTTTGTTTAATTCCCAAGTAGTCTCAATAATCTGACTACTCAAATCGTCGAAGTTAGTTCAATAAGTGATATTTTTAAACAATTTTTTTCGGTAACTTTTTAAGTAATTTAATAAATTAGAAGGGTTACCAGTAGGTAGGTAGGTTTAGTATTATGGTCATAATACTATTTATTATTTTATTCCGACGTCCAATTATCCACGTATAAATAATACAAACACGACAGATGATTTATTAAAAACGTTATCGCGCGAAGGTGTCAACAAATCTTATTTGACCATCCATCTTTGTCTAACTGGAATTATCGTTGCTGGTATAGATGCGGGCCCATACGTTATTTATTTATGCGCAAATTTGCATCGAGTTTTCAAGGGTTTTCAAGCATCGTATTTTTTAAATTGTCTATACCTATAAAGTACCTACGTGAACGAAACTTGTTTTTTACAAGCTTTTATTTAACTTGCAATGTATGTAACTATGTTTGTTCGGGTGGAATCTTGCAAACTGAATTAGAACCACTTCATCTTATTCTACGGAGTTGAATTTTTTCATGTTGGTTCAGTTCCGATAACAATGCATTTTTATAGTTAAATTTTTTATGGAGAAAGACAGCAGAAAGTAAAGCAGTTTATATACAATATTATGTTTTTTTTTAATTAACCAGATCACTATCACTAGGTATATTATTTTTTGGATATAAAACTTTATTTATTATTTATCTTTACTTCTATGACAATTTTTTTACTCATTTCCTTCATAGACTTGTAGGTATTTACTTTTCAAAAAAATGGACACCACAAGAATTAAATGATTATAAAAACGACGCAAAAAGGACGCAATACATATACATACATACACGTCAGTGATAATAATTATTAACAACAGTTTTTTTGAAAATAGAACGTATTACTATTCAAGTTAAGGTGCACCTAATTTACCGTTGTCGTTGACCGCACTAAACAAAAAACTTCTAATAAACGTCACATAGTTCTTGAGTAAAAAACGTCATATGTAGGAGGCCTTCAATGAATATCGTGAGATTATACGATACATATTGCTCTTATTACACATGACATAAATAATATACTTATAAATAATTAAGTAAATAATTTATAAGACATTCTATTACAAAGAAAAAAAACTGGTATTTTTATACTAATCCTATCTTATAAACATAATGTGTTGTGTCGTTGTGTGTAACACGATACTGTCTACCGTTTGCCTTGAACTTACATCGCAACATTGTATTTTAAAACTTTATTAAAATATCAAGTTGCTAAACTTCACTTCGTAGAAAGACCCACAATAATGGAGTTAGCTTGTAAATTAATATCGGAACAGGAAAAAAACAAATAAGGTTTGAATTCGATTAAGCATCAGTAATGCGATATCGAAAAAGGTTAACTCACTTTTAAAAAGTTAAATTAGAAATAAACAAAAAAAAAAGAAATGTCACAACATTCAAAAAAAGAATCACGAAGAAAGAGTTTCACAAAAAAAAACAATCGCAGATTTCAAATAAAAGAACACTCAAAGACGCAACCTGAGTAGGAAATTCTACAATAGTTCACAAGTTTTGCGTTTGTAATAAAAGTATTTAATGTGATTGAACGCTATTGTAGAGCCGTGGGCTATGAATTTCATTTCTATTGTGCCGAAGACAGTAATGAATTGCTTGTTATTTTATGTCACACACACACAGCACACTTGTTTTGACAGCTAACGTAAGCTTGAATGCTTTTTAAAACAAATAGACACCAGAACAAGAATCTCGTTCACTCAACCTTTGAATAAAGTAATTAAATACCATGCCATTAAGGTTTTATTTTATTGTTACGACGCGTTATTGTTAATTCATATTATTCCTTTGTTAAGTGATTATTAACATTTACTTATGTCAGAACAGAAGGTACTCATCACTTAAATATTTGTACGTTGCATGAGTATGTGCATATGAATTTTAATTGAAGTTTTTATGCTATGTTGAAGATTTATTAATATTTTTGCTTTGTTTCAAGCGGGCGGTAGAGACCCTATTTTTGCTTTAGTTGTATTTTTTCATAATTATAATGATCTAAAGTTCAAAAACGCAATAACAAAACATTGACAGATAGCCTAGTTGAATAAAAGGTCAAAAAAACATTAAAAAATAATTTGTTAGATGTCATGCAACGCCCTTGATAGTTCTCAAGGCAATAAATTATTTGAAAAAGAACATTCTGAGTTCCGACAACGCACTTGAGATATACCCTGTCTGTTTAATTGCCTGTCAGAATTCAACATCTAACCTTTTACAAGTGGGTGAATAAAAATGGGCATAGACAAGAGTTTTAGAAAGAGGTCATTTAAAAAATATAACTTTTGATATTTTGTATTTTTTGCGGTCGCATTGTTTATTAAAAAGGTTGATCGATTTCCGTTTTTTTATACTATCCTACTACTATTATAAAGGCGAAAGTTTGTAAGTATGGATGTATGGATGTATGGATGTATGGATGTATGGATGTTTGTTACTCTTTCACGTAAAAACTACTGAATGGATTTGAATGAAACTTCACCACAATATAGCTTATACATCAGAATAACACATAGGCTACAATTTATCAACATATCATGCGGGCGAAGCCGCGGGCGGAAGCTAGTTAAGTAATAATGATGTTTTTTTAGGTCTACAGAATACACCATTCAGATGGAAAGTGTTATTTAATAATCGAATTTATTATTTTAACTTCGATATCCCATAAACAAAGTGTCTTTGAAATTTTTTTTTTTAATTTTTAGGGGTTTGTTTAGGCTTAATTCAGAATATAACGACGTGACATCATGACATGTTAACGATAATAATCTAATGAATGTGCCGTTTTCGATTCGATTCAGTGATTGTTTTCTAGCCGTATTTGAAACTAGTAGTTCACATAGTATCCTATTAAGGTTGTTCTTGTCAGTCTAATTGCAATTTATTACCAGTTTACGTCAATTACTGAATTTAAAGATATTTTAATAGTATAGTAAGGTTAGCAACTTTTAAATATGGCGGTTCACGAAATTCGCCCCAAAATTAAATAGGTACTAATACCAATTTTATCACAGTAGGAATACTGAATATTTATATACATATATAATATATATAGAACTTATATAATTATATCAATTGCATATTTAAAGAATAGCTGTAGATTGGTGGTGGTTAAATAAAAAAAAATAGGTAAGTATTTTTGTTTTCGGTAGTAAGCAAAGCAAAAGTACCTAATTAATGAACAGTCATCTGCATCGCCAAGATTCTTTTTATTTTGGCTCTTTTCTATAGATAAGAAAAATCTATCCATAAAATAGACTCTAATTTGTCTTTATTTAGTTCATTAGGAAGGTATAACTTGAGTGAGTCATACTGTATTATTAATTTATAATATACTTACTATTATTCTTTATTATTTCCATTTTCTAAATTGGTTTCGCTTAGTTACCTTCATCAGTAAATCGTGCTGTTCGTACTATATAATTATTAAATAACTACCATATTCAATGACTCTATATAATTTACGTGCACATATTATTAGTATAAAATAATGCTACAATTATATTTAATTTATCTTTGAGCTATGAACAATAATAATTTTTAACGAAACGCGTGCGCGAACACAAATTTTTGCATTCATTTATATTTCATTTACCTATATCAATCTCTAGTTCATTCCTAGTCATTCGTTCACTTCGTGACAAATTTAAATTATTTTTCAAACGCTGTTTCCTGTTATTATCAATAAATTATTATATTTATTACGAACTAGTGTCATATTTAATATAATGTTATTTTCAATTTAAATACATAGGCACATAGGTTTATAAAATATGCAGACTTATAATACAATAATTATAATACCTCAATGAGCAATGGCTCATCTGACAATCATCAGCAGTAAAATAAGTATTTGAGTTTCTTTAAATGCTTTAAAAAAAACTGATGATTGAAGAATGATGATGAAAAAACTGACTTAGATTATAGCTTTAGCATGATAACTGGGACTGAAAATCAAAATTATTTATGGCACACTACTGCAATTCAGTATAGTCACATAAAAAATTATGCTAGCTGCTAAAGCTGTCGAAATACCTAGACAACAAATAATCTACGAAACGTCACTGGCTGGTAAGAATTGTTTATGCACCTAGTAACAGAAAAAAAAAGATATATTTTTCCCGCGCTCTTATCATTTGAAAAAAGAACACTTAACATTTTCTTGAGTCACTTCACTTGACAATTCAACAGTTACGTAATACATTTTACTTGTGTAGTTGTGTGTTCATGTCATTTATTCTATTCTCGGCAATGACCGCACATGAGTCAGCGGCAAGCAACATGTTTTCATATATTGTTTATTGGGCAAACGTTGGATATTGGCGAATTAAACAGTGTTGCGATGATTAATGTGTGTTCAAAAATTTGGCAAACATTGTTAACGAAATATTTGCATGATATGAAATGAAATGTAGCGCCCCTTCATGAATAGCCCGAGTTATACGTCCTTTAGGAAAACAAATATTTTTTGAACACTCGTTGCATTTAAAAGCCTATGTAGGTACCTAATATTGTTTTAGATTGGTGAAGTTGTAAAACCTAGCAAATTTAAAAAAAAAATTAATAGGCTGGTGCAAAAAAATAACTACTGCGCTCCACGTAGATATAACTTGGGTAATACAAAGAGATATCTGATTACTATTTAATTTAACATTTAACAGATTAGTATAAATACGGCATTGTTCTTTTGCAATTATGTAGTAGGTACTACCTAATGTAGTACTACAATGTAAAAACAATAAAAAATTATTAAGTAACTACAAGAAACAAAAACTGTAATTGTTAAAAAAAAAACTTTCCAACTAACACGACAACTTGCACATTAGTCACCAGACCGACCTTGCTACGTCACATATTACCTACAATATAATAAAATATTCTACGACAAAGTACCAAGTACTTTGCGATCAAGAATTACTGTAGTCGGTAGCAAGCATAATTACCGCCCGCATGCCATAATATCATAGACCAGCGTATTATTACAGTGTTATTGGTCATCACATCACAAACCGATATTTTGTGGTCATTTGTCGTCGTTGGAAGCGGTTGCAATAGTGTTGTAGATTTATAGCAATTTTGCATTCGATGTTCTGGGAAATTTGAATTAAAATGTTTTTTTTTATTCGTTGTGGAAATGTGAGTGGCCAGTTTTATTGGTGGTCTAGAAAGAACTTGTTCAAAGAGGTTATAATTTTTTCTTTGATTTATAAAAAGTAGAGTAAATGGATTAGCGAATATTTTTTTTAATATAAAAAATAACCTGAGAACAAACATTTTGTGGGACCAATAAGTTGTATTCAAATTCAGCTCAATAAAACCTAGTTATTTAAGCCTACAACATTTAATTTATCTGCTTATTTATATGTGTACAAATTTCTTAGGTGTGGTTTCATTCATTGCGCATATTGTATAAGACAGGTTTTGTTTTGGTTATGTCAAAAGCCTTTGATATTGTCACGATTAATACTAAACAAACAAAAATCGAATTAAAAAAAAAACCCTGACGACAGATAACCTAATCCTTAAAAAAGAATCTACAGAAGTGACTGGCATGAAACATCCTGAATTACGTACTTTAAAATTTACTTTCAGAGCTCTTAATAGCTTGGCTTTCCACAGGGTAGCATTCTAGGACCCTTATTATTCCTGTTATTTATTCATTTGTCTATATTTATTTCTAGGGTAAAAAAACAATTGTTTTTGCAAAAAAATACCTAAATATATAATATTTTTTAATATATACCTATTTACTAATAAGTAGGAGTAATATGATACAGATTCATATTCCATCCTTGGCTGGAGATTGGGAAGATTAGATTAATAGACGTGGCCTAGAAATAGCGTAACATCTAAACAAGGAGAGGAAAGACGAAAATCCAGACCAAATGCAATCAACCAACCAACACAACATATAACATAAACAATAGTATGAAAATATACTGCTCATGTATATATAATAAAATAAAATTAAGTGCAAAGATATACTTATAGAAGCAATAATATAACTATTTTACGTAGCAATCGTTCGTGAGCCAATCCAATAGATCAAGTCAAACACGCAACTTAAGGCCTTCATACACGTCCCGAGAATCACATAGTTAAAAGGTAAATTATTGGTAATGAGCCATCATTACTGTAAGTAGCTTAAATAATTGTTTGTAAGACATATTAAAGTGAGAATTATGTTTTTATTAATCATGATTACCCTATTTTTTAAAGAGTTGATAATTATAAAATTTATTTTGATTTATGTAGAGTTGTTGTTGTACCTTTGAATTACATAGGATGCAAAAACCAACATGATTATCGGCGTAATGATGGCTGGTGGAAAAGGTTGGCAAACCAGCAGCCAGATGGGTGGAAGATATATATATATATATACATAAAGAAGTAATCACGGGAAAGAAAGAAACTATGTGATCTGCGCTGTCCATAGAAGATTGGCACAAAAAACAAGGGTTAGGTCGATGCAGGCTGGTAATGACAAATTATGATGATAAGCTAATGACGATGGGAATGAAAATTACGAATCTAAGAATGCAATGTACCAAAATATTGTAACTATTCATGTCACCATAAAACTGTATTAAAACATTACACGTGTTAATATTTATCAATCTGTCGCCATAAAAAAAGTTTTTAAAAATAAAAACTTGTGCTCCTGTCAATTCTTAAGACATAAACATTTTTTTGTACATTTTACTAGTTTTAACTGACTAGATAAAACGTGTTGAATGTTGTTGATATGGCTACAGTCAAAACACTAGATATATAACAATATTTTTGTTTTTGAACATTTTATGATGTGGGTGTAATCTCGTTCCAATAAAAAGCAACATCTACAAAATATAAATCGATTAGTCTAATCGTTGTGAAGCGCCATATTTCATAAAAATGTCTATGAATGGATTATTTTATTACATTTATTTTAGTAATCCTTTTATTTATGTCTGTAAGTATTATCAAAATACAGTACCAAAAGAAATCGTTCTAATATTCATGTATGTATCAATAATTTATCATTACGATAAATTATCAAACATAAAATACGACTTGGAAAAAATTTTTGCTAAAAATTTTAAAGAAATACGGAACGTTGTGCAAAAAGAACCAAGTTTTGAATTTTATATCAAGAAATCTGGCTGGAAAAAAGCGTCGAGAATCAAATAATAAATAACACATGTGTTGAATATTATTGGAGAAATAAATGCACCTCATAAAATAAACATATTGCGACCACATGATCTCGCGCTGTCATTTTTGAACGTTTATTTAGGCGTGTGGGCAACACACAATGTATGTACACGATTTGTACATTATTTTCGAAATGCCAATCACTAAAACAGTCATATTTAGATAAGAGAAAATATAATGGCTAGGTTACATAAAATAAATACTTGCTTTTCCCCATGGATTAATCCGTGTGTATGTTGAATCGGGATAAAAAGTATTCTTTGCGTTAATCCAGGACTTGATCTATCTGTGTGCCAAATTTCATCTAAATCCGTACAATGGTTTACGTGTATTTGAGTAACAAACATCTTCCCAAAGTATCACATTTAAAATAATATTAAGATAAAATCAAATCAATATAAGGTCATATATTATGATCTCAAAAGTTTGGATTCTTTACAGATTAAGAAACTCTAGATATTTGAAGAAACTAAATAGTTTTAATTAAAATTATCCACCTATAAGAGGTGTTTATGAATCATCAGACCTTTAGTCTCTGAAAAAAATAAAATACAACAAAATCAAAGGATTGCAAAATTGTATTCAACCTTTTTTTATTCGAGTACTTTTGAATGTCAAACGTTTTTTGTTTTCGATACAAAATTGCCTCTTGTGGGTGTAATAATGTGTGAATTTGATTCTCAATAAAAACCAGACTTGAAATTAAGACGGCCAATAAAAAATACCAATTTATAACTTCGTTATTTGATGCTTTTCGTTTTAGTAAATATGCATTTAAAAGTAAGGTTAATGTAATTTGTAAACCTCTGCGAAACTCTATTTAATTGGATAATACCATTAGGTTTTGTACAGACTGAGAATTTTTTATGAATTTTTCATTAGGGCCCGTCGAACTAATGACATTGTTTTTTTTAGTTTTTTTTAATCTATGCTATAGGCACTGGACATGGTATGTGCCATTCAGCTGTCATTCAAAACCTAATAAAATCATTACAGAATTTGACATAAAAAGTGACAAATGCTTGTTATTCTCATTAGCGCTTAGCACGAAAATAAAGTGATTGCGACGAAAACAATTTTAAACAAACACATAAAATACACACGATGTTAATTACTTTTAATTGTAAAGAAAATGGCCATTTGCCAAACTATTTACAACCATAATGAATTTACGTAGTGATAGCGACAGTTTACGGGGCTAATGATGTGAGAAAATTTACGAGAATCGACTACAAATAACATTTCTAAATAGTTATGGACGCTTTCCATTCTTTGATATAAAGAAAATCATAATGGAAAGTTTTTATACAATGTGAAAAATCCTAATGTTTTAGTTAAGGCTCAAAGACACTTTTGATGTTTTTTTTTTAATAATTTGCGAAAATAAAAAAGAAATCTGAAGGATTTATGTTTTATTTTCGCTAATTAATAAGTTTTATTTGGTAAAAAATAAATGGTAGATGAAAAAAACCTTATTGCAATTTATACACCATGTTCCAGCTAACTAACTAAAAAAAGTTAGGTAGGTATATGAATTTTTTCATAGATATTTTAATTTCGAACATGTGTCACTTTTTTATTGGTGTCATTAATATCTAAAATTTGCTAAAATATTGTGCAGCAAAGTTATAAGATTCCAACCGGATAATTCACAGCGTGGCTTACAGAATTTATTTTATGTAAAAATTATTAATAGGTACCTACCTAATGTAAATTTGACAAAATTTATTTTACATTTTAATTTTTAATAAGAATCTGCAGTATTTATGATAATATTTTACAAAATTAATAGTATAACCTGATATATTACTTGCCAAGATTGTTTTTAAAATGTACCTACGGTAGGTAGGTACCTAGGCAGGTACCTACTAACAAGAACGCTTTCATAACTTAATTGTGAACATCTAAAACACTAACATTCCACACTTCCTAACGGCTGGCTGCCTCAAGATAAAAGATGGCCATAAATAATAATTAGCAGCCGGGAATCGAACCTGGGCCGCACTTTGAGACTAACGATCCTGCCTGTCCCCCGAGGCGTAGATATTAATAACAAGCAACGACCATCAGATTTATATCTTCATACGAGCAACTAGGCGATCAGTTATACCACAGTATAATAAATCATACAGTAAGGTAACTACGTACAAACGCTCAAAACGGCCACACTCACACAAACATGCGCAACTACGCGTGGTTGATACTGCGAGTACCGCGACGTTCGCTTAGGAGTCTCGTCGTTACGCAATATTACGCGTGTTTGTGTGAGTGTGGCCGTTTTCGAGCGTTTGTACTTAGTTACCATACTGTATGATTATTATACTGTGGTTATACTGGCTCCTATTTAACGTAAGTACACCAATTACAATGTCCGACCAAAGATAAATTGTCTAATTATCTTCTGTAAAACTTAGCAAAAACTACGCGTTTCGGCTGTGTTTAACACGTCCGTTTCTATAATAATTCTAACAATTCTTCATTTACGAGTAACAGGGTTTCTTTCAAACTTGGTTTCGCGTGTTGCTATCAATCATTCACCGACCAAAACATACCATCTGAACTTAAAAAAACGAAAATCGATAACGCCCAAAACTCAAGAGATAAGGTCCAAAATGAACTCACGATAAGCCTTAAGGCCAAATAAATATAAAAGGTTGCCCACGGCCAAACTAAATTAATAATTCCGCGTTTACAATCTTATAATAGCCGCCATTTTTCGTGCAGCACACCCAAATTATTTCGAGATAAAAACATATAGGTACTACATGTGGGCGTCCGATTGCATATCTCAGAAGTACTGGTGACCACAAAAAAACCTGAATATTCACATTTTGAATTTCGAAAACTGAATTCGAAACAGATGTTTTTGCCCTGCAGTTACTATCGTTTTTTGGTGCGTGAGAGTTTTCTCGTTTAGTTTTTAAATTAAGACGCCTGTCAAAACAAAATCACTGATTATAACTATGAAAAATCACAAAAAAATAACAATGTAAGGAGAAATAACATTACAAAGGTTATGTAAAATATCTGTTTGATCAAAATTTTTCATATCTACATAAAAAAAAATTGCAAAACAAAAATTTATTCTAGGCATTTTTTATGTATGAAAACTTGTTCCGATCAAATTTATATTTTTGCTAACCCTTTGTAATGTTATTGTCCTTAAATTCCTTTTTTTCGATTTTTCAAATCTATATTTGGTGATTTTACATCTTCAATGTGCGAGCGAGATAGTTGCCTCAGTTATTAGGGCGCCCATAAATTAGTCTCATGCCTTGATATTTTTAACTGTTATTTTTAATACCTGTTACTTTTCATTCTGATATTAATAGTTGATTTTGTATAAGGTACACAGGCAATAATTATCTTTCACAGCATGTGTTTCAATGTGTTAGCCCTTTGTTGATGACCGTTAATAGTAGGTTTTAACAAGGTAGGTACAGTGGTATCTATATTAGTAAAAACGAAGTGTTTTTCTAAAAAAAATATTTTCTTCGATAAGAAAATATTATCATCGTTATGATTTAAAAACTATAATATAAATAAATCTTTTCTCTCGCTCACGTAATAGTTGTAGATAGCAAAAATACTAAATTAAACTTTTGAACTGTTTTCATGTACCAATCTGCCATAGCAACGCAGATAAGGCGAGTCAGTGTGTTGTAGATATCACATAGCTAACAAAACAAGTGTCAGTGTTTGACGTGTGATCGTTTAAAATTAGCATGAATATTATCCACAAAATGCAAAATAACATGAGACGTGCACAGAATGTAACGTATGGCGTTCCACCATTGGTGGTCACGAGAATGACGTCATTAGGACTAAATTTACTTATACGAAATACGCCTTTTGAAAAAAAATATCGATAGGTATTTTAAAGGTGGAACAGATTATGTGATATATGTAAATTAATAAAATAGAATAATGCTACAAGTATTATATTAAATTATTGAGCCAAGTTGATAGGTCGAGACAAAAAGTCATTTTAATATCCTAATGACATTTTTTTTTAATAATAGCCCGGAAAGAAGTATGTATTTAAAAATTGGTGATTTTATTTTGTCCTTTATTTGTTCTTGATAAGGGCACTGGTAGGTATGTCGATTTGTAGCAGTGTGATAAAAACATGTGACGGTTTTTTATCACTAACATTACTGTTGCTAAGCGAATTGATAAGTAAGTACCTACTGCACAGTTTTTTTAGCTTCCAGTCAAAAACGAATATAGAAAACTAAAATATTTTTGAAATAATACTTCATTGGAGAAAAATCGTACAGAAAAAAAAAACACGGACTTAATAATCTCTAACCTGTTGTAAAAAAACGTTGCCAGACTAACAATTTAAGTATTCGATAACTGTTTTTTTTAAGGTCGATGTAATTCATTTAGAAAAACACCGCCTTTTTTTTCAAGTTAGACCACAAAAAGTTCACACAAAAAGGGCTAGCGGGTGAACGCCTTTTTTATTCCGTGACTTTTTTTTTACTTTTACTATACTACATAATAATATAAAAAAAATTTTTTATCATTTTATAAAAATGTAAAAAAAAAATCAATTTCAAAACTGGTACTAATTTATTACTATCCGTCGGAACTTTACTAGTAGTGCTACTAGTAGAAATAGACATTAAACACATTCTTCTTATGAAAATTACATACAAATAAAAGTAAAAAAAAAAATGTTAAAAAGACTCACCTATTTTGTTGCCGTAGAAAAAGATTTAATTTAATTTATATTTTTTGCATAGGCACTATACATATAGTACCGTTGTTCCATTGTCACTGTACCACTTATCGTCACTTCGAAATAATTATTTCCACAATATTTACAGTTTTTTTCTTTTCATTATTAAATACTCATAGCAGTTCTTTATTTCATAAAAAAAACTTTCAGATTTTTTTTTCCATATATAAAATGAAAAATATTTCTGACTTTTGTATTCCAATCACTGTAGTAGCCGCACAAAAATATTTAAAATGAAATTATCATTTGATGTTTTAGCATTTTTTTTTTATTATATATTGGAACGTTAATTCTTATAAGAAGTTCCAAAACCGCTTAGGGCGCGCTGAACTCGTATGAGTTTCAAGATGTTATAAAAAAAAACAATTGACGATACGTGTTCGCGCGTCGATCGACGTCACAAGAAGAAGCCACGCATCAAACGCGAGTGTCGCCCGCGCTCCGAACCAACGGATTGTGTAAACGCGCGCCACTCGCTCGGCTGGCATCGCGAGCGGGGGCGGAGGCGCGGGGGAGGGTCGCTGGCTCTCTCGCACGCACACATCCAGCCCACCGTACACCACTCCATTACTAACGTTCCTATTTTGAATACGCGACACGCCAATCTAGCTCCTATGCGATAGGTATAGGAGTCGAGGGATGTGATGACCGAACCGCGACGTGCGACCGACATCAGATCGTGCGTGTAGACAGAGAGAGCACTACGGCTATTGCGTGTGAGATAGAGACTGAAAATCATCGGTAGTTGAGCCGCGTAACGCATGTGTGTCTTTAAACGCTGGGCGACGATGCAATAGTGGCATAGTGTCAGACTTTGTAAAATGTAGATGAGAAGTTGTCTTATTTCTTTTTTAGTTTTTAATTCACCATCTATCATTTATGTTGAATGAGATACAAACTACGACATCTGGCGATCAAAAGCGGGCCTTCTGACATTAAAAATTATAAATTGACACGTATTCATGCATCAGTGAATATCGCTCGGTTTAATTTACCCAACATCGAAGCTCACATTTCTACCTGGGATATTAATATATCAGTCAGCGTTTAATTTAAAATGTATCATTCCATTTACAGTACTTATTGACTTTTTAATAATGAACGGTAAGTAATTGAGAAAAAGGGTTCTTATGACGAATTCCAAGAAAACTGACCCAACTTGAAATGTGCCTACATTTCTAAAAAAGGAGAAGATTTTTCAGGCAAACGTTTAGATAACAATAACTTCAAATAATAACCTGAAATTTAATGCAAAATCTTATCACTGGTGTGTAAATACAATACTTCTCTATTATGCTCTTATGACTAATAAAATTTTACACACACCGTTTTGACCAACAACAAATAAAAACACAAAGGTTTTGCGCTTAAAGACCAAATTCGTATAAGTCTCTCAATTCTGTTATGACGAATAAAATCTGATTATTAAATCGAAAGAGAAAATCGTTTATACAGTTGGTAATGGGAGTACGAACACCCACACGCAAGCCCACGTTGGCAATTCAAAATTCAAATTTACGAATTTCTATTGGTTAAAGAGCATTCGGTGACTAGCCGCGTCCAACCAGCCAGCTTTATGTTTATTCGACTGGTTTTATCTGAGTAGTTTAAGTTCTAAAAACCTGATATTTATGTTCTAAGAAATTTAGAATGATTTAATGCATTGCCTTGTGCGTAGATACAGGTGTTGTTACTGCTAATTTATGAAATATCTGATTTGGCTCTTTCTGGCCAGGTCAAGACCCTTACGGTTTCAATGTTATAAAGTTAATTAGAAGATATGATGATGGGAATCTTTTGAAAGTTGACCAAACAAGACCATTGAGCCATCTGTTTGAATTAGATTTTACAACCGATCATGTAATACGATAGTCGAGTTAATATATTGGCATACATCAAGAGTGTGGTAGGTATAAAGCAAGAAAAAATCTTAATGTTTTTGACAAAGAATATGATATCTCTAATGGCTCTAGTGCTAATATGCGATCGTATTTTCATACATCTATAAATGTTTAGACAAATGACCGTATCTTTGAAAAGGTAACAATGAGTAACTTTTTTAAGCTTGGAGAAAAACTAGTATAGGGTCTTCTAGCCCCCAAGGGAATGCAGCATATATTAAAAAAATTACGTAACAAATAAAATGAAATGATAAAATGTATAACTATCTATTTTATATGCACATAATCTGATATGCTCTGCTGACAATAACAGGTAAACAGTTCACTAATCCAGTATCGTGCAGTAATTGATTTTGTATTAAATTAATTGACTTCGCTTGCATGATGTGATTGGCTATTATTTTATAATCAATAACCATCATTTAGTTTACATCAATATTTCTTATTAGTTTTTGTTTTTTATTATAAGTAAGGACTGAAACATATTACGTAAGCATATAACTTTAATTAACATTTATTCTAAACTCAAATTGAATATTTGATTTCAATCAACATATTTATTCATTTGTTTCTAAGCTTATTTTGGAATTTAAGCAAATGACACACTTTAATTTGTATGTAAATGCCAATTGCCAAATCAAAATATGAACAAATTTAAGTTTGAAACTATGGAAGAAGTCTGAATTTTGCATTTTATCATTTCTAAGATTGTATTCTGTCAATTTTTTAATCAATTAAACTGATAACAATGACAATAAGAATACTTCCGAGACAGCTGAGTTTAGATGATTTCTGTTTCCACCGAGGTTTATTCATCTTTTCAAAAGAAATAGAGGTAAATCATACATCATAAGATTGAGCATATCGTAAGAATTTTGTTGTTGAAATAATATTACCTATCCTTACCTTTTATATTTATCCATCTTCTGACGGATTATTTTCTAAGAAAAATCTATGAATTATCATTAATAAATCAACATTTTACTACTCTGAATAATGCTGTAATTTTTTACTAAGAACCATAGAAAATTATATGTCGTACCTACCTATTTTTTTGTAAATTTTATAAAACGATAATATCATGTCTCAGCTGACACCGTATCAGCAAGATATGCTGCGATAGTCGACATCGACACTGGTTTTAGTGATAAACAATATTTTATTTATCTCTAGATAATGTCACACTTTATTGCCGACAAAAATTACTTTCTACCTGTTAAAGTAACACCTGTGATTTTTGTAATACCAAAATACTAGTTATTTTTAACAGTAGTATTTTGCAATGTAATTTAATGTAGCAATTTCTTGTGAAGGTAATGGCAATGTGAATGATGTTCTGATTTACTACTTTTTGCGTAGTTTTTGTTTATTGAAGCAAGTTACACCTATTTCTTGTTAAAAAAAATAGTGTGATAAGCGCATTACACACTTTAGTTATTTATTTTAGTGACGGTATAAAAAAAATACTTCACTGAGATAACGTTATCGTTATCAATGTTGTATTTACCGAAGCAAAACTAAATTAGGTGTATGTAAATCGCGTCCTTGTCTACCTAGATGATATATTTATAGGTTACTGAAATTTCTGTATAAACCGACGATACCTACTGGTATTAATTTTACAATCTTTATACCTAAAATACGTCCTGTAATGCCATTGGGTTTTATTTTGATGTCCGAGTTGGTTTCGTGGATTCGTGGCTTTTCCTTTTTCATTCACCTTTGCTTTATCATTTAAATAAATATTAGCTAACAGTTCTCACAGTTTGCCAAACGTTATTTACCAATTTTCACTTCAACAGCACACGAAAAAAGCGCGCCTATTCGATCATTACCAGTTTGAGCGGGAAAACGGCACAGTCATCGCGCTGCAGTCGATATCGAACAAACAACATCGAAACACATCGCCCTCACTTGCCTAAACCCGAGGTTATTTTCGACGAAATTAGCCCGAATATTTACCTTTTGGAAAATTTTAAACAACTTAGAACACAACAGCACAAGTTTATAATTTATTGCGATTTGATCGGCCATCACTAGGGCCGCCACTAGGTGCACGCGAACGGGATTCGCTTATTAATCGCAAAAATAATTAGCGGTTATTGTTTTTGTCGGTGCGCGCCGCTGGCGACCGCTCGCGCCGCGCTTCACCACTGCAACTCGTCACATAATGCCCACTAACAACGTCTCTTTCCCCCTTTACTTCCGCACCGGCTTTTTACCGAGGGCGCAGGCGCCCCTGACATTTTTTAAACCGCGCCCATGTTTCTGTAATTTCTATCGCGGCGCGCACCTTTAATGAAAACAGCTTTTTTCGGATATTTTTTCGCGACGTCTCTGTCTAACGGGTATGTTTGCCAACTAGCCATCCCTCTTCTTCTAACGGTCGTCGGTAGGCGCTCCGATGCGACGCTAGTTGGGTTATATCCTCTCTTTCTAGTGACGCCGCGACGCCGGTGACGCCAATTATTTTGCCACAATCCAACGTCTAAACGCAATACGGACAAACCCTACTATGATTTTGGACCTTATCGCACTTGCATAAAGTGTAAGCTTTGACGCGTCTAATGCAGTTGCGACCTTATAGTTCTATGCAAAAAGTGTAAAGTTCCGGCCATTTTTGCGATAAAAAAAATGCTTGCATGCACGTAACCACGCCTTTGTATACACACATATTGCTGTCTATTTTACTCCTTTTTTATTTTTCATTCGCGTTCTCGCTCTGTTACGCACACATAGATGCGCAGTATCACGAATGCTTCGGGACGTGTCGTGTCGTCGCCACCTAGCGGGTAATAGCGGAACTTTTAGGATGGAAAAGTATTCGTAAACTTTCACCTTGGGGGTGGCAGCACTGAGAGAAAGGGGTTGGTTTTTAAATTTAGTTCGACTACTCGCCGCAACGTAGCGCTGTGCGTCAATTCCGTACACGAGTTGGATTTTCCGCTGTAATAAACGGGTTGCGTGCTGTTTTATTAATTAGATCGTTTATTAATGCGACGAGAATCAATTATAGAACCAGCCGTAAGCCGTTGAGGAAAAAATCTTTCTTATCTACTTAAAATTTAATCAAAACAGATTTTACTTGGCGAATTAGCATTTTATTTGCGCTTGTAGCCGCGATTCTCAACAGGGGGCTCTGTGAGCCGGTCTGACGGGGACAACTAGATTAATCGTAGAAAGAAAAATGGACCCAAGTTAATTTAATGAAACCAAGTCGATAATGACATTTTGTTTTTATAGATATCCATGTAAATCTATCGTGTTTAGATGTCATTAAATTGGACTGGTGTCCATTATAATTTTATTGGATTCGGTAGGCAGGTAATATAGGAAGCGATTTATGATTTTTATAACGATCTTTGGTTAAACAGTTTAATTTGAAATGTCGTTTAAATCAGGATTAACGCGATTAGGATCCGCGCCCTTCATGTAAATAGACTCGGCGGGTATCACGATTTAACTAACTTTCTCTTGGTAGTTTACCCGTTTGTGGTTACTATTGGTTAAGTTTAATAGGTTTATAATGACATTTTTTGCTATCTATTTATATAAAAAATGCTTTTAATAATTAATAATATATAAGTACTTAATTTTTTTACGTAAAATGATTTTGTCATCAAAACTAAAGCTGTGTACCAAATATCAGATCAATCTGTCAACAGGAGGGGGTGAAATATCGATTACTAAATTTGAACCGAATAATAAACAGGTCAAGCTAAGTACAACCGTTTAAAAACAGTTTTATTTTCGACCTGTAACTTAGTCACTACTTAGGTCACAAAGTTATAGGTAAAAAAAAAATGGCGAATCCATTTTATGTTTTTTGTTTGTTTAGGTAAATTGGAATTTGTACAGCGAGATCATAAATTGGGTACGAATATAGTGCATCAACATTTTTTACATACCGTAAAACGGGGCTATTAAATTTATAAACCTAGGGGCTATTTGGGATACCTAATGGTTTTTTTAAAAATTAATAAGTACATGTGTCATGTATTGATATTAGGCAGAGTTGCTTCCTACACCCACATTTTGCACACCATCTTACAAGTCGCATGCAATAGGAAACGAGCCTATTGCTACTATTTAATTGGGCTCAACTCATTCTGTGCAGATACTGAGAATTTCCCAATAGAAAAACCCAACAACACTCTTCATCCCGAAGCTTTTATCTCAAAAAAATATACTGTTTCTTAATGAAAACAACAATAACGTTTTTATGATAATAGGTGGCGCCACGTGTACCTACTAAATTAACGCAAGTGAAGCCGCAGGCATAAACTAGTACAAAATATAATGTTTAAAAACTTAGAAATCAAACAGTTATTGATAGATTCCCTTAGAACAAACATGATACATAAAATTGCTTTATTTTATTAAAATATTCATAGCAATGGAATTAAACAATTAATTGTACACAGTAAAGCAACACGTACAATGGACAGCATTGCAAAGAAACTGTTATTGCAAAACCGTATTTATTTCTATTAAAATAAGGACCAAATTCCTACTAATTTGTAGTACACTTATTCAGGACTGGTACGGCGCGGGCGCAGGGTACACTGATAAATATTAAACGTACTGTTGTTAGATAAAGTAAACTAATTGTTACACAAATTGTTTTGCTTAACCCACGGGTTGCACGACTTTGAAGGATGTAATTTAAATCAGTTTCTACTGCCTGGAATGGATAAACTCTGATAAATTCAGGTATGAGAGGTTACATTTATGGTGGTTATATGTTTCTATTAGCCTGTAACTTGCTTATGCCAGCCCAGGCTGAGCCTGTAGCCAAAACATGTCCTTAAATAATCTAAATCAGATCCAGCTAGCCCAGTGGTTCCAAGCCTATTCAATATTGTTACCCCTATGACCTATTACGAAAACCAGTTTTACCCCGACCTTAAAATGTTATCAATACAATTAGATAATATTAGGTCTTAATTATTAGGTTGCTCGTTACACCCACAAAAAAACTGATTTACCCCCGCGGCGGTAATTACCCTCAGGTTCGGAACCATTGAGTATGCCGAGCTAACGCCCTTAACTTCGGGTGGAATCTTGCAAGCTGAATTAAGACCACCTCCTCTAATACTACGGAGTTGAATTTTAGCATGTTAGTTCAGTTCCGATGACAATGCATTTTTATGGTAAGCATGACCTGAGTCGACATCTAGTATTAGCTCCAGATAAAGGAACTTTTCAACGATCAACAGCACAGATACTTAGCTTGGATAAAAATATTGTTTTTATAAAAACTTATTTACGATGAAAAAAGCATGTTTGACAACTACCTTACCTGACGGGTTGCATACCTTTTATGGTGAGCGGTGTTGTGGTCTTCAGCCTATTCATTTGAAGTAGTACTAGTAAGTATCCAAAAATATTGTAAGCCATTATTTAAAAGAGGTACCATGGAGTTTCTTGCCAGATTCTTCTCCATGACGTAAGCTGCCCTTGGAACTGGCAACTAGAGTCACTCATAAAATAATATTAGAATTATGACTATTCTTATGTGTCTAAAATGGTCTACATGATTAAAAAGATTTTGATTTTGAAGTTCTACAAATTGTTATGTTTTCAAAATACAGATTAAATTTTAAGAATAAGAAAAAAGAAATAAGAAAAAAGATTAGAAGAGTATTCCAATTAAGTATTAAGCTGCGTGCGCATGATGTCTGTTCCATCTTATCATATTTTTAATCACATTTAAAGACGCAAGTTTATTACTAAACCCTATCAAAATCTTCATCAAACTAACCCTAAATTGGCTACGATTTAAATCCCGAGATAATCATTATCTATCCACATTTACATTACGCAGGAATTCCAATCAATTAAGTAAATTAATTACTAGACTAAGCTTTAACAAAATATAGGTAATTAAGCACATAAAGTAGGACCTACTTCGACTTTCATTCAGCCTTGCGTTGTTAAACATCTAGGCATTACAAATACTAGCTTGCTAGAAACCTTGTCATACTGGATATCTAACTGGCACTGTTTGTGAATATTTGTGTTCGTTGCAACTGTGAAGGAATGACAATGATTGTATCTAATTTACGATGAAGTTACTAAAACTTCTAAACGTATGGAAGCAAGGTCGTAAGGAAATGCAATTGTTGAGCGCTGCGTTGCGAGGGATCGGTATCCAGTTTTTTTTTTATATGAGCATGAGAATCCAAAAGTACTTAAGTCAAGGCTAATTCGTCAACTCGACTGTTCAATTTGGTGCTGATTCTCTTGATCCCGCTAAACGAATTTTTGTCTAACTCTAATTTTAGTCTAGTAAATTTTAGTATATCTCGAAATATACATATAAACACCATCGAAAAAGGACAGCAGACTGAACTATCAAATTAGAGCTGTCAAATTAGTCTACGTCCTTGCAATTGACGTGAAATTAGGGACTAAGTTCTAGTTGATATCACGATACGGACTAGTTTGACAGATCTAAAAATCTTCTATCCTGATCTCTGTAAGACAGAGAGATAGTGAATCTAAATTAGTTTAGAGCGTGTGCAAGAGAATTATCATTAATTATCTATTGTCGTTTTAAATACTTTTTCTAACATATTTTTTTTAATATCTAAAAGACACACCAGAGCCGATGTTCATAATCTGAAGTCACTCATGTTTTTTGAAGTTCATATCATGTTTAAAATGAGATAATATCACTTTGTTTTGATCAAATAACACGTTTAAACTAACCTAACCAATCAAAGGCAAAATGTCCAGAATACGCTATTGTTAGTCAATACGGCTAAAGCCGTATCAGACTAATCGCGACTAAATTTTGTCGGCGATAATAATATTTTTACGAAACAACATTCCGAAATTTCCGACAACTATTTGGAACCGTTTGAAACAACAATTCATTTTGTACTAGTATTTAGTTCAATTGAATTAAATGAAAGGGATTTATTTTGAAAATGTCTTGCAAATGTAAATTTTGGTTAGAAATACATAGAGCTGGTTGTAGGTATCTATTTGTAATTATATTTTTAATTTGTCCCATCCATCTCATTTTGGATCAAGTTTTCGCGTCCTCTCATTATTTTTTTACATAAAATACCAAGTCTAATACTTAAAAAGTTTGGCAAAGGTTTTTATAAAAAACATAAACTACAACTCTTATTAAAGAGTTTTACAATTACACTTTATACACCTTTGTTTTAAGTAAAGTCAGTTAGGTTTTAAGCCCCATGTATTAGAGGCATACCTATTGCCATTAACCGGGTACAATTCTAGACACAGTATGATAGTCATACAGTATGGTAACTACGTACAAGTACAATTATTATACTGTGGTGTTACTGTGAATTTTCTATTGGAAACATCTTAAAATACTTTGCTCGACATAAGGATCAAACATCCTCGCGCTCAGCAGTCGCGCTTATAGCGATCAACGAGGCATTTTACCTAATAATTTTATACTAGTGTATTAACCAGAAGGTCGTTAGTTCAAATCCTTTTTCTATTTTTTCTATTATTGACTGTTGTCGAGAAACGCTAAGTCAACCTTTTGTATTTCCATAAACACTAATAATTAAAATTTCTTTTCGATCGTCTTTGAGGACAAAAAAACAACGCAGAATTAGGCGCCACTGTATTCTGCGGGAAAATAAATCATGTTATCTTCTTTTAAAATTTTCTCAATTAACATTCGTTGAAAGGTCTGATCATCTTCTAAAATAAAGTACATCACTACTTCCCAATCGCGAGAGTATCGACAATCTATCGAATTCGATAAAATCGTAAAGGCAGCGTCAGACTGGCAACATTCCGTCGTCGTTGCTCGCGAATCGTCATAACTCAATCGAACATGGATCTTGATTGCGCTGTCTGTGGAGGCGGTAGCGTTACCAAAAAATAAGATTTTCAGACATTTTTTGGGATGAAAATAGGGAATGTACATTATGTATGGATGACATATTTTGTAGAAGCAACTGCGAATAGGACTATTTCGATATTTCGACATTTTCGATCTGGCTGTAACGAAAGGATACTGAAGCGCGTTTCCTTTCGTTACAGCCAGTTACAGTGGCCTGGATGTGTGAGCTAGAACTTCAATTTTCTAGCTATGAACCAAATTAATAGTTTTTAAAAAAAACTCTTATTGGACGTACCAGGTAAATTACCAATTACCAACTCAAGAAATATTTTCTCCAAATTTCAAGTCTCTAGGTCCAGTACTCCACTGCACCAATCAGGGCAGGCGGGGCCTTTGGGGTCGTGGGCGCTCAGATTGGGGAGTTTGTGCGCCCACTGAGCGACCCCAGAGAAGACGGTGGCAAAGTGGTCACATGCTACCGTGCACAGCGAGGCTCAGGAGAGACCCCTTTGCAGTCTCTCCGGGGATGTGCCTAATAGGCGTTGCGCAGGGGAGGTTCCGGAGCTGGTCTCTTAAGAAGACCCGGGATCTCCCCTCATGTGCTGATGGTGATCACCGGGGTGGTTTTAGTGAGGTAAGAATCCCACACTCCCCGGTCTCTTCCCCTAGAGGCCGGGTGCCTTTTGAAGGTTTCCCACCGTAAACAAAAAAAAAAAAGGTCCAGTACTCCAGTGTTTTAGGCTGTGCGTCCAATCTATCAATTATTAGTCAATCAGCCACGCTACTGTTTCATAGGTATTGATGGTAGAATTGTGTATTCAATGCGTCATAAAATTTATTAGATAGGTACAATGCTTATTGGAAAATACCGAACACGCTTAACATTGATAGGCAGTGGTATGATTGTTGGTTAATAAGTCAAAGATTCTGGTTTAAACCCAAACATGCGTCACTGAATATTGGAAACCAATTATCACTAGCTTGAAACGGTAAAGAAAAACATTAGAAACCAACAGACTTGAGTTTTTTAATGTTTTCGTGTTTATAGTTACGTCCTTAGGGTTTACGTGTGGTTTAAACTCTGACACTAAGGCCTAGTTTAATTTTCTATGAATAGGATTACCTACTAGATAAATTTAAAAATGAAACATAATTTTGTATGAATTATCAGCACTGATAGCCTAGTGGTATATCGGTCGATTGACAAATCAGAGGTCTCGAGTTCGATGCCAACGTCGTAGTTTCGAAACGCCCGCACCTCTGACAACTTTTTAACGGATATAACTCGCGTTTTTATTTTGATAACTGTTTTATCAAAATAAAAACGCGAGTTATATCCGTTAAAAAGTTGTTTCAATATGTTAAATGTTCGCGAAAGTTTGAAACTATATTATGGACTGTATTGTTTTAAAAACGTAAAAGAGATTATTTTATTACTCATTCGACCATCGTGACTAAGTCTATCGCAACCAATCCAACCACAATTAGCGCACGACTGCTTTAATTAAATTAAGGTTTTTTCTGCGCACCGTACAGTAAACTGAACGAGTCGCATGCCTTTCCGGATTCTGTCTGCGCGCGCATATCTCAGAAACTTAGTTACCCACTGTTACTTAGAACAAATTTTAATACTACTTAGTAATTGTCATTTGACTTGCATTTGTAGACTACGTAAGTGTACTGGGTTTGCCTGAATTATGTTTTATTAAAAGTTTATTTAAATTATTTATTGATGGTATATTATTTTTTTATAAAGCACTACTACTGTCGCCCGCGACTTCGTCCTTGCGAAAAAGAATTTTATTGTTGTAAGGATTTCCCCTAAAAGCCTTAGTCTAGTTTTTCAAATTTTGATGCTTTGTTTTACTTATTGCAATTTTTATAAGGGTCTCTAAATAAAAAAATACAGCGCATAATACTCGGTGATAATGTAGTTTTCTAAAGGTGAAAGAATTTTTTAAATTAGTTTAGTAGTTTTTGAGTTATTCATTAGAAATAAATATAAAAAAAATCTTTTCTCTTTACAATATAAATTTAGATTAAGCCTGTAAAAAAATAGGATTATTATATCGAATAGCAATTTGACGCATCCTATTTTTTTTAAATACATTTCTGATAATAAAAAAAATCTCTTTTGTTTTTGGCCAGAATTTATTTTCGATTATAAACAGATCTTCATCACAATTATAAAATCTCCCTGTAAATAATTAGGTACCTAATAATCTTAGTTATTTAAAAATTGTATACATACCAACTCACAAATGTTAGATACTCATAAGCCCACAAGTGTGACATTAGGCACTTCAAAAGTCCATCTATGGCGCATCCGTGATGTACCCGCAGGCTAATGTTAATGATTTCTTGGATATAACATGGTCCGACTAGCCATGGTCTATCCATTAATATAGGCGCACACTTATAAATATTTATTTGTCATTTATTTATGCCCACAAGCTAATCAGACTAAGAAATCCTCTGAAACGGTTGTCTTTGAAAATTGAATCATGGTGGGTGATACTTATTTCCTGTCTTATTTTGTTATACCTACCATAGGATCAGCTAATCTAGTACCTACTGGACACTTCTGGGCAATTGCTTCTCCTAAGTCCTCCTGGATGAGATTCCAAACTGAGTGACGTGATTTCATACGAAAAAAAATATTCTAGGGCTCATGTTTTAAATATTATTTCGAGTCTATTCGCGCACAAACAATTCAAAATAGTCATTATTGATCTAACCTCGACGTTTCGGCTAAGTTGCAACGACCGTGGTTACGAAAAAACCCGAATAGACCCGAAATAATATTTAAAATATGATTCCAATTCGCGAAAGTTTATAAACTTCTTTAATTCTGTACCTATACTTATATAATTTTATAAAATCTGTTTTTATATCGATTTTTGTAAATTTGGTGCTAATTGTATTAATAAAAGGCAGGTGTATTGCAGCGTAGACCACAACACCGCTAACCATCAGGAATGTTAACCATTTCATTACAACTCAATCATTAGGGTCTGAAATAAATTCACGCAACTCAAAATATGAAGAAACTAATTATCAGAACATAATAATGATGAATTCTCAGCGTTTCATTACGGTTATTAATGCTAATTATTGTTATTAAACGAGATTTAAGTTACTAATTTATCTGTTTAAACAATAGAGAAAATTTTCACGTAAAATTGTAATGAGGACAAGGTGCTGATTGAGGAGTTATTCTTTAATAATGGCATAATCAGTATCATTATTAATTTGAGATTAATAATTGTGGTCATTAGTTTGTTGAGCAATTATCGCTGTTTCTTCACGATGATTATTATTTTAATGTTGTTTTTTTTTGGCTTCAGTGATTGTTTCTAAGCAAAATATTTTAAACGATTAAAAATTGAAAAATTTCAGCTTGATCGAAACGTGATTTCATTTATGAAATGGCATTGACAAATATTTCGATCAAGCTGAAATTTTGGCTGAATCTTTGTAATGTTGTTCTCTTTCTACTGGTTGATTTACATTTTTTACAACTATATTAATTAATTTTATATCTTCAATCAACTTTAACGTACGAGCGAGATAGCAGATTAGCGCGAAGAGGTGCCTTAAAGCCAAAACCACTATTAACTAGATCACTAAAAGCGCTAAACCCTACACAAATTGTACCCTAGGTACTTTAGACCACACTCATACATTTATTAATTAATTATATTTCGACACGTATACACGATACAGTCGTCAGTACTTCAGCGGTATCAATTTTATTGAAAAATCACCTTTATTGCTATTTACACAAGGTCTACGATCATTACCACTGTCTCCTGCTGACCGTAAAGTTGAACGTGATGACCCTAATGTTTAATGAACTGTATATTTTAAGTCCGCGGCTAAATTAATGTGACCTCAATTAATGTTGTGCTAATTATAATGCTACTGTATGCTGTTGGATGCAGGTTTTTTTATGTATAGGTACTAGTTGTTTGAGCTGTGTTGAATACTAATAGATGCCCTTGATGCCGCTCGCGTGTTATACGGGTAAAAAGTATTATAAATTCGCTTATCACATAACTCTACTTTTTAAAATAAGTGTTTTATGTTAAGGGTTCGGTAATCGGTCCCACTGCAAGGCACAGGCCTCTTCTGATACAAAGAAGGATCGAGCATTAATCAGTACGCTAACTTACTGAGCGTTGGCGATTTCAAACTATTAAGTCCAGATTTTCTCACGATTTTTTCCTTCACTGTTAGTCAATGGTGTTAAATTGACTAAGAACGTACATAATATGACATTGAAAAAGTCACATTGGTACATGCCAGGTTCGAACCCACAACTACGTGCTCGCTATTTATTATCAATAATTTGACAACCAACAATAACCAGTAAGACTCGTCAAATTACTATTTTATCTTATAAGAGTTCTAGAAAATGCAGACTGTCCTCCGTAGAAAACTGTAATTCAGCTGCATCTTGTAAGATCAAAAGCCGACCCAGCCGACCCCAAAAAAGTTAGGTTGACAGCTTAAAATAACTTACCTATTTTATTTGAATAAAAAATGTCATAGGTATTTCTGATTTGAATAAAAAATGTCATATTACTGATTTAATTAAATAAAAAATGTCATGATATTGATTTTGAAAAACATTAAATTCAAATTTGGCACATGAACGCTCAATTCCATTTTAAACTGCTTGACTCATCAATGAGATCTTCTTTCTATTTGATTTGAATTAAAAATCGAACTTGTGAAAAACATGAAATTCAAATTTGACATTAGAATGCTTAATTCCAATTCAAACTGCTTGACTCATCTCTAATCAATTAGAAATGAGATCTTCTTACTCTCAAGTACGAAAATAGATCAGGGCTATTTAATACCACTTCATCTGCAGATGGCTACAATTTATATTGAGACCAACATACAGCACAGAGGGCTATTCACCACCACTTGTAATAAACTTTTAGTTTGGATCAAGTTTCATTTAGTGTAGTATCCGTAGGGTTGACCACCGATCTTAGATCGGCGATCGTGCACTTCTGTATTTTTTCTATGATTAATAATGTTCTAATGTCGTGGTGGCGCATTGGTTACGGACCAGCTTTGCAAGCGCGTGGTTGTGGGTTCGAACCTGGCATGTACCAATGTGACTTTTTCAATGTCATATGTACTTTCTTAGTTAATCTAAGACACCACTGACTAACGGTGAAGGAAAATATCGTAAGGAAACCTGGACTTTAATTGTCTGAAATCGCCAACCCGCAGTGAGCTAATCCTTCTCTGTATGAGAAGAGGCCTTTGCCCTATATTGGGACAGTTACAGGCTGATTTTATTTTATTTAATAATGTCCTCCTGACCAATTTTGATCATAGAGACCAATATCAACGTGCACAAGTGTGTGCAAACCCCTATGCACTCTTTATTCGCTCACTCTCATAGTCCAATGGGACGATTATCTGACAAGATCGGTGATAGATCAGGTGTAGGAACAACAACAGCTTTACGTGCGTGTTTTCCGAGGCAAGAAGCTAAATTTTTGTACGCTCGAGTGACGTAATGTGTTTTATCATACTTGCAAAAAAGAACAACAAAATAAAGAACAACAATTAATGTAAATAAAAAATACTTCTACTAAAAATTCAGCTACACAAAAGGCTTTTCAACAAAAATCCAAGTGAGAGGAAGAATATTGCGTCCGCCATCTTGCACAATGCCCATGATTGACAACCTTACCCAAGCTTTATAAGTGCATCGCATTAAAATCTAATAACAAAGGACATCAATGTCTTTATGCGAAGTGAAATATTTGAAAGGCGCTTGGAATTGCACGAAGGTTAATTAATATATGTTACGCTTCATTATATAGGTCTTTATTAATTAATTTAGGTAGCTGATACCAGCAGCTTTACCCTTGTGAGATATAGCGTTATATATATACTACTATGCTAGTCGCTAGACTACAAAAATTTTTTTTGTTTAATTAGATCCTTGGAAGAATCATCATACAAAGCAAAAATTTTTCCTCTAAGATTATATCGCCCTCCTTCTTTTTTCTTTTTTCAAAAACAATGTCAAGCTGGCACGCGATCGCGATCGGCTCGAATTGAGACGTTGTAGAACATTAAATTTATTACAAAAGAAAAGAATTAACGTAAGTACATACTTATACAAATTTTCATCATCTCTTTATTTTTACATCCAAAACTATGTCATCTAAAGCTTTTTTATGTCGTCCAGCAAACGTCCAGCAGTTTCCGCGTTGACAAACAATAACAGACAAGCTGTCACATCTTTAATATCAATAAATACAGTTCCAAGAAGTGCAGTTTGTAAGTGTCAAGTGCACTTTGGTCAAAGTAATTTATGAGTGACGAAGGGATTAATGTAGGAAGATGACGACCTCAAGATGACAGCAATTGAGTCACATTGAGTCAAAAATAGATGGGTTTTATAGTAATGTATTTTATAGTGTCTGAGTAATGGTTGAACTAAATGAAGCTGGAACGCGTGCAGGGTTTGCGCTCGCGACAGATGGCACGAGGGATTTTAAATGTATCAAAGTATTGAAATGAAGTATGTATTATAGGTACTACAATGCTTGGAAACAATCTCGGAGCATCGCAATATTTTGTGAGCTTATTTTCCGGGTAAGGAAAGGTGTTTATCATCATCATCAACCTGCATTAGTCCACTGCTGAACATAGGCTCTCTCAATTCTACTGCGCCGCTATTGTGTGCTCATTAGAGGTATTTGCCTAAATCACCACGCTGGGCTGACAAGCGGGCGATCGCAGTAGCAGATGATTACTGTTACACAGAAGGATGTTGCTGTCCATCCTCCAGGTCTTTCTATTTGTCGCTTCTTATGACGCCCGCGGGACGAGTAGGGTTGGTTCTATTCTTAGGCCGGAAACCACACGGCACCGTTCCTGGGACAGTTGCAATCTCCTCTTTTTTTTTGCGCGCCCAATTGATAACGCTGCAGGTATTACATGCATCATTACAAGAATATGTTTCGCAAATTTTGTAGTGTAAAAGATATATTTCAAGACATGTAATTTCCAAGTATTCAATGATTACGCTTAAGACAAACACTTTGAACTAATGAATTTCAGATAACATTCCACTTTTGTCCAGATCATGAATCATGAAATGATGTCAAAGAATTCATTGGAATATGATTCAGAATGTGATAGTGACGATTTCCTTTGTCTTGTGTGAACTAAAGCTATTGTCATTTTCTAATAATAATCATTGCAACTTGAACGATTTCTTATACAAAGGTAAGAGCAGAGGTCGTATTATTTAATTTGTCCATCATCATCTTCTAGCCTTATTATTCCCAAACTCCTGTGGGGTCGGCTTTTAATCTAACCAGACGCAACTGAATATCAGTTTTCTACGGAGCGACTGCCTATCCGCCCATATAACCCATATAACCCGCAATCCAAATGGATACGATATTTATAGTTAGATCAGTTGTTAGGATTTTATGAGGGGACTGACACCTTACATCAACTGTCAAAGATCTTCATGATAGCCAGCACCAACGGGTTAACATACTTTCCGAGGCACTTAATTAAGAAATTACATATGACATTGAAAAAGTCATACTCGTACGTACCAGGTTCTAACCCACACTCACGTTCTTGCAAAGCGGGTCTGTGATCAATGCACTACGACGATTTTTATGCTTTTTAATTTTTTTTATATATTTGTAAAAAACAATAAGTTACAATGCTACAAAGCATTGTATTTTAACTGCAAAGTTAGACATGCTAGCTAGCTAGCTTGTATGGAGGACTAGAGAATCCTCCGTACAAGGGGTGGATGCAACTACCATTTGAGAATTTTGATAGCACATTAGAGTTACGAATAGCTTAGTAGCAGAGCGACTGGTTTTCACTAGTAGGTCGAAAGTTCAAATCCTGCTTGTAATCGTTTTTTTTCTTTGTAAAAACATTTTGAAAAGGTTTTTTTAAAATATTTACACAAATATTGGTTGTTATCAAACACCTACTGCGACTCTTAATGTAACCACACCATTCTATGACATCCTGTGAATTATCATTGCGTATGGCATTTTTCCTGCGTGGACCAAATGGCTAAATCCAAGTTTTTCAGCCAGCGTCAGGTGTGAGTTTGTGGACTGTTTGTTTTTTTTTTATCCTGTGAATAAATTCACACTTGACAATTAACTCCACAAAAATTGAAAACTTTTTGTCTTAAACTCTTTTTTACTGTCACCAGTAACCGTTCAACATAATTTAATCAGTTCCAATTAAAAGCCACCTATTCTCTTGTGCCTCATTCCATAACCTTGAGAAGTGAGGGAGTCGTCGTCAACGAATGGTGGAATGTCATTAATGCCAGCCATAATATACCGAAACAAATTTAATTTTCAGCTACCCTCAAAGTTGTTTGTCTTTATTTCAAATGCGTTAAGATTGAAATTCAAATGTTTTGTAATTTTCTAACGGTTGTGGTGGTTTGGTAATGTTATAATAGTGCAAATCAGCCGTCGTGATCGAGGTATTACAATGTCGTGCAATGGCTGAATGGACGGTTTTAAACTTATACTGCATTTTAATAGAAAATCTAAGGTTTTGGAGGATACTATACAATTAATAATATAGTTCAGAATAGGACAAAAAAAAAATCCTATCCAGATTTATCAGTATATGCTGAATTTTATCCAAATAATGAATCACGAACTCAATCTCTATATATAGCTACATACAAACTTATTACAAAGTTCGTGCTGCGGTGCGTGGTAATGTGTGCATTGCGTGCTAATTTCGTGCGCGTTATTTCCCGGCTAATTCTTACATAGTAAAGACAGGATATCTCACTCTCTTCTCATCCTCTCCTCTACATTGACTGTGCTCGACATGATCCATGATGATCAGATAGTTTTAACTTACCACCTAAGTATCACATTGTGGAATGCGATAAATATTTCAGTATTAAGTATTAAAATTGAGTTCCCAGACTCAAAAAAATATTTGTGACTGTCCCGTGCAGAAAACGAACTCTCGACACCGAAGGGCAGACGAAGAAACACACAAACGCCTCGCCAATCGCGTCGTCAAATTCGTCGTACGCGCAGCTCCTTAGTAAATCTACATATTGACTTTTCAAACAAAAACCTGTTTGTCAGTCGACTCCTTCGAGGGAAATATAATTAAAATCGGCCCACGATGGCGGCGCGTTTGAGCTAAGCCAATCTGTTCACTGATTAGCTACGGTTAAGCCACCTACATGCTTAGGGTTCTACCAAGGTCTTACTGATTTACGTAAGTCAAGATGCTTTATGGGTTTAATTCGTATTTAGATTCTATAATATTAACATAGACTCACGACTGTATTCCCAAGAGGGTGTAGGCAGAGGTGTATGTAGTACATCCACATTTCGCCGACTATGTTATAAGTCCTCAGACTCCGTGCTGCTACTGAGTTTTTCCTAATGCAAATACCCAATGACACTTTCCCCGCCCCGGGGATCGAACCCAGGACCTCGTGCTCAGCAGTCGCGCTTGCTACCACTAGACTAACGAAGCAGTTCTATGATATTGTTGTTAATAAAGAAATTCAATCAGGAATGATTGAATTTCGGTCATCGCGGCCAATCTCAACTGGGGACGGAGCCAACTACGCAGGAGATATGAGATGGCACAAGTGTGTTGAAACACAGGTGCACTCTCTATTCTCTAATATTTCCTGCGTAGATGGCTAATCTCCGTTGAGATTGACGGGCTGTAAAACTGGTACCATTCCCATTGCAAATTGTAAACATCGATTTTTATTAAAAAACTAGCTTCCCGGCGCTACTTCAACGCATATTCCACCTTACCCTACCCTACTCTACCCTACCCTACCCTACTCAACCTCTACCCTACTCTAACCCTACCCTACCCCTTTTTCTTACCTTTTAAACCTTCCCTGGACTTTCACACATATTTCAAAAACAATTTCCCTGACTTTGAAAACAGAAGCAAAAGTTCTCCGTCATTTTTCCCAACTCAAAAATTCACATCCATAACTTCGCTACAGAACCATCCAGCAAAATATGATATTTCATTATCATACCATGTTCTTCATAATCGTCGATCATAAAGATTGCTACTCACGATAAGATCTCAAACACATCGCGCTAAATGACTTCGTGTGTAGACCCTTACACTTAAGCCTTTATAAGATTTTTTCAACCCAGTACAATCTGCAAGACCTTTATTTGTAACCTTAAATGACTGAATTTGAATATGGAATTAAAAAGTACTCTTTTTCTGGCCAATCGGACCTTATGGTAGTCAGCTTTATTAATAGGTGTTAATTCTAAAAATGAAACAATACTCGCATCAGGCCTTATACTAATTTGCCATCTCATCGTCCTAGCCTTATTATTCTCAAATTGAGGTCGGCTTCTAAACTAACCAGATGCAGCTGAATATCATTCTTTCTACGAAGCGACTGCCTATCTGACCTCCGCAACCCAAAGGGGATATGATATTCTAAGGTTCGATCAGTTGTCAGGATTTTATAAGGGTACTGACTCACTTAAAGATCTTCATGACAGCTGGGGCCATCCGCTTTACACTTGGAGGATGTTTTTTGCCTTGTATGATTATTCTTCCAAGGCTTTACGTGCTTTCCAAGGTACGGACTGGCACTGACATAGCTGGTTTGCCATCTAAGTAGTATAAATGAAAACAAATCCTTTCTCACCATGAAGTTAACAATAGTCATTACTTTATTTAATAAAATACAATTCTAATCTTTGACGAAGACTACCTAACTTCAATCATCAGAGCGTCTACAAAGTGCATTATAAGCCTATATCTATGCAAACGGCTGCACGCGGAACTCTTGGCTACAAATATGCACAGTGTTACCCAGTAATAGGAACACTGTGCATACTAAACGGCCCTTATAAGGGAACGGTGTGTTTCCATTGACTTCAGATACGATATGTGTTGGTTTATGTCTTTATACAACAATATACTTACTTATTTAAGGAACAAATTGCATTACAAAAATAACTGTAGTCATTCAGAAAGTTGGTAGGTAGGTATTGCCAAATTAGAATGAAACTGGGCTTGACATATGCTCAGGTTCCTCGAAATGGCAGAAGACATAGCGGCAGACACAGAAGTCCAACTCCCAAAATTCAAAGTTGATGTTTCAGACCGAAACGCAAATCTTACCACCAAATGACTACTTTTTAATTGTACTTAGTGCTTTTGTCTGTTGTTTTAGTTTAAAATAATAAAAAACAAACGAAAACACCTCCTTCTGGCGCAGTCGGGTAAAAAAGGTACAAGCGTGCGATCCGTCAGTCCAAGCTTAGTGGTTTGAATATCGGAGTAGGATTCCAGATGGAGATGGCAGAGTGATACAAGCTCATCAAGCTCGTCCTTTAATTAAGACTGATCCTTCATCATCATCTGCCTAGCCTTTCCCCAACTATGTTGGGGTCAGCTTCCTTCATTAAGACTGATCCTTAGCAACTCTAAATAAATAAAAGTGAAAAATTCAGGTGAATCATTATACCTACATCTAAACCTCTTAATTGTGTTATTTCATTTGCAAACGATTCGAAATTAATTAGGTCTCTCTTTCTCTTTTTCTGACACCATAAGAAAAGGATAGAAGATTTTTAGACCACTCTTGGCAGGCTGAAGTTGCGGGACGAAATCCTGTAGGTTTTTTCTTTTTAAAATATTCTCGTAAGACAATGGTCACGCGCCTCGCACGTACCGAACGCACTAAAATTCAAATTCGCACTAACTGTCAACGCGATTGTCATTCTGTACCGGTAGTTCTTATGCCAACAATATTTATTAACTGCCAACCTTGCTTACTGCATGCTTAATGCACTATGGTTTAAAGAGTCGTATTGCTGAATGTGCGTGATAGAGTAACATGACAGATAGATTTGGTACCTATGCGTTTTTTTTTATTGTACAAAAGGGGGAATTGAATGAGGTTACCTAATGGTAAGTAATCGGCGCGTTGCTGGCTTTTGAAACGGGTTTGGGGATGAAGGGGAAGAGGAGAGTGGTGGAGAAAAGAGGAAAAGCAACGGGGGGATAGATTTCACTGGCCGTATGACACACAACAGTACGAATACTGTTACTTTTATTATTCAGTGAGAGAGTACGTGACTGCCTCGTTGGTCTAGTGGTATTAAGCGCGACTGCTAAGCACAAGGTTCTGGATTCGATCCCCGGGTCGGGAAAAGTGTTACTTGGTTTTTCCATTAGAAAATTCTCAGTAGCAGCACGGAGTCTGGAATTGTGGTTAATGGCTCGTCCTTATTACATGGGTCTTATAACATAGCCGACAAAACGTGGGTATACTGCATACAACTCTGCCTACCTCCTCTGAGGAATACGGACGTGTGTCTATGTTTATGTTACGTAGTGCGTACTACCCGGGTGAGACCCATTAGCGGATTCGATGCCCACTCGGAGCAAATATTTTCTTTGATAATATGTGGTTGTGCATTGTGATACTTAATAAAAACCACGACGTATTTTTGAACAATAGCCTTCTAGTTAGAATCATTGATATGAGTCTCAGATATCTTATTGGATCTCCTGAGCCATAATGTAAGAGATCGCAAAAGTAACAGCTAAACGTGAAATCCAGGTACGATTTCAACGGGTTGGGTTGTTATTGGATTTTTCGAGGTAAAAGAGGTATTTTTTTTAGTCCAATTTGACGTTACATTAAATAAAGTGAATTAGTACATTAATCTTATTAACTTTACTAACTATTTTTAATATTACTTATTACAATTATTTCTCTAGATTGTTTCTGACATTTCCATAAACAAAACCAGTATGAAGCTCAACTTAGGAATCGAAGCCTGGATCTCATCTGACTGAAGAATGTAAGTAAATTCCTGATTTCCAAATTCAAACAAACCCAGCTTCCTTAACTAGTGTTAACAGTTAAACCGAACCATAATATGGAGTTCTTATTAGTATTATAACTATCAGTGGGTCCAAATATGGACCAAGACCAGTAAGATGCCTAATCGACTGGTAGCCATTGTAAAGGGTAGGTACGGTACAGCTAGGTTAACCAATATTTATAGATTTGTAGGACATTTCGGTTTTGTAATTTTTTTTATAATTATGCTTTCAAAGAAGTTCATATTTTTATTGAAAGACGAAATTATGACGATAAGGTAATATTATCAGTCAAGATTATTCAGTATTCGTTTCTAGTAGTTACAAGCGTAATAACAGGTATATTATGCAGGCCCAATATAGAAAAACACGCTCTATATTATTTCACTTGAGTTTAAAAAATTAAATTAATCTGAAAACTAAAGTATTAAACTGTGACATCTATTAATGACTATCAACTAGATAATCAAATCAAAAAGAAGAAAAATTTTTGATGTAAAATAAAAATAACATTTGATAACTAAAAGGCTGATGGTTGTTACCATGTGCTATCGAAGTCGCCGTATTCCACTTTGTAATCTGTCTGTACTTGAGCAATCCGTTATTATTTTGGAAGTCCTATTAAAGTAACAATTTACTGGAGTGATCTGTGTACTTTTTCTTTTATTTCGAAAAAATTCCAATCTGGTAGCAAGGATGCTTAAGGTCTCGTTAAACATTTTTTTTATTTGTTGCATTTTCTGAATTAGTATCTGCCACATTCTTTGTAAAGCTTGTCACCCTAAGAACAAGGTTGTTCTGTTATTGACCATATATATTTAGTAATACTGATATAGCTAAAACTATCATTATTCTTATGCCTTAGCAAGGCAAGCAGTATTGATTAAGGATTAAATAAAGGCAAAGAGTAATTAATGGTATGATGTAAAAATAAACTTATTAGATACTATTTAAGAACGTAAGTTTAATACGGAATTTAGCATGGTAAATGGTAATAACATACAGTAATATTATATTATTAATTTCAAGTCAAATCCACTTCAAAACTCTGACATTTAATTTAATATTACATTTATGAAATCCATCTAGATTGCCGTCATGTTTAAAGTAGCAGTCAGATAACAAAGTGCTACAAATAAACAACAATTCAAACATTTTCACTGATCTCTATAAAATTATCCATGCTGATAAATCATACCGAGATATTGCATTTATATTAGGGGTGTAAGCATTTAACTAATATCCGAATCTTTCGGATATCCGAAAAATATAAACCCGAATTCAAGTTTGAAAGAATTGCTTTCGGATATTCCAAAAAATATTTGGTATAAGTTCGTGGAATAATCTTTTACATTTTACGTCTATTTTATGATTAAGTTCCACGGTGGCTGTTTTTCATCTGATCCATCAGTCAAGTGGCTAATGTGCTTAAAACTAAATTGTTTTTTTTAAACCATTCTAAAATGTTTCTGAAAAAATTCAGTATTCTAGCACATATTCAGTAAAATGTCTGCAATTTTTAAATAGATATTGACCCTTTAGAAATTCCGGCATTTCAATTGCTCTTTAGAAAAGGAGTATTTACATGTTAAACAATTCATTATTTTATAAAAAAATCTTTCTAGACCTTGATTCGTTTACCAGACATCTCTTTTAATTCTATAAGACCGAGAACGAGATGAAACTTTAATCATTTCTTATTATGGATCCGAATCCGAAACCCAATGAAACATCCCTAGAGCACATTGAGTCAGCCTCAACAATTGCAATGAAACCCAATCTGATCGCTATCACAAAACAAACTATCAAACGAGATATACGCGACCGTTATACCTTGCCCTACCACTCCTCGCCCATGTCTCAGAAATCTCAAACGAATCGAGGTCACCCTATCGACATCCACGGATCTTTCCGAACTGGCTACCTTAACTGATTTTCCGTCAAGCATAATCAAGTTATTTGTGCTAAAGCTGTTTGCGACAAGGTCCTTAACGGGTTCTATTCCCGATTTGGACATAACAGAATGCCACTTGTTTAGATTATTACTATTAATAGGAATGTAAAAGATAGCCTAGTAAAGTTATATCTTATAATTAGTTTATTATTGATTTATAGATATCGGAATGTTGCTAATTATAAATGATTTACGATTTATCTTGTAATTGGTGATAAATAATGTGGGTAACTAATTAATAATGTATGATTAAGATGTCGTTTACGAAATTTAAATAATTATGATTAAAAAGCGTTTTATATGTTACTTAATTACTCAAAAGATTTATGGACTTCGCTTTTAATTGTGTGTGTTTTATTAATAAAATAGGATTATGAGTACCCCGCCTTAGTATGTAACTATGCTGAGTTTTTTTACAAGAAGTATTAATAAATAAGAAAGTGCTGCGGTACTCTGCCAGTGGATACTGTTACCCTTGCACCAGGTATCACCTTGGTATCACCTGCAGACATATCTTCTAAAACCTAACTTATGCCAGCCCGGGCTGGACCTAGGAATGTTAAAAAAGCAGCGATATCCAAGTCAGGTTTCGTTTCCGGTTCACTTTTCGGATTCATGTCTGTTTCAAAAATAAACTATCTCTTGTTAAAACGGTAAGGGAAAACATCGTAAGGAAACCAGCTCACCTGAAGGATTTTTAACGGTGCATATAGACATTTCTCAAGCCAACAAGCGGTTTAATCTTTAACACTATTGTTCATACGATAAAAAACGAAGAAGATCTAGGAACTGTTATAGTAAGCTATCCCGGTGATCTAATGATAAAGAAATATTGATTTCAAGAACTGCCTATTACGGAACGGGTGTAGGTACCCCACGGCAAAAGCTATATCAATTTTCAACTGGCTTTAATACCAAACACGATAAGCTTCAGGCATTAAATTATTGCAAATTGCGTTAATAATACCTCTGCTGACCATTTAAAATAATAATGGTGTGAATTTAACATGTAATAGCAGGATAATCCATGAGTTTGCAGTCATTTAGAATGTAATCATCTATGTTTAATAACACATTCGGTTCGGATCTTCATTAGGAATTAGGTACGGAGAATTTACTAAAGGTTATATTGAGATTATTGGCATTTTATACAGTGATAGCTTAGCAACTAGGTTCAATAGTTATTGAACTGGTATTGGTAGATTGGATTTGGTAGGTTTGACTGATGACTAGCAAGTCTTAAGTTCCAACCTTGTATTTGCATAAGTTATCTGCTTAGTGCCTCAAAGAACAATAGCGAGTCAACAATATTTTTTGGTCCAAATTCGTCCATGTTTACATTACTTTACTACAAATAAATAAATAAATCAGCCTGTACTTTACTACATTACTTTTTTAATTCTTTAAAAAGCTGCACTAGCTACAATATATTCAGACATACAGTATAAATGGTTTTTTTTACCCTTTAATCAAATAATCACCAGTAAAATTGTCCACTTTTATGATAACGGGTGGTCCTATAAACGGGATCATTAATTAATTACAACTGCCTAAACAATTCCACTTCACATTCGCACTTTTTCTACTAAGAGTTTCGACTGCAACTTGTGTTTGATGCTAAATCTTCACTTCAAGAAACTTGCATCACATTTCTACTACCATCTTTTCTTCTTTCGCCTGTCTTGGTCCCATGACACTTGGAGTTGGCGTTGGAAATGTCTTTTTTTTTCAATTCTTCTCTATCAGCCGTTGGACATTCACTGCTTCTTTATTCCTAACATATCTCACACAATCCATCCATTTTTTATTTATTCTCCCCTTCATCACCACCTATATTCAAACTTTTAGATTTGACTGATTGATCTAAATAAGACAGTTGATTAGACTGACTGAAGACACTAAAAGTGGTAATAATACGTAGAGTGGTGTTGTCTAATTTATTTTAATATCCACTTACGTTCATAGATGGCGCTAAAAGTATTTTTGAGAAAAAAAGTGTTACGCGCTGTTTTTTTTTGGACCTGAGTCGTCCACGAACTGCAGAGTGGTTATATTAGTATTCATTGTCTGGCTGATTCAATGCTATCATCGTTCATGATATTGAGTGGCGTTCGGAGCATAGGATTCTGCAAATCACGTTGCAATGTGCATTAAGAAACTGATTTATGTCATACAAAGTGATTGAGAATTACTTGCATTAATTTCTTTGTAGCTATACTGTATTATATTAACTTTATTAATATTGTGAACGTCTTTGGTGTTTTTATTTTTGCGTTTCTTTATAACTAACATTATATTTCTAACCAAATTTTGGTACACAGCGGCCGATTTTAACTAAGACTGGTCAATTACTGCGCAGGAGATATTATAGTAGACAAGTGAAAGTGCAAACACAGATGCACTGTATACTGATCACTCTCAAAGTCCTATGGGACGGCAATCCGTCATCACTGGAGAGAGATAAGGCGCAAAACCGAAATATAGAGTAAGTGAGAATCAATAATAGGAATCCTATTACAAATGAATCGTCATCAACTCGTAGTTAAGCCAGAAGTAATGGTTCCTGTCCTTGGGTTTCAACCTGAGACTTTGCTTTTACCAGTTAACGATCATAACACATAGGCACTACACCTATTACTAATAGATCTAATGACTTATAAGCCATTTACTTTATTATGAGAGTCATCATTATTCTTATTGATATAAGTACGTTTTGCAGTGACACCTACAAAAAATTATTTATGAATATTATAAAATGATTTCAACTCTTATTTCTATTAATATGATAATTGTTTAGGTAAATGTACTGAGAAAACCACAATTATAAAAGTGTTTACAATTAATGTGTAATTATTTATTATGCAATTCATTGTCATTTGTAGATTTTCTTTTCAATGTCCTATAATAAATATAGAAATAGGTACCTAATATTTCTAGATTAAAATTTTGTTTTTGTTAGTGTGATATTTTCTTTCCAGTTCTTTCTTGTATTCTGATGGCATTACAAATTTAAAATCAAATTCCTTTGTAAAAAGAAAAAAAATCAGTAGGAGCATGGAGTTTAGAATTGTGCCGGGTTAATGGCAATAGGCTGGCCCCCTATTACATGGGACTTATTACATCGCCGGCGAAACGTGGTTGTACTCATACACTCTGCCCACCTCGTCTGGGGAATACAGATGTGAGTCTATGTCAGAATTTATGTTATTTTTACACTTGGATTATCAATACCAATATTGATACTTCGAGTAACTATCTAACATTCAATTCAACTAAGTACTCTACTCATTTCAACTCTAGAACCGCAGCACAGAACACCGAGAGACAGTTTACAGAGACAAAAATCTTAATTTCAAATCGAAAATATGTAGTTTTAATAAATTTATAATACTTTTTAATCGAAAATTTAAGTCAGATATAAATCTGAATACAATAACCTAACTAACGATAATATCTCAAGTTAGTCAGCTTATAATAGAACATGAATTACCAATTTTTATTTTAAAAGCCTCGGTCTTTATAATTATTTTCTAAAACAATTAATCTTACATAATTAAACACATTTTATTCATTGAAAACTGATTGGACATTCGAACCATAAATTGATTTATTCATAACAGACTTCAATAATGTATTTCATAAAGGGCTATAACGTCAGCAATTAGTCACATATGAAATGTAAAAATGTGGTCCAATAACCGCTCCTTGGGTGAGTCCGCCCGTGATGCAAGTTTACGATATTGTAAGACAACCAAGTATCGATGCCAACCTTTTATATTCTTTATTATACACGTGCCAACTTATCGCTCACGCAGAATTGTAGACAAGTTCCACAAACAACACGGTTTGTAGCTCATTCAAATATGTCAGAGGCTTTTGTTAGTTTTATAGGTAAATAGCGTGAGACAATAAATTACAAAATAATTGTTTTTCATTAGCAAAGTTGGCGTGACTGAACCAGATTCTATGGAATTCTGCTGCCGTTTCTAAAAACTTGATCTGCTAGACAACTTGTTGTGAACAATTGAGTCTAGATCGATGTAATAGGAAAATGAATGTTAATTTTTTTCCTGGTTACGTCAATGGGTGACATTTTTATGGTATTTTTTTTAAATTGCAGTTGCAGAAGTTGTGTCATTGGTATTCAATGTTGGGGACACATTTTTATTAGCATTGTTAATAGTGACTTTAATAATATTTCAATGTCTTTATCCTGTCGTTTGATTAGATAAGGATTTCAATGGCGATTTAATTATAAAACTAAGTGGTTACATTAAACCATTTCCTTTATATTCTAATTATATCCTTATAAGGATACAAATTATACGTGACGATAGTGACAGGTAATACTAATAGGTAAAAGGTGTTTTAGACGTTATTTAAGCAATAAAGCCTATAAATATCTCGATACCAATAAACACTTCGTTGCGAAAATTATAAACGGCAGAACTGTAAATATATTTTAGCAGTTGATCAAGAAATAAAAGTCTATAATAAATTGCATTGTCCTCCTGTTTAATACCCCATTGATAGTGGAGCCGTAAATACATATTACAATTTTTTGTTCAATTGTAAAAAGGTTGTAGGCGTGTGCTGACTGCGATAATAAAAGATCAATTGTAAAGTTTTTTAGTAGCAAATTATCTCCTAAACAATGGATGAGAAAAACTTATGGATCTATAAATCGTTTAAAGAAGAACATTCGACTTAATGGGCTGAGGTTTTCAGATGCATTGTTAGTAGACATCATTATGAAGAGAGAACTTACTACCTACTGCTATCGTTGTATGTACTTAGTTGATGATCCTGTTTCTAATTTTATAAATATTATTTATAAAATTAGAATTTTATAATTAAATTTATAATTAAATTATAATTAAATTTTATAATTAGAATTTTATAAATATTATTTATAAAATTAGAAACTGGATCATCAACTAAGTCATCACTAAGTCATAAGGATCATTGACTGGAGTTTGATATTCTATGACAGAAAAAACTCTAGACGGGATATCCTGAAGAATAATGTTTATGTTAGTATTAGCGCCAAATAGAATTGTTATAACTAGTAGACTGCCTCGTTAGTCTAGTGGTAGCAAACGCAACTGCTGGTACGAGGTCCTGGGTTCGCAACTGCTGGTAGGGCAGTGTTATTGGGTTTTTCCATTAGGAAATACTCAGTACTCTACCACCTACTATCTGGGGAATACAGGCGTGAGTCTATGTTATTTTATAACTAGTAAAGTTCCAATTTCTGTAAAAAATAAAAATTCCAATAAGATTTTAATCAAAACTAGGTACCTACCTACTAATTACCTAGCTCCTACCCGCTCTGCCAACTAAGTTATTCGTAACCCTGGCCGTATTTTCGAAATACTACATTCAACCGTCTCAGATGGTATATGGCATCAAATTATTCTTTATATATTTATTTATTTGGTACTAAGTAGTGTCATCATTAAAACAAAAATCTACCAAAGTCAGCAGTGAAGTCTAATAACTTGCTTAAAAACCTCTCACCGTGTCTTAGATTACTAGATTAATAAGAGTATTATCTTGTCACTATTACCTACACTGTCATATCTGGGTTATCAAGCACCTTACCTATTGCAAAAAAATACTCTACCCCCAACCCTATACCGCAGCGCCAAACTCCAATACGAAGAAGCAAAGAACTTTTGCAAAAAATACTTCTCTAACAAGCCAACAGATGTCGCTAGCCTTGCGCGCCATCGAAGAACTTTCAACAGAGGGGACAAAATGTGAAGTGAATGTGAAAATGTTACTTACCATAACGACGATAGATGGCGCTACCAGTTCTTGAGTGAGTACAAAACTGAAACAAGTAAAAATACTAAGTAGTTATTTCTTGTTAGAAAAACAGAGTAGGTTCAGTAACTATAGGATTCTTACTAAGATTTATGATTGCTAAAATGTGTGTTGGTTTGTCCTCCTTTTACGCAGCAATGGAGCAACAGATAGACACGATTTTTTGCATAGAGATAGTTTATTGGCCGGAACGTGACATAGAGTATCATCCCAGTTATAGGTTACAGATGCTCCCCCTATGCTTATTTTATATAAATTTAGCCTATACAGTTTTCTTTGTCAATACCCTAAATAATGTCCTTCTGCTCGAATTTCAGTCACAGCGGCCAATCTCAATGGATATTACCTAACTGCACTCGCGGGGAACAGCTAGTAGTAAAATAAAGTTATTATTCATCATTATTTTCGGATAAAAAACGATAGAATTCATTGCAATCGAGTAAATTACAAGCAGTAGGTACTTACATGATAACGGTTTTTATTCTAGTTCTATTGGCATTATAGTAATTATCTCGGGCCATAATTATTACGTATAACTACGGGTATTGTATACCATTACGTACTTGTAAGAGACATTTATTATTGGAACAAAAACTTGTAACCTTGGTTATGTTCTAGAATCTAGTAAGTGGAACAACAGCGAGTCAAAAGTAACAGTATCTATATTAATACGTGAAGCGAAAACTGTGGATCCTTTTTTAAGAATATTGCGCGCACGGAGGAGTGTGAAACTTGGCATAGTAAAAGTTTATATGGAGAAGAAGTGCAGGAAGCAAAAATTTATTTAAAAAATACGGTCAAATTTCAACCACTAACTGGAGCACTTGTTATTGGTAATTGTTGATTTTTAAGTTATTTTAATAAGTAGATGAGTATAAAAATTACTTATTTGACAAAAATAAAGCAGAAAAAATGGAGGCAATTGATAAAGAGAGAGATACGAGCGGGACTTGAACCCGCGACAATAATTAGATTTCCTCTATTTTTTCTAAGGCATTCAATGGCTATGACGTCATGTTGCATAAAGAAATCAATATAAAAGTAAAATAAGATGATTTTGATGCATCCAATATTAGATGAGCTTCGCTTAAAAAGTCAGCTAATTATGCTAACTCTCTCGTAGATCATATTAAACTAATTTTAGTCTAACTGTATCTTTTTTATCTTTTTCTGATAAACACCATAATTATCGAAAAGGACAGGAAATTGAACTGTCAAATTAGAGCTGTCAAATTAGTCTACGCATTTGCAATTGGCGTGAAATTAGACAAGAACTCTGAAATGCTTAAATTCTTATTGATATCACGCAAATGGACTAGTTTGATAACTCTAAAAATCTTTCTAAGAAAATTAGCACCAATATTTTTTTTTATAATAAAAAAAGCACGTGTTGACTATTGAAAGCATGCAAGTGGTGAAAGTGGACACGAGCGTTTTTCGTAGAAAAAAACACAGTCAACACTTTTCAAAAAAGATATGGAGGAGAATAACTGCGAACTATATCTTAGTATATTAAAATACGTATTCACTCTCAATTTAAAGATCCTCAAACTTTACAAAGCTGATGGTGTAGGCACCGCTCGCCCCTTTGATTTTGCCCCTAATTGGCTTGGTGTACTCATTCGCCCCTTTGGTGTTTAGATAGTCTCGCTCGACCCCGATTTGTTATTAAGTTAAAAGTACAGTCAGAAACATCAAGCTTTTGTAATAAATTATATCGATAGACAACTACTACCAGGAGACCAAAATGTATTGGAATAACTATAAATAATGGTAAAATACAGGTTTTAAACTTAAATGATACCAGGAAACCAGAAATGAATTGGAACTTTCTATTTATTTAGCTCTATAACGGTAAAAATACAGGTTTCGAATTTAAATCATACCAGGAAACCAGATATGAATTGGAACTTACCCTGAATAATGGTAAAAATACAGATTTTTTAAATAAAATTATACCAGGGAATCAGAAATGAATTGGAGTTAGCTCAATAATGGTAAAAATACAGGTTTTATATTAAATCATACCAGGAAACCAGAAATAAATTGTATTGTATTTTTACAATTATTGAGCTAAATAGTAAGTAAGGTACCAATTCATTTCTGGTTTCCTGGTATCATTTAATTTCAAAACCTGTATTTTTACCATTATTCAGGTAAGTAAGTTCCAATTGATTTCTGGTTTCCTAGTAGTTGTGTATCGATATAATTTATTACGAATCTATCATGCGCCCATCTCTAGATTTCATCGTGGCATGGGTGCGCTTCGAGGAATTAAATTATAATATTTTTAATTTAATTTTATTAGTGGCGGGTGATATATGTCACGCACTCAAAGATAAAATGTTGACTAATTACAAAATACCCCATTAATAACTTAAGTTAGAAAGAGATGGCATTGCAAACCCTTTTTTGGGAAGCCTATTTATTGTCTATTAAACCTGTTTCACTGGGTGCGTCAGGTAGCAAAAACAGATATGATTGTGATGGGATTACAAATATAGTAATTTAAATAGGTTATCAAATCGAATCTATTCTTATATACACGCTTTGATAACCTATTTAAATTACTTAGATAGAAAAGTAAAGCATACCTTCGTATCGCTGTCTTCAGCGACGGACGGTATGTTTTCACTTTTCTGTCTGACGGTACTTTTTATAAGAAATTTTAAATGAAATGAGGCAAGAGGCGATTGAACACACCAAAATAATTAAAAAATAATAAAATATTACTCGCCCCTTCACAAGGGTCGAAGATACCCATCAAAACGGGGCGAATGTCACATTTTTCTAAAAGGGGCAAAATCTAAGGGGCGAGCGGTGCCTACACCAAGCTGATAGAAAATATTAGTCTACCAAACTAGGCAATGTTGACATTGCTAGAAAATAGTCAAGTTGAAGAATTTCTGTAGATAGCAAAAACACGTTAACACAAAATTTGTGCTCGTGTCTACACACTACACGTATATACACACATTAAAACTTTTATACGCTATGCTAACTAAAGCAATCTATCCATTTTCTTCTGCAAAAGTCATTTATTCTAAAAAAAAATACAAAATGGGTTTACACGCGTAGAGTGCAAAATAAAAAAAATAACAGCACAAGTCAACCATGCAAATTACATTTAAAAATAGAACTTCAAACTAAACGTAACGGTCGTGTACTATAAGAAAATAAAATAAAAAAACTAACCGGAACAGGACCTATGACCACTTAAGCGTCTATTTTATTTTCCTATAAAAGTTGAATACGAAAAAAATCTTATAAGAAATAGACAGCTGTTGCCAACTATCGGGGGCTGACGTCCCCCACTTTGAAAAAATCGATGGGCGTACACCATGGGGTGACGGGGTGGTTACCCTCGGTCATTCATGGCGTACAGATCACGCGACGCAATTTTAAATTATGGGGTGGCCGAGTAAGGAGTGTTTTTATTTTTTTCTACACAAGTTTTATTAAACTTTTTTTTTACAAATAGTGGTACTTATACTGGCAAGGTAATTATTCTTAAAGTTTTTTTTTAGAATTCGAACAGTTTAAAATATGGGCGGTTGCGGTTTTGGTAGGTAATTTTGAGTCATTTACTTTTTTTATTTTGATATACCTACCAACTTTTTTATCTAATTATTTAGTTTTATCCCGTGGAGTTATTATAAAGTAGATACTATGTGGAATATAATGTTGCAACTTAAATTAAAGCGAAAGTATTTATTGAATTTTATTGTCCTTCTTTCACGCAGCAACGGATCGACGTGATTTTTTTGCGTAGAGATTGTTTATGGACCACAAATTGAAATAGATTAATTTTATTAAGAAGTGAAGCCGCGGTGACGAAGACTGACTGTCTTTAAGTAGATAATACCCAAAAATCTTACACAGCTTTCACCAAATTCGATCCTAATTCATAAAAAAACAATTTCCAATTTTTTTTTATTGATGACACTAAAACTTGCCAGTACTATTAAACACAAAAAAAATCGATTTACGCTCAGAAGGAAAAATGGTATTTGACTATGTTTTCTTTGATTAATTTATAAAAATTATAATAGATAGATAATGCGCTGAGCGAATTTCAGAATGATTTTTATGAATGATTTAATTTGCCAACTGTTTTTTTTTAATATACAATATAACGTGTCCATTTTATTATCGATTTAAAACGTAACTAATATCAACAAGCTACAACTTATAAATAGACAACTTCTTTGTCCATTATTATTTATTTTAATAAGCAAGAAGTAGCTGACATCGGTAGCTAACCTGTCAACCATTATAAGGAAATTATGACGTCATGTTGTGTGCAACAAGCAGCTAACGGTTATTATAGATGCAACTTCCTCTATGAATGTATAGGGATGACTGTTAATAACTATCGCGTCCATTTATAGTTTTTTTTTATACATTTATTTGCATGTGCAGCCAAATAGGTAATATACATAATATTATGATAGTTAATTATAAACTACAATATTATCACTAGGTATATTCGAAAACTTTGTAAAAAGATTGCTTGCAGACATGTCTATTTTAATTTTAACTATATCTTAATTATCTTTTGCATGCCTATTTGGTGAAATATGGTGATACTACCACCTTGAAAATATCTAATAAATGATTTATGAATTATAAGAAAATATCGATACGAGTTACCAAAAAAAAATTTTTTTTTTCTTTTTACTAAAATTGCAAATTTAGTATTCACATAGTATGCATAAATATTTCAAATGTTTATGTATTTATAAGCAATAAGTTACATCTGTATAGTATTGTATTGCAACTGCCAGGCTAGACATGCTAGCCCTCTACTTGTAACTACCATCTGAGATGGTTGAATGTAGAAGATAATTTCGATAACACGAGCATTTACGAATTGCTTAGTGACAGAGCGACTAAGAATTTTACCCAGCAGGTTGCAGATTCGAATCCTGCTCGTAAAAATGTTTCACATCATAAAAATGTTTAATTAAAATAGTACTAATTATCTTTAATACTTAAAATTACCCATGTTTAATAGAAATGCAAAATATCATGTCTATAAAAATATTTTACGACATAGTACATAATTATTATTTCACCGGTTTAAAAGCGCGTGGGGGTGGGTTCGGACCTGTCATGTAAACCAATGTGACTTTTTCAATGTCATTTGTACTTACTCAGTTAATCTAAGACACCACTGACTAACGGTGAAGGAAAACATCGTAAGGAAACCTGGACTGAAGTCTCAAATCGCAAACACGCAGTGAGCTAGCGTGGTGATTAATGCTCAATCCTTCTATGTATGAGAAGAGGCCTTTGTCCTATATTGGGACAGTTACAGGCTGATTTATTATTTCGCATATAAGTATAAAAAAAACATAAACCATAAATATTGAAGGCACATCACTACAAAATGCTATTCCGCCCGTGTCTGTCAAAGCCCACGTGGAATTCTTAAGTCATAATAAATATTTATAATCTGTGGTAACACGTGAATGATAATATTATAATTATAAATATATATTTTGTGGGTGTTTCTATGCATTTGTAATTTTATTAACTATTACAATTTTAACATAAATTTGTGTCTATTGTTCTAAGTTGTGGATTCAAAAATATTCAAATCTGGGCAAGAATTTTTGTAGTCGCGAGTTTGATTTCCGGACGGGACAACTATTTATGTGATTGACAGTGATGTCCCCACTCGGTTTTTGTAGATATCTCGCACTTTTGACTAAAATGGCTATAAGGGTGAAGAAAAATGACATTTTTCAATTATGTAAAGCCATGTCAGAGACCTATGAGCGGTCAATTATACTCTGACACCACCGTATTTCCGCCCAGAGGTTCGTGGAGGAACACCGTGTGGTTTTTAGTCCGTGCGAGTCGGACATAACCCTATCGCCAGCCCTTAGTGGTGGGGTACTTATAAAGAGTTTTCCGCACGACAAAAAAAAACGTTGTGCATCAATCATATTTAAAAAACTGACATGCCTTCTTCCTACACGTGTAAAAAGCCAAATAAGGCCATACATACCTACATACACGTGTCTCGATATCAAAGTAAAGACTAATATTTGTACTATAGCGGGTAGTTTTCCTCAAATGACAAGGATCTACTTAGCGTTATTATTTGAGTTTCCACTCTATTTTATTTTAAGGCCTCCTTCCTTCAAGGAAGGTAAGCATCCAAAAAACCTGGGCAGGTGCGAGTCGGACTCGCGCAGTAAAGAGTTCCGTAGTCTGTTACATTATTTCATTACGAAAACTGTGCAGAAACCGGGAAACGTTTTGACAATTGCGCAGTAGGTACGCAGTACCTAGTCTATTTTTAGGTCTCTTTGGTGCACTGAAGGAGGGGCGAGGAAATTTCTACCGCGTCCACGCTTCTACGCGAATTTTCTTCTACTAAATCACTTTATGTTCTAGACATGCTGATAATAGTATATTTTAAGGAAATTTATTTTAATCGTAATATTGTAATTAATACATATTACGGCCATTTAATGCCTTTTTTGAGCCTTAAAATTTGAGGAAATTGAAAAAGATAATAGGGTACGGGACTTAAATAAGCGACACGTATTCCTGGTTTACTACGGAACCCTAAAAAGACCAATTAATTACGTAGAAGGTACAACACGTCATAATATTTAGACAACGTACTCGTGCGTAATTTTTGTGGTTAATTTCGTTCTCTGAAATAATATTTCTTTCGTTTTCTATAGCGTTAGCGATTGTAGATAGTGAACTTGGCTAAGCCCCCAGGGTAGTGCCACCCTCACACAGAATATCTACGTGAAATAACAGTATTCTTACTGTTGAGTTTCGTACGGTCAGTGAAGAGTATTAGAGGCTCGATCCCCCTCAAAGACCTGCAACGCATAATTGCCATGCTTCTGGTGTTGCGGGTGTCTATGCCCAGCAGTTCGGTTCGGTACCACGCTTGTTCGTTTACCGACTTTTATCTGGTCAAGCCTGGCTTTACCACCATAAAAGTTTTTTTAAAAGTTTAGTTGTCGAACTTTGAATAACATCAACAACATACCTTAAAACATAAAGATAATTATCATAAAGATTTGGACTCTCATAATAATGATTCACATACATTATTTCCAAAATTGCGTGCAATAGCCAATCATCCCCTTCGGTAGGGTGAATAACAAAGGAGGTAGGCAGGGACGTGTGTTTTGGGGTAAAAACTACTAAAATATATAGGGGCTGGTCAACCGGGAAATTTTTTATTTCATAGAGGCATACATTTTTAGGAGTGTCGTTTTACAAGCTTTTATTTCACTTACAATGTAGGTATGTTTGTTTGGTTGGAATCTTGCAAGCTGGATTAGAACCTCTTTCTCTTATCTTACGAAGTTGAATTTTGTTGCATGTTAGTTCAGTTCCGATGATAATGCATTTTTATGATAAGCAAGACCTGAATCGACATCCCTAATCCTGGATCCAGATAAATCTTCGTCGTCCAGACAAATTTCATCAGATCATTTTCTTTGCTATCGTAAGATATAAATATGTATCGACTGTATCGTTTGTTTAGTCACTGACATATAATTTTACAATGTACAAAAACCGAGACCAGAATAAATATGGATTTGAATTTGCAACGATCAGCTACGACAATGACACGTCATCAAAGACTGCGTTCGATGACTTCAACATAAAGCTGTTACGAACATATAAACTAGCCACTTGGATTTCTATCAATCCTCTAACAGTCACGACGACATTGTGAACATTAAAAATAACATGCTCCAAACTGCATAAGCCAATAAATCACTCGAATACTCAATAGCCGTATTGATCCGATTCAAAAATCGATCCCTGTCTATCGAATTTCGTCAAAAATCGTTTGACTATTATTTGGCGAATGGGAAATTTGCATAGCAATGGAAACTTATTTGCATATTGGGTTACCGTAATGATTTTGCATATAAAAAGACTTGGTACTATTGTTAGAGAATTTACCTGGGTACAAACATGTGCTGGTTAAGTTTGATAATAATAATATTTTTTTTTAATTTGAGGGGGGAGATGAAGCTTCCAGCCGCCTGTTAGAGCCAGATAGAGCGATGCGATAAGTAGAACTTCACGCTTTATATAAAGTTTGCAAAGAGTTTGACATAGTAAATAAAAATAAACTTTTGTCTGGACAGCAGCAAATTAAAAAACAAATCATGAAGTAAGAAATAACTCAAAAACAATTCTATAATAAGATTAGGTATCCTACATTTCATAATTATATCATTCCTATAGGCTTCTATAGCTACTTTATAAAGCGCTATTTTAGGATAGCAAAATCTAAAAAATAATAGTTTTTCGCCATCGATTGGCTAAGAAGAATAGGTAATATTATTGATCCAAGCCTATAGGCATGAAAATTTCTAAATGGACATTTTTTCTTAAAAGCATATTTTTCAATCGTACCTATTCACATAAGTACATTTTTTTTAAATATAAACGCGATTTTTTTGGAAATATTTTTTTCTGCGTAATAATTTAAAACACGACACGACTTTTGCTTTCATATTATTTACGGTGATTGCGTGGATTCTTTGTAAATTATTTCTTATGTTGACAGAACGTATGAAAAACATTCGTAAAAATTACATTTGACCATACAAATTTGTGCAACATTTTTTGTAATGTTGGCTTTATAAATTAATCTTTTTGGTTTTTAATTAATTGGCTTCTAAACACTATGACTCTATCTCTACGTACATATATTTCGCAAAAATAATTTACACAGCAAAGTTTTAACCAACTACGAACAATTTTAGTTCCTTAACATTATAAATTCAATAACCCCCAACTGCCGACGTTGGCCGCGCAAACAATTTATCTTACCCATTCGATTCCTTACCCTTAGACGCTAACGAACTCATACAAAACCGTATGCAAATATAAATCATGTAGTCAGCAAGTACAATGCCGCATTCAAATACTCAGGTGCGAAAGTGTGACAATGGATCGCAATAAAAAATCATTCACATTATTGTTGCTAGAGGGTTTAGGTCTATTTAATATGCGTGTGAACTGTGAATTTCTTAAACAATATCTTTTTACTTGTACAAAATGCAGCTTTTAATTCGTATACGTCATAAGATTTCTTGTTTTTTTTTTTTGGATAATATCCTTGAGTTTTGCTTGAAGCTTAGCGTGCTATTGAATGATTTCCATTTATGATTCTATTTTTAGAATTACCGAGTTTAGAATCACGCTATTTAACACTTTGCATATGCCGATAAGTATAATGTAGAACGATTTAATAATTGTTCTTTTTTCAAAGTTTCTTTCTTAATAAAAATACTCACCACACCCAACAATTGTTTGCCTATTTCTGCAAAAAAAAAACTTAAAACTTTAACTCAATTATTTTCGTAACCAAACCCTTAATAAAGAAGATTCCCACTATCAATTTTACACTCGTAATTGTCTACGTTCAATAAACCAAATAAATCATCTGAACCAGATTTTTTGTTACCACGATTCACTTTCTACGCAGGTGTTTCAACCCCGAAGACTTCCTGCCCTAAAATGAAAGGGTTAACTGACAATTGTCGACAAGAAAGAGGGTCCAAACATCCTTTTGTTAGAAATCTCAGGTGGCGCAACGCAACCGATGTTAGTTTTTTTCTTGAATGGGTAACGCAGGTTAAGTGAAAGTGAATCTTCAGTTCCTGTCGCGTTTAGGGGTTAAATATAATGGAACATGGCATACGTGACTTTGAGGTAAGATTTGTGTTTGATTTTTGTAAAAAAATGTTTTTGGATTTGCCTTTTTTAGAAGAAATAAAAATATTATGTGGGTTATCAAAACGTTGTGTTTTTTTTGTAAAAGAATAAAAACTATTAATTTTAACGATAACTTAACTACATGTGTAATTTAGTTACAATGTAATCCCACTAACTACATAACGAAATGATCTACAACTGATCTTTAACTAAAAAAATTTAATAAACCATATAAATTTAAAATAAAAGCACTCTTAAAAACCGACTTTAAGTAGTAAATTAAACGTTCGTTCAAATAATTGGATATTAAATTAATTCGTCTTATGTCGACACTTAGTAATGAGCGTAGTTAATTGTACACCATCAGTTTTTAAATTAAAAATATTGTTTTTATTAGGGTTGTCGTAAATTTAATCGATTGATCCTTTAATGAGTTGCGTAGAATAACATCAGTAGCATTTGCAATAGTGACTCTGGTATTACAAGTTTATGTGTGTAAATAAAGATAAACAACATCTTATTTCTATAAAATAGTACCGTAGTACGGTAATAACTGACGGACGACGCATACAGTGAATTTAGGTACTTGAAATTTGTGAAAATACATATTCCTAAAGTACTCTAAAGGTGCACTAGTATGTTCTAGACGGTGTACCTGTAGGTACACAAACAAAGTCGTGATCGAAACGTTAGTTGAGTTACCTTTATGTTTCCGAAAGTAAAAAATTCGGCACTCATAAAATATTTACTATTTTTGATTAGCAACATCGCGGTTTTATATTAATCTGATGATTCAGAAATCATTAAATATTTTCATATTGCCAGCTCTAAGGTGTCTCAGAGTACTAAAACCATAAACCATTGACGTACCTTCTGTCTGAAGAGCTCATTTGAGGTGACAACCCTAATCTTATAAAGTAAAAGATAACAAAATATATTTTCTTAATAAGTTTGGTTTGACTAATTAATTGACCGGGGTAAAAACTTATGAGTCTTTGTTACCCAATTAATACGTAGCAGATGAAGGGTTGAATTTAATTTATTTAAAAGTGTCGTATCATGTTGATGACGTCCTGTTTCTTGATTGCCTGATGCGTGCATGCGTTATACCAGTGAACGGGTGCAGCCTGTTAGGCTGGTCAGCTCATAGCTGGCCTTGTAATTTTATTTAAACTGGTGGTCCAGTAGGTGGTCAAAATTTAACAGTTTTTTTTTAGTTTATATTTTTCTTTATAATTTTTGGCTTTCTGCACTTCTTCTTGATATAAACTAATATATTATAGTATAAAGAGAATATTGAGTTTTGGTATAAGTAGTTAATTATACCAAAGCTCAATATTCTCGCAATATTCTTAAAAAGGGATCCGAAGTGTTCATTTCACATATTAATATAAAAATAATTGTTACAAACTCATTTGAACATCACCTTTTTGGATCACTTTTTTTGGATTTCTATTTTGTATTCTAAATTCAAAAAAGTAATGACAACGGGGAAACTAGGAGTTCATGCGGGTTCACCTTTGTATTAAGATTATTTTAGAGTATTTCAAAATAAACTGTGGTTTAATCAATTCCAGCGCCTTTCGTTTCATTCGTTACACACCGTCAGTAACAATAATAATACGTATATTTTTGGTGTAGGATCCATGTTTTTGCTCTATAATATCTCCTGCGAAGCTGGCTAATCTCCGTTGAAATTGGCCACTTTAAAAGTCGCTTCAAATAGAGGGAGACATCAATTCTCAATAAATACATGATCTCAAACAACAAATATCAACAAATATCTATCCATTTTGTCTTACACGGGAACCGAACCCTAGACACCACACAAGCACAGAATAAACCGCTTAACCGCTATTACAATTGCGTTGCCGTTAAACTTGTAAACGTACTGAAATTTACTTAAGCACCTCTCGTGTTGAAACCAAATACTGCACCAATTATGAGCTTATTAGTGACACTGTCGACAGAACTGGTAATGCGACAAAATGGTCGCATGCGCGTGCGACTAATGTCAGCTGTTTATACCACATAATTAGTCGTGTTTTTATTTTCGTGTTAAAAGGGAACGAAGATGTAGAACCAAATGATATGATAAAATATGATACGATATGTGTAGCCAATGGTACTACTGTGGTTCATCATCAACCTATAGCAGTCCATTGCTGGACATAGGTCTCTTACATTGCACGCCAGAGCACGATTTTTGCTATTCTCATCCAGTTCGTGCGAGCCACCTTACGAAGATCGTCACTCCACCTAGCCTGAGGGCGTCCTACACTACATTTGCCGATCCATGGTCTCCACTCAAGAACTAGCTTACTCCATCTGTAATCTGTTCTGCGGCTTATATGGCCGGCCCACTGCTACTTCAGCTTACTACTGCGGTTAGCCGGCCCTTTCATGGCTCTATCTTTCTAACACTTCGGACACGTTACTTCAAAAATATATCATTTATACATTCTTATTTAAATAATCAAGTACGTTGCTACTAATAGCGTACAAGTAGCTGCCAATACAAGTTACAGGCACTTCTAAAAATAAATACTCCACGACATCCATATTTTCCGCTTTTTATGTTGTATAAAGTTTCTTGTAACTATGATGTGACGTCACGCGACCGGTGCAACTTAGCCAATACAAAAACTGACCAGTATGCCATGCAAATTGAACGCCTAGGTAACATACACTTCTATTTTTTCCTGGACAAATAGGCCTTATAACACTCCATGTGACAGAATGTCTCCACAAACTATTATTGCTACTAATTTGGCTACTAAGTTGATTGCAGGATTGCATTTTAGATGCATTACAATTTTTAATAATATGACAAATTAATTAAATACAAAATAATTATTATTCTAATGTGGTTGTTTCCAAAGTACTCCATACCAAAGATGCAACAATAGATCTGCTTAATCATGCAGTTAGAACTCATGAAAATAAGTAAACGTGTCTAAGAATCTTACTTGATTTATCAAAGGCCTTTGATACCGTTTAATGAAAAAACATAAAGAGTATTGGAGCTCGAGGATTAGTATTAGACCCAGATAGATATATCTAGAGATTAATTGATTAATAGTCGTCTATATGAGAGTCAGAGCCGAATCGAGTGATATGATAGTGGAGAGTTACCCATTACATACGGTGTGCCTCAGGGCAGCATTTTGGGACCCCTTAATTTCACAAAACACCGCCGAAAATATCTCGTATGCTTTCAAAAACACAAGCAGTAGCGGTTTTGTTCTAACTGGTTCTTAAAAATGTATCGCAACCTTTCATTTCATACACTACATTTCGACTCGCTTTCGAAAACTTGCCCAAGATTTTGTTGTTTAACATACTACGAAAATCAGCCAGCAGTGCGTTCGTACGCGGTATGGTGTTGTCATATATTCCAAAACCTTCTGGATTTTTAATCAAAGTGCGTTAATTATCAACCTCTTCACAAATTCACATGCCTTTCACAAATTCGTAAGCCAATACAATAACTAACAACCAACGTGAACGTTACAATAATCTTGACTCAACCGCCTTAGGGTGGCGGCACCAATTATGGTCGCAGTGAATTTACCCAAAGAACAGCGCACTGTGTGGCCGTTTTTGCCATTGTCCCGATAATTTATAAACGCAATGCTTTTATTGTTTATTTACTGTTGCATTCTCGCGGCAACTGTGGGATTCCTTGTTAGGAACTAATGAATCTATGGTATGCGAATTATCCTTTAAGTTCCTAAGCATATCGAAAAAAGCCGGGCCTACAAACGGTTCCTTATTTGCGTCTAACATCAAAGTATTTGCTAATTGTGTTTAGAAATCGATACGTATCTAATTGCTCGGACAATGTGTGTTGGTATAAATGTAAAATATAAACATTTGTCGCTTTGTTCGTTTAAATAATGTACAATAGTATTAAATGTCAAATGCTAGGTAACTCTAGTGACTTTTTAGATAGACAGGAGGCCCTTAAAGTAGACAGATAGATGGACATATTGTGTAGTTGTTTAAATGGAAATTGCGCTACAATTAATGTGCAACTTGTGCCTTAAGGTGCAGCGACAGGTGCATTTACCCTATTGCTTACATTATTGTGAAGTACCAAACCTGATTTCTATGATAGTTTGTTTTTAATCGTTTTTTATTTTCATGCAGTTACATAGGATAGTGGTTATAAGTGCTACTGCTAACTATCAAGACTGGGTTCAACTCTAAAGTCGGGCAAAATAGATTGTAAGAAAATATTATAGGTAAGTACTATAAAAATATTTTAATGCGAAAGTTAGTTGGTATGACCTTCTTTTACCCAGCAACGGAGCAACGGATCTACACATTTTTTTGTGCATAGAGAGAGATATATTAATAAAGATATTTTTGACTTTTGACTACACATATTAAGATTGCCGCCCTCGCGAAAGCAACCACCTTAAAGATCTATCCAAAAGAAAGATGACGTCACACCACAAAAAAGAAACGTTCCGCCCATAAACACAAAACATAAACTTTTTTCCACAATTTATATCAACTACACCCAAAATCCATCCCATTACTAAATTGGAAACTATGATCACACAGCTTCATAATTCCCGGTCGCAGACGGCACGAATCGCAATCGTACCGTTACCGTGTCGTGCCAAACCGTAAACATGTCGGAATGAAATACTCGTTAACGTTCTGTGTTACGGACATTGCCGAAAACTTACGATCTTGGCAAAGAGTTGCAATATACAAAATGTTGCAATTTCTTTATTAGTGTTTTTATAGCTGGTAATAAAGAATGGTGAATTTTACTGTCTAGGCGGTATTATTAATCGGAGTGTCTGTTTATTTTGTTCGTGTTTGACGTCTTAACTACTGAACTTTACTTTTCTTTAGAGTCGGGCGTGATAATATAACCGTTGGCATTGACTGACAAGTCAGAGATCTGAGGTTCGAACCCAAGGCTTCTCTGAGTTTTCGTAAGTTATATGCGTATTATAAATTAATTATCCGTTATATAAAATTAATACTCCGTGCCTCGGAAAGCACGTAAAGCTGATTTCTCTCCGGTCGTGTCGAATTGCGTCCCATCGGATTACAAAAATGAGGGAAACGAGAGTGCACCTATGTTTGCGCACACACCTGTCTACTAGGTATAATAACTTCTGTGCAGCTTGGTAATCTCGTTGAGATTGGAAAATCTGTCAGAAAGACATTATTATTATTAACAACTGAACTGATTACCTACATAATTTTCATAAATACTACATGACTAGAATGCTCACTGATGATACGCTTGTGTCCATATAATTATGCGAGTCTCGCCCAGTGTTTGCCCTCGTCGGTGAGAAGTAGCTACATTTTTCTTAAAAACTCACTTTGCCCTCTGACTTTGCACTTTATTTATTACTAGCGCTTCTCTCGCGACTTCGTCTACGTGGATTTTAGATATTTCTTCCCCGATTTTATCTGCTTAGGGGTGGAATTTCCAAAAATCGCAAACTGATCGAGGAATACGTTGCCAAGCAATTTTTTTAAACAATTAACGAATTTTAAAAAAAAGAGAATATTTCTTAAACAATTTTATAAAGTACCTATTCATGTAGCGAGGTATACTATGCAAATACTAAAGTACGAAATATAAATTAAATAAAAAAATGGTGGGGCTATCATTACATTGGTGCTCGCAAAACTTATAAAGATGAAGTCATAGTTTTTAATGAAGATACCTTACTAAGGTAATTTAATCTTTTAAGTCAACGTGTTAATTTTAATTGCAGTTTTTGTAAGTAATTATTAATTATTCGACTGTTAGCACCACATAAAATTATACACTACAGATATTTTTTAATTTTAACCACCTACTCAATTACCTAGTTTCCAAATCGCGATTTATTATTATCTTTTTTATTGAGGAAACTGAGCTGTATATGAGTGTTTTTTTTTCTCTGAGGTGCAGTCAAACAAACCTATAATTACACAAAAAAGAGACACCTAGACCGAGCTATAAGTCTGTCGATCACACAATCTGTTCGTTGCGAGAATCGAAGCCGTGACTCGAAACGCTGGAGTCAAATCGTTCAATATGGTTGAATGCACCAATGTGATGATTAAGTCTTACAATCATCATCAGCCTGTATTAGTCCACTACTGAACATAGGTCTCTCCCATTGCGCGCCACTATTATGCGTTCATTGGAGGTATTTTCCCATAATCGCCTCGCTGCTTGCCCAGCGTCAGATCCTGTTTCATACATTTATGGTCACAAACGCAACAAAATGTATGGAATTGCTGACTTTTTTTGCGATTTTAGTCTTGGTCCCATATTAAAAGTTGTTCATTATGATGAGTTTAATGATCCCTTTTCGGGATCATGATTTAAGTTTTACCCTGTATAAACCTCTGACCGTGCCGTGTGGCTTTCGGCCTAAGAATAGAACCACTCTTAGTCGTCCCGTGGGTGTCGCAAAAAGCGACAAAGGGAAAGATCTGGAGGATGGGCAGCAGCATCCTTCTGTGTAACAGCAATCATCTGCTACTGCGATCGCCAACCCGCTTGCCCAGCGTGGCGATTATGGGCAAATACCTCCAATGAGCGCACAATACAGGCATTGGGAGAGGCCTATGTTCAAAAGTGGACTAATACAGGCTGATAATGATGAACCTCTGACACCAGTCAACAGTCATTCTAGTACGCTATCACGAATCGAGGCTATCTAATTTTAGATAAACAAATAAATAATGTTTAAGGGTTTTAACAATGGTATGTGGTACATTCTCCATCCCCTAATTCTAATCTCAAACAACAAACCTAACACAAAAAGATTAGGGCTAAAAATTTAGACATTGCCACCCCAAACGGACTAAGGGTACCTTCGGATATCCTGGCCAGACGATGGCAGATACAGCCGTCAATTACATCCTGAAAGTCTAGATTCTGAGCAAAATGTTTTGGAGAGCGTAGGTACCTAGTTGTTTTGTAAAATGCCAGAATTTGCAACAAAGGCTTTTTGGAAACAAAAGATTTTGATGGTTAATGGTGTACAGAATTGATAATATTTTTTTTATTATTATAGCCTGTTTGTAGTAATGACTCATTATTAACTGACTACAAAAAAGAAGGAGGTTATTTTAACCGATCTTCAAAAAGGATGCGGTTTTCAATTTGATGCGTATTTTTTTGTTTTATTAGATTTTAATCAGTCTACTGTAATGATGTTTTCTTGTCAATTTTATATAGGTACCAGTTATGGGGTTTTGTAGATGAAGGACAATTTATCCACGGACAGAAATCACTCCTCTTGGTTAGTTGCCCGGTCACGTTGGTTGACCGCAAATCGGTGTCCATGTGATTGCAGCAACCAATGAAGCAAAGCGGTCATTTCTATCCGCGGACAAATTATCTTTCGTCTGCTGTGCCCCTAAAATAAAAATGTTCCATGCAAATCAATTGTATGCCGAATTTAATAGGAAGGTGAATATGAAAATCGGGTAGGTATAACACACATGGTTACTGTTCAAATCAAGAGTAGGTAGAGTTATACAGCGAATCATTCCACAAGCCTTGCGCACTACTTCAAATTTTTTCAGAAAAACTCACGCTTTAAACCTAAATACGAGATAAAATACGAAAAAAACTATTTTCGCGCAGACGAAGTCCTAGAAAACAAGCTATTATGTTTAGCTTGTATTTCAAAATGTAATTTTCAAGCATGCTTATTCGTATTATTGTAATATGTAATGGCTAATAAATAAGGCCGCTACATACCATGTCACAAATCTCGGTGGGCGCACAAATCATCGTATAATACGACTAATTTACATATCACATGACGCTCCATCCATACGCAGCAAATGTAGCCATGTCACGACAGCACTATATTGTGCTGCGATCAAATGGGAGAGATTACTCGCCCGGTTTTGAGTTACTCGACTAAAATAAGCAAGAAAATTTGAATGTAAGAAAAATGGAGCTCAAATTCTTTATGGTAAGGTAAGATGATGGTTGCTCGAATGGTAGCTTGCTATGTAATGTGTAAATTTTCATTTAGTAGAAAAGTAAAACTCCACCTAGGTCTTTTGTATACCTAATAGGAAAATTTTAATAGCGTATCAATAAATATAATATAGAGCAAATGATTGCGGATATCATAGTATTATATTTTAGACTAACTTAAGCTTTTAAACTTTTGCTAATTAAAACCATAATATAAATTTAATTTAAAAAAATATCATTGAGCTAAGCTCAACAATTCGCTCCAGTTGCATTAACTGTGGTCACGAGAAAATCTTCTCAAAGAGCTTGCTAAACTCAAAGACATGTTTAACTTGCGAATAAAGTGAAAATTATTAGTAAAAATATTTAGATTCCATTGCTATCATCATAAACACAAATCCCTAAACCCAAATCTTTAAGAACTCATTAACACATGACTCTAACCTCTCAATACTTTCACAACTTGCTTAACCACTTGCCCCCTACTTGACTACCATTCAAACGAATCATAAAACAAACTGAATACTCAAACGCGAACGTTACCGTTTAACCAGGGACCGTTCCGTGAGAGTCGTACATAAAAAGCTATTACCGGCCATAGTATGTATGTGTTTTATGAGAGCATGTGGAGTAGGTATTAAGGAATTATGGGGTTATGATTTTTATGTGTAGAATCGAAGTTTTCAAGTGAAGTTTACATATAACTTGAACGGAAGGGAAAGTTATGGAACTTCATTGCATGTTTACGTCAATTCAAATCAAACATGTTACTAAATACTATACCGTTTAACATATCTTTATCTTCCTTTTTTTATACTGTTTTTTATAGGCAAGTGAATATAATATTTACAGTAAGTTTATAAATAATTCTATATTAATGCATACTGTTCCAAATGATTGCAACACTGAATGAAAATACTGTCAATATTGGAAATAAAAGATTTTACTCAAATAAGATTTTTTTATTGTTACGTGTTACGTAAGATCGCGTTCAAAGGTTTTTAAATCTTGACTTTTATTGAAGCGATCATATAATTGGGAAAATTATAATGTGATTGTTTCTTTAGTAATTATGTTTGTCAGTTTGTTTTATTGTCTTAAAGGATACGCCTGACAATGTCTAGTAAAAAAAAATATTCCTTCTATTAGCAATTTTTTAAAATAAATTTTAAATGTAGTCCTAATCGTGCTATCAGAATCTCCCTGACGAAAGATAATTTCGAGATAGATATTCGTAAATTTATTTCGAAATTGACAGAGTGATTTATTTATTTATTCATATATAAACTTTTAAACACAAATACAAACATAAACGGTTAGATTGGTGGCTTGAACCAGTAGGACGCTGGTTCATATCCCGGACATAATACATTTTTCTTTCTAAAATAATTTTGAACTTTAGTATTCGTATTGCATGCATAATGGCTTTATATAATTGTTGTATTATGTCCAATAGATATGTTGGATGCGGAAGGCTGAATGTCGAGAGTTAGGAGATAATTTTGGGGGAGGCATAAGTCCACTTATGGACTAGGATAGGCTAAATTATTGTGAAAGTAGGAGTATCTTAACTCCATAGCTGTAAAGAGGAGATAATCAAACATTCAGGAGGTTGATCTCACTAATTATGATAATATCTCAGGTTGTTAGGAGCAAAGCATTGACAGCTTCATTAAACCTGGATGGAATTTTAGATGTATGTAAATTCTGGATTTCTTGAAGTAAGTATTAGATTTAAATAATACTATATGTTTAAAAAGAAATTGAAAAATTGCATAACGTTTTTAACGTATTATTTATTTTAGTATCTCTCAGATGTGCTGGTTTCCTCACGATGTTTTCCTTCACCGTTTTTAGCAAGTGATAATTAATTTCTAAAACGCACATGAATCCGAAACGTCAGAGGTGCATGCCTAGTTTCGAACCTACTACGACCTTTGACAATCCAACGGTCACTAAGCACAACCACTAGGCTTTCACTGCTCTCAATGTTAGTTTAGACGAACTAATTAGTTACAGTATCAAATAAAACAATCTATTCTTCTTTAAACTTACCAATATTATGAAACTGCCGTACTCTTTTTAATAAAATAAGTAACAATGATATTCCAAATGCAAGAAAAAATAAATAAAAATCCTACACCCAAGGGTACTATATCGCGAAAATCACTCACACAAGGACAACCAAACAAGATTGCTACGTGTATGTACACGTTATACATGTGTGAGTGATCTAAGCCTTTACTTTGTCGAAGTGTGGGTGATTTCTTTACGGTTGATCTGAATTTTCGCATGTGCTTGTTGTACTTAGACGCACACATGCATAACCCTTTAGTTAAGGGGTCGTTGTAAGGTTTTTATATTGCTTTCGATACTTTGAATTTTTGGCTTTTTGCTGTAAACTATGATAGAATATAAATAGTGCTGTATATCCAAATATTTCACTTGTAAAGTTGAATTGCAAAATTTTGAAGAGAAGTGACGAACTACCATATATCTTGTAGAGGTATTATATAATTATCATGTATCAATCTGTGTATGGTAAGATAAAACTAATTTTTGTTTTGTTTTGTATTATTTAGCAAAAGGACAAGGTACGAAACCAGTATGATCTGACCTCGCATTGTATAGGCTCTTCGTACAACAAGATGTCAGCTTATACTGGAAATAGCCCTGTGTATTTACTACAATTTATAGTAATATAACATCACAATGCACAAACACTCTAACTAAAAAAAAAATCTGTAGGAGATACAAAAATTGTCCCGTACGGGGATTGAATCCCCGAGTGTCTAGGATTCAGCGCAGAAAACCAACTATTTAACACTGCGCCAATCCCCAAGTCATGTCATAAGTCCCCGTGTATTGAAGTTAATAGTCCTTTGGCTTTGAACCTGCTGCTGTTGACTTTCACAATTAACACTAGGCTATCACGATTGTTAATTTTCACAAGCTTTTCCAAAAACCTATTACTAGATTGAGACGTCGAATACAAACTGTATTCCCCTTAACAACACGTATAGTACTTTTGCAGTAGTGTGCGTAAAGGTAACCCTTACTAGTGTGACTTCTATTCAATCTTCTTACGTTCCATTTCGCAGGGACATTTGATTCGGTCTCTTTTCTACTTACACATCACACATAAACCCATCCCGCTCTATTCCTAACGGGCTTAGAAGCGTGTGATATATTGTATTGGATGGATTTTTCGTTTGTGGAAATGGAATTCTCTTTTTTGGTACCTGACACGGCGGGGAAGTTCGATCAAACCACTGTTTCCTTATTCTATTTTATGTGGAATAAGTTAAATTTGTCGCTTTGATGGTAAAGGATATTGTTCATTAGTGATAATGTAGGTGTCTTTAAAAATGTATGAAGTTAGGGCTTCAAGATTTTATTGGTGCGAGAATAAAATTGAAAACGGATATCAATCAATCTGTTGTGAAGTTTGAAAGAAATGTTAATGAATGGTAACTTTAATGTACCTACCGAAGTAAATAGTATTTAAAAAAAAAATTCAATAAATTGTTGCGTTAAACCAATATCAAACAGTTGATTCCACAAGTATTTGTACTTACTTACAACATTAAATTTATCAAATTTGTCAATACAGACAGTAGATACTTATAGCTATCCTAACCCATATTACCAACCCGTGCCGTGCCTTCCAAAACACGTAAAACCGTTGGACCTACTCCTGATCTCTCTCCGGTCGTGACGGATTACCGTCCCATCAAACTATGAGAATGACGGAATGGACCTGTATTTGCGCACAAACTTATGCACTATATAATTATCTCCTGCGTATTTGGCTAATATCCGTTGATATTTTTGTCGAATGTTTGACCAAAATTCGGTCGGAAGGACATTATTACCAAGCGGAGACAATTACTAAGTTAAAGAACGCAACTAAAATAAAAAAGGGATAGCTTTATCTAAAACAAAAACAGCAAAAAGTAACAAAACAAGGTATAACCATTAAAAAAGAAAAAATATAACACGCAATTACACGTCACAAAATGATCAAACAAACTTTAGTTCATATTCAAATAAAACACAAGGTTATCATTTCAGCAAACATGTATTTTATTGTGTTTTCTTTCAGGTCGTTATAACAGAACATCTCAAAGGCATCACGTGACAACCTCCTTTGAAAAAAAAAAACGAATAATCTTAAACGAACGGGTACCCTTCGGGTATTCCAGAAAATTGGAGCCTCCAAAGAATATATTTTGAATTTTTATTATGTACTATTTTCTATTCCATTCCCAAGGTAACCCTTCCTTCTGCAAAGGGGTTTCGTGGAGACATTCTATAGATGAGGGTGGGTTCCCCCCTTTCGGGGTATGACGCCACCCCGGCCCATCTCGTTTTACTCTGAAGGATTTACCAAGTAGCATGAGTATTATATGCGTATATAAACATATGTATGTTTGAATTATTCGTGTATGTCGCTTTAATAAGGTCATTGTTTGGTTACAGAGGTTCTGTTTGGGATTATTCCGTGTCAATTTTAAAGGGATGAGGGATGTTTGACACCGCATTATCTTGAGTTTTATCGTTTGAAGTTCATTTCTTGGAAAATTGTGGCTTTTTATGTTTTTTGGAGTTTTAATAGGTGATTGTAAAAATCCGTATTTGAAGTAAATAGAACTTAGAAAAAGGTTTTTTTTTTTAAATCACAAGTTTGTGGTTTATAGAGAATAAATGCTACCTTTAACTTCTTACCTACCTTTGGGAAAAATTAATAAGTAAAATTTCCAAATTTTGTTTTCGCTTATGAAGCGAATTCCCTTGAAGTAATAGTAGTGAGCGTGGTGAGGTTTTTAAATATCCTCGTTTTTACCAGTTAGTTGTTATTAGTTAGGCAAGTCAGGAGTCGTCCATCATACGTTTAGAAGGTAATTTGCATAATACTAGTAAAATAGTTATACATACGATATTATAAAGTATGTAACTAGTACGTTTTAGTAGTACAAGCAGGTAAATACTTCCTTTTCTTGCATGGATGAGGGCACTCCAATTACCAATAACCCTGAGATAATTTGTGTGTGATGATTGATTCTAAACAAGAGATACATCGAGATAAGTTTAGCAATTTTTTTTTAACTAATCTTATATTATTTAATAAATAGATAAAAGGTCGAGCACAAGAATAATAACAAACTATATATACACCTAGAAATAAACTATCTATACAAACAATTAATTAATTTAATATCAATTTCGTATTACTGGTATTCAAAATCATATAAGACGCTTGCAAGGCTTTTTCAAGGCATTAATTTATCGGGAGATCCGGTAGTTCCCGAGTCAAGACCCTTTTACTTTTTTGAATTTAAGATTTCTCGTATGAAGCCAAGCGCTGAATCGATCATAGACAAAGCCTAAATAAATTAATATAATTATAGATGATGATGGTCAAAATAAGTTAGTCGCTGAAGAGCTACGCTTGCTACAACTTAATGCTTTTAATCATAAATACGTAGTACTACGCGTAGCCCGCTACGCTACATTCTAGCAATACGTGTTATGCCGCGATGCTGTAATGCTACGCTTGCTACAACACAATGCTTTTAATCATAAATGCGTAGTGCATACTACTACGCGCTATGCTACATTCTAGCGATACGTGTTACCTTCATTCGCGAAATACATGCTACACTTCGTACGCGAAGATTTGCAACTCTGAAGTGAGTCACTCTTTCTGTAGAAGAAAGCAGAAACGAAAGCAACAAAAACAGCAATTCGCTTGTAGGAAGCTTCAGGGAGACATACTTAGTTATATCGTACTGTAGCTAACACTTCATACGCATTGCGTTGCAAACATATAATAAAATTTCTAGAAAAACTTTCTAATACCAAATCCTAAACTTAACCCATAAATACCTCTTCGTGCTCAATACAATAAAAACTACGAAATACAATAATTCAGTGACAGCACATTATTGGTACGAGGCAATAACAGTAATATCGTGGCTTGTAATATCATATCGTTTTTGCAATAATGGATAATGGCGACCCGATCAAAAGTATTGGTTTTCCTTGTAATAATTTTCTGTAGGCATTTTAAATAGGTTTCGTTATTGGCTACCAATTTTACAGCTTAATTAAAGTTCGTATTTTATATTTGAAAATTGTTATTGTGGGGTTTTGTTGTAGCCTTGATTCTAGAAAGTAATTTGCAAAACCGATAGTAAAAAAACCCGGCCAAGTGCGTGTCTATATCACTTACCGAGGGTGTCACTGGAAAAGTATTTTGTTGTTGTATGGGGACGCCCTTTAATTTTTCCTTTCATTTTAAACTTACCCCTAAAAAACTAGGATATTTCCTGTATCGTTGGTACATTTACAGACATATAGGTAATTTCACACTGCACAAACACCCCGGACCTATTGGGTACGGAACACAAACATTAATTTTTAACCACAACTAAGGGGCTGCAAGCATTTAAATGAAACTTGGTACACATTATAGCATACTAAATAGTTGTGTGCTAGCTATATTGTCACCTGCGAATTTGGACATCGTGCATCGTTTATTGCACCATTTCTCCTTTTTTCTAGCACTAGATAATATGGTTGTTGCCTTAACTTACTTATTAATAAATCTAATAGCCATAGCCAAGAGCCTAGATAAACATGTCGAAACCCTATTCAGAATTTTTGGATCGATGGCTTAATGTAATATAATCGGTATAAAAGGTAACTAGTGCTACCCTCTTAGATACGGTGTGCGTTTTAAGGTTTTGATATCGTTTCTTTTCACTTGAGTCCTGACTATATTTAAGTACATTTTCAAAGATCGTGATACCGGTGCGTGAACACGCTCAATGGACTGCGTTTAAGTTCGAAACACAATGCCGAAATCAAAATGTGAGGGAAGCTGAAACAAAATGTAATAAAACACTAATTTATTTTTAAAGTTATTATTTAGAAAGACTCTCTTACCAAGGGGTATCGTGTAACCCAGTATCTGGGTTGTTGAGGTCTGATAGGCAGTCGCTCCATGTAAAACACTGGTATTCAGCTGCATCCGGTAAGACTCGAAGCCGTCCCCAACATAGTTAGGAAAAGGCTAGGCAGATAATTTAGAAAGACTCTATAATAATGGTTATGTGAGACATTAATATTGTTGCCTTTCAAGAATTTCTCAAAATTTGCCCTTAGGTATTCTTAACAAAACATCTTTTTATGCTATAATTATTGTACCTACAACTCCAATTACATTATTCTCTCTACATTGCCTTACCTCGGGCAAGGACCCTGAAAGACCCTTAAAATCAATATCACAAGCCGACAATTTGACACACTTTAAAATCTCACACAAACACGATCTCACCCACACAAACGCAAATAATTCAGCATTCAATCAACAAGTGACACCATTTAACCCTCAAAAGCTCAAAGCAGCCTAATTCAACCCCCACTCATTACGTCGTAACCCGGACCTTCTCAACATTCGTGTTTAAAATTAAACCGGATACGGAAAACAAGGAGGGGTATAAATGAGTTTTTCAGGGCCTCCGGCGTCCGCCATATTTAAAAAAGTCGGCAGACGGAAGAAGCGGCCATAAGTAATGGGTGGTGTTATGCGATGTTCTTTTGTTTATTTTTATTTATAAATAAAAAAAAAAAAAAGTATAGATACCCACGTTTTCATGTTTTTTATTACAGTAATAGTAAAATCAGTATTGGTATCTACTAAAATATCCTATCGGTTAAAAAAAATCGTTTTCTGATATCTATAAGCAATAAATCTCAAGAGTCGACCTCATTAAAATTAAAAGCCGAAAGAACTTATCCGATAAAGATTTCTTCCTCTATATTGAAGAACTAAAACAGCCTCCATAAAACCGTCTGTCCATGAAACAATCTTAAAACAAAGTACACTACGCAAACAAATAACACAACTTCGCCCACACTCCTCACTTTCCCAGGAAAGTCCAATCAAACTTTGCCACTCTTACTATCACATAAAGCCATCCCAAGGCGGTATAATTAAACGTTTCATGAATGGGAGCGAGTGAAACAGCACGATAAAGAAAGAGATGGAATCGTCTGCTGTTGTACACGTAATCAGTTTTACGGTAAGCGCAAATTACGCAGGGATGGGGTGAATTAACGCCTTTACAAGGTCACGCAGTTTAAATTGCGAACGCTTTCGGCAATCAGCTGATTTCGGTCGATTAGAATATTTTAAATATATTTGAATTTGGAAACGTTTTGCTTGGAGTTTTGTGTTTTGTAGTAACTAAAGGGTTAGTGACGATAATTAATATGTTATTAGGTACCTACATATTTATGAGTAAGCCTGCGATTCTTAAAACATTTGTTCAAAAATTAAGCATGTCGTTACCGTCTACACAAAGAATTAATTATATTGCTAATTATGATTATTACAACCTGTTGTCAGAGTAAAGAGATAGTACAAATATCTTTTGAAAGTACTTATAATTATATACCTATTATATCTGGCAGAAGAATGACTTTTACTATTAAACTTTTTCTTCGCATGATTATTAACCTGATATAAAACGGGGCTAACGCACATAAGTACCTGTTTTTAGTACGGTCGGGATAAAAAAATAATAAGTTTAACGGCTTGTAAAAAAAATGTTAATATTCTTTGGTAACGTGGTATGACCGTTGCACTGCCAAGGCAAAATTCGTAGGTTCAGAACCTAGGGTGCAAATACCTCTGACTTTTCGTATTTATGTGCATATTAAAAAATAATGATTATTTGCTAAAATGGTAAGGAAAAACATCGTGAGGAAACCAGCACATCTGAGATTTTTCAACGGTGTGTGTTTTACCATGTCAGAGGCGGTTTAAGTTTTGACACCAGATTATCCATCAACCATACTGTAAAAAAAAATACAAAAAAAAATAATGTCCCGCCAATGTTTAGGTATTTGACATTAATATTAAAGACGACCTAGGTACCTACCATATAACACAAAACTCCTTTTGAGTGACAACACCGTCCTAGAATAACTAAGTTTGCTTTTTATTTTTCTAATTGCTTTTATTTTAATATTGTCTTAGTCTTTGTAAAATTTCTTTCTTTAAAAAAAACAGTAAGAAATAAATGAGATTTATAAATGGTGTTAATTCCAAAGATATTAAAATGAATTACAGATAGAATTGAGTATGTCCATATACAGCAACAAATAATCGTAATTTTGCTAGTCATTGCCTGCGGATGCTGTCAAGGAAGTGTCAGTATACACTTAGAATTAGTGCCCTATTTCAACAAGCTATAAGTGCTATGATCTAACAATTTGCTATCAGAAGCATTAGTCATTACTATTCCATTTGAGCATTCGAAGAAACCTTTATTAGATTTGTCACTACATGAATAAACGTAACTAGAGACAATTTACATGAAGCCCGACTTTCAGATGACAAATTGTAGGCCAACAACGAAATTACACACACCGTTTGAATATCAAAACGTCTACACTCTCTAATAAAAACCAATAAAAAAAACTTGCCAAAAGACATTTACGGTGAACTGAACGCAGTTTTTACAACGAAAGAGCAAACCGACAAATTACAAATGGAAACAAAAAAGGAACGTCTCGCGACAAAGGAAAAAATCGAACGCCACCGTGAAAATTTGAATAAGGAATCATTTCTTTTTTTCCTATCCTTTTTTATTCCTTTTTTTTTCGTTTACTGTCAATCATTTGTCTAAGGCATGGAGGATCGCTATTTTATTTGTTGATGGATGGATATTTTCCAAGGGGTGTGTTTCGGCGCGAGTGTAGTGTATTCTTACTAAGTTCATATTTCATTATTTTTATCTCGCGTGCGTTGAAGTATGGATTTGAAAGGATGTTTGTTTACCGAACTGTTTACCTTTTTTATAAGTCATGCATTTGACATTGCTTAGTCGGGTTATGAGACTGTTTTTATGACGAAATGTACGTAAACATGTTTTATGTGAAAAATATCGTGGGCTATAATGAAGAGTCGTTCACGCAAAGATATTTTTATACTTATTGGATGTTTTTCAAATTTCGAAAGAAAAAGATGTTTTGCGAGGGCTCTTTACATTTCATTTGTTTTTACTAGCATGATTGAGGTAAAAGCCACGAAGGAAAATCATCCTTCATTACAACAATGGTGGAGACTATAAAACCTATTATTTCAGGAAAAGCGTCTACTTATGTATCCTTCTCCTTTTCTTTATTAACTATCCCAACTCCAACACAACATTACACCTAATCGCTATTTTAACCAACGATACTCTCAAAAGCCTTCTCAATTTCAACATCTCAAAAGAAATTTTATATCTATTTACAAATCCAAGCTTTCCTCTCACGTGTGTATAATCAAACCTGATACATGAGCAATACATTTGAATGTTATTCTATCATATTGGGTAAATATGAACGCCGCCCGTCATGCAGATTGGCATTCGAACCTCATGGTAATTCCATGTTTTCTTTACAAACCACATTACTGATTCTGTAGCCTTTGTATCTGAGGTATTTGCCTACTTTTGCTTAGTCTACTTGTTACTATGTTAAATGGAATTTTTGAGATGGTGTTTTATTTTCTGAAGAATAAAAGCTTCAGTTCTGACTCTTATTTTAGAAGACTGAGTTATTATTTTGACCTGAAGACATGTCCCACTGAAGCTTATATCTAAAATGATGTTCATAATATTATAGTTTTTTGGTAAAGTATACTTAATCCTTTTCTAAGAATTATATTGGACATATATGAATAGTCGAATTAAATAAATAAAAAATGCAAAAAATATATAATTCTTTAGGAATGATGTAAAGAGAGATCAGACCTAGACAGTATTCATTAGCTTGTTAGCAACACATGAAAATATATTATGCAGTTTGATTAAGTATTCTGTTGCAAGGAGACACAAACAGTTGTACAATGAGGTTTGAATTTCCAAGAAACGTGCTACCAAGCATATACTAACATTATTTATTAAAAATCTGGTCACAAATGCCCAAGTCTGTCACTCCATAGAATGACATCATCACTTAACTACAGTAGGATCTATCGATCAAAGTGATGTTGCATTTGGTATTGAATATAAAATAGACATTACATTATTTATAAATAAAACCTATCTACAGTTACATAATCATGTTATATTACCACATGGGCTGGTTTATGAATGATGCATGCCAATGACTTTGAAGTAGTTCTATATGGCTTAGTACTCTTTGTGTATGGGTTGATCTACCAGGATAATTATAATATTATCATTTGGTGAGAGACCCAATCTGTTATATCCAATTGGAGACTAATTACGATCTTCTTTCTTTATCGTAAGGTTGATGAACAACCTAGTGTCAGTTTAAACCACCAGTAGACCTCTGACATGGCTAACACCTTTGACTTGGCAGTTCAACGGTCTACTAGGTTATCACTGCTTTAGGATGCTAACTACGATAAATTAATTTTGGTAAAAAAAGGTTTAGAAGGTGTAACAGAGCGCGAACAGATTTATCAAGACGAATCTAGTAAGAGACACGTTTTCAACAATGTGCTAAGTGAAGCGTATATTTAAGAATAGAAACTTGAATCCGACATGGTAACTAAAGAATTTAAAGATGAAAATCCAAATACCTTTAATCGAGTAGACTATGCTATCTTAGTCTACCAAGTCAATCGAAACCTGTCTATATATCCATCAGATAACCAACCCACGACGCACAACGTGCTTACAAAGCTAAACTCTTAGTTACTGCACGAACACGGAGTCGAACCACGTTAACTCTATAATAGTACCAGCTGTCTACGCTAGATGGCAGATGCACGTACACCGCCGCTGAATAACGTGATCGGAATCTTGAAATACAGAATCGATGGTTTTTAAAGCTCACTCGGAATCGCGCAGCTCTTCAGCAAATATAACTGAATTGTGACTGGAATAAGCCCCAATTGTTGGTGGGAGGTGCAGCTGAATATGAATTTCGTAATATTATTTTGTGGTCTGAGTTTGAAATGTTGGTAAAAAATATTTTTGGGTAAGCGGTGTTTTCTTTAGGGGACATGATGTGGATTCGAATGGCAGATGTATTTTCTATGATATTTTGACACGTCATAAACCTTTCAAAGCTTCAAGTTTTCTTTTGTTTTTTCTTACGAACGAAAGTAAGGACTATAGTTAAAAGTACTTTTGAGGTATAGAATATACAAACTTTGTAAGTAACAGCAAAATTGTAGATTACACTCGAAGACTATTACATACTACCGCGGCCTGAAGTTGTGGTCTAGATCACTAAAAGAGCAGTAAATATAAATAATTGTATAATACGGTAAAAAAACCAGAGAGGATCTCACAAGGTTTGATAATAAATCCGCCTAATTTTCTCAATTGCCCTAAAGCTCTTCGCTTTTAAAGTGTAGAACATTACTAACATTCTTTGTTCAAAGAATAAGCATTGCCAATTAACGTGGCAATGCTGCTACTCTTCTTGTTACTTTGCTGGATGACAGTGACGCGGAGGAGTAATGTGAGTGATGCATAATAATTACCCTTTTTCTTTTCCTTTTTTTATAGGCAAGTGTATATTTAAAGATAATTTAATATAAAACTAATTTTATATTAATGTAAGTAAATATTACTAACATGGAGTCAAAGATGTTTTATCCACTATGGCAAACTCCATAAAATAGACTGTCAAAGAATGATTTTATTTTAATTTTCTAATACAAAAAGTCTTAATACTGCCTTATTAGCTATCAAAGTTCATAACCCAATGAACTTGTTAATACAAGAACATTAAGATATTGAAATTAAAGATGCTGGCTTACATTAGAAAGAAACCATTACAGTATGGTCACGACCTACAGTAAATAAAGATGACGAGACATATTCATTCATACGCAGTCGTAAACATCTGAGATATTGAGCTAATGTTCTAAAGTAATAATCATCTTTAAAGTAATCCTAAGTAATAAGATTTTGGAAGGTGTGGCTGGTGATGATAATCATGATGAAGTTGATGATAATTGTGATGATGAAAATAATAATCATGATGATGAGATTAGTAAACTCATTCATAATGTATCGAGGGGTAGAAATAAAATTAACGATTTAAAAGAAGATGATGAAAATAATAATCATGATACTGAGATCAGTAAACTCATTAATAATGTAATTCTTATTAAGAGACTAACTTTTGAAAACCAAACTAAAAATAATCTAATTTCCCAATTATTTTGTAATCAATAGTTGAAGTTCACTTATTTCACTCGCACAAATTTTGAATACACAGTCTGGCTATTAAAGGAGACTGATTAATAGTTTATTGTAGGTGTTTATTTTTTTAGTCGCACAATAAATCTACTGGTTCTATCTACACTGACTTTCGAAAATAATATTCAAAAATGTTTAACAAACGGCTAACTATTTATTTGAACTGACTCATTTCGGTCAAACGGTCATTTTATTTTCATCTTTTTCTTATCGTTTGGTTGATGAACAACCTAGTGCCAGAGTTTAAACCACCCTAGGCCTCTGAGTTCTGAAATGGCTTTACACATCATCAAAAATATCTCTAAATCTGCTGGTTTCCTCACGATGTTTTACTCACCGTTTTAATTAAGTGATATAAGTTTCTAATACGTAATATGAATTCGGAAACTCAGTGCGTGCCTGTGTTAGAACCTAACTTGGCAGTCTAACAGTCATATACCATTAGGCTATCATTGCTTTAATTTTTTTTAATTTAAATGTAACAGTACTTCAAAATCAATGCGCCATTTTAAGCTACCAGCGAAAGAACAGCAAACATAAACCTAAAATTAGATGTTGATTCCATAGTTCAAAAACGCAATCTTAGACTCCCAAAGGCACCATAGTTTCCTTCTTATGCTAATTCACCCCAATCCGAATTTCATAACATTGCCACCCAAAAAAAATAGAAACAAGTAAAAAATCATAACACGCCTGAGTACGCGATACATTTCTTCATATCCGCTATATACCAATGAAAAATGCGCAAAGAGTTAACTCCTCCAGCCCGGTGGGGGAACTACAAATCCGATAGAACGAGACGAAGGTACAAGTTAGAGGGAGAAGCAAAGCTAAACCCGAAAAGATGGATGGTACACAATGTCACTGAAGATGCTGAAATTGTATATTTTATATTCGGTATAAAAAAGTCCCAACATACGATATTAAAAAGACCGACGGAGCATTTTCTGCGTAGTAGTTATATTGTAAGGAATTTAATCTTGTGGCGACATACGACGCTCTAAAGTAAAGGATTATTGGAATGTTTTCGGTATTTTTATATATTCTGTTAATATTTTGTTTTGTGTATCATTTCTTTTAATATTGTCTGTGGAACGTCGTGCAGATAATTAAGAGAGAAACTCTTATGAATACAAGACGTTTTTGAAAATTTTAAAAATGCGACGTTTGTGAAATGTTTGATTTTATTGGGGTACCTAGCTTAATTTGTGTGGATATAGAAACGTTGAAAGAAATAATCGATAGCATATTTCTATAACAAAAGAATTTTAAAAACATATTTTGTGTCTAGTCTATGGTGTCAATCTAGTCAAAGAACCACGTAGTTTTAAGTATTTTGATAAAAAAAGAGTCTTACTTTACCTATATCGAAACTTAGACCTGCTAATTGGATGATGGTGGGTTTCTGACATAAATAAATTATAATAGTCTTAATAATAAAAAAATATATAAAAAATAAGTGGTACGCGACTACATTATTCCGAGATAAGGCGTCTCCAAATATATTTATTTTTTATCAAAATTTGACTGATAATGTAACAAAATATTCCACAAAACTAGAAACTATATAATATTTAGCTCATTCTTAACCCTCCAACTATTAACCTGTGTTACGAAAAACTCATTTTTCCCAACCTAAGAAACTTAAGCCCAATCTACGCACATCCACGATTCCACACACTTCCCGTCATCTATCGACGCTCATAAGCTCTTACCTACCTATCTCACGACGTTTTTAGGAAATAGCTCTATAACGGCTTATCGTGGGGTACTTAGTTCCCGAGTGTTTATGGGTATAGAGAGATAGACGTGGCTTTTAAAGGGTTAGTAGCTGCTCTTGAAAGATTTGGGTATCAATTTCAGATCAAAATGTGAATCTGATTATGATATTTAGCGTATGTTTAGGCAGGATATCGACCTTATATCTACTAAATTATGTATTAAATTACTTTGTAGCATATTTTTTACTGATTTCTAAAGAGAGTCGAATAGAGGTGTATACTTCTACTTATAAGATGGGTATAGTAGAAGTATTTGCATAGGTATAGTAAAAAAAAGGAAACTTGATTAAAATCTATTGTTTTACGGTCGATCTGACCTTATCCTTCATTAAACACCCCAAGAATATAAGGTCGGTAGACAGGGCTCATTTCATACCTTGGGTTATAGTAAGTAAGTACCTAGATCCATTTATCCTGCAAGCTTAAAAGTATCAATACTAGTTCTTAAAAGTATCAATACTAGATGGGCACTTACATAAATATTGACCAGCGCACTTTAAAGTTGAATATTGGTGTGCCAATTTCCATAAATAACCATAAATTTGAACCTCCTAATACAAAGGAAGTTCTAATCTTTAAATAACTTAAGCTGAAAAAACTTTTTAAAATGATTTTTTAAAATAAAAATGCACCAAAATAGGAAAAAATCAAGGTGCAGAAAATTCTAAGTCTGAGCTCCTCTGATAAACAGAATAGTACTGAAGTAGGTACTTAGTAATGATCACACCTCTACCAAACCCTCCAACGGTCACAGTTTAAAAAACCAGTACCAAACATGATAAGTGTTTTGAAATCACGCTACAGAAAGGTGAGGTATTTGAATATTTATCGTGTATTGTTAAGCAAATGAACTAGCAGATGTGTGTATATCCGGGGACTGGTGCTCTGAGCACGGCTAATTGGGATGAATTTACATCATAATAGAAATAGTATGAACGTAGTGCTGAGCTCGGAAGTTTGCTGTACGATTTTTGTCGAGTTATTGAAGGGTTAAGTTTGGTTATAATAAAGTGACATGTCTCAGACAACTTGCAAAACATCGATTGATTATTGTTTCAGGTTTCATATAAGTATTTATTTTGTGTCTGAAAATTCACTTCGACAAAATATTATTTGACAGACCCTGTTGCGATATAACATAACTCAGACATTACGATTCATAAATGTTGGAGTCAGACTCAGACAACGCGTTAAATTTCAACAAATAATTATGGAAAAATCCGACAGTTTTTGTTAAGTCTAATTGCACTTACAATACAGAAGAAAATACAAGTAAACTTAGTTTTTTTTTCTTCAAACGGTACAGGGGAACGATCATAAATCCTTTGGCTCGCCTGTCAACCGCATGCCTAGTGGGTACCGTATATTACGGAAAGTAACGGATTTTTTTTCGCTCGGAAAAATTACTATTTTTCCCCAATTTTGGGGTTCCGTTATCGGAGAAAATTCACTGAATAAAATGTATTATTTCGTCAATCTTTGGACGATATTAATAAAGAATGGAACACATCATTGTGAAAGTCTTGCCTTGCCTGTTACGTACAGTGGCGGCCAAGAGAAGCGGCCAACATTCGCGGCAATTTATTTTTATAATTTTTAATAGTCTCTATGTCTACGTGTCGTCATTTTTTATGGTTTCAACAAGAATGTTTGTTTCAAGTATCAATTTGTTCAGACATCGGAATAGGACTGCTAATAAAAGGACCTCTACCAAGTTTTATTGATTAGAAAAGGAATTAAAAGGTTTTCGAAGTTTTCTCTTCAGGTACTTATATAGATATAATAATTAGGGACGCGTAAAAGACCATTATAATGGTATTCATAAATTAGTCTATACTATACTATAATGTATATATAATGTGGGTGTCCCCACAGATGGGTAAAATCCTTTTCTCATAAATTGTGGCGAGAGAGATTAAGACGGGCTCGTGTCGTGGTCATGGTCACCCGCAGTTGGAATGTGTCACGTCATCTTTTGGATCTCCAACTCGGCTTATTGACTGCCATATGAAGTAGAAACCGGGGCTGCTTCACATTCATATTTATTTATTTAATGGTTTACTAACAATTATATATCAATGCACCAGTTTGTGCTTTATTTTGACCTTTCAACTACCGCAAGGAAGCCGGCGGCAACGCGTATCAATTGATTTCCTTTATGCTTTGCTCGCGATTAAGAATTTGACAATTAATTCAGGTTGCGCGACTCGTGGCACCATCTATTATCATAAAAGCGTTATTAGTTTATTTAATTTTTTTCGGGATTAAAGTACCCAATGTCCGTTTCTATATGCCTATGTTTCTGTTTATGTTTCTATGCCAATGTTTATGTAAAATTTCAGGATGATCGAGTTTAGGCGTGAAAAGGTAACAAACAAACCAACTTTCGCATTTAATTAGTGATTGAAGTACCACAGTGCCATAAAAGCTATCAGAATATTTTCTTAATTCAAACTATGTGAATCGTATCATTCAATAATGATTTTCTAGAATATTATTTTTAGTACGAAAATTATATTTTTATTCCAGGTAAACGAACTTTTTTGTAGACATTTTACCGCAAAATGTGTTATTACTCCGTTATTGTGAAATATCTAATAATACCAACCTCATTCGTCAAACTTTACGTCGGATAAAATAATGTTTTCGGCAGGGCTGCTAATTACTCATTATGAGTTGAAATCTACCAAAAAGTTTGGTCCACTGTGTTGTCAATCCTCGAGACGCTATTGATGGTCAAGAAAAGTCAGGCTCTATTTGAAGGTTACGTATTTATAAGGCGTACACGTATGCATGTTTGATATGTCCGCATTAACGAGCTCACTTGAGCAAACGTGCTTGACCAAGCTTCTTGATTATATGTATAAACACAAAATGATTATACAGACGGTCAAGCACGCTTGCGCATCACGTGTAAAGACGAGGATCAGTTGATCAATACAGCAAATCACAGTCCTCAGAAATTGGCCTATTTGTGCTAGCTCCACAACTCCCAGTCCTCAACCTTTCGTACCCAGTTGTCATCATCAGGTCTTTGCTCCTTCTCCTAAATTCTGTCGGCATAAACACTAGTTGGATTGTTACTATTGGACTTTCAAAATTTAAATTCCGAACACATTCACCTTCATCTTGAACTATGACGGCACATAAAAATTCACACCGTCATTATCGTGCGATTCTGTATTCAAATAAAAACGGAAACGCCACATTTTCTACACCGCACGGCGGGGATCGCTGGCAGTACTCCAGTGGGAAAGAGACAGCACCATAGTTTGGCGCATAAAATAATGATCAATCAGAGCGGGATGACACGCCGTTTATTGGTTCCACCGAGTAGTTTGTGGCTATCGCACGCGGCCAACTTCGATGTTATTTTCTTGGCACGACGTGTAAATTTTTAAAGAATTATTTTACGCTGTTTTGTGTACTTTGTGAGTTGTGAGATATTCATACGTGCATGGAACAGTAGTTCGTCAGATTAATTGTTTCAGCCATTGTTTTTTGTTGTAAATGGTTTGGAAAACGGATGGTCATGTTTTCTTTTGAGAAACAAAGAATGTGTTTATTTCTGAACGGAACATTTTTATCAGAATTATAGGTTGGTTCAATTGTTAGATTTGATCTCTTTTGGGTTTTATAGCTCTGACTTCAGTCAGATTTAGGAAGATATCTCTTTGTCTATTTTTTCCTCAAAATAAGAATTGTCAAATAGTTGACTAATCAATTCTTATTAGTCTTAGAAAAAGTTTCTTCTTTTTCTTTTTTTTCTCAGATGGTTGATGATCAACCATGTGTCAGTTCAAACCGCCTCTAGGCCTCTGACATGGCTTTAAACACCGTTGAAAACTCTCTCAAGTCAATCTCTGATTTCCTCACGATATTTTCCCATATCGTTTTAGCTAATAATAATTCATTTAAAATACGCAAATGAATTTAAAAAGTCAGACGTGTGTGCCCAAGTTTCGAACTCAACTTTTGACTTGGCAGTCCGTTTTACGCCACTAGGCTATCATCCGCCTAGCCTTATTATTCCCAAACTTTGTTGGGATCGGCTTCGAATCTAATCAGATGCAGCTGAATATCAGTTTTCTACGGAGCGACTGCCTATCTGACCTCCGCAACCCAAAAGGATACGATATTCTAAGGTTAGATCAATTGTCAGGATTTTATAAGGGTACAGTCAACAGCAAAAGTAGATGATCAAAATCAGGAATTCAATACTAATGAACGGAGTTCGCGAAATATATGGCAGCTGTACTAGTAGTAAATGTTTGATATAATTTACAATCACATACTTTTGAATCACTTCGACGCCACACAGTTCTAACGCGAACTCCGTTCATTAGTATTGAATTTCTGATTTTGATCATCTACTTTTGCTGTTGACTGTACTACTACTGACCACTAGGCTATCAATAGTATCAATGTTTAGTGGGAAAACAGTGACAATAGATAACATAAGATATCTGTCTTAGTTTCCACGTAATCCGAAGGTAAAGTGTAGATCGATACCTAACTAGAATATGTGATTGCTTGTGTTCGTACAGAATAACAGAGGTAGAGATTTCTCCGGTAATAAAATATTTAATAGGCTTTAGTATAACAAGCCTTATAAAAGGCAGTTTATTGGCTATTAAGCTACAGTCTAAGTGTTCTAAACAGGGGGATTACTCTGGAACTACGAATCAAATTCCAATACTATTTTTACTATGTAAATTCCTTTTTAGCCACGCGCATTGGCATGCCACGCAATTTTGCACTAAGGTTGCAATGAATTCGTATGTAAATCAGGATTGGATTCGTAGTTCAAAAGTAACCCCCCAGATCTGAGGCTCTATCTATTGCTTTTACTGGATATGTCATCTTTTTTTTAAGGATTCAGCTTAAATCTACATTTGGATCGCGTTAAGAACTCCAAGCAAGAGAAGAAGAACAAGCATTTTTGTTCGAAGCGAACAATGTTCGTTCGGTGATGATCGGTTGGACTCGGCTAATAATCGTTCGGTGATATATATCGGTTGGAGTTGGCCCGATTGCTCGCTTGCCGAACCGACGCGGTGTGGCGAACAAGAATCGTCTTCACAATTCTTATGCTGTATCGCTCGGTAATCGCCAGCGAATCAGTTAGGACAAACAATCATTTGCAGGTAACAAAATAGGTACTACAAATATAGTTTTCACTCTGTGAGTCCTTAATAAAAGTTTTCTTTCTTTCTTTCCTTACAGATATAAATGTCTCGAACACTATCTCACATGAAGTCGGCATTAGATCAATACTTCGCTTTATACCGCACATGTGTCATACAACGCTGTGAGAGAACTGGGTAATCAATGGAGTTGCCAGTTTTTTTTTGGGTTGACAGCAAAGTTATCGCTTTATTTCATCAGTAATTTTAGAAAAAAATACCTGGGAGAAGTACAATGTTGGGCAGTAGAATGCAAACGCTAGGTTGTGATTAAAAAGAAAGGGTTTATTACATTACACATAATAGTTTTTTCCTCACGATAGATTTACCCTTACTTTGCGGATATCACGGCTTAGGTATTTTGTACTATAGTAATAATCCGAACGTGAATCTGTTTGTGGTACGATTTCGAATCGTTGGACTTTTATTATAAATACAGAATACTATTTACATAGACTCACACCTGTATTCCCAAGAGGCAGGGTTGTATGCTGTAATCCCACTAACATTATAACTCCCATGTAATAGGGAACGAGCCTATAGCCATTAACTGGGCACAATTTCAGACTGTGCTCCTACTGAGAAGTTCCTAATGGAAAAACCCAATAAAACTTTGCCCGACCCCCAGTTCTCGTGCTCAGCAGTTGCGCTTGCCACCACTAGACAATTATGAGGCAGTTATTAAAACAATATTATTTTATTCCAAAAAAATTGGCTTGTCCACGCAGACAACGCCATAGGAGAACGTAAACGTACTCTAATAAAAAATAGCACAAAAACACGTCGACTCCACAGCTCGAGGCTTATTCCTTGATAGATAATGTGTTACTCGCATATGCCGGGGGAGGCGAGGGGGTTGTTTTGTCAAATGCCACCCAAAGAAAGTAGGGAAACACTCGATTCTTCATTCGCCTTTATTTTCAGACTATTTTCCTTTACGTTTCAATTTTTCTCCAACACTTTTTTCTTTTCAGAATATTATTTTGTTGTTGTTTTTTTTTTTTGTAATATCGGATGACGTTACGTAAAGTACTTTTGTGATGTACAAAATTGTTGAAAGTGAATATGTTTGTCGTTCTATTAAGTTACCTAGATATGGGTAACGTAATGAAAAGAGGTGAGGTTTGTTTTTTTTCGTGCTTCTAGATGTCTTTCAAAGACTTGTGTTTAAGAGACATGTTTAGCGTTGCTAGGCGTCCGGATAAAGCCGGACATTGTTAGGCTTTGATTGCGTGTCCGGTCAAGATAAACGGTATCCGGCTTATCCGACTTTTGTTAGGCTTTTTACATTTTGCAAACTAGCGTGCGCCGAGCGGTGATATCAAAAAAGCTTGATTTTACATAAAAAAAAATTGTCGTATCAATCAATACTAAGATACATACAAAATTCTCAATAATGTAGGAATCGGCTTTTTGCCTAAATGTCCGGCTAAACTGGCTGATCTGTCCGGCTATTAAGTTTGGCGTCCTGGCAACCCTAGACAATAGACATGTTCAAGATAGCTGTTTTGTACACTGAACTTTAATATGGCCCTTGAACTAAGTTATGATTTGAAATGTAATTCGGTCTAAGAAGGCAACACGATTGGCGTAGCGGGTTGCGGGTTCAATTCCCGCACTGAACATTTCCCGCAACATTTATTTTGTGTGATTCTGAGATCTCACAAAATAAATGTTGCATCTCTTTCGAGGTCTGTCGCGAACGCGTGTCACTGTCTGAGGGCACCAATTTTGTGATTTGCGGGCTCACAGTTCGTACGGCGTACGGCATGTCCTGACCAGTCCCACTTCAGCTGGAAACAATGGAAGGGAGACTTTTACTCAGAAATGAGACCGTACGGGCTACTAATAAATAATGGAACAACGACCGAGTACGCTTCTTTATTTACACATTAATTAAATCTCCCTCCGTTCTCGCTCTCTTCTGTTCTCCGAAAGTCATCATCATCATCAGCCTGTATTAGTCCACTGCTGAACATAGGCCTCTCCCAATTCGCGCCACTATTGTGCGCTCATTGGAGATATTTGCTCATAATCGGCATTAGGTTGGCAATCGCAGTAGCAGATGGTTCCTGTTACACAGAAGGATGCTGCTGCCTATCATCCTGATCTTTCCCTTTATCGCTTCTTACGACACCCGCGGGACGAGTAGGGATGGTTCTACCTATTCTTAGGCTGGAAACCCCACGGCTCAGAAAATAATCTTCACAAAATGTCACTCCAAAAATTTTACACAGAAATGATTTTAGTCATTTCTGTGTAAAAGTCGAAAAAATCCTCGAAACTTCTAAAATGGAAAACTTTCTCGGAAAGTCTTGAAATATTATTATATTTAAAGTTTACTCACAAAAATGGTTGCGTGAAGTGGTACGGAGGAGTTAAGTCCGGCGGTATGTCTGTATGTTTGCCTTTGTCGAAACTTTGGTGCTGTTGGAAGCGGAGCGGGAAGCGGGCAGGAGCGAGGTGAAAGTGAAACGAGAACCTATTTGAATTTAGAGCTGGAAATCGCAGTTTTCAGAAAAAGAAGAAAATAATTTTGAATTTAAGAATTTTAAGAAGAACAAAAAAATTGTGACTTTGATTAACGACATATTAGGAACATCGATGTTACAGATCAAAAAAATACAGTCGAATTGATAACGTCGATTAAAAAGTAATATAGAAATATGTATTACTTTTTAACCGACTCAAAAAAAAGGAGGTCATTAAATGCAAACCTTACTACTTACCACTACTGTTTAATTGTACTTACTTCGTGGTTTCGTCTGTCGTTTCGTTTCAATTCTATAAAAAAAAACAGTCGAATAAAAGATGCTTCTTGTCGAATAAACTTTTTTCCGAATCATGTTGAAATAGTCAATTATTTCTAATAAAAAAAACTATGAACTTAATTCTTAGTTAACCCTTTCCGTACCCTTGTAATTGTAACCCTACAGAACCCGCTCTCGCTCCGCTCACTAACATAACCCTCAACCATACGTTTGGCGAGCAGACAAATATATTGTTGGCAAAACTTTCCACCGACTTCTGGAGTGGTTTCTCAACTTTGCTGTCGTAAGTTGCACATCCCAAGCTCTTGAATACGTTATTTTATTTATAACATACTTTGCCAACTTTTCGTACGGTTTGTTTGGTTTTTAGGTATTTTGCGAAAAGGTATGTTCTTTGTGACTTGGTCGGTATTGAATTTTCGTGTTAACTTTTGATTATATTTATACCTATTATTAATGGAATGTAACTCTTATTGGTTCGGCTTCATAGGGACGGCGTCATAAAATCAGTGCAAAAAAAATCGAAGGAGACATCTTAATGGAGATGGATGGAGAGATTTTTTTTGTACAATATGTACCTATTGTTAGTAATTTAGTTACTAGAGTACACTACTACTACACTCTTATTATATGGGTTAAAACTATGTAATTTTTAACCCATATAATAAGAGTGACCGTTTTGTACCAAAAAGTATTGTCATCATCATCAGCCTTTATTAGTCCACTGCTGAACATAGGCCTCTCCCAATGCACACCACTATTTTGCGGTCATTGGAGGTATTTGCTCATAATCACTAGGTACGCTAGGCAAGCGGGTTGGCAATCGCAGTAGCAGATGATTGCTGTTACATGAAGGATACTGCTACCCATCCTCCAGATCTTTCCCTTTGCCGCTTCTTACGACACCCGCGGGGCGAGTAGGCTTAGGCCTAAGTATTTCTTAGGCCAGAAACCACACGACACACTAAAAACATTGTAATAGACTTTAATCAATAAATCCATACTCAAAAATATCCCAGCCATCGTAGAGTCAAAACTGATAAATAGCCTATTGAAAAAAGTAGAACATTCCATACATTTGTACGGTGACAATAAATTATAAGGACACAATGAGGACAACGGTAGCATCCCTTTGCATCGAGTACCACTCAAAGGATTACGTTCGATATTCAAAAAATCGTTACAACTGATTGGTTTATTTAAATAGGACTTTATTGGGTGTGCATGATGCGGCTAATGTCCTGTGATTTTTGCATTTTAGTACCCAGTACTTTGGAGCGTGCGCATCGATTCTAAATTTGAAGTCGGCAAAAAATGGTGGAGGAGAGTGGAAGAATTCTTTTTCATGACTCATTTTTGAAGTTTTTAGATTTCATTATGTAAGTAAAATACTTTTTAGTGTTTTATTTTCGTTAACAAATACCTAATTTCGCAAAGTTTTTATTAGGAGTGTTGAAGAGAAAAAGAAATAAAATATCTTAATATCTGAAGCGAACGCTAAAAACTTATTGTCATCACTCCACAGTGAAGGCGAAAATTCACGAAGACTTCAAAAGAAAACTTAAAAAAAAACGCGGTCCCGCCTGCAACTCTTAAAAGAAATATAAAAAGAACCTCTTCAGGGAAAGTGCATTAAAAATGAGTGCGCGAGAAAGGGACGGCGCTCTATCGGCCCCGTCTATCTATCCTTATCGCTTGCTTCTAAGAAAATGGTTTTATGAATGAAAATTACTTTTTTCTCACGCCATTTACTCAGTTCAGGGACGTTAGTTTTGTAGCTCGTTTTCCTACACGGGAATAGGTGAAAGTTGTCCGGGATTGCTTCGAAAGTAGGGCATTGCCTTTTAAAATGTACCGCTGTTTTCCTTGCAAGTTTGTCTTCTTTCGTAACGATGAGCTGAATTTTAAGTAGCAGCCCTATTAGATGTATCAGTTTAAAAATAATATTTACAACATTTTATGGCTTTTTTGTATCGTATTTTCTATGAAAAAAGTTTTTGTCAACTTTTGTCATTTGTCACTTTTGTCATTTTTGTCAACTTTACAGCTAGTTTTTTTGGATAAACAATATTCAAAGATATAAATATTTAATAAGAAATTTGAAAAAAAATCCCATCCGTATCAGTTCTTTTTTCAAATTTCTTATTAAATATTTATATTTAATAAGCTAACATGTGCTAAAACATGTAAAAATTTCACAAAAATAATATTCAAAGATTGTTATTAAAAGTGTATAATATGTATATATTATGTGTGTAAAAGATAATCCGACAAAATACAAAACAAAATCCGAAATATATTTATAATAGTAGGATAAAGTTAACCAAAATTTTAATAGAAAATTGGATTTTGCCCGTATTTTTAAGTCAAATTTTTCAGTTGATTATCCAATATAGCATTTGGTCATTCTACTAACGACTTTTTTTACGACTAAAAACATTAAAAAACGTTAAAAATAAATTCTAAGACCCATTCCGTGACACTTCTTAACACATGCGTAGCACCCCTTTTGTTAAAAAAAACACCTTTGTTATGCCACAGATAAAATATAACTACCATTTTTTACATCGAATAATACGCATAAATTTATCTATACATACATTAATAGAAAGGGTTTAATAGCCTATAAATCAGTATTTTAAACAAAGGCTAGTCAAATTCGGTACAATGGCGCCCTTGTGCATAGACACGAGTTTTTTTTTGTTGCCACAAACCCGTGAAATGTTTGTTTTGTTGGTATAATGTGTAGTGGCTTTTTGCAAACTTTTTTTTTTATAATCGATACTTCGATGATTGCCTATAATAGCGTGCTTTGTGATTTTTTTTTCGGTAAATATTTGAGTATATCTTGTCGAAATTGTGGTTTACAGATTGTTTGTATATCGTTGAGAAGTTTTGAGATTTTAATATTTTGATGGTATTATTTGTTTAAAGTTTTCTTTATTTTGATTTATCTACTACTCGCTTCCACCCGAGGTTTCGGTCACGTGGTAACTTTGATAAATTGTACCTAGCCTTTGTATTATTTAGATTTTAAGCTAATATTACTGTGTATTAATTAGATGTAGGTATAAGCTAATATTACTGTAAAGTTTCATTTAAATCCGTTCAGTAATTTTTGCGTGAAAGAGTTACAAAGTACATCCATCCATACGTACTCACAAACTTTCACATTCTTCTTCTTCTGAAGATGAAAAAGAAAAAAAAAAGAAGAAGAAGAGGACTTTCACATTTATGATATTAGTAGGAAAGGATTCCTAAGAGTATTCTATATTCGTCTACAGTCAAGTAAAACCTATGAAAAATAAATTTATCAAAACAGCAATATTTATAAAAGATCAACCCACTAAAGTATTTTTTTTTTAATTTTCGGACAAAGCAAAAAAAACGCTAAGATGATTATTTCTCAGATACTATGCCATAGATATTAGGGTCAAATTGAACCCAAGGCCCCCAATTCCAAGATATGCACCGGAAGGGTTAGCGTCTGTTACAAAAGATTCAACTTCCGGTTGATCAGGCGCATTGTGGTCGTTATTAATAAAATAGATAATAAGAAATGTGATCGTATCAGTTTTATTATTAATATTTATAAAAATGAGTTTGTGTTGAATAATGTTAGACAATGAGTTGGTTTTTTTTCGTTTGTAGGTACTTACTGGCTTTTTTTATAAACATTTGTCTGTTTGAATAATATTTTTTTTTTTTAATAAGCAGTAATAACCTATAGTATAATTACTGTTGGACTGCCAAAGATCGTGAGCTCGAAACCCAAGCAAGCACCTCTTACTTTTGGATTTATGTGTGTATTAAAAATTAATTATCTCTTACTAAAACGGTGAAAGAAAACATCGTAAGGAAACCACCGCACCTGAGAGATTTTTCAACGGTGTGTGAAGCCATGAAAGAGGCCTACGGGCGGGTTTAGGTAACTCTGACACCAGGTTGTTCATCAACTATACCATAAAGAAAAAAGTCTCATGTATTTTTAGGCGAAACTTTAAAAACAGCATAGATTAAAAATACTAAATCATCCACATAAATGACTGATACACCTTAACGACAGATAAAATCCCGCTGTGTCGCATCCGACAGGACAAACCTACGTAATCCTTATTAATACTACCAATACATCAACCCCCAGAAAAACGGTACACAATAAACCCTTTCAAATATAAATAATAAACTAAAAATTATATGCAAATTCACGACCCATAAGTTCCTATTGAAATAACCCTTCCGCTGCAGAGGGGACTAAAAATGGTAATAATATATTCACGTGAGATAAAGGTCAGGGAATAAGGTCGCATTCAAAATTGTTCGACAACCGTGTTCAGACGTGTTTTTGAGTATTTTTGGTATTTGTGTAATTAAATTTTAGGAAATGTGTTGTGCGCATGCGTGGTCAAAATGTCAAAAAGTTCTAAGTGATACGTCTTTTTTTAATTTTAGAAGATGTTTTTTTTATTAAGGTAATTCTTTTTTATCTATAAGTGTTTAATATCTTTAACTGTATTTCTAAATCACTGTTTTTGCAGTCTCATCTAAAAAGTTTTTTTATTGCTCATTAGCGTTGATTATATTAAGTCGGAATCAACTCTAATGAGCAATAAATTCTGTCATAGTCAAACAAAAATAACGATTGAATGCTAGATTAAAGATAATTGACGTCTATGAGAACGGCAGTTTATTAAATTATTCTCTAGTACACCTATACAATAACAATTATTGGATACAAAGTCGCATCAATTACCAGCTGTAAAATATCTACGCAAGCAATTTCATCAAAAAACTTTGTTAGCTAGGACTAATTGCATCTAAACAACCCTTATTTATACTTCATAGAACATGTTACAATACAAAATAGTTCATTATTTATGTAACCACTAATGTATTCTATTTAAAAGGTCTATCTTCTTATCTATCATCTAGGAAACCTTTTAAAACTCAGCCTGATTGTTTTATGGGCTTCGGAAGTCAGTTAAAATGTAAAGTCAAGAGCGTTACTTCGTTAAAATAATGTTTTACTTTTAATTAATAATGCAAAGAGAAATTTATAGTTATTGTGTTACGATATTTGATCACTATCCTGGAGTTTTTTATTACTATATCGATATTATAGGGTTAAAAAAAGTACCAACTAGAAAAATATTAGGTACTATCATTCTAGTTGGAACATAAAAATACCTGGTAAAAGAGTACTTTATTAGTTTTAGTTTTTTATAAAGGTGTCCTTAGATCAGGTTACCATTAATTTAATTTTTGTTTACAATAAATTTAATTATTTTTATAATCAAACTTTTTAGCAACAGACTAAGAAAACAGTTATTTAAAATAATATTGCGCCTTATTCAATAATGAATGTTAAGAACTATCTACTTCTTTTTATTGCTATAATCCAATTAATTTATTCATTGTAATAAAAACATAAGTTTGCAGTACATCAAAACACTTATATTTTTAGATAGCTAACACTTTATTTATTAGTATTTATTTTCGTCAACTGTACCTATTTTAATTAGGTATAATCATAATTAAAAATAGAAACAGTTGACGGTACTTGTGACATTATCAAATAGTCTAATAGTATTTTTGAAAATAAAAGGCTTGAAATCGATTTTTTTTCAAATCAGTCAACGTTACCTACATAAAAAAAACTAATTGCTTTTTCAATGTGACTTTTATGACGACTTAAATATAAAATCGTAAATAAGACAAATGGCACTAAAACCAATGGCCATATTTAATGGAGGGTTAAGTTTTTACCTAACCCTAAAGACATAACTTAAACAGAACTAAGATGGCTCGAGTACTTCCATAAATTGATATGAACAATATCCTAATGGAAACTGTAATTCGATATATTTGTCAATACATTTACCATCGCTCCTATGACTACTATGTACCAAGAGAAATATGTCCAAATTGCAAATCGGAGACATTGGGCACTAAATATTCTTCATTCCAAATTAAATCTTAAAAGTGTCGTAATAGAGCCACTTTTCCACTAACGTATGTTAAAAACTTGTGACGTTTTAAATTTATAAGTCTATACTGTTTGCACATGTTTGATCGATTGGCAACATGGGGGTGGGGTTGCAATAATAATATTACCCCCGAATTCAGTAGGTACCAGAGTGCCCGTAGGTAGTCATTTATTTCAAAAACTTTGACAATTTTTTGCCTAAAAAATTAATTAAAAAAAAATGCCTAAAAAAATAAATGCGAAAGTAAGTTTGTTTGTTACCATTTCACGCCTAAACCACTAAACCGATCATCCTGAAATTTTGCATAAATGTTGTCAGGTGTAAACGGACATAGGACGGTACCTTTTATCCGGAAAAAAGTACCGTTCCCGAGGAAAACAAAAATAACGTTCTTATGATAATAGATGGCGCCACGTGTTGGCTACGCGGGCAAAGCCGCGAGCGGAAGCAAGTAACAAATATTTCGTGGTAGTAACAAAAATAATTTAAACTCTTAATGGCAGTCAATTTTGCTTTCATTGATAATTTAACCTCAATAAAACAAGAGTCAGCCATTAAATATAGACATGCCCCGAATAGATAATAAGATGATCGGTTGTAAAACACGAAGTACCCATTATATTAATAATTAAATAGAAACATTAATAATTTACAGCTTCAGCTTATTAAAACAAAGGCAGAAATAGTTTTAAGATACCACGTAGCTCTATGCTGTGACATAGATAACAACAACCATAAACATAATAACGAGGAACAATCAATTCTAAAATTAAAATTCAAACTTTTTGATTTTTTTGACGTTTCCGTTAATCGCCAGTACCGATCATAGTCTAGTCGATTAAAGTTCTTTATTAGGCATCTTTTAAATACAAACAACAAAATAAAATTTTACGATCCTACTACACCGTTAAATAAATAGCTACGCGTTCGATTCCCCGTTTGGTCATGCTATAAATTAACTGAGGCGTATAAAAAATATTGACGTCGAGATGTTTTATAATAATTAAATAGGTACTCAGTTCTTGTTCTCACACTTTGGAGCCAACATTTAGATAAATAATTTAAAGTAATTGGCTGTGACAAATTAGATGTGTTAAAGTAGGCCGTAAGAAATAATATTCTGTTTTAAAATTACTGCAAAAACCTCACATTACTAGAACTGACTTTTATACGAGTATTATAGGCAAAGATGTTCAACGAGTCAAAATTTATCAACTGTAAAAATTTTAACAAAAATTCAATTTCGATAATTTTTTGCAATAAAATTATAATAATATATAGGTACTTACTTAATGAAATTGGATGCACATTTTAAATAAATAAAAAATGACTTTTTTACCCAAAAAGTCATTACTGAGTTTCATGTCATCATCGACAGGTTGACATACTTGATGCCGGTCAAGATAATTTTAACATTTTATTAACTAAATAATTTCTGTATGATTAAAATGTGTAAATAGGCTATTATGAGTAAAAAATTAATGATATTGTTGATTACAGCTTAAGTAGTAAGTGTGCATACAATTATAAGTACACGATGTTATGCCTTTCTCTATAAGGATAAGTGACCTTTAATTCCGTTTTGATGTGTGCTTAAATTAAGCTAATGAAGGCAATTGTAAAGAAAACTTAAGGTTTATAAGTACTCGATCGCCGAGCAAAGTTATGTATGAGAAAAAAAACTTAAAAATTTTTGGTAACTGCGTGTAGATGCTTTATTGAAGTAAAAAATATTTTTTCTTCAATTAGTAAGAAATTAGTAATAGTCACATAAAAAAAATAGTAACTATTACAAGTAACATAACATTATTATGCTACCTTATGAAAAACAAAAAAAAATCTCTAATTTGAATCTGCCCTAAGGTTTGAAAATAGAACACGAAACCAATCATCAAAAAAAAAAACACGCACCTATTCCGTCCGGAAAAAAATGACAGTTCAAAAATCGTGCAAAGCCGTCGGTTTACAAAGGAGTTAGCCCTATCGATTTTGTCCTCAACCCTACTCACATGTATTATGTATATACGTGCGTTGGAGGGTCGCAACTCGCAAGGTACGGGGGTGGAACCAACTATCGACTATACGTAGGTATATAAATTATATGTCGTTCACCCCATCAATAGTATAATGTATGTAGATTTCGTATTATTTTCTGATAGGTTTTCCGTTCGATTTTGCTGTGGAAGTAGCTTGGATTATGGTGATGAAGTTGCCGAGTTTTATTTAAAAAGACTTCTCCGGTATGATTTATTATAACAAAAAGTAACAACTCAATGTTTTTAAACTCGAATTAAAAATGTGTTTAAAAAAACTGACATTTAGTGTGTCTTGTACCTCAAGTTTCAAATTTTTTAAATAAAAAAACTATTAAACAGTTGAAAAGTATACTAATGACCATAAAATGCCAGACATAAATGTGAGGAATAAAAATTTACATAAATGCACTGAAAATGCGCTTATAAAAAAAGTAAAAAAATAGAGATGAGACAACTTTAAAATTTAAAATAAGTTTATTTACAAAGTTTTTAATAATGATGTCACTATAATCATTATCAACATTATTTTTAATTGACTGACATTCGTCATTATATCAAAAACGCCACAATACCAGACCTAATAAATTAATGATCAAATTACCACAAAGTTCAGCTTATAAGTTAAGCAAATTAAGTCGTTATGGTTGACGTTTAAGATAGCTTCACATAAGTGACGGTACCGGTTTGTTTAAACAAATGTGGGCTTATTTAAGAGGTTAATGTCATAATTTTAGTGGAATCTTCATTATTAAAGTGCGAAACTTTTGTTGTTCTTTCTTTACCATATGGTTAATGAACAACTAGACAGAGTTTAAACCACCCGTAGGCCTCTCACATAATTTTACACACCGTCAAAAAATATCTCAGGTGTGCTGGTTTCCTCAAAATGTTTTCCTCTATCATTTTAGCAATTTGCTTTTTAATTTACTAACTTATCACTTGATAATTAATTTTTTATCCGCACAATAAATCCGAAAAGTCAGATGTGCGTGCCTAGGTTATCAACCTACGACCTTTGACTTGGCAGTCTAATGGTTATATGTATACGCTACTACGCTATCTCTGCTTTCGCACCTTTGTAGTTAATTTAAGACAAATAATAACATCTTTTTAACTCCCGACGAAAAAAGAAGGGTGTTATTTTACCGTGTGTAATATCTGTGGCATCATAGCTTCCAAACGAATGAACTGATTTTGATTTAGTTGTTTTTTTTTGTTTTTTAAAGATGACTTGATCGTAAACAGGGTTCTTAAACGAAAAAATAAATTTAGGGCGTTTTTTTTTAAATTTTTACTTTTTGTAAAAAATTTCAGCCTATTTGTTTTAATTCTAAAAAATTTTGAGATAAGAAAGTAATTTTATTCACATCGCTAACCATATTTAAAGAGTTCGTATTCAGCATCGATAATCCACCGCAGTTATAAGTCCACTAAATTGCCTGTCAGTCAAGAACTACCCTCGCGCAGAGACGGGACGCGTTGCTTGTTAATATTTATACGTGATTATCCTTGCATGTATCTTTTTATATTGATTTTTATAGTAACCGTTTGGGTAGTTTTAGCACGTTATTGAATTAAATCTTGTTGAGCAACAAAAAGGTTTTATTTCAAAGTATTTTGGAAACAAAATTGGTATTATTAGTAACATATACTAGATATCGCATATTGGTCCAAATTGGATTTTTTTTCTAAACCTTTATTATTGATAAAGCTCGTCATTAACTACTGAATAAAAAAACGATTCTCAAACAGAAGAGAAAATGGTAGGTACTGAAATATTTTGTGTTAGTCAATTTATAAAAGAAGTAAATAATCACGATTTGACTAAAGTTTTCCACTTTATTCAAATCAATTTTTTTTTTACTTATTACTTTAATAATAAAGAATTGTATCAGAATGTACAGTTGAATTTATAGATACTACCTATGAATTTATAGAAAAGCCTTAAAGACAGTTTCAAATCGAAAGTATTCCAACTTTAAGTTTCATATAGGGTCTTCTTAGAAGGGTTAAATGAATCTTTACTTGCTATCTATCCCGCGCGAAACTTATTCGTCGCGTAAAATTAGATATTTTTTTTATTTTGATATAGGTACCTTATTTCTAGGTAGTTTATTTCTTGACATAATGTCATAAAATCTACCTCTATCAAATTTAAAAAACGCTTAAATTTATTGTCACATTTCAAAACTTAACGCCGCGACAAAATAATTAACAAGCCAAATAATTAAGTCGTTCAATTGACAGACAATGGCTTAATTGCCATACGGTACCTGACAGCCAAATGTCAGTTGTTTTAAATGTCATTTATTTCAATTGCCGCCTACTGTTCGGCCATTGATGTCATTTCGTCATTTGTCGACATTTGTGACTAGAGTCACGCCTCTAAGCCATTTTGAATACTCAATTAGTTGAAATTATTGTCTATTACTGCTATTACTTTTTAGTCTGTGCTTGGATTTAAAAGTAGATGAATAAAAAAACAATTGAATAAGAATGTCATGTATTTAGGTTTGAATGAATAGCGAGTGCTTATATTTATTACTATTACGAGCTGTGAGGAATCCATGTGTCGCATGTCGTAAACTTATACCGCTAGATTTATTACAATAGCTATTAATAAACTTTGAGAATCATGTTTCTATTTCACTTACAACTTTTAGTAGAAAAGAGGGTTTATGTAAATTATTGCAATATCATTAATAAGGTCTAATGGAACTAAATCAAAATCTATGATTACGTTGCAAGAGAGGGTTAAACTGCATTTCCTAAAATAAATATTCTTACTTGAAATATAAATAGGTAAAAGCATAGATCTTTCAAATATTCAAAATTATTAGGTAATTAAAGGTCGTAACTCTCGCGGTATTGTTTTGTAAGATATGAAGTTATATAAAAGTTTTAAACTAAGTATAAATTATGATAACGCCCTTATGAATTAAAAGTAATAACATTCTAATCCTCAAAGACAAGTGCAAACTTCAAAATATGTTTTCAAATCTTAATTCGTATTACCTAAAAACCGTCAAAAATAATCTTTAAGTAATGTTGGCTGAAAACAATCTTACCTTCGCAGACGAACGCAGCAAACTTTTCAAGTTTAAATTTTACGCGGCGCGACTTTAAAAATAGAATATTTGACCACTTAAAATAAAAAAAAGGAACAAAAAAAAAACATAAAGTTAAATACCGCGTCACTCAAATATCGAACACCAGTAAAAAAAAGCAAAGACAAATTTGGAAGCGACGCGTCCCGAAGGAAATTCGAGAAAATCGTCGTCTCCATGCGGCGTACGGTGAGCGAATGTCCCGTTCAAACTACGCTACAATTTCCTCCGCGAAAACCGAATCGACTGCGCTGTGTAAGTATAGGGAAGGGTGGTTTTTCCTTCGAATTTCATAAGTATCTACCTTTCTTTATATCTAAGCGCAAGAACTACGCTCACCCCTTGAGAATACCTCGTGAGACTCGATCGCGCCTTCACAAAATCTTCGTACTAACTATTCATGACATGCTATTCAAAATTGGAATGTGTTCCTGTACAAATAAGATTCTAGTTAGAATGGGAGTAGAATAGTGATGTGTCGTTACTGAATAGTCGACAATTCTAGTAAGGCAACGGTAACATAGATAAAATGTATTGGGTGGTGAATAGAAATATATTTATGTATGTAGATTCGTGTGTTCGAGAGTAAGATATGGTGTGGGCTTCGTTTCACGTATAACTGTAGTATCTATACTTGTATGTAGCTTGCGTGGTTAAAATGTGAATTTTGATACGTGGATACGTCTCGCAATTTGTCACAATATGAGATATTGTATCGAGTAAGCAATATCGGTTAGACGACTTCCTTTTGTGTATCATTCTTTTGTCTGATAGGTATTTCAAGAATAAATGAAAACTCTTTTATTATATTATTTGTTATGATAAAAATATCAACTTAACATCGTATAAGAGGTTCAATAGAGCTAATGAGCGGAAAATTATTAACCATCGAAGGTGTTAATTTTTACGCCCAAAGAGTAACCTCTCATGCATAAAATTATACGCTGAAATAAGTTTTACGGTTAAACGATAATAGGGGATAGGAAAATTCGGTTCAAAGTGACACCATCGGTTTATCAAATCGAGTAGCAATCGATTTTCAGGTCCGCCGCTCAGAGAACTCGGGCCCATGCAATGACACACATTTAAAAGTCTTAAAATAAATGCGAAATGATTCGGCAAGCAACAAGTTTCATTCATTCACGGAAAAGGGAGAAGGCAATCCAATTAGAAAGGGAAAGAGAGGAATTTAAAAAGTGAACGCCCGGAAAGTTAGGCGGGAAAGCTCCGTGCTAATAACCTGTTGCTTCCGCCGCTAAATTAAATATCAGAGCGGACCATGCTAAATAAAAACATCGACTATCGATACCGCATTTTTCACAACACAACTTATTTCGCTACTATTGGATGTATCGTATCTAGAATCATAAAAACACCCTCGTGATCGATTTCCCTTACCTCAGCCACATTTAGTTACAGCAGTCTATACTCTGAAATTGCTTACATTTATCATTATACTATTCATAAGCCACCCCGTCGCCGTTCAAGTATTATCTTGAAAATATCGATAAAGAAAAGTTGATGCGGCTGACACCCCTACACTGGCTTGACATGGGGCAAGATAGAGACAGCATCATCAAAAATTCGCTGATAAAAAGAGAGAGAAGATAGTACCGCGACGAGATAAGTGTTCTAATTTATACTCAAATTGCGAACGTCGTCACAAGAACCACGTGCTAAATAACTTATTCAAATTCAGAGTGTCTTAAGTACTTTATTTTTGGCATTGATATTAAACTTTAAGGTGTCCCGCCAAGGTTTAAATTGAGAATTGGCATCAATTTAAGAAATATTACGTTAAAATTTTTCATTTTTTAAAAACGAAACTCTATCTTCAGACGCGGGGGACTGATTTTCGTTCTTAGTTACAGATTAATTGAGTTGATTTTCCTTTGTTGGGAAAGTTTGCAAATTAATACGTAAAATTTTAAAAGAAAGCTCTTGCATACTAACTAGGGTTGTGTCAAGGTTAAATTGGTGTTTTATTACAAAGTCGGTTAGTGGGTTAACTGTTACATTTAGGGTTGGTTTAGAAGTTACGATGCCGTGATTATGTAATTTACGTTTTGTATTTGATTAATTTTATCGCTTTGTATAGCTTTATGATTAGTTTTGTTTCATTTGTTGGGTAATAAAGTCGTGAGCTTACTGGTTGTTTATTCAAGCGGTTTTTAGTGGAAAATGTAGAGTTTTTGCGAGCAATTAGTCATTTAGGACTTTTAATTTTTTAGTAATTCAGAGTTTTAGTGAGTTAATTACTCAATAAAACTCTCATACAATATTTTTTTAAATAATGTACAAAATTTATGTAGGTACTTATTAAGACATACATACATTACAATTCATTACATAGGTACCTAAAAGTTAAAAATACAATAAGTCTGTACATTTTTTAGTATGGCTACAATTTTTTTTATTTAAATAAATAAACTAATTGAAAAGTAAAATTAATTTAATAAAAACCAAAATACTAGCTTTTCCGCTTTTCATTTTTCACGGTTCAAATTTTTCCGATACCTACCTATCAAAAGTAACAGTAAAAAGGAACAGTTTGATGTTAATTGAACGGCTATAGCAGTTTTAAACCTCACGATAAAAAGTTTTCATTGTCCGGAAAAGTGTTGATTTCTGTTATAATGGCCGATCGGACTTTATGCGAGTCAGCCGCCCCAAACTTATTTTTTACAAAATTTTGGACACAAAACCCTACAATATTTAATGATGTCCTCTTAGCGGCCAACCTCAACGGGGATTAGCCAACTACGCAGTAGATATTATACTGTGATACAAGTGCGCTCTCTATTCCCTCACTCTCATAGTCCGATGGGACGGCAATCCAACGCAACCGGACAGAGATCAGTCACAGGCCCAACGGCTTTACGTACTTTCTGAAGCACGGAGCAAGTGATAATTAATTTATTGAGCACATAACTTACGAAAAGTCAGAGGCCTTGGCTTCGAACCTAAGACGTCTGACTTGCCATTCAACGGTTAAACCACTAGGCTATCACGACACAAAACCCAACAAATAGATAGTACGTCTCCAGAATATTATCAGGCATGACGGTGGTCGGCGTTTTTGTAGTAAATTTTTGACACTTGTCATCTCTCTCGCATCACAATGAGATGGGGTAGCTACCCCTCTCAACCCCTTGCGAGGTACGTTTTTATATTTTCACTACGTTATATTTTAGTAGGGTGTAGGAATGCGAATTTTCAGAAGTTTCTTGGCTAAACAGAAAACTGTTAGTGAAATCAATTTTGTGTTTAGAAGAGGGTAGTTGATAAATATAATTGTTCGATAAGAAAATTTGAAAAAATCTACTGATACGGATGGGATTTGAACCCATGATCTTTGATGTTTCGTGTCGACGCTTTGACCGTTAAGCCACCGTATCCCACCAGAATCAATTGAAATTTCAAACCTCTTTCTACGCCTAAATGTTTAAAAAAACGACTAGACTGGTTGGGTTAATTTCTTTTTTTTAATGTTCATAATAGTCCGAATAAGAAAAAATTGGAAAAGTTTTTTGAATTTGGAATTTGGAGAAAAACTAAAAGTGCTTTTTTATACGATTTTAGACAGAACAACGCATATCAAGTCAGCCTAACCTAAAGTAAAACTTAACGTTAACATAAAGTTTAACTTATAAAAGTCCCAAGTCATGTAACGCACTCGTCCTCCTCATTACAAATTATGGTTTCACGATATTAAACTATTATATTACAATTAAAGGGTTAAACCTTTGGTAACAAAATTGACATCTATTGTTTTAATGGCCGATCGGACCTCACCAAATCAGTCTCTACTATTTCAGGCATAAAAAATTAATAAATGACTTGATAATACAAGAAAAGCATAAAAAAGAGACTAAATCCCAACAAACCATAGTTTGCATGTATAACTGCACCAAAGACTACAAAAAAACAGCTAGACATACTATACCAATACATTCTAAACTCCTACCAATACGTTGCTCGTTAGTTTAACTCCAGAACCTCGTAATAGTTTAACCACAGAGTAAATAATAATTCGGTGGCCACAGAACTGCATATTGTCGTCTAACAAGCAACCCTTGAGAGGTCGGGCGTTTGGGGATACGAGGCTGGAAAAGAAAGGTGTACGAAATTTTTTCGAATTAATTCTCTCTTGTAAACATTTGAGAAAGGCCTTTTGCAAGCAGTAGTGAGTATTCGTTGACTTATTTAATTCTCTAGTGCTTAATTTTAAGAAACTTCAAAATTACTAAAAAAAAGAAAGGATACTATATTATCAGCCTTCGGGTGGTTTAAACTCTGACATCAGCCTGTATTAGTCCAATGCTGAACATATAAGGCCTCTCCGAACGCGTTAGTCGCTACTATTGTGCGCTCATTGGAGGTATTTGCCCATGCTCACCACGCTGGGCAAGCGGGTTTGCGATCGCAGTAGCAGATGATTGCTGTTAGGTACACATTTTCCAAAGGAATTTTCCCTTTGTCGCTTCTTACGACACCCGCGCGACGAGTAGGGGTGGTTCTATTCTTGGGCCGGAAACCACATGGTAAATTGTTGTTGGCAAAATCGGCACGGTTGTTTAACAACATACAATAAATAATGTAGGTAAAATAACTCCTTTTCATTACGAAGTTACACTTTGTGACATGTTGAGAAATTCTACAGCATTCAACGTTACTATGTGCGTGCTAGGTCAAAGTTCGCACCATTGATTATAATTATAAACTTATTAATTATTAATAGAATTTAAGATCTTTGCAATAATGTAGCTTTATTACTCTAATGAATGAACATAAATTAACTAAAATTAATTATTTATAATAAGCCGTAAACTATTATACCACGCAATTAAATTCACAATTCGTTGTGGTTAATGTACGTATAACATTATTTCACATGTGTTATTAATGTTTGAAATATTTTAGATAATTACAAAGTTTACTTGAAAAGCTAATAAATAAGGTAGGTGTAACTTGTTTAATTACTTTATTACTTACTCACGGTGAGCATGGCTTGTGCAACGCTTACGACAACATCATAGATAAATTCGATTTCTTGGAACAAAATTTACTATCGTAAAATAAATCGTAGATTTCTTTTCTTCTTTTCAATACATTCAGAATTTAATGTGTTAATTTTGTAGTGTCTAGTAGTACCGTTGGATTGCCAAATTAAAGGTTTTAGGGTCGAAACTCAGGCACGCACCTATGACTTTTAGAATAAAATGGTAAAGGAAAACATCGTGAGGAAACCGGCATACCTGAAAGATTTTTACGGTGTGTAAGGTCATGTCAGAGGCCTACGGGGAGTTTGAACTCTGACACCAGGTTGTTCATCAACCATACGATAAAGAAAGAAGAGTGTCTAGTTGATATGTTAATTTGTGTAAAGATAGTGAGTTGTAAGATTTACAAATTTAAGGTAGTTAACAAAAATAAGTTTAACGTTCAGAAATAAAACGAATAAAAACAATAAATTATTGTCCTTATACAAACAATACTTGACACTGCATCCTAGTCCGAGAAACCCGAAGTAAGTGCAATATTATTCCTTCGTAGACATTGCAGTAGGTACCTACCTACATCTAATCTGATTTCAATATTACAAACAGCTACTTAAACGATCAGACGTACGGGATCCGAATCTGATGCATGGCATAATTACGGTCACAGTAGTCAATCTCAACGGAGATTAGTTAACTACGCAATAAATTTTATTGTGCACAAGTGTGTATGCAAACACGGATGCACTACCTATTTTATAAAGTGATACTATAAGTAATATACGCATAATTTATAGAAAGTCAGAGCCTTGGATCGAACCTGAGACCACTGAATTAGTCTACGGTTATACCAGTAGACGACACACGACACAAACTACTCCCACACGTAAGATAAAATAAATTACAATGCGAAAATATAAAAGTAACATTTTTATTCTGTTAGCAAAAATCTCACTTCCGCCCAATTTCTTTTCGCCCGCGTCGCCTGTCAAAACGAATGGGAAATATATGAGAAAGAGTGACTGGATAACAAGCGCACACACACGCACGCCGCACATGGGGACCAGGACGCCATCTTGAAACCATTCACTATCGGAAAATTTAGTTTACGTCAAGAAATTGGACGCGCTTCAAATGAAAGGGGATTGTACGAAGCATTTGTGTTTAGGATGTTTTTTTTTTATTTAAAAAGAGCAATTTAAAATAAGTTTTTTTTAAAAACAACGTTTTTAAACCTAGATATTGGAATACCAAAATTAAATGAAAATATGATGTCCGTGCTACTAACCGTTGAGGAGTGCCTTCGTGAGGAGACAGTCCTAGCTGCAGCATCAGGTTATTTCTTCTATTTTAGTATATTGTCATCAGAGCTGAACAAACATGCAAAATTTTATCTTAATCGGTTTAGGAAAATTCAGTTGTTAGATTTAACCCGAACATACATACATAAATTGCAAGTTAAATAAAAGCTTGTAATAGTTTAAATAGGGAAAGTATTTACTTACTTCGAAAAGATTTTTCTAACTGTACCTACACCAATTTGGTATTCGGGCATGTTTCTTACTTCCCGACATTAGTTTATCATAATAATTAGTTTTTCTTAACATTATAATACAATTATTAATAAATTAATATAACTATAGGTATACACTTGCCTTTAAAAAAAGAGTTTAAAAAAGTTGTTCTTAAGATAATGTCTAATAATAAATACGCATGAACAGCTACGCCATAATAGAGTAAACCAATTAATTATGCCCTTTTTGTATCTATGACACAAAAAATAGAAAAAGGGTAATTATTATGCCTCGAAGTCCTCCTCTGCATCACCGTCAACCAGCAGTGCCCAGAGACTGGCAATGTTGCCACGTAGCTAATTATATTTAACTTATCATTCTGCCATGTGCCCAATTTTCCGAGGCAACGCCTAAGTATATTTTTATATTCTATTGTCATGGCATTCAACTAGGTGTGGTTTAATCCATCACTTTCCACAATACCCAAAACAAAGGCTAAATTTTTAATCAACAACTTAATCTCCACATCAAAAATTCAAATGACTTCATTTCAAAACATTTATCATTAAGAATCACGCAATAGTTCGTAATGTACTGAATGCAGGGAAATAATTTGTTCGTCAATTTACCACGGAGCTTATTTCGGGAGCCCAGAAGGAGTGAAATCGGGTAGCTACAGAAACAAATGTCTTGTATCCTTACTTGTCGTAGGGATGGGAAAGAACAGTGTTAAGATATCGATAAGATATCGAATCGAAGGATTTTTGTGTATGTAAATAAATATATCTACATTATGCTAATAAAATCACTATCTTAACAGCACATTTATGACACTTCAGTATTTCCCTTGTATCACTGGTTAAATCAATAAATAAAAAGATTTTTTTTATTAAAAAGAACACAAATATTTTACCTTATTCATTGTTTTATGTATTGATATTTATTGATGACATAGCAATTAGTGTTCTGTTCTTGTTGTCGCGGATTCAATTCCCTTACAAAATAAATATTTGTGTGATCGACAGATATTTGTTGCTGTCTGCATTTCTGAACAAAATGGACTTAAAACATTTTTGATTCAAATATTACTTATTAAAAAATCGAATCGCTATTTTCACTTGTTAACTTTAACACAAATATTTGAATAGTCAACTAGCCAATATTTTGTACATTAAGGCTGTTAGAATTAGAACCAAATTTGGGTAATAGATGGCGCTGTTCATTTTATTGGGAATCCTGAATGGCGTTGTTAAGATTTTTCTTGCTATAGTATAAATATTTCGTTCATACCGTAGCTGAACTCTTCTTAGCTTTGGTAAATAATGACGAGACAAAAGCAAAGTCCATGTCAAACTACCTACTTATAAGCCTAGCTAATCTTTAAGAGAAAACACACATATCTTGAATTTTCTCAGTCGATTGACTCTGCACATATCGTTAGCAATCTACATACGTAATGTAGTAAATATTAATATATGCGTTGCATGATGATCACACTGTTTAAAGTACAGTTTATTAATAGAAATGCAAAAAATGAAACGGACTGGGCTGTAATGCAGTTAACCGTTTTACACGTGTATGCAATAGTGAAAAAAAGTGTATTTACTGCTACAACAGTACATGTTTGCATGATTATCTGCAAGTGAAGAGTCTTCGATAAAAAAGTTAATGCTTTGTGAAAAAGGGTCGGTCATGGTTGGCACGGAAATTTTCCTCTTTAATTATCTCGCTAACATAGTTAAGATATCAATAAAAAATATATAATATTTCTTTTTTTGTTGGATTAAATAAAAAGGGAGCTAATAATTATTTTTTTTTATAAAATACAAATATTATGAAAATAGTGCATCATAATTTTAAGTGTTTTTTTTTTGCGCAAGTTTATGAGGTTCAATGTTTTTGTAAAGCCACGAGTTACGACTAAGGTGATAAATGAGTTTAGGTGAAACTTTAAAAGTTAATTTATGTCTGGTATTGAAAGATAGATTAGTTTTATCTCATGATAATCAGAATAATATATATTTTTAAAGTCTATAATAAATTGTATTATATGTAGGTAATAATACCTAGTATGCCTTATCGATCAACCATATTATTGCACTTACATTTGCATACAACAAAAAATCAAAAAGCCCGCTTCACAATCGAAGTATAAATAACAATAAAATTTGCATCGCAACTCTTTGATATGATCACAATCGCATAGTCCGAATAGTTTTGTAAGAATCAATGTGTGGAACGCAATTATTGATTATGAAGAAAATTGATTCGATTGTAATTATTACGTATTGAGGAAATCATCAGGATTTTATCTGTTATTAAATTGATTATACTGAGTATTATGATTCATTATACAGGCGGCATTATTTTATTTTCTAAAGATTCTTTTATCTACTATCTGCTTTTGAAGTTTATCTTTCTAGACGAATAAATAGGATATGCAATGGGAATTATCTTTGAAACTCTTGTTTGAGCAGTTGTGTTAAGCTGTAGATAGACAATTAATAGATGCTAAAAATACTCTTTTGAGTATATAATAGTTCTCTCAGTATATAAAGTAAGTTATAAAATACCATTTAATATAAAGATGACAATCATTTTTTTTTTCTTTTTATTTGAACCAGCCACCTACTGTTAGTTTACTATAGTTAACAGAGCAGCTTAAGGCTTTAAGCAATAATTTTTGTCACGATAAACATTTTTAGTAAAATATCGATATAATATCCGCCGTACCCCTTCCTTATCCACACGGAAACGCTCCGCGCTGGGGCGTACAATTTCAGGGCCACTACAAATGTGCACAGTTTTGTTTCTGACATTCCACCATCAATAACGTTTTTCGTAACGCAACAACAGACGGGTTTTATTTATCGAGCATTCACTACAGTTTTACTTACTCTGTTAATGCCTCAATTGTATGTGATGGATAGTTGTGAATCACATCCCTATAAACTTGGAAAATGAGAGTATTGTCGATGTTTTGTATGGAAGATATTGAGAGATGTTATAGGGTATTATTACATTTATTTATTGAAATAAAATAAATAAATAAATCAGCCCGTACCTGTCCCAATGTAGAGCAAAGGCCTCTTCTCATACAGAGAAGGATTGAGATTAATCACCACCAGTATGTATTATTTAAATACATACAATTATATTTTTTAATACACATGTAAATATCACATATATTTAAAAATATAAAATGTAGGAGCCCACCGGTATTGGAAACCAGGTCCAAACTACCGGTAGTTAGGAGTCCAGAAAGAGAAACCTCCACACAATTTGCGCCGTGCCTAGAAATACTGTCTTCTGCGCCAAGCTCCCAATCCTAACGACCTAACAAGAACCTCTGTAGATGTTTTATATTAGAGTGTGGTATTACAGGTAATCAGGTTTTAATGCATCATCATCTGCCTAGCCTTTTCCCAACTATGTTGGGGTCGGCTTCCAGTCTTACCGGATGCAGCTGAATACCAGTGTTTTACATGGAGCGACTGCCATCAGACCTCCACAACCCAGATATTGGGTTACACGGTACCCCTTGGTAAGACTGGTTGTCAGACTGGGGCTTCTGACTACCCGTAACGACTGTCAAAGATCTACAATTGACAGCCAGGGCCAACAGCTTAACGTGCTATCCGAGGCACGGAGAGTGATAATTAATTTATAAAACGCACATAACTTACGAAAAGTCAGAGGTGCGCGCCTTGGGTTCGAACCCGAGACCACTGACTTGCCAGTCAACGGTCACCACCACTAGGCTATCACGACTCCTCAATCAGGTTTTAATGCAATTAGCAAAAATGCTAAATTATTATTAATATAAAAAAAAACTTTTGAGCCCTCTTAGCTTTTTTAAAGAAAATCATTTCACTACAATTTTGATCAAGAAAAACAGTACTAAAAGTATGTCACTTTTTTTTTATTTATGGGTAATACGAACGTAATATCTTATTATCAAGCATAAGTTCAGCGTTCTAAATGTCTTATTGTCTAAAAGCTTTCTTTAATTCAGACTAATATTATTTTATTAAAAACTATACATAAAAATATTAACACGTAACAAATAGTATCTGAACCTAAAACAATATGCAACATTATTTTCGTAATATTATTGATACAATGATGGAAGGAAGCCACTTAATAATAGTATACTTTTGTATAGGTACAGCATACTTAAATGTATATTGGTTTACATGCCGAGAATTTCATAGAATTCCAACATCCGCTGACATGGAAAAATGAATATTATTAAAATACGACAGCACACAGTCTCACATTGTTATAGTGATGGGCATACAACAGATACGAAGTATTCGGATTTTCTTTCGGATATTCATTGTGTCACTGGTATCGTTGTAAATGATAGTTCAAACTAAACTTTGCATAAAACTTTGCATTTGAAACGATTAGGTACTAAACTAAGTAATAAAGATTTTGATTAAAATTGATTTGAAATAGTATCTAAGTAGTTTTTTTACTCACATGACTTTATGTGTGGAAATTACTCGTACATGATTTAAATAGGTATTCTATTAATGATGTGTCGTTTTCCTCACGACATTTTTTTCTTTACCATTTTAACCAAAGTATTTTTTTTTCTTATTATGATTTTTAAAAGTCACTATAGCTGACTTCTGTCCATGGTTTGAACCTGTGACATTTGAGTCCTAGTCCAAATTAATGTAGCGTAAAATAAGATATATCAATTGTGAGACTCTATTGTTTCTTTTGATTTGTCGCAAAGTGAAATATAGATTATAACAGTTTATTCGGTTTGTAGTGTGAAAAAAATGATAATATGATGGTTTCGGATACAAAATTCATACATCCCTAAATACAACATACCGCACACACACATCAATGTATGCTTATTCTGCCGAATGTCACATTCATAGGTAAAAATTCAACATCGAGATATGACGTTACCCTTTCTTTATCAAAAACTAACACACGTGCGGATATAACAAGGTTTTCTCGTGTGGATATTGACACACACATTTGCACATCACTAGAGCGAAGCACAACTTTGTTCTCTATTATCTTATGATAAGGTCGAATTCACAAAAACTGAGCAAAATTTTCTTTTAATAATAGCCCCAAGAAAAAATGATGTGTATTTCGTTCTATTATGGTTCATTATTTAAAAAAATTGTGAAATCTTTTACAACATTTTGTATCGCGTGCTGCTAAAAATATCTAACAAAAGATCTATGCAAGACTATACTTTAAAACTTACATTTTAAGGTTGAATTTCATGTAAACGAATTCTGAATTGAAAATATCGCGTGGGTGAATTCACGAGGCAACAATAGTGTCCGAATGGGGTTGTTAGTTTTCGGCCGACTGCGCATCAGTTTCGCGCATATAAAAGATGGCGGATCCGAAAGCCCGTGACGCGCCATTTTGATAGAATTTCCTGTTGCAGCTTTGATTAAAATAGAAATTAATAAAAAATAACGTGAAAACTGTGAAATTTCGTTGACATTGTTTAGAAAATACAAGTTTTGCTATGATTTTGTGAGCAGGTAATGTAAGTGTGCTTAATTTATGCTCAATTTAGCGCAGCCATTGATTTTTATACAACGCTCTAACAATGTTGCCGATTCGAACTTTGAACACATGTTTTTTTTAATGATAACATTAAATCCATAAAGTTAGGTATGTGAACCTTTTATGAGTTTTAAGGCTTTTACGATTAATCGGCTAGATAACTAATAAAGTAATAGATTTTAGTAATAGATTAAATAAAGTAATAATCCGTTTCCCGGTGCATCGCTCGCATTAATTTAGAATTTTTAATTAAAATCTTGATTCGAAAGACACGTGAGGCCATCTATTAACTTTATTCTTGTTTTCCTCGGGAACAGTACTTTTTTCGGGATGAAAGGTACCCTATGTCCGTTTCTGTACACCTGACAAAGTACCTATAGATACGCAAAATTTCAGGATGATTAGTTTAGTAGTTTGGGTGTGAAACGCAAGCAACCAAACAAACTTACTTTTGCATTTATAATATTTCTTACAAATGCCCACTCCAGACGAACTTTTGCATGTAGATACTTCGAATGATATAGTGTCTGGACTTTAAAAGCGGCTTCAAGGCCTTTTTTACCGCTTACTAGTAAGTTTAGTAAGTTTGTAAGTTTTTTTACTAATACCTGACTGAAACCTACTTATTCGTAGCCTATGAAAATGGGCCTTAATCTTGTCTTTATTTTCAGCGTTTCTTAAGTCTAGGTCCAGATAGAAAACGCCAACTTTATCAAGCTAAAAAGTAGCGACTTCTAAAAAACTTATTTATAGAAAAAACCGACCAACTGCTAGTCAGATTCACACAGTAAAGGGTTGCGTAGTATAAGTGAAGTTTTATTTTACGAAAACAGTAGACGTTAATTCTATTTCCTGGGGAGTATATCAAGCTTACTTTTATTGGGAATTATTTCAGATTATTTGGCTCCATATATGGGAGGCTACCTAAAATATATTTTTAATTAGAATTTTCTTTCATATCTCATACGTCAACGTTATAAATATGTAGAACATTCATATAGCATAATAATATAATAATTTGAAACGACAATTAAGAGTTCCTGATAAGGAATCCTAAAACGGCCTTTTAATTTGTATTTTCCTTTTTTTTTTCAAATCTTTGCTTCTTTACAATTATCAATCTTATAAGCATATGTAATAATTAATGTACTAGTGACATTAATTATAATATGGTTTTTATTGCGGTTATTAATTGTAATAAATTAAGTACCTATTAACTGTAAAAATATTATCGTAGGTATTAATCCTTTTTAGCTTCTGGGTCTATTTCGAGCTAATGTGTTCTATATAACCTAAATTAGAACTAATATTAACCCTTTCCCTGACCTGTGAACCACATTATGATCACGGCTATTATTTTTTCTATCGAGTCTGGGATCCTACAGTCTCACCACAAATTTGCAGGCCGCCACACGAAATGACGTCATTCGACTTTTGGAGTAGGGATGTTGTCGGGACCTGTATCCAATCAATTAGACCGTCAAAATAAACATCCCTTATAAGTATTTAAGGTTGTCTAATCTTAATTATTTCTTTGTTTCAGGAACACAGCAATGGAACTCAACGAAACTATAAAAATAATCGAAATATTTAACCCCCTCGTTGGTCTAGTGGTAGCAAACACGAGGTCCTGGGTTCAATCCCCGGGTCGGGCAAAATTATAAAAAATATCTGTCAATTTATTCATACCGAATCATAGATTTCAAAATTTCTGAGAGATGGTGATCGTTATCCCAATTTTGTAAAATGAAGATCGGTAAAGGTTTTTATGGAAGCAAAGACTATTTATTATTTTTGTTATAGAAGGGTCTGTGGCGATACTGAGTCGGTAGTCACATCATCCCTGTCTAGTCTGCAGCTATGGCTGTCTAAGAAATAATGTTGCAACTCGTTTGAATTGAATTGTAATTTTTTGAGATATTTTTTTTTACTATTAACAAAAATGATAGAAATAACTTGATGCCAGGATTATCTCTTTGCGCACTCGGACAATTCAGACATGAAACTTTGCATATACGAGTATCTAAGTTCGATTTTGTAAAAACATTATTTAAAAAAACCTTATTTTTGATTGTCTTATTAATAATAATAAATCAGTCTGCAACTGTCCCAATGTAGGGCAAAGGCCTCTTTTCATACAAAGAAGGATCGAGCATTAATCACCACTTTAGCCCACTGCGTGTTGGCGATTTCAGACTATTAAGTCCAGATTTCTTCAATGTTTTCCTTCACCGTTAGTCAGTGGTGTCTTAGATTAACTAACAAAGTACATTAAGTAAGTATTAAACTGTCATTTTATTCTTTATTATAACCTTTTTAAAACACAAACTACATATTGAGAGCCAATTATGTCTATGCAACACTTAAATTAACAGCTTGAATACCGAATGCAACTTAAAAGCAAAAAGAAATAAATAAAATATAAAATATAATAATAATTTGTTACAAAATTATTAAATTACACCGTTCTATTGTAGCCAGATTTGAATAAATTATAATCACAATACATATTCAAATTGGTTCCCAGGGTATTTTTGTATCATCTTTTTTAATAATAGTAAAGCTTAACCCTTTCTTCGCTGGGTGCAATTTTTGATAGTACCAAATTATTATTATTAGACAGACCAGGTGATTTTCACTTGTTACATTGTTAGTCTCGCTTCGAATAGTTTGTAAAATGTATTACGAGAAAATTTAGTAATTAGTAACCGATGTATTTCGGTGAACATCTAGTCGTTGTAACTTTTTTTTAAGTGGTTTACCTTGAGTGCACTTTTTTTACCTAAAGCATAAAGGTTTTGTGAACTTTTATACTTTTTACAGACATACTAGACGTCTATGGTTTTATTTGTTTATATTTGTTATTTATTTTTGTTAATATACAATCGTCAAGCATGCTTTAGATTATAATTATATTAATTGTTACCTATTTATCTTCAGTATTAAAACAATGGCTGACATCTTTCCATTTTGATCCCCCTTCGGTTATTAGTGAATATTGAAAAAGTACTGGTATTATCTGTTGTAAAAGATATACCTATTTGTTTTAAATAGAAAATTTGTGGAAATTGTATTTTGATGATAACATAAAACGATGGCTCCTGTAAAAGTCACCCAGAAGTACATAAGTATTATATTATCTGTGCCCAGAAGTAACGTTTCGAGAACCTAACCATTGGTTTTTTTACTTACAATCAAAGCACAATAGATACCTACAAGTACAGATTGAAGTAAACTATGTATATGTATTAGTTAAGTATTTTTTTTAGCTAAATCACATTATTTATTTGGAAAAGAGGGTATTTTGTCTGATTTTTTTTCTATAAAACCTTTTATAATAATTTTGTATTACAAATGCAAATTAAGTCGGTTTTTTTCCCCAGCGAGTAAATAATTGATGCTTCAAAAACACCAGCCGCACTAGCCTTACAAAACTGTTGACATTTTTTTTCTTTTTTTATTAATAACCCTCCACTTTCGATCTCTAGCCGTTTTTTCCGACTTCCGGAACTTCATACATCTGTGCAACAAAAAATGACATACACTATACAAAGCACATATTATTCTAATTATGCATAGACCGACAACGTACTTTGACATGAAAAAATATAAAAAGGTCGATGAAGGGTTAACTTTTTGCTTTACGATTGAAAGCGAACACTTTTATATTATGCAAATGAAGGTGACATTTGCATACGGTTTTTTTAGTAAATAAAAATCACGCACATCTGTCGTTATGCCGTTTGCTGCTTTAGTTAACGATTGTAATAGAAAACCAGTAAGCTTGTAATTTCATCTATTTTTTACTTGGCAGTTAGCAATTTTTTCTAATTAGTTGCAATGAATTTCAAAAATATAATAATTAAGACACATCATGCTATATTTCACAAATATAAAATATTATCACAAAAATTTAAAAAATAAATAAATCACAAGCAATAAAAAAGCTATTACTTTGCACACAACATATGTTAATTCAGTAATAATGGTTTAAAAAAATACAGCAGAACATAATTACTAAAATGTCGTAAAATGTTCGATGGGTATCTAACATTCGCGGCTACGGCTCCTATAAGATGGACAGATAAACATAATATATCATTATAGACAATTATACTGTCACTGACTGTAATACGGAAGTCGGATGTATACGACGCGTGCAATCAAAGGGTTAGAATCGCTGAACTAGAGACATTTGAAACTCGACTCTATTTTTATCGTAATAAGGTTCAATTATCTTTGTATACAAAATTGATCTATGATATTATAGCTGTAATGTTTTTTTCTAAAACCGTAGGCTATCTAACCCTACCTTCACTGTTATCGTGTCAGCTTTTTCCTGTTATCTGTTTTATTGCGCGGTGTATTATTATAAACTAAAATAGCTCGGGGGTCTTAACGACCGACTTTAAACGGTGCAAGTGTTAAATATGCACTTGCATATATAGTGTTATTGGTTAATTTTGCAATTATTATTTATTTACATTATGAGTTTTGTAATGAACGAATAAATATGGAAAACAGGTGTAGGCAAGGATACATTTTATTTATAATAAAAAATATATGTGTAATGAAAAAGTTGTTTTATTTTTACCCTTACTCATGAAATTAAACCCCTACCTATAAAGTTGTGGGTTCGATTCCCCGAATGAGAATTGTAGAATTATTTATCTTGCTGACTTCTGTAAACTGTCCACCACTTAACTTAACTATTCCCTTTCCTGAATATAAAAATAATAATCTTGACAAGTCTTTTTAACTTGAAACTTTGTTGGAAGTGGACTAATACAGGCTGATAATGATGAAGATGAAGGAACTTAAACTGATTTAATTACCGATCTAGGTACTTCTTCTTATCGTATGGTTAATAAACAACCTGGTGTCAGAGTCTAAACCACCCGTAGGCCTCTTGACACACCATTGAAAAATCTCTCAGGTGTGCTGGTTTCATCACGTTTGCTCTCACCGTTTTAGCAACTGATCATTAATTTTTAATATTCATTTATTTATTTATTGCTACACACATAACTTACGAAAAGTCAGAGGTGCGCGCCTTGGGTTCGAACCCGAGACCATTATCACTGCTCATAGTTAAAACCACAGATATAGATATATAAAACCCTCTATAATTAAAACTCACAATTTCCCTTTCTAATGGTTATCGAAAGAAAAGGATAGAAGTTATCTTCTTGATGTATTAGTAGGAGTATTTTGACAATACGATTGGCTTAAGCGGTTAAGCGCGCTTTTGCGTTCTGTTTTGGGTTCGATTCCCGCATGGGACTTAGTGGTATGATTGTTGACTAGCAAATCAGAGGTCTCGAAATCAAGGCACATTTGACTTTTTATAGAGAAATATGCTTTTTTAAAACTAAAAATAACTATTGACTTATTTACGACATGTAATCAAAAATTACCAATAAATTGCTTTTAATTATCACGCTTCGTGCTTCGGAGAGCAGGTAAAGCCGTTACAAGCACAGCCACAGAATAGAGCACTGCGTCAGATCGAATTACTGTCCCATCGGACAAGAGGAAATAGAGACTGCAACTGTCTTTACGCACACACTGTGTACGCACTAATAATTTGCCTACATAGATTGCTAATCTCCGTTGCGGTTGGTCGCTGGGACCGGAGTTCCGTCAGGAGGATACAGAAGCAATAATTATTATTCTATTAGTCGATCTTATTCTACAAGAAGATTATTGCCTATAGTAATAATCTGTTCTAATTAAATAAATTTAAAATACTATTTTAATGATTTTTTTTTTACAAAGCACATTTTAGCTTATTAAATACTAGCTTTTCCCGCGTGGCTTTGCTCACGTAGACTATAGAATATTTAGAACAGAATTTATTTATTTAAATCAAATTAGTATTAAGTATAGGTACATAGAAAAATGATAAATCAACAAACTGTACTGCCTTTGAGAACAAATTGTACTACTTTGAGTCGAAGCCACTACTTTTAGCGTCATTGTATAAGCAGACTTAGATACAGGACGAATGACAGTTAATAATATTGCCGGTAGGTATAGCAATTGCAAATATTTTCTATTAAATAATAATAACCTAAGAGATTTCTAAGGAATTTATAAAGAAAATCAAGGTAGGTACTTATAAGGTAAGTTTTTCTTTAAAGTACAACACAAAAGAAAGAACAAATAAATTTGAAATTTCGAATTCTAATCCGATTTGTCAACTGCAAAATTTTTCCTCTACGAATCCGATTTATAATTGACGTTCCAATTTTAAATTTTATTACATTGCACCAAGCCAGTTTAAATCAAAAGCACTAAGGAGTATTGATATCAATTTCGATGCAAATCACCCCCAAAATAACTTTTTACCCCTTTTTAACCCCGTTAGTCGATAAGTTTTAATAAAATACGAAACACGTGTTCCATTAATTCTGTAAAAGAATGTTTATGCAAAATTTGAAGTAGACTGGACCAAGGAATCACGTTGTCCCATACAAAGTTTGCCCCCATTTTTCACCCCCTTAGAGGTAGTATTTCGAAAAATCCTTTCTTATCGGATCCCTACGTCATACAAAGAATACACCCTCCAAGTTTCAGGTCTCTACGATCAGCGGTTTAGGCTGTGCGTTGATCCGTCAGTCATTCAGGACAAAGCATTTTATATGTATAGATAATAAATTATTATTTCATAAGAAAATTTAAAAAAATACGTCGACTCTACATGTACGTCGAAGAACGTGGGTTCGAATCCCATCCGTATTAGTTGTTTTTTCAAATTTTCTTATTAGATAATTATATTTAATAAAATGTGCTAAAATCATAAAATGTAAAAAAAAACATAAATATTTTAAAAAATAGTAATATCGCATCGGTATCTTCTTTACTGCAAAGTTTGGAGCACTGAGTCGAATACGTAAAGTATTCCGATAGATATGACCACACGTCCTAGGCGTAGAAAGAGATTTGAAATTTCGACTGATGCTGGTAGGATACGGTGGCGATCAGAGCATCGAGACGGTACGTCGAAGATCGTGGATTCGAATCCCATACGTATCAGTTGTCTTTTCAAATTTTCTTATTAAATACTAAATTATATTAAAAATACTACATTCCGGTTGACTTCGTGATTAAACCTTTCCGGTTCATATTGATGGGTGAAATCTTAAATGACGTGAAGAATATAACGGATGAGACAGCAAAAGCTAGATTTTTCCGCCATCTAAAATTGCTGCAATAGATAAAATATATACAAGATCGATCATGGCGTTTCCAATAAGATTCTATTGTGTATGCCATTATAGGTCTAAATCTAGTTAGAAGTCTAGTCCCTTGAGTGGGACAAATCTTATAAGCCTATAATAGAATAGGAAATACATGATGGTCCGTGATACTTATAATTTCTCAATTAAAAAATATTGAATGCTGGTCATTTTAGATGGTTGTGAATCGGGAATTGCAGTTATAATACAACCTATAACTATGTAAGTACCTAAGTATTTATTAGGACTATAATTATAAAATTATGATACATCGAATCTTAAAATGTCATCAATTGAAAGATTTAATAAATTATCTTAGCACATTATAAAATGATACACTTAACATTAGATAAATAAAAATATAATACTTTAACAAACTAGCGCCATCTATGTTTTAAGAAATAAGATTTTTTTTCAAACCATTGTAGGGGATGAACTGGACAAGTAGCGCCATCTCGTGAAGGGTAAGTAAACGTTTAAACTTAAAAGTTTCTTACTAGACCTATTATAGAAATACCAATACTAACTGTGGTAAATTTAATTAAGATAAAACGATAAGGATAAATCAGCCAATAGTTCAAAATAAAAGGTAAGTATTGCCTTACTAAAATAGGTGAAAGGGAGAGGAATCCATACTGTTTCAGAGCTAAGTAACGCAAATTAGAAAGAATAATTATTTTACAAATAAAAGATAATAATTTACTCATTATTTAACAAAAACTTACTATACCTATCTTAATTTATTTAAACAACCGCTAATTTATAACAAACTTATAAAAAATATCTTCTCACAATATTTTATCATATTTATAAAAAAAAATAGTTTTAATAAAGCAGATTATTAGATCATAACTTAATAGTTTATACGTTTATTGTTCATGAAATAAAATAATCATTATTTTCTTATTAGAAACTTTCTACTAGGAACTACTAACGACATCTATTATCGAATAGTATAACTAATCGACGTGTAGGTAAAACAGTTCACGAATGCTTCGGGACGCGCACCCCAAAATGTGAAAAAATTGGCTTAAAAGTTGATGACCTGTGCAATAACTTTTTTATTTTTGATTTGCTGGAAAAATAAATATTTTTTTATTATAGGCATTGAAGTAGTAAGCTATACACATTTACTGTAAGCTTTAATAAATTATCTTAGCACATTATAAAATGATACACTAAGCTTTTAGAAGTTTCATCAATAACATTTTAAATAGGTATTTTAAATACTTACTGAAGTTTTTTTTCGTGTTCGCATAGAATCTTCTCCTGAATAGTGTAGGTAGTTGCAGAATAATAATGTTTACAAAACTTACACAAACACTCAGACCTGAATAAATAGGTGGATATAATATTACCTACCAGAGTTGTTCAGAGTTGTTATATTACTATTTAAAAATTAACTTATTTTTGTTTGAAAACTAAAAAATAAACATAATACTTAATTAAAGAATATTATAAAAAATATATATTTTTTTCATAAAATATATCTTTTTTAGAAGACAGAAAAGTTACTGTCGTCTCGTTAGCTAATTACAGAGCGGCAAAGTTCACATATTCGCTAAAACCTTTTTAGCTAACATAAACAAAGTTATCTAGTATAAAGGGGTCTGTAAGTTGATAAATATAAGTGTTATGTATACATAATGCCTTATAATTTGACAATTGCTAGCTAATGTAAGCTCTCAAAAACTTTACTAAATATTATTCGACAGACAGTTTTGCGACACAATAGAACTCTGACAATGCAATGCGCTACTCCGACAATTAAGGAGGATGTATTTAGGGCTTCGTTTAAGTTAGTAATTTGGGGCACCCGACTCGGTTAAGTTAGGTTCTAAGATAGTGAATGACGAGATTTCACTTGGTGGTAGATGTTTTGACCATAAACACACATTATGGACCATAAACTAAGCATTGTGCTATGGGATATACCTATTCGTTTCCTAAAATCTTTGCCTGAGTAGAATAGTGTTGAATTTCCAAATTTGTGGAAGTAGCGTATCACTTTTGTAATTTGTACTTTTACGTTACGTATTGTACGTATTTGTACTTTTATGTTACGTTTCATTTGTACTTAATGACTGAGTTATAATTTATGGATTAGAGCAGAATATCATTTTTATTTCACACTATAAATGATATTCTATTAGTACCTACTGTAATATTTTGTTAAGTTTTTGAGGCGTTTTCGTACTCTTTTGTAGTTGTTGTAAGCTTTCTAAGACGGAAAAATTAAATATAAGGAAAGAAGGAAGGAAAACTGTTTATTAAGGACTCGCACAGGTAAATACATGAAAACACAACTGACCCATTAAACCTGTACGAGGCCAAAAAAGGTTACCAACTCAGCATTATGCTGCAGCAAGAATATTAAATGCTGCAGCGCTGGCATTAATGATGATGATGAGTCTAGTAACTAAACCTAACTAGAACAAAAAGGTATCTTGTGGTCGTGAAATAAGTATCCTGTGGTCTTCTTCTTATCGTATGGTTGATGAACAACCTGGTGTCAGAGTTTAAACCACTCGTAGGCCTCTGACATGGCTTTACACACCATTGAAAAATCTTTCAGACGTGCTGGCTCCCTCACCGTTTTACCACGATTATTATGTTTCATCACGATGTTTTTCTCACCGTTTTAGCAACTGATAATTAATTTATAATACGCACACAACTTCCGAAAAGTCAGAGGTGCGTTGGGATCGAGCTGGAGACCTCTGACTTGTCAGTCAACGGTCATACGACTAGGCTATCAGTGCTTTAGTTTATCCTGTACCTATTTATACCTACCAAACAGTTAGTTTCAAATTCAGTTAAAAACTCCAACTGCCATCGCCAACGTCTTAAATAAAACGTCAAAGGGCGCCCATAATTATGGCGACTGTCATAGACCCCATAATTTGTGGGACTCTATAATTTCGTGCGATCATTAACTCATTATGGTATCATAATATTTTAATTTTGATTACTTTTTTCTTTATTTTTTTGTTCACAAGTCGCTGGGGTTCCGTTTTATCGTTTTTTGTGTGTTGGTTTTTAAATTAAGAGCTATTTTACATTATCGATTGAGATTTATGAGGCTTGTTGCTGGTTGAGTTGAAGTTTTTTGCCGTGTGACTATTCCGCTAATCCTATACTAGCGTAGGTGACGCTAATCATCTAATTAAACGGTTTTACTTAGCTTGACCTGTTTATTATTTAGTTCAAATTTAGTAATCGATATTTCACCCCCTTCCTGTTGACAGATTGATCTGATATTTGGTACACAGCTTTAGTTTTGATGACAAAACCGTTTTACGTTAATAGTAAAAAAAATTACTTATATTATTTATAGTCTTACTATCTTAACCAATATACAATTTTATTGATGTTGTATCAAATGAATTATATACATTTTTTTTTGTATCAGTAACTGTCCCACTGCAAGGCAAAGGCCTCTTCTCATACAGAGAAGGATCGCGCATTAATCACCACCCTAGCTCACTGCGGGTTGGCGATTTCGGACTTATTAAGTTCAGATTTCCTTACGATGTTTTCCTTCACCGTTAGTTAGTGGCGTCTTAGATAAGAAAGTACTATATATAGGTACCTATGACATTGTTCATCAACACTTTTACCTTTCTCAAGCATACCTACAGCTAAAGATTGGAATAACCTTCTATCTGTATTCCTTGAATAAGACAAACAACAACTTTGGTATAATATTATTTCATTTCAATATGTCTAGGTTACTTACTATATCTTTCATTGTTTTTAATATAACGGCTTCCACTGTCAAAATAGCAGTAAGGATAATTATTATACAATATTTTCTTGCAAACTGTTACAGGTATAGTAAATCTATATAGTTTATTGCAAACGTAAAAGTCAAAACATAGACAACACCTGGTTTACGTTACATTTTAATTGGAATTATAATGTAACTACTTTTATTAGTAGGTTAATTAAGATTTTATGCCTTACACATAGATATTAATCATCGCTTTGCCATTCATCTTTGTCAATCATGGTAACCAGAAGAAATAACAATTTTTTTCAGTATAGATAACTGAAAGGGTTTTACGCACTTCATCACATTCACACTTTGTCACCTTTGGGCAGACAATACACAAGTGAACCCCGTCCTCTTGTCCAGAGATCCATCGAGGAACACCGTGTGGTTTTAAGTCCGTGCGAGTCGAACCTAAACTGCATCAGCGGCCCTTGGTGGTGGAGTAACAGCTATACGGGGTTTTTTACTCGAAAAAAAGTTGGTACTATTCTCAGTACCATTCACATCTTTGAGTACAGCAGTTGCTTGGAAGGGAGAAAGAGGAAGGAAATTAACATGTTCCCTGTCCACTGAACCACATGTGGCTCATTCTATTATTTTATTAATCGTTATCCTTATGCGACTCTGAATGGAAGGAAGATAATTTAAGTAACACAATCTGAGCGATAACTGTTCTTGATCATGGACAGTAATTAGGCTTCAATCTTATATTAAAACTCTGGTAAGTGAGGCACAAATCGCAAACTATGATAGAATTCCTCTGTCCCTAAAACTTATCAGTGTGATAAATGTAATGTTTATAGATAATGTAAAAATACCGGTCTTGTTTGTTTTATAACTTTAAGAAAAAAATTATTAGGTACATAAATTTTTGTGGCAAACTTTCAACGACAGAGGAATTAGTGAAGGGGTGTTCAACTATCCATACAAAAAATTTGCTATTTGATTGGAATAATTAAATTGGGATTGGCTATGGCTATGTCAGTTGAATATACAAAAGGATTAAAATAAGCCCAATTTAAGTTACGGTCGAGGATCATGAACTATTTACCGCTTATAGTTATTACTTACTCAAATAACAGATGGTTATATTCAAAGTTACCACAGGGTTACCCCTCTGCTGTCACCTAGATCTAGGTTACCTTGGTGGGTGACAGAGAGGTAACTCTGTTGTCTCTCAATCGAGTTCCTATTCAAAGTCTTTATTTCTAATAATTTTTCATCTTTTTATATCACGACTCATACTCTCTATCTCTATTTTATTCGACCAGTTACTGCAACCTCGACAACCTTTTCTGTCACCTCATTCAGGTATTTTCGGGTTCTTTCTAGTAATAAGCATAATAGCAATTTCCTGATGAGTAAAACTTTGCATAACTTTTTCTGACATGACAAACTCGTGATCAGCAAAAAGGCAGTCTATAATATTTATTTTAAAACAAGATGGAAGCCAAAAAACATAGTTTCCATGCCATCAGACCCCACCTACAATATTCGCATGCCATTGCGTGTCACTATACTTACGATTGAACAAAAAAAAAGTGGAGTTTCGTCATAATGAAAATGAAAAAAAACTCGCCACCCCCGTAGCTGAGTTGGGGTGCCACCCCATATTAAAATATGTAGGTAGGGGATGATGGTAAATCGAAGATTTATAAAAAAAAACTCTATGTAATTGTGCTGTGGTTTATGGGAAATTAACCATAAAAAATCGTCTATATTTTCATAGGAAGATATCGTATACTCAACAGAATGGAAAAGATATCTAATAATAAGTTTAAATTGAATTAGGATGGTTTATCACCCACATGATCGACATAATTCGGTGGAATATTATAATCGATTTCAAAGATCATTCAACTTCGTTTGTTGTGTGATATTTACTCCAATTTGATCTGTTATCGATTGAACATCGAGCATACACATCGATTAGTGCAATCACCAGCGTCGATTTTTCGTTATGTGGTATAACAGCTAGCCGAAATGCACAATGCTTGCCCAATCCTAGAACATCCTGAGTATCACACCTACGTGGTCAAAGTTGGTTAATCGATGCAACATCGATCGAGATTGATTGTGAAGCGATCGACAGAATGCAAAAGCTTGACTTTATAATTTATTTTTTTAACATATTTAGCTACCATTTACAAATTAGAGTATAGCGTACCTAGTTGTGATAACAAAACTACAAACAGGTAACAAATTATTTTAAAAACCATAGCTCAGACTTTGAAATCATCATGAAGATATCAGAAGCTAACATTTGCTTAAAAGCTGAAAGAAAATATCGTGGAATAAACCGCTTGCATAATTAGGATAATAAAATTATTTTCCAATACTTACGCTAAAAACTAATTATATGTGGTTTAAATTATTAAAATTCTTTAAAATCTAGAATATTCTAATGTGCCCAAACGGTTTAAAAATAGCTTTAGACCATAAGATCATAATTTTCTATAAAATATCAACATGGTAGCAACATATCACATCGGCTTCAAAATTATTTCTTTAAACAAACAAACACGTAAAAAATTACGTCAAATATTATTAAAATGAAATGAAGCGAATTCTTCCAATCATCGTTCACCTGACGGGGGTTATAACCACGACCCTAGGGGGTATTTTCAACCCCCTCGCCGGCTTGGGACTAATGCTTGGTAATTATCAATTAGCTAGCGCGATTTTGTCATTCTTTTCTTATTTTTAAATGGTATAGAGTTGTTGTAACCGATTTAAAGAAAATGCTTAGTGTCAAATGTTGAAATAATAATAAATCAGTGTAGAATGTCCCACTGCTGGACAAAAGTCTTCTGTCACAAGTGGAGATAAGAGAATATAGTTCTTATTCACAATAATATAAAGAGTGTTGAAGTGAAAATCAAATATTTAAAATAAAATGTTAAGCAGAATTTTTAAAATATTTGTTTATTTACTAAAAAACAGAATACAATTTTCTTTATTACTGATTTTAAAACCAATAAATATTGTTAAGTAAAAAATTGCTCCAAAGTTCCGCACCGCAGACCTGAAACAAAAAAAAGAGGTGTTGTAGGTAAGTATAATATTTAATAAACAATCTGAAAATGTTTAAAAAAGCAATTAAATTAGCTCCATATTTTAAATTACGAAGCGAACACAAAGTTCCTTTCTATACTCGTATTTGTTTGCTTTGTATACTTTATAAAAAAATATTTTGTAAGCTGTACCTATAATTTTCTCATTAGCTACATAATTTAATCGAATTACTCCAAATGAAAAAAAAAACAAGAGAGTCTGATTTTGATATCCTATTGTTTTTTTTATTAACTTGTAGATACCAAAAAGGGCGCACTCCAAAATTATTCCAACCATAAACATTACAGTGACACGCACGCACGTCAATCTCTAACGTTTTTTTTTCTTTTTATCGGCCTGTTGCGCGGGATTGAAAACGATTTTTGGCATGCCTAGCTCAACCACGACCATTAAAAAAACATGGAACAGTTCGGATGAAAGTCGAATGGATATGAAAAACAATAGTGTGGGTTATGCCGCAGAGCAAAATAAAAAAGGTTGGACGATGCAACGATAATTGGTAGCAGTGTTGTTTGTAGGATAGGTGAAAAGAGGAGTCTATTCTTAGTTGTCACTTAGACTATAGATGTTTGTGATTGGTTTGTATTCTAAGGTTATTTCAAAGAAAACTTATAAAACTGTCCCTTTCTTCCATATTTCATTAGTAAAGGATAAAACTAAACTACTGCCTTATATGTTAAAGTTTTACGATGGTGCAGCAGAATTGACAATTATTTCAGAAGAAATATTTTCATGTTGTGAATGGATGTTTTTGTGAATAGAAGTATTACCTACAGTCTTCTTCTTATCGTACGGAGTCAGAGTTTAAACCGCCCGTAAGCCTCTGACATGGCTTTACACACCATTGAAAAATCTCTCAGGTATGCTGTTTCATCACGATGTTTTCCCTCACCGTTTTGGCAACTGTTAATTAATTTATAATATTTATAGTATTTTTTTAATGTTAACATTTTCTTTTTTCTTTCGGCCAGTGTTATAAAAATTAAATATAGGTATTAACAACTCTATATTATTCCTCTAGTAAGATAGGTCTGATTAACGCTAATCTTTTGCAGCGATGAGATGTTTTAAAGCAAATTGCAAAAGAATTCTACGGCTAATTGATTGTAAAATGTTTAGTTCATTTTATTTTTTATTGCAAGTAAAGGGGAAGCGCTTAGGTATTTGTATTAGCAAGATATTAAAATAAACCGGAATTATAATAACCTTGAGAATTCCATAATTAAAATGTTGATAAAACAGAGCTGAGTATTTTTTTAATTTGGAAATAGACCTTAGTCCTCAATTGCTAGAGGCATGTTATATGGACGTACCTATGTCTGAATAAATAAATAAAATAAATTAGCCTGTAACTGTCCCAATATAGGGCAAAGGCCTCTTCTCATACAGAGAAGGATTGAGCATTAATCACCACTCTAGCTCACTGCGGGTTGGCGATTTCAGACTATTAAAGCCCAGGTTTCCTTACGATGTTTTCCTTCACCGTTAGTCAGTGGTGTCTTAGATTAACTAAGAAAGTACATATGACATTGAAAAAGTCACATTGGTACATACCAGGTTCGAACTCACAACCACGCGCTTGCAAAGCGGGTCCGTAAACAATGCGCCACCACGACATGTGGTGAATAAAATTTAAAAAAAATTACTAGTGGTACCTACTAGTATTTAAGGTCGCTCTGAACTAACTATGAATTCAATCTCTTCCCAATTTATAAGAATTAATTGTGACGTTTGCGCAAAAGTTAGTGAAAATGCGCGATGTTTCCTGCCTGAAGCCCCTTGATTTAGATTCTAGACATTATTCTATAGAAGTAGGTATTGTTTGTATGTAATCTTAGTAACAACTCAACCAATTCTAAAGATGATTATAATAATTTATAAAATCCTACACAACCCTGAGTAGTAAAAGCTACTTTTCTTGTTTTACAAATAGCCAAAAAGCACTAAAATAATTTCAATAGCCTTTTACAAAAATGTACATACATATTTTTCAGATATAAAATAGAATACAGCGTTTTTACTAAAAATCCATGATAATTAGAATCACGAAAAACAATATAACTGTTAAATACAGTTACCAGGATGTCTGTTAAAGAAAGAGAGTTTTTTGGGCCCCTAACATTATAAGTAGTATAATAGTATTTAATGTTTTTTTATTCCTTGTTTTTGTATTTTTGATTGTTTATTGTATCTTAATGTCATAATGTTTTTCGTAATTTTAAGCACATTTTCAGTTACACATGTAATATGTTATCATCTTGTTTATTATTAAAAAATATAATTTAAAATTTCAATAACGTCACACTATACTAAAGCATTAGGCACCACCTGATCTTTCACATACACTTCAACTGAAAACCAACACACCTAATCCGGCTAAAAACCCCAATTCCCAAAATAGCAACCGCAGACCAATGAAAAATTAATGAAAGACGCATCTCACTCAAACTTATGCTAAGTCTACGATAAATCTCGCCCCCAAGGCGGTTTCTTCCCAATTTATTCTTTCCCCGTAATCCTGTTATTAATGGTATACTGCCTCCCTTACAGATGTGTGCCGATATTGTTTAGAAGGAGATAAGTAGCTTTTTACTATAGGAAATCGAGTAGAAAAGCATGTAGTTGTCACAATTAGTATAAGCTTCGTTGCTCGCTTCTTGGGTCAATCTAGAGCTTTCGATTTGATGTCATACATAATTATGTAGTTTTTACTATTTTTTATTATTGATAGCAAATAGTGTTGTGATTGTTATTTAGAAGCACGTACCCTTTTTTTGTTGTTAGAAAGGGGTTATGTCCGACTTGCACGGACTAAAAACCACACGGTGTTACTTCACAAACCTCTAGCGGAAGTAAAGTTGGAGCACACCCTGCCTAAAAAGGCTATCATACTGAACGGTAGGTACTGTTGAAGTGTTTCACAATGACTGGCTGCTGATTGTGAAAGCTTCATGCATAGTATTTTATAGTGTTCCTATTTCAAATTTTGATATTCAACATTCAAACTATTGGCGCGTAATATAGGATAAATAATTTTATAAAGTGTTCCAGGTGTTCTTATTTCAAATTGATATTCGACGTTTAAAATATAAGCGCGTTGTTGCAAAAAGAGAGAATATTTATTTAAATTGTAATTTAGTATTCTCAGTATAAAGGGTCCATCGTCCATCCATGCAAATATTTGCAGAAATAAAATTCACAAATTATAAATCGTGATTTAGTTTTTTTTTAATTGTATTTTTTTACAAAAAATTTTATTTTGTTACGTTTGAATATCGATTCTGATGACGTAACTAACGGAAACGACAGGGTTTTTTTTACACATTGTTTTCACTAATTTTTACTGCGCTATAGTTAGTTATTAGTCTCAACCTCATATGCCTGATTACCCTGTTCTACAACTGCAATACAGCAATGCCGACACCGCTGGTTGACGGCTGAATAGCGACTAACACATACATAAGATCATCTACAGTGTCACCCTCAGTGTTGTTGGGTATTTCCAGAAAAAAAATCTTTCAATTGGGGTTGAACCAACACCAATTTTGTCTGATCTGGGAGTACCTATAGCAGATAAAATCGCGATTTACTTATTACATAAAGTTTTCTCGCTACCCAAATAATAATAACTAAAGACATAAGTATATAAGGAATATATAATCCAAATTCGAGACAGAAGTACACTCCAAACAGAAGGGGACGGTACCTAGAACATCTCATATAAAATTTATATCAAATAACAACCAATTTCGCTTCTGACCCACCCCGGCGAGTTATTAGGAAAAGTATAATACAATTGTCATACAAACTTAAAGAACAATCACCCTTATTAACATAGAATAAGGAAGGATTTTGTGTGAGCTAAAGGGAAGGTGAAAAAAACAAAAATATTTCCGACTGACTACTTATCAACATTGCGTTTATTGAAATGAAATATAAAGCGAAAAACGGAATGCCGAAATTGGTCTAAAGGTGACGTATTACAGTGTGGGACAGAAAAATATATCTAGTGTATATTGAATTACAAATAATTTCACTTTGATACTTATGTGTGGCGGTAACCTAGAGTTCTAAACGCCAAAAGTTTTCTTGGCTTAGATAATTACACTAACAAATAACGCTAAATATGCTTAATAACTGATCGGCAAAACGCGATGATACCTAAGTGTTTTTCATATTTTTTGCTTCAAGAGGTTTAGCAAAATTTAGCAGATGTTATATTTCATACGTATTTACGTATGAAATATAAGATCTGCCAAGCCTAAATAAAATATCTACAGGAAACATATCTTTTTTTTTAATTAGTTGTAATTTATTGCTGCACTCTATTATAAAAATTCACGATCACTATTTTATTAGAGAAACCATACCTATTTTTACAACTTGCGGGATTGTGAAAATTTTAAAAAATACCCACTTAAGAATACAAAAAATATGTCAAGCGCAAAATCAAATCTAATTTATGTATTTAACTTTTAATTCCTTGTAAATTATCACTTTACAGCTACTTACAGAACACAGCTTATTTTATTTAAGTATCGGCAAACATTTTCCCTTAAGCTTTAATGCACCAAACAATTCAATATAAAATCAGTTCTTATTGTATAATTAAATTAAAAGTATACAACTACCATCGGCCGCCACTGTAACCCGAAGAAAGCAACACGGATTGGCCCTAGGCTAAATTTTAATAAGATGTCACTGCCATAACAAGGGCCTAAGGGAAACAAAATTTTATTACAACAGAAAAACTTTTTAAAAGAACAATAACATGCAAAATTACGTTTATATTTAATTGGGCATAATCGACTAGTCTATACGATGATAGGGCGAAAAATTCTACCAGAGGGTATTTTTAATTTGACAGCTCGGTTCCTTATTTAAGTGTATTAATGTTGGGCCAATTAAGAGTTTTTAGATTTTTGTGAGGTGGGCCTTTTTTTTGTCCTGAAGTGCATTGTTAATTATAGATAAATGGCGGTTTGAGTGACGACACGATGACGTAATGGTATTAATTATAGCTTTTAATTAGTGTGTCGTGGGTGTTAAGATTTAGGGTTGATTTTGTAGTCATTTACTAGAAAATGTCTGGTTATACACGTGCTCAGTGGCGAGGTTTTAACGATGACTAAAGCACTAAGGTTAAGCAGTGCTTTGTGCGGTCATTTCGTGGATTAGTAACCGTTTCGCATTTTAATTCGAACTTTTCAAATTTCAAATGGCACGCACACTAGTTAGCATGGTGGAGTAACAAATCACTCTTTGGAAAACGTTAATATTTTCTTAAGAGTTTTTTTTCCATAAAAATTTTTTTTTATCTTTTAACTTCATATCATTAATTGACTAATTTAAATTATTTCTTCAGACTTTACATTATATTTTAATTTTCTTATACGTGCTTTCAAATAACTATTTAAATTTTAAATAGTAGTATCCTATTACCGCGCTACCATTGCCATAGGTACAGGTATAAAAAACGCTAAGTATTCCTTTCTCACATCACCCTAATATTTATGATTTTCGCGTGAATATCGATCAGAGGACGCAGGGGCTAAGTGACGCCAAGAAGAGTAAAAATAATTTCTGCTTCTACCTACCCCCGTGTTAGCAGTTAGCACGCATCCAATACTTAGAGCGACTTCACTTTTGTAGTATATGCAAAAATTTTAGATAAAATCTTAATCTTTTCGCTTTAAATTTAAAAAAAAATCTAAAGCTTTATTCGCTTCGCATGCGTTAATGTGTATTATTAAGTACTAAACTTAATCCAGATATTTATTTTTATTAAATGTATTTAAAAAAAAACAAACAAAATTACAAGCAGAGTTTGAAAAAAGTATTTATTTTTTAATTTAAAGATATTATACTATATAGTTTGAGAGTAAGTTGTAGAGTAATAATAAAAATTAAAAAATAAACTTCTAATAATAAAATTAGTTAATCAGAATATACTTAAATGTTTTTAGAAATATCAAGTAATAACGTTTTTAGAGTAAATATGAAATAATAATAGTTACAAATACTTATTTTTATTGTTGGATCTGTTTCAGATTAATAATTCAGAATTTACTTTTAATTTTCTACGTCACTTCCATGAATTGAATCAAAACTAAATGAAGATAAAAAATGAAACTACAGTATTTTGAAAAAGAAAAATATCTAAAATATTTGCGTATACCAAACGCGCTAACGCGACTTTACCACCAAACGGGGGTAGGGAGGGACAAAATGGATTCTCGCGACATTCGGCAGCCATTACTCCGACCCTCTGTGCCACTCGCGCCCTCTCTCCCCTTACGAGGCGTGTTTACTAAAAATGCGTTCAATTTTATATGCGGGCCTTATATACGAGTATTCGGCTTTGTGTAGGCTTCTTACTCAAACAGAATAACGAGACACTCTTTATTTGAACGCAGTAAAAAAAACACTTTTGCATTTGAAGTGTTTACTGGATTAGATACTGGCTGGTTGCAAACTTTTTGAAATTCGAACTCGTTATTTTTCGTTATTTTTTTGTTTGCAGAACTGTAGCTCAACGGACTGGCAATCAAGAAATTGTATTCAAACCTAACGGTCTTTTACGAACATAAATGTAGAATTGAAGGCTGATGATATACATGGAGTTAGTTCATCATCATCATCATCAGCCGGAAGGCGTCCACTGTTGAACAAAGGCCTCCCCTAAACGCCACAACGAAAGGCAACTTGTCGCTTGCATGCACTGGTTGCCGACTCTAACAATATCGTCGGTCTACCTGGTGAAAGGCCTATTTTACATACATACCCAGCCTGTTGATTTCACAGCTGGACATAGGCCTCTTCTCATACGCATCACTTATTTTGTGCGGTCATTAGAATGTGTTTGCCCTTAATCGCCACGCTGGGCGAGTTGGCGATCGCAGTAGAAGATGGTTGGTATTTTTCCCATCGGGTATCGGTTCTTTGAGCGATGATTGTGGCCTGCCCATTGCCATAGCGTCAGGAATTGACTTCAAATTCAAGACTATTCAGTTCTAATCAACCGCTCAAGTACAGTCGCGAGCACAGACATGTAAACACAAACGTACCGATACTATTTCAAACGTATATTAAGTATTAGGAAAATTAGGTATGTAACACAGATAGAAAAACCATCCCTTTTTCGTATAGACATACATTAGTAGGTTCTATATTATTCAGAGAACTATTTTTAAGGAGTTTCAAAAGTGCAAATGTATACATGTCTGTGCTCGTGACTGTACACAAAAATAACTTATCTTACCCTCTAAAGGCTCCAGAGGTCATCTTCCATTTAAAAACCTAGTCCCCTTAGGTAGGTAGGTCCCCTACCCATTAGGGTATTCTAGACCTCAAACACCATTTAATAGAATCTAATTTCCAAAATTATTTTTTAAATTATTAATCACAAACACGTCTTTCACAAATCACAATCCAACACTCAATGACGTTAACCCTTTGGTTGCGGACGCAACTATTTTGTCCGCTTTTTTTATGCCAACCATAATGAATTCCAGTTTTTATGCGTATTACCTTAGTCCTCGGAGTTGGGACAAATTGCAGACGGTTCGTCTTATAAATATTCTAGCGGTTAAATAAAGGGTAGGGACTGCGCTTCCAAAAGTTTTGTGTTCAAAACTTTATTAAGTTCTTTTGTTTTGTGTTGAGAAAATGTACTTTTAAAAGTATGACGCTTTAAGGATTATATGAAAAGATTGTTTGGACCTACTTTATGTTTGTGGGTTAAATAACAAGTATAATAATTTAGAACGGTTTTTAGTTTGTTTGTAAATGTTTTTTAAAGAAAATTTTTTGGTTTTAATTTTTCTTAGTTCAGAATTAGTTAGTGTTAGGAAATAATGCTAATGTATAATCTTTGACTGCAGTTAAAAGAAAGAATATGAACTGAAAATAGTACCTAATATCACAAAATCTTAACAAGTTTTACTAATTTCCGAACACGATTTATTAAGATTTTTGTATTTGCTTATATTTACTAACGAGAAAATAATTTTTATTAAAGTTATTTTCGTATCAAATCTCTAACATTTACTTAAGATCGTTTAACTTTTAGAAACGTCGGCAAATGTCTATTGATGTGAGCAAAATCTCAAGCAACGAATTGAATGAATGGAACTATAATTGAAACCTGTTCTTTGAAAAGATGAATTGCTGTAATTTTTGTATGTATGAGTACCTACATTCACTTACTGAGTCATACAGTATGGTACTTTGTTAGTCATACCTATGTGTATCCGTCTCTGTCATTTTGAATACTAAATTGTAGTTATTTTCTTAGAAAATCGAAAGTATCTTGCTTCTTCTTCTTATCGTATGGTTGATAAACAACCTGGTATCAGAGTTACCGCCTATAGGCCTCTGACATGGATTTACACACCATTGAAAAATCTCTCAGATGTGCTGGTTTCATCACGATGTTGTCCCTCGCTGTTTTAGCAACTGATAATTAATTTTTAATACGCACATAACTTACGAAAAGTCAGAGATGCTCGCCTTAGGATCGAACTCGAGAACTGACTTGTCATTCGATGGTCATACCAGTAGGTTATCAATGCTTGGCTTGGCTTGGCTATAGTATCTTGCAAAAAAAATGATCAATTGTATAGATATATCCATTGTGTGACTACTCTACTACCTATCATAAAATTCAACTAATGATGGGACAAAGGTCACAAACTAGTAGCGATCAAAAGCCAAACGGTTTCTGGTAAGCTTTGACCGTGGCTGGTACCCACCGGACAAAGCTTGGCTACCAAGTGACTGCGGACGAAGTCGTCGTTTACTAAAAATTAAAACGTGTTTACTCTACAAAATAGGCACAAAACAAGTTGTATTATTAGCTGTCGCCCGCGACTTCTTTCGCGTGTAGTCAGGTTCAGTTGCTTTTTTATAAACAAAAAATAAAAATAAATAAAAAAAACTTTTTTTTTTGTGTTAGCCGTAAATATTTTTGTTGATAAAAGAAACATAATGATTTCCTTTCTTAATCGACAATCGGTCCAGCTGTTTAAAAGATTTCTCGGAACAAAGAAACAGAAAGACTGACAAGTTATAAGTTGATATTTATTTTGATATTACAAACAGATACTTCAATTTTATTTATTTCTATACCTATAGATAACTGTCTCTGCTGCATCTTTTTTACTAAATGTGATATCGTTGGACATAATTGGTACAATTACCTCGCGTCCTACGCGGTCCTCTATCGCACAATCCAGTTCTATTTTTATTAAAAATGCAATAAATTCACTTATAAAAGACATAATTCAGATGGATGAAGTCATAAATAAAAAAAATACTATTTAAGTATTTATCACGTGCAAAATCGCTCATGCGAACCTTACATTTTGTTTATAGCATGAAAATTGTATATTCTCTTTTTACTCTAGAATAATAAAATAGTATTTACGAGTAAATGTTATCTAAACTGGTCTTTTATAATTTAAAATCGTTTTTCTTTATATTTGTCCGTGGTAGGTACCGCTGGGTAATAATCTTTAAATTAATTTGTTTATGGCAGATAAATAATATAGATGATTATTATGTCCAAAAAGTTTTGAAAAAAAAACAATGTACCTAATTTATATACTTTTTACGTTCAACCTACAATTTGGCATAAAAGAGTCTGGAAAAATTGGAGGCGCCACTCTCATGCTACAATTACAAGTTATTTGGTTCTAACATATTTCTATTAGTTACGATTTTTTTGTCATCAAATGAATGACTTTTAAGTTACTTTAGAACTCGCAAACTTAGTTTTTAAGATTTTTATTTTTAATTCCAGCTGTTACCGCCTCAGACTGTTTTTTGCCAAGCTGTACATTTTAGGTAGGTATAGGTACCGCATGAACAAAATTAAATGTTTTTATTGTGTCAGAAACATCTGTTACAAACCAACGTTACTTAACGGATTTAAATAAAAGCACGAAATGTTACGAACAAAAAACTTATTTACATGAGAACGGTAACTGTTATAATTTCGCATTGTGCCCGCATAAAAATAATCACAGGAGGTTCTCGAAGAAAAAATCGTTTAAGAAAAAAATATGCAAATCGTCACAGCATCGTAAGGGTTAAAGCGGTGAGCGTGTCGAATTATGTTATTATTTTGAATAATTATTTTCGTATTTACGCTTTTAGGTAAATTTTAGTGAAGTAATTTACAGTTTTTGGACCATAAAAAGTTTGTAAAGTTTTGTTTTGTAAGACTAAAGAATCTATTATAATAATGGTTATATATACCTACATAATAATGTTAAAGCTTTTAATTTAAAATCACAACAATCTGATATCAAGGCATATTCATTACTATTCTAACTACATACTTGTTTGGATAAATAAATGAGACAACAACAAGAATCTTAAGAGATTCCCCGAACAAGGAAAAATTTAAAACATTTTTAAAATGTCTAAAAAAAATTAAACTTTAGAATTCACTTCATATGCGGCGTTTTAAAAGTTAAAAAACTGTTTCTTGTCATCATGATAATTATGATTAAATCATCCACTTACATGTAATAATTACAGAGTAACTCTTTTACTATCACGGTATCTTGTCCTATAAAATTTATTGAAAATATACACCTAATTTGTTCTTAATTATAAATAAATTGTGTCTCAAATTTATTTTTAAACGTCAGCCGTTTCTGCCCGATGCCTGGAGCAATCATGGGGTTAATAAAGTTTATAAGCATATCGAACATGTTTTAGCCTTTTTTATTATATAAGTATAAACTTCCCCTGCATCGTTTTAACCACATTTTAATATCATTTTTTCATGTAAATATCTATTAGAACATAATATTTTAGCATAAATTAAGAGAAGCTAGTTTTATATTTTAAAAATAACACTTCCTTTTAAGTAGTTGTATTTAGCATAATTAGAAAAGTCTATGTTTATGAATTAAACATTTTAGTACGATCTTACTACGTGAAGTATTTTTATTATTATATTTAAATAAGTTTTTTTTATGTATGTATTATGGATCGTCATGAAGTCAGAATATTATGAAGTAATAAACAATTATGTCGCCTTCATGTAGTATTTTTTCTAGTAAGTAATTTATTACACAAAGATAACGCTAACATGTTTGTGAAAAACGAAAAATAGAACATATCAGATATGAATAAAGTTTATGCAACTATTGCATGTTGCAGTAAATTTAAAGTAACGAATGGGTTATTAAAAAAAATTTTATGGCAGAATATTGCATAAAACTATTGCAAACACTCATTCTCGTATAATAAAACGTAATCGGAAGTAACCTAAACCATCCACACCTTTTAGCATAAATTATTATCATCGCCTTCCCAAGGGTTACATTCATTAAAATAGCTTTACAGAAAAAAAACTATTATCTATCTTTAGACATTAGATGTTGTGATTCAAATGTTCTGTAACTGATATCCCTGAGAGCAACGTTCCATATTCAAATCACAAAACACCGCCATATTGTTCTTTTTTTGTCTTTTCAAAGTGGGACACGCATATTATTATTAGTCTATTTAATTTTTTTCGTCTAAAAACCGGTAAGCTATGAATAATACTAAATCATTAGTTCTATTTTTCAAATTGGTGCAGCTGTGCATTGATTTTTTTGCGACATTGTTTTGTTTTTTTTTATTTTATAAGTATTCAAAACTGTTTGGTTTGAGATTTGAATATTTTTTTTGCGTTTTGACTGTAGAGTCAAAAATGTAAACCTCGTACAGAATTTTAAAAAGTTTTTTTTTTGTGTTAAAATACTGATGTTAATAAATTATACTGTAGTATTTTTTTTTGCAACATTTTATATAAAAACGGATTGTGTACAAATATGGATTCAGTTTTACTTGGATTATTTTAATAATTAACCTAATACTTCAAACTGAATTGTATTTTGTGTCAGTATTAAATAAATTTTACAACATAATATCGATTAAAAACTTTTTTATTCAAGTAAAACTTTTAAACTCTCCTTACACGCAGGTTGATTGCGATCAACTCCAAAGAATATCAATGAGTTAACATTTTAATTTTCTTGCAAAATACCTATCAAACGGCGACATTATCATATTATACCTAGTATTACCTTAATGAGAGACTTAAAACGTTAGGAATAAAAAAGGTATCAATATGTTCAACACGTTTATCTAGGAGCCCATAAAACATTGTAGCATAAAATTAACTATTAAACGAGTATTAAAGACGGAAGAAACCCCATTTCCCACACTAGAACCAGTAGCTAAATAAATTTTCAACAGACATCTGCTTGCTAATTGTCTAACGAGCGGCATGCATAAATTGCACAAAATTATTATACACTACACAAAAAAAAAACCGTCACATGGCGACAAGTCTTTATTTTTAAAAGCAATCGTCTTTAAACCTGTCGTTTCCCCAAGCTCAAGGTGTGAAATTTGCTAAATTAAAAGAATTTTATTTTTAAGAACGCACTTTTCAAAATTTTCGAATTTAAACTTACATGCAGTAACTTTTGAGCTAGTTTCGCATAAAATTTTATTCGTACTTCTTACTCTTACGCATTGGAGGGTTAATATGCAAATTAACTAACCCATTTCTTACTAACCCTATAATTACAGTATTTTGCATATTATTCGATGAATAAATATTTATAAGGAAGTGAAATTGAAGAACATTTTTTTTATTATAAACTAGTTCTTGATAAAGTGTTCGTTACTTTTTATTTTTCGAAACTGGTGTGATGCAGTTACATGCTAATATTTTTGGGTTTAATTAATTTCGTGTGAAGATATCCCTGAGAACTTATTTGCAGCGAAAATATTTAAATACTGACTTTTAATATCTAATTTACAATTTGTCATTGCGGATAATAATAATGAATAATATTAAAGAATATTAATATTAGTAGTAGTTTAATGGTTTCATAGTCAGGAGATTCCTCTCACTGGAGCTCTGACCACCGCTCGGTAGCTTAGACCCTGTTCCTAATACAGGTGGGTTATAATATTTTATATTTTTAAATGTTTATTTTTATTTTTGATAGGTACCTATAATTTAAAATGTATTTTATATTATGTAATTTCATTAAATAAATGAGATTCTCAAAAATTCATAAATGACTCAGGCACGATTTGGATATTATTTTATTACATTAATCAGAAAGCATGCCTATGTTTTATGTAAGTATGTAACTTTATGTACAAAATTGATAATGTTATTATATTGGTGTATAATAAAGAGGATTTGTTTGTTTGTTTAATTAGGTTATACAATACTTATTCCTAATATCTTTGTGTTTGGGTCTTGGGTTCTGTTTGACCATCAGTAGATTTTAAAGAATTCCTTACTTTAGTCCCAGAGATGGCAATCTGATTTCTCAATACCAACAGCTTAACTGCGTCAAGTACCTACCTACCAGTACTTGACATAAAACTGATCTGGAAACCTATTTGGTGCAGCCGTGGGACACAAGCCCCATCATGAATTAAAATTTTAATTATTTTATTTTTATTTGTTTCTTTTTTTTCCCCTATTATTGTTTTGTTTGTGTTCTTGTGTGCAAAATACAAAAAACAACATTCTATATTTAAATGTCTTGTATAATTTAAAATAACAAGGAGGCGTTACCAATTTCACAATAACTAAATACCCAAATCACACATTGACAGCCCTAATTTGAATCGACAATAGATCGGTACTAATATCGAATGAATGAGACCACTTGACTCGTGTAGTGTTAAAATCGATTCAATTGAACGCCCTATTCGATTGCATTGTGCTATATCGATTTATCGGGGGAACAATTTAGGGTATTGTAAACCGATCTATTCAATTTATAGGTTTGTGTAATATTTTGACATCGTATTGTGATGCACTTGTTAAGTAGTGTTGATTTTAAATGTTATGTTATTAGAAAATGTGACAGTTGTAGAGATGGGCTCAAATATTCAAGAGATAATGGCTGGTTCCTTGACTTACAAGTACTAGGGTACTAGCATCTCAACGGACTCAACTCAGGGGACGTGTAATTTCAAACTGCTAGCTAATTATTCTATCAAGAGGTCGCCTTTTGGTCGAAATTAAACTGTAACTTATCCGTTATTTGGCTACTGAACAAAAAAAAACATTTCACAAACAAAAGAAAAAATGGTACTTAAATATTTTTCGTTTAGAATAATAATAATTTTGAAGTAATTTTCATATAAAAAAACTTATTTCGATCAAACTGATATTTTTGCTGAACTTTTATTATGACATTCTCCATAATTTGGTTGAATAATATCATACTTATATCTAAACAATATTACATCTTTACTCACGGGTTGATTTCGGGATTGCCGAACTAGTTTTCAAATCAATCGAAGTCCGGAGTAGAAGAGGGAGTGTAGTCACGCAGGGCGGTTGTGGGCCTCACTCAACCTGTAAAATCAACGTGTGAGTATGGTCTCAATATGGAGGCTACGATATTCTAAAGTGACTGTTGTCAGGATTTTATGAGGGTTCTGACATTTTTACGTATATTAATTACATAGAACGCTAGCCAAACACAGATTTGTCAAATCCTACTATTTTTTAAAAACTTTATTACATTGATTTGATTTCTTGATTTAAGTACACATTTGCGACTAAAGATTTTCATGTTAGTACTAATAAATAAAACTTTGTGAAGATGTTAGTTATTCAATCACGTAAACCGTTAAACGGATTTGGATGGAACTTGGCAGTTGCCACACAGATAAACTATATTATCCAGGATAAACACAGGATAATTTGATACTTTTTACTTGTTTCGACTTACGCAGGCAACAACAACACAAAAAAAAAACATTAAAAAAAAACTAATTTAATTTTTCCAATATAAATGACATGTCATAAAAAAGCTGTAGCTACACAATTACTTTATCATAAAACAATGTTTTGTTTTACGTAAAATAAAACGACATTTTTGTGTTCCATTATTAAATTATAATTTTACCAAAATCCATTTAAGGGTTACATTGCACCTGCTTGGTGTGACATTTTTTTAATATCATAACAATAGGTAATTTTAAAAGGAATATCGCTTTTAATTTTATTACCTTGTGTGACCGGTGCGTCGCGATGCAAATGCGAAGTTAATGGGCCATCCTTAATAAATGGTTTAAGAAAGGACTTGTCCTTAAGTGGAGAATAGATATGATGATTAAATTACGTTTTTTTAACTGGTGTGGGGCCTCGAATGTGAATTTTGTTTGAAGTTTTAATCTGTGATGAACTCGGCTTTGGTTTATAAATATTTATTATTTATTTAAAGAGTAAATTACGTAAACTAGTAATCTGTATTTTGCTTTTTAACCTCTGACGAAAAAAAGGGTGTTACAAGTTTAACGGCATCTGCGTGACTGTGGAATCGTAGCTCTCAAATGGATGTAACGATTTAGATCTAGTTTTTTTATTTGAAAGACGACTTGATCGAGTGTTCTATATCATATATAAAAATATCAAGTTAGTAATAATAAAAAATAAAATATAATATCAAGGGGGCTTAGCCAAGTTGACTATCTACAATCGCTAACGAATAGAAAACGAAAGAAATGTATAGGATTAGATTCTATTCGTTTGTTTTGACCACGTGACATAACGATAAAAGTAATGTCATCCTATACCTACATTTCTTTCGTTTTCTATTCGTTAGCGATTGTAGATAGTCAACTTGGCTAAGCCCCAAGGTATTAAGTATTATTATTTTTAAGCCCTATATAGCTTTACATAAACCCTCTTTAAATAGACTTCAAAAAAAGAAAAATATTAAGATATAAACTCATTTACAAATACGCATATTTTACGAGGACTTACCTATAATAATAAATTAAAATTCAATGTTAATTAATGACTTCTATACTTTTATGGGTACTATCTGTAAGGACTGAAACTAACCCAGTGACCGTTTATTGCGGTCAGTGTCGAAGGGTTGTTTTGATAGATAGAAGCCACAGGATGTCACGTGGACGTGTCCACAGGGGTGAATAGTGAGGGAGATTGAAAAGTGTGCCTGTGTGACGTGACTCAACCACGTGATTTTTTTTAACTAAAAAGTTGGGATCATCATCCTCCTAGCCTTATTATTCCCAAACTTTGTTGGGTTCGGCTCAAGTGCCTCGGAAATCACTTTAAGCCGTTGGCCCCGGTTGTCATGAAGATCTTTGACAGTCAATATAGGGAGTCAGTACCCACATAAAATCCTGACAACTAATCTAACTTGAGAATACCATATCTCTTTGGGTTGCGGAGGTCAGAAACGCAATCGCTCCGTAAAGAAATATAATATTCAGCTACATCTGGTTAGATTAGAAGCCGACCCCAACATCATCCTCCTAGCCTTAATGTTCCCAAACTTTGTTGGGGTCAGCTTCTTATCGAACCAGATGCAGCTGAATATTAGTTTTCTATGGAGCGACTGCCTACCTCCGCAACTCAAAGGGATACGATATTTTCAAGTTAGATTAATCAGGATTTTATGAGGGTACTGACTCCTTATATTAACTGTCAACTATCTCCATGATTGTCGGGTCCAACGGCTTAACGTGCTTTCCGAGGCATGGAGTAAGTTATCTATTATTAATATATAATACGCACATAACTTAAGTTAGAGATGAGGGCCTTGGGTTCGAACCTGAAACCTCTGACGTTACAGTTAACGATCATACCACTAGGCTATGATGATTCAACAAACCGATAAATAGTAATCACATATATCCATAGAATTTATAGCTACTATCTACTACAATAATATGTATATACAATAATACTATAATAATTATACTACTATCTACAGTTTTTAAAACAAACCAGTCTTACAATCTTTCATTTCAGAAACCAATAACATGATTAACAAAATGTCTTCAAATTCCTTCAGATTTGAAGAGCAAGATCAAACATCTTCAGATCAAACAGTTTTAATCAAAAACCATTCATATTTTTAATGAATTTCGTCTTTGGAAAACAAGCGGAGCATATGAGCATCTCAAATCCAACCTACAACGTTCACCTTTTGAGAAAATTTATGAAAACGCAAACGAATTAGGAGCCACCCGCACAATTATTTCGAATAGACTCACAAAAGAAATACGAAAATGCGGACGAAAAAAATATAAGCTTTGTTATCGAAATTGGAAACGAAACGAATATTCGTAGTACCTAAAAGAAGTTTGGCTTCTGTTGGGGTGCATTTTTTTTTCAATCCGAAAGCGTATAAAAACTCCCCGCCGCGTATGAAACATTACCCCTACGTCCAATGGAGCCGTGCCCCAAACACATCTACGCTCTCATTTTTATAAACAGATTTTTTTCTTTGCTGTAGAAAGGGATAGATAATCTCCTGTCACATTTGGATGATTGCGAGCTCTATGTAGGAAAGAGACGGAACGAAATAAAAAGTTCGGTCCCCGGATAAAGAAAGCTCAGGTATGGATAAGGGTGTGGAGGAAAGAAAAAAGGGATACAACGTGGGGTGGCGACCACCCCTCGGCATAGTGGGGGCTGATGTCGAAGTTCTCGCCACCGCCGCTAGATGGGGGTGTTCAAGGAAAGTTTTTTTTTTATTGAATTTCGGCGAGTTTTGGCATAATGATGATGGATTGTGCCGTGGCTTTCGGCTGATAAGTTTCGGCAAAATGTTTTGGCAGTGTAATGTGTTTTTCGTAAATTAGATGCAAGTACATTACTGCTTGTTTGTGAATGAGAAAGTTTGGGAAGAAGTTTAAATTTAATTAAACTACCTACCTATTGAGATTGAGACCTTATAATACATATATTTCTTCAATTTATCTGTTTAAAATTATTTATTATAACAACCTATGTATTAAAACAACATTAACAAAAAAAGTCGTATAAGATTTGAACCCCAAAAATAAGTTTCAAATTCTAATTAAACAAATTCTTTTTCAAAAAACTATTAACATTTTAACTAGGTGGATTCCATTGTTTCTTAAAAACCACTGGGTTTTTTTCATTTTTTGTCGCGACTTTTCGTCGCGCGACTATTATGTGCACTAGTATCAAAATCTTTTAATTAGCAAGCTCTCGGCGCGTCGCACTCAGCTGCTAATGAGACAAGCCCTTAAAAACGTCTGCTTGCGGTTCTCCCAAATTAAGGTGTGATGTCGAATTGAGATTTTTTCAGTTTGAGTATGTTTTGCAATTTTCGAGTGGGATTTTAGTTTGTTTTTGTCTGTTTTTTGGTGTTATGTCTGGTGTTTACAAGTTTTTTATTATTTTTTTATAGACTCACGCCTGTTTTCCCCAGAGGGGGAGGCAGAGGTGTATGCAGTACACCCACGTTTATAAGTTGTATAAACGCCGGCTATAAGTCCCTATTACATAATAGGGGGCGAGCCTATTGCCATTAACCGGGCACAATTTCAGACTCCGGGCTGCTACTGAGAATTTCCTAATAGAAAAACCCAATAACACTTTGCCCGGGAATCGAACCCAGGACCTCGTGCTCAGCAGTCGCGCTTGCTACCACTAGACCAACGAGGCAGACAAGTTTTTATTTTTATTTTTGTATGTTTGTATGTTCTTCAGATAATTTGGTATTTAAAGTTTGGTTTTAAGCATTTCAACAGTGCAGTTCCCCAAATGTAGGTAATTTAATATTTTTTTTGGCTTCCTAAAATATTTTAAAAAAAATGACACTGTGCCGACTAACAGCACTGATAGCCTAGTGGTAAGTGATAAGTCAGAGGTCTCGAGTTCGATTCCAAGGCGCGCACCTCTGAGTTTTCGTAAGTTATGTGCGTATTATAAATTAATTATCAGTTGCTAAAACGGTGAAGGAAAACATCGTGATGAAACCAGCACACCTGAGAGATTTTTCAATGGTGTGTAAAGCCATGTCAGAGGCCTACGGGCGGTTTAAACTCTGACACCAGGTTGTTCATCAACCACACGATAAGAAAACTGTGCCGACTTAAAAAACGAAGTTAATCTTTAAAAGCTGTACCAACGTTACACCTCCTATACCAGAGGCAGTCAACCATTGTTTTTTTACAAAGTTTACATGTTCCTAGCCAATGGTCATCGAAGCGTTTATTTGTGTACAGTCAACGCTCCATTAAATTTAATGCAGAGTATCGCTTTTATAGCTTGTTGTTCCTTGGACATAGGAAATCAGGGGTGATGAACATTTTTATTCAGGAAAACCAAAGGGGGAGTTTCTTGCCAGATTCTTCTCCAGGTGGGGTAGGCTACCTTTGAAACTGGCAACTAGAGTCACTCTTATAATAATATTAGAATTATGACTATTCGTAAGTACCTAAAATGGTCTACATGAATAAAAATCTTTTGATTTTGATTTAAAAAAAGTCTTCCTATCGATAAAAAAGCTTTCTAATCGAAAAAAAATCTGACGTGATCTTGAACAAAACTTTGGGCTTATTTCGATCTTATATTTAAGTGTTTAACTTTAATAGTTTAGTGGTATGTACCTACAGTTCTCCGGCAAGTCAGAGGTCACAGGTTGCACCTTTGGCTCTTCGAAAGTTATGTGCATATTATAAATTTATTATCACCAGCTCCGTGCCTCGGAAAGCACGTTGTTGGTCTCAGCTGTCAACATTTGTAAAGATTTTAGACAGTTGTTATAGGCAGCCAGTACCCTCATAAAACCCTGACAACTAATCTAACTAGAATATCGTATCCCTTTGGGTTGCGGAGGTCAGATAGGCAACCGCTCAAAAACTGATATTCAGCTGCATCTGGTTAGATTAGAAGCTGACGCTAATAAATTTTGGGAAAAATAATTCTAGGAGGATGATTTTTTATCCTTTTTTCAGCCAAAACCTTTGCAGCTTTAGTACTTGTTAGGCAATGTGTAATATCTGTTTAGAATCATCGCTACCTTAGAACTTAAAAGAAGATTCTTATAAGCAAATAGATTATGAAATCCTATAAGATTCTATAAAGTTTGAAAGAACTCGCCTTTGTACATGTACTGTATTTTGATTGTATGTATTTCTATGTGTTTTTCTGTGTACAATAAAGAATTAAGTATTAAGACTATTTTATTAACAGATTCGCTGTTCCGACTACAGACACAATAAAAGAACAATAGCCTGAATCATATACATATGATTCACGGAAAGGGAATGGGTTACGTAATTTAAATAACCCAGAACCTGGGAAATTCTTCAACAAATGATTTAATGCAATTCTTCAGAAGTAATTTGTATCGAAAGGTCCTTTTATATGCTCTTGTTTTGTTCAATGAGGTTTGGAAAAAGTAGGTATCTTACTCTCGTCAATCATTAACTCACAATGCTCAATACAAATACAGACTAAAAAAAACACTGAAAAAGAAAAAAATCTAATATATTTCTATCGAGAAACAACTCAACCTTTCACAAATATCCAATTTGGGCTTCGTATAAGCAATAAATAAGAGGAAAAGGCTTTCCAGACGGTGCCTGGGAGGAAAAAAAGGGAAAAAAAAGTAAAAAAGGCAACGGATCGAAGTCTTTCGTCCGTCGGATCCAATAATCCTGCCGTCTGTCCGCCCGCCTAATGTGATCGTAGCCTAATGAAAAACGCTCAGCTCCTATCCATAGTCGAGACAATAAAAAGAAAAACAGACGAATTTATGGAAGTAAAAATTATTTAATCTTATTTATTGTGTCAATCGTCTGGTAGATTAAGAACCTGATTTCAGATATGAAAAGTCTTATGTGAGCTGATTTTATTACGATGAAATTAGAATTAGAGATAGTTACACCGTAAAAATAAAGTTAAAAAGATAACTACGTTTAGTTTTAAAAAACAAAGTAATCAAACTGCCGCTGATCTATCAAACTATCAAACTTTTGTCTAATCCACACAAAAATCAAGTTACGTTTATCAATTGGTATCGTATCCGGGTCTGTCACGTCTTTCATTAGGCTAGTCAAAGCTCTAGTATGACAAAAGAGTAAATCAAAGTCTTATCCGGAAATTTGTTATGATCTAATTCATGAATTTTATCACGCGTAAAATGCAATCTCAGTCAAGATCGCTTCTGTTAATCTACCCAGCGAGCACTAGAACATAAGTGTAGCGCATAATTATGTTCCAATCACTCTCAAACGAAATTTCCCAACCCTCATAATTAAGTCGCCAAACAGAATCTTATCAGTCATCAAATACGTCAAATCTTATTCCATCATCAATTTCACATTAAAATAGAATGACAGCCAAGACTATGGATACGACACCCAGCTACACGAATGTTAAAAAAGAAATCGTGAAATGGGTTTACGTTGGTAACGAAATCAACATAAATTTAGAAGAAAAATCTAAAAAAAAAGATCCGTCGTGTACCCAGACTAATAATTATATCGATAATTCAACGCGGTTTAATATAAATTGTATAATATACAAACCTCTTAGGTGGTGATTGTACTCATGGATATGATCAACTTTTAATACGGGACCAACTTTGTAACTCAAAAAAAAACAACATTTTCATACATTTTGGTCGAGTAGGTATTGGTGCTAATTCTCTTACACACGCTCTAAACTAATTTAGACTTGCCATCTCTCTGTTTAACAGGGATCATTAGAAAAGGATAGCAGATTTTTAGAGCTGTCAATTAGTAATAGTCCATTTGCGTGATATCAACGAGAATTTAGTCGGCATGTGGTCTCGTCTAATTTTACGTCAATTGCAAGGACGAAGACTAATTTGACAGCTCTAACTTGATAGTTCAATTTGCTGTCCTTTTTTGATGGTGTTTATTATAAAGAGATATAGTTAGACTAAAATTAGTTTAGCGGGATGTACAAGAGAATCAGCACCATTGTCAATTTTTGTGGAACAGCTGAATTTTTACTTCGAATTACAATCATGTTGGCCCCATAGAAAAAGTTGTTCATATTCATGAGTACAATCACCACCCAAGAGGTTTTGCGTTATTTAATTAACACGTTGTATAGGGCTTTACCTATATTAGGTATTGTATAGTAGGTACAATTTATCAGTGGCAGAGGCGCCATACAACTCGATTCCTACCGACTTCAGTCAGTAATGCCTACTGATTGTGCCATTGGCTTTTCTCCGAATTGGCTCCGGCTTACTTCTGAAAGAATTCACTCTCCGCCACTGTAACGTATGGTCATTACAAGGAATTGAGATTGGTACAATCAACAACATAAGCTGAACGTAAGTTCTACAAGTACTTACGAAACAACTGATCTAACCCTAGAAGTATCGTATCGTATCCCTCTAAGTTGCGGAGGTCAGATAGGCAGACGCTCCGTACAAAACTGATATTCAGCTGCATTTGGTCAGATTAGAAGCCGACCCAAACAAAGTTTAGGAATAAAAAGGCTAGGAGGATGATGACAGGCAAGAATTGTTACAACCCCTCTACTTCGTCTTTAATCAACCCTAAAGAATTCAATCTACTATCCTACCGTCTAAACCCAATTGTCGTAAAAGAAAACCTACATTTTATACTGAAAAGCCTTCACCTTGAAATCGCAAACTTCTGAAGGAACTTTCATTGACACATCTTGATTTCGATTTCATTAGAAGAAGCGGAATACTTAAGAAAATCTATTCATTCAAGCTCAGCTGGTGTCTGCGTCTCTTTTCAACTTGTTTTAACAGTATATTCTGTCTCGCTTTGGTGTGATGTTCAAGAAGTAGTGACGTCATAACGAGGTCCTCTCTCCGATTCACTCATTAAATAAACAAGGAATATTTGCGTCATGCCAGTAGGACCACTTCGTTTCGGATTTTAAAGTTTGAAAATCGGTTTCAGTTTCGTTTATGCATTTTTAATATATTGTTTGTATTGTAAAATTGGTAATTATTTTGTAATCCTTAGTCACTAAGCAGCAGAAAAATGACTTAGTAGAAAATACTAGCAGTATGTTGCTCCAGTCAGCAGGTGTAGCAATCTAATCAGATACTTTGGTATCTTTAATGTTTACTAGAATTTTTGTCTTCCTGCAACTTCCTATCAGAAATAATAACATTAATAAGCAAATTTTTTTGCAAGTGGAAGGACGTACCTAAAGTGCTGCAATGAGGTGATTTTTAAAAATTCTTAAACAAATTTTTGTTTTTTTTTTTATATGGTTACTTAAAAGGTACTGTTGTTTAAATTAAATCCTTAAAAAAATAACATTTTGTAAATTTATCTTTATTAAACATATCAATAACTCAATTACTCTACTAACTACAATCTCTAATCAGTTTTGATATTACTATGTTTATTGGATGTTTCTAAGATAAACTTTAGTTTGAAATAAGAATCATAACATTTCTTATAAGAATAGATTAGCATCTAATTTAATTTTTGTGTAATTAAAACTAACAATACATTTTTTAAAATCTTTTGATTATCATTATTTAAACAAATAAATGCAAAACTGTTTCAAAACTCAACTTTTAACTTTTTAAACTCCAAGGGGTTTTCTGCGTTGTGGCACACGTCTCCCGTTTTAATTCGTAGCTCGACCCCGCTGTTCTTCATTATCTTATTACTTAGCCAACTTTATATACTGCGACTACACCATTTTGATACTGACTAATTGTTAATATAAAATTGTTTTTGTTGGTGATTCAAACCTCACATCAGTTTATTGTGGGCGTAGGACAAGTGTTTTGCTGGCGTTGTATTCTGATGTTGGCAACAAAATTTTTGTAAATTTGAGAAGACTTATTATTTTTAGCTTATAGCAAAGTAAAACTATGGAACCTGGCTTAAAAAGAGCAGTAATACCGGTAAAAATACAGGAGAAATTCAAGATGTTAATTGTTCAAGACGTTAACATAATAATATAAAATACAGAAAATATACTTTAATTTTAATCGAAAGACAGAAATCAGAATTTTAATATATTTTATTATTTTAAATTACCCTTACCATTATTTTTTGTTACAAAATTTTCGTCACCAACATTTTAAATTAATTTTACCGAAAACTAATATTAGATTTTCACGTTTTAAATTATCAAGTTAAAGGTGAAAATATCATCATCTTAAAATTTATTTAATCAACCAATCGGCAACGATCTTTTATCCTAAATTGAGATATGGGAAATTAAGTTTGGTTTACTCCACCTTGTTGACTAGAGAAGTTGGTGAAGCATTTGATCTTAGAAAAATTAATTATCCAAGTATCAAGATTTGGTCATCCAGCTATAAATCTTAAGGCGATGCTGGCAACGGAGTTGTTCTAAGTGCAGACGTTAATGGGCTCCTCCTTCACCTTGACCAGCTCTGAACTTTCACCCCAGTTCAGCCAGAAGTAGGTCGGACGAGATAGGGTTGAAAAAAAAGACAAAAGGTTATAAATTTAGAACATTGTTTTTTTTTTGTTTTTAGTGATGAATGGAGTAACACTGTTAGTTATTAAGCTATTTTGAAACTGATCGAGCTATAGTTTTATGGCCGATTGGCTCTTATCAGTTTATCACTATTAATCTTCCTGATTAACAGTGATCAGCACACAAACGCTATCAAGAATAAATATTTGCAGTCTCTGAAAATCTATCATGACATTTTTTTTCTGTGAAATAATGATAGAGTGACAGTGTTATTATCAGATTTTAGCCAGTAGTTTTTCGTATAGGTTTAAGTTAAAGTTTTAAACTATAGCCAAATCATTATTGTATGATGGTGAGTAACATTGTAATAATGTGATAAAAAGAACAAAAAAGGACTTTCCAAACAAAGTTTGGTTTTGCTACTCATAGTCCCATATTCAGAGCTGACAAGGTTCGCCGTCGAGGACATCATCATCAATATTGTGATAACATTTTTTTTAAACCGACTGTACTTTTAATCAAATAGGATTCTAACCAATTTAAAAAAAAAAGTAACATCGAGATACTTTATTTTTAACTAGCGCTTCGCTCGTGACTTCGTACGCATGTAGTTATTCTAGATTTTTCTACCCTTATTTTATTTGTTTAGAGATGGGATTTCTTAAAATTATTCCTTAGTGCAGCTTTGAAGTATTCAACAGATATTTTTTATAAATTTAAAATATATAGGACTACCGGTTTAATCTGTGAGTTGTCTGTCAGTCAGTATGTAATGTTTAATGATATAGAAGGTGTTGTACCACCATAAACATTTATTGAGTAGTTACAAATTCCTACAGAACATATTTTATCTTATTGGAACGTGGTAGGTACAATTTTTTGCTGTTTAGAGTAATTTTATTACAAAACAAATAACATAATTTTCACTACACATCAAACAAATCACAAAATAAATAAATAAAAATAATTGTGTCAAGAAAATAGCATATAACCATTCAACGCGGTGACATCAAAGAAATTTGCCGTCGGGCGGTGAGATCAGAGAGCCGCCGTCGGGTGTTATCTCTTTGAACTTGCCGACGGTAATGTGCATTCGGATACTTTGCCTTACGTTATTGTTTGTTCTTTTACTTATATTTTTTCTATTTTTGTTATTTTTGTTAATTTATTACAGTGTGTTGTTACTACAGTTTAAGTAACTTTTTATGAAGAAAAAATTATGTTAGATAATTAATTTTTATGTTATTTTCATGAAATTGTAAAATGTGTCTTGAATATTAATAATGAATCGTTAACAAAAACAAATTAGTAACTAAAAGCATTAAATAATAAATTTATTCTAACTTACTACATACTTATAATTATATTTGAATACTTATAATATTCTTAATGTTAGGTATAGTAATCATTGCAAATATTAGTGCAAATTAATATAATTTTAGGTATTTTTCAAATTAGCAAATTATTGTATCTAAAGCTAATGTACTCTGATTTTGTTAAAGTGCTTAATTTAGTTAAAGTTTAGGCTGAATAGAGACTAGGATGGACCACTTTTTTGCTCAAAATTAAACACTTTATTAAAATTTATAATAGTACAATTACTATTTAAGTTAATAAATAAAAACGATTAGGTATGAATATAATTCAAATGGTATGGTGTAAAAGCTTAACTTTAGGCTTTAAAGCAACCTAACAATGTGTTATCATTCTTGTCGCCTTTAGTGAATTTTGACAGTGAAGGTTACGCTAAGGAGTTTCTTGCACCGCGTCATCTTAGCAATAGCACTAGGAATCGGTGACTCGTTGGTACTGTTCGATAAAACTGCCGATTGCAAGACTTTTTTGAATTTTTTTATAATGATAATTTTCGTGAGTAATATTAAATATTATTTTTGGTTTACTCACTTGTAGATTGAATGGATTTTTAAATGGTACGAGAATTGGAGGCTTGGTACTTGGTATGAGAAGCAAACAAAATTTGCTTAAAAGTTAAATTTTTTGGTCGATAGAGCCCTTATGCGCAAGATTTTCTGTTGACGCATGCCAAGCTCGCATGCGGTGCGATTATTATACTGTGATAGTATACTCATATTATTAGGATTGTGAATCAATTACATATCTTCAAACTCAAGACAAAAGAAAAGTAATAATAAATAAATCTTTCCGCCATCATTTTTATTACATTCCATAAAAATATAATAATATGCTTATGAGCAGCTAGTAGCTAGTTGCAACATATTATTTTATTCTGAAAAAGTTTCTCTTAAGGGTATGCTGTTGGGTGAAATAAATTGCTAAAATCTAACCCTTCAAATTGTTAGTCTGCAGATACAATTAAATCTATGTTTTTCTGGTCGATCGGACCTAAAGCGTGTCATCTGTGTTTTTAATATATATATTTATGTTTGTTCACTTTATATAAAATAACACAGCTCCTATGAAATTTTTTTGCCATTTTTTTATGTCTCCAGATAATTTCATTAAAGTTGGATTGGGTTCGACTTTAGCTACAGAATTCTATCAGACCATCAGATGGTTTCAACGGCAATATCCCAATGAATATTTTTTTAAACCCACTGGTTTAAAAATCACAGCTAAAAGCTATACTATTTATTAATTTAATCACCAACACAGCCTTTGGAGTCCACCTAATTAATTATATACCTATTCTGAGGTTTCAAACTAGAACTTATCAAGTCTCATTTATGTACAAAAACATTATGTACCTATAATCAAATACTAATTTTAGCTATCATACACGAATAATCAAAATAAAATAATAGTAATAGTAGGTACTTTTATTTTATTTCGATTATTTCTGTACTGCGCTGGTATAGACCAGTATTATTTCTGCATCTCATCGCAACTAAAACTAAACGACGTAACTAAAACACCTGACACCATAAAATTTTAAAAATACACGAAGAAAAACATAAAAACCTTTTCCTCCTTGAAGTTTAATCCTTAACGTATCTGCCCTTAACAAAAGCGTATTCCTTTACCAAAGAAAATCCCACCCCGGTATTAAAAAGGGATGCATTCGTGTGTGAACGCCACTGTATCTTCTACAGAACAAAGGACGGGGAAAACATTCGCTTTTTAGGGTTAAATTGTACTGCAAGATACGCTTTTCGAAGCGATGAATATTTGAATCTTAACGGTTATTGAACACCCAGATAAAGAAAGACTTTTTTATCGTATGGTTGTTGAATAATCTAGTGTCAGATATTTTTGTGAATTTTTTTACATGTTAGCTTATTAAATATAGTTATTTAATAAGAAATTTTGAGAAAACAACTGATACGGATGGGATTAGAACCCATGATCTTGTATAAGATGGCTCAGCGGTCAGAGCGTTGACACGGTACGTCGAAGATCGTGGGTTCAGTCCAACGGTCATACCACTAGGCTAGCACTGCTTAATTTTTGTCATCAAATACGTTTTATATTTTAAAATGAGTCACTTTTAAGATATTTTAGTATAGGTACTCACAAACTTAGTTTTTAAGATTTTTATTTTTATCGCTTCTGACTATTTTTTGCCAAGCTGTCCTTAGTTACTTACAATTGAGTTATATTTTTAGTATAGCTACCAGTGTCTCACAGACTTATCTCAGCGGGTATCAGTAGAGATATCTTGAACCCTCCTTTTGCCGCCATTGAGACGTTTCCCAGTTTAATACCAATACTGTATCCTATTCTGAATGTTTTTCTTCTTTTGTTACGTATATTATTTCAGCTTATGTATTTTTCTTTTCTAAGTACTTTTTTTAATTTTGTGGTGTTAGATCGTAAGAGCGTAAGTTATGTGCGTTTTATAAATTAATTATCACTCTCCGTGCCTCGGATAGTACGTTAAGCTGTTGGCCCCGGCTGTCAATTGTAGATCTTTGACAGTCGTTACGGGTAGTCAGAAGCCCGAAAGTCATACAACCAGTCTTACTAAGGGTTGTGGAGGTCTGATAGGCAGTCGCCCCATGTAAAACTCTGGTATTCAGCTGCATCCGGTAAGACTGGAAGCCGACTCCAACATAGTTGGGAAAAGGCTAGGCAGATGATGATAATGAGATCCATGTAGTACCACCCTCATACATCGGGTGAGTTTACCATACAATTTACCGAAGTCCGGCTGAAACTCTTCTTACAAATGTAGTCTTTCTCGTTCTTCTTTATCGTATGGTTGATAAACAACCTAGTCAGAGTTTAAACCGCCCTTAGACCAAAGTACGAATGGAGTAATATAATGATACCAGCAATAATCACTACGCCAACTTGAAAAAGTCAACTTTACAGTAGAGAGAAATGTAATAACTTTTAAAATACCACCACATATGCTTGTTTGTTTTATTAGTACTTAGTAGTATAAACAATATATGTACAGTAGAGAGACATAAGTCCATTAGCATTTTATCACACACACTCTTATTAAATTAGTGTGTTTTAAGCGCAAGAGAATAAACCATCACCGTCACCGCTTGCCCAGCGTTCCGTCTGCTTCTGCTCTCTCGCCGTCCCTGAGAAATGTTTATGGATATATGTCCTGGTATTGTCAGATTTTAGGAAATAAATCTGATTCCGAAATCATACCAAGTATCATCAGACACCCTTGCAACCATTAGACCATGCAGCAGACACGATCAAACGATTCTTTTTTAAACAAATGTGTCTTGAAAGTATCAAAACATATTTGCACAACAGGGGGTAAAACTTAAGGGGTAGAAACCCCCGTCATTTCTTTGCAGCAATAAATTCTACAAATGTAAACCATAAATTGTAAGGTGTACTAATGTAGCGTTCTGTAATATCGTAAAATGGAGATAATATTTTTTTGAGTTTTCGTATTTTGTTTTTGGATCTATTTGTGCGTAAGATATTTGTGCCGCTGTACCGTCATTGTCATGATGATTGAGGTTAAGTAACACTTGATGACGACAGTCTTTAGATGGGTGACCATTTGGGGCATTAAAATTTCTAGCGTCTTTTGTTCAACATTTTTAAATAAACGTACTGTGTTAATTAATTACGTAATTATCAATGATAGCCTTGTGGTAAGAGTTATGACCAGTCTGTCAAAGGTTGCAGAATCGAACCCAAGCATGCACCACGTGAAATTCATTGTCACTTGTTAAAACGGTAAAGGATAACATCGTGAGGGAACTAGCGCACTTGAGAGAAATTCTCGATCGTGTGTAAAGCCATATAGAGGCCTACGGGCGGTTTAAACTCTGACGCCAGGTTGTTGATCAACCATATCTTAAGTACATAAGTCACAAGTATATAAGTACCCAAGTCTTGGTACATAAGTCAAGATTATTTTTCAGATACAACAACCATAAATTCCCTTATATCACGTGTTCACAACACCGCCATTTATTTTCCACCAATAAATAAAACAACTTAAAAATATACGCATATTATATATTTTTATGTACAACCTTCTTTCCCTTTCAGAGGAAAACGGCGGAAACGCGGGACCGGAAGTAGCTCCGACCGCCGCCGGAAACGAGCCGCCCTGTGAACGTTAAGAACATGTCGCATAAATCACTTTTATTATCGCGCTATTTAGAAAAGGGTGTAGGCGTAAGTAACAAGTACATAAGGTATATAAATTAATAGTTATTTTGAGGCCTAAGCATGTACAGCTTGGCAAAAAAGAGTCTGGATAAATTGAGGGCGCCTTTATCCTACGATGGCCACCCCATATACCACGACTAAAAGTGACAAGATACTTGATAATTTTAGTCTTCAATATTTATCAAATTAAAAAAGTAAATTGAACATATTATTTAAAATTAAGAAAGATTTAAACTTTATTTGTAATAGTCATGATCTGGTAGTAGTTATTGTACAAAACAGTAACCAAATTATATTTAGGAAGATTGTACATTGGCGGCAATAACTACCTACTTATATGTAATATAAAGCTTGGTGGCTTACTCTGTGGGAGATCTAAGTAGAATAAGAAAAATCTGACACGCAATGCATAGTCCCATAATGTAAGTACGTAATCGCTATCATTCAGACTCTTGAGAATGGTCTTCTCAAGAGTTAGAATTATAGCGGGCCTCTCAGTGAGTCAATTATGGTTTGTGGATGATGATAATAAATCTTCATTATCAACAAGGGAAATTAAATAACATGTTTCATTTTAGATTTTATTAAAATACAAAAAATTCAACGTCATCACCATCAGCCGGAAAACGTCCACCGTTGAACAAAGGCGTTTTTTCACCTTCATTGACAATTGCTCTGATTGTATTTTCAGATTTACCTGAAATAAACAATAATAACTCTGTATAAATTCTATTCATATGTTTCAAGTATCAATTTAAACAGTTTAACTACACGTGATTCGTCGAATTACAAAACATAACCTCAATAATGATTTGTACACAAGACGACAAAAACTGGTGGTATAGCTATCAGAAAGTAAATATAACGACTTAATTACATTCTAGAAGAAAAAATGCATGGACTTTACCTGTCATTCGAGCAATTTTCAGGTAAACATTGTCAATTTCAGACAAAATTTGTCCGGCTTTGCTTTCGGCCAAACACCTTAGAAAACTTGATATTTAACAGATCTTTCACTACTGCGAACGGTTTTATTCATTACGAATAACTATATCAACTATTATTATGTAAGAATATCACACACAATTCACACAAATCTTTTAAATTTTAAAGAAAATTACTCGCAATACGTAAAGATGACAAGGAAGCTACTTGTAGTTGACAAATAAAACAGTGTTGTCATTATTATAATTTTTTAGTTCCAACTGTCACCGCCTCAGACTCTTTTTTGCCAAGCTGTACTACACCTATTAGATGATATCAGTTTAACAAATAATAAAAGTAAGTCTCCTTAAATATTGTTTACACTGATTTATTTAAATGACTACAGTCAGTGACAAAGTTCTGAGAATACTAAATTTTAATACTTTTGTCGGTGGCGAAGGGTTAGTTTTTGTAAGAGGTTATCCGGAACTAAACCGGAGATAAGTCTCACAATTGATTGTGTGTATGCAGTCTTCGCCACTACTGTATATAACCTCTTCATCAGAAAAAATAAATGAATGACAAAACAACGTCACTTTGACAGAAGGGATAACATAATGGCCCGATATTAGTAATAATTGTTGTACCTCTCGAGTGACATGCCTACCTATAACGTTTTTCATCATTCTTGCAAGAAAATAAACAACAATACAACATACAATAATGTATATCATTATATTACAAAAATGGCGCTTTTCCTAGATGTAATACACTGTTTACGAGCACGTATGATGCAAAATATATTTACCTGCTTCGATCAACACGCGCCGCCTTCTTAAACGGTCAATCTTACATCCGAATACGAAAACATTACCTAACGAATTAAATCAACGAAAGGCGTCGCCGAACACGAGTTCGAAAACGAAACAAATTGTTTTAAATTACCGACGACGTCTGCGCAAGCGACAATCGGCGAACCATTAGCGGTAATCAGGCGCAGACTAATCATTAATTACGGAAGGGAATGCAATCTTTAAGTAAATTGAGAGAGAAAGAAACTGTTGGGGTGTTTAAATTTGTTGCGGATGTTGGAAAGAATGGAGAAGGCAGTCTTATTAAGTACTTTTTTTTATTACACCAAAACCTTAAAAAAGTAATTTATTTATTCATTTGTTTAACATAGTTATGTTCAAATTAATAAATAGGTCTTAAAAGATAGTCTTAGTTATAGATTGTTAGGTATCTCTTTTAGTTTTGTCCCATTCATTAGCCATCCTGGTGTCCTAATCATACGTACTTTAGGCAAAAATTGTCTAAAGATTTAGGATTGTCCTGCTACCGTAGATCGAAACTGTGGTGTCCACATTTTCATTTTTATTTTTGGTGTCTTTATTTATCTTAGATAGACTTTCGATCACTAATAAAAAAAATTGAAACTCAGATACATGTAAAATCTAAGTAAATTGTTGTCTGAATTGACTTTTAGATTTTTATATTGTCAAACGTGAGTCACGTGACCAGTCACCAGTCACGTTGTATGAAAAGTCAATTTTAAATTTTTAGATACGTCGACCTATCACCAAAAATTTGGCTGGATTTTAAAAAATCAGGTTGTATCTTAGAGTATTATATAGGTAGGTACTCTAAGGGTTGTATGATTTTTTTTAAACTTTCTTTTTAACTATTCTGAATTTATTCGACCCTGATTGTATTTTGCTAAGATATTGGATTTTATTGAATTGGAGATTATTTAATATTTCTATGGCAAGTACTTTGCTTTTTTTATTAGTGATAGAAGTTTTTTCTCTCAACAAGATACCACATAATTTTCTTCGACGCTCATTTAGCAACATCGTTAAAACTCTCCGGACGAGTAGAAACGGAATTATTAAAGACGCCTGGAAGTCGTAACTGAGTTATCTTTACCACCTGTTGATGTGCTAATTAATTCGATTTTCCAACCACCTTTTTTGTTTTAGAGTTCCCTCAAGAGTCTTTGGGAAAATGAAAATTGTTGGGTTTTTATTTTTTTGGGCTTGTAACACGCCAGTGTTGCATTTGTATTATTTTATTTTCAAATTACCACTTGTTTTTTCAATCAATCATAGTTTTTATTTCCTGTTCTTTTCCTTTCATAGAACCAATTAATTATATTACTAACGATTATCTTGTAAGTAAGTAATAAGTTACCAAAATAAGAAAAAGTAATTAAAAATAATTTAACAAAAAAAGCTATAAATTCCGCTCATTATTTAGATCTAATTAATTGATAGTTTACTACCGAAATTCACATGGAGTGAACCCGGAAACATTTTGATTTGATTTATTACGTTGGTACCAAGGGTTTCTAACCTAAAAACTATAAAATTCTTAGTAAATTTTTAACTAAGTACGTTTAATTTTTATATTCCACTTTCTTGTAATAAATGTTACACTGATGTCTTAGGGACAAATTCGTGCAGGTGGTTTGAAGTCATTAAAAACAGTTTACAGCGAACATCGGCTATCGCCGCCATCTTGAGCGCCATATTGTTTTTAAATTTATTACAGTAATTACGTCACGTCACCCGCAATTGATATAACAATGTTGCTAATCCAATTTTTTTTCTTTTCTACGCATTTTGAGAGAAATGGCGCGAAGTTTCACATTTTTAAAATGGCAGTTGTTTTTTTTAATTGTGCGTCGGTAATTGATCTGGTTAAGATACCTACCTAATTGGTGTGACTTCTAAGTTATTGACTCTGATATAAATAACATCATCTATAGTTTTTTACATCATGAATAAGAATATCTGTGAGATATAAATTATAAGAGAGAGATATAAATACAATACACATACCTACAAGTGACTAAAATCTAATTTTTAAAGGTATTAATAAAATACAGTAAACACTGGCAACGTAAAAAAAAATATCTAAGTGTATAAAAGGTCACTATTATTTAAATAGAAACTTTAAATTAAATTACCTGTGACAATTAAAGGGTTGACACTTTTTCAAAAAACGAAAACAAAAATATTTGCTAAAACATTTCACATTCGTTTGTTAAATTATTTTCTTTTTTACTTTTTCGTTGTCAAACGTTCGCCGGTGTTAACCCTCTAGTGACATTTCACCAACAATTACAATGTCACATTAGGCTGTCAGTTGTCAGCCGTCATGCCGTCGTCATTAGCACCGTGTTTTGGCATGTCTCCACTTATCTATATATAACCCTAATTGTGCTCCATTATTTCAAAAAGTTGTTAAAGCTTAATTTAGTTTACGAGAGAATTTTTTTTTTCTTTTTTTATGAAGATAATCTATTTAAATATTTGGTTTTAAGGTGTGCCTTATTTGGATCACTGCTTAGGCACAAAATTTTTATAGAATTTTAAAAGTCAACTCGCGTAAGATCTGATTGGTACCTACCTAAACAACAATCCAATTCTGTCACAAGCTTTTTATTGAGCAGTGATAGCCTTGTGATATGACCGTTGACTAGCAAGTCATAGGTCTCAGGTTCGAACCCAAGGCGCGCGACATTAAGTACCGAAGTTTTTAGACTTTAACATCGCTGGCGAAACGTGGGTGTACTGTATACTCGTCTGCCTATCCCCTCTGGGGAATACAGGCGTGAGTCTATGTTATGTTCAATAACATTGTTGGGCTTGCTCTGTAGTTACATGCTATGGACAGCACTGACTATGAGTGTCAGGTAATATGTGTGCGTCTGCGCACTATAAAATATCTCTTTGACTTTGAAAATTAAAAGTTACTAATGATTGATTGACCACACCGGTAGTCATGATTTTTATCAAATAACATACCTAATTCAAGCCGTGGGCAACATTTAACCAATAAAATAGACTTAGAAAAACGTCGGAATTGTAATTTTAAGGCGCAGATACTCGATAATCTGCTATCTCGCTCGCACACTGAAGATATAAAATCAATAAATATAGTTATGAAAAATAGAAACAAACCAATTGAAGGAGAACAACGTTACAAAGTTTCAGCAAAAATTTTAACTTGATCGAAACAAGTTTTCATAACTAAAAATGGCATAAATAAAAATTCATTTTAAACTTTTTTTATGCATGAAAACTTATCAAATCGATCAAATTGATATTTTTGCTGAACCTTTGTAATGTCATTTTCCAAAATTCTAAAATTATTTATTTATTCGTTAACTTAAAATACAAATAATTATAATTTTTTATTTATTTCTCCATAATTTGGTTTGCTGCGATTTTTCATAACTATATTCATTGTTTTTTTTTGGTTTAGTTTGGGACGTCGAAGATCGTGGGTTCGAGTCCCATCCGTATCAGTTGCTTTTCAATTTTTTTAAACGGTTTTACTTACCTGTTTATTATTTGGTTCAAATTTAGTAATCGATATTTCACCCCCGTCCTATTGACAGATTGATCTGATATTTAGTACTTAGCTTTAGTTTTGATGACAAATCCGTTTTACGTAAAAAAAAATTACTTATATTATTGTATCGTTAATATGCGAGCGAGATAGCAGAATATGGAGTATCCGCGCCTTAATACTGAACAGTAATAGCACAAAGATATTCACGCATGATATCCCAATAAAAAACCAAGCATAGCGATGTTTTCTTTGTCTATTCACACCTTTTAACTTACTTTGAATAAAATAGTGTTTGAATTAAATTAAAAAGGGCTCTAAAAGGATTATTTTTATTGGTTACGGTCTGAATGGCTGATAAATTGTGTCTTTAGATTTACTAGATAAAAATACAGTGAGTTTCTAGTTAAATTTTATGTGACTTCAAAAGCTATTCCTAAGTAAGCAGGCTTGAATAATGTGCGCATTGTATAATGTTATTTATTTGGTATCAAACGCCTTTGTCTATTCTTGAATTTAACTTTTTTTTTAAATTGAAATAAAAGAAAGAAAAATATTTATTCTAATTTCAAAACACAACATTTTAGCTTACTAAGAAAGTACTTGTACGACGTAAACGTAGTTTGATCTCAATTTAAATATCACCCAATTAAAATCAATGAAATTTTGTAAACAAGATCTACAGACTAATAACTGTGTCCGTGGTTCGTCAGATTTCCGTTGTAATATAGGTATTTTTGCGTCAAAATTCTATTATAGGACTATAGGAACCAACGACGCGGTAGACCCAGAAAGAGTTGACGGGACAAGTAGGTACTTTATGGATTGCCCTCAAATCGTTTTAGACAAGAAAAAAGGTAATCGCATAATTTAGGAAGCTCAAAGACCCGTTTGCCACCGCATAGCCTTTTTTTATAATGATTGATAAACTAAAAACTTTTTCAAAGTCGATTAAAGAATCACATTCACCACAATATATTAGAGAACTGACCATAAATAAGTCTAAACAAAGGGTCTTAAAGTGTTTTGGAATTACTTAAACCACAACAAATGTCTTAGTTTACGGCACAGAACAAGGTTTTTATTACAACCATTAAGTAAATTATACAAAATGGCTACCGTTTGATGACATTCCATACAAAAAAGCCTAATATTTGCTCCGTGCAAAAAAAAGCTTTCTGATTTTGACAATTCTGAGACAGTCGTCTCTGATTCTTTATTTAAACAGTTTATTTGACCTTTTTTTCAGGAGTCTCTTTTGATTTCTAATTTCAACTATCAACGGATGAACGCCGTTTGGGTCACCACCAAAAATAGGCCAGCTTCATAGCCTTAAAGTAAATTTTTGTATATAAATATTACATGGGAATTACTTAAAGTATATCTGGTGACATATGGTGATACTTAAAAATAGACAAGGGATCTTGACGTGTGATAAAATAATTTATAGAATTGACATAAGTCAAAGGAAGAGAAGAAAGACCAAATATTCCATCTTTAAATTTATTGGGTTCTCATTTAACGCGCACTTCTTTTGTTTGCATTCTTAAAAAATATTTGCTTTTTTTTGTTATTTTCATTTTAAAATAGAGGTATTACTAAAAATTATTTTGTATGGAAAGGTCTCAAATCGTAACCAACAAAGTAATTTTTTTTCGAACTGGCATAGTTATCGGGGATACCACACAAAAAATAGTTGAATAAAACATTACATTAAAGTTGGTATCTTTAAGTGCCCAAAATGGTGCACAAGGGTTCCATATATTTAATTAAATAGTAATTATGATTTGATATGCATTAAAAGGATCGTTAAAGGTTGTAATTTTGTATACAGTAAAATTATGCAACGTACTATATTTTATACTTATTAAAGACAAGTCAAGCAAAGTGGGCTTATATTTCGGGTTGTTTTCATATATTTTTAATCCAAGACTTAAAAAAGTAAAAAAATAAAATGACAATAAAGTCTCAATCTAGAAAGAGACAAACAATGCTATTGTTCATCCAAACTCACGTTTTACTCGTGAATCTGGCTGTAAAATGATAATTTTAAGAATGATTGGTACTTATTCTTAGCAAAAAAGAGTCTGAGGCGGTGACAGCTGGAACTAAAAATAAAAATCTTAAAAACTAAGTTTGTGAGTACTAAACTAACATAAAAGTGATTCATTTCATTATATTTGAGGACAAAAAATTTGTCTTAGAAAAATGTAAGTACCAAATAACTTGTAATTTTGAATTGTAGTATGAGAAATGCGCCAGTGGCGCCACCAATTTTTGCAGACTCTTTTAAATTCTACTAAACTGTACGGGTTAGGATTTTATGGTATGAAATATTTTTTTCTTTTTAAAATACTTATCCTATTTCGCTCTTCTTAGTGAAAACTTATTGTGTTACCAGACCAAACTTTTAACAAAGAAGTATAAAACAAAAAAAGACAGTTGCTTAATATTCACTCCTTATCTTTACGACCGCGGACCCCTAAAAGATCATCGATTAAACGATAAACATCGCGAGTAATTCCGTACATTTTAACCCAAAAACAGGATCGCTGTGACCATTAATTACTTAGTTTTTTGTGTATAAATATTTATATCTACCTACTTACTATGATAATTTATGTATTGTGAAAGCGCTAACTTGGTACTTTGGACCCCTAAATATTCTGACCAACGACTGTGCCGTAAAGTTGATAATGTTATATTTATGATGACAGCTATTATAATATTTTAATTAGAGATTATCAATTTTGTATCCTAAGCTTTATCGCTTCCGTTGTAATTTATCTATCTTTGAGTCGTGATAGCGGTAAGACCGTTGAAGGCATATCAGAAGTCTCAAATTAGAACCCAAGGCGCGCTTTCTGACGTTTCTTAATTTATGAGCTTATCATTAATTAATTATCATACTCCGTGCCTCACAAAGCACGTAAAGCTGTTGGTCCTGCGCCGGATCTCTCTCTGGTCGAGTCGGATTGCCGTCCCATCGGACTATAAGAGTGATAAAGAGTGCACCTGAGTTGCGCACACACTTCTGCACTATAATATCTCCTGCGTAGTGGCCTAATCACCGTTGAAATTCGGTCAGGAAAGCTGCAAACTTCTCATAACAACTAATTTCATTTAGTTTGTAACTTTGTGTAGTTGATAACCGACTTCCAAAAAAAGTGCTTAATTTTCCACTTTAAAATTAGAAAAACAATAATCTTTAATCGAATGACTTAATCGATCAGTTAGTTATTAATGGACCATAACGTAAATCTTTACATTTCAAACGAATTCCTTTAAAAAAAGGGGTCAAATTTGTATCAGTTACCACTTTCAGAAATGAGCAGTTTAATTATCCTTAATTATCTTAATTATCGGCTGCAGAGCCATTAACAGTTTGTCCAGAAAGCTGCCCTGAATTAGGGGTTAACGTAACAATTAAGAGTTTAAACCATGTGGTTATTTTGCATAGAGGATAGCACCTAAATGCAAATTAAACATTTGCTTTGAGAACTATGAAGAATTGAAAAGGTTAGTATACTGTAGTCGTTGCTTCGAAATCTAGATCTCGTCGTTAGACTGCCTCGTTGGTCTAGTGGTAGCAAGCGCGACTGCTGAACACGAGGTCCTGGATTCGATCCCCGGGTCGGGCAAAGTGTTATAAGGTTTTTCCATTTAGAAATTCTCATTAGCAGCACGGAGTCTGGAATTGTGCCCGGTTAATGGCAATAGGCTCGCCCCCTATTACATGGGACTTATAACATAGCCGACGAAACATGGGTGTACTGCACCCCTGCCTACTCCCTCTGGGAAATACAGGCGTGAGTCTATAAAAAAAAAATAGATCTCGTCGAACTATGTAGATGCCTTACTTCGCCTGAAAAGAAATCCCGTAAAAGTTTCGGATACACGTTGTCTTGCAGGACGGGAAAAAAAGCAGAAATCATATTGTAAGCATAACAAAGTTTGAATACCTTCAACGGTAACGAATCAACCTTTAATTAAGTTTATGAAGCATTAATTTATCGACCAAAAGTCTTTTCACTTCCCCAATAAAAACTCATATTAAAACCAAACTTTTTAATTTTTAACCAACATTGACACAAAAAAGCGTAATTGCATAACATTTTGATTAAAATGACAATAACAAAAACTATAATTTAAGTAACATAATAGAACTACAGTTTATTTGCCATAAAATTCACCGTAAAAATACGTTTTATGAATCCTCTAAACTGACCTAATTAATTTCAAAGATAAGAATCGAAGGAAGAGCTTTTAATTGTAATTTCTGTAATGAGATACATTATTACAATAAATTACAATGGTTGTATAATGACATAATTATTTAATTTTATATCGTATTTATGACACGGTTTTTTAGTTTAGATACTAGTTCATCTTCTTGCCGTTGTTTTTTGTGTAGAAAATTGACCCTACGAGTTGGTATAGGGTCATTTTATACCTCAGACTTGCATGGATAATGTAGACACTGAAACAATAAGATACCTAATTACTTTTCTTTTCATTCAAAGATTATAAAACAAAAAAGCTTAATCCGCAAGGATGGTGATTGCAAAAATACTAAGCGGAAATCCATAGGTATGTAGATATACCATATATCAGTATAACCTATAATATTAGTTTTATATCTCTATTCGTGCAATATGGTCTTGTTGCATTATTGAATAAAAAAACGTAATATCAACGCGTTCAATTATTTTCTATTAGTCAAATCATTCGTTACCAATAATCCATAGCTTAACTAAAAAGCAAATATTGTCTAAATAAGTAATTTCATTAGGTATTACGAGTACTATGGGTGTGTACAAACAAACCAGTCAGTACGCCTATAAAAGTGCGTTCACTCGAAAACATTTTTTTTAACTGTTTAATTTGCATTCAAATAGTTATCAGTACAATCTGAATGGTTAATTGTGAACCTGGTTGATGTTAACCGTTGGAACTTATCTGATAGGTAACTGTAACACGCGAACTAAGGAGGTTGTTACATGGGTTTGTTTAAAGTTGGCTTAATTTGCTGGTTGATATGTTTTTTAAAACAAAATAAATCTCTTGCACTAATAAATTCATCAGCTAACGTGAAACAACATTACTATTTTTAGTAACGTTGCTTAATACTGATAGTTGATGCATTAATTTAGTAACGTTGCTTAATGCTAATAGTTGATGCGTTTATTTAGTAACATTGCTTTATTCTAATAGATGGTGCGTTAACTTAGTGAAGTTGCTAAATATTAATATTAATGCGTTTATTTAGTAGATAAAGTTGCTTTATGCTAATAGTAAGTGCGTTAAATTAGTAACGTTGCTTCATGCTAAAAGTTGGTTTTGAATTAGGTTTTCTTTAGTTTTATTTGATAGAAAACACTAAAAAGGTTTTAATTATACAATGTTACGTCAGCTTCATCGTACGTACCCTAAATAAATAAAAAGACTAAAAAGGGAAATATAATTCTTTATTACACGAATGCTATTATTAGTGATTAAGAATAATTTTGTTTTAATAAAACAAACTCAAACTCAAATCGTTTATTGCGAACACAGGTTAAGAAGGTGTAACAAACATGGTCTTATAAAGAAATTTGTCCAACTATGTTCTGCTATTCTGTTCTATTATGTTCTGTTAAAAATTGAATGTCAAATTGTACAAGGTCAACGTTGATTACATTTGTCATTAAGATATTCTTTCACACTATAGTACGCCTTATTGTGAAGAAATTGCCTTAATTTAGATTTAAACGTAACAATGTTCATGCATTTTAAAATGTCTAAAGGAAGATTATTGTAAATGCGAGGTGCCATACAAAAGATACTATTACTAAATTCAGCAGATTTATTTGGTAAAAACATTATGACGTATTCGCATTAAAAGCTTTCTATATTGAAAGAAACTCTAGAATCGGTTCAGTCATTTCAGAAAAAATTACCCTCTTCGCACAAATAAATTTCACCTCTTTTTTTATTTGTGTACAATAATGTACGAGTGTTCCATGTGTCCTCGCCTTAACACAGCACAGTTTAAGTTTTTCTAAACCCCAGTTATTTTGTTATCGCGATGTGGCGATATATTTTTAAATCGATATGTAAGTTGCCCAGTAATTAACCATGTTCATTATCGTTGGTATAAATTTCATTATAAAAAATTACGCTCTCTGCTATCTGTGTGTTTGCTTATGATTTTTTAAGTAATGATTTATTTTAAAAATCATACCTATACTGTCCCACTGCTAGGCAAAAACCTTCTCTCGTATCGAAGAAAGAAAACAGTCATATGCTTATTAAGGACGTGTTGATAAAGCCGTTAGGTAAGGTTGAAGTGTGAAATAGGAACCTAGGTCCACTAAACTACTAACTTCCAAAGCACGAAGACGTTAGAAATGAAATGTTACAAATAGTCATCCATCCACGAATTGACCGCGTCCGGCGCTGCTTAACTTTAGCTATAGTGACTTTCACCTCCACCACCTTTCATATGATAGAAAATTTACTCGTATGATTTGCCACGTTAACTACTAGGTAAGACCTAAACGCCAATGTTTCACCGGTATTTGAAAAAAAAACCTCTAATTCTATGCATGATTAATGGATACTCTCTAATTATGTAAAAAAATATCAATAGTTATAGTTTTCCAGAATATCTGCAACTCCATTCCTTTTTTTCCATTTCCTCTCTGGATCTGTAAAAAGAAAAATCTTTATCAGCATAATTGTCACATTTTAAAATATTGTGTAAAATGTACCTACACAAGTTATAATTTTTATTACACACATATTTAACATAATTATACCAATAGCTTTTCCTAGGTTCTTAGGATTGTTTGGCGGAATGTAGGCGAGCTAAACTCATGCTACCTATGTTTTCTACCAGCAAACCTTTGAACAATAATGAGGTTACAGTTAAAAATGTTAGGTCAAAGTTTAGTAAGAATAACCATCTAATGTTATATTATAAATTAATTATCTCTTTTAATTTAATGGTTTACAAAAGCCGATAAATATTTATTTCATCATCATAAACATAAAGAAATTATGCAGCCGTGTGGTATGACTGGCTAGTAAGATATCTTAGGTTCGAACCCAAGCCAAGGCACCTTTGAACTGATATTCATCGGCATCTAGTTAGATTAGAAGCCGACCCCAGCAAATTTTAGGAATATTATTTAAATAAAACACAACAACGTAGCCTTTTATCTAAACATAAATAAAAAATAAGTAAAACAATAAAGACAATAAAAAATACATAAAATAAAAGAATATTAAATTCATCACTCAAGCAGCAATCTCTAATTTGACAGATAGGTTTAGTACCAAAAAACAAGGGTCCAAAAAAAAGATATTATTTAAAAAAAGAATAAGCTAAATAAATACTTTTTTAAAACAATTAATGAACTTGTAAAAGGAAATACTTTTATCAGTAAGTATTTACATTTTAAGATAACGTTAAGAAGGCATATCAAAGGTTAAGTATTTAACTGAGTTAATTACAGATTACTTATCAATGTTTAAATAAATTTGCATTGCAAATATTTTTACCCTTTCTTTAATCCTTATTGGGTTTCTGTAAAAGATTAAGTTATTGGACAAATTGAAAGTAGATACATAAGAAATGTATTTATACCACGTAGTTAGTTTAAAATGAATTTTAAAGATCTATTTTATTTGTACGATAAAACAAAATGGTTTTAATCTCGAGCCATTTAATGAGTAAAAAAAGGACTTTCGAATTCAGCCGATTAAAATCATGGCACTATAGGACGTCAAATTTGGAAGTGTAAAAGTTATTAGATAGAGAATATTTAATCGTATTTAATCGCATTTATTTATTCACACAACTTTAAATTAACTATATATAAACCAAATTTTGGGTAATAAAATGGAAAAAGGCGGTCTATTTTGTTTTTAACCGGTTTAAAATAAAGAAAGAAGTTCTCAATTCAGTTGTATTGCTTTGGTTTGAACCTGAGACCTTCAACTTGACAGTCTATCATACCACTAGGACATAAAGTCTATAAAACATTCTCTTTGTAGTTTATAACTCGAGATATCTTAATCCTCTACAAATTCATAATAAATTAATCACGAAAAAAATTATTAGCTTGATTAAAATTTGTCAACCTTAAAACGAACCCTGCAACTGCTATATCCCAATATAATTATTATAATAATCAATATATTCATAACTATTCACTACTCAACTCTAATAATAACGTAACATATAACAACGTAATGAAATATTACAAAAACTCTACAAAATTGGAACATTTATTAATTTTTATATTCCATGTTTTATAGGTTTTTAATGGGAGCCCATAGCAATTAACTCTGGGTCACAATTTTGACTTAATACTTTTTTGTACAATAAAAAAATGTTCAATGAAGTCATAATTTTTAAAGTTATGACGTTTACGAGAAAAATATTTTTGTTATAACTGGTTAATTTAGATAATATCAAAATAATAAAATAATTGTAGGCATTAATTATTTTTTTTAACCTCGTGTTAAGTTTAACTTCAACGCGATAACTAATCAGAAGATTTACATGTTACAAGAATTTAATGGGCATTCGTATACGAAGGGTTCTTTTTTTTTTAAATAAAAGAAGAATTTCTCTTCTTTATCTATGAATAGGTATCTATTACAGCAGTGCTCACACGATTTCTGTCAGAAAGACACAAGGTGAGGTTATATTAATGGGATTTTAGCCACATCAGTTAATAGTGTACAGAGAATTTTACATATGTGTTGTAATTAATATTTATGAGTGTATAATAGAAATAGAGTCATAAATTTTAATTTTATTACTATAATTATCTTTTTATTCATAAATATTTATATCAAAATTATTGTGCTAACAATGTTTTATAACGAATAAAATTAAATCTTTGTCTTCAGTGTTACAAAATGTTTTAAACATTGTTTCCAATTTTTGAACTGTATACTTGAGCAAAGTTGCAGATAATGTCATCTGAGTCATATTATTCACTGGTTACTAATAAAACTCGAACTCATTTCTTCAAAACTTAAATGTAAACTATGCTAAATAACAGAAAGAATCGTATCATTCGCAAACCACCATAAAATGGCTTCCACATACTTCCGAAAAATCAATTTAAGCCCCAAAAAAACGTATCATAATTTCGCTGTTGCCACCCCACGCAAAATGATAGAGTGAAAGAGACAAAGTATTTTACATTATGGAAAAAAAGGGACAAGAAACAAACAAAAAACTTCTACGGAAAAAACATGGTCGCGAAAACCTCGTAGGGGTTGATTTTAGAGTGGCACATTAGTGAACCCTATACTGAATTTGACTAGAGAAAAATGAATAATAACCACCCCCCGCACCCGGGGGTTCGACGTTTACGACCATATTCGAAGATATTTTGTAAGTATGGAAAAGTATATTAAATTTTTAATGCTATCTAGCAGACGGAATTTCTTTGATAAGGATGTTTGTCAGTTAAATTGAAATGCAGTTGGAATAATAAAACTGAAAGGAATAAAGACTACACTCACATGCCACTACTACGCGTATAAACTAATAAACAAAATTACTTTTCGCCATCTTTAAATTAAATGAAAAGTTCAATAGATTTTGTTATACCAAGGCCCTGTTTTACTGCTTACAGGTAAAGTGATATTTAGTAACCTGACAGATAATTTAGAAATTCTAGGCTGTAATAACTGAAAAAAATAATGTTTCAGACAGTATCAATGTCCACAGACACAGATTTTATATCAATGTAAACAACACTGACGATAATGCAACAGTCGGCAAAGGAGAGTTAGGTTGGCAGCGACGCTAGCTAAAGTTGTAATTATTTCAAAAAGTTATTAATATAATTTCTTTTTACTTTATTTTATGAAGTACTTTAGAAATACTTTATTTTATTTTATTTCTTATATACTCTAAGGAAAATATAGAGCAACCCTATAGAAGTATGAACTGTGAGCACGGGTATGACCAAAGCGGTCGCGACACGAGCTCCGTTTGCGATCATACCTCAATCGACTATGGTTCAACTAGGCTCCACGAGCGAAAAAGTTATATTTTAGCTCATATCATGGTTAATTGCTGAGTTAAATTTTGAAAAACGTCTAGCAAACATAATTTGAAAAAATGTCATTTTAACATTTCTATGGTGAGACCTGCTTTCGTTTCGCACAAGGCAATCTGGTTGACGTTATCACTCTATATTTTCTTGAATACTCTATGGGTATAACAGAAACCTATACAAAACTAAACAATTTTACACAACCACATGCAAATTTCTATGAATAACTTCATTCCAAACTAGTAGCCCTGCCAACCTAACTCCATTGCCGAGCGACGGTACCTACATGATTGTTTGTATGTATGGGTATGTGACTTCGTTGTCCTCTCAGAAAATAAATAAGAAGTTCTATTTACTTTTTTAAACTCCCCTCCCTTTATCAAGACATTTAAGAACTAATCCTTCGTCAATAGGACTTTATTAATAATTGCAATATTCTTTGAGTCCCAGATAATCCTTGTCTGGACGATGTTCCGGAATAATGACGTCATTAAGGTAAACAGTAACGACAATATTGCAGCATTGTGCTTTAAGTCTTTTTGTTTCAGTTTTAGCTAATCTCGACTCAATTGTTTGGTTTGTGGAGTCGGTTTTTGTTTGTCAAATTTTCTAATTTATAAAGTCGCCCTTAATATTTGCAGTTATTTGTCAAGACCGCTAATTGCCTGTTATATTGAGCTGAAGGGATGTCTGTTTGTCTCATTAATGGTGAACGCCTAATTTGGTTGAGTTACATTTTTTTTATGCTGTTGCTTTATTAAGTCTTTTTTTTTCATTATCGTATGGTTGATAAACAACCTAGTGTCAGAGTTTAATTCGAGTTGACATAGCTTTATCAACTGATGTAAAGTCTCTCAGATGTGATAGGTAACTTAAACTTTTTTTTTCGTTTGTAAGAAAATATTTCGAAATGTCAGTAGTGAGTACATATCTGGGTTTGTACCAACAATCTTAAACTTAGCAGTTCAGCAATTATAGAACTAAGCTATCGCTACTTAGATAACTTTACATTTTAACTAGATAAATTAAATAAGAGAAACAACTTGAATAGTGGCGCATGAAAAACAATGTAATACTTTACTCTAAAAATTCTATTACAAAAACGTGTTTCAAACAAAATTGAATCGTCGACCTCCCGCTATAAAGACCCACTCACACAACAACACATCAACATTTGCGACATGCCGACTATCCACATAAGACCTTAAACTCGTATAAAATACATCCACAAAGAAGGAAAAAGTAATGCAAAGGAATCAGTACAGACTATCACGAAATTGATCTGTGATTTCACAAGCGATAGTCGCTCTTACACAGTTCAAAATAAAGAACATTATTGAGCGTGTACCGTATACGTAAATTGGTTTTTTGGTGTAATCTAATAAGAAGGTTAGTGCGACTTATTTAGAGTCCAATTTTCAATGCGAAGCAAACCTCATATACCCCCACATAAGTTAGGGCCCAAGTAATACGGATGACGATGCGAAGTTAGTGGAAAGAAAGGGGAGACGGGAAGTAGAATAACGAGGGGGTGGGAGGGGGTACGGGGAGAAACACCCCCCTGTTTTGGGTTTTCAATAGATGTTAGAGTTTCACTTCTCGTACGATTTAAAAGGCAGACAGGTGTAAATGTTGTATATTTAGGTATGTTGGTTTACTTCACGATGTTTGCTCATGTTATGAGGTCTTTAGTTCTTGAGCTTAAAAAAAATACAATATTCAATAAAGAGTTTGCAAATTACTAAGTTATTGAAAAAAATATACCTATTACATATTTTTAAAAACTCTCGAAAGTTGTTACTCTATTGGATAAAAAATTAAGAAATCAAAATCAGTCATGATTCCTGAAATCCAGGCTTTAACTTGTAAATAATTTGCAACTAATTCGCAAAAAATGAATGAAATATTAGTTTATTTATACTATAAAAAATTAGAATACTAATCACTTCAGTCAAACAAAAATCCAATTTGTTTCGTTTTCAAATTATTATAATTTTTGACATGATGTAAAAATACATTATTGGTGACAAAATATCATGTTGTATCGCGCATGCTATAGCGTTGGTAGTCTAATTTAATTTATTGTCATAAAAATGTCATATTATTGTCTCCAACCCTGCACAGACTATTTCTCGGTCCAACTATTTCTCGGTCACATCAACTAATTACATTGGTTTCCCCTAAACCGAGTAAAATAATAACCCGAAAGTGGGACCGATAGAATGAAAGTGGGTCCGACAGAAACTTAAGAAAAACCTTAATTCAAAACTCATTACCTAATTTGTAAGTACCTGCTAAAGTCTAACAAAATTGGTAACATCGGTTCATTTTATATCAAAGAATAGTGAATCTCGTACAAAGATTTCCATAATATTCACTTAGGTACAACCTAAGACATATCTCGCGATATATCTTAAGATATACAACCCATCGCCACAGAGCTCCGCGAAGCATTTTTCAAGATACAATCCTCCCTCGCTTTTCTGAACGTATTACTGATTGGTCTAAGTTATAAGCGATAGAGGTTTTGATGCTAAAGTAGGTTTAAAATTGTATCTTGGAATGAAGCGACTGAACTACGCTTGAAGAAGTTGATACTTTGATTGATATTATGTTTACGTTAGTCGCATTAGAAATAAAATCTAGATATTATATCAAAGTAAAGTTACATCAGAAGTAGATATTTCTAGGACAAAAAATTTGTAGTCTTTATAAATATACAGTGTTGCAATATCAGGCTTTTTGCAGTAGCATACCTATGCTACCGGGTTTTTTAAACCTTTATTTTAGAAGATTTAGTCAACATTGATTTTAGTCCATTGATGATATGATACTCATTCATCAACGTAGAGCCAAAACCACTGACATTGGAAACACAAAATTTGGACCGTATGATTCTTTTGTAACGTAGAGATCCACTAAGTAAGAACTTTTGAGAAATTCTACACAAAGGCGATAAAATAGGGGATAATTTGTATGAATTTCGTTAGTTGTAAACTTAAATCTACTTAAGTATTATGCTTATCGATTAAAAACCTGCTAGTCTTCTATAACTTGGTCCAATCTTCAAGTAAAGTTCGTTTTTCCTCCCGCTCCTTGGCAGTTTTGATGCATCGCAATATTTTCGTGTCAGCCGCATACCCGCGTGACGTGGCATGATATATTGGGCCTTGCTTGCCTCTTTTATAATATAATAATAACAATTTTCCCTTTATTTTTTGTTGGTGTTATTTATTTTTTGGTGAAAATTAATTTTTATATGGTTTTTATTTACAGCGTATATCCTCATTTAAGAGCACGAACTAATTTTTAAAAAATCTTCTGTTCGATATCTTTTTCATTAATTCTACTTAGTATAAAATCTAACCCTTCGACCGCCTAAGCTTACCCCTTGTACAAACCTATTTCCAAAAAAAATCTAAACAAGCTCTATTTCGAAATTCTAAGTAAAAGTGAAGACAAAGAGGGTAGGTAAAAAAATGTTGGAGTTACAAAGCGGGTGTAAGGAAGGTTCGTTCGAAGGATTCTATCTCATATGTATGGAAATGTGGCCTAAGCCAGCCGAACTTAGGGGTAAGACAGAATAGCGATTTTCGTGGAAAAGGGACGGAGTTTGTGGGTTTTCGAGATTGTCTGCGATTTGTTGTGTGTTTTTATATTATGTTTACTTATGCGTAACCAATGTTTACTTATGCGTGGTTACAATTACTGAATTTGTTTGTTTTATTAAGCTCTGTTAATTGTATATCCATTGAGATCTAGAAGCATTTCATTGTCTATTAATACAGACATTTATTTTTTATTTCTAACACAGAATTATTATACCCTGTAAAAATAATTGACAGTCTTTCTGTAGAAACCAGATATTTAGCCGCGTTAGATTGTAAACTGACCCAAGCTTCTAACAAGCAAGCTTAAGTAGTTTTCTGATATTCATGCAAGAAATATTCCCTTAAAAAAATTTCAAAGTAGGTATACTTTTAAAAGCTTATTCTTAAAAACTTTGTTTAGACCAACAGAGCAAACTTAAGTAGTTTTCTGATATTCATGCAAGAAATATTCACTTAAAAAGACAAATATTCAAAGTATACTTTTAAAAGCTTACTCTTAAAAGCTTTAATGAAAAAAAAAGTATTGAAAATATACAAAATATCAGATATTCTCTCTCTATATTTTTTTTTACAATACCTTAACCCTCATGCACTGGGCTTTATCTCGCAACATAAAAACAGCTACGCCCAGGATACGAATATACGAGTATATTTTTCCCGTGATATTATACCCAAGATTTGTGGGTATTTCGCAATACACCTATAAAATTCATAGATATATGAAACTTCTAAATTAAGATATATTGTAAAAGTTTTCGTTTTAAGCTTCAAGTTTTGGCTTTAGTTTGTGTATTATTTAAGAATGAATGTTTAGAAATTGCTGTACTTACTGTGAATGGTATTTTGAATAAGAGATGTAAATGTGAAAATAAAAGTCATTTCGCGAGAATTTGTTACAATTCTAAAACACTAGCTAATGTTTCTTTTTATTTTTTTATTCTTTATTAATTATAGAGGGTTTTAAAAAAAAAATATGCCACCCTCATCGTGACACTCCCAAATACTCACCCTTACAAAAACAAAATAATAAAAACAACTAAACTACCTTACTACTAATTCCTAAACTAACTATAGGTACTATATAATTTTTTTGCATCGTCGGAATCAGGAGAGGCCAGGATACTGTTCACCATACCGACTTGACAGTTCCATCGGAAGAGTTGACGGCGCTGAGCATCGTTCCTTCCACATTCCATTATAATATGATAAACATCTTCTATTACGTTACAGTCGTGACAATTAGGTGAAGTAATCTCGGTCTAGCTCTTAAGATATAATGGGTAAAAGTGAGACCTCCTTAGAGTAGAGTATAAGCCCTAGGCCTAGTAATAGCCCTTAGTAAAAGTTATTCAATATCGGTTTAGCCTATGTTTAGCCGCAAAAACAGTAACGTAATGTTTTTGTAACGGTTTTTTTTCACGTTTTCCCTCACAGTTTTATGTGACAACGTATATGGAAAATTTCAAGATGATCCGTTTAGAGGTTTAGGTGTGAAAAGTACGACTACGGGGCCACATCGTCAAAATTTACAAATTCTACCTACATAAACAGAAAAAAAATTACTACAGTAAGTAATTTGAGAAAACATCCATAAATATTTTTTAAAATAAAGGTTCAACAAAGCCTCTTTTTTCGAAACTTGGTTAAATCATCCACCTCCAGCGCAACCTTCTCGTCACGTAATGCATCAAATGTAATCTTCTTACATCGTCTCAATTTCGGGAACGAACCCCCTACCCCGGGGATTACCCCCTGCATGGACGATTTTTCTTCTTTATTATATTGCCGCGCCGAAAGAAATAGTAAAATAGATTGGTTTTATTTATGAATTTGCTGTTTTTGTTGGCTTGTCTAGCTCTAAGCATTCTGATAAGGTTTTTTGTACAAAATGGCGCCTTGAAATTTTGTTAGAATTTTAGCCATTGAAAAAATACGAAGGTATATTTTAGTTTTATCTTAAATTTTATATGTTTATTGTTATTGTCTATGTAGCTATAATCCTAACTTTAATATTATAAATGCAAAAGTAACTCTGACTGTCTAACTTTACATTTTCACGCCTACACGACTGAACGAATTTTGAGGAATTTGGTATAGAAATGGATGGGACCTCAGATAAGAATATAGGCTCCTTTTTATACCAATAATCCCACGGGAACGGAAATTGCGCGGGTAAAACCGCGGGGCATAGTAATCTGTATAAATAAAAATTAATTGCCAGTTGCCACAAATGCTTCTCCAAATATTTGAAAAAAAGATTTCAGGTGATCTTCAAAGCGGCTGAACTGATTTTGATGATTTTTTGGGCGTGTGTTCGAGAGAGTCCCTGGATATAGTTTATATTCATAATTAGACCCGATGCGAGGCAATCGGGTTAAAATAGAACTACGGGGACGCGGTAGCCGCGTGAGGGTTAAGGTAACATATAAATACCCCGATAAAAAGCTTTATAAGAAATCTCAAAATTTTGAAAGGAGTCAGAATTTTATAACTCTAAAAAAGTAGGTATCTTGTTAACCGACTTCAAAAAAAGCGGTCCTCAATTCGATTGTAGGTTTTTTTTTAAATTAAACGGTCGAGCGGTAATTTTTTTTACTGGCTCCAGCCTTGGCTCCACATTAGATCTCATAACTTTTTAAGAAAGAAGATCTAGCGAGTGTAGCTACATTTTTACATGAAATGTTTTTGGTAAAATTAGGTCTGTCTTGTGAAATCTAGATTAAAATGAGCTCATAGCTTATGTCTGCAATTTAAAAAAAATAAGGTTTGGGTAAGTTAAGGAATAATAAGGCTAGAAGGATGAGTAGTCATTTACCCTATCTTCTCCACTGGGACCACTGTAGTACCACTTCATGTGGTACTATGAATCTATCATATCTATCATAATCTCTCTCATAATATCTCTATATATGATATGATAGACATAAAAATAATTACTAAAAATCACGGACGGAGCGCGTGTCGCGGCCGCGATGTTCATACCCGTGCTCAGGATTCATACTTCTGTAGGATTCCTCTATATTTTCTTATAATATCTACTCTAAGGTGTACGTACCTATTTAAGCTTTTTCCCTATTTTCCAATACCTACATGCCTCCACCCTAAAACCGAAAAAAAACATAATTTACTTACATCCCATCCAAGACATTACGGGGCTAACAAGACACAATGCTTTTGCGAAATCCTCCCTAACGCATCCCGACCATTATTTCTTAATCCTCCCCTCGCTCTTAGCAAAGGTGATGTAAGGACAATGCGGGGGTGGTTAGTAAAAAGTCAGGGGTCAATTTATATTGGTGATAGCTGCCACCCACTGGAGTCACTCGTACCGAGTTTGCGAGTGATTGATGGTGTAGGCGGGGCAAATCCAATCATTATGCTTGATGCATGACCGTTAGTACATCACTAGGTTTCGGGATTTTCGATTTTAGAAAATTAGTTTTTGATTGCCTGCCTCGTTGGTCTAGTGGTAGCAAGCGCGACTGCTGAGCACGAGGTCCTGGGTTCGATCCCCGGGTCGGGCAAAGTGTTATTGGGTTTTACCATTAGGAAATTCTCAGTAGCAGCACGGAGTCTGGAATTGTGCCCGGTTAATGGCAATAGGCTCGCAATACCTCTGCCTACCCCCTCTGGGGAATACAGGCGTGAGTCTATAAAAAAAAAAAAAAAAAAAAAATAAGTTTTTGATTCGTGTTTGTTTTTTTTTGGTTCGATTTTTGAATGTTATTGGGAAGATTATGATATTACTAGGTAGTTATGTAATAATAGATTGTGAAGATATTTTATTGAACAGATTTATATGAAACTTGGCAGATAGTCCATATCCTGGATTAGGATACTAATTTTATTCCTGGTTTGACCTACTTGCAGACGAAGCCTAAAGTTAGTAGTAGGATAATAATTTAGTAAATTTGAAATAATGATAAAGGGAGTAGTAATAGTAGACTGGATACCGAATAGGTACCTATTATGTTTTGAAAAAACTTACATTTCAAGCGTGAAAAGTAAAATATTAAATAGCGTCAGTAGCCAGATTTTCATTTGGCTACTCAAAATCATGGTCAATTAATACGCCGAAAAAAAACATCGAAAGGAAACCAGCATGCCTGAGAGAATTTAGTTTGTTGTTGTTTCAACGATATGTCATACCTACTATGACAAAGGCCTTTTAAACTCTGACCTTATGTTATACTAGGAGAAACAAAAAACAATAGTTTAGGTACAAGTATGGAGATAGACTTGGTTTGTAAAACAAAAGCGAATTTAGAATAAGTAATATAAGTAAAAATTTTTTTTATTAAAACGGTTTTGTCAACAAAACTAAAGCTATAGGTATGCCAAATATCAGATCAATCTGTCAACAGGTCGAAGGGGGTGAAATATCGATTACTGAATTTAAACCAAATAATAAACAGGTCAAGCTAAGTAAAACCGTTTATAAAACTTTAAATACTTACCTACTTAAAACACTTCACACACAATTTCCCACATCAAACTTATTATATACAAATCTTTAATTTAAATTATGTCAAAAGAAAACAAATTAACTTTAAAAACTATTCCAAAACCACCACCCAGCTCAAAACTCAATCATCAACTGAATGTGTTTAAAAAAAAATCACATTCTAAAATCAATCTGCACTTTTTCGAACCGAATACATTAACCCCTGAATAATTAAAAATATGCGTGAGCTCAAATAATCGCGAAGAATTAACCCTTTGAATGCAAATGAGACGCGGATGCGAAATCACGACCGGTCTTTCGTACCCAGGTGTGTTATTATTTTAAAAACAATTTGCATACGACTTGGGGATAATATTATTGGGAAACATTTGTTATTTTTGTTAAAAAGAGGTCACGTAGACCGGTGTCAAATTTAAGATGTGTTTTGTGCCGTTGAGTTTGTTATAAGAACACATGTTCCTTGGTTGTAATATAGAGTTTAGTATAAAATAATATTATAAACTGAGTAGGTTTTTCAAATTCTGTAATATTAGGTAATCTATGGTTTCAAAAAAAGTGAAAAAAGGTCCTATGAATGAGTCCATATCTGAAACTTTAAGAAAGAAAATAACGTCGTGTTGTCGATTTTAATACCTATAAAAAAACTACATTTCACAAATATATCTTGTTTTGAATATAATTATTTTCTTCTCTTATATATACTACTACAAAATAATACGTATATTTAAGTTATTTTAAATTATTTTTTACAGCCGCAGACCTAATTGCCACAAAAATAAAACTTCCTATAGGTATTAAGGAAGGGCATTAATCGACCACATGTTTTCTCAACATTCACAAAAGCTTAGTCGTACAACGAGTAGCGACCATCTTTACTGACGGAAGTACTCACAAAGACAAGTAAAGACAGTACACCTGCCAGACTGAGGGGACACCAATTTGAATTTGAATGCCCAGCGCGGAAGGGTTGAAGACATTCGTTCTATAAAACTTTTCAAACTTAGAATTCTATGCGTTTGAAATCAAATTATTCTGATTTTATTTTTTTATTTTAGATTTTTTTTTATTAGTTGCCGGAACTATGCTTGATTGGAGGTTGCCGGAACTAACACGCCTTTATTAGCTGTGAAAAAAATAACAATTCAATACAATTTTAGTGACAACATAATTTTGAAAATAGATCAAGAAGAGATTACAAATTAGGAAGGTTAATCTTTGCAAAGGTTCTAGGTCTTGTCTAATCGAGACATTAAAATCACTCTTTCAATTGTAATACCTATGTTTTTATTTATCATAGGTGACATATTAGAACTACCATCAACTTTGACGTTATATTCTGTACAAGCTAAAATTATTTAAAACTAAAATGTAAAAAAAATGCACAAACACCTAGACCGCCACAAAAATCCGCGACAATAAGAGCCAAACCAAATTTTTTCGTCTAAAAATTGTCAATATAAAGTCTAAAGATATTTTCGGATCTATCTCTTCCCATCATGACTAGTTTTGAGAATTTTATTTAAAGTCACAATCAAGAGTATTTCATTGATATCAACAATCACCAATATCCCTTCCGTTGACACCCAATAAATTAAAATCAATCGATAGACGACACCTATTCCTTTATTAGCGATCAATAATTACCATATTACAGCGAATGTTGACACAGCTTTCCATAACACACAACCCCATCGATTTACACCATAAAGGCCTCAAGTCCCACGATCAACCTAGAACATTCCCACGAAATCTATGAATGCATTAAAAAAAAGGTTTTATCTATTTTATTCAAATTCTCAAGACTGGCCTTTAAGATGTTCCTAATTTAAATATAAAGTGGAAGGGTTTATTCTTCCGAGTGTCAAAATTGTTCTTCCGGACAGAATGGTCGTCTAATTTGAATATCGTTTTTGAATGCAAGGGTTCCAATTTTGCATATCATTTCTTTTTTTTTTTTCATACTTTGTACGTTTTAACTTTTCGCACAGTGATACAAAGACGCGCTTGGTGTGGGTAATATTGATTTTTGACGGTCGATGCGTAACTTTGAATGCGTAATGAGATAAAATATTTTCTTGTGTTGTCATATTTGGTGTTTTGTAGTGTAATTTATTCGGGGCATTGTGTATAGGTGACGGATGTTTTTAGTTCAGTTCCCATGGCTGTGAGATAGGCATACATTATGCCAAGTACCGACTTACTTGAAGATGATAATTTTGATATTTTCTAAGATTGCAATAAAATAGCGTAAAACATAAAAATAACTTAAGTAAGTACTTAATCGAATAAAGTAGTTCTCCTCTTTACATCATTAGGATTACATTATTAGCCGTTATTACATCCTCCTAATGAAATTAACCAATCAACCATAGGACCAAAAAGCCAACGGATTAACCAACTTAGGAAATATTGTAGTGGACCTACACGCTTTAGTGTAGGTACTTTCTATTTCTAAATACTTACTATAGACTTTTTTTTTATAGACTCACGCCTGTATTCCTCAGAGGGGGTAGGCAGAGGTGCAGTACACCCACGTTTCGCCGGCTATGTTATAAGTCCCATGTAATAGGGGGCGAGCCTATTGCCATTAACCGGGCACAATTCCAGACTCCGTGCTGCTACTGAGAATTTCCTAATGGAAAAACCCAATAACACTTTGCCCGACCCGGGGATTGAACCCAGGACCTCGTGCTCAGCAGTCGCGATTGCTACCACTAGACCAACGAGGCAGTATGTACTTTACTAATAAACAATTTATTACCAAAATGGAATACAATAAAAGTTACATAAGTATTATAATATTCAGTTTAAAGTTTATATTTTTATTTATGGTACGATGTGGCTGGCAAGTTCTTGTGCATGCCACTCAAAAGAAAAAAAAAACTCTCAAAGTGATTTTAAAAACACAAGATTAATTGCTTTTATTTCAATAACAATACACAATCCCTTACTGTCGATCGCGAATTGTTTAACAATTGACTAAAATAAAATAAACAATTGCCACTTCATACAGTTCACAGATAATAAAATAAGGTTTGAATAAATTAATGTTGTCAATTTTATTTATTGATTACATTTGCATATTTGGAAAGTCTATAATTTTTACCTTTTTATTTGTTATTCATTGTTATTTATTTTGTCTTTATTTATTGTCGCTTGATATGATCGGCAATCTATCAAAAAGTTCATAAAAATGATTTATTACACTTACTTTTTTATTGCAGCTGTCAAAAAGTAATTTTCAGATCGAATTCATTTAATTAGGCAAAGAGCAGACTAATAATATTAAAAGAATGGCTTTCTAACTGAATTTGGTCGCAGCGGCCAATCTCAACGGAGGAATCTCTAACTTACTATTACTTATATTACAAAAGTGTGTGGCCGTGTGGGCAAACACAGATGCATTCTCTATTCCTTTTCTCTATATACCTAATAATCTGATAAGACTGAAGATCAGGCAGTACCGACTGTGCTTTGCGAGGCACGGAGTAAATGATAATTAATTTATAATACCTACGCACATAATACACGAAAAGGCAGAAATAAGTACCTTGGGTCCAAACCCGAAAACCTCGGTCCCAAAACTGTTGTCACTGCTACAGCTGCTCATTGGCCGTTATCATCCTGCAGGGCAAAAGTCTCCTAATCCACTTTCTACTCCTCGCAACCAAGGCTGTTTTGTAGCCCAGTGGTAGAATTCTGCCGTAAAGAAAAACCGTAGTTTCCAAGTTAATTTTTGAACCAATCGAAATAAGTACCTATATGAATGAAAGCTAAATCACTTTTTAATTGCCTTCACAGCAGTTAAAAGAGTTCTTGTAACAGAAAGGATTATATTCCTTTCACCTATTTATCATTCCGCGCATGGTGTTTACAACATAATTAAAAAAAAAACTCGTCAGTTACAATTTTCTCTAATTACACCTTTATTATGTGTAATTACAAAAAAAATTGAATTGGTGCTATTATAGAAAATTGATTGGTGTCTGTTATCAATAATGTAATAGTCTTGAGAATGCTGTATTTCTAAGTGAATCAGACAAGTTATGAAAGGAATTATAACATTTATAGCAAGAAATACAAACCCTTTGAACGTCGCGCCGTCACAAATGACCCGCGAAATTGTCTTTTTTTATCATGAAAAAGACAAGGCTTTGATCACCATCTGATGTTAAATAGTGTAGTCTATGGTAGCGCACACCTGCCTAATATGGCAAACTTGACAGTACTGATGTATGCCTAAGTGTGGTTTTAGTTATTCAGCCTCACGTGCCTGGTTACCCTAACTGGAACTCTGCTTGGCGACCGAAATAGTAGTACCCCTCCATATGTACTCCCATGTATCTACTACCACTTTTACTGATGAACTGTACATGTATCTATTATATGTGTTACTTTCGTGAGAGTTCGAAATGTCAAAGGATACAAAATTATCTTTTGAATTTTTAAACTCAATTCTTGTTTAAAGATATTAAAACAAAAACGAAATAAATTTTGCTTACAGAATATTAAAATTCTTATCACTCGTTGAATTGTTTTTTAGAAGGTTAGAAATAAGAATCAATAAACTGAGATAATTAATCCATTATCAAACGAGTACGAGTAGGTACCCTATACATATATATTTTACAACATTGTATAACAAAATTGTAATAGGTATGTTGTTAAAACAAACATTATGAGTTCGGGATTTTTATTACAAAGGAAAATATGCGCACTTGCTCGACTCTAGAACTAGTTTCCTCGATTCGAGGAAACCGACTCTAGACGCAAGCACTTAAAAAATCAGAAAATCCGAATAACCCATATTTTTCCGAATATATTAAAAACATAAACAATAAAATCTCGTTCGAAACTCAAATTAAATAGAAAAGAAAAAACAACACAATTGGAACTGAACTTCCGTACGAAGCATCACCTAACGAGAATTTGCATACATTACCAGATAAAGGGCGAACCCGTCATAATTTTTAATATTTAATTTTTTACAGTTACAAGTACCGGTTTTTTGTCTATTGTCACATTGTATAAAATATTTAAATTGAAAACAAAATCGTTGGGTCGAAACAAAGAGCGCACCTTTTTGTCCCTGCTTGCATACATTTTGAGCAATGTGCGACCGCTTTTGGCGCTCAAATTGTAACTTTATTTTTTGGGAATAACGTTGAAATTTATATATTTTAATATTAAAATGACGTGTAAAATTAGTAATAACACCATGGAAATTGTATTACGAGTGCATCAACAAAATTATTATCGTTTTAACACATACCTATGTCATTTGAGAACAAAATGTCATCAAAGTTTATTTCTATATTCAAAAGTATTAACTATTCTTTTGCCTAAAATATTTCATAGTGTTATTACCAAATGAAAAGATGACACCGATCTTCGTTTTTTTTTTACTGAAATTGCATTAAATTGATTGAATAATTTTGCATTAAATGGTAACTCAAAATTTTATCAATTCGCAAACTTGAAAAATTTTTTTTTTTAGAAAAAATATGACAGAAATAATGCGAAACCTCAAAAGAGGTTTTAAATTTAGGAACATTAATCCCTCGTGGTCAGGTTAAAACCAAATTTATATCACTAAGGCTCACTTTTACAAAAATTCTTAGTTTGATTTAAATGTCATAGCTATTAACAGGGTTAGTAGATATCCAACAAGAACAACATAATTATTGTGATTTGCTAATAATCATTAAATAAAAATATTTTAAGTAAATTTAAATTAAGAATATGAGAAATTTGGGCCGAAGTACCTATATTATTATCAATAATTTAAAATCACAGTAAGTACCTACCTAATTAAATAACAAACAATCATTCAAAAACACAATTCGAATTTCGAAATACTACAAAAATCGGTTAAACATAAGGCCAGAGTCACACCGGTCCGCAACGAATCGCGTACAAACATGAAGAGATCGGAACGAATCGCCAAATCACAATAAGATGCTAATCTTTTACACCTTTACATTAATTTGCATGTGTGTGAGAAGCTTAACTGACTGTGCGAATATTTGTGTGATGGGGTGACATGTTTTAGTTTTAAATTAATAGTAATAATAATAATAGTAATCATCTGTTACTGCGATTGCCAATCCGCTTGCCCAGCGTGGCGATTATAGGCAAATACCTCCAATAAGCGCACAATAGTGGCGCGGATTGGCAGAGGCCTAAGTTCAGCAGTGGACTAATACAGGCTGATGATGATGATGAATAGTTATTATTAATAAAGATGTTCCATTTGGTTGATTATTCCTTGTGTCAGAGTTTAAACTAAGCGTAGGTCTCTGCCAAAGATTTACCCTTCATTGAGGACATAATTGTGGTGTGATAGTTTCCTTACCTTATACATATTCTTCTTTGGTCCTTAATTAATTTAATCAGTCGGACAAAATTTAAACTAACATTTTTCCTTAGTTTAGTTAATTTTAGTAAAAATCACAATATTAACTTTATACTAGCATCCATAGCCCCCAAGTGAACTAAGAAATTTGCAGCTTTGAAGAAGAATGGTCCATCTGTCGATTAGGATACTTAGCCTAATCGAGATCTAGTCGTAACTCGATGCAATCTTACTGGCAACCTAGAAAAATATAAAAAAAAGATTTACACAAAAAAAAATCGCAATTGACTGAATTCCAATTTCAAACACATTTTCAAATTCAACACTAAAATGACTACTGCATAAAAATAAAGGAAAATTCATACCATCATTCTTTGCATTGCAATTGACAAACCAGTCATCCACATAAAAATTCATGCTCGTACTAAAATTGTGAGCTTTTGACTCTGCAGTCAGTAGAAAGAGGCATGTTTCTTTAAAAATGCGGACACCTGAAAGGCACCATGTGCTGGAAAATCAATACTAAGCTTGTCGTACGCGTGATACCAACGAAAAACTACTACAGCCACCCCAACTCACCCTACGTGGATTTTTCTTCACCCCATCCGCCTCCACCGGCTTAGGGGAGAGAGGGGACGCAAAAAGATGCCCGGTTTTTTTCTCATTCGCGTGTGTTTTTGTTGACTAAACTTTTCTTTACACAAAATTCGACTTAAAATCTATTCAATAAAGTTTATTTTAGAATTTGCGCGTTATTGATATGTGGACGATTGTCATGTCAAATTTTGCGACTCAATTTCGATCGTAAATTGTATCTAATAAGGTGGGGTTTACTTTGAAGGTTCATTATCAAAAAATGCCTCAGTAAACGTGGTATATGGGAGTTATTCGGTCTTCGCAACGAAATTAGGGTCCGTATATCGTACGCTTGAATGCCTAATGACTTCTTATGATTTTGATGTCATGTTGCGTGTAAGATGCATTGAGTTTATTTGATTCGGCGTTGGAGGGTTGACTGATTCGTATTCGGGAAGAATTTCAAATTTTAAATGAATTCGAAATTCGAAAGGAGTTTTGAATTGACAGCTGTCAAAATAACGGTCATTCGTTATTCATAGATAATTGTGTCGTTTTTACTTTAAAATGAATTCGTGGGAGAGGCAGATATTTAAGTATCGTTAGCTTGTTTTCACGTTTTAATTTTGGCTTCCAGTCTTTCGCCTCCATCTGCAATGTGCTTGGGAGTTTTAAAGACTTTTTCGGGATCAAATGATTTGTTTTGATTAAGAAATATGTTCCCTTTTGTTCCATTTTTGCAATATTATTCTGGAATATATGGGAATGTTAGCGACCTAACCACAAAGGTAACTGTAAGCGTTAGTTTTGAAGAGGGTATAATCAATTGAAACCTATATGAACACAAACATAATGAATTCATATTATGTTTGGACTTCGCTAATTAAGTTTAAAGTCCAAATCATTATTTATAAGGTCCTAATATCAAGGGACATGTCTATTGAAAACGTTCGAATATTGGGAATTTCGATAATTAGTTGTAGGTTTAAAGTTATTTTTGATTATTTAGAATTCAATATGGTGTAGGACACCCCATGAGTGAGGCCTACGAGTAGTTTAAACTCTGCCACCAGGTTGTTCATCAACCATACGATAAAAAAGAGTGTTGCTACTAAGAATTTCCGGATTTCCAAAACCCAAATATTTGCCTGACCTAATATCGAATCCAAGAGACTCTAGCTTAGTAGTATTGCTTGTGACCACTTTGTCTAAGCACCAATCAAATTCTATTATAATAGAAATGTAGTCTACACAATGTTACAAAGGTTACAACCGACCTTTTTCCAAAAAAAAGTGTGGAACTGTCAGTTTCATCACGGCATTAAGATATAATCTTAACATTTACTAACGATTGTATAAAACGGCTCTACCTATTATGAACAACTAATTAGTAAACGATCAGATAATCATGAACATTATTGTGCTTAGCTTCAGTATTTTCCGCTAGAGGTCGCTATAATGCGTGTCACATTCCTACACATCTGTCGTACACCTGAACGATATATTGGCGACTAGTTGCAAAAATATTATTAGAGTATTCTTTTTCTAAGTATTTTTTCCAACTTCGTCATCATCGTATATGAAATATAACCTGGTATCAGTCTTTAAATCTCCTGTATACCCTCTGACATAGCTTTGCACAACGTTGAGAAATCTCTCAGGTGTGCTGGTTTCCTCACGATGTTTCCCTTCACCGTTGTAGTAAGTGATAATTACTTTCTAAAACGCACATTAATCCGAAAAGTCAGAGGTACCTGGGACCGACCGGTACGACCTTTGACTTAGCAGTCCAACGGTCATGCCAATAGGCTATTCCGGCTGCAACTTTATAGGTAGTATATTAGAAGGTATTATCATCCCACTGTAGGGCAAAGGCCTTTCTTTCACTCCTCTTGATTTCGAGCTTCCTATTTGATATTTTGAGCTCATGCCGCCATTAGACTTAGACTAAATATTAGTCACTCCACAAAGCATATACATTATACGTAAAAGTTTTCTAGTGCTATTGATATAAGAAGAAGAAGCGGGGCAACAAACTCCCTAGTAGCACGCATAATAGTGTTTACTCAACCCGTTTAAATATCAGTTAATTTTTATAATTATTCCACACATCAAAAACCACACTTCAACCAAGATAAAATCTCCCACCAAAAAAATTAATAATACACACAAATTTTAATACCCAAACGACCAATACCGCCTGCTTGTGTACTCAACCGTCCACTATCTGACCAATTACAGGCACATAGTTATAAAATGTCCAAATGATTTTATCAGCGAATAAATCTAAGCTCTATCTGTGGATCGCTCGTTAGGTAAGCGAAATAAATGAAGTGAGCTTACGGTCGCTTGTTTTAGATAAGTATAAAACGGTATTGTTTGTAGTTAGTTTAGAATTTTAAGGTTTTCACGTGTTCATCTGAGGGTTACATTTTTTTTACTTTTTAAACGTTCAACCCATAGATATACAGGGTTATTTGTAAAACACCAGCATTTTACAAATAACCCTGTAGATATATCTGTGGTTCTATCATACTCTTTTCTTTTGTGTCATGCATAGGTCGAGTTATAGACACATAATTTGACAATTCACACCGAATCTGGAACAATATATCTATGGTCATATTTTGCTAAACATATTTAACTTAACTTAACTTAAAGCTATTATTTCTAGTTGTTTGTAGAGTATTTGTAGTTCTAGTATTCGAATTGGTTTTAACTCTTTTTACCCGACTCAATAGAAGGGTTGATTTTAGCAGTCTGTGTAAGTTTGTTAACATAAATAAAATCAGTTGTTTTATTAACATAAACTCCTATCCTATACTTCTTAAGTCTACTACCTATTATCCTTAACTACTCGACCGATTTTGATTAGGTCATTTCATCAGATTTAGTATAATTACAGGCTACTAATGTCCTCCTGGCAAATTGTGGTCACAGCCAACTACGCAGGAGATATTAAAGTGCACAAGTGTACAAGTGCACTTACAGGTTCACTCTATTCTCCAACTCTCATAGTCAATCCGACACGACCTGAGAGAGATCAGGCGCAGCGCCAACGGCTTTACGTACTTTTCGAGGCACGGAGTAAGTGATAATTTATTTATAAAAATACATAACATGTGTTACATATGTAACTTACGAAAAGTCAGAGGTACCAATTCGGCTCCCAATATTAAAATTAGAAGGGTGCGCCGCGCTTAGCCGTCATTTGGGAAGATGTATATCTACAACAGTATCATGACAGACAGACAACGCACAGCGTAAACCGATCTAAAAACTTGAAATTTAAACGAAATTGATAACTTAGTTTTAAAAGTCAGTTACTCCATTTTGTTTGTTTTAGGATTAATATTCAATTACGTAATTTTTTATGTTAGAAAAACTCATTTTCGATTTAAAATAAGTTTTTAACCAGGCTTTCATATTGGAATATCAAAACTAAACGTAAGTATATGCAAAAACTCAACTCAGTAAGAAGGGGAACTGGTTTTAATTCAGTTTGCAAGATTCCACCCAAACAATTAATATAGTTACATACATTGCAAGTTGTCATTTGCATGTCATGTCGTGGTGGCGCATTGGTTACGGACCCGCTTTGCAAACGCGTGGGTGTGGGTTCGAACCTGGCATGTACCAATGTGACTTTTTCAATGTCATATGTACTTTCTTAGTTAATCTAAGACACCACTGACTAACGGTGAAGGAAAACATCGTAAACCTGGACTTTAATAGTCTGAAATCGCCAACCCGCAGTGAGCTAGCGTGGTGATTAATGCTCAATCCTTCTCTGTATGAGAAGAGGCCTTTGCCCTATATTGGGATAGTTACAGGCTGATTTATTTATTTATTTACATTGCAAGTTAAATAAAAGCTTGTAAAATGGATAAACTAATCCATACAGATTTATTTTGAACTGTAAACTCAACATTGATAAAATGGACCTAGAACGATTAAAAAAACCAAGGCATCCAAATATTTCTTAAAGAATGTATTACAAAGGCAAGGAAAGGGTCTTAACTCTTAAGGAAGGTATTTAAAGAGGTGTAAATTTTACTCTATCTGGTTAAAATAGGGGCAGTTGAACCGCTTTCATTATACATATAAAAATAGGTCAACAACCTCTACCGTAGAGAAGCTAGGTTGCACATAATATATTCGTAAACATCAGTGAGTGAATGGTTAGTTCTCAGTAAAGCTTAGTGATTAGGCATTCAATTAGCTCATTGTTCCACACAACACCTATGCAACTTAACTTGTGTAGGGTCTGCAAAATTATCTTTAATTACATAAACATTTTTATTGACTGCCTCGTTGGTCTAGTAGCAAGCGCGACTGCTGAGCACTAGGTCCTGGGTTTGATCCCCGGGTGGGGCAAAGTGTTATTAGGTTTTTCCATTAGGAAATTCTCAGTAGCAGCACGGAGTCTGGAATTGTGCCCGATTAATGGGAATAGGCTCGCTCCTATTACATGGGACTTATAGCCGGCGAAAAGTGGGTCTACCTACTGCACACCTCTGCTTACCCCCTGGGGAATACAGGCGTGAGTCTATAAATAAAAAATAAATAGGTATAAACATTTTATAAAATATTTGGGTTCTTCTTCATCGAATGGTTGATGAACAGTCAGAGTGTCAGAGTTTAAACCACCCGTAAGACTCTGACATAGCTTTACACACCGTTGAAAAATCTCTCAGGTGTGCTGGTTTCCTCACGATGTTTTCCTTCACCATTTCAGCAAGTGATAATTAGTTTCTAATACTCACATAAATCCGAAAAGTCAGCGATGCGTGCCTGGGTTTCGAACCTATGACCTTTGGTTTCGGTTTGATATCGTTGCTTGAAAGTGGATAATTCTTAGAAAAACGTTAATATATTCTTAATGAATCATTTCTCTCTCAGAAATTTAAAACACAAAAGTACTTTCGGAAGGCTTTTATACTATCTCAACAACCTGACAACAGGGGTGTAGTATGTTTTAATATTAATAATAAGCAATATAACTGATTTCATTCTTAACTTTGATTGGAGGATAATTGCACTCTTAATTTTTGAATAATTGGTTGTAAATATCACCCATTTATGAGTATGCATCGCATATGGGATCGCTAAAGTTAGACTAGTTTTAAAAATCTTACTTAGATACCTTACCCTTACCTCATCATCCTCCTACCCTTATTATTCCCAAACTCTGTTGGGGTCTTCTTCTAATCTAACCGGTTTTAGCTGACGACTGTCAAAGATCTCCATGACAACCGGGCCCAACGGCTTAACGAGATTTCCAAGGCACGGAGCAAGTAATAATTAATTTATAATACGCACTTAACTTACGAAAAGTCAGAATTATGCTACCGATTGTCTGCGAAACCTTTTTTGAACATACTTCTTTTTGATGATTACGTATTTTACTTATGAAACCTGAATGATGACACTTGGCTTTGCTTTTCAGTTACGGTTGCTGTGGTTTCATATTTTTATATATTTATAAAGTTGTGTTAAATAATAAAGCTACCACTGATTAATAGGTGAACACCGTGTTTTTATTATTATAAAACATGAATACAGTCCATATGCTCGCCAATATTTAGTCCTTGCGCGCCTTGAGTTTGAGACTTCTGAGTTGCCAGTCAACGGTAATACCACTAGCCTATCACGACTCCTTACCTATTGCCACCAAATAAAGTTTGTATGTCATGTCTTATGTATACATTATACAAAAGATAATGTTTATGTTAACCTAATTACTACAACTGAATCTGCTGTCGCTACCCGATAACATCTCTTCACGGTAGCGAGCGCGGACAAAGGAGTGTTCTGCCGACGCTACCAGCACAAGCCAGAGTGGATTCAAATCACTCGCTTTATCTTTTTTACTGACGGTACTATTATTATTGCCATTATCGCCGCTCTATGGCGTATCATCCTGTAGTTTTTTTTATTAACATCTATTTAGATAAGTATTGTTGTCAAAGATATAAAAAAAGGCAGTAAAATATATACCTATACCTAGTACTAAATTATATTATTTAATAAGAAACTCGTAAAAACAACTGACTCGGGCGGAACTTGAACCCGCGATCCCTGGCGTGTCGTGCCATCTTTACCAACTAAGCTACCGAGTCCTGCCCGCTTCAGTTGAAATTACGAATCTCTTTCTTAACGCCTTAAAGGAGTGTGGTGACAGCTACACGAGTACCGCCCTCGAAGCAAATACTAAGTATTTATATTATTATTTATAGTAAATACTTAGTATTTGTTTCGTGGTGCCGCCGCACTGCCGTTCCCATGTTCCAAACTTCGCAGCTTAGAAAACATAGAAACGCTATCACCATTTTTTCTATATTTTTCTGTGATAATTTCTACAAGATGCTTCCCTTCACTGTTTTAAACCGACTTCACAAAGGATGAGTGTATCAATTTCACAGATATTTGAAAAGTCTGTGATGTGTGCCTTGGGTTTTAGTCAAACCTTCGATCTGGAATCACAGCTTCAAGAGTAGACCTTCAAATATCACAAAAATATTAGTTACAAAAAACTATGAAATTCAATTAATTAATCACTTTCCATTCATAAAAAAACAATATCTGGAACAAAAGCACTTTTTCAATGAGTTACATAAATTGTTAAGTTTCTAAACCACTTCAATCACAACAAACTCTTACGCACCTCTGAAAAAGTTTAAAAATCGATCGTTATTCGTCACAAAAAGTCCCCACCCTGCAAAATAAGGGTTAGAAAAAATTGCATTGTTGAAAAAGGGGTGTGACTGTTAGAAAGAGATGGGTAATATTATAAAAGTTGTTGAGTATAGTAATAGAAAAGGACAGGTATAGTAAAAAGAATATTAGCGCGTAATAATAATGCTTACTTTTTGTAAGGGTATGTGTCCACTTCATCGGTTTGATAAATTTATAAACTTTAATTGGTTCACATAAATTATACCTAAATACGTAAAACAGACTAGGTATTTTATACATTTATACGAACTTTAAGATACCTAAATAAAAAGCCAAAAGATAGTATGAACCAATTAGGTACCTATCACAAATTCAAATTAACTGCAGTCTTCACTTTTGCTAAAAAATATAAGTAGACTTTTTCAGGCGATATAATATTAGTTACGTTAAAATAACAATTTTCTTTATAATATTATTGTCATAAAAACGTAATGCAACATAATTAGGTGTAATGGATTAATATTTCTCTACGGATTTCTTCTCCTGCATGTAAAATAGTAGGTTCTACCTACCTACTAAATTTTTATAAAACCCAACACAATCAAGCCGCATTTAATTCTAATTTCAAATACTAATTAAACTAGTACTACATTCTAATAAGTACAAAATTAGAACACACGACCAATATCTTATTGGATTCTTATAAAGTACATACATCTTCATAAAAGAGTCGAGAAATGAATATAAATGCCTAAAAACGTACAGAATAAGATGTGAGGTGGCAATTTTAACAGAAAATGAGACAGTTTACTTTAAAAGTCACGTACAAGAGGTGGCAAACAGGATATTTGCTTAAAACGATCTAACTTTACGATGCTACTTACAACGCCATCTAGTTGACAAAAAAGAACTAATATTTATTAAGTTCAGAAAACATTTTTTGGTCTAATTATTTTACTAATAATAATTATAAATTAAATCCACACTCGTTGTTTAATTTAAAATTTAATCATGTGTTAAATTATAATGAAATAATTTAGTTCATGCATACGTTCAAAATCGTTACTTACGCCATCTATTGTCGAGTAGCAATAACTTGAAACTGTTTTACCACCGAATTTGACGTTTTGGGCACCCTTGTAAATACACGGCTCAATTGTGCATGTGTGCGTGACCAAATGCGCTCGAAATTCAAAATTTGGCGTCAGGGGCTTGTAGCGGTGTTTGGATATTTAAATTTCGAACTTCTTTAGGAGTTCTAGGTACTGAGATTGTTTGTTCATTTCTTTTAGAATAGCTAGAAGTTTTTTTTAAAATGTTTAGTAAGAATCTTTAGAACATTCTTAAAATGTTAAAAAAGTAAAAACGTAGATATCTATCTAGCCTTATCTATTGTATTTTGGTAAAATCGCGGTTATAATTTTCATTAGGATTTAGAGTATGATAGCGTCATAATTAAATCTTAACTTTTTCTAAATGTAAAAAATTTATTTTAAAATAATTTATTTTAGCTGCTTAGGCTACAAATACAAAATCAAATCTGATTCAAAACATTAAAAGAATATTTTTAAAGAAGTCGGTTAGAGTCGATACCTTGCCACTAATTGACATCCAGCTTCCAATAAAACAACTAAGCCTATATATTATGAAATTTAAAAAGATTTTTATATGACCGCATGTATTTTTATTAACTATTTGCTTTGACTCGTTACTCATTTTACATTACTTGTAACTACCAAATAATAATTTAAATTTGTACAAGAATAAATTAGTTTTTAATTTTTTTTTTTTTTTTATAGACTAACGCCTGTATTCCCCAGAGGGGGTAGGCAGAGGTGTGTAGTAAATTATAAATGTAAATTTTAAAATGTTGTGATAACCCTGTAGGGAACAAAATTTGAACTTTAAATATAGTATAAGATCTATAAAACACAATCTTTAACAACAAACCTTACGATTTAAAAAAGACCGCATTTAAATAGGTAAAACCGTTTTGGTAAAGTCCTAATACCAGTAAAGACTTAGGCTATCCAGCTATGAAGTTGTATCAGTCAATGTAAGAGAGAAATAATTTAGCGTTTTCAAAACAAAGTACCTACCTACTTAGGGATCATATAGTTTAGATATAAGTACCTACCTACTCCCTGATACCTAATATAAGATTCGAATAAATTAAGTTGGGTCTAAAAATCTTTCATTCTTTTTCGTCTGATTGATAAACAAACTGGTGTCAGAGTTTAAATCGCCTCTGAAATTATTTTACACACCGTTGAAAAATCACTCAGGTGTGGTGTGAGTTCCTCAGTATGTTTTCCTTCACCATTTAGCTAATGATAACGATTTTGTCAAAGGTGCGTGTCTGGGTTTAAAAATTGAGTAACGACGTCCTACGATGCACCGGAAAGAGCAGAAACTTAATTTTTACCATCCAGAGAAAAGTCCGTTTTCTGAGACAAGTCCTCAAGAATGACCGTTATCGTCGTCTCCAGACCATCGTGATGGGCAAACTTGAAGACAGTAGGAGCGTTGGTAGAAGAAGGAAGGTCTGAAAATGGATGGGGAGAGGAGAAACGGAGCCTTGGTAGAAAAAGTTGTTAGAAGACGGGGATAGCCATTGTAGGATTGGACAACTATTTCAAAAAATGCGGGGAACCGGGGTTTCTATGCTGAGAGGACGGCCAAACTTCAATAGTGGACGCGAGAAGAAGGTACAGAAGATCAGCGATCTCCACCGAGACCTCAACATGGACGTCATAACTACATTAAGAAATACGCAGAACCGCATGGAATTAAGCTTCATCATCATGAGGTCAGGTCATCCAGCTCCTCGGCATGGAAATACTTAGTGCAAAGATTAAAACGGACAAAACCATGCGAGTTAGTGTAGATAGGTACCTAATACTTAGGTACTAGTCTATACTAATATTATAAAGAGGTAAAGTTTGTATGTTTGTATGTATGTATGTATGTATGTATGTATGTATGTCGGGGGTAATCTCCAGATCAACTGGTCCGATTCAAAATATTATTTCAGTAATAGAAAGCTACATTCTTCCTGAGTGCTATGGGCTATCTTTTATTCTGATAAAGATAAGTTATCAGCAAGAAATAACAATATCCGTGATCCAAGTCAGAAAAAAAATGCTTTCTGGCTGCTTTATCGACGTGCGCTATCTAAACGGCTTAAAATAAGTGACTATAATGTTTAGCAAAAATATTAGCCTTTATTAGTTTTATAAAAAAGTCTGTGACACCATATATCTATCTTTAATATTTAAAGTAAAATAACGGTTTTATTTTAAAAATGTAAGAAATCGATATTAATAATTTCGTCAAGGGGTACGGTAGAGTCGATCGAAACCTCACCAGAATAATAAAATATGAAAAAATAAAGATTTCGAGTCGACAACATATATCCGCAAAATTAGGATTGTCGAGTATTTTGTTAAATTTTAATGATGCTGACAGTCTGAGGCAAAATCGCAGTTGCCATATTGGCCAGTCTAGCAAAACGGCACTGACACCGGATGACATATTGAGTAGTTAATAAACGTTCCGTTTGTAATTGGCTCCATGTATCCTATTCTACTGTAATTATACATATGAATAGCTGTTGGTTTTCCATCCGTAAATAAATAAATAAATACTAGCGCACATACGCCTCACCACTCAATACGTCGCGCCATTCATTTTAAAAACAAAGTAAAACGAAACGTCTTGCCATAAACATTGAGCGTATCAAAAAAATATATACAGTCATACAGTCATACTTTTCAGTCGTTTCGCAAAGGTGTTATGGAAACTTTTTTATCGAAAATAAAAGAGTCTGCAAAATTGGGGGCGCCACTAGCGCACTTCGCATATTACAATTCAAAATAACAAGTCATTTGGTTCTTACATATTTTTATGATGAATTTTTTGTCATCAAATATAATCAATTGAATTACTTAATACTCACAAACTTAGTATTTAAGATTTTTATTTTTAGTTCTAGCTGTCACCGCCTCATTCTTTTTTGCCAAGCTGTACCTACTCTGTGTTATGTGTTTTTTCTTAAATATTATATTTTATGTATATTTTTTAATGTTTAGATACATGTTTTCCTTATTAAATTATATTATTTTAATAAGAAACTCGCAAAAACAACTGACTCGGGCGGGACTTGAACCCGCAATCCCCGGCGTGCCATCGCTTTACCAACTAAGCTACCGAGTCCTGCCCGTTTCATGCCATGTCATGTTCAGGTCATGGGACCAGCAGTGCAGCAGTACTCTGGTAGATGTCATCACAAGCGATTAAGCCGTTAAAAAAGATATTCGTTATTTCAAATGAAGTTGTTATTGTACCTTTTTTTTCTTTTTCTTTTTTGTTTACGGGGGGAAACCTTCAAAAGGCACCCGGCCTCCAGGGGAAGAGACCGGGGAGTATGGGATTCTTACCTCACTAAAACCACCCCGGTGATCACCATCAGCACATGAGGGGAGATCCCGGGTCCTCTTAAGAGACCAGCTTCGGAACCTCCCCTGCGCAACGCCTGTTAGGCACATCCCCGGAGAGACTGTAAAGGGGTTTCTCCTGAGCCTCGCTGTGCACGGTAGCATGTGACCACTTTGCCACCGTCTTCTCTGGGGTCGCACAGTGGGCGCACAAACTCCCCAATCTGAGCGCCCGCGACCCCAAAGGCTGCTGCTGCTGCTGTTTCTGCGTATTAGACGCCAAGGCGGTTGCGTCGTCGACGCCTCCTTCTCCTCCGAGCGCGATTGACTCTCTCTCGCTCCCGCTCAGCGGCTTTCTTCTGAGTCATTACGGTCTCACAGAAGGAGGCTACTTCTCTCCAGTTATCTGTCTCTGCCAACATAGCCCTCACTACTACGGGCAGAGACAAATCCCTGCCGATCCGGTCCGTCAGGACTCGTCGCTCGGAGATTCACGCAGGGCACTCCTCGAGCGTGTGTTGTGCAAAATCAACACTGCATCCACACACGGCAACTTGCCGTAGCTTCTCGACCAATCCAGTTTAGGTACTCACCGAAGCAACCGTGCCCGGTGAGCACCTGAGTCAGCCTGTACCTGCGCTCCTTTCTGTTCAGCCAGGTTTCGAAGAGCGGCAGGACGGCTTCGACATAGACGATAAATACTTTTTGGGTAGGTACCTAAGAATCGCAATGAAACCTTCTAGCTTAAAAACGAAGGTACGTTTTATAAGATCCTCTAACAGTTCTATATTTTCCTTTTGAGGTACGGAATGAGATCCGCGTCATCCCAATAGGTTTTTAAATTTGAATTTGGTGCCATCTCGATCGAAGTCAATCGGTTCCTAGGCGAGTGCGGGCAGCACGAACGGGACGGGAGGCGTTGTCATCGGGAAACTTTGCATCGGTGATTAGTACAATAAATTCAATGTGATTAGTACATTGCACGAAGGTGTCCTGTTGGTTTTTTATGAGTTTAGGCTTGCATTCTATTTAATTTAAATTTTATACCCCTAGGTGATAAGAGTGGTTCACGCGGACAAAGTCGCGGGCAACAGCTAGTAATTTAATAAATTTAAAGTCTTAGAAATAATTAATAAACTAATAATAATATTTAAACTGTTGGCGATTTCAAGCTATTAAGTCCAGGTTTCCACGCGATGTTTTTCTTCACGGTTAGCATTTGGTGTCTTAGATTAACTAAGAACGTTACCATAAAACTACGCATATTTAAAAATATAAACAAGATTCTATACTTATAAACAATATTCTATATAAACTTATAAAGTACACTATTCTCAATGAAGAATAGTCAACAAAATTCTTTTTGTCTTCAAGAATGAAGATCCACTTCAGTATTGAATATCAGCCTTTTATTCCAACATAATAGCCACTTATCTGTGAATGAGGCTAAAATAATAGCAGGGCTCTTTAATCGCAAGATAAAATTATATAATATATAGTTAATATAAGCAAATCACTCTAGACTCTTTTAAGAAAAGAGTGAATTTGCAAATCATTTGTTGCACAATGCACACGGCCTTAGAATAGAACCTCCCCTACTCGTCCCGCGGGTGTCGTAAGAAGCGACTAAGAGAAAGATCCGGATGGGCAGCACATATTTCTGTGTAACAGTAATCATCTGCTATTGCGATCGCCAACTCGCTCAGCGTGGCGATTATGGGCAAATACCTCCAATGAGCGCATATTAGTTGCGCGCATTGGGAGAGGCCTATGTTCAGCAGTGGACTAATACAGGCTGATGATGATGACAGCCGAACCCTGTCTCAAGACACGTGTTACCATAATTTTAAGAGGCGACAGAGAAGGTTTATATATCGTATACAGATTTCCGCAACATGGGTAGGTATAGATAATAATATTAATTCACGATTTATATTATTTTTTTTGCTTTACCTATATTATTTAAATAGGTAGGTACATACCAATCTCAAAAACATTTTAAATTATAATATTGATACGTGACACTTAATATATTATGTAAGTATACGAAATACATTTCACAATTCAAATGTGTAAAATTATATTTATATAATTATATATTATATTACAAATTATGTATAAAATATAATTTTTTATTAACCCTTTAATCAGAAAGAGATAATTTAAACTAGATATCTACTAATACGATTGCAAAAGAAACCCACGCAGACGAAGTCGCGGCCAATACCTATATGTAATTTAAAAAAGTGCGTCATTTTTTTTTCTTTTTTTACGTACCTCAAGTAACCCAACCTCTGCTTAGCAGTTCAGGGAAATGCAGGTGAGATACCATGTCGTTTATTTAAGTTTTAATAACCCTGTTATTATATTAAAAATGGCTACCTATACATTGTTTTCTGCGAAAATGTAATTGCAAATTGTCTCGGTTCATTATTGTTACAATTTTGTATGTAATTATTTTAGATACAGGCAACTGAGTCGAATAGCCTTTAGGCAAAAGGCGCGCACGCAACTAGAAAACATTAAGTTAGCTACTCGTTTAGACCTCGTAGGTAGTTATTTAAGTTTAAAATTATATTTGTAATTCTGTTTTCTGTTATGGTTTTATAATGCCTGAATAATTTTAAATGTTCACTTTTTATGCAATATTTGAGGCATACTGTAATAAAAATTTGCTAGGTATCTTCATTTTATTTTTTAAATTCATCAAATTAATAAAATACTGTCACAAACACAATTTATGCTTTCTCGCCCCACAGAAAGTGTTCGAAACTGGGTCACACTTAACAAGCTATAAAAAAGTAAAAAAAAAACAAAAAGGCAACTGGCAGGTAAATCAGATTGCAAGCGATGCATGAAAAATGACTCCGCGCGGATTGTAATTAAAAAAAAAAACAGCGACAATAGTGTTCTTAATTTAAATTCGAACGTTACAAAAAATTACCCTTTTCAAGGGTCATTTTTTGCAAATTGAAAAAAATGACCCCATGCGTTTTGTGTCACTGGAATGAAACAAAGGCTGAAATTTGACTATTGCCTTTTGATACTTTTTGATTTAAAGCTTTTTTACAATGAGATGAGTGCAACACTGAATTCTGTGAAAACAAAAGATTTTTTTTTAAATTTTGATTAGAATCAGTCGTGTCTTTATCTCGTACAGTGACAATTTGGAATTAATTTATTATTTTTATTTTATTCATGCTACATAGACTTATGCTAAGTTTTAATAAGCCATTGTACTATTATAAAAAAGATCTACGTATAGGAGATTACATGTGATTTTGATGAGATTATTATTGATAAAAAAAAATGTGTTTATGACTCTTTGTTTAAGGTAGCAGGATGGGGATTGATTTATTATAGAAACTTAGGGTGCTATGTTCTTAACTTAGAACTTAAACTAACATAGACTTCTTCTTCTTATCGCATGGTTGATGAACAACCATAGACTAAGTCGGGTACAAAACAGATATTTCTTAAATCAACCAATCTTTTCTTGTGTAAGATTAGACTACGTTGGTAGTTGATTTAAATTGCTCAGAATTCGTATTTAAGAACAAGATAATTATTATTTTAAGAGGTGCGGAAATTTTGAAATACTCTGACCATGTTCCTGAACAATGCTTTTAAATACCTTAAAAGTTTATACTTTTTAAAAGGTTTTTTTTTGAGTAGAATTGCCCCTATACCTAATTTCTCGTGCAAAAAGCATCAGTCATCATAATCATCATCAGCCTGTATTAGTCCACTGCTGGCTATAGGCCTCTCCCAAAGCGCACCACTTTTGAGAGCTCATTGGAGGTGTTTGGCCAATAATCGCCACGCTAGGTAAGCGTGTTGGCGATCGCAGTAGCAGATGATTTTTACACGGAAGGATGCTGCTGCCCATCCTCCGGATCTTTCCCTTTGTCGCTTCTTACGATACCCGTGGGACGTGTAGGGGTTGTTTTATTCCTGGGCCGGATCCAAACGACACCAAGCTACAATCAGTGTCTACGACCATAAACCAAATTAAGCATTTTTTTACCTACTACTTAGTCTTTGTCATGACGTAATAAGTTGGCGAAGGTATATTCTTCGGAAATGTGCGCCGCGAAGTAGGTACTACATTAACGCACGCGTCCACTTTTTTCTAGATAAAAAGACCGCTACTTAAGTCTATTTTTATAATTTCCGCGTATAGAGATGTCGAGTCTATCTGATAGAAAAGTACCGCTTACTTCTTAAGTACACAATAAACATGTTGTTTCCCATCCGCTAGTCAAGTAGTTTAACTTTAGTGATGGCCTTAATGATTGTTGAATGGACGTTGACTGTGTAGATTTATCAAAGGTACATACCTATCTACCCGGACTGGGGGAAGATGAATGGATATTTAATTATTTTTTTAAATAAAAAAATAGAAACGTTTATTCAGCTTATGGGCAAAATACATCGAGCACAGAAAGTTTTTTAACATAAAAAACTAATGTTTTTAATCGCCTCTCCCATCACAGGTCTGCTGGCAGAAATTTCTTTAGAAATAAGCAGTACCATTGTACTTAATTTTCATGTTGATGTTTGTTATACCTGTTTGTGTGTGTACATAAATAAATAAATAAAAATGCTCAAATGTCCATGCCATGCCGAATGTGTCACGATCAGAGCTGAAACCAACGCGGTTTTGGTGTCAATCATTATAATAAGAATAATGATTGATGAAAATTGAAATTGAGATGGAAATTGAGATGATGAAAACGCGCTGGTTTCATTCTTTCTTATCGTATGGTTTATAAACAACCTGGTGTCAGAGTTTAAACCGCCCATAGGCGGCTTTACACACCATTGAAAAATCTCTCAGGTGTGCTGGTTTCATCACGACGTTTTCCTTCATCGTTTTAGCAACGGATAATTAATTTATAACACGCACATAATGAAAAATCAGAGGTGCGCGCCTTGGGATCGAAATCGAGACCACTGACTTGTCAGTCGACGGTCATACCACTAGGCTGTCAGTGCTTGCAAGCTGGTTTCATGACAATTATAAAGACGATCTACTCCAAGTGCGCAAAGCCACGGGCCATAGTTAGTTAATAATGAACACAGTAAACAACAGTTAATGGCCGATACACTTACATTTTTATGTTCACCGTCTATCGGCAGTATCTTTAGAATAATATCAAGTATTCTTTACAGCGTCAGTTTAATAGACATAATAGGGTATCACTTATGGTAGACGCTTTACATCTTTGCTCCATACATTGCAATAATGATATCAGATTATTAATTGTGTTGCATTTTTTGAAATTGTAAGGCTGAAGCTACGTTAGACAGCGATTTACGATGCGACTTAAAAAGTGAAATCAGTTAATCATGGAGTGGCTTTATTGCCATCATCATCAGCCTTTATTGCCATTAGTCCACTGCTGAACATAGGGTTCTCCCAATGCGTGCTACATTTGTGCGCTCATTGGAGGTATTTGCCTATAATTGCCACGCTAGGTAAGTGGGTTGGCGATGTAGCAGATGATTGTTATTACATAGAAGGATGCTGCTGCCCATCCTCCGGATCTTGCATTTTGTCGCTTCTTAAGACACCCGCGCGGGACGAGTAGGGCCATTCTTAGGCCGGAAATCACACGGCTCAATTGTTTTTAATACCTACTATTCATTTGATTTTTGCGTAGGCTTACCTACGCAAAAATCATTTTTGCGTAGGTACTACTTATAGTACCTACGCAAAAATTAAGTGATTAGTATGAAGTATTCATTTCAAAATTCGCTAATGATTTGTATAGCTGATATCGTAGTTTTACTTAGGTATGTATCTAGTTCTTAAAGCATAAAAAACTGATCGTTATTGAAATCCGCTAAAAGTGAAGCCATACATAACATAACATAGACTCAAGCCTTAATTTTGTTTCGATAAATTTAGATAATTATAATTAAGTAGGTATTGATATTTAAACAACAATAGACGTGATAGCCTAGTGGTGGTGACCATTGACTGGCAAGTCAGAGGTCTCGGGTTCGAACCCAAGGCGCGCTCCTCTGACTTTTCGTAAGTTATGTGCGTTTTATAAATTAATTATCACTCTCCGTGCCTCGGATAGCACTTTAAGCTGTTGGCCCCGGCTGTCAATTGTAGATCTTCGACAGTCGTTACAGGTAGTCAGAAGCCCGAAACTCTGACGACCAGTCTTACTAAGGGGTATCGTGTAACCCAGTATCTGGGTTGTGGAGGTCTGATAGGCAGTCGCTCCATGTAAAACACTGGTATTCAGCTGCATCCGGTAAGACTGGAAGCCGACCCCAACATAGTTGGGAAAAGGCTAGGCAGATGATTGATATTTAAACAACACTACATTGTATGGAGCGGACATGAAATACCACTACGTAATGTTGCAAAAGCACCTTTTATACAACCATACAGCTGTGTACTAGTGCGTTAGATAGGTACTTAGACAAACAAAGAGGAACCAGAACATCTGCCTAGCATGTGCACTTAAATAGCTTGAATGTTAGATTAGATGCGTAAATACAGGCTGGGGTGCCTTAGGTCTATGGAAAAATTATAGTTGTATTGTATGCTCATTCGGATAGATTTATATTTAACTATCTTCGGCCTGCTGCTTCGCCCGTGTGGTATGTCTATGTGTTATTCTGATGTAGGTATAAGCTAGCTTTTGAAGCTAACTAAGCTTTTTTAGAATTTTAATTCAATCATGATTCGAAAGACATGTGCTGCCATCTATTATCATAAGAACGTTATTGTTGTTTTCCTCAGAAACAGTACATTTTTTCGAGATGATAAGTACCCTATGTCCGTTTCTATACACCTGACAATATGTAGGTAGGTAGGTATGTAGGTAGGCCTTTACGTCTACTACAGACGATACCTCGACTCTTGCTGTGCCAGCCCGGGTTCAGCTTGTAGCCCTAAATATGTCCCTAAATAATCAAAATTAGATCCAGCTAGCAATCCCAGGCAATGCCGTAAGCCGAGGTTGTCAGTTAGTTGTCAGTCTAAGCTCCCTAGAGCTGTAATTTGAGAGAGACCACGTAGAAAAAAATATATACAAACGATTCTTGGCGTACCTAATGTCTGCAAAGCAGTGTTTTTGGTGGCTCTGGCTAAACAAACCGATGCGAGAGTGGCATAGTCTACCACAGGCTTAACAAGAGAAATTGCCGTTCTAATAAAATGTGGAGCTCGTTACCAGCCCACGTGTTTCCCTCCACTTATGATCCTGGGTCCTTTAAGCGGGACGTGAAAAAGCTTTTCTCAAGGCCGTCAAGGTGAGGGCCGTGCTGGGATGATGGCCATCACTATGGGACTCCACTGACTGCTTTCCATCAGGCAGCATGGAGCCAATTTGTGCGGCAGTAATAAAAAACAAAAAAAATCGTGGTTGGTACCGACCAACATTGATGTCATTTTGTCTCTTGTCAGCGAGCGCTCTGAACTAGGCTTTGTAAGGCGACCCTCCGCGTCACATTTGGGCTATTCTGTACGTTTTTCTGCGAGCCTAACTACTTTTACATGTCAGCGAAATCGGTTTATACCTATTCCCTCATCTCGATTCATTAGAAAAGGTTTTTTGTTCACAGGGTTATTGTTACACTGTGTTTTTATTTACCCTGTGGTTAGCCACGTAGATATAAGACGGTTCAATAAATCACTTACAGCGATTTTATGTCGCCAATTAGTCAAAAATGTGACGGAATCGTTAATTTATTAGTGTCGTGTTAGAAATTGGACTAGACTCGGCGCAAGCGCAATAAGATAAAATTGTGGCGTAATGTGGTAAAATTTTAGTGGAATTACCAAGAAGTACCTATTTATTGCAAAGAAGGCTTATCAAAATAAGCATTGCGGCAAAAGGCCAATCGGCCGTCCTAAAATGTTCTAGCATGACTTACGCACCATAAAAAGAGCAGAAGTAGTAAGTTAGCAGTGATTGCCTAGTGGTATGACCGTTGGACTGCCAAGTCAAAGGTCGTAGCTTCGAAACCCAGGCACGCACCTCTGACTTTTCGAATTATGTGCGTATCACTTGCCAAAACGGTGAAGGAAAACATCGTGAGGAAACCAGCACGCTTGAAAGATTTTTCAACAGTGTACAAAGTCATGTCAGATGCCTACGGACGGTTTAAACTCTGACACCAGGTTGTTCATCAACCATACGATGAAGAAGAAGACCGTAAAAATAGCTCATCATTATCGAACAGTCTATGGTTCTTTTGCCTTCATTTAATTAAATGGTAATTATGTCTCGAGTTCGAACCTGCTACCTGTAACTTTGCAGTCCAGCAAACATCCAGTTATCATTAAAGTTATTTGAAAGTCACTACAGCAAGTCGATAAACCACCTTTAACTAGAGAAATACTAAAATATATGAAATTACACCTAACCAGCAATTACTGACTTCTAATCATTAAATAACAGGTTTATTTTCATATTACAAGATTTACCATTTGACAGTAACAAATATACTAAACACTTCACATGTACAATTATTTTACAGCTACCCTCAATAACAGCAAACCTTAACACGTTGGTGTAACGTTCAAAATCGTTCAACAAAAGTTTTTTGATAAGAAAATTTGTGTTGTGTAAATTGAATGTTTTTGAGACGCGTATTGATCGTCCTTCAATAATTACAAGGCTTTGAAATTGTTGACTTGTACAATAAATCCTATTAAATTGACAACATGATTGTTGCAAATAAGGGCGGCGAAAGGGCCAACAGCCTTTAATATATGATATTGCGTGACCAATTAGGCATAGAAATATTGGTACTAATTGCCTTTTATAACGACTACTACTTACTAGACTAATCTCTCTTTCTAACAGAGATAATTAAAAAAGGATAACACATTTTTTGAACTGTCAAATTGGTCTAGTGCCTCGTTGGTCTAGTGGTAGCAAACGCGCACGCTGCTGAGCACGAGGTCCTGGGTTCGATCGGGGCCCTGTCCTGGTCCTGGGACCTGGGTCGGGCAAAGTATTATTGGGTTTTTCCATTAGGAAATTCTCAGTAGCAGCATGGAGTCTGGAATTGTGCCCGGTTAATAGCAATAGGCTCGCCCTCTCTCGACTTATAGCCGGCGAAACGTAGGTGTACTGCACACCTCTGGTTACCCCCTCTGGGGAATACAGGCGTGAGTCTATATTTTTCAAATTGGTCTTCATACGCCATTATTCAACAAGAACAAATGTCCTTATAGAAAAACGCTTGTTGTTTTCTATAAAAAATTAAATAAAAAATTCTTTATTCATCAATAATGTAATATAATTATACCAAATATAAAAAAATAGAATTAAATGTCAACAGAATAATTTATACAATAAATCGCTATTATATTATTCTGTTCTAGATAATTACTCGCGAATGCTCAACGTCATTACCCCCCCCCCCTTTAGGAGAAATCATGATGATACATAAAGTCGAGACATATAAGAAGGTAAAAAGAAGGGATATGGAGAGCTGGAAGAAACTGCATAGACAAGAGCTCTTATTGATGATTTAAATTAATGATGATGAGGACAAATTAAAAAAAAATTGAGGTGTTTTTCTCCTCGGTTCGTATCGTTGAGTAGGTGCACTAATATTATGTTCCTAATTGAATCAAATTGATGCGTTACTTCCGAAGCGCTCAATATGCGATAAACTAAATTAATTTGTATTTCTCATTTCCCACAGCATCTTATCTTACAAAATAATTATGAATAATGCATACAAACTTCAGTTTTGAGATATGCAAATCATTCAAAACTAATCATAAAAACATTTCCCTTGCTTTATCACAAATAAAAAAACAATATAAGTTTTTAAAAAAAGAATGTCATTCCCGTTCCGACTTTGAAATAAAACTCGTTCGGTGGGAACGGTTGCAATGACAAAACTATTTATATTTAAAAAAAGAATAGCGTACTTTGTCTATATTTTAATTTAGGTGAATTTGCATATTGTTTGAGCTGTGAATAATTTCTAATGAAATGTATGAATAAATTATAAATGAGGACAATGTCTTCAAGGCGCAGGGGAAGAGGAAGCTATAATTAAAATACGGAAAAAGATAGGGTTGGCCTGGTTGGTAAGATATGATTTAAAACTTTGCCAATTTTTAAACACCGCAACTAATTCTTTATCTTTTTTCCATTTTTTTTTACAATAACTAAGGTTATTAGTTGACCAGTGTTGATTTTATTGTTTATCTCTTTAATTTGAATAAATATTCCATAGATAGATTCATTTTTCTTAGTTTTAATTATATTTTTTTTTACTCGGTAGTTTTGGATCTGCTTGGATTTAAAAATAAAATAGCATAGCAATTTATTTTCTTCTTTAGAAATTGTAGTATCGAAGAATGAATTTAATGTCATTTAAAACTTAAAGAGTAATTTGAATTACTAAAAATGACAACCATAGTAACAAAATGATCTAAGACATTGCGAAGTTACTTCAAGGAAGCAAAAACGAGTTGTACCAACCCTAAATATATGCCAAATACTTAACAAGTTTACATCTCACTCAACCCTTTCTAAAGATAATGAAAACCTGTTCCGTAGTACGGTAACAATCTTTTTTTTTGTTTTAATCTCACCTTTTTGGCAGTATAATTGTCAACGGCAACTATTGTAGCCAGCCAGCAACAATAAAAAGCAAGGGTTAACAACAGATGTCGAGCCGAATCTGAAACGTTACATTGTCTTAATAAAATAGAGGTGCAATATTTGAATTTTGAATATTCTATTATTTTATTAAAATTAGTTTTTTTTTCTTCTAAAGTTCCGCCATTTCGTTTGTGGGAACTGTTGACCCCTTTTTCGGACGTCATTGTGTTGCCAGTATTCTTTTGTTTTTTTTTTAGGTGGCAGTTATTTTTGTTTTATTACGAATTGGATTTGATATGGTGTCGCTCGGCAGATGGTTTGGAGTTTTTGATAGTTGGATAGTGAAGAGTTGTTAAGTCAAAATTGTGTGATTACTTGAACGTGGAGATAAGTTTACTATACCTACCTACATATTTCTGCCGATCCATAATAATAACAGAAAACTCATATAAAGAAAAACCAAGAAAATAATCATTTTTCAAACTCTCACAACTCGGAAAAAATAAATTAAATATAGAAAGAATTTCACTAAGTGATAGGATTCAGAATGAGATAATTGGCAAAAAACTACCAAAGTCAAACTCCTGTTTTCTTTTCTAATTCCTGTTCATTGTGCGTATTAAAAATTAATTAGGTATTACTTGCTAAAATGGTAAAGGAAAATATCTTGAAGTAAATCAAACTCTTGAGAGATATTCTCGATGTTATTTAGGTAATTGTCAGAAGCCTACGGGTGGTTTGAACTCTGACACCAAGTTTTGGAAGAGGAGGATGAAGTCGCAATACCCAAACCGAACATTCGAACCCACCACAGCAGATACAGATAATAAAATTACGTACCAACCAGACATGTTCGATAAAATCAATACCATGATGTAAAAATATACATAGACACCTAAACTTGAAAATTAGGTTTAATTTTGCATACCATAAGATTGGTTTTCGCTTGTACGTGCGTTTATTATATGGGTTTATGTATAAGAATCGGTTTGTGCTAACAAATCTAATAATAAGAGTAACAAGCGTTGGGGGAGTGCATCTGATTTGGGAAAAAAAATATCCTATCAAGTTGGGGTGTCATGTTGCGTAGGTACAGACGAGATCACAAAGGTTTTATGTTGTGAAATTTTAATAAATTAGATTAGAAAATTCGTAGCTTATTTATGAAAAAAAATTAGTTGAGGTCTTGTTTTTTTTTTGCAGAGTTGTACTTGGAAAAAAACATTTCTTAGTTTGTATAAATTATATAAGTTCTAAGTTCTGCGCATAAAACTCTTTTGACTATTAAAATATCCGATCGGACTTAGGAAACAAAAATAATATTGTGTTGCATTTCAGGAAAAATAGAATATTATCTAATTATTCCCAAATCTTAGAAGGTAACGAATTAAAAAAACATACGGAATCACAAACAACATTTCTAAAAGCCACACATTGATTGCCACTGATGACACAGTCTGACGTTTTTTTTTAAATCTGAGATTTAGGGGGCAGCAGTTAGAATTAATTTTCTTTTTTCTCAAAATGAGATGCGTTTATTGACATAGTTAAAGACTACAAATAGTCTGTTAAAAAAATCTGTAAATGTTATTTTCTGTCACGAGTCATCCGTATTTTTTTTAACGTGAGTAAACCCTTTTTTCGCGACTGTACCCAATAGGTACCCTCCGTAGGTAGTAAAGTCGATTTTCTTCAAAAACATCTCTCTCTTTGATATCGTATACACACAGAATACATAGTTATATTTATATGGTTAAAAGGGGGAGGGGATTTTTTTAGGTTTCACCAACTCTCGATTTAATTTGAATATAAAATTTCTATTTAGAAGAATTTCTTGAGGGTGGATAGGTAAATAGCACGTCGTTACCCCCGGGGGTAAAGGTGCTTATTTTGATTTTTTAAAAGTAAAAATTAAGGTATTGAATTGGGTTTCTTAAAAATGCCATTTAGGATATTTACCTACGTTGCATTTGCACATATACCTATTTTGAGTTTAGAAGAAAACACTTTCAAACACTTGAGTTTTATTGAAATTTCATTTCAAGGCGACCAGGAAATGTCGACTCCATCTAGCTTAAAGATATTAATGTAATTGTCAAAGTGTTAATACACTCGCCATGGCACGGCACGCCAGGGATCGCGGGTTAAAGTCCCGCTCGAGTCAGTTGTTTTTGCGAGTTTCTTATTGAATAATATAATTTAATAAGCAAAACATGTACATGAAATATATTAACACACAATTAATTGAATTATGAAAAAAATTAATTTTGAAAAAAATTATGTTTGAAATTATAGCATATCATAACATTTTCTTAATAATTACTTCAAATAATATTTCTATTATCTCAGCAACTTACAACAGCAGTTTTTGGCAATAATAAGGGTAGGAAGATGATGAATTAGCAATATAATTCGTGTAGCATGTAAATAAAATTCGTCATTCCCTGTCACTGAAAGTTAAGAATGGAATTAATCCCGATAGATTCAGTCAGGGAATGACGAATTTTATGTCAATATTTTCCCAGAATGATATACAGCGTGTAACAAAAGTCCGAAATAATACTTAAGGGCGTGTATGAATATCATGAAGAGAATCACCTGTGAAAATATGAAGTACAAAGAAGCTATTTTTTTTTCATACAAAATAATTCTTTTGATTTAATTTTCTTTAATATTGACAGATTTCATTAACCTACGCGTGCCTAGTGCTTACCTAAAGATTTTATTAAAGGTAAATAGTCTGATGCGTGTTGATTCACCTTTCAGCTGATGTCTAGAGCTGTATTTAAAAGATTTTGGTAAAATCTTTGACCGTGGTTTACTCAAAAATTGTTAGGGGTTCGGTTTCGAAAACCTATGCTCACAGATTGTTTATAGGGTACCTTATACGTCCTTAATGTATTATTTCGGACTTCTGTTACACGCTGTATGTTTATTTTTTTCAACCAAGTACACCACGTTCGTAATTACGACTTGTCCGTTTCAAACTCGATTCAAATCACAATTATTTTTAAACGAAATAGCAATTGAACATTATCGATTTGTCTAAACGCCATGGTTAGGGTCACGAGACCGCGGGGGTGATGGGGCGACAACCCCTAGTCCAGTAGTTTATGTAAAATTTATGTGCTCAGCCAATTTGTACGACATTTTAGTTTTTTATGCATCCAATTCGATTTAAATATTTCAAAGATTGGAAATTATTAATTTAATATTCGATTCGTAGCAACAACAGCAGCAGCAACACGCTGCTGCTGTTGTTGCTTTGTCTGTTTTTAGCGCAGCAACAGAGCGATGCGCTTTCGTTTCTAAATCTAATAATAATAATTTATTAGTTAAATTGCTTTGTATTTTTTTCGCGCAGCAATGGAGCATCGGCTGGTCGTTTTTTCGTCAATCTAAACACATTAACAAAGCCTTTGATATATTTGGAAGTTAAGTCTCTCCATGAAAAAAAAATTGGAATCAATAAAAATGTCGGCCGCCATGATGGATTTGCAGCTTCCATATACCTATACTAGATTTCGTACGTAGGTATACAGACAGCATCATTAATATTGGTGACCCCTGCTAAATTATAACCTCCTTTAAATCTCAGTTTTGTGTTATATTTAAAGTTTAATAAACCTATTCTATCGAAGAGCAACAATATCTACAAATAAACATTAAAAAACAAGCTTTATAATAATTTTTTTTAACTTTAAACAACCAATTCAACACGTCTGTACCTACACTAATTTAAAAAAATGTAACATCGCTTATTTCTAATCTATTACCAACTTTTTCTTGTCTTAAAAGTACGAAAAGGCACTCGAATAATGATTTTAAGAATATCTTCTTCATATAACTTATCAGGTCGGATTCAGTTCTGTCTCCTTATATTTATCAAGCGATTGCAAGCGACAGGAGATTCGAATTTCAAAGTTCTCCGAGAATTATTGTTTGCGATTGTTTTTAATGGTTTTTCTTTCTTCAAGATTTTCGGCACTTTTTCTTCGGCTATAATCTTGATTCTTTAATTGTTAAAGTTATTTTTTGACTGGTCCTTGGGGACGCATGAGTGTAACCAACGGCTTTTGGTTTTTTTTTATGGCGATGCCGGTTCTTTTTTTAAATAATTTTTCACCCCTGATACAAGAGTTTTATACTATGTCGTTCCTTATATTAATATAATTGTTGAATGCATAACAAATATTTGTCCAACTCTCCACTAATGATAATTTAATCTTTGATAAACAAATTATTGTCATAGATAAACCACGCGAGACCTCTGGCATGAAATTTTCACACTAATATTATTTATATTTTCCTTCACCATTTACCAGTAACGGACGCTCAAAAAATCAATTTCCAATTTTAGTAATTTTGTGCTGCCTGCGTTTTTTTTTAATTTTTCTTATATGGACCTACCTAGGGTTCCAACTGACGACGATAAACGTAACAGTTAAATGATTATCTTCTGGTCTACAGGTTCAGTTTACAGAAAAATAGACAACCAGAATATTGGTAAATATCTATTGATACCGTAAAAGTAATATTTTTTCACTTTAAATACTATGTGTTCCTTTAAGAATTGTTTTTTTTTTTAACTCTAACATCGCACGCTTAATAAGAAACTGACCTATTGGGACATAAGTTAGAATTGAGTTTTGCATACGCAGACCTCTATGATTGACCAATACCATCTATGATTTCTATTATAATTTTATATAATAACTATGTACTGCTACTAATAATAATTTAATAATACTCGAGACATTTGCTAAGAACTAGACCAGACCCTAATTACAGATAAGTTTATCGCGTTTCCCCAAAAATCTACTTATTTGAGATAGGCCAATTAAGCGTGCGACATGTTCACAATATAATATTAAAGCTCGTATCGCAAATAAATGTTTATTTCCAAAGTCTTAAGTAAACAAAACCCAAGATTACATAAGCTGTAAAAAAAAAGTATATAATACAACGGGCCCTGTTGTATACAGGCTGAATGCTCATTAATTTGAGAACGGAGCATTGAGAATTATTTGCATTTATTATTGAAGCTTTAAGGAAAAAAGAAATAATTAAAGATGAGGTCGCGTGCCAACATCTCCCCGATTCAAACGTATGGTCGGCAAAAAATTCTTACTAAATTTATTTTTTTACCACTGGTAAACTGGCATATACGTCATATAATAAATGGCAACACCAGAGGTATATCTTACGCGTTGCTGACTGTGCAGGATTATGTAAAGACTAGCTTTTATTTTAGGCTATATCCCTGCCCGATTTCGTTCGGATCGCGATTCAGTAGGTTAGGCGCTATAAACTAACAAACGGACAGGCAGACAGTTTGCTGATTTATAATATTAGTAAGGATTAAAGATAAGGAATTATGTAAGAAGCCAGCCTCCCCGTTGCTCTTATTTTATGCTCATGCTGTAAGAGAGTGAAGGAATGGGCTAAATCGTCAAGGTAGACCCATTTGGCGATTTTGCCCATTCTTACTGATGGTTCTCCCACTACGATCACCACTATAGCACCAATAGTGCTAGATCACTATTAACTAGACATGTTCTTTATGCGTGAAAAGCTTGAAATAATAATGAATTCCTCAATGAAACTTTTTTATCTAAATATTTTTTTTTGCCGACCCTCCAATATTTAAGACGAAAATTATTTGCTTAAACACCCACTCTGGTACCCCCAAATGAGCATTTCTTTTTCTCAATTTGCCATTGCAATTATGGAAATCAAATAGGGGGCGTCGTCATGGCGTCTTAACATTTAATTTTGAGTAAGGTGTGTACCCCTATTTTAACTTATGTACCTACTTTAATTAAAATCTATATATATAAGTAGTTGATGTTTTTTTAAAATATTTTTCTGGCTTTCCCATACAGTTACATAATATATTGTATCGTTTTTGATAAAATTTTGATGCCTAGAATTTTGTAAAAGAAATCAAAAACTTTGGATCCTTCAAAATTATGCAAGTTTTAATAAATCGAACACTCATTATACCTTAATAATCTAAAGGCAAACTGTTCTATTACGTAGCTTACTTATTAAAGCTTTTTCTGGTTTAACTTTTTATTTATTTTGATAAATATTGATAAATATAATGTCGATATTTAAAAATAAATATCCTGACCCATATTGCCCCTAGATAGAAGCAGTAGGCCTGTAATCTACAGCCTCTAGGAGCAATATGGGTCAGCTTTATGTAACAAGCCTCTAAAATTACAAAAATGTTAAAAGCTCGTTCAGGCAAAATAGAAATTTAGTTTTTGTAAAGTTCATATTTTTTGGTCAGTGTTTTTTTATGCAAGCTAAAACCTGTGCAGGTCTAATCCATATCAGCAATAGAACCTACCGTTTAAGGGATCTCCACGAATCCGTATACACCCTGTATAGTAGGTATTCTACGATATCGTCTAATAATTAATACCCCCGAGTAAATCTTTTATTATTATTTAAATCAGTAATTTTCAATATTGAACGGAATACATGCAAAGCGTGTTCTCTAATTATTTTCTAGAGAGTGGGAGAAAAAAAAATTGAATTAAGGGGTGAAAATTTTTTGTCGAAACTTAAATAAAAATGCAGATAGGTGGAAGTTTGTTAACAAGGGGGGTTACCCCCTTTGAAGTTCGCAGAGAGTACGCGAGCGTGAGGGGCGCCGTGTACTTAGGGGCGAAAAATAAGTCTCTCCCCTTAAATAAGATATCAGCGAAATTGAAATTGTTGAGGCGAATATTTTTTGGTTGGTTATATATACCTTCTACGAGTCCATGTTACGTTGAAAGCCACTTCATAAATGTCTGGTCCTTTCGACCGTTTAATGGTCCTTCTTCCTCGTATAATAGGTACTAGCTACCCCTATACGTAAACAGGTTAAATGTAGTACAATATCTCGTAGTAATTACCTACTATCAAGTGAGATGGTTGAAAGAAAACTACGTCACTCTACTCTAGTTTGATAACAGGAAATAGCAGTTTCTTTTTACAATTATTACGACAAAATATTTCCTTGGTAATAATATTTCGAAAATAATTTGCCGGAACAAATATTGATGCAGACTAAATACGTTTGTAAACCCTGCTAAAGATTTATAACACAAATTATCTGAAAATTGTATAATATAGATACCTAATAAATATTTACATTTCACAAATAACTCGCAGTTAATAAAATTAAAAAGATAAGGAAGACCGTATCAAAAGGCTTACAACGAATAAAGTACTATTATAAAATGACGCGTCATCTTCTTACCCTTTTATCGATTGTAAACATAATGGCTCTTAAAATTTATTGATCTATTATTAACGACTCGCTCGTGCCAAATATTTAAGTAATCGAATAGAGACGTATCAACACCTTCATTGATCAAATCGATCCTCAAAGGATACAGGTAAAAAATACCCTTTTAACTGAACAAAAAAAAAAGATTGCGCACTTTTTTTTTTAAGAAAAAAATCCTCTTAAGCGTTTTTGTTATTGTAATTTTTTTTTGGAGCACAAAAATTGATCCGTTGTGTGAACCGAATTTCAATTATGGGACCCGAGATTTTTGTCTTTTTTTTTGTAATGTTTGCCACTTAACTCGCTTACGGTAGATGTATTTTGAATTAATGTTTGTGATTTTTTTGTTTCTGTTTTTGCTAAATTTTTTTTGTTTTGTGAATAAACGTGTGACTTCTGTGAAGAGTTGTTTTAATTTAAAAACGGTTGTGACCTTTTTTATATAGCTCCTGCCTATATATTTAATATTTCAGGCAGTTTTAAAAGTAACTTTATCTTTATTTTCTTTAGTAGATAGGTAAGTTAATGAAAGGGTTAAATTAAGCATGTTTTTAACGGTTAATAAATTTTCATTATAACCATAAATAATATAACTTCCGTGGCGCTTTGCTGCTTTTATTGGAACTCTACGAACGCTTCATAGTTCCAACTACCATCGAGAATTTCTCTCATTATTACATCATCATTATCAGCCTGTATTAGTCCACTGCTAACCATGGCCTCTTTCAATGCACGCCACTATTGTGCGCTCATTAAAGATTGCTCATAATCGCCACGCTGGGCAAGCAAGTTGGCGATCGCTATGATTATTGTTACACAGAAGGATGCTGCTGCCCATCCTCCGAATCTTTCCCTCAGTCGCTTCTTACGACACCCGCGGGACGAGTAGGGGTGGTTCTATTCTTAGGCCGGAATCCACACGGCACGGCATATCTCTCAAATGTATTGATTTCTCCTGATGTTTTTGTGTAGGTACCATTTTAGCAAGTGAAGTCTGAGTTTGAACCTGCGTCCTTTGACTTGGCAGCCAACGGTCTAACTACTAGGCTATCACTGCTTAGTTTAGGTTAGGTAGCTAATAATAAGATTATAAAGATTTAGTCAAAACCGTTCATTATTTTTGAGTGCTTCTTGATATTTTTCATAATTTTTTGTTTTTCTTGACCAAAAAATTCTTTTCACATGTCTTCTATTCCCGGTGAACTCGTCACACAGGTACATTTGCAGTTACACCGCTATCCTTTGGAACAGGTTCAAGTTAGCGGCAGAAACCAGTTATGTAAACTTGAACTTTGTTCGTAGGTTATTGGATGTAGGGTTCTGGTGTAGAATGATAATTCTTTATGGTTAACCGATTGTGATATCAAGGACCTGATTAGCTATAAATAAATAGATCGGAATTCTATGTTATTTGACAGATAAGTAACTGATCATTTGAGTTGTTTGTTAAAAAATCAAACAATTTTTTTGTTTTTCTTGCAATTTTATTTGTTTTTTCTGCAATGTTCTATGAAATCTTTTAAGGTAGTAGAAGCAAGAAATACTTGCATTTTGATTTTTCTTTTAAGCAGGATTAAAGATTTTTTAAAACGCGATTATTTTTCAATCTATCACTTGATTCAATGTGTAGACCTCGCAAAAACCTGAAACGTTACTAAGCATATCATGTTATTTAGGAAAAACAAATAAGTAGGTACTTTCAGATGGTAAAAAGCGTACCTACTTACCATTTTTCACATTCCCCTAATACCCATGCAAAATAAAACTATGCATTTAAAAAATTGTTTACAGAACCACCAGCTCAAAAAACATTCCCGATTGTTTTTTTTTTTCAACAGTAAGCACTTTAGTTTTGCGGCGTACTACTCGGTTCACAAGGGGACTGTTCTTAAGATCAATGGTACCCGTTAAGGATTGTAAGGAAAACCAGTTTTGTTCTTACATAACGTTTGCAAAAATCTTTAGTAAGTAGTGGTATTATTTATGTTGACGATTAAAAATGAAATAACTTTTTAATATCGCTAATTTTAAGAATGAGACCAAGGATTTCTTCTTCCCGTGTGTCTAACGAAACAGCATTGTGTGTCGTGATTGGGACAGTTACGTTTCACAAAATCAAACGCGGGTAGTTGAGAAAACCACCCGCAGCTCAAGACGATGACGCCCGCATACAGCAGTCTTCTCGTGACCACGGTCAATGCATCTTGCTTGACCGAAACGTCGAGGTTGGGTCAATAATGATTATGTTGAATTATCTGCGCGAAAAGACCTGAAATCATATTTAAAACATGAGATCAAGAATAAATATCCTTGGTCTCATATTTTGCATAGGGATTTAATAAATATTAAATATTAAATCCTTATAAGTTAGAGATGACAGAATTTGTAGATCCAAAGATAAAAAATGTCTTTCTTAAAGAAGCTCTAAGTAAAACATAAAAAAAGAATAAGTTAACTACATAATATATTACCAAAAGCCTCAATATTATTAGTAAGTAGGCAGCAACGGATTGACCTAATTTAACGTAGTTTATAGGCCGGAAAATTGTATAATTTTTATGTTCCCATAAAATTAGGGCCTCGGCAGCCACAGGAAAAGCTAGCACAGAAATATTATAATAAATAGTATGTTTCACCTCTTACACTTTTCAGTTTTTCACATTTAATTTAAATATAGTTGCTCTTTCAATTAAAAATACAAGCGGAAAGCTTCAAAACCCAACAAAAACGGGAGGCCAGTCAAGAACTCGGTGCGGGAAAAGTCCACCCTTAATAAAACTTTGAAAAACTTCCACCGGTTAATTAATAAAATTGTTTTAAACTTTGAGAATATTGTTAATTGATTTCGAGAGTCAATTATGCATTATTTTGTTTAAGATTGTGTTCTTTCGTTGTTTAAAAATTCCTTCTTTATTTGTTTTTATGTCAATTTTGGAATAACATCGAAAATCAAGTTTTTTTATTTTAGTGTATGACTTTTTTAAGTAAAACAAATTTGTTATAGCTGCATTCACGGCTTGTAACCTTTTACTTTTTATATTACATTTAATCAATTTTGGTATTTCGTCGAAAATCAAATGTTTGTTTTTATTTCAGTGTATGATACTTAAAAAGTAGGTAAAACAAAAGTAATGCTGCAGTCACGCATTATAACCGTTTACCTACTATTTCGTATTTTAAAAAATCCCATTACCTACATTAGAAAAATACAGATACAACATAAAAAGTAAAAGTTAAAAAAAAACAACACAGATTATTAAATAAACAAAAAAAAATATTTGAAAAAATCTGCTGAGATAGGGTCCATTTTTGAACATTGCCCTATAATACAATATTCGTGTCTTTGCCTTAAATAGAACAATAAGGCAAAGTGCCAGCGAGAAGTCCTATTTACTCAATTGTCTGTAACGGCTCCTATTATCCAAAAAACAAAGAACACTTTTTATACTCCCACATTAACTACGGAATTTCTCATTTTGCGAACACTCAGACTGTTTAAGTGAATATTATGCTTTTAACGTCTCTTTTTGACGACAATTTGGCCCTGGGAGACGGAGTTGAATGTTTATTTTTGTCAAAAAGTTTTGTTTAAAAATGTGCTATGAAAAGTTTTGTTTCTATGGAGGTACATAACTGTGGTTGTTTATAGAATAGAGGATATTTATTATGATTACAAGTTATAAATAGTTAGGAGGTATTTTTTTTTTGTGGTTCTTTATCTCTCGTTCCATTTTGTTATTTGTTGTCATCATTTTAAAAATGACTGGCTGTTCGTCCCTGGCGTCACCCAGGAGATAATTTTTTCAATGAGTTTTCCCTTTAAAAAAATACAATATAAAAGAAAATTCTAATCGTTTTAAGTCATTTTTTATTAATTCTCATTTTTTAGTTTTAGCGTAGTCTCTTCTGCTAATCTCTGTTGAGATTGACTGCTTTGACCGAAATTCGGTGAGGATGATATTATGCAATAAACATAATTTGTCTTTGTCATAAAGTCTTTAACCCTTAGATAACCCCACACCTTCTTAGAAGCCATTTTCCCCATAATTTATATCAAAGCAACTTGTTAAATTTTTCTCCACCTTTTTGAAGATAGAACATCCTATATAACACAAATGCAGCGTACAAGTAGGTACAAGTACATAAAATCTACACAATACATAATCTTCATAATACACAAAGCGGCACAACCCCAAAATCGATACTTATTATGTGCCAATAGAGAACGAAAAATCAGAATGAGGGTGACGGATGGTTAAAAAAACGCGAGGGTGGAATCGACCCCCAAAGATTTTTTTTCTTTTTTTTCTTTAGGGGACGTAATCACAATGGTTAGTACATCATTATGTGCTTATTTATGGGCACCCTATGGGTAACGGGACGATAGTTATCGAGATGAAAAATTGGCATGTATTTTAATTTTGTATGTATTGATGCTGGTTTTGTTTTGCTATTGGAGTACATACTGAGTACATACTCCGCCGCCTTTTTTTATAAAAAAAAATGTGGTATAATTTTCAAAAAGAAGAACAAACTCTTTCTTTCCTTATCATATGGTTGATGAACAACCTGGTGTCAGAGTTTAAACCACCCGTGACCCACTAACATGGCTTTACACGCCGTCGAAAAATCTCTCAGGTGTCATAAATCGATAAAGCAATTGATAATAATTTCTAATACGCACATTAATTCGAAGAGTCAGAGGTGCGTCGGTGCGTGCCTGGGTTTCGAACCTACGATTTTTAACCTGGTTATACCACTAGGCTATTATTTACAAAAATACTGAGAAACGCTAAAAGTTAAATATTGTTATTTCATCCGATATTCATGAAATCATGATACCATCCCTCAAACCGGACCATTAATGCTGAAACCGACATGGCTCTTTAACTAAACCATAGTATGAAATCTATAATTTATTAATTAATATCTTTTTAAATTTTATTAGTTAGATACAATTGAATTTAGTCATATAAATACTTCTGAAATTCCGTACTAATACTCTACCTCTAGTATTCTACACCTTTTCCCTGTTTTAGGACTAGAAAGCTACATAAATCCTCACTCAAACACTCCAACAATTCATTACTGACTTCCTTATAAAGATGGATATCATTAACACTAACCGTTCATTGCAATTCATTAATAAATCACCTATAAAACTTAATAAATCGATGCTATCAAGATGAAACAATTATAAAATTATAAAAAAGAGTTTTATCGTGGAAGAAATCGTACCGCCTTAACACAATGTATGGATGGTGCTAGCCAATAGTGAAACAGGTAGATATAATTACCGAGTTAACCACGCCTCGAATGAGGAAGTAAATTTATTAGTTTGTTTGTGTTTTAAAAGTGGCACTAATTGTAAATTGTAATGGCTTACATAACGGTATGATGGTAGCTTGAACTATTGATAGAAGGTTCTTGACTTCTTTTTTTAAAAGTTTAGATGAACTTTATAACATTTGAAAACTTTTGAACGCATGCAAAGAGAATTCTAAATTTGAAATGTTTGTGAAAAGAGGATAAGCTGCCAGTTATATGATACATCTATTTATCAGGTAACTGCAAACAGTACGCATATAAGGGAAAGTAAATCTATTTACGGTTGTAGTGTACGTTGTATGTAGAAAAGAAAATTAGTAACAAGGGCTGGATTACAAATAGCTTAGGTTACTAGCGGCATTACTAATTTCAAACTTTAAAATGATTTGTTTGAGGTCCAATAAGTAAAGATGTCCCACTGCAGGGCAAAGACCTCCTCTCGTTCAGAGAAAGATTGAGCATTAGTTATCAGCAAAGAGCAGACAGCGCAAAGAGTTCTTAAATTGTATTTATCATTCGGCAACTCGGATTGAAACAAATAGCTGATGAATTACTCAAAAAAACTATAATATTATGGGAGAGAATTGCACTTGTGACACAGCACATTCCACTAACTGTGACGTCATATCACTACCTAAATTTGTGTATTCTTGATTTTTTAATTGAAAAAAAATTGCAATTTTATAGGCCATAAAAACCGCAACATTAAAAATGCCACCATAACAGGATCTTCAGAAAGGGTCGTTATATTCAACTCTCAATAATCAATCAAGGCCTTTGATGCAAATTGCATCACTACACAAAGCACTCACCAATCTGTCTTGTATGGCCAATGTTTGGCCACAAATAGGACACACACGAATTTATTTTTGATCATAAATCTTTATAATACTTGTAAAATTTTATGTAAACCGTGTATGAGTTTTTATCTAAAGGTATATTTTTTTAGGCAGCAATCAACACTATGCACATTTTCACCTGGAGGTAGGTATTAGATGCTTATCTTGTTAAATGTTTCCTGAAATTGCAATAATGTAGGTAAGTAGAACATTTACTTTCATCAAAAATACTTAATTAAGCACAATAATAAAATTAGAGAGAAAAAATATTGTCGTGATTTGGTTATACGAATTCTCTCAAATATAATCACACCCTTTACACACTCTGTATTACCGCAAAACTAAATGAGAATATTATAGAAACAAAAAAAAAATACCGCGTTCTTATTTCTAATTACATGCCACCAAGAAAATTCTAAAATCAAAAGAAAATAAAAACGACAACGTTATGTAATTTATTTTTAATCCAGCCAGTAATAAGCTCACCTAATTAGTATTTCATAATTACAGAAAAAGTATTTTTAAAAAACACATTCCACATTTAAATTAATCCTAACACAAAGTTCACATCGTTAAAACTTCCATCCAACTAAAATCTCAAGAAATAATACCTACTGAGAAATTAAAATAGAGAAAAAGTTTCACGTCACGAAAAATCGACATAGCGAGGGCGATTCCAAGATGGCGGCTCTGCCTCTTAGCACCCTATTTTTGTATTCTTTCCTCCCTCGCCCGTATTTATGCATTTCACCCCATCTCGCCCCCGCGTAAAAGTGCATCGAATAGTACGAGCACTCTGTAACCTGAATATGTCGGACTAATTGGGTACGCTGTTTTACAATATTGGATAAAAGTTTCGGTCTTTGTGTCCGCGTAGTTGGTGTGACTGGCTGTTAGTGAATTTTATTATTTTAAAACTGCTATTAGGTTAGTTGCCAATTTTTTTTTTTTATTAATGATGTCAGAATTTGGTAGTGGTCCTTTGAACTACTTAATGTATTTTTAAAAGCGTAGAATTACTTTCAAGACGGGTCACATTATATAATAACAGGTAGTAATAACAAAAAAAAAATCTCTTTTGGATTGTTAGAGACAGCTTGGCTCATACTTTAAATCTATTTATCAGAAATACAAAACTTTACTTATACTTATGCTTTTTTTTACCCTACAAGTAATGTGAACGCCTTCTCCGTAAATTATGGGATACTAAATGTGGTGATTCTTAGCGACTGAAACTGATGTCACTGTATAAATTAATACTAATAATAATTAATTATATGTTACTCAAAACAACAGAACTAATAAACAAATTGATAAAACAAATACTATTTAGAATATTCGTAATTAATAATCAACGTAACAAACATTCATTGTGAGAAATTCTCTGATCAAATTAAGTATGCTTAACATGAATAATAAATTGAAATGTGTTTATTGGAATATTAAATATCTGTTGTGTTTATATTTTTAATAAGTTTAATACTTATTGCAGGACTATGGTCCTTTTGCTTTTTAAAATTGGTCCTTGCAGCGTTATGTTAATATAATTAGGACCAATAACGCGACTTGTTTTGGCATTCTTTTCTGTATTTTCTCGTAATTAAAGAATAACTCCCTTGTATTATTTGCTACTTTTTGCAAACTATAAAACATAGTTGAAGAAAGACCAAATGTTACAATGATCACATAGTAATATTTTTTGCCCATACTGAAGCAAATCTTTTAGTACCTACATACTTACAAATATTGTCACACAAATGTCCTATGGGAATAAACCTTGAACCGCGACCCGTAGATCAAACCATGGTAGCAGGAGCATAGGATCTATAGTCTATCTTTAATATGATAACTAATGATGGTCTAAATTACCAAGACCAAAGTCTTCGTGGAAGGAGGTACTTTGGTCTTAGACTCTTAGTGTATAAGAAAACATCTATGATTATTTCAAAACGACCAAAAGCAAAAAATAAAAACTATTAATTGAAAAAAAACTTTAAAAAAAACCACAAAGTCTTCATTCAAACTTTGAACGCAAATAAATGAAAATCAACTTGAAAATTTAAAAATAGAATCCATTCTAATGTTAAATTCTGACAGATTTTAATTTTAGTTTAAAAGTAATGGACTCGGGTTCCATATTTCATAAATTTCTCTTTGAAAAAATATGGCCTTATCTATGGCCCATAATCCGTGTTTTGACGTTATCGGGATAAAGAAAAGATGGATGTGACATTCCCTTGTATCTGTGTCAGTTTAGACTTGGGATAGTACTTGAGCTAGTAATGGCTTACACTTCAGATGCCTCGCTTTTCTATTCAACGAAGAAATCTATTCTATTATGTATTGCAAAATAATATTGTATAGATAAATAAGATATTTTGGGCAGTCTTATGCGACCAAGATTATATAACAATTATTTAACGGTACGATTATCTTACGATGTTTTTGTTGTTATTGTAAAGTCGCGTTGTCAACGTTGAATAATCGTTTTCACGATTTAAGGTTATAAATTTATAATGTGTCAGGCATGACGTTTTAGTATTTTAAGCAAGATTGTTGGAGCTATTGAAATAAATAGAGGAAAACGTAAAATCTTTACTACATCATCATTATTTTGTATGACATTCAAATCAGTGGTGTAGCTATATAATTGAGTCACGTTGGTCTCCAACACACTTCTATTCTGCCGTTGTATAACTATAATGTCGTATAATTTGGGCTTTAAATGTTTTCACGACCAATCTTATAAGAATTACCGACGATGTGTATCCTGTATTTGACTGACACTTTTAGGTAGATTCTTTAAAATGTCGGTTATATTTTATTAACATAACATAAATTAAATAAAGGTCTCAACAAAAATAAATTGACCACTTTTGCTATGAAATAGATATAATACTTCGACAGTTTCATAATTATTATTTCGATTGAATTCCAAGTATTACAAAGCAAATTAAATACTATCCTTTAGTAAAACGAACTCCCACGCGTAAAAGAAAAAGTAATAACGCATACAAATGTGCGAATAAATAAATAAAATGAAATTATTTCTTTCGTAATATTTATCCTGCATTTACTAACTCACTTGCTTTCTAAATCTACTGTCCCGTTAACTGGCGCGAGTCACTTCGCGGACGTGTGAATGGGGCTCTAGTGAAGTCTTCACGAGGGCTCGTTCACCCCTCCCGGGGGGCGGGAACTGAGGGGAAGACACACCCCTAGACTCGCCGTGTAGTGCAGGAGCAAAACTGTTTTAGAAGTCTGTTATTTGAATTTGAAATTTGTGTTGATTGTTTGTCTGTTATGTTCGTAATAGCTATTTTATTCGCGTATTAGGTAGCTATTTTATTATAATAAATTATCTTGAGTGCTTTAAAAAAAAGGATAGTTCTTAAAAATAAAAATAATTTTAAAACTTTGTTTTCTATTTATACTAAAAAGGTAAGAAGCACCTATTGTTTGTAATAAAAACAAAAGTGGTCGTGACTAAAATCGCAATACATAATATCCATTTTGTAATAAAATCCATTGTCGTCGTAGTGAATGTGTTTGCACTGTTCCAATAACACACTCTTATATCTTAATATTATTATTTAAAAAAAATGCACTTTTACCAAATCTTGATCAACAGGCTCTTATACCTAGTACTATATTAATATGCTAGTCTAAAATATTTAAATACTCATCAACATTATTAATAAACTGCAAGCAAATCCGTGCGACATCCACAAGCGAACCACCCACACTTCACCGCGAGCCCTCTTTACTTCGGGGTCACCCCACGCCACTTCTTTCTCTTATTTCCCGGCTTTTTTTCGGACGCCATTTTTGCGACGCATGCGTACTAGCCGCCGCGGCATACCATTCGTCCCCATCGATTTATCAGATACTATAGGAGTAAATAAAAATGGGTATGTAAGTCGTTTTTACCTATTTTTGTTAAGATATTTCTAGAAATCTGCGGGCATTTTAGCTGGTATGTAGAGTATAAGTAGATTCAGAGTGTTTTTAGTTAAGAGTTGTGTTACTAACTGGACTAAAATTTAATTCTAGTGTCTTGACTTTGATGTGGGTACTTTAGGAGTGGATGGAGCTCAAGAAAAGAGGGGGGAAAGAGACCAATACAAGGGGTGGTGTGAGTTGGTTACTCTTTAGGATAAAAATAGATACACCAACAGGTAGGGGAAGGTATGGTTAATTAGATAGCCATTAATCCTTTTTTTTATGTATGGCAACACCAACGTAATATTTGTAGCGCACAGTGAGCGAGTTAGCGACATCTCTTTTTTTAAATCTTTATTTATGTTTAGGGGCTTTCAATACCAAATCATTCAAAACATCATTACCAAACGACATAGTTTTTTAGCTGCGTCTGATCTCTCTTTAATCAAATTATTCTTATTCATTGCTAGCTTCCGCCTGCGGGTTCGCCCGTGTGGTATATTGATTTGTAGTCAACACGTGGTCCCATCTAATTTTATCAGAACGTTATTGGCGAACGTAAGGTTGGTTTATATTGATAGATTGCAAGACGAGATTTTATATCCTAACACAAGCATAGCTTTTTAGTTAGATATTGAATAAACAATTTATTATTAATACATTATTATTGCAATCTATCAATATAAGCCAGCCTTTTAGATTTAACTCAGATACATTCTAGGATACATGTCCTGATGTCCAAATAGTTTACCTACCACAAAAAATATAGGTATTTACACAAATCTGTAGGTAGTTTGATTCATTAGTAAATCTATTAAGCCTTGCAAATATTCATGCTATAACTACGATGCCGGTCATCATAATATAATTATGAAGCAATTCCTACGGTGCAGGGGTGCCAACCTAGCGGCGCAATATCCGGCCCGTGCGGGTGGTAAACCGGTTACAGTCCGGTAGTGACGCAGACGCACTCATCCGGTACGGTATAATTATTAAGTTCATTTTGTTTAGAGTTCTGTATGTCTATCTAGTTAAATCTGTCATCAGCATTGTTAATTTTGTATTCGAAACATTGTTTTAAAATTAATTAAATATATAGGGTGAGCTAGCGTGGTGATTAATGCTCAATCCTTCTCTGTATGAGAAGAGGCCTTTGCCCTATATTGGGACAGTTACAGGCTGATTTATTTAATCATTTTTTAGGGTTGTATCGAATTAGTGAGTAAAATTTTTTGAGTGGTCTGCCTGCGACCACGAGTGCTGCAAAGTACTCGAAACGTCAGGATTGTATTAATCAAAATAAAAACGCGAACTATATCCGTTTAAAAGTTGTTTCATTATATTAGAAGGTATTTTAACGAACAAACATGCGATCCGACAATTGAAGCTTCGTTGTTAAAATTTGGACTAGGCCCCCAGCACACCTGAGAGATTTTTCATCAGTAAAGGCATGTCAGAGGTCGAGGTTGCAAGATACTGGCCCAAAAAACTATAATAGTATGAGTCAGTGACACGAGAAGAAGAAGAAGACGCCTACGGGCGGTTGAAACTCATAACAGATTGTTACAGATAAAGAAAGAAAAAAAGTTATGGCGAAAATCGATTATAGTGATTACTCGATATTCCCAATGGCTTTAGTCGCAGAATGCTTAATTTTAAAAAAATCCTACCGAGTCTCAAATGGATTCATTCGCAAAGTGACTAATTGTCCAAATGGACTAATTTGCAAAATACCTACCTAATTCTTATCCTAATGCCTAATTCTTATTCCTAGTTTGTGACTCTTTCACGCAAAACTTCAGAAAGGATTTCTGTGAAACTTTACAATTAGTTTGTATAACATTAGCTTATCAAGTAGGCTGCAATTTATCAACATCCCACGCGAGCAAAGCCACGGGAGAAAGCTAGTCTGATATAAATTAAGCAAAAAAAAAAGTAGAACTTTATAACTACAGAAGCTGAGAATCAAAAGCTCATTACTATTCCATTGAACCGATAAGGAGACACCTAAAGGTCTCCCGATCCTTACTTAAAGGTGGCAAAATCACCCCTTCTTTTTACACCCGAATAAACAGGGATCGGGGGTAGATTTTCTTTGCCCTTTGAAATGTAAAAGGGTTCTTAAAGAAATACCCTTACCCATGGCTTTTCTATTTGAGAAAACCACAGAACTGAATAAGCTTCGAAGGGTTTTCAAAAGACATGGCTCTGAAGTTCCTTTGAAGCTTGGTAATTTGATTGACTAGTTTTGTTTCGGGGCTTCGTTCGTGTGGAAAAAGTCTGAGGACAGGGTGTTGAACTATCTCGTTTTGTTAATGCTCTACTTAGCATAAGGTAGAGCATTCTCGCTAGAGTGTCGTTGTTTTTGGTACCTATTTGTAGGTAGTTTCTAGTAGGCGCAAACTGTAGGATGACTCATTCAATCCTATATTAAAACTTTATAATGCAACTATGAATACAAATTCAGCAACAAAAATATTTAGCAAACCAAAAAAAGAGATTGGTGCTAATTCTCTTGCACACGCTCTAAACTAATTTAGACTCGCCATCTCTCTTTCTAACAGGGATAATTAGAAAAAGATAGCAGATTTTTAGAGCTGTCAAACTAGTCCATTTGCGTGATATCAACGAGAATTTAGTCGGCATGTCGTAGGTCTCGTCTAATTTTACGTCAATTGCAAGGAGGTAGACTGATTTGACAGCTCTAATTTGATAGTCCAATTTGCTGTCATTTTTCGATGGTGTTTATTAGAAAGAGATATAGTTAGACTAAAATAAGTTTAACGGGATGTACAAGAGAATCAGCACCATTATCAACAATACGTATAAAATTAGATGTTTGTTATCATTCGATAAGGAGTTCTATTGTTTATCTCTTTTTGATTTGGTAAATGTTCACGGAATTAAGTGGGACAATGGTGCTTGCTGAATCTCTCGTCGTGCTAAACTAATTTTAGTCTATCTCTCTTTCTAATAAACACCGTCAAAAAAGGACAGCAAATTAATCTGTCAAATTAGTTTACGTCCTTGCAATCTTTGAATGCCAACATAGAAAATACACAGACAAATAATTAGAAACCTCCTTATTTATGAAAAAAAATATATAAAACAGTAAAAACCTATAAATATAAAACAGTACTTCCTCTTTCTTGAAGTCAGTTAATGAGATATCATTCAAAACTTTTGCATTCTTTTAAATAAAACTTAAATTGCACGACTAACTCAAAATTTTTAAGAGATACCTACTTCATTAAGGCATTATTATGTCCAGCGGTGAACTGCGATAAAACTGCTTGATTGATTAATTAAGCAGTTTGAATTGTGGTACAAAGCTAATGAACTTACTATACGAAAGACTATAGATCAATGTCTTACTGAAAGCCCGAAAAGCATATCAAAGAATGCAGTTGGTGTTGCGTCTTGTGCCTTGGGTTATACATATTAAATCAATGATAGACGTAAGCAGATTGCATGCTCTTTTGAGACCTATTGTACTTCCCTCAAGTGTGTAGTTTCCTCATGATGTTTTCCTTTACCATTCTAGCAAGCGATAAACCATTTTTAATTGGCATATCAATCCGAAATTCAGAGGTGCGAAAATAATAATAATAATAACTTATTTTTCAGAAAAAGTTACAAAATATAATCACATCTTAGTTTACAAATACGGAACAGAAAAGGGGGTCATATTGGTACCTGTACTAATGAGAACATTGTATCACTGCACAGCCTTCCACGTATTAAGTTACAATAAGATAATTAGATCAAAAATTTATGATAATACAAATTCATATAATACATCCAAAATCTATTTCTATGGCATTTAAATTTAATTTGTTTAAGTAAATGCTACGAAAAGTCAAACCTAGGCTGGGTTTCGAATGACCATTAACTTGGCAGTCCAACGGTCATACCACATCATAGGTTTTTTAATATATTAGCTAGGCTTCGCAAAGAAGGGACGCACAGGTACTACACATATATAACGGTATTCCTATATATACATACATACAACAACTGCACCCTGCATTGTTTACCACCAACACCCTTCAAACCAGGTATTCACAAAAATTCTGTTAAAAATAAAACCTCCTTCGTCAAAAACCCAGTGAAAAAGAAAATTCGAGCGCCGCCATCTCCCTGGAGCTTGGGCCGACGTTCGCAAGATCCCTTGTGTACCCACTCTTTTCCTTATTAACAGCGGGTTTCTGTACGAAGGGGAATGATCTTGATACTTGGAAAAAAATGACGATTTTTACATGGAATTACGGTGTTTGTGCATTGTGTAGGTAATAAAATGTAACTGCACACACGATACAGGAAAACATTTTAGTGTTGTTGTAATATACTCTAAGCTATGTTTAAAAAAAAAACAAATGTCCTGTTTTACCAAAACAAATATGATAGCACTAAGTATTGAGCGTCAAAAAAACACATTATGATGTTTTAGAACTTGACGTTTGTTTTAGAATTGCTGCAAAAGTAAAGAATTCCCATAAATGAAATACATATATTATAATATTATACTAGCGACCCGCCCAACAGAGAAAGCGACTTTGTTTTATACTATGTAGTGATGATATTGTTTCTATGAAAAATCTTTCGCGTCGTTAGAAACCAGTCCTAATTTAACACTGTGGCACAGCTATCAACACCTAACTCCACAAAACCAAAATCTAAAGCATCAAGTTACAGCAGTCGCTCTACACAGACACCCTGTATGCTGGGCTTGTTTCTTTTTGTGAGGGGCGCAGCGCCCCGTGTATAACGGAGCTAAGTGTGCAGAACGATGGTACCCTTAAACATGGCTCTTATACTATCTATGTTCCTTACCTGATCTATGTACAGTGTTTACATAGATACCAGTGAGAGGACTGAGAACAGTGATAGCCTATTGGTACGTTCATGGTAGGTATAATACTTTCTATGTTTACGCCTAGTATTTTCCGCCCACGAATTTCAAGTCAAGATTATTATTTCCATTGATGCAATTTTAAGGCCTTATTATGTCACAGTTGATGACGTAGTTTTTGGACTTGCGTGACCTAGCTGTTACGAGAAGAAAATGCCATAATAAAAGTAAAAAAAAAAGATTCCGACGAATTGAGAATCTCCTCCTTTTTTTTGAAGTCGGTTAAAAAGAAAAAGATGCTAAGTAAGTTTTAAATATTTTTTGTGAGTTTTTAACATGTTATAGCACATGATAGCTTTTTAAATATAATTATTTAGGTAATAAGAAAATTTTGAAAAAAAAAAAGTTAAGTATCGTGCTGTCGGTGCTGTCTCTATAAGACTCTATAGCTTTGACAAAGACAGATTAAATAGGGTAAACTATTCCTGTTTAATATTTAACCACTCAATACCTACATTATGAAGTTAAAGGGTTTAAAAATTGTTCCCTAGACAGAGATAGCATTTAATAGAAATAACGTCATTGCACGATGTCTAACGAACTCCATGCAAATCGAAGCGTGTTACATAATTTAAATTTGGCGCCTTATACCGTTGTCCGTTCCTTATTTGAATAGTCATTGTTTATCCTTACTCTGTTGTTTTTTTTCACGACGCCATACTAGCTCTCTGTACAATCGCAATACAACGTGTGTCTATTTTTATTGTAAAACTACAGCTTCATTAAATCTTTATTTACCTTTCAAATCTTCGTTTAATTCATCAAAGCGATTGTCATTTTGCGGTAAGAAGTTAGCAATTAGGTAATTATTTATAGTTTTAGGTCTCTAGTAATTCGACAGCTTATAATATCGGCACATGTTTTAATTTTATGCTTAAGTCATCTACCCTATTGTAGACTGACAAAAAGACCGGTCTCCAAACATCCTAGATCGCTGACTTTAACTAAACACTTAAAAAAAAGGGCCCTTGTCATAGACCTCTTGATCTATGCCCTAGACGTGGCTAAGTGTCAGATAAATTTGCTATCGACTTTAAAAGGCAGGTGTACTTACGCATAGTTTAGCCTTTGAGAGGCAGATTTTTTATCTGAAGGATATGGCGTCTTCTAATGGGAGAGAGATTTTTTTTATAACATAACATCGTCACCAGTATCCTAATTGACCTTTAATGTGCCCGGTGGTTGCAGGTCGAGTGCCGTGTGATATCCGCCCCAAGAATAGAACCACTCCTACTCTTCCACGGGTGTTGTAGCGACAAAGAAGATTCGGAGGATGGCCTGCAGCATCCTTGTCAACAGCAATCATATGCTACTGCGATCGCCCAGCGTGGCGTTTATGGACAAATACCTCAAATGAGCGTATATTTGGAGAGAGCTATGTTCAGCAGTGGACTAATACAAGCTGACGATGATGAAGATGCGCCCGGTGTGAGCTTCTGTAACTGCGTTCACGCATGACTCAAGATTTGGTCTTGGTCTTGATCGGGTCATTTCTGTGCCCCTTCAGGGTCTGTGCTGTGCCTGGGAACTGCTGGCACCGCCTTAGTTACGGCACTGTTTGCCACTTCTTCTTTTATATCGTATGGTTGATTAATAACCTGGTGTCAGAGTTTAAGGCGCCTCTCCGCCCTAATCTACTATCTTTAAATGAATTATTATTTTATGCCATTTTTTTACTCCAATCAAGCTGGATTTTATGCTGAAACTTTGTATTGTTGTTCTTCTTCAAATGGTTTAGTTCGATTTTTCATAACTGTAATCATTGATTTTATATCTTCAATTTGCGAGCGAGATAGCAGATTAGCACGAAGATCGAAGAGATATGCAAGTAAGGTCTAAGTTAGGTAAGTAGGCGTCTAACACGGCTATTAGCCACTGTTTCACCTGATGGTCGATGATGGTGGTTTCTTGCCTAGAAGTAGCACTCTAGACTTTAAGACTTTTAAGTTAAAGCCGTCGGGACCCATAGACTCCAGATAGAAGTCCTTTAATTGAATGTTTTTTTGTTTTTCTCAGGTCCCGGTGCCACCACCTTCCACAACATCATCAGCAATATTCCCAAGCCTTAAAATGATGCAAACTTCGCAATATAAATCCAGGCTTGAAGAATCCAGGGTTACAGCCACACATAGTCTTCAGAAGGGTCTCTTTTAATTAAATTCTTTTTGTTTTTCTTAGGTCCCAAAAACAGTGTAGATAATATCTATTCTACCTACTGATAGAGGTTTAAAAATAATACGAGGGTACCGACAGGATTTTGTCCAGTAGATGGTAACCAGCACTGCCGAAGCCGGAAGTATTTTGATATTTGACGGCCGCAAATTTATGATGTTTGTCCCATCACTCCCATCATTAGACTTTTACGACACACGGAAGGAGAGGGTACTGTAGAGACCAAGAGATCTATGTTGCGTACCTCTCTATACGAATGCAGGCTGTTTAATGACAGCTTCATAATTTGTTTTTTAAATATTTTTGTAGAAAATAAATTTCGAGCTTTTAAGTGCTACTCAAATAATATATTTGAAAAATGTAGCCAAGTTCATTCACTTTTTTTTTAATGTATCTAGGTACCTACCCACAATAACTTTCTTAGGATAATAGATGACGCCACATGTAGGCTACAATTTATCAACATACCACCCGAGTGAAGCCGCAGGCGGAACTAGTGATGATGATATTATTGTGCTCAAGATGTTAGGCTCGGACCACATGGATTAAAAATTATCATAAATTTTCGCTGACAAGAAACCTCACATGAATGAAATTTGCATTTTGCGCGTCGTTCAACGCAATTTTATAGTTATGGGCGCGAAGTAAACCGTAAGCCTTGGAATTAACAACAATTTCATTTTCTTCATAAGCAGTAAAATATAATGACTTAATTTTTTATTCAAAAGCTACCGGCAGATGTGTCAGAGAAAGTTATGGTTATTTTTGTTATAAATAATGTTTTTATGAAGTATGAATATTTGTACTTAGCCTACGTCAGGGTTGACGATGTGACTACATAATTTGATTGCAAGCCAAATAGTAATGACAACCCGATGTTGTTTTATAATCAAACCAGAGAGATTCCTCTTGAATTAGAATTTTTCCTGATAACAAATGTAGGCTGCCAATACGCGCCGTTTCCTGGCTAATTAAGTAGGTACCGTCAGCACCAAAAGTAGATGATCAAAATCAGAAATTCAATACTAATGAACGGAGTTCGAGTCAGAACTGTGTGGCGTCGAAGTGATTCAAAAGTATGTGATCGTAAATTATACCAAACACTTACTACTAGTACAGCTGCTATATATATCCCGAACTCCGTTCATTAGTATTGAATTTCTGATTTTGATCATCTACTTTTGCTGTTGACTGTACAAATGAAGGATTTAAAAAAAAAACAAGACTAGGATTCAATAAGCTCTTGTGGGTCCGCTGATGATAAGTGATTGCTCCTAAATCATAAGTTGAAGATCACCATGTTGATGTCGTGTGTATTCTATTGACAGGAGTTACACATACAAGTCGAGAGTTGAAGACGATAAATACAGCTTGATACTAATAGTAGGTTGTCGTTATAATAATGGCCCATGAAAACAATTTGATCCGCAGTCAAAAAGTAAGTATTTATTTACAATTTTCAAAGAACTTAATTCAATATAAATATTTAATAAGCTAACATGTGCTAAAACATGTAAAAATTTCACAAAAAAACTTAATTCAAATTAATTCTAGGCGTAAAAGCTACTCATCTGCTCAGGGAATTCAGTAGCTACGTCACAGTGATGACATAACCTGAATATGTTTTTGTTTTTTAAGAATGTCACGTCTTTGTTTTGCACGCACGAGGCGACACGATCACTGGCCATATTATTTTAATTTGTCATTCCTTTTGTTTTTAATTATTTTAATTTTCGAACCTGTTTTCGTTCGATTAAAAATAATGGTTAATCTACTTTCGAAATTGGAACAAAAGATGAGTGCCAAACACATTCAGCACAGCTGAAAGATATTGTCCATGAAATCAGTTAGTCTTCTTAGACGCAATAGGCGGTTTAAATTATAACGCTAAGTTGTTTAACAACCATGATATAAAATAAAGGGAAAGCACAAGTCAAAACTATGCCGATTAAACATAAAAATGGCTGCAATAATACCCGTGAAATATTAACCCAAACAAATAAAAACTATATTTTATTACTTTAATTTCCAATCGTTACGAATCGATACAATTCCTCGATATACCCAAAGACAATCTCTTTGGATATACCTACGTAATTTATAGCATAAGTCTTTAAAATTCAAAGGGCTTTACAAGATAATTTCAATAGTGGATATAAATTAACGCTTGAATAAAATTATAATCATCTATTATAATTTAAAAATTCCACCAGATCATCGGAGCAGATCAATCGATTCCCATATAATAGTAATCGATTGGTCACATACTTTCACATCACTAATGAACGTGATTGACCTATTTAAATCGATTATTCGAATGCAGTGTAGTGATAATAATCGATAATTTTAGATGTAGGGTTTTGATTGTGTACATTTGATGATGGTCTGTGTTTTTGTTTTTGTTTGGGTAAAATGGTATCTCTCTCAAATAATTTAGATTCTAAGAAAGTATTTATACGAAATATGCAAAATATTTCTTCCTCCGTTATTTTGTGATTGAGGTCCTTAAGGCTCGTCTTGGCGGGGACACTCCCGTGTTCCCAGCTTCAAAAAGTTTATTTTTAGTTTAGGTACTTAAAAATACTATAGATACTGTACAAAATATTATAGTAAGTACATAAATCAAGTAGTACCCATCCTTAATCTTACTAATATTATAAAAGTAAATGTTTGTTACTCTTTCACACAAATACTACTAAACAGATTTTGATGATAAAAAAACACATAGGCTTCAATTTATAAAGATTCGGGCGAAACCGTGGGCGGAAGCTCGTATATATTATTAATAAACTAAAATAATAAGTTCATACAATGGTTAAAAATAAATGCTCAATAAGACTTGTCTTTATGGAGTACCTAAAGATAAAATAGTGATATGGCTTTCCAATATAATTTCGAAATCGATTAAGTAATCGATACATAGTTTATGGTCCCACAAAATGTCAAAGTGACATGTGTCAAACAACACCTGCCTTCATATATGAAATCGAATAAATATTATACGATAAATACGATTATTTAATGTGATGTCATTGGCCATTACTCCATACGAATCTTTAAAAAATAAGTTTATAAAAATACATAATGATTACGTAAAAACTTAGCATAATTATAAAATGTATGTACTTATTAAGTTACAACAAGAATAATGAAAAAACCTCACCTCTGACACTTCTGAAACTAATTATCGGTAGCTAAAACGGTGAAGGAAAACATTATGAAGAAACCAGAACACCTGAGAGATTTTTCGACTGTGTGTAAGTAAAGCCATGTCAGATGCCTACAGGCGGTTTAAACTCTAACACCAGATTGTTCATCAACCATACGACGAAAATGAAGAAGAAGAGAAGATGGATTATTTAAAAACTAATTAAAACCTTTTCTCGAATGTCATTCAAGGTGTCATAATTTTTTTTTCTATATTCCTTGAATTTTATTCTACCTATCACCCAAGGTGTCATGAAATTTTTATTTTTATTTTTAAAGATTTTATTTTTAGTATTTTAAACGGTTTTATTTAGCTTGCCCTGTTTATTATTTGATTCAAATTTAGTAATCGATATTTCACCCCCTTCCTGTTGATAGTTTGATCTGATATTTGGTACACAGCTTTAGTTTTGATGACAAAACCGTTTAATGTAAAAAAAAAATATTATTTAGAGATTTAATTTTAAACTCACTAAAGGACTTTTATTAGAATATTATTAGCCTCCCAAGCTAGGAATTGAATTATATCTTTATAACAACAGAATTAATACTATGTATGGCGGAAACACGAAACCAGGACATTACTTTTATTGAACAAAGAATGATATCAAAACCATTATTATAATAACAAAAATATATCATTTAAAGAGGCTTATTTAAGTGGATTTTCAGGTTTATTCATTTTTTATTGGATATAATTTGCTGGTGTTATGGGAAATGGGTCGTTTTACAATGGCAAAGAGCCGGGTGTGGTGTGTAGTTCTCTTAATTAACTAAGTAAGTTAGTAACGTGATAGCATAGAGGTTTGACTGTTGACTGGTCAGTCAAAGGTCTCAGATTTGAGGTGTATGCAGTACACTCACGTTTCACCAGCTATGTAAGTCCCATGTAATAGGAGGCGAGCCTGATTCCAGACTCCGTGCTGCTACTGAGAATTTCCTAATGGAAAAACCCAATAACACTTTGCCCGACCAGGAGATCGAACCCAGAACCTCGTGCTCAGCAGTCGCGCTTGCTACTAGACCAACGAGGCAGTTTGCCTGTCAACTGACATTTTATTTCGCCTAATTTATAGATCGGAGTAGATCTACGAACTAAAAACTAAAATAAGTTTTATCAACTGAGACTTAAATGAATGCATTCAACCGCTAGGATTAAAGGCATACATGATAGGCCATCATGAACTTAACAATGGACCACATCATTCAAAAGTACCCCTAATACGGTCAGCAGAATAATAATTATATTCAAATGAAGGCCAGGTGTCCATTAAAAAAAAAATTGTTAGTAAATAGAACCGAATGTTGTTTAAAGGAATTTGGTGGTGACCCTACTTAATCGAAGCGTAAATTTATTGTTGAAAAAGATTGAACTCTACTGCTACAAAGTTTAATAATAATAATGTTTATTGACCTGGTATAAGCCAACTACACAGGAGATATTATAGTGCAAAAGTGCATGCAAACATAGGTGCACTCTCTATTCCCTCACTCTCTTAGTCCGATGGGACGGCAATCCGACACGACCGGAGAGAGATCAGGCGCAGGACCGACGGCTTTACGTGCTTTCAGAGGCATGGAGCAAGTGATAATTAATTTATTACACGCATATAACTTAAGAAAAGTCAGAGGACTTGCCGGTCAACGGTCATAATATCCTCCCGAAGTCCATTTTCGACCACAGCGGCCAATTTCAAAGGAGATTATCCAACTACGCAGAGTTCAGAAGTGCGCGAGCAAACATAATCTCTATTCCCTCACTCTCATAGTCCGATGGGACGGCAATCCGACATGACCGAAGAGATCAGAGGTCCTACTCCGAAATTTAAAAAACGAAGCTTCGATTGTCGGATCGCATGTTTGTTTGTTAAATTACCTTTTATTAGATTGTTTTTTTTTTAATGGATTAGTAACGAAACGATAGATGAACAGTGATACAATTAAACAGTGATAATTTAGTGGTAAGGATTGCGATTGATGGTCGATCGATAATACCTACGTTCCGATCCGAAACATCGACGTTCGATTTTCAGAGTAGAGCCCCTGGCCAAGACCAACGTTTTTACGTGCTTGCCGGGGAATATGCATGGAGCAATTGATAATTTATTAAGTATCCGCTCATAACTTACTTGTTATTTTCTCGATTATATTTACATTATGATTTTTTAATATTAAAATTGTCGCTTTATACAGACAAACAAACCACTAAAAATCCCTTCGTTAATAAAAAAATCATCTCAATAGCAACCAACATTCAAGAAGGGTTAGTTTCGGACAATATGACCCCTACTTATTGATGTAAGCTTAAAGGGTTAATAATATAAGCCTACAACAATGTCAGGTAGCCAGCTGCTAAATTACAATGTACTTACTTAGGGCCAGATTTGACCTTTGAATACGGAAGTTTCCGTACGATGTAAAAAATAAATAAAAAAAAAAGTTATTTGAACATCGAACGATGGACAACTGCAATGAATTGTTTGCATTAACGGTTGAATGAATTTGTTACAGAGCTGAACAAAACCACAAAACATTTAAAAGAAGGTACTTACTTACCTATTGTTAAAAAAAAATAAAAAAATATTGGTGCTTTATTTTCTTGTACAAACTCTAAACTACTTACGAAAAGTCTAAAGATTATCTAAATAACTTTAAAACGTTTTGGAGTCGGTTCCAAGTCAAGTTCTAGCCTCTTTAACCTTCTCATTAAGAACTTGACTTGGAACCGACTCCAAAACGTTTTAAAGTTATTTCAAGCTTTTTAGTTCCTTTTGAAGTTGGTTTTATTTTTTAATAAAAAAAATTACTACATAAAGGTTTATCATTTAAGTAGTACAAATAGCGGCATCTATTAATTTTTACCTCAACTAAATACATACAGACCGTCTGTTAGTAGTACGCCATAGCTACGCAATCTTGGTAGTACTAGAAAGAGATAAAAGATGGCGGGAGTAGACTCAACAAGTCATACCTAAGTCTTTGTACATGTACAACAGGTTAAAATTAAAAGTAAAAATTAAAATTTTATTAATCATTTTAATAAGTGAATAGATCGCATAATTACAAATAATTCAACTAAACAATATTTATTTTGTTATCACATAAATAAGGTTTAATGGCAAAATTATGAAAATTTTCACTAACGGGGCATGATACTAATAATAAGTCAAATAAAATTACAATATCAGTTTCAAAATAACAATGTGCATTTATTTCTAATAATATTTGACATAATTCTTTCAAAAAATCATAGTAACCATCCTTTTGTTGACGTTTTACTCATATTCAACTTCGAATCAAAGAATTCGTTTTCCTTTTTCAGCCCCTTTAAACCCATATAATAGGGGTAATCATTAAGAGTCGCTAAATAGAAGATTCCGGGCGCATTTCTGTCAGCATTCAGCCCTAGAACATTGGTTTCCATAGGATTTTTATCATAGCATTCTCTATGTCTAGCTTCGTTTACCGAATCACATTTCATGGCAATGAAACTATTAGGATTGTTTAGAGCAGCTATCCATATAGTGAAAGACCTGATGTGGCTACATAGTACAGTACATGGAACCCAGAAAAAATCCCCAGGTTGAAATTCCCCACCGTTGACGTAAAAATTGACATGACCAATGGGAGCTGCCATTCCGAATCCATCAATATTCGTTTCAACAACATCAACGAAGTCAGCATCAGACTTGTCCAGTCGGTCGCTTGGTCCTAAATTTCGGAAACAAGGACCAGCTGGATCCAATCCTGTTATTCTAGAAATGTTCATGCCGGTTAGAAGTCTATAGTTTTTGGCTATGAAACTTGCTGTTTGAGCTCCAAGACTTAAGCCTAGGAGCTGCAGTTTTTTAGGGTCGAAACCGTATTTGGTAAGGGCAGAGAGCATTTCCGCGACATGCTTTCCGATGGTCCTCATGTTGTTTGCAGCTCTGGAAGCAAAATGGTTTAAATATTTAAGGTCTTCTTCTTATCGTATGATTGATGAACCTCGTGTCAGAGTTTAAACCGCCCGTAGGCCTCTGACATAGCTTTACACACCCTTAAAAAATCTCTCAGGTGTGCTGGTTTCATCACGATGTTTTCCCTCACCGTTTTAGCAACTGATAATTAATTTATAATCGCACATAACTTACGAAAAGACAGAGGTGCGCGCATTGGGACAGAACTCGAGACCACTGACTTCTCAGTCGACGGTCATACCACTAGGCTATCAGTGCTTTTAATGCAAAATTTAAGGTACATTCTCCAGATGACCATGCAATACTAGGTAAGAACTGATTATAGTTTTTTAGTCAATTGGGAATACCGATGTTATTATTTAAAATGATATAAGGTTAAACCCAATGCGATAGTGTGGCATTATGTAGGTACATAACATACAAAAAACAATAGACAACTTCGATGTTTGAAACTCCACAATTCCTATTTTATTTTTGTGTACCTAATTGTATTTTTTTTAATAAGGAATAAAAAAAACTGGAAAAAGTATGGCAAAAGAAGGGGGAGGCCTTTGCTCTGCAGTGGGACATGAATTAAGCTATTAAAAAAAAAACTGCAAATGTTTGACCTGGGGGCGTATGCGGAGCTCTCATCTGAGCATTCCAAATGCGATCCAAATGTAGTGTTCCTTTTTTGAAAATTCTAAGAGCATACAAATGCCATAGTCTAAACATCATATAGTCAGTCGACGCGTTTGATGTTTTCGGAAATGCCGACAACGTCTAGACATTCGTCGCGACGTAAAAAGTGTTAGGGTTGACACAGGACTAAAAACAAAAATATGTTTTTATAGTGTTTTTTTTTGTAAGTATGTATAACACGTTATCAAAATTGGAAAACGTGGCCGCCATTTTGAAATTTTTATTTACTGGGCCGATTGCTTTCAAAATCGATATCTGAGAGTCCGCATGGTCTCCGAGTACATAACCGTTGTCAGAATTGAAAAAGGTGGCCGCCATTTTGAACTTTTTATTTACTGGACCGATTGCTTTCAAAATCGATATCTGAGAGTCCGCATGGTCTCCAAGTACAAAACCGTTGTCAGAATTGAAAAAGGTGGCCGCCATTTTGAAATTTTTATTTACTGGACCGATTGCTTTCAAAATCGATATCTGAGAGTCCGCATGGTCTCCAAGTACATAGCCGTTGTCAGAATTGAAAAAGGTGGCCGCCATTTTGAAATTTTTATTTACTGGACCGATTGCTTTCAAAATCGATATCTGAGAGTCCGCATGGTCTCCAAGTACAAAGCCACCCCTGAAAACCTAGAAAACGATACCCATATTGATTTTTACTAAAAACTCGCGTCCGCCATCTTGGATCTCAAAATTAATGTCATATTCGTGATCACCACCCCCGAAAACCTAGAAAAAGATACCCATATTGATTTTTACCAAAAACTCGCGTCCGCCATCTTGGATCTCAAAATTAACGTCATATTCGTAATCACCGTCCCCAAAAACCTATAAAACGATACCCATATTGATTTTTACTAAAAACTCGCGTCCGCCATCTTGGATCTCAAAATTAATGTCATATTCGTGATCACCGCCCCCGAAAACTTAGAAAACGATACCCATATTGATTTTTACTAAAAACTCGCGTCCGCCATCTTGGATCTCAAAATAAATGTCATATTCGTAACCACCACTCCTGAAAATCTCAAAAAAATGCCCATATTGATGTTTTTCAAAAACTCGCGTCCGCCATCTTGGATCTCTAAATTAATGTCATAAGTATTCATAATCAACCCACCCGTTGAAAATTTGAATCAACATTTAAAATTCAAATAAATAAAAAGCGACACCCGCTAATTCCTAGGACCCAACAATTCCATACAAGCTACGGTGCGCCCCCCCCCTCCGTCCCCCGCTCCACACACCCCGCACGATTGCTCTGTCTAGACGTGTTCGTTGGACTACTGTAGGGAAAGAGAAGAGCTCTTTATACTGTGCAAATGCTATCCAAATGTAATGTTCTTTTTTAGAAAAAGGATATCATTTTCAAAAATAATATAGGTAAGTAATTTTTTTTTACGTAAAACGGTTTTGTCATCAAAACTAAAGCTGGGTACCAAATATCAGATCAATTTGTCAACTAGAAGGGGGTCAAATATCGATTACTAAATTTGAACCAAATAATAAACAGATCAAGCTAAGTAAAACCGTTTAAAAATAATCCTTTTTGCGTTTGTTATACATATAGTATGTTTGCGTTTGTGTTGAAATGTCTGTCTGTGCTCATAACTATACTTAAATCATACTCACATAGGATAAGAGACAGCGGTAAATTTATGTGTATTCAAAAGCATAACATTGTACCCCAATTTTCTGTATTCCGCCCCCACTGTTAACGCAAAAGGCAGCATGGGGTGGTCCATATATCCACCCACGTACATGACGGTGGGCTTCTTAAAGTCTACATTGGGTGGTATGATTAGATTCTTAATATTGTAGTAGTTGTAAGTCGAACGATAAAAGATTTTGCCGTGACTTTGAATCGTTATTGCTAAGAAATTAAGGTTTATTGCGGGGATTGGCTGCGGTATTTCAGTGCCTGGACCTGAAAAAAAAAATCTATTAGGTCTTTGAAGATTGATATGACAACTGAGGTGATTGCTATCAAAAATCGGGTTTATTCTTTTGTATAATAAATAATAATAACAATAATAAATCTCTGGACCCCTAACCACCGGTAGCTTGGACCCTGTTCCCGATACCGGTGGGCTACTATAAGTATTTTATATTTTTAAATGTATTTTTTTTATATATATATAAAAATGTATTTTATATGTGTATAAATTAATAAATGGAACAATAATAATATCCGTCTTCTGCATAACTAGCTCCGTGCCTAAAGTTGAAAAAATCGATGTTCCTAATATTCAGTCGCGTCGGATAGCCGACCCGAGATGACAATATTAAAACGTATATGATTCGAATCAAATTGTAAACCTTCTTTTTGAAGTCGGTTAAATATTAATGGCATACCTTGAGTTCGAACCTATGACCTTTGATTAAACAGTCCGAAGGTAATAATCTCTAGGCTATCACTCAATGCTCTTGTACCAATGACTTGTGCAAATAAACCTTGTAACTTCTTCAGAAACCGCTATCACTGGTTCGATTCTCGAAAGACATTTTAATCACAATACAAACATCAGAAAGTGTTTATTTATTGATATTCGTTTCCTTTCGTACATTCTAAAACAAATATTTTCTTTGTCATCAGCATTTCAGTGGAGAATAAGCACTAACTCAATAGAGATAAAAGCCATTTTTCAATAACCTTCTGATAAGTTGAAGAGTCTACGACATTGAGTGCTGGCACGTCATAAAAGCTAGATATTAAAAAATACGCATCGTATTGAGAACCTCTTCCTTTTTTGAAATCGATTAAAAATGGAATCAGCCGTTACTTTGCAGAAATCTTTTATGATGAATGAGAATATCGCATAAGTATAGATAATACTTTATAAAAATGTTTAATGCCCTATAATCTGCTATCTCACTCGCACATTGAAAATAAAACCAATGATTACGAACGTAGTTATGAAATATAGTTATGAAAAACCGAACTAAACTATTTGAAGGAGAACAACATTACAAAGTTTCAGCAAAAATTTCAGCTTGATCGGAACAAGTTCTCATCAACAAAATCCTGAAAAATCTCTCAGGTGTCTGGTTTCCTTACTATCCCTTCACCGTTTTAGCAAGTGATAATTAATTTTTAATACGCACATGAATCCGAAAAGTCAGAAGTTCGTGCCTGGGTCCATACACCACCATAAGCCACCTTTGACTCGGCAATCCCACCATACCACTAGGCTATCACTGCTCTTACTAGGAGGGCTAGGAGGATGATGAAAGGAGATTTGTATTGTATTGCATTGTATCTTCAAGTAAAAGACCTTCCTCTTGCCTAAACCTTAACTTACAACTAAATCCTTGGTCTAGTAATAAATGCTAATTCGTTTTATTGCAAACTTCCTGCATTTAAAAGACAACAAAGATAGACTTTTTAATTATTAGAATTTCGGTGGTGTGTGTCGATAATTAACTTTATCTTAACGACCAATTAATTGTTTCGGGTAGGCCTGTTAACGAAACAAGTTTTCAATGCATTTTCAGTTCAATTTCAATCTTTTAGGGTTCTGTAGAAATCATGGGAAACTTTTCAACTTAGATACTATCGCGGACACGAACGGTGCACCACTTTGCCATCAAAATGCTTTGAACGATGCTACGTGCGTAGAGGTGGGACTAGCGCTACGTTCGGACGCCGGGTGCAAGCGATTCTAACCTTAAGAGTGGTGCACCGGCTTTGTCTACGATAGTACCTACACTATACCTAAACATTTGCAAAAGAATTTGTCTCCCGTGTTCCTTATCTCATAAGTATTTAAGTCAAAAAATCTATAATTATTCTCAATAGCAAGCTGTTCATAATTTATGTATAGCAAATTAAAACTAAGTTACAGATGTTTACAGTTGTTATAAATTAATAACTAATTCGAAATCTTAATAAGAAATTCGGTCGCAACGGCCAATCTAGTTGTGATTTTAAGCATAGACCATATAATTATGTAAAATGATATTTTTTGGTGTGCATTAGAGGATTAAGGTTAAGATTAAGATTAAGCGTGATAGCCTATTATAGTGGTATGACCGTTGGACTGGTCCTTAGTTCGAACCCAAGCCCTCTGACTTTGCGTAAGTTAGGTGCGTATTATAAATTAATTGTCACCTGCTCCTTGCCTCGGAAAGCACGTTAAGCTGACAGCCCCGGCTATCATAAAGGGCTTTGACAGTCGTTAAAGGGAGTCAGTACCCTCGTAAAATCCTGAAAACTAATCTAACTTCAGAATATCATATCCCGTTGGGTTGCGGAGGTCAGATAGGCAGTCGCTCCGTAAAAAACTGATGTTCAGCTACATGATTATTATCTGGTTAGATTAGAAGCTTACCCCAGCAAAGTTGGGAATAATAAGGCTAGGAGGGTGAGCCATGTATCGGGGTAATACCACTCTCACACAAAATATTGACGAGAAAACCCAGGGGCGTAGCTTGGTAACCAAAGGCCCTGCCTGATGTACTTGATGAAAGTGGAGAGCCTTGTGTACTTAGTACCACAGGGAATTTATTTTTACTACACTTCTTACTACTAGGACAACTGGTACCTTGGAGTGGAACCAATAAGTAGAATTTTCAACGTTTTAAAAAACTTACAATCAGCCAAATATCCTGAAACATGTCCTGAATCTTTCGAACTGTCCGATACCGCGGAGTAGAAAAGTGTGACGATCACAAAACAAACACGAATCATATTTTTAAAAAAAAAACAGTGTTCTTTTTTCAAAACGTCTTGAAACACTCACGGGCAGTGAAAAAATAACGAGCAGTTTGAGAATTTATGGTACTAATGAATGACTTCAATAAATAGGACTGATATTGTAACCTTCGTGTATTATCTTTAAGGCGTAGCTCTTCAGTTAATTCTTATCCTTTACTAATATTATGAAAGCAAGAAAGTATGTTTGTTGGTTTGTCCTTTTTAACGGAGCAAGGGATCGACATGAGTTTTTGGGGTGGTAGAATCATGAATGGGAAGCAGTGATAGCCTTGTAGTATGACTGTTAAATGGTAAGTCAGAGGTCTCAAGTTCGAACCCAAGCCTACCTCGGACTTTTATATTTATTATGGGCGTATTAAAAATACCTATATTATTATCACCAGCTATCGTCAACAGCCTCGACAGTCATGAAGATCTTTGACAGGTATTAATACCCTCATAAAATCCTAATAACTGATCTAACTTTAGCATACCTAACGTATCCGTTTTAGTTGCGGGGGCAGTTAGTAAGTAGATAGTCAACTTGGCTAACCCCCCAGGGTCGATAAATTTTTAAACCAAAAAAATTATATTAGGATGAAACCCATTGGAAAAGGAGGAGAATATTATAAAAATGAAAGGAAAAATAATAATAATAAATAATTACGGGCAATCTGAGTGCGGAAAGTGGGGGGTTAAGGGTAAAAAACGGTTTATTTCCCCCCACTTCCCGAACTCAGATTGCCCATAAATTAATTTTCCTTTCATGTTTATAATATTCTCCCCCTTTTCCAATCCTACTATTATTCACTTTTTATTAGTTTTAAAGGCTAGATAGGCAAGGCTAGATAGGATTAGTTACATAATTATTATTATCTGGTTAGATTAGAAGCCGACCCCAGCAAAGTTTGGGAATAATAAGGCTAGGAGGATGAACCATGTATGAATGATCGGGGTAGTATCACACTCAAAATATTGATGAAAAATAACAGTATTTATACGGTTTACTAGTTTTCTGAAAACTAGGATATCACGACTCTAGGACTAAATAATTACAAAAACTACACAACAAACAATAGGTAATACAGATAGGTAATATATATAATAAAATAAACTTCAACTTACAATCTTCAACGTCTTCATAATCAGTATCACATAAACTTCTTTTTAATATTAACAATAGAATTATTAATATTAAGAAACTAGACATGACTACTCTAACCAAGTTAGTTAAATCTGAAACTAAAAAAACAATAAACATTGTACTTACCTATGCATTTTTGTACGTAATTAACTTAGGGTTGTTGATTGCAGATAAATACACAAATAAAATAAATTAAAAATGCCTTATCATTTTTTTAGCTAAGAATACTCTTACTTAATATAGTCTCAAACTTTCGCGAACACTCAACATAATGAAACAACTTTTTAACGGTTTTAACTGTTCAGACGCTTGTCAACATCAGTCTGCCTGCGACCACGAGTGCTGCAAAGTACTCGAAACGTCAGGATTGTATTATCAAAATAAAAACGCGAATTATATCCGTTAAAAAGTTGTTTCATTAATACTCTTACTCTTGACTTAGTCACCTTTTAAATAAAAACAAAAACTATATCAAAATAAGTTCATCCGTTCAGGAGCTACAATGCCACAAACACACATACACTTTAAACTTGTAACACCCCTCTGTTGTCATCGCCGGTTAAGTCTTTTTGTCCCACTACTGAGCAAAGGGCTCCACTTACAAGTACACTCTTACTCAAAGCCTGACACTGGTTTTGCAAAAAAGTCTCAAAAAGGCCTCTGCGTCTTGGACCTGTGTCCTAGGCAAGCCCTCCAAAGGACCGGATTTTTTTGAAAGAAAAAATGCCGTGAAGGTGATACCCAAAGTTAAATAAAATAGTTTTATCAACCCTACGTAAACTCAGTTTTATAAAATGGTATTATCATAATTTCCCCGCATTTTAGCAGCCCGCATGTATGCGCGCGCATATTCAAAATCATATTTGATTATTTTATGTGAATACTAACCTATAGAGATCAGTGTAAGACTGTATGGTTTTTTATTTGTTGGTTGCCTAGTGGTTTGAATGTTATCGCCAAGTCAATTATCCTAGATTTGAAACCTAGGCCTCTGACTTGTAATGTTTTCTAAGCTTAGACTGAGCTTAAGACTCTTCCTAAGCCAAATGTTTATTGCAGAGATTATTATGTAAGATAGTACAAAAATTGCTTTCGAAGCCTTTCGTTTATCTATAGTTGTATAGATTTTTTTATAATTAAATTAATTAATTAGTACAGTACCTACTAGCAATCGGCGCCGGTGCGTGAGTAGGACTATATTTTATGAAGAGGCAAAAGGAGTATTTAGGAACGGTAGCAGGTAGCGTTCTGTAGTTTCTGCTTACCCCATGGGAAAAAGGCGTGGATTTATGTATGTGTGTAAATTTATTAATTAAAAATTCAATATAATATCGAACCGCAGGCTGGCTTATTATAATTTTAACCCTTTGATCCGAGATTCGCTTATTAGTGCGCCTACCATTCACTTTTTAGTAAAGAACATAAACTCTACTTGTTGCTTTTCAAAATTTATCAGGCTCTCTTATTGCTAAACACGTCTTTATTGCTACTTTAATATTGTAAAGTACTATACTTTTTTACGTTACGTTAGCTTAGTAAGTTTTATTTAAATAAGCTTAACTTTTTCTTAATTTTGGCAAAATATAAGTTTTACATAAACTTAGTTTAAACTAACCAGTCACCATAATTTTATCAGTTCTACAAAGCTAACAAACTTGTACATCTTCAAGGTTGACCATAATGATTATAGTGGTAATGCGCAAATACTACAACGAAAAGATTATCACACAAATATTTGTTTAGCATGGGGATTGAACCCTGAACATGGCTAATCAATAACCATACTGAAAAAAAAACAACAATCGAACATATAAAAGAACTTTACATAAAAAAAATACCGATTTTACAACACTATATTCAAATATATGCGCAGATCTCCACACGCTAGATATAATATTGAGATAATATTGTTATCACTATAAAAAAGTGAATGTTATTTAAAAAAATCCAGATTTGTGTAAAGTTCAAGGTCTTTATTAAGGCAGCGCTTTCGAATATTAAATTAGTTAATATAATATGTCAATAAATATTACCTAAGTATCTAGGTACGAACGAACCTCTCTCCTACGTCATTATATCGACTTATATAGTTATATGCGCTTTTTGTGATCGCATATTTAAAAATAAATTCGGCTTTGCGAGTCACAGGCCCGAAAACAGTCCGAAAAATAACAGGGTGTCGCCGTCGATAGATACGTCTGGGAGGACATCATTATCATTATCAACTTTTAACAGATATAGAGTTAAATCAAATAAACAGGCAGCCATTGTGTAATGAAGGCTGACATAATAGGTAAGGGCGTGCAGTTCGTACAGGGGGCTTAGCCAAGTTGACTATCTACAATCGCTAGCACTATAGAAAACGAAAGAAATGTATAGGATGACATTACTTTTATCGTTATGTCACGAGGTCAAAACAAACGAATATAATCTAATCCTATACATTTCTTTCATTTTCCATAGCGTTAGCGATTTTAGATAGTCAACTTGGCTAAGCCCCCAGGCAAAAGGGACCTCCTACCCTGTCAACTATCTATGTATATGTATAGAAATGACGTACACGACGAATTAGTGAATCAGTAGGATTAGTGTATATTCCTACCCTGTTGAACACAAGATGATAACTTACGAAAAGTCAGAGGTGCGCGCCTTGGGATCGAACTCGACACCTCTGATTTGTCAGTCGACGGTCATACCACTAGGCTATTAGTACTATAAATTAATTTAAAAAATTTCACTGATTATTTTAGATTTTTAATAATTTAAAAATATACAGGGTTATTTGTAAAATACCAGCATCCTTCAAAGGGGTCAGTAAACTCATATGTAGAGGTATGAACAACTTTTACTATGGGACCAACCCTGAAATTGCAAAAAAAAACAGCAGTTCCATACATTTATGTTCACAAGAACAACTATGACTCAACAAAATGTATGGAACTGCTGATTTTTTTTTGCGATTTCGGGGTTGGTCCCATAGGAAAAGTTGTTCATAATGATGTGTTTAATGATCCCTTTAAAGGATGCTGGTGTTTTACAAATAACCCTGTATACTTAACATTCACAACACAATGTCACAATGTCTGACATTGTTCAAAGTGTCTTGAGAAAACAGTTCTTAGTGTCTAATAAAACTCAGCACTAGAAAGTGAGTATGATCGTTTACAAATAATATATTATAAATAAATCAGAATATAATATCCTACAGTTGGGCCGAAGGCTTTCTCTCACAAATTAAGACGAGAATATATATGTAGGTCAAACAACACCTCGCTGACTTACTGCGTCTTGGTAGAGACCGATTTATGGCTTTTGGAGTACCTATATTAAACCGCTACGCTAAGCTCTACAAATATAGCATTGACCGGCGGCTGATAAGTCAGAGGTCTCGAGTTCAATCCCAAGGCACGCACCTCTGACTTTTCGTAAGTTATGTGCGTGTTATAAATTAATTACCTGCCGCCGTAGGCTGGCTGAAAAATTTGGATATAGAGATCTGATCCACGCAGGATGAATGCCATACGCAATGATGATGATGATGATTATCAGTTGCTAAAACGGTGAGGGAAAACATCGTGATAAAACCAGCACACCTGAGAGATTTTTTAATGGTGTGTAAAGCAATGTCAGAGGCCTACGGGCGGTTTGAAATTCTGACACCAGGTTGTTCGTCAACCATACGATAAGAAGAAGCTCTACAAATAGGCTTACAGACAACCATTACAACAAGCATTACACAACATCCATTACAATTACAAGTATTTTTCAAATCACGGAGACGCTCGAAATGAAATGATCACCCATCTACTGATTGACCGCGTCAAAAGCTGCTTAACTGTGATGATTACAGCGATACCACAGCGTTACAAGCGCCTCCTGTTTAGTTCACATATATTAAACTTATACCTACGGTATGATTTATAAAAAAACCAATTACAACCTAGGGTTGTATTTTTAATTTACTGCCCGCTTTTCCTTCATGTAATACACTGTTTACGAGTAAGTAAATACCTGGGAGCATAAATTAAATTAAAACTTCGATTCGGCTTAGTATGAAATGTCCTAATTATTTTTACCTGTTAAAATAGAATTCAAGCTGCTTTGTCGGTTACTTGTGGCCTAACCTATGCAGTTAATAGGTCACTGACTGACTTCAAGAGTCATAATCTAAAAATTGTTGAACCATTGTGGTTATATTGTTGTCTCGTAATTATATTTAATGTCCTCAAACCGCAGTGTCCTCAATGACGCTAATGATCTTACTGTTACATTGTTAATCTTGTACCTGCTAATATTATCCTACTTTTAGTCGAAACATAGAAAGTTGTCATGAAGGATGGAAAATGGCAATTATAAAAACTAAAACTCGACTACTTAAAATCTAAAAACAAGATCCTTAGATTTCAAATAAAATTCTGTAGTCGGAGGCCTTAATGTATTATAGGTAAATACTTTGTAAATGGTGGCCTCCGACTACAGAATTTTATTTGAAATCTAAGGATCTTGTTTTTAGATTTTAAGTAGTCGAGTTTTAGTTTTTAAACTTTA